>OX382268.1:20488377-22992404 GCA_947507595.1 Pyralis farinalis | reverse complement strand
TATATATATATATATAAGAAATTTTGCCATTACAATAGGGAAAGCTTTTTCATATACCTCGAGACTAGCAATGAAATCATGCTAAAAAAAAACAACGGAGTTAGCTTTTACGGAAGTGATTTAGACGGACTCTAGCTAAATGAGGTGTAAATGGATCGCTATCATCTTTAAAGCAACAGCCCACCTCATCTGCCTAATAACAAACGAGGCTTCCGCGTAAAAATTGTAGTGTGCATCAAAGCTGGGGAAGTACCTCGACCTCACAGATGATCGCAACCAAATAACAACTACCTGAAGGGTTGCTGTGTTTTTTTACAGGGTTGGCAGCACGTGAGCGATACTTCGTATATTACAAGCTTCCAAACTAAGTTGCTTAATCATTTTAAATGAATAAGAATGTAGGTAGAATGTTTTTTTTACAGTTATGGTACGGGCTGTAAAAAATATACACCTATTTATAATGTAGATAATATTTGTATTTTGTAGAATGTCTGATTACCCCGCAAGGGATTTGGCGTGAAATTATAGATAGATAATGTGTTCTCTTTCTTGGTAAACAGAAAAATAATATTATTTTGGTCTTTTTATCAGTAGTAGGATAATATCAGAAATAAATCTGAATCACTATTTGAAAATGATATTGCACGTATGTACATACTGTACACTTAGTATTATTATGTGTTTATGTAATTAAGTCAAGAACATTATTGGCAGAGTTAATACTCAGAATATTCTAAATGGTCTGCTCGGACTTCTGTCGGTAGTTTGACTGAAATTAGTATTATACTTAGGGTTACCAGATGGTCGGGATTCGTCTGGATTGTCCCGACATTTCATACTGAACTGTGTTCAGAACGAACGAACGGAATGTGAGTATTTGAGAGGATCCAAATTGGTGGATTCAGTTAAATCTAATGCCAAGTATGTACATAATAATATGGGCAAGTAAAAAATAATTGTAATTGGTTCCCTATGTCTTGATATCGATTATGTACCATAAAAACTATAGACCAATTCTCTCTTCTGAGCCAAGTCTATAAGCTGTTTTCAAGGGTTATCATCACGAATCATTGATTTGATATGATGAATCATTGATTATAGGTATATCGAGGTGTTGAGGATTATATATAAAAAGCGACCATGTCGATCCGACTACAGGATCAGAGTATGAAACCTATCAAAATGCAGAGCGGAGTGAGACAGGGAGACGTTTCTCCGAAACTGTTCACGGCTGCATTGGAAGATGTTTTCAAACTACTGGGCTGGAAAGCATACGGCATCAATATCAACGCCGAGTATAACATTCACATTCGATTTGCTGATGATATAGTAAGCATGGCTAGATCGCTATAGAACTTGAACACAATGCTTGAAGATCTCGACAGAGCATCCCAAGGAGTGGGTCTTAAAATGAAAATGGACTGTACATGTTGTACCCACTCCAGTTTCAGTTGGGGGTTCTTGAAGTTGTTGATGATTATGTCTACCTAGGACAAACAGTCCAGCTAGGAAGATCCAACTTCGAGAAAGAGGTCTCTCGTCCAATCCAAACGTTTGGAAAATGGCGAAAGATTTACTCGTCCAAAATTCAAGACCAAATTCTTCGACCAGTGTGTGTTGCTTTATAGTGATGACTTACGGCACAGAAACGTGGCCCCCTACTATGGGCCTCATACGAAAGCTCAAGGCTGCACAGCGTGAGATGTAGAGAGCCATCTTTGGACTTTCTCTGCGAGAAAGGCTCAGAAATGAGTACATCCGTAGCAGAACTGGAGTTACCGACGTGGCTTTGAGGATCAGCAAGCTAAAGTGTCAGTGGGCAGATCACATAGCCCGAAGAACCGATGGTCGTTGGGGCAGAAAGGCATACAGCACAGGATCGATCGCTGTGGAAGTATAAGGAGGAGGGATATGTTCAGCAGTGGACGTCTTTCGGCTGATATGGTGATGGTAAATACAAAAATTGTTAACAGAAAAGTAGTTTAACAGAAATTAATACAATACTATGTTATTTTCTTACAAATATAATAATAATATTCCTGTTAAAGTACCAACCAAAAAACATTTAATTCCATTTCTCCATCCCTGTCGCACGTAGGTATCTTATTTACGGAGAGGAAGAGAGAAATCAATATCACATTGTCATTTCGCTGCCGAGGGACCGACACGCATAAAGCCGTCTTATGTGAGCGCGTCGTACTTTTCGTTGTTTTAGAGGGCCAACTAGTCACTTTCATTTCATCATGTAATCGTAATGAGATGTGTACAAATGTGTGTATAGTAAAATCCCCGTGAGCGGGGCACTTCAAATCTCAATAAGGTCAAGGTGACACTAGCTGAAGACGGCATTCCATGTGTCTGCCTCCTTGTTCCAGTTTTACCAGTTCTCCCTGATCTCAAATCCTGCAATCAAAAATTGCCATCACGCATCAAAACTCGCGGCCTCACCAATGACTTTAACGAACGGGTAACATAGTCCTAATGAACACTGATATCATTGTTATTTTTAGGTGCCTTTTGGAGTCTTTACCCGATGGAATACTTCGCGCGGAAAAACTGCCCGCCAGCGGAAGACGACAGCTTCTTCGTCCCCAAGTCTTGGTCCTGCCCAAAAATAGTTCTCAAGCCAAATTGGACATTCCAAAATCCATTTTATATAATTAATTAATTGATTAATATACCAGTAATACATAACAGAGACTAATAAGACTGTAGGTATTCATATTAATCTTATATTTAAGACTGCTAATAGATAAAATTGTTGATTAATAGAGTTGATGTTTCATTTAACTTAAAAAAATGTCGGAAGGTAATTATTCGTCTGCATTTTATTTGTGTCCGATATCTCAGGCTAACAGCTCAATTTAGTCAGATTTCAGAAACAGGTGGTGGACGGGCTAGTGATGACTACTTTAGTACTAAAGGTGGCAGTGGTACCGCTATGCGTCGCCAATGTCGACGACTGTCGACGACCTTACACCTGTGGAGGGCTCGCAAATAAGATTTTTGTAATTTTTGTCATTATCTGCTTGGCTACAATTCTTGCAACATCAAATTAGCATAATTCACATCATTTAACATTTTCCTAATGACGGGAAAAAAATGGGAGAGACTCTGATGAAGGTTGATGTCACCACACAGAAATGAAGAAATATTGGATCGAATTGTGACATCTGATGAAAAGTGGATTCTCTACGATAACCATAAGCGAAAAATGCAATGGCTGACTCCAGGTCAAACGCTGCAACAGTGCCCTAGTAAGCAAAGCTTACCAATAAAAAGGTAATAGTAACTGTTTGGTGGTCTCTTCATGACGTTATTCACTATAGCTTTCTCAGGTCTGGTCAAGCAATAACAGCAATGTTTACTGATCCGTACCTCGAACAATGATGACGGCACTGACAGTGAAACAGCCCCGACTCGTGAATCGATCTTCACTATTATTGCTCTATGATAACGCAAGACCTTACACTTCACGAGAAACCGCTGTAACTATACAGGTTCTGCAGTTAGAAATAATACGTCATCCTCCGTACTCACCAGACCTTTCTCCAATTGACTACCATTTTTTTCGTGATTTGGACAATTTTCTACGTAGTAAAAAATTTTCATCCCAGGAGGCAGTACAAAATGCTTTCACAGTTTCTCGAATCTAGATACCCAGAGTTCTATTGCAAAGGTATAAATAAACTTCCGATCATATGGTAGCAATGTATAGATAACGAGAGAAAATATTTTGTTGCAATAAATACGTTACATCTTAGAAAAAAACGAGTTAATTTTTTTAGTACAAATCGACAATTTCATACTTTAAGCTATAAATATTTCTGTGGCTATTGTTATGAGTTGAATAAAATTATTTCTATTCTAAAACCATCTCCGATAAACTTTACTTGCAGCGTGTAAATTTAAAGTTAACGGTTGTTTACGTTACTGTTGTATGATGAGACTTACTGAGATTTCGCGTTAATGTTAATACTTGCACTTGTACAGATTCCACTTCACAATTTTATTTAACAATTGTTTTTACCGACCGGTTTCGCCTTTACGGCATTATCAAGGTATTTTACCATATAATATAATGCCGTAAAGGCGAAACCGGTCGGTAAAAACAATTGTTAAATAAAATTGTGAAGTGGAATCTGTACAAGTGCAAGTATTAACATTAACGCGATGTCTTCAAAATTCCACCAAGTGCCTACAATCAACAGTATCAACATAATTACTGAGATTTATTTTTCTATTTAACACGGATTCTATTTTCACCGGATGACTGTCATCCCTTGACCATCTGCAACGTGGCCAAAATATGGGATAAAAACACAAATCGCGTACTTACAATATGTAGTTACTTTATAGTGATAACGTATGTATTTTACTCATAAAAAAAATTTTGATAATAAAAAGAATAAAAAGGTTCTAGTGGCCAATGGTCAGCTGAGTGTAAGCCCCACAAAGGTCGTAGACCTTTCGTGTCACGTTTATTTACTAACTTTGTATGTTTTTTATTATGGGTACTTAATACTTTATAGTGATAATGTATGTATTTTACTCATAAAAAAAAATATTTTTGAGAATTTTTTTTTGAGAATTTAAAGGTCAATGTCTAGTGGCCAATGGTCAGCTGAGTGTAAGCCCCACAATGGTCATAGACCTTTCGTGTCACGTTTATTTACTAACTGTATATGTTTTTTATTATGGGTTCTTAAAAATTACTCCTTCAAAGTTTGTAGTGTTAACTTTGTCATGCCCTATCTATATATGCGTCTTGCTTATGTAGAATTAAAATATCGTATATTTCAAAGTAAAGTCTTTATTTCCAATATAAAAAGAATATAATGTGCTTACAAAATAATAGTGTTCGTATATTATATGCTTCATGTTAATCACTTTTATGCTAAAAAGTTACCTTTATAAAAATGCGAATGTTCTAGGTAGTTTGCGGCTCATTGTTAGTAGCATAGACATGGACGTTGCGAAGTTTTATCGAATTATTATTGACAGAACAGATACGTATAGTGAATCGATTACCCGCATTGTACATTTCCTCATACAAAACAGTTACCAGTGACTAACCACCCAGTAAGTCATCGGAACAAATCGAACAATATTAAGTTACATATTCCCTAGCTGTCGAACTATCGCGACCTGGTTCACGTCATTACTTAACAACAGTCTGCTACCATGAGTCATATGGCAACCCATCGTACAGAGGGCTTAAAATCTCTTATGACGGATCAAAAGGATTCTTTGGTATTCAACTTTACAATACAATCCGTGATTGAGTAGCACAATCATTAATTGTGTTAGATATCATTCAGAAAATAATGTTAGATGAGCAGCGGCGCAGAGTAGAGTAATATAAAAAGTGTGTTTGTGATTTTCCCATACTTTCCTTATATTTTTTATACATCGGGTACAAAATTATACGCCTTACCGGATACCGGTGATTTCCATGGCCTTTGAACGCATACAATACAGGCTATATCACTCGCGCGTTGCCATCTCTGCTGGTAACACAGCATCTCCCGCCTGAAGAGCTTACTGGTAACCTCACTCACTTGCAGGAATACAACAACCCTTCAGTGAGTTGTATGTAGCAGAGGCTTTCTGGGCGGCATATGTAGGTACTTTCTTAGTCGGAGTACTTTGATGCGCCCTAAACTCCTTTGGAACATCCCTTTCTAATAAATCTCATACTTTCATAATAGCTCGGGTGATTTATTTAAAAAAAATTGACTATTTGTAGGCGAGGACTTGGATTATCACGAGAAATTCTAAAATTCATACTTACAAATATTAGTCTATATTTAATTTGACACAACGGAACAACAAGAGTCACATGAATATGGCAGGTTTATGAAAATTCGGATTAGAACAAATTAAAAATGATTCCACTAATAAACCCAAAAGATAATCTGAAAATATCGACAATAATCATAACGTAATATATCCTATGGCAACATACAGTAACATGAATCAATATTGAAACTTGTCATCACCTTAAATGTATAAAAATTGCACTTATCTACATAAATATTTCTACATTCATAAAGTATTATAATCTAATTTATACTTAGCGTAGTAATACGTGTCCAAAGCAAATAAAAATAACGATATGTTGAGAACGTAAGTTATACAATGCAATACAGTCAATATACTTGTATGACGTAGATTTCGATGAGCTTCCAAGATAAAGAGGTAAATTTATTTTGGGCAGTTGTAATTATATCTAATAAATTCTAAAAATATATTGTGCAGCTGTGCTCACGGCGCTAACGCTCTGCTGCGAAATCGCGATAGAACATGGCAAATTATTTGTGTAGCAAAGTCACTGGTCACGGTGATATCAAATTACAAGGGCAGTGCCGCACGACGCGAATCGACTTCTATATATATTTTCAACCTAACAAATACATATACCTATATGAAATGTATTTGAAATTAAAATTCAACATGTGGTTTAAGGGTCATTCTATTCAGCAATGCAAAATAAACTTTAATCATGAATATAAACAAATATGGCTTCTCAAATTTTACAAATCGAACATATTGAATTGACGTATCCATATGCATCTCACAGCCCTTACTGACTAAAATAGTGCTAATAATAAACTAAAATCATTAACAAAATATCGTCGCCTAAGTTGAAACTCAAACCTAAATGAAAACTATTTAACGAATCAAATAAATTACCATATTTTCAAGAAATAATATGTATTGACAAATGGTGTGATTTAGTTTTCGAAGTGCAAGTTGCTTTTAGATGCTTCATTGATCAAACAGTGCGTCTTGTGATTCCTAGCTCATATATTTTTACCAAGTGTTTCAAACTTAAGACAATGATATTATTAGTGCACACAGACGAAATTACACTACAAATGTTCGTCGTGTAAACGTTAACGTCGTAATGGGCATTATTACGCCGAAACGCGTGATGTAAAGTACAGACAACGATAAATCAAGCTATACACCCGTGCATCTTATGTCGTAGCAGTAAAAGTGAAATTTGCGTGGTTTTGTATAGCTTACTCCGTCGTGTGTACTCGACGGAGCATTGTATTACACGACGAATTTCTGCAGCGCAATTTCCGCAGGTGTCAGTAACCTTACAATTAAAATATACATTCAAATCGAAATGAATACGGTAATAAAGACGGAACTAGTACATTTTATAATTGTGCCAATTATATAACATAATATAAATTCGTGTTAAGTGAGAATATTTCTGCATTTAATAATATATACTATATCTTCTTGCCAAGTTAGGCGGCCGGAGTACGATCCAGTTCCTTGAATAGTGAAGATGACATCCTGGAAATTAAGTGATACATTGTTTCAAATGAGTTTCATTTTCAAACTTACATGTGGCTTGTTTTGTTATGTCTTGGATACTATTTTTGCTAATAACAATAACAACTTTGCATATGCTTTGTTATGTCTATGAGACATTGTCAACATTCACATAAAACAAATTAGATATGTTAAGTCACTATAGCTAATCTCCATTTGTCTAAGTGTAACTGCTCCAATATCATACAATCCTGATTTATTCTACTGCATGCACATATGTATACTTGCTATACCTAATTTGTGCAACAAACTCAAATTACATGTTAAACATAATAGAGTAAAAGAGTTCTTGGAGTGGAGTTTATATTGACTACAGGTGCAAGGTATCACATCAACCATATTCAGAACTAAGGTTATAAGCTATAGCTCTTGAGAAAAGAATAACATACATATACTTTGTCAAGGTTACCAACATTGCATTTTTGTACTTATTTAGTTAATGCTCTAAATTTTATAATTATTAATTAAATAGTTTACGTTAAAGTTCATATTGTCTCAGCATTTAGGTAGGCTAGTCTAAATATTGATATTATTACAATGTTGTAAATGTGTTTATGAGTTAAAGCATTGTGCATTAATTAATTAGTATGAAATAGAATCGTTTTGTATCAACTGCTCACTGAATCATGGCAGACTGGTGTGAATGAATTTTAATATTTATTGTACAGAATATTGTGGGACAAATTGTATGTATGATACATAGAAAACACCCAGATCAAGACTAGCAGACATATTCATGCCCACAAAAGTTTGTGCTGTGTGGGAAACAAGCCCACAAGTGTTGGTGTCAAGGTAGCTTTACTAACCTCTTCACCACCAAGCTCCTACATTATGAATAAATTAATTAATGTAACAAGTAAACATACTCACTTGCTTATCATGTGCTGATAAATGTAAAAGGGAATAATTGTAACATTCACAACTGAGGGGCTGGCATCAATTACTTTAGATATCTCCTTATCTTTCATGCCCACAACATTTATAGTGTTTATTTCAAGTAGTTGATGATCAGTCAATAGTCCATTCCTGGCTGCAGATGAATCTTTCACCAGCCCAACTATTTTGCCTTCTTTGAAATGGAATCCCACATGGCCAAGGGAATCCTTGTGAAGTGTAATGGTCCTCTCGAATGGTCTAGAAAAAATTGCTAAGATATATACTGCAATAAATACTAAAGATATTAAAAACACTGGTTTGTATGAAAGTGAAACCATCAGGTGGTTCTCCATCGGGATAGTAAGGCAAAGTGGAGATTTAAAGTTGTTTATCAAAATTTCAATGCTCTCACCTCAGACTTCACAAATTGCGGTGGATGGAAATGGTTTTGATTAGAGAGGTGGTGTGTAAGACGAGAATTTAAATAATTGTTGGTGGAAGATTAAACAACATTTCTAAGAACATATAATGTATTGGCGATATTTCAATTCTTATCTTGCTATTAGTGACTTGCCTCACTAGTATATTATCTGTAGAAACAAGCAGGCGCATTCAATTCAGCTCTCACCTCGCCGATGGCAAAAAAAGCAACTCTTGGAGAAAACTCTTCACCCCATACAGATAAAAAGTTTTACTATTAGGTATTTCATTGGCATCAGGGGGCCCTTCTTTGCGCTGTTCAAAATCTGAACACCCACGGTGACAAAAACTCATCAATAATCAACTTTATTCAAAGTTACTAAAGTATATTAGCTGTAGCAATACTATATCAGGCTCACAAAGCATTAGATTTTATAATAAGTTGCCTGAAACAGTTCTGACAATGTATCCAAAAAGCACCTTAAAAATACTCACTGTAAAATGTTATAGAATTGATGAATATGTAACTGACAAATGTCTGGAATAATTCAGTACAGATGACCTATCCTTAATAATCTTTAATTTTACCACTTGATATCATTATTGTACCAATATGCTTATGTGATTTTTTTGTAATATCTAATTGGCAATTTAAAAGAGACCTATATTGCTAACTTTCTTTTGGCATTTCTTCTTTGCCGATGGTCATTTCCAAAATGCTAGTAGATTACAAAAAGAAATAAAGTAAAATAAGAACATTGAATATGATACAATAAGATTATATTAGAATTTTTATCTTTTTATCTATTGCAGAGTTGCTCTGTAAGCAGATCACAAGCATGAGCGATACTCCTTGTATTGCAGGTGATTGATCTTAGGATAGAAATACATGTGAAGTAACTTCACATCAGTAAGGCTACTCCTGAAGCTCATTCCAAGGAAATACAAATTCCAATGTAGAAGTTTTGAGTAATATTTCGAAATCTTTACTATAATTTTATCAACATGCTCCAGAGTAACCCCAAAAGAGAAGTCAGACACATCAAAACACCGAATTGAGAAGTAATTCCACCTAACAAAACCTTGCATCCAAATACCAAGGTGCTGTAAAATTATTGTATTCCTTGAGGTGTTACTCTGATAGCAGCATGGGTGACAACATGCAAGAGATACTCATGATGTTGCAACCGTTTATGAGCTGCAGTAAAATTTCACAACAGGCGGGCTAAATACTTGTTGCATCCTAATGTTGTAAAAAAAAAATAAGAATAATCTACACTACATACCTATCACGTACAGCCACATTAATACCATTGGCTGGAGCCTTTTTGAGCAATCCATGACACTGATCCATTGACATACCAGCGACGGATACATTATTGATCTCCAAGACTTGATCACCAAATCTCAATCCGGCCAATGCTGCAGGGCTTCCGGCAGCTACATAGCACACAAACACCCCACTATTTACAGAGTGCAGCCTCAACCCACACTTGCCATCTCTATCCTTACACAATACAACTTGTCGTATTGCCTGGGTGACTATTGCTTTTTGTAAAGTGGAAGATTGGGATGACAATGGTGCCACAAGATTGGCAACAATACCTCCAGAGTGCACCTTAAATAAAATAATAATTTTTGAATCAATGAAATATTGATGTCATACATTTTATATGGCATATATTTGTCCAGTTTAATTGAATTAGGATCCAAATGTAGATCTGCTCAGCATGCACACACTAAACTGCTGCAGTGTAAACAAAGCTGTTCATTTTGCATTGACACTGAAAAATCTCTTGACACCCTTTTTGAAGCATGATGTAGTCTCCAAAAGAAGTAAGTTTTTTTCGTTTAAACTACCATGTGTAATTAAAGTCTGTCCTTCTAAGCTTCTAACATGATGTTACTATAGTATATGAAAACTTGCAAGATTACGAGCCTAGTCATATTTTCCTTCCTTGCTGCAGACATAATCTATATATAATAATTTGTTGTATTTTTGTTGTTTTTACTTTGCTAGTTGACACATATAATGGTTATACCCCTTGTACAATTTGTTTCCACATTAATTACGGTTGGCTGGAAGTAATCTCTTGAAGAGATAAGCTCGCCTTTGTACACTGTACACTCATTATTTTGTTTTATTTGTGTGCAATAAAGAATATTGACAATCTCTTTATGTTGTGTCGCACAAATTGAATATTGATAATCACTTTGTGGGACATAACAACACTTAACATTCTTGAGTGTGTGCTTTTATAACGTGAAGATAATTTCACAGACCAGCTGTTACTTATCAGAGCAGAGGCTACCTATATGTTTTTTCAGACCCTTGTGCTTATTATGTGATGTCATCAATTTATAGTTTGACGAGCTCGGTGGCGCAGTGGTGAAACGCGTTGTTACTCTACTTTGACACCAACACTTGTGGGTTCGATTCCCACACAATACAAACATTTGTGTGCATGAACATGTCTGTTTGTCTTGGTCTGGGTATTTTCTATGTATAATAAGTATGTATTTACAACAAAAAAAAAAAAATATTTACGTATGTTTATCAGTTGTCTAGTACCCATAACACAAGCTTCGCTTACTTTGGGGCTCGATAGCGCTGTGTAATTTGTCCGACAATATTTATTTTATTTATTTATAGTTAACTTGTTTCCTATATTAGTGGCCATAAATAGATAGGCATTACTGCCTTTGCTGCAGAACTGTAAAGTCAACAACGCATGCAATTGTGCATCTGTAACATGCGTATGGACGTTTTGAATTTAAGTGACTCTCATCTTAATTTGCCAACATCCAATACCCCAAGTTTTAGCAAATGAGAGAATGGTGTATGAAAAGCTGAATACATTTAACAGGGAAAGGCTTCACCTAGTGATTTTTTAACCAACCAATTGAAGAATTTACTTTTAATATAATAACCTAATTGCTAAAGTTGCATCCAGCCAGCCAGAATACTTTTAAGTAAATACTTAATTGTAGTAGTTAATTGTTGTTTAACTTAATTGGATAATTATATTAGGCAAGTTCTAATGCACAACTAACTTACAGGCTGTATTTGGTATTCTGGCATATTCAGTGCAATGACATCAGAACTTAGCTCCAATCCCATGTAGTCACCCAGAGCTGGGTATACATGCCTGCCCGATACGCTAGGGACAGGGGCACTGGGAATTCCAGCCGCAGGCGGGGCAAACGTCACTTGTTGATGATTCATCTGAGCCCTCGCCATGTTGTCCACCTTCATATCCTCCAATGATGGGTAGAGAGACATGATTGTAATCTGTTCACCACAAATTATGAATAAATTCAAATATATGTTGCGCAATATCTCACTGAATAAACTTTATTGTTCAATAATGGCTATTAGGAAACATTTAAATTATCGGTGGATTTTCCTATGACATATGTTCTTTACAATATGGTTTGTAATGTAACAAATTTAGTGTAATTTAATGTTTTGGAGCACGTAGATGAATCACAGTATAGGTAGGTAAATGGAAAGCAAAGATAAATATACACAGTGTAGGAATTAACAATGTAGTAACACCACACCAAATACAATTACCTTACCTACCACAACAAAGAATAACTAAGATATATTTTTACTTTGATCTGAGCAATATAAAACACTTATGATTATAATGATGAGATGAGAATAGAACAACAAACAAAATATTACATTGAGTTTCGTATTAGTATATAGATAACAAACAATATATTCAAAAGTCAAAATTGAACTGAATGAAATGAATCAGTCACATCACATCACGATCTCACTAGGTATGTTATTTTTTTAAATTAAGTTCTTACTTCTTCCCATGCATTGGAAAAAGCAAAGGCAGAACCATGCAGCCATCGTCAAGTCTTCTTTATTCTAAATGTCCCAGCTTCAGGAACTCTGCTGAAAAATTATGCTGGAAGGGTTCCTAGACCTTATCCTGAAGTATACCACCCGTAAACCGATAGTGATTTTTACGAAGTTTTCTTCATGAGCTTATTTACGCCTTCCACAAAGTGCATGAACATGATGTTTACTAGCACTTGGGCTACAAAATACTAACAAAATTGTCACATAAAACTAGTTTTATACGTAATTCTAGAAACTACAATTTACCTCATCAAAAGCGGAAAGAAATCTCACCACGTTAAATGATATTTTGCGATAAAATAAGACCTGTCTTGTGTTGCTAACTTAGCTTTCAGCATTTTATTATTCAACATAACAATGTCTACAGGGCGTTCAAGTAGTTCAGTGTCAGTGTGTGATTTATAAGACGTTATCAAGTCAAAAAAATACATTTTAACGAAAATTATAAACAAGGAAGTCTACAAAAAGTAAAAAAAAAGGTCTTGGTACGCATATAATTTAACCATAATTTCGGGGTGTTTCCCATACTGTATACTAGTACCACTAAAACGCTCATTATACCGATAAATTGAAAATACAACAGAAAATGGCTGATGTGTTAACCACAGACATCCTGCAAGATATAGGCGGTTTTAACTAGAAACACTTTTTGTAAATTATACCGATATTTTCATTGCTTCTACGTTATTATACAAACAATTTATTTAAAAATTACATTTGTATCTAGTTTTCGCGAAATATTTGATAACAACTTTTAAAACTTTATACTTACGTATGAAAGGTTATGTTTTCGTATTTGCATTGTTAAAGTAAAAAGACAATCCCAAACGAGCAAAGAAACACAAATACACTAATATTTTTGCTTAAAATTGGGTAAATTCCACTAACAATTTGTGATATCACTGGGGACGAAGTCTGGTGGGCACATATTTATTCGTGCGCTACACAAAATAGTAATACTATGACAGGGATAAAAAATATATTATCTGTCTCTTTCTTCTTTATTATGAAGAACTGTCTACTTCTAATCTATCACGTTCTATCTTGGTATTATTATTCGCTTGTCACCTCTAGGTATACTTCCTCTGAGGCAGTCTCAGAACTCTCAGACCTTTCAACCAAAGTTTACAGCTAGTTCTCTTAAAGTAAGATGTTCGCAATGGGCACGAGTCAAACACTACTTTAGATTAATTTTGTCAATATGCTCTATAAACTTTTCTATAAGTCTGCGAGCTGACTCTTACGTACACTTTACCTACAGACTACTGTTAGATTTAACCTTATTATTATAAAGTACATAAAAATCATCTCTCAGACTTTACGTAAAGTGTGTAATATTTTATGAAACACGAAAATAATAATCAAAGGAAGTAACAAAACATTGGCGTTTTAACTACTACTAAAATTATTATGAGTGTCTTAACTTCACTTTATTATTCTTCACTACTGTATTTTCTAAGGAAAATACAGTAGTGTATTTTCTAAGGAAAATACAGCAGTGTATTTTCTAAGGAAAATACAGTGAAAGACACGCTTCAGTCAATGTTACAAGGTATTAATCGGTACCAAATGGCAAGTAGGTGTTGAGTGACACGAAAATATAAAATACTAACATAATTAGTACACTGCCCATGCAAATACAGATTACAGAATAACGAAGGAAAACAAAAAAATACATAACATGAACATTACACCTTACACCTTAATATGGGACTCACAAATAAATGTTTTAATTTTTTATAAAAAAATCACCACGATCATTCGATGTACACTTGGCTAAGAAGTTAAGGACATTAACCAAACAAGTGATATCATGAGGAAGTTGACCATACATAGATAGACACCAAATGTTTTGAAGAACTAAAAAAAGTTGTTCAGGGGTTTTTCTTCCCAACCACATTCACACAGACAGCTATGAACATTATTTTGGCTAAGGACACTGGGATGCAAACGTGACCAAGATTGCACCACCACCAGCACCAATGCAATTTCTACGCCTGAGGAGTGATAGTGAAATAAAGTTTATCAATATTAACTAGAATATGAACATAATTGTCTGGTATGGAAAGAGGTCTTATAAAGCTTTTAAAGACTGTGGAATAATTAAATACCAGACACATGTTACTAAAGGACTCGCCATACACGTGATTCTGTTAGTAAATAATTTTGCCATTTTTGACGGGGGACGAGGTAACTACTACATAGAAACGAAAATAATGTTTTAAGGAAATGTCAATCTTATTACGAGGTAGTTAAGTTTTGGGAACGTTTAAAGAACTTTTTAAAAACTAAAAATAAAAAATTAAAAGAAAATGATTAACGTCTGACAGAATTGGATGCCAATCGTATAATGAATTAAAAAGAGAGTTACATTGTGCACCTAATAACTAAACTGCTTACTAGCTATTCCTTATCTACATCCGTTAGAGTCCAGTCCCGCTGACTCTATCAAAAGCTCGGGTCTGGGCGACCTAACTTCTCCCCCCTCAAGAGCGAAATTATCGGGTTCACGTGGTTTTACTTGAATCCGGTGATTTCGCTTCATACATATTTCCCAACATCTATATTTAAAATTATAATAGACAATCAAAATTACAATACACATAATGAGTGCGATATATAACACTAGAGTAGCTAAGCTGATACTACGGGTTTGTATAACGCGAACTTCACTAATATTGTTTCTCACTTCACTTACACTTTCACTATTTCTTCTTAACGCGTAATTTAGGAACTTGACGTCATCGAGGTGAATTTCCTTTAGATTCATTTTTGTAGAGGATATGTTATTCCTCTTATGCAGGTTTGGCAGCTGAATGACCGGCGTCCGTTTACTCTCCATACTGTAATATACATATTTTCTCTCTAATGTTATATTACTGATGACGACAGTGCAATTTTCCTCTATAGTAATTATATATGTGCCACGTACCAGTTGTTTAGTAATGTCACTGCCACATTGCGAAGATAATAAAGTATGATATCTGCTATATAATATCCAACTATGTGAGGATATTCGCTGTATCCTAATATTTTCTATATCAACTAGATGTTGGCTACATTGTGTAGGATTTGGGTAGAACTCCATCAGCTGTTCTATACATGTTATTCTGTGAAACTCCATCACATCATCTTCCGTGCAAAGAAACTGATCTCTCGCGATGTCTCTACATGGTCGCAGGACTGGTTGGTATTTCATCCCATTCGCTATGAGGTAAGGATATTTTGGGATGACTATAAAGGTTTTATTTGTGGAATCATCTAGGATAGGGAGGGAGTACAATTTAAAATAATTATATGTATAATTGTCGGTGAGAGGAACCTCAATTAGAAACGTTATCTGGTTAGATTTTACATATGTTTTTACAGTAAGTATTTCTTCTATCATAATCAAATTCTGTTCTGATACGGTGTACATAAGATTACTTTGTTTCTCTATCATTTTTAATGTACATAATAATTCAGTGGAATTGATAATTGATTTATGTAATACAGATGTTTTGCTTAAAGCTAGAGCGGTTTCTAGTTCACTTAGTTTAATGTATATAGTGCGAAAGTTCATACTAAATTGATTAAATAAGCTTAACACATAAACTAAATACATAGTGTCTTCCTTTACGTTATCTAATTCTAAAACAATTCTTTCAAGGCGATCTAATCTCATATCTACAATGGCGGTGTTTTCTTTCATAATTTCAGATGAGTTCATAAAGTGATCCAGCATTTCAGAGATGAGAGTTATCTTTTTACCAATTGCCTGCTCATTGGTTTTAATTTCAGAAATTATTTTATCATATTTGACTGCATCGGTATGGTCAAGATTACCAGTTATTAGTTTTATAATTGAACCAGCAGAATCTAGAAGCCCTCGTTTAAATCTATTCGTTGGTACTAGTTCCTGTATTTTTCCTAAGGTGATATCCTGAAGATAGTCTACGTGAGCTTTCATTTCTTTAACTTCATGTTTATACTCAAATTCGCCTTCTAATATTTTACTAAAATCGGAATATTTTTGCATGTTAAAATTTAAATCTTTACTAATACCGTCTAAACTAATAATTTTAACAATAAGCCATTTGTCCATTTGGATATACGCGCGACCTTCTTTTACAGGTAAGATTCCCGGATTTTCATTAATTCGGTCTACTTGAAGAGCCTGGTTCTTGTGGGTCAGCAGGAGTAGACACCACCTGTGAAGGGCGTTTAACATCTTTAATATGAGCAGTAGTTGTCCTATTTCCTATTTGAATAGGGATAATATTACGTTGTTGTTTGTTTGTTACTGTCGCCTTTCTATATCGTGGTTTGTCCTTACTTTTTCTTACATTTATATCTTTTACGTAAATTGTATCGGAAATATCAAATTCTTTTACCTCTTCTCCTCCTTTAATGTTCCTAGCTTTCTCTTTGTTTGCTATTAACTTATCTGCTATATTTTTATATAAAACTTTTGTTCTTTTACAGTGATCTGTAAGTAATTGCTGTGTATATGATCTTTCAAAATCTACATTAAAAGCATCATTTGATTCAGTGTGTCCAAAGAGCACTTCAAACGGAGTGAGTCCTGTTGATGAGTGTATAGTACTATTGTAAGCCATAATAGAATACACCATTACAGATGCCGCATCTGTACATTTCTGTTCGTACCTAGCTAACCTATATATTTCAATGATAGTGGAATGAAAACGTTCCACTATACCAGTAGAGTTAGAATTATGTGGAGTGCTTATGTGCAATTGAATTTTATAGAGAGCCATGAGTTGTCTCATAAGGTCATTGTTGAATTCGGATCCAGGGTCACTGGTAATTTTCTTAGGGACTCCATAAAGAGAGAAGTATTTTATTAAGGCTCTTGTAACTTCTGGGGTTGATCTATTGCTTATCTCTATAGCTTGACCGTGTTTGCTAAAGGCATCTACTAAGGTAAGATAGGTTTTCCCTTCTATAGTAAACAGATCTATGAATATTTCCTGCATGGGGGCTGATTGAGTTTGTGTAATTTGTAATATAGGTTTAATGGGGTTACGGTCATATTTCATAGTTTTACAGGCTTCACATATATTTAGTTGGGCTGCTATGGTTTCCTGCATGTTGGGCCAAAAATAATTCCTACGTATTCTGGACATAGTTTCTTTAATACCACGATGGCATGTCTTACCTTCGTGAAGTTTAAGAATGATAGCCTTTTGTTCATTCTCGTCCTCTATGAATACAACACGCTTGGTGCATTCATAGAAGGAGACTTGGCCTTCTTTAAATAATCTGATAACGACGTTAGAGAAGTCTCGACGATGCTGTTCATCTTCAAAGTAGATGAAGTATTTAGTTTTGTCTTTAATATACTCTTTTAAAAACTGTGTTACTAACTGTTCATTATTTATTGGTAAGAATACCTCTATGATTTTCTGTGTCTTATTGGAAATATCTTTTGCTTGCATGCTATCCTTTAACCATGTAAATACTAATATCTGTCTAGGCTTTGTATCTATAGCCTCGTCTAATATAGGCATGCCCTTACCTTCCATGTCAGGGGCAGAATGAGCAGTTACGCTATGTGTTGGGCTATTGCTACTAACTGATCTAATGGGATATTTGGGTTCTGCGATATAGTCATCTGAAATCGTAATAGTTTTGGATTCGTCAGAGATCGTTATAGTCTCGTCAGTAACGCGTCTTTGAGCTATTCTAGTCAGTTCCTCAGTAACGTCATTGAGGTACTCCTGTAATCGCTGTTCTTTTTCGTCTATGTTAACTTGTAGAGATGAAGTGTCGTCCTGATTACCTAATGCATTGATTTGAATACGAGATAGTGCATCTGCATTCAAATTTTGCTTTCCATTTTTACAAGTAACTATTGCAGAAGGCATTCGTACTCCATCGCAAAACTGTATGCTATGTAGTACGCCCTGTCCATCAAATAATTTAGCGGGAAGTTTGACACGCTGTTCAGACCGCGGGGCTAAACGAACTATATGTTGGGGACACTCGATCGGTATGCGAGTATTTTTTGTGACTAGGAATTTTTCCTTTAGTCGAATGTCGGCTTCTAACTGCAACATCAGATCTAATCCAATTAAACCGTCATAGTTATTATCTACGTTAAAAACATAAAATTTGTGGAACTCGTTGCTTTTAAATGTCGGAAATAGGGGAATTGATAAAACGTCGTCATGACAACTAGTAGCATGGGTACTAATCACTTGAAAGGGCTCATGGGATTTTTCATGCGCGAAGTATTCATCAGCCTTCCAAGGGCTTATGAAAGATCTCGTACTGCCGGTATCTAACATAAATTTACCATCTATTTCGGGAATATAAATATAAGGTAATTTTAAATTTGAATTGAAATTAATTTTTATCACTTCTGGGGGAATTCGGAGGCTTTTACTTTGAAAATTTTCACTATTATCACGATTTTGTGCAGGTGCTCCAATGTCAAGGTCAATGTTATTAACAGAATCTACTAGTAAGTTATCAATTTGGGAAACGGGATATTGTTCAAAGTATGGTTCTTCATAATCAGTCTCGGGTGTCATGTCGTCTTGTTCGTAATAATACGGCAAATTATTTGGGTATATGCAATTATTATAGTCTTCAACATAAGGCTCATTTAAATAAAACTGAGGCTTAGCGAGGGCTGTCCTCATGGACACATCATTACTTGGGATTGGTTTTTTATCGAAAGGACGTGTGTTATTTAATTGCTGTTGTGGTAAGGAGTTGCCGAATTGTGGTGGTCGGTAACCGAATTGTTGCGGTGGATGATAACCGAACTGTTGTTGCGGCCGATAACCACCTGGTTGGGCCATGAAACCAGACGATTGCATGGGACGGCCCATGCCTGGCGGAATGCCAAATCTGAACTGATTATTATTTTGAGGTATTCCGAATTTGAACTGGGGATTTTGTGGGAACCCAGAAGCTTGGAACGGTATATTTTTCGCCATAGGGGGTTGTGCCGTAAAAGGAAAATTAAATTTTTGTTGCATAGTTGGCTGTGCCGGTATTTTTGGTTTATTATCGAAGAAACGATTTCGCCGGTTGTATTGTTCCTGAAAATTAATTTCCTCCAAAACGTATTTGTGGGCTTCTTCTAAGGTGGTGGGATTTTTAATTCGTACCATTCTAATCATGTTTTCCGGTAAATTATAAAGAAAGACATTTAAACAGGTATTATTGTATATAATATGTTTCGCCTCGCGTAAACTCGAATTCGTTAACCTATTCACCTTAGCCAATAATATTGATCGAACGCTCTGTATTCTATGACAAAAATCTGAAAAAGATTCATTATTTTTAAGCTTTAAACTCTCTAATTCTATGGCCACACATTCCTCACTACGCGGATCGCCAAAATGCTGATCTAACAAGTTCTTCAATTCATTCCATGTAGTTATATCGTTACGTTCACTGATAAGCGCGGCTGCATTCCCGGTCAATTTGCTAGTGAAGCATTGCATTAAATATTCATTACGGTTTTGGTCTCCTTGGTATTTTAAAATCGCGTATTCACATTTTCGTATGTATAAATTTAAAAGTCGCGAATCTCCCGAAAATTGTGGAATTAATGATAATGCGTCACTGGCTTTAATTATTAATTCATTATCACATACATTTATGTTCGAGTTCTCGGATTTAGACATTTTGGAATGGATTGATCACACACAATAAAGTAACCAACAGTATGAAAACTTATGTGAAAAGACACAATAAAATGTAAAGCACAATAAAATATAAAACACACAATATAAAACAATGTAAATAAGTAAAAATTAAAATGAAATGAATTTCGATTAAATAGTTTTAATTACAATATTCTTACGTAACATGGAACGAAAATAAGGTATTTTCTTTTATTCGCTTATTAATATTTATTTCTTTTTATTCTTATGTACTATATGTATTTAAATTTCACAACTTAACCAGATAACGTTATTACAAAAGAGTTTTATTTCGCAATAACAAGGGAGTGGAAATGAAAGGAAAGCGAAGAGTTTTACTCACCAACCAATCAGACCAATCGCCATAGTCTTGTCTTCGTAGCCCGTAACGTCACTTATTTATTTGTTCGAAAGATCACTCGTAGCCCACGCCGCGTACTCGTCTTCTGACCAAAATTTGATAGTCAGGTGTAAACACAGGAAAGGAGCGAAAAACGGCGTTGCCTTTAGCGAGCGATCCTACACGGCTGCGCCAGTTAAGTTTTGGGAACGTTTAAAGAACTTTTTAAAAACTAAAAATAAAAAATTAAAAGAAAATGATTAACGTCTGACAGAATTGGATGCCAATCGTATAATGAATTAAAAAGAGAGTTACATTGTGCACCTAATAACTAAACTGCTTACTAGCTATTCCTTATCTACATCCGTTAGAGTCCAGTCCCGCTGACTCTATCAAAAGCTCGGGTCTGGGCGACCTAACTAGGTACCTACAGTTCAAAGTTATTTTCTTACCGCTGCCTGACATCTGTTGTGGAATAGCTGAACTTCTTCGTAAATCGAAGCTGGTAGATTCAAAATTACGAAACGTCTTATATACTTTTTTTTGTCTTTAGCTAAATGAACTCTATTATACAGCATGAAGGGCTGTTTTGTTTTGCAGTTTGTATAATTGACGCTAATTTGGGATAGGAGATATGCGACCAAAGTCGCGGAATATGATTCGATTGCATCAGTACTCGATTACTGAATCGAGATGTTACGTTATCACATCATTTTAATTTCTTTTATATGAAAGCAAATAAAATAATACTTGCATGTGAAAGGTAACTCAATATTTTTGCAAACTAGAAGTGTTCGATCTTTTTTTGCATGACATAACTGCACAGTTTGGCATTTTTAATGTAACACTTTATGATGTTACCTGAGCGATAACGATTACAAGACTGTTAGAGAATCGATTACGCACGAAGTATTTATGCGCGCAATGGATCACAATATCTTGTACCATGACAGAGGGGAATGATCCTACGAGGCTGGTTCTTTAGTAACATGTCTCTGTTGAATACTTTATAAATCTAGGGAAAGTTAAAACTATCGTCTGTGGCAATTCTAAGAAGAAGAGCATACATGTTCCATTGATATAAAGTATACGTACTCGGACTCCGAGTACGTATACTTTATATATCAATGGAACACTCGGACTTCTTCCCGCGCTTTTGACGAGTGACATTGTTGTTTTACTTGAAATTTTTACAATTCAGTATAAAATTAGTTTTGTGTGAAAATTTCGATAGTATTTTGTAACATATGTGCTAGTGAAATTATACAGTAATGAAAAAACTCAAATATAACACGTTTATGCACTTTTTGGAAGACGTGAATAAGTTCATCAAGGAAACCTTGTAAAAATCACTATCGTTTTACGGGTGGTATTTAAATTGGGTTGATTGGGTCTAGGTCTCCTTCCCAGGTAATTTTTCAGCACAGTTCCTGATGCTGGAACATAGAATTAAGATTTTCAAATAGTTCTAAACTGAAGACTTGGCTGTATGGGCTAGATCCCTTTGCCTTTCCCCTCAGGGATAAAAAGAACCAAAAAAAAAAGTATACGTACTCGTAATATTTTCATTGTAATTTTTTACAAAACCATTATTATATTATTTATGTAATATTAAATCTACAAAACTGTCGTTAATAACACCAACATGCTAGAGATTGATAACGACTAGGAAGTATTAAATGATCAACATTATTTCTTGTCTTTCTTCACGGGTTTTTGCCTTTTCATTTAAATTTATATTGTGGCATATGCACATTGGTAGCTTTTTATTTACATAATCATTTGTAAAACACGCAAATCTGACATATATTATGAACTCTGGTAATAAATCGCGTACACCAAGGTAAGGTGCATTTTATTTTATAATGAATTACAGTATAGTAGGTGCCTATGTTGTGAAAATATCATTACGAAAACAACTGAATTTGTTACAGTCGCTGCCGACAATGGGAGCGTCAAAGGCGGAATAAATTCAATGAAGCTATTTCTAAATTGGGAGAAGTCATTAAAAATATAAATAAGGCAAATGATGAGTCGGGCAAAGATGAAGAGAATATCCAATATCCTAAGATAGAAATTATACAGAAAGCTATTGTATGCTTAACAAATTGTGCTCAGGAAAAAACACAAATGAGTAAGTATATTTATAGAATATGTAGTTGTTTGGATGAGCTTGATGTTTCAAGTGTCAGTCTATATTCAAAGTTAATCATAATCTGTTAATGGATTAATACCAACTGATCAGCGTGTTGCCTAAAGATCTCAGATATATACGGGTTGGCTATAGAATAGAGACACAGGCTTTTGGAGTAAATGAGGACTTAATTATGTAGGGATTAATTAGGGCTTTCTAAATAAATCATTCCTGTTCTGAGGAGATGCATAGTATTGTTTGTTAAAAGGAACGGAAGGACTCTTATACCTTGACGGGTATGGTAAAGGGGAAGCGGTAGGGGGAACCCCTTGGGGGGGGGGGGACTATAACATGAAAACATATAGTTTTAAAGTTATTAATAATATATTATTATTTGACGAGCTTGCTGGCGCAGTGGTGGAACGCGTTGTTGCGCTACTTTGACACCAACGCTCGTGGGTTCGATTCCCACACAGTACAAAAATTTGTGTACATGAACTTGTCTGTTTGTTGTTGGTCTGGGTATAATAAGTATGTATTTACAAAAAAAAATGTATTTACGTATGTTTATCAGTTGTCTAGTACCCATAACACAAGCTTTGCTTACTTTGGGGCTAGGTGGCGCTGTGTAATTTGTCCGACAATATTTAAAAAAGAAATTAACATTTTAATTTTTTGAGGTTATGTCACCTACAATCTTTCAAATTCGAGCAATCACTTTCATCTGATATCAATATTTAGAGGGGAGGAGGATTATATCCCCCCTCCTCTTTCTTTGAAGTATCGTATCGTTTTGTTTTATTTCCCAACCTCACAGCTGCCAACTGTATGTTTGGTCTACTTTTTATAATGACACTTTTAAAAATGGCAACGATTCGCTTCTGGCAATTAATAATGAGTACTATCAGTGATAAAAAATTCAACTCTCTAGCTAACCGTCAAGGTATAAGAGACTAGCCAAAGGAACATACCTTAACCTTAACAAATGAATTTTAAAGTTATATTTTAGCAAAAAGGAGCATATTCTAGGTGTTGCGTGTTGTTATTATGATGATGATTGCAGCAATCCATATTTCTTTTTCAATTGAAATTTTTATACTGTAAAATGGAAAGTTTAAATGTCACATTTAAAATTATAAATGACCACATTATAAAATACAATGCCAGGAAATAATATATCCAACCAACCTTCACTGCTGACAGTAGGTTAATTAGGTTCCCTTTAGACCCAACACCCAGAAATAGGGCTCCATCGACTTGCCTGTGATCACTTTTGGTTAGAATTAAAAAAATATTTTTGGTGCATTACCTTGTCAATTAGTCATGCTATCCGGAGGTTGGAGTGTTCTCCCCACTGCTCTCCCGAGGTGTATTTTTGAGGTTATTTGTAGAAAAGTTCAAATTGATATTTGTCAATAAACTATGCATTTCCGCGGGGGAGGGGTTAATAGTGGGTACCTGCTCCCCTTCTTCCTCTCCTCTTTCTCCCCCTCGTCTCTTAACCCGTCAGAACCCGCAGTTATCGTTATTCAGTATAAATGTCATAAGTGAGTGGTATAATTATGCCAGTCTGATCCCGCCGGGTTAAGCAGCTCACAACATGCATTCTCGAACCTACAAGGGAAGCAGTGTTATGTAGCATACTTCTGGGCCACTTAATTGAGAAGTAGTGTAACAAAGCTATGCTCTATGTCCCTATGTGTGAAGCGAGTTTAATTGCATTGACTGAGTGTATGTAACAACACTATTCATCTTAGGATTGGCAGAGGAGAGGTTTTGAAGCTTCTTAAGTATTATAATCTTTCTGCATGCAATGAGTCTGAATTGATGTTGATGGTGGTAGTGTTTATTATATTCTAACATATAGCTCTATTATGCAGCAGCATAGCCCAGTGGATAATGAATCAGCTTATTAACTGACTGGTCAAGGTTCGAATTCTAGTGTACCTGAACCACTAAATTCATATTTTCTAATTCATGTATGTACATGTGACCCTATGTAGGGTCGGCAACGCAAGAGTGACACCCCTGGTGTTGCAAATGTCCATAGGCTGAGGTAACTGCTTACCATCAGACAGACTGTATGTTTGATTGCCACCTTAGTGGTATAAAAAAAACATATTTGTAATTGCAAGTTGTAAAGTCCTGATAGGAGTCACACCATGTCAAAATCGGTATCTTCACCACATCCTTACATTCATTCAAGGTAGCAGACACCACCAATACTAATGTATTAGGAAACGAAATATCACTAGAAGGAGGGAAAGAATATAATATGAATAATTACATTGCAGTTTGGGCCGTAGATATACGAGGGATTCTACAAAAGTGAAAATGAGTTTGTTACAAGAAACATTTCAAATAATATTTAATGTACTTAAATTTTGGACACAATCATCTTGTAGTATACACTTGTATGCACTTGCAATACTTTATTTCAAATTTTCTAACTTTTTATTCTGAGTACATCAACATTTGTGTATTTAGTGATTACTGCTTGATTATCAATTAGATTCAATGGAACATACTGTTCACAGACTGCAAAAAATACTTCTAACAATATTTTTACTAAACTCAAAATTTGCACTAATCTCCACGACATCAATGACAGGCTACTATTGAGGGCAAATACATTTGATGAAAAGGAATGATATTGTGAATGAAAGTATATTCAGTACGCTTGATTCAACACTGCACGCCCGTTTGGAGGTTAAATAATAATAAGTGGAATCCTAATAATTATCTTTTTCGTCTTTCTGCTTTTAACGTAAAATACTCTCAATATTTCAGAGGCAGAAATATTAGCTCTACAAGTCAAACTGGATGCTAGTGAGCTTAAAAAATCGAATTTAAAAGATGCATCCACACAAGTATTGTTTATAGGAATGAATAGGAGGAACACCAGTAAGTATTTATTATTTTTAGGTTTATTGTCCATGAAGTAGCTACTTGTCATTTATAGTATAAACTGGCTGAATAACAACACTATGGCGTAGGCCAGACTGCTAGCAACCTAAATTTTTTTCTCCTTGTGTGTGTTATATCTGACCCATAAGTTGAAGCTAATTTTGTGATTGTTGTGCATTCCAAACCAATTTTCCAGCTCTTCGCTCAGCATACTAACAGAACCCTTCAAAAGAATGGTCATATAGTAAGAAATATTTTTTTTCAAGTCTCTATTTCAAATTCTTCACTTCCAAACTAAATCTCATAATAATGCGCCTAAAGTTATCTTTATTTTGCAAATGCAATGTCACATTTATATATAATGATGATTTAGTTACAATTGCATCTACACTACGATTGAATCACTAAATTCGCGTTTTCGGTTTTATGTATATATTTGTAATTATCACTTGCTCGGCCGTGAGGGAAAACATCGTGAGGAAACCCGCACATTCAAAAAATTATACTTCGAATGACCTTACCTAAGAATGATCAGGTTTCACTTCTGGGTTGTGGAGGTCTGAAGGCAGTCACTACATGTAAAAATCGTTTTTGCCATATTCTCAGGCTTAGGTAGCGGAACCCGCCAATCCTAATGGGTTAGGAAACGGGATATTTTTTTTATACTACGTCGAGAGGCATACAAGCATACGGCCCACCTGATGTAAAGCGGGTACCGTAGCCTATTAACGCTTGCGATATATTAAATATCATTCGCGCGATGCCTCCTCTGCTGCCAACACAGCAACTCCTTGGGAGCTTACTGGTGACCTCACTCGCACGCAGGAACACAACAACCCTCTAGGGAGTTGTTATTTGGCTGCGGTTTTCTGTGAGGTGGAGGTACTTCCCTAGACGGGCTGTTTTGATGCGCCCTACCTCTCTTAAAACATCCAGATCAAGACAAACAGACACGTTCATGCACACAAATGTTTGCCTTGTGTGGGAATCGAACCCACGAGCGTCGGTGTCAAAGTCGCGTCATTCACGACTGAGCCATCGAGCTCGTCAAAATGCTAAGAGAAAGAAGATGATTTAATTATGATGAACTGTACCAGTTTCACCTATTAAAATTCTTATGTATGTATTATTATGTCAAAATGTATAAATCATTATGTATAAACACATAATGATTTTCTACAATCAGTCTGTTACAGCATGTTATTGTACAGGTACATAAATTCATAAACAAATAAAAATTCGTCTACCTATTTATATTTATTTCATTCATATAGCATTATTATTGCATTTCCAGAATGTAAAACTGTTAAATTAAAAATGCAGCAAAAATCTGAAAGAAATGCACTAAAAGAAAAGCCTGTTCTTACTTCAAATGTGACAGTTAAATCAAACAATGAGAGTACAAAGACTGTACAAGCAATGCCATCTATACAACATTCACCTGTGAAGAAACTTCCTATTTTATTGCCTTTAAATAAAGATAAAAAAGGTAAGCATAATTAAAATAAGGAATAGGTATAAATAAAATGAGTGGTCAGCTGGATGGTATGCAATGTGATCAGTTTTATTGACAGATTATCCCATCCATAAGTAATAGACTTCAACTATTATGATATAACAGCTATTTGGCTTTTTGCATTATGAAAACATTAGACGCACATGTTAATTTTGCAATAATAACTTGTGTAGAGATTACAAACCCAATAAAAGTCTTATTTGATAGCTAAAATTATAGACAATTAAAGAATGAGAAGAAGAGAACTCTGTAGTTTCGGGACAAATAATGTTCTTATGTAGCGAATTTACATGTTCAAATTCGATATATCATTAATGTTAGAGAAACGGAATGCAAGTTGCTCCCGTTAGGAGCAATCGTCCCACAATCTGTATTGTAGTTTTTATCGTTCAAGTTTGATATTTGGTGTTCTAATACTATGGCAGGCAATATTACATAGACTTACTAGAATTTAAAATAAAGCACTCTTTGGGAAGAATTACAAATTGGCAGCAATTTTACTATAAAAAAATGTATAAAAATATTAACACTCATACATCATTTTGTTTTTGATTATCTAATAACTTTCAATGTTACCACAGTATTAATATTTTTTGATTCCGTCAAAATACAGTTCCTGGATGCACTATTGAAACTACTACAAAGTTCGAATAATTCTACTGCTGAGTGGTGCTCCCCACACTTTGGGGTGAATATGCGAACGTATCTGTACAAGCACTATTAAAGTTGTAGTACTATGGCTTAGCGACATTCACTGGTTTACCTCCATTTAATTATATTTGGTGGGGTACTGTATGCCGCCGTGTCAAACACGGGGGTAGAATTAAGCGAAAGGATAATAGTTCTGCAAATTAATTACGAGAAACAGAGAGATGATTCGACGCTTTATGAAACATATCCCAATAAGAGCAACATCATGTCTGCAATTCTACGGAAATCATTTAGAACAATTGCTGTAACTATTGTTACATGTATTTTGAATTGTCCAGCAAAAATTAAAGATTGATTTATAAAGTATTATAATTTCTTTCCCTACTAACTATGTAACTTCAAATACAAAAATAATATTAAAATAGCTATAATAATATTAAAACTCCCATAATTTCTGAACTGCCTTACTTGATCATACTTCGTACCATTAGAGGCACATTCTGTATATAATAGTTATGCTAAACTTGTGTTCTATTTAATTTCAGGTCCAGAAAATACAATCGTTGTTCTGCCGGCGGCACCATATATTTTTCCGCAAAGACCACTTCTTTTCCCTACTATTCCACCTGCTATAGTATTAGTAGATTCACATTTACAACCATTGAATAAACCAGCAGTTCCCATAGTCAACAGAAATAGCGGTGATATCACAAAAACCACTATGGTTAACATTTTACCTATATCAGCATATTCTCATCCTTTGTCTGCTGCAAAAAGCAAGAAAAATCATTTCAAAACAAAAAATGATATTAATAAAAAACCAAATAAGAAAACAAAAACTCTTTCAAAGCAACCAGTTAAAGAACCAATAGCCAATAATGATAAGCTAACAGAAAAAGTGACGGATGAAACTACAGAAGACATAAATAAAAATTCAGAAATTAAAGTTAATAGTACATCAAAGCACACTTCGAAAAATGCAACAGTTAATAAATCTTCAGAGAATGATGTGAAGCACAAAAAAGATGAGAATACAAAAAATACAAACTGTACAAACGGCACATCCAAAAGTGCTGTAACTAGTAATGACTCTGATGGTAAAACCAAAGACAACACTGATATAACTAAAGTTGATTCTTCTAAATGTTTGCAGTCAGTGGCTACAACTAAGTCAGTTACTATTCCTTCTACAACTGCGTTGGAAAAAGTAACTGTAATGCCTCGAAATAATGAAGAAAGCAATAAGTTCAATAAAGATCCTCCAGAAAAAGTAACCTTAGCAAAGGATAAAGACAAGGAAAATAAATTGCCAAATATTTTAGATTCTGCTCTCTGTGATAATGTTGTCGATGTTGGCAATGCGCGTTTAGAGCTAGCTGAGGAATTTTTAGCTGATTCGCCAACAGCCGCTTTTCTCATGTCATTTCCATTAGTTAGTGGTAACAGAGCTGATAGTCCAGCGGAAGAGCCTCAAAACACAATTCAAGTCAATATAAAAGATGTTAACCAAAGACGAAATGATACAACGTCACAACCTGTTAATTATTATGATAAATCTAACGACAAAACAAAACCTGTCGATAAAACTTTAGTGCAATCCAATATTATAACCAAACATAATGAACCGCAAAAATTTATACACAGCAATATAAACAGCAAAGAAAGCAAATCATCGTCATCATCCACTATGGCAGTCGTAAATTTGCCCAATGAAAATCCATTTTTAAACTTATCAATGCCGTCCATGCTTTCAACTAACTGTACAATGTCTGATTCTACCTTCGGACTAGAGTTCGATTGTAACGTAAGCAAATCTATCCCAAATCAATCGACAAATTATGCACCTAGTAGTAGTATATTCTATAAAAGTGATCCATTTAGCACAGTCAAAAGTACTATTTACAGTACAAGTAATATTTCTTCCGGACATGAATTTAATACCCTCGGTTTATACCCATGTGCGATGGAGAAATATACGTCTAAAAATAAAACGGATTATGCGACTGTTGAAGACAACCTTATGAAAATTGGCTCGTCGAGACTAACATATGATATTGACTTAGGATGGTCACATAAAAGTTTTGATTTTGTCGGTTGTACTACTACAACAAATACTTTCAGTAAGGACAATATATTAACAACTGTATCAGCTCCGTACTCAAATTCTTATAATCCTTTCAATCCAGATTTTCATGTTCCATTGGTCACAAATCCTAAAAAGGATAACATTTCAAGCAAACCAAACCCTTCATTTGCTGATACTATAACCAGTTTTTACTCGCAACCTACAAATTTATGGTCAGAAGACGTACCATTTTATACAAGTAATAATATTAAAAACTTAAGTGCTAAACATTCAAACTATTTACCCATTGAGCATACAACAAATATTAGTCATAAAACTAACATTAAACATTATGATGCAAAGCAAGCAACAGAGACTGTTGTTGATAATAATGTGAAAGCAAATATGGCGGTAGGACAAATATCTGATAAATATACAAAAAAATCACCAAGCAAAATGCACATTAATTGGATGACGTCTGAAATCAGACCTATTCAAAATAATTGCAATCCAAGCCATACAGATATAAAAGGAAGCCACAAAGTACCTTATGGCCAAGTAGAACATGTCGCTAAAAAACTAGACTCTAATGAAAATAATTATTTCCCATTATCTATGCACAATTTTCCTACTCAAAGTAACTTAGAAGAATTACAAGCATGGCCTTCTGTAAGGCCTGTTGGACCAACAGAAATCAGCATCGACCCGCCACCTATTAATTTGCCGACATTAGTTGGTGACTTAGCACTGGGTCCACATGATAAAAAAAAGAATTCGCTTCCTGTACAGGCAGATATACAAAACTGTGGAAATTTCCTTTCTGTAACACAATTGATGAATCGTTCATCAGATAATATGGCATCTCGTTATCAAGCCCCGAATGCCGATCCAAAATCAATTATACATAAACATACAGCATCCCATTACACGAATGAGGCCCATCGTAAGAATATGAACACCCGCATTGACAATCCATCACAACCATGTTACGTTTTTAATGACTCAAAAACGGTTAATGCCTACGAAAATATGGGCCAGTTTTCTCAAAATAAACCCAAAATAAACAAATCGGATAAAACTTCCAAATCGCAAAAAAATAGCTATTCCGCAGAAGCACTAATACGCGGTGGCAATTGCACGCAAAAAGTCCAAGATAATAGCGCAATGAAGTTTATGATGCCAACACAGAAATATAATAACTTTAATACAACACAGGACAACAGTATCGCACAAGTTTCTCACTTTCCTCCTATCTTGGACTACAGCGACAACTCCTACACTGGTCAGCAGTTTTCAGGCACTACATTGTATAATACTACAAATACAATTTCCAACTCATTTTATTCAAATTTAATTCCTGGAAGTACAAATTTAATGTCGGGCAATTATTCGGGAGGGCCCTTTCCAGGAGACTTCATGGATTACAATCAAACACCAGAGTGCAATTATACAAACCATAAATACGAAGAATTAAAGATGAGAAACAGTTCAGTTATATTCCAGCATGATAAGGTACCTGCCAATTACAAAAATTCGAGACGAGAATCAGCTGCAAAACACAAGTTAGAATGTTCTAAAAAGGAATCAAATAAAAAGTACCAAAGTAAACGAGCAAAAATGAATGCTGAAGTAGAAGAATGGAGTGATCAGTCACATCTACTATGGCAAAATAAGCCGCATACTAAAAGACCTACTAATATAATGTCTGAAGAGTTGCCATTCCCTAATTATGTCAACAACCAGATGCCTGGACAGTATCAACCAGATTTCTTCAACAGTCATCTGATGTCTTCCAATGTACAAAGCGTTGGACACAGTGTTGACAGATCGATCTCTAGCTTTCCTGCTACGTCACGTGCTAACTTCAATTTAAGTACTATATTTCCGGAAATTACTATGGTAAGCATACAGTTCGAAGCAATTAAGGCTTCAGTCTGACAATGAAGCCTCTAGAATAAGAACACACCAGAAGTAGCGACTAAAGCCTAAAGCCTTATCTATACTAATATGTAAAGCGAAAGAGTTTGTTTGTTTGAACGTGCTAATGTTTGGAATTACCAGTCTGATTTGAAAAATTGTTTTTGGATTTCGTAGCCCAATTCTTGAGGAAGGGTATAGAAAATAGTAGAAAAAGTGGCTCCTACGGTACCCCGGGATCATCATCACCATTTCAGTCCATATTCGTCCACTGCTGAAAATGGCCTCAAGATAGCCATTCTCCTTGATCCTGTGCCACCTGCACCCATCGACTCCCTACAAATTTCTCGAGGTCGTCACTCCATTTAGTAGGAGAGTCGTCCCACACTGCGTCTACCAGTACGGGAACGACTTTCAAAATCTTTAAAAAAACTTGTGGCCGCACTGCAACTTTACACTGCACTTCAGTTTGCTTATCTTATGGGCTATGTCGGTTACCTTAGCGTTACTGCAGATCCTCATCATTTCTGATTCTATCATATAGAGAAAGCCCGAGCACTCTTTCCATAGCACGTTGAGCGACCAAGAGCTTCCCCTGCGGGCATGCCTCAGTTCCGTATGTCATCACTGGTAAACACACTCTGTTCGAAGACTTTGCTCTTCAGACGTCGAGTTACTTTGGACTTGAAGATGTGTCGAAGATATCCGAACACTGCCCAGCCGAGTTGAGTATGTCTGTTGACCTCTTGATAGAACCTGGACTTACCTAACTAATCATTTTAATAACTTCCCTAGGTAGATATATTCACCAATTATTTCGAGCTTAGTGTTTCCAACCGTAATCGGTACAGGTGTAACATGGACATTCGACATGATCTTAAGCTTGTCCATGTTCATCTTGAGACCTACCTGGATAGCGACACCATTGAAGTCATTCAGCATAGCGCATAGGTCCTCCAGCGATTTCGCCACGAGATATTCACCATTGATGGGTAAACAGTTTTTTTTCCAGTCCAATAGCTTGAATACAACTTCCAATGCTACGGTGAAGGGTTTCGGGAATATAACGTCGCCCTATTTTATATCTTTTTACATTTGGATCAGTTTCGTACTCTGGTTCTTTACTCAGATACACATTGTTGTGCTTACTGTACAAAAAACACTTCAACGATTTGATATACCGATAGTCAATTCGGCATCGCTGGAGAGACTGTAGCTCCGCTCAACCGAATCAAACGCTTTTTTGTAGTAGGCATACGCCAGACGAGCGTATGTATGTGATCTACGGTACTAAAGCCCTTTCGAAATCCGAGTGTTAATGAGGCTGGAATTCGTCAAGTCTTCATTGCTGTACATATGATACAGCGTGCCTAGGGGCCTAACTAACAATAGAGTCGACGATCCATTTACAAAATCTCTTAAAAAGTAGTTTAAACTTTTCCAAAGATTTTGCTTCGAAACTAGTGCCTTACGCAGTGCTCGTACAATTTCAAGCGGGCAGCTCTCCCTTTACTCTCCACTGACTCTTGTACAGTGAGTCAAATACTTATACCAGGAGACAACCAGCTAATCGGCTTACTCATATTGCCGTATTGCCAATATCATAAATTAGCTGGTGTACATCTAGTAGCGGTGATGCTTACTACTCGTAGAAGCAGATGCAAGATATCATTGTTAGGCGGATGAAATCTAGCAATTCTTAATTTTTTCTTTGATTTTGGAAAATATTGAATTTGAGCAGATCGGATTAAGTGTCTTTTAGGATCGAGTATATAAATGAATAAGAATATCGAAGGAAACGCATTAGAATCTGGATAAATCTGAAGCAAACGATTTCAAGACGATGGGTGAAAGCCCGCTCGACTTCTGAATGTCAAGGCCAGAGAGAATAAGGCTTTACAGACATGTACCATCTATAAAACGTCAGGAAGTATAGGTACCTTAAAAAAAAATAGATAATCTTCAGTGGTGTTTTTTTTTGTTTCAGAAAGTGCAATAACCGATTACCAGAAATAAATTTACCGAATCGTGAATTTCAATTTAATGAAGGATCTTTGGTCTTTTAACTGACTTTGAAGAACCCATATATCTGTGATGTTTTAAGTATAAGGAAATATTTTATTAGAATTCTAATACAAAGTTTGTTCTATAAATTCACTTATATTTTCTTTCATGTCTGTCTCGAATATTCCTTGTTCCTTACCTAAACCAAAATACAACATTTTATGATTCTAATTGAAATTCAATTCAATTAATTCCAATTGAATCAAAAATTTCACGTGTGTCACGATCTTTAGAAACAAAACCAACCTTACCTGCGCTGTAACATGGCACGGGTTATAACAACCTAGATTCTGGCACAACTACATGCAATAACCAGAGCGACTGATCATAAGCATAGTACCTTCATATTACGACAGACGCAATCATAGTGGATGCAGATTTATCTCTAACCACATTGTAATAAGTGCAGCCTTCAACGTAAGTAATAAAAGTCAAATTAGAAAGATATAAAATACAAACCGATCACCAAGGATTGCCCTTGGAGTGCGAGTCTGACGTGATTTTTAAAATAGGTAGGTGAGATAGGCAAGCAACAACGAAGCAACTTCACATCGCTGTTTGTTGATAACCAATTACTAAAAGCATAACATGTATGGCCCTGTACATCTAAGTATTTTTATTAATTTCGATCGTTCGACATCATGACTATCTGGGAATGGGACGATCTGAGAATGGGACAATATAGGAACGGGAATGAGACAATTAGAAAATGCGTTACGAGTTTGGGAATGGGACCATCTGCTATCAAAGGACTACTGCTGCAAATCGAGGACGTGTTTACTTCTGTCACTACCTCCAGATTAACATAATAAAGAAGGCTAATAAGTGACACTGTATAGAGAATAAAATAACTAGTATGGTGACAATTGCCTAAGACACGAGAGGAGTCGATGAGCAGCGGGTGCCGTGTTTTGTGAAGTGAAGATTGTAGGACAGTGTCCCTACCTCCAGTGATAAGTGTGTCCGTTTACTGTAAAAAAATGCCCATTGAACGTAGATCCTTGGTTTTTTTATATGAATGCAAGTAACCATCTAATCCTAATGTAACGTGGTAGTCCGTTCCCTAGCTTCAATAACGTGGGTATCAACATATCAAGTGATGTTCAGTTTCGCGGCCGCTTGGAGTGCAAAACCAAGGCGGGATCCAATTAGCTCGAGCGCCATTGCGCAGTGGTTAGTACAGTAGTTAGTAACAATACTTTGATACCAACGCTCGTGGGTTCGATTCCCACACATGACAATCTTATGTGTACATAAACAAAACATGGCGGTTTGTTTTGTTCTGGATGATTTTAAGAAAGGTAGGGAGCATTAAAGCAGCCTGTCTGGGGAAGTACCTCCATTTCATAGAAAACCACAGCCAACAACTTCCTGGAGGTTTGTTGTGTTCATTCGAGTGAGTGAGGTCACTAGTAAAGTCCTAACGATTGCTGTGTTAGCTTCAGAATTAGCATCGCGCAGTGAGACTTAATATATTGTAAGCGTTCATAGGCTATGATAACCGCTTTATATCAGGTGGGTCGTATGCTAGCATGCCTCCCAACGACGTCATAATATTGTAGATGAGTGTGCTAGGTTCAGCGGGACGGTATTTTATGCCCCAACATGGTCTTCAACAGTATAAGGTGCAATTGCGGCCTGACGTACTGTCCATCTAACTGGACTAAGTTACTTCAATCCTGGAGTAACTTAGTCCAGTTATACATACTCCATTTGACCACATCCAACGCACCGTAGTTCGAATCATCCGTCCGTACACAGAGAAATTTTGTATGTCCGCTTGATCGCAAAATGAGCCTAAAGTGGATACTTGAAGATTGAAGCCGAAAATCAGTAGCATTGTTAATCGATGTTAATCTAAACTTTTACACAAGTGACACGTTTGTATTTACTGCGTATAACACCGTAAATACAGCTTTAAGATCGGTTGATAAATAATAAAGTTATAAGCAAATTAGTCAAACTTAAAGAAATCCCGCTTTGTACAGTGGCCTAAAGCTGTTTTTGGTATCGGGCAAAACGGACATAGTTACCGTCTTCTTCTTAGCGTTATCCCGTTTTCTAATCTACTGGGACGAGGTCCGCTACCTTATTCTAAGGATTTGGAGAAGATATTGATTTTTACATGGAGCAACTGCCGTCCGACATTCCCAGGGGGAAAAACATGTCATTTTTAGGTAAGGTTACGTGTCTTTCGAAATATAATTTCACTTCACCGCCGTCAAGTGATAATTACACATATGTACATAAATTCGAAAACACAAATTTAGTGGTAGATACATGCCAGGATTCGAACTGGGGACCTGTTGCTCATTAGGCCGGTTCTTCATCCAATCCTATGTCCAATATTTTTTATATTTTCATAAGAATAAATAAATTATTCTTCTCAATAAACTAATAGATGTCTTTTAAATTATCTATTGATAATGTAATTTTATAATATATGGTAATGAAATTATAACAACAAATCTTTGAAACTCAACAATATAATTATTAAAGTTTCCCCTACAGCTATTATCCTAGCCTATGAGTTCTATACAAGGAGTATGACTTTTTTTTTATACGTGACAGGCCCACCACTCATACCCACCACTGTGTCTCCTGTGTAGCCAGAATTAACAGCGGCAACCACAAAAAAGGCAATGAACAGTGAAGTCCATTGCCGTCCCGGGGGTTAAACTACAGCTGCCTTGGAACTCACAACGAATTTAATCAGAAGAAATTTGTAGGAGTAGGAAGTTTTGGAATTGACTTTCCCTCTTGGCAAAGTGAGAGACGGCAATATGACAAATAAGGCATTTAAAACCTCAAAGAGAAGGCTAGTCAAGTGAAGCTCAACTGCCGTGCACCACGGATTATCAAATATCTAACACTATTGGGACCTAAACTGTGAGTTGTTACCTAACACATCGATTCCAATAATATAGATTGCAGAACCGCCTAAACGCCTGGTAATTCTCCCTTGTTGCCACCAAATCAGAATAGTATACTACCCCGGATGTGACACGCAAGGAAATTAACATATCGTCCCGCTCCCGATGCCAGAGATCGCACTCCCAAAGAACATGACGTGCTGTTTGCTCGAATTCATGATTTGTAGAACACTCACATAAAGGCGATGACACAAGTCTAAATGAAAAGAGCTTCGCCCTAAAGTTTCCATGCCCTGTTAAAAATTGCGCAACAGGATGATCGACTTCTAACCACTCTTTACTTAAACTGTCTCGCACTGATTGAAAGAACAGATACAGTTAAGGAGTATGACTTGCGTATTACTATACCCGCTGAGTATCACGTATATACGCTCCAACTTCAGTAGCTTATTACCTGTCTCACTCGTAGGAACCCGACAACCCTGAATAAAATTGTTAATCTGTGTTACCGGTGCGCCGTAAGCTGATGAAGATGTCTCTTTTTCCAGAGCCTTGTTTGTCGATTGCCGGGGTGTTCTCAATAATAACGAGATACTAGAATCAAAACACATACGTCTACGTTTAATCTATTTTTACCTTTAGTAAACTTTATCTTAGAAGTGTAGGTAATTTCTAATGTTCACGACACAGGACATCTAATAAATGTACGAACTTTAGATTAGTTTTGGAAGCCATTGTCGTAAACAGAGTGCAGATGACACGTTCTTTTGTTTAGATATTACCAAAAATTGTTTACCGGATAGAACATTAGCCCTAAGATTGCTAGGTACTTGTTGTGAAGTTAAGCACCTCGCTACACCGAACTGTCAGCGTTTTCTGTGTAAGGTGTTTACGTTTTACACTGAAAACTAAAATAACGAAAGTCTAAAGCACTTAGGGATACTTAATAGCTTTCTATTAGCGAAAACATTTTCGGAATCTTGCCTGCTTATAAGTAGTTTTAGAGACTACCTCCGCCATTCAATTACCTAAACTTTATCTGTTTATAATATTCGTGAAGAAAACTTTTTATTCCGGGATAGGTAAACACATATTATAGAAACCTATGGAAAAAGTTACACTACTCTGGACGCTTGCAACACCAGAAGTGGCATTTCCATCTTACTGACACTGTAAAAAAATTACCGGTATACTGTAGTATATTACAGGAAAACCTTGACAGGGATCTATTTTACAGGTAGATAATTCGTGAGAGAAAATTTTTGAAAACACAAGACTACGCGAGCACTTAGTTTTTTTTTTTTTTTTTTTTTTTATTTATTTCAACCTATATCACTATAATTTACAATTATCGCGTCATCGTGCCAGAAAACCTTTTCAGGTTTGAATTGACACTGACCATTCGCCTGAGGTACATATTATTATTTCTTTAAAATTTAGATTACACTTATTACCTAATTACCCAACTACTCAGCATCATACCTATTTCTAATAAATGGAAGTACAACTGTGCATATGCAACAATTCAATGTATCTACACATTTTTAATTTCTAATTGTCACATTTTAACAAATTGATACGAAAATGTAGGTACATCAGTAAACGATTGTTGCAACCACCTCCTGAGCGCGTCAGCCCGTGCTACCCGCTCACGTCGGTCACACTCACATGTTCGCTCCGCGCTGTGTTGTTTCTAATACTAAACATGATTAAGATGCAAACGTCTGATATAATTCTAGGAAGCCTATTTGGAAATAAGCATGTTCGCAGAATAATAATTAATTTACATAAAATATGGTTACATTCATACATAAGTATTTGTTATACATCTACGTTTTTACACTTATTATTACTTAGAATAGTGTGCATTATGCCGTTTTTTACGCACATAAATTTAATTTGACGAGCTCGGTGCTCAGTCGTGAATGCCGCGACTTCAATACCAACGCTCATGAATTATATTTCCACACAAGACGAACATTTGTGTGCATGAACATATCTGTTTGTCTTGGTCTGGATGTTTTAAGAGAGGTAGGGCTCATAAGACTAACAAACTCGATATTACCATAAAAATGCATAGGTATGATTCAATATAATAGTTTCTAAATACATAAGTTTTAGGTATGATCCTAAAGAATTCATATGTATCACATAGTATTATAATTAGGGCTACAAACAATAGGTAATAGTATGTAATTTATTTTCTCATTTCGACCGTCTTTCGAAATAAAAGTTGATGTGAATTACATAACGTTTAATAACGCCGTTTTAACGAAATGAACAATCGTAAAGTTGAATTTATTTCGTGACAATCACTTGTTTAACACCTCGTCATATTGTATTTAACCTACAGTTTGTTCTCTTCCCTATAGTTTTTTATACCTCACACAGTGTATCACTCTAACGTTACAGACCCTTTAAAAACCTATTCACATTTTTGAGGAATTGCATGCATTGAGAAAAAAAATTTCAAAAGAGTTAGTAGTGCATCGGCTGGACTCCTCTATCGAAACAGAACCCAAAGCAGTTTTTTTTAAGTTGATTGTCTGTCTATTGTATGTCTAGTTTTAGGCATCAACAAAAACCATCAATCATGATTTAATTAAATATTGAAAACTGAAAAAAAGTGCGGCTGAACCAGTTTTTGAAACACTTTTTCTAGTCCGCCGCAGACACCTTATTTGAGCTGATTTTATATTTTCGGGAATAAAAATAAGTCACACGATGCTAGGTCAGGGCTGTAAGGAGGGTGACCCAGGAGTTTGACCGGCGTGCTGTCCAGGAAATACCTCGTTTTGAGCGCGGTGTGTGCGGACGTGTTGTCGTGGTGGAGCAGTAGCCCGCGGAGCCCTGTGTTTGGTCACATGTTTCTCACAACAGAGAAAACTTCTGCCAAGCGAATAGTATATTTGGCGTTGATGCATCTTTGGTTCTGTAAAGGAATTGACACCAGATAGCCAGTCAAATTGAAAAAGCTCACTATCAAAATCTTCCCCCCGCTTCTTGATTTTGGTAGGCGTTGATTTTTTTTTATACTACGTCAAGAGGCATACAAGCATACGGATCACCTGATGTAAAGCGGGTACCGTAGCCTATTAACGTTTGCGATATATTAAGTATCACTCGCGCGATGCTTCCTCTGCTGCTTACACAGCAATTCCTTAGGAGCATTCTGATGACCTTACTCACACGCAGGAATACAACAACCCTCTAGGGAGTTGTTATTTGGCTGCGGTTTTCTGTGAGGTGGAGATACTTCACCAGACGGGCTGCTTTGATGCGCCCTACCTCTCTTAACCCTTCGAAACCCGGGTGGTCGAATACGACCGCGAAATGTATGGGAAAACGTATATAACGGGTTTTGACTGCTAGCATCCAGACCAAGACAAACAGACATGTTCATGCACACAAAATGTTTGTCTTGTGTGGAAATATAATTCATGAGAGTTGGTATTAAAGTCGCGGCATTCACGACTGAGCACCGAGCTCGTCAAATTAAATTAATGAGCTTTAGTGTCAAAGTCGCGTCATTCACTACTGAGCCACCGAGCTTCGCTTCTGGATCGTATCGATGAATCCAGGACTCGTCACCCGCAGTGATGTCGTAAACACGGCGAGACGAGACTGATTCGTCCGGTTTCAGGGGACATTTGAAATCGTAAAAATCATAGCGCGAAAATGTTCCCGGCGCAGATAATGGATCTGCAACATGAACATTAATGATAATTTAAATTAGCTCGCAAAAAATATGGAGGGAAATTTAGAAATTGGAAAGAACCTATTTTTACTTATATTATAACTGGCCAGTCTCTCATACATAAAAACTTTTTTCGCAATATTTTCTAAGTAGTCTGGTACTTAAATATATAGAGTTAACAATCTTTTGCCAGAGCCACCTTTTAAGCATGTATACGATACCTGTAACAGTATACTTCGCTCTTCTATATCTCTTAATTAAACATAATTTTTAAAACTACGAGTAAGTATATTGCATAATGTGTCATATACACCATCACTAATTTTACACAATTTTTACATGTATGTACATGCATACATCTCTGAAATATTTATTATACGTAAACCATACTCTCATAGGTCATAAGTAGATCTATGGCTATGGGGTGGCTGCGAAGTACCTATTGTTTCAAATACCAATCTCACGCGGGGAAGACGCGGCCAGCAGCTTTACCTAATAAATTCGCAGCGTTTCGAGATTAGAAAGATAATTTAAAAGAAAACCATAAAAATCTGGATTTCTTCCAAAACTTGAGACAACTAGGAAGAAACATGAGACAGTTGGTCATTAATCACGTCTTTATCTTGATTCCTCTAAGATGTCTGGAGCCTAAAACCCATTAATAAGAAACAACACTAAAAAGGCTCATATTTTGCTGTTCAATACGAAAATACAATGTAAACTAAAACCTCCTAATTATTTACATTTGATAAGCCCGGTGGACGAATGGCTGGCTATGGCTTTGACACCGAGGGTTGTGGGTTGGAATCCCATATAATATAAATGCTAGTGTGCATGAACATGTCCGTCTATTGGCTTGGGTGTTTTTTGTTTTATTGAACGTCGGGACGCATACAAGCACGCTTGCAATACCTGAAGTATCGCTCGCGTGATGTCACCTCTGCTACTTACGCAACAATTCCTTACTGGTAGTTAATTGGCCGCGGTTTTCTTTGAGGTGCAGGTACTTCTCCAGTTGAGCTGCTTTGATACGCCATACCTCTCTTAAAAACACTCATACCAAAGCAACAGTCATGTTCATGCATAGAAATCTTTATCCTGTGTGGGAATTGAACCCACGAGCCTTGGTGTTCCGCCACCCCACCGGGCTCGTCCAAAATTCTATTCTATTAAATATGTATTTACAAAATAGTATCTAAGTATATTTATCAGTATTTTTCAGTCAACAATATAAATATATATAAGTTTTGCTTTTTTATATCACTACTCTGCCTGATCGTAAATGTCTGTAGGCACAAGAGATGCACCTGGAGTCAGGTGCTTCACTCGTGCGTTTTGGACTCAGGGAAACCTCTTCACGACTTTTTGGAAGAACCTCGTGTTGTAATCCCTAGGAAAAACTTCGGCAGAAAGTTAATTTCACAATTTAAGTGTTCTCGGAAGAAAATTTCTTCAGAACCGCATAGTACGCGACCATTGCGATTCCAGTGTAGATGAATTACCAGTCGTCATCGAGCGATGAGATTGTATAACAAGTATGTTGGCATTATTATTTAAACGTTGGGATCAGCACTGCATTGTGTATTGCGAGCTGCGCTTTTTGGCTCAAGGTTTTACTGCCGAGAAGTTTTCCCAATGCTCAATTCACACTATTCCCAGCACTCACTCGTCTTTTCACATCAGCGGTGTGCTTTCCATTCCTGATGAAAATGCATCCAAGATATACAATCTCATCCATTTTTTCCAACATTTCATCATCAACCGTAATCCTTACATTCGTTCTGGTTTCTTCTCATACAAATACCATTATCTTTGTTTTCATCGCATTCAATAGTAAGCCTTCCTCCATACAATCGTCTTTCATTATTGTGACCATTGTTTGCAGTTCAGATGGTGTTTCTGCTAATATCACGGCATCATCTGCATACAGCAGACAGTTTACTACTAGGTCATCTATGCGCAATCCTACATTAGTTGACCGTATGCTCTGCAGACAACTATCGAGATACAGAATAAACAGCCTATCAGATAGCATGCAATCCTGTTTGACACCAATTTTCTCATTAAATCAGGATCACATGCTACCATCTATTCGTATACATGCTAAGCAATCCTTGTAAGTGAACTACACAGCACGGAGAAATGAACCGTCAATCCCATATCTCGGTAATATATCCCACAGTACCTTTCGCACAACCCTATCAAATGCTTTCTTAAGATCCACAAAACTACAGAAATCCTTCTGGTCCCTGGCCAGATGCTTCTCCGCCATATTGCAGAGCGAGAAAACTTGATCCGTACATCCCCTTCCATTTCGGAATCCTCCCTGTACCTCCCACAGCATTGCATCGGATTTTACCCTCAACAAATTTCTTAGGTTTTATTACGTTGTGAATTCCAAGTCAGTCATAGAGTATTGTCCCAGAGGCAGCAATGAACTTTCCCATTCATTGCAGTTTTGGTGCTAATTTTGATTAAACAGTAAATAAATAAATGGAAATATGTGGCAACCTTATAAAGAAAATGGCTTAACAAATTAGTTGGTTCGGCTTTCTTTTCTTTTAAATATCATTAACTCGGGTTTTTCACATTCAATTATCTAACTTTCTCCTTACAATCATCATTGTGACAATTGCAGTCCAGATGGGTTTTCTATTAATAATACGACATAGTCTGCATATAATTACGTATTCTTCGTAAACCATTGTTCAAATATAGAATGAATGACTATGACGACCTCGGTGGCACAGTGGTTAATGACGTTACTTTGACACCAACGCTCGTGGCTTCGATTCCCACACAGGTCAAACATTTGTGTGTATGAACATATCGGTTTGTTTTGGTCTGGGTGTTTTTAAGAGAGGTAGGGTACATCAAAACAGTTCGTCTCGGTAAGTATCCCCACCTCACAGCAAATCGCAGCCAAAAAACTACTGCCTCAAGGGACCTACCCTCCTACCTGTTTTTGTGTTTCAGTAAACTGTGCCAGCAAGCGTTCATAGGTGACGGTAACCACATAATATCAGGTGGGCCGTATGGTTGTATGTCTCCTGACGTTGTATAAAAAAAAATGTGTGTCCATGGGTTCGTATACAAAAGGTTTACTCTAAATTTTCGCCCGATTTTTTTTATAGTAATTGTAGCTTATTGTGAATCACTTGATTTCAAAGTAGTTTTTATCAATTAGCAGTTTTAAAAAAACATACGTACGCTTCCGTGCCGTGATAAATACGCCTTAAAATTACATAAGAAATGTATGAAGTCCTCCTTTAATTTTAAATATTATTATATTTTTATTGTTTGCTATAACAGCCATTGTAATACACATTCTGTGAAAATTCAAGTGTTGTCGTTCTGTGAAATATATTAAAAAGACAGATGACCCATTTTGTTGAGTTTCGCTTTGCATTATAAATGCAAACATATAAAAGATTAACTTAAAAAGCAACGCCACCTAAATACAAAATTTGAACCAAATCGTTAGAGCCTTTTCATTAATATATAATATATGGAAATACATTTATAACATGTAATAGGATGTATGCATCTCAGAATAATTGTCGGCTATTGCCTGGGTTGATTATGAAAAAGCGTACGATATAAGCATTATTATGGCATTTGGATAATAGGCATATTTTTTTTTCTTAACAGTTATTTTCCTTTAGCGAAATTTTACCGAAAGGCTGAATGATTTAAGCGACATTTTGTTATAGCTACATAAGAAACTTGAAGTTTTTTTTGTGTTTATGACAAAAATATTTTACAAAGTCATACATAGAGTAGATTGTGATCTAGCTAATCACAATGTGTTCTTATCTGTCTGAGTACAGAGTGCTATTGGTATTTTATAAAGATTTTTGATTCTGTTATTTCGCAAAATTCGCTCTGTCCTAGCTGTTGGATTCGCGTAAATATAGAAGCGGGGTGCGTTGAAATCTGCTTGACACCTGGGCCTTAATACCCAGCTGTTGTTGGCGACTTCCTTATAACGTAGTGGTTATATATTTATAGTTTTTCTCTTCGATGCCCTTTGTACTTGGCGAAGACTGAGTACACCATCAACATGGAAGTATGTACTATTAACTATTGAATTTTTTTCTTAAAGTCAAATAAAAATCTATTACAAATTAGATCATAAAAAGTTTGAACTCTGACATAAAATGCTGATTTTTTCTACTTGGCATTATTAATATATCCAAGTATTTATATTTTGTGTAAGTATGGGAGAAAGCCATGTTCCAGCGAGATAGCAGATTAAAATAAATAGAAAGCCATTCTCAACTGCGGCTTTGATAGAATGGATATCAATATATTCGTCATACTCTGTCCTGTTGTCACGACATTTCTTTAACATTCATAGACAGTTTCATGCTCGCTCGACCCTGTTAAAATACGACTAATTTGGCCGAGATAAGACAAGTTGGTCTTTCTCGGCTTCAAGTTTCCATTTTTGTGTTGTACATCTATTTTTACATTCTATATATTCTCTTGCATTATTTCTAATTATGTGTAGGTACCAGCGGAGCAAGCCTCTTTTTTCTTATTATCTCTTGTTCAGACCAACTCTCGATCTTGCATCATCATTGCGAACACGATATATTAAAATACGAGTAGTAATCGGTTTAATTTTGTACATATTTTTTACATTAGTAAGCAACTGATCTCTTCTATTGAAACAGGTCGGTTATTACGTAAGTTTCGATCGATAGGCTTTATTTTAATTAGTCTATGCCTTTTTCATTTGTAATATTTCTAATTATTTTACATGTGGATAAAATAACAAAGAATTAGATATATTATATGAAAGGTCAAATTTCAAAAAACGTTTAAATAAAGCTTCAAATTACAAAAATAGCCATATTTTTGTTATTTGAAACCGAATTTCCATTTAATTTTTCGAAGACCTTTCTTATAATATATCTAAGTCTTTATTACTTTACTAAACAAGACCACAGAATGATTATTACCTAATGTTTTAAATACGCGACTGTATTTTAACTAGTCATATCTTTTTCATTTGTAAACAAATATCTGTTTATTTTTATATGTAAATAAATAATAAACATATATATCTTATATCTGCAATTAATGTTTAGACTACTCGTCTATGAAGTATTTGAGTTGCTGTGTAAATCTTGAAAACGAAAGCCCTCGCAGCCTTACTGGGTAAGTGGGTAAGCACTTACCCAGTAAGGCTGCGAGGACGCGCAGTACCTCAATAGAGCCTCGTTTGTTAATTAGAAGGGTGCGTAACGTGCAGATTTTAACTGTAAACATGAATGTGAGTTATTTACACCAATACCAACTATATTCTTTAAACATAAGAAATCACTTGTATATCGTCATGTATATCGTCGAAATTAGTTTTGTTTTATACATACCTCTATCATAATAGAGCAGGCAATGATGTCTTTAGATGCATAGATAAAAGATAAAGTTTTTTTTGTCTTTTTTGAAGAATCTCCTGTAGAGAAAACCTCGGTTCGGGTGTTCATTCCACAACCTTAGTGTTCTCGGTAACTTTTCTGGAACGTCACAGTACGAGACCATTGCGGTTTCAGTGTGTGAGGATGAATTCACAGCTGTCAGTGAGTAACGCATAGTTGTAAAACGAGACATGCCATCATATTGAACAGCTCTTTTCGGAACACAACCCATTGTGCAATCGGTAGAACAAACACAGGGAGTGAAAATCATTACTTAAATTCAAGGGCTCAATACCATGTGTGTGTGCTTAGGATCAGCTTGTCTCTGCACCGAATCACAAGTTTCTAGCTAGTATCTAGGTGCTCTTATTTAAAGGTGACTACAGTAGGTAAGTACGCCACGTGCGTTTTGACTTGAGACTTCTATATTAAGTCTTTACACCGAGTACTGTTTCGCTGTATTGATTACACCAAGTTTCTCGGAAGCGACCTGCTCCGCCAGGTGATTTCGAAATTAAACTTCGCTAGAGAGCTCGACATTAAGAAGACAATCTTGGCGAAGTAAGTGGCGTGTTCCGTCCAATTGGATCAAGTTTTACCGCCTTGGTATTCTCAGGTCTCACTTATCGCAGCATTTTAGTCGGGTACTCAGACAAGACAGGTAAGTATTACAGACACAACTTGTTAGCGGCTTTCCTCGACAAGCGAACGAGGGATGTTAGCACGTGCCCCCGGTGCTATCCCCCGCATAGCAGTGAATAACATCAATTGACAACATTTCAGTGATATGCAGCAAAAATAGCGTTGCGGTTTGCAGAGACCCCTGCGGTACACCAGCGTTGATGTACTTGCTATCGTAACAGCCACTTTTATGCAATTGCTAGACAAGAAGCTGGCAACATGTATGTACAATATAACCCTTCGGGACACCTGTACGATGGCGTTTCGATAGAAAACTCCGATGCCAGACTAGGCTGATAGCTAATGCCTCGTCTCTACTCTCAATCGCTGAAGCCCAGCGGTGTGTAAGATACACTTAGAAAATCACCAGTCTAATGATCGCGACGAAAGTCATGTTTATTTGCTACAACCTTTCTTTACCATCTTAATTTTATAAACAAAACTCAATATATAAAAAAAACATAAAATTTTGTTATTGGTGGTAGAGCTACTCAGTTGTAACGTCATAGCCATTTTCCATTAGCTCAAAATTTATTCATATTTCAGTATTTTATTACACTTTGTAAGCCATTATTGTAGCTGTACCAATACATGCCTACTCTACGACATAAACGTATTACCTAATGATGCATATTATATGTACGGGTATGTAGTGCAATAAGCATGTTTGCCTTGACCGAGGCACGCTGTTTGTATTTCATTCATACTGACACGGTGATAATAAAATTATTCATGTTCGTGTGACTTTTCGAATGTTTTGCGCAAACGGAAGTTGACAAATCCCAACATGGATTTTTTATAATTAATTGGAGTAATGTCATTCTAGAATACGAGGAAAATATTTACAAAATTCACTGAATTTACAAGAACGGACTTAATGATTTAACTATGCGTGAGCCGTGTTTATAAATCAAATGTCTTCTTCGTCGCGTTATCTCGTTAACTAATCCATTAGGATTGGCGGCGTCCGCTACCGAAGCCTAAGGATTTGGCGAAGATACTGATTTTTACATGGAGCGACTGCAGGCAGACCTCCTCAACCCATAGAGAAAACCAGATCTTTTCTTAGGTTAAGTCACGATGTTTTCCTTCACTGCTGAACAAGTGATAAAAGTTATTACACTGACAAGACACATTTTTAAAATAACAGTAACAGAAAAGTCACGAAATGACATAATTGAAGTATAGAGAAAAGCCGAATTATAGACATCGATTTTAAAAAAGTTGATTACCACAGAGTTCTAATTTTTTACACCAAATTAAGATCAGCAGAATATATACAACGTGAATACAATCTAGAACACGTTTCGAGTTTCTTGGAAATATTGTGAACGAAAGCCGCTGTTATTCTTTACATTCGTTCTATTTATAAAATGTAACATTAGTCTGTCTGTCAGTTTTTTACTTAAGAACTCAAATGTGGTGTGTACTAAAAATAATGAAGTATACGAACCAAAATAAACATATTAACACCATTGCCAATGATATGAATTTGGGAGATGACGATTGATGAGAGATAAAATTTTGAAGGAATAAATAACTAAAGTAAACCATATTAACATGAGTAGTATAAGCAATAAAATATCCACTTAGGCATTCAAAAAGCCAGCATATTCCAGCCAGCGACAGTTGTGACGTATTTTTTGGATTTAGAAAATAATATTAACTAAATTATCAGTATTACTGACATAGTCTACATAATTTGAATATTATCTGAGAAACATAATCGTGAGAATATTTTTGATTAAATAATATAATATGTATGAGTCAGAGATAGTAAATCCTTTCGGAAAGACTGTATCGAATGTTACTTCACAGACCCGCAGTGTAGCTCCGCCAACGGCACACGCAAGTCGCGTGCCGTGCAAACCGCGCCGCCATCGCGGGAAACTTTACGTTATGGCGGGAAAACCATTTACCGAGTTAAATGATTTTTTTCGACTGTAAATTGTTTATGAATATGTGCACTGACCAGTGAATTGTTTTATTCGAGTGAAGTTAAATAATTGGACACCATGAAAGTATCAACTTTAAAAAAGGTAAGTACCTAAGTCAACACATAAAATTCCAATTTAATAACCAACAGGTTTCTGTACACTAACTAATTGCGTGCTTGTCTCTTTATACTTTCATTTAATCATTTTTTATGCTCTTCTATGGTGTAATCTGACATCGAATAAAATGTTCAGGGCAAGCTGTTTGCGGTTTTGTTATTTATACTGTAGTTCACAGCTCGTTCAAATGTTACTTTGAACTACACATAACGTCACGTTAACTGTCGCTCGCGTGAAGTTAATTGTTTTATTTATTTTTTATTTTTTTACAAACCCCTAAACATTACTCAGATAAAAAGTAAGCCTAATTGTTGATTGCGTGGTGCGTTTAACCACGGACAGACAAACGGAGAGATAAAGCGCACCAAAGCAGTCCGACGGGGGAGCACCTTTACATCATAGAATTCCGTAGCCAAATAATAACTCCCTGAACAGCTTTTGTGTTTCTAATAACGAGTTAGACTACCAGTAAAGTGTTGAAAAGTTGGTGTGATTGCGATGTGACGATTTTCTTATGTATTTCTTATATTTCAAGCTATGGTAACCATTTTACTATGTGGGTCGTATGAGGGTACGCGTTCTCGTATTGAGTAGACAGAGAGAGAGATGTAATAAATAGACACGTAAATTGTGTAACATTTGATCAAATTTGATAAGTAATAGAAGAATGAACATGAACTGATTGTTTTTTCTTCTATATCGATATTAAAGTTCAGATGCATCGCTACTTCAAAATATTCTATATCAAACTCGGCCCTGCTACAATTGTATTATATATATAAATTAAACTTCATCAGCAAGATAAAGTTATTCTAGTTGAGGCAAAGTTTTAGTTGTTTCGTGCACAACATTCATTTGCAGCACTTTTATGTTACTTTATCATAATGAGAAAGTTTAATAAACATGATATGCCACGCCCTATATATATTTAATTATGAAAACATTCATGCCCGTAAAAATACAGTCGATTTCAAAATTCTGTGAAAATCATTGGGAATTAAATGAATATCCTCGTTGTTAACTCTCAGTATATTTATGAAAATATAATATATATACGTAAAAATATAAAGTTGTTTTCAAAATTCAGTGAAAATGCTTGCTAAAACTGGTAAACCTTTTGTTATAAATTATATAATCCGTTCTTATAATAATTAAGGCAATTAATTAATAATTTAGTGATTGCCTTTCTGTATATAGTGCGATTCTACAAATAAATCAAAATGCCTGAAACAGTTCCGATGCTGGCAATGTCTTCAAAACTACTTCATAAATAGTAATTAAATAAATAGTTTTTACTTTGTAAAAAGGCTTATTTAAGTTATTACAGAATTGATGACCTGATCTCTCGATGATGAACTGAGATCTCGATCGATCTGACTGACAAAGATACTTTAATTTTACCTTGACATCATTATTATTGTACCTCTTTGTAATTTATTGTAATATCAATTCAAAAAAGTCCTATGTCAAGTTTCCTTCGGCATTTCTTTTTGTTAATGGTTATTCTCGAATTGCTGGAAAATTAAAAAAAAAACGAAAACATCGATCAGGGATGTATATAACGACGTTTCGCAAAAGCGTATTCGTTTCTTTCATACGGCAAGAAAGGATTGCGATATAATTGCTGAAATTTTGTCCCCTAAGGGGTAAAAGGAGGATGAAAGGTTCTATGTGAGATAGAAATTCCTATAAATTACGGCTAGATATAAATGCAGTATGAAGTAATTTATGTATTGAGTGCATTCCATGTTGTCATCTATACTTAGAAAGTAGCGACGCTCACTTCATTTAAAATGATACTCCATTCCAATTACGAGGTCCCTTTAAAATTAAAAATATGTAAATATAGTAAACCAAATAAATTTCTTGATTTAAATTTGTCAATTAATTCAAATGATGATTTACTACTATAAATATAAACTGTTTATTAAAATATATGAAATCTGTAAAATACATTGTTTTAAAGAGTCCGTTGATTATGGGACTTCATAATGAGAATGGTGTTATAGGTAATTAGACATATAAAAATGCCTGTGAAATAATAGTACCTACATTATTCATTAGAAGTAGACAATGTTTGGATCAGTGCAGTTTGAAGTCACGAGGATATCAATAATACTAGTAAGGAAATATACAAGGAAAGAAATAAAGTATTGTACGGATATATACAAGTAATTTATTTAATTTCTCTTTTTCAACCGTTATATACGTTTAATTATTGATGATATGCAAGTAATCGTATCCTAATAAAGAAGTGTTTTCGACGGTTCTTTAAAAATGATTTTTTATACAATGCTGGAAGGCAAACAATTATGCGACCCATTATGATGTATAGTGGTTATATTGGCCTATACGCCTTCTCTTTCATAAGAGTCTGATTTGTTAATTGGCAGGATACTCCATGCGCAGGTGAGGTTGGCTTTGACTCTAAATATCGCTTACGCATGTAAATATAAAACTAGAGAATTATAAAACTAAATATTAAACAAATTTTCGCCAGTCGCAAGTGGTGTATCGAATCTTATACATTACGTTAATGCATGAGATTTGATTCACACTCGATAACTTCATTTAATAAGCAAATATTTTCATCTTCTCAGCGTTATCCTGTTTCCTAATCAATTCGAATTGGCGAAGTCCGCTGTCTAAGCCTACGCACTTGGCGAATTTACTGAGTTTTACATGGAGCGATTGCCGCGAGACTTCCATATAAAAATAAATAAATATTAGACTTATTCAATTTAAAAACAAACGGAGACAACAAGAATAAAATAAAATAAAATTTACTAGAATTTGATCAAAATAGCTGCAGCTAAGTACTATGAGAATCTTTTATTTATTGTCTACTTTAAATTTAAAACCTAAAATAGCCCTTCAGCCCCAATGTGTCTCGACACACCATCCGAAGTAATGGCGATGTGCTTCTGTGGATGAATTTAAGTACATCTGTTGACATGCCATACCAAAATAAAAATAAAAGCGATCACGCGCGAGTGCAAGTGAAGATCCTTGCATTCGCGTATAGTTCTTGGACATATAAATAGTTACTAAGTTATGCACCAACTCGTACCAATCAAAATTAAAAAAATATAGAATTGTAAGAATAATCGTATAATATTTGAATATATCTAGCATGTGATTCCAAAGGTAAAAAAACTGACCGCATAAGTAAGTTTAATTGTAAAGGAATTTGATGATTTTTAAAACACTGTGCTAGTCATGAACACTCTGTGATATTTACGTATACTATAAAAGCGAAAAATCAGAAATAATTACAGGTTATCTATCACGTGTGATTATTTCAGATTTTTCGCTTTAAAACTTCGAAATGGGGGGAGAGATGATATTATTATGTCATTTTTCATCATAAGACAAAAATTACACAGGAAATGTCTGTTTTAAACGTGCAAGTGTAGCCTTTCCGTAGACACCCTACTTGTACTAGTAGCCCTTTGAAATTTCGACCACCCTTTTCATTTGTGATAAGTTTGAATGAACAATACTTAAAACTGTTCCGATTTTTAAATCTAAAGCATTTGTATGTGTTTTAGTAGTTGCTGTGATAACAAGATTGGTACGGAACCCTAATTACTTGTATCTACACTTGTGCAGAGTGGAGTTCAGACGAAGCGGAATGATGACGCGTATGATAAGTCGCTTCTCTCATAAAATGCATACAATGCATCTTTGCCGAGGTTTAACTTTCGCTAAAACGCGACATACATTTTCGACGTATTAATGCGCTCATTAAAAAAGGGAATATGAAAAGGATAGCATGTGTAATCATACCAACTTTAGGCAGCGTAATTTCGGTATAGTTTATTATTAACCTAAATGGGATGTTTTACGCATTCTTTTTATGCAATTTGATCTAACCTGCTTTGCGTGCTTCCGCCACCAATTAGTTCATGCGGCCTAGCGCCGGCCGGCACCCACCCACTACTGTTAGTACTTGGTACATGCCGACGCTGCCATGGCTGCTCCGGTAGTCTCTGCCTCGGCTGCTGCGGTCGTCCGGATTCTGTTCCAGATGACGGAGCAAATTATTTGAATTGACATTATTTACAAGTGGATAAATAGGTTGAATTGGCAGAGTATTCAGAGCAGAGGTTCAATTAATTCAATCAATTACGTTACAACGAATTTCATATTTTGGGTCAATTCAATAATTTCCCCTAAAACGGGGAGTTAAAAAATATAATTGAATTAAACAATTTTTAACGGAAGTACGCAGTCGCGGGAAGACTTCCTGCGACCACGGATGCTGCAAAGCATTCGAAACATCAGGTTTAACAAAATAAATAAAAAAAATTGTTTAATTCAATGTGTAACAATCGCGAAAACCTAAGACAATATTAAAAAATATCAATTTAGAAACACAAAAAAAATTCACAAGCTTGTTAAAGTTTTATCTAACTTACGCATTATTTTAATACCTACTCAACAGCCAGTGTTAAGTACGCTGAGGACAAGTCGGAAGATGAGTAGTCATATGAACCCCAGCGCCTCACGATCAGACGACAGACCTCTTTATGTCAACTTTCCGTTTACAAAATGTATCGCTCGTGTACCAAATTTCATATCTGTTCAGTCGATGATATAACCGTTTAACTCAAAATGATTTTAACAGTACCTATGAAGAATTACCAAAATATAGACACTTAAAGTCCAGCTAATTTCTTCATAAACGAATAATTTTACATCTTAAAACCAATGCAACTACCTGCCGGGGTTAGTACCAGAAGCGTGCACGCCGCGACCCTGCCAGACCAATACAGTGGACTGCAATTCTGGATGGAAACCGCGCGCAGATTATAGCGTCCCACGGAGGCGGCGCGCACCAATCTACCCTCGTCGGTGCGAGATTAATTGCATACGGTGGTGGGGGCCGCCACCCACCACGCAACGCTCAATCCGGAGAGACGAGTGACCGGGCAGATCTTCGGTGTCGCTTCCCTTTCGCCAGTCGCAAGAAGAGTGTGTTATCGAATCTCATGCATTACGTTAAGGTATAAGATTTATTTAACAGACAAGGATTTTCTTCTTTTTAGCATTATCCGGTTTCCTAATCCATTTGTATTGGCGGAGTCCGCTGCCTAAGTCTAACGATTTGGCGAATATACTGATTATTACATAGAGCTACTGTCGTTAGACCTGAGGGAAAACCAGGCCTTTCTTAGGTTAGGTCACACGTCTTACGAAATATAATTTCTTGAACGTTGCATTTAATAGGCACATATACATAATACATTTAATATTTATTCATGTATCTTAAAAATTGATTCAAAGAAGAGAAATTGAGAAAAAAAAAGAGAAATTGAGTTTCATCGAATAAACATCGGCTATTCGAATAGAAAGATGAATATCACCTGTAGGTCTTCATTATCCTATTACATTAAAGGAGCAATTCGTATCTATAATTAAATATATTACGTGTAACTCGGAACGGCTCGAAGGATTTGGATCAAATTTTCTTAAGGTTTTTCTTTTTTATATTATACTTCTATACTCACAGGTAGATCTACGCGTAGAGGCCCATTTGAGTAAGTTCATGTAATGTAGTACATCCACCATGACCCGCCCCGAGGATTATTAGGACTAATGTGAATGTGTTGGAAAATATTGGGTTATTTTAGTGAGATATAGACGGGTGATGCCAGGGTAAGCCGGCCAAGGGCAATACCGAATTACGCAGTGGTGTCGAGAGGCATGCTGATATTGATCTATTCACTCCTCTCTCGATGGACAATAAAGGCAAGCCAGAGCTGAGTGTCCTGTGGGTCTTCTTGGATTTCCACTCAGGCCGACAAAAACATGCCGGAGACGAAGGCCTTGATAGACTCTGGAGCACTCGGGCACTCGTAGTGTTGACCTGCGGGGTATATATTATTTATACATTTTTTACCACAATTTTACACAGAAAAACAATACACGTCGAGCGAAGCTCGCTCATGTTGGTACTTACTATATATTAATTGATTGTATGATGCAAGTAAGAGTTTTATAATTTTCTCGAGAAATGGCCAAGAATGCCGTGTTAGACATTCAACCATATTATTTAACTTACAACAGATACTGGGGGTATAATTAAGTAATTTTATACATATAATAGTACCATCATTAATCAGAACATGTCTATGAAAGAACTCGCTGATTACCGGAAAATACTACTGTCAGAGCATATGCGTCATTTTACAATCAGCCTATCACGTAGGTACATTGTAGGTATATTACTAAAACAATGTTAAACATCGCATTAATATGTATCGAGCGCGGCCATGCGACATGTAGGCTGCGCGGGCGCGGGAGCGGGAGCACAGGCCACGTATCGTGCTTGTACGATGCGGGTAAGTTCGGTTATGTACCTGCGGGCCAGGCTCGTCACGCATACAAATTACACAATTTCTTGTCAAAAATACCAAAACAAATACTACCGTGAACACCGCTTCAACCATTTTCTATTTCTTTATCAAACGTCAGGGCAATTAAGATTGCAATTAAAGCTGCTCACAAAGACAAAAGTAATAATGAATAGCAACAAAATTAATCAAATAAACTTTCTTGAAGAAATGGCAAGCTATTCCTTTTTAATTAATCTACGGAGGAAACATTTTTATCTTTTTTTCTTGGGAATTATGTGTCTGGTGGCAACTTTATGATTAACGGTTTCTTATCTATCGTTGCATTTCTTTAATGTTTACTCGTAAAATTAACGTAAACCAGTGTACACAAAATTAAAGACTACGATCAAAGGTCAGATAAAAAAATCAAACTAAAATCATTGTCAATATTTTTTTATATAAATGTAATCTGAAGATGAAGTCAAATATTTATTAGAAGGGTTTTGTTCCCAGATTCATATAGACTGCTACATGGACGATTTTTTTATTGCAACTGTAACTTAATAATACATATTACTATAATTGCGATAGTGTTTTAATTTGTTTGCAATTGTTTAATATTTTTATACAACGTCGAGAGACATGCAAGCATACAGTCCACCTCATATAAAGTGCTTACCGTAGCCTATAAACGCTTCCAGTACATTAAGTATCCCTCACGCGATGCCACCTCTGCTACTAACAGCAACTCCTTTACTCGTGACCTCACTCACACGCAGGAACACAACAACCCTCTAGAAATTTAGTTTTTTGGCTGCAGTTTTCTGTGAGGTGGAGGTACTTCCCCAGACGGGCTGCAGTAATGCGCCCTACTTCTCTTAAGAACACCCAGACCAAGACAAACAGACAGTTCGTGCACACAAATATTTGTCCTGTATGGGTATGGAATCGTTGGTGTCAAAGTAATGTAACAGCTCGTTTCACCACTGCGCCACCGAGCTCGTACCACAACCAAAATATAGCAATAACTTTGATTGTACTGAGCACTGAGAAGCAACATAGGCTACATGTAATCAATTTACGACGCGAGTGCAGCTACGGCTAATCATATTAAACATATGTCTAGGCGCTCGGGGAGGGCTTATCTATTTTGATAAGTAAAATAGGTCAATTTCTGCCGGAACATGCAGTTAACAGAATTATGCTTCATATACCTATATAGTAGTTAGGTACATACTATTCAAGTTAAGCAGCAGAAGTTTCGTGCAATATTTCATTTTCGAATACGTTTTTGTTACGTAAGTGCTGAAGTCAATATATATATATAAAACAAAGTCGTGTTAGTTACACCATTTATAACTCAAGAACGGCTGGATCGAGTTTTATGATTTTTGTGTTTTTGGTCTTCGTCGGGAATAGGATAATAAGTATTAAAAGAATTTATACCGTCTAATAAGTTAACACACCAGTTATTGATCCTGAGGCGGTACGAAGTTCACCGGGTCAGCTAGTATATATATATATATATATTTGTTTTGGCTTGGCGTTATATATACAAAGCAGACTAGTCAGTATTGTTACGTAAATTAAATAGTAATACAATAATTACATGGATGTTTTAAGGGAAGTAGGGTGCATCAAAGCAGCCCGTCTGGGGAATTACCTCCACCTCACAGAAAACCGCACCCAAATAACAACTCCCTAGAGGGTTGTTGTGTTCCTGCGTGTGAGTGAGGTCACCAGTAAGCTCCCAAGGAGTTGTTGTGTAAGCAGCAAAGGAGGCATCGTGCGAGTGATACTTTACTACGGTACCCGCTTTACATCAGGGCATCAGACTTGTATGCCTCCCAACGTAGGAAAAAAAATAAAGGGCAAATAATACTCAGTTCTATATAAATAGGAAATATCCTTGTTGCAGTAATATTGTTCTCAGTATCGGTATAGTAATTGGCGGTAGTTAGATACTACCTACTGCGGTAGTTATCTATTACCTCTATGGTTAACAGCACCTCAGTAGGTACGTGTTCAATATTAAATCATGACTACAAATAACTAATTATCATATTTCAATGTAATTAATATGACAAATACCTGACAAATACGTAGACAGACAGACAGTAGATACATATTTTTGACGTGTTCGGTGGCGTGTTAGTAACGGTACTTTGACATCAACGCTCGTGGGTTCGATTCCCATGCAGGACAAACATTTGCATGCATGAGAATGTCTGTTTGTCTTGGTATGGGTGTTTTGACCTTCTTTGAAAACCGCAGTCAAATAACAACTCCCTAACGAGTTGTTGGGTGCGAGAGAGTGAGGTCCTAAGGAGTAGCCGGATTAGCAGCAGCGGTGGCATCGCGCGAGTAATATTCAGTGTGTTGCAAGCGTTCATAGGCTACGGTAACCGCTCTACATCAGGCAAGCGGAATGCTATATCAGCAGCCTCCCGACTGTATAAAAAAATATTTCTAGATGAACTTCCAAATGCATGTCAATCGTAAAAATTCCATCACGGTTGTCACACCATGTCGTATCTCTGAGAGATTCCCGAGTAAATCCTGTTTATTTTGAAAATAAAAGAAACTTATTTGAACAAGATAGCGTGCGCGCGAGTATTTTGTGAATTTGTGCTGCCGCTGACATAGTGACGCGGTGACGAGGCAACTATGTCAATGTCGAGCTCGCCTCGCGCATATCGCATAAACTCTTATCGACGATTATTGGAAAATTACGTTGTAGCAGTACTTGGACCCTCTGCATTCCAAGGAAGAAAATTATTGCAAAGCTATTACCTATACCTTTATCAATTGTTACTTTGTATCAATATAGTAATCTCTTACGGGTTCTTGTACATATTTATAATTAAAGCTGTGTTTAGTCCTTCGGTAATTTACTTGTTTACCAGTTCTAGAAGCAAGGATTCGACCTGCAGACCTAATAGTGTTAGATAAACAAAATATGAAGGCAAGCTAAAATAAATCATATGTATCATGATACCGAGTTGTCCGATTTAATGTCAGAGTTTAAACTTTCAACTGCATTCCACGTTCATATTTCTAGGTATCGCATGCTCTAGAAATTTCGACATATCGCAGATTCGTGGCCTATTTTGTGTATATGGTGTAGGATCGGAATATGACGAGCGACCTAAAAAGCTTGTGTTTATAAAACAATTTAGCACTAAAAACGCCAATAATATAATTACGAATTGCCGTTTAGGATGTGACTCACACCAACAAATGTATATTTCTTTCACAGGTTGTTCGTACGTAACAATTAAAATGAAAAATAATATAAAGCACTCACTGTACACGATAATGCTAGGCTCTAGGTTCACATTCATTCAAAGTCTAGGAATATTGCATTAGGTAGTTTGAAAAATAGCCATTTTCAGGAACACCGTTCCTATATGAAATCTATATGTTTGTGTGTGTGCGTTTGTCTGCGTGTGTGTCTGTCGCTTTTTTCAAATTGTCGAATTTTGACTTCAGATTCGGATTCAGCATAAAAAAGTGGAATAGGAGTGTCTGAAAAACCAACCTCCTATCTCTTAATGAACATGGTCAAAATGGCTGACAAATTAAAAAAAAAATAATTAAATTGTTATATAATTGACGAGCCAGGTGTTCCTCTGGCAATGCAAGCTTGCGCATTCTCAACTGGTTAAATATGAATTATCTAACGCTCTAACTTTTCTTATATCTATATACGTATATGACTTCCTTATTTTTCTTAGACTTCAGTAATGAGATTAATTATGTATATTTCGACTTTCTTTTAGAAATTCTTCATTCGCTCGATTAACATTGTAGGGCTCAACTCTAATCATCGTTACGGCAATGTATTAAAACCGACGAGCTGTCATCGTACTGGTCTAAACTATTGAGGAGTGTACCACAGGACAGCGTCTTAAGTCCACTACTCTCCTCAGTTTTTGTCTATGAATTATCTGAAGCTGTAACTTCTTACTAGCTATATGCAGACGACTTGCATATGTAGTCATGTGTCCACTGCAAAATTTTAGAAAGTTTTATCTGAGGGCTATCAGCTGTCAAGAAATGTGGTCATAGCCATGATTTATAACTAAGGCCAGTCAAGACTTGTGGGTGATGGGTAGCAGACTGATGAAGAGTAGGCTGAATTTCAACGGTTTATAGCACACGTATGTGCACGTATTTTTAATCATCACAAAATCACCTTCACTCTCGAAACTAAGAACATGGTACCCATGTATTTCATATAAATAAGTTTACTGACAATATTGTTGAAAATGTCTCTCTCCAATATCTCAATTCAGGTTTCTCTCTACTACCATTCCCATTTTTATACAACGTCGGGAGGCATACAAGTATACGGCTCACCTGATATAAAGTGGTTACCATAGAATATGGCTCGCGTGATGCTACCTTTGCTGCTCACACAGCAACACCTTAGGAGCTTATTGGTATCTTGACTCACTCTCAGGAACAGAACAACCCTTTGTAAATTAGCTGCGGTTTTCTGTGAGGCGAAGGCAGCTCTCCAGACGGGCTGATTTAATGCGCCATGCCACTCTTATAAGCACCCGGAACAAGACAAACATGTTCATTCACACAAATATTTATCCCGTGTGGAAATCGAACCCTCGGTGTTAAAGTAGCGTTACTAACCACTTCGCCACTGAGCTCGTCAACTCGAGACCTGACCAAATCTCCCCGTCATATCCCAATGGTATACTATCCTACATGGAACACAATATACTTTTTTCTCCACACTTTCATCTCCATGCAGTGCTACTCCGAAAAGTAAAGGATTACAACTTATAACAGAACATTAGAAGAACATTACTTTTGTCAAAGAGACTAGATTACATGATATCTGTATATCTATACTAATACATAACGCGTAAGAGTTCGTTTGTTTGTTTGAACGCGTTAATCTCTGGAACTAAGGTCTGAAAAATCAGTCAGATTTGAAAAATCTTTTTGCATTTGATAGCCGAATTTTTGAGGAAGGTTATAGTAGACTATTCAGCGCCACGATAATATGACCCTTCGAAACCGAGGAAAAAATGAAAAAGCGGTCCCTACAGGATACAGGGATACGCGCGTTTTAACTAGTTTATACTACATATGTAGTTTATACAGGAGAGTTTAAGGTAGGTAGGGTGCATCGAAATAGCCCGAGTGGGGAAGTACCTTTACCTCACAGGATACTGCAGCCAAATAACAATTTCCACATCAAGTTAGCTTCTAAAGAGTTGCTGTTTTAACAGCACGGGTCGTAACGCGCGAATCAATACCTCCTATATTTCAAGTGTTCATAGGTTTCGGTAACTAGGTACTTTATATCAGGTTGGCCATGTGCTTTTGCCTACCTACGTACGTAATATATATTTCTATGTGTATGTATATATGTATGTGTATTTCTATTCAATTGTATGAGTCAAGAATATAGGTTATTGTAAGTGAAATGATTTTTTTATACTACTAGATTGGCAAACAAGCATGCGGCCCGCATCAGATGGTAAGCGGTCACCGCAGCCTTTTGACGCACGCAACACCACGGGGATGTTACTCGCGCCCTGTCAATTTTGTGACCTAAGGATGTTTCGTCACATCGGAACACAGCTACGAGTATATAAATTTAATATAGCTGCATGGCGGTAGAAACAGGTGAGACAGAGGTACCCATGCAGACGACTTTTGTACAAAGTCTCCCTCTGGTAATTTGTTTTTGCAATGTTACTGTTTAGGTAGTGGTTTTTTTTTAATTCTTCTTCCTGGCGTTACCCCGTTTCCAAATCGATTTGGTTTGGAGGGGTCCACTATCTAACTATCTAACTATCTAACTCTAACCCTAACTAAGGATTTGGCGATGATACTGATTTTGACACGGAGGGATTGCTATCAGACCTCCACAACTCATAGGGAAAATCAGAAGGTAACACGTCTTTTGTAACATAATTACTTGGATGTGCGGGATTCCTTACAATGTTTTCCTTCACAATTGAGCAAGTTATAATTACCTACCCATATTATAAATGCGAAAGTTTGTATGGATGGATGTTTGTTGCTCTTTCACGCTTAAACGGCTGAACGGATTTGAATGAAATTTGACACGTAGATAGATTATGATCTGTATTAACACATAGGCTACGTTATTTGACTCCACGCGGGCGGAGCCGCGGGCAGCAACTAGTTACAAATACGTACATAAATCCGAGAACACGAATTTAATGACCACATGACCACATTAGAATTTGATCCACGGACCGTCGGTTAATAGGCTGGTTGTATTCACTGTGTATGAATTGTTAATCATATGTTTAGACTTCTTAGCTCATTCCATTTCCACCTCCCTCTAACTCCGTACTACCCCGTTATTATACTTCTAAAATACAACTTTCTACATAGATTATCCCATTAGAAAAAGATAGGAATTTTGAGACTTTTCGTCTCAAAATTCCATCTCTTTTTTATCCTTTCCTTTGTGTAACTTTACCTACCGGTCCTCGTTGTTATCATTCGATACATTCCTCCTATATATTCTCGTCACTCTTTTTCTTCCCTTACTTTCCAGACGCTCTCTCTCTCTCTCTTATCCTGCTAGCTAAAATTTACGTTAAGGCCTTTTCCTCTTTGCGATTCCAACCTCTTATTTTCCTTCCCTGAGAGGATATATATATAATTACCCTATTATGCCCAAATTTTGTGTTTTTACTTTCAGTACCTACTTTTGATTTTACGAAATTTGCAAATTGTCTATGGTAATGAGATAGGTACTTCATTTCCCAAGCTAAGACTGAGAGCTACTAAATTCCTGAAAAAAAGTATTTTAAAGTTGCGGTGTAGATTATTTTGTACTGAATTTTATTTCAGGTGGTCCATGGAATATTTTTCTTCAACTACAGTTTTCAATTTGAACCCATTTGAAAACAAAGCCTCTTAAAAATTATATATATACATGTTACATATAGAACATAGAAGGAAGCCCCCTATCATCATTATTCTTTGGTAGGCCCTTTCTCAATTTCAAGGAGATCCATCGCATAAATCTTTAACAAGAAATTAGTTGCGATTCCACTCCACTTGTTACTCTTACTGGGCGATACAGCCTGAGGCACTTCTTAATTACTTGCTATGTATGAGCAAGCAACCAATTAAACTATGAATAGTTTTGTAACATTTGGTAATTTATTGCGCAAATGATACCTACGAACGCAATGATTTGTACTAACGTTAGCTGCTGCCTGCGGTTTCGCCCGTGATATTTCTGTTGTCATGTTAATATAACAGTCTATAATACGTTCTTTTTCCTATTATCAGATTGTACGAGTACTTTGGTACCGAGACCTGATAACACTTGCAAAACTGATTGATGATAGCTTCTGCTTCTAGCTTCACTCCTTAGATTCCATGACGACAAAAGCTGTCTAAATTATGTACTTTTCTGTCTGATATCATTCTGTCAAATATTATTACGATCAGATTCAGGGGTTTAGTCGTGAGAGGGTCAGAAACAGGCTGATTGTGTTGAGCTACTATTGCATTTAATACTTGTGTGAGCATCAAATAAGTAATGTACTAAGCCTTAATATAATGCGTACAATGTAGAAAAGGTCCGTCGACAAGTTCGACTAAATAGGTAAAAAATCGTCTTTATTACAGAGACTCTGATAAAAGAGAAGTACGGCACAGTAGTATTGAATTCACTGGTAAGTGGCTTATTAACTAAGCGATAATGTATAAATCCATATTCTCTCATTACCAATGTTTTTAAGTAGGATATCTCGCAAATATAAAGAAAGACGGGTACAAACTTGTAGGAGAAATAAATAGCAGATAGTGAATGTGAAAGCTTTTTCAGAAAATTGACACATTTGATCAGTCTTATGTTTCTATATGTATTTTATTTTACTTATATTTTGATTATTTTTAACTTATTTATTAAATAAAAAACAATAATTGATAATTAGACACTCCTGAGAATATAATATTTTTTCAACTCTATATTTCCGTGGCGATAAAAAAAATTACGGTCTCTCAGTGCACATTGTTTATATAAATTGCATGGAAAATCTAAATTGAGGTTTCCTAAATGTTTAATAGGCTTTTTCGTTTAAAAAAAAAGATAAAAGATTGCACACTCCAATAAAATAATAATTTTTATTCGTGTGGATTTTAGGATCAACCATAGTTTATCATCATTTTGATAAATCGCTGTAACACTTTATAAATTTAAAAAAAAATCTATTTAACTGCTAAATACATTACGGAAAGGAATAATATTAAGAAATTTTGGTAAATAATAGACATTACTTGTATGTGCCAAAGGAACTCTGACCAAAAGGAAATTGATCATTAATTTATTGTATTCACTCTTTTATAGTAAACCACACTATCAAAAGGTAAATATTACTTCTACATGAGTATTACTTTCTTCTTGCTTTCGAATGTAAGTATATTTTTTATAATTTCCTGTTTACAGCAAATAGCTTGCTATATTCTTTTGAATCTTAATCTCGAACATAACAAAATTTGCTCAACGAGTTTAAATGTTCGTTTCAGCTGTTCAGCGAGCTCTTAAGGTTAAGATACAATTCCGAGACTCTCAATTTCTCTTGATCATTTTTTTTTATTACGTCGGTAGGCAAAATAAAATAGCATATGTCGTACTTAATCTATAGTACCATAGTCTATGAACAATACAAGAAGTATCATTTGCGCGTTGCCACTCCCCATACAGAAGCACTTCAGAAGCTTTTGTAGGTACGGTTAGCAACTTACGCTTGTTACAACACATAGCTATTCTGTAAGCTGTACGACTGTTGGTACAGACTGTACGTTATTATATTGCACGAGCATTAAAAGTTTTTAGGAAAAAATGCTCATGGCGTTTAGTAAAATATTGCCAAACATTATTTTTAAGTACTAGTGTGGTATTTCCCGCGTAATTATTTTTTGGTATGGCTGATGTTGTTATATTATATATTATATGCAAAAAATAGTTTCGCGATGTTATAGCACCTACATCACTTGTGGTATTTTTTACTCAAATCTACAAGAAAGCTAGCCTACAAAACACCGCATGAAGCCACACGAATTGTTCGTTATCTTCAAGGCAAAGTGGTGAAAATATTATGCAGATTCGCAGGCGTATCGCGAAATGCGCCCTTGGATCACTATTATCCTACAAATACCTACTTAGTAGACGTGCCAAGAAGGGAAGGAATTCACCCTTAACACTGATTGCTTTAGTTACTTTCGATTGCCGTTATGTTAATCTAAGAGGTCTACTGGGAAACTTTTTCTCATAAATATTCGTGCACATTTGAAGTTAATTGATCGCTATTTAAAAAAAAAAATTAGGTATCATGAGTCTAAAAAAATCTCTCCGTGGGGTCCATCGTCCATCATCTTGGACAGGCCGTTTTAAACCAAATAACAACTCCCTGAAGGTTTCTTGTGTACTACTGGTAAATATTCTGGTAACTTTTAAAGAGTTGTTGTATAATAGGGTGCAGGGGAGGCAATGCGCGAGTGATACTTCCAATGTTACGAGCATTCGTAGCCTGATGTAACCCCTTTACATCGGGTGGATCGTATATTTACATACGTTCTGATATTAAATAAAACATCTATCTAGGGCTAATGCGTACGTGAAAAACTTTATCTGATAGCTAGTGATACCATTTATTAAAGTGTAATGAATTGTGTGTAATGTAACTAAATAATGTAGTCTAAAGCGAGATGTTCCATAGTTTTCATTAATTCATTTATAGAATGAACATTTTTTTGTACTACGTCGGGAGGCATACAAGCATACGGCCCACCTGATGTAAAGCGGGTACCGTAGCCTATTAACGCTTGCGATATATTAATTATCACTCGCGATGCATCCTCTGCTGCTTACACAGCAACTCCCTGGGAGCTTACTGCTGACCTCACTCACACGCCGGAACACAACAACCCTCTAGGGAGTTGTTATTTGGTTACGGTTTTCTGTGTGGTGGAGGTACTTCCCCAGACGGGCTGCTTTGATGCGCCCTACTTCTCTTAAAACATCCAAACCAAGAAAAACAGACATGTTCATGCACACAAATATTTGCCTTGTCTGGGAATCGAACCCACGAGCGTTGGTGTCAAAGTCGCGTCATTCACGACTGAGCCACCGAGCTCGGCAAAACATAACTCTAGGTCTCTATTATTCACATACTAGGTATTATAGAGAGATAAGCTCACCTTTGTACACAAAACTTGTAACAAAGATTATTTTGTATATTTATGTGCAATAAAGAAGAAGTTAAATATAAATTATTTCCCAAAATCTCGTTTCGTTGTTACTTTTGTTCTAGCTCACCTTTGTACACAAAACTTGTAACAAAGATTATTTTGTATATTTATGTGCAATAAAGAAGAAGTTAAATATAAATTATTTCCCAAAATCTCGTTTCGTTGTTACTTTTGTTCTACGTTGTGATGTTACTTGCACAATGTCTTGAAGACATTGTCTGTGTAAGTATGAATAATATTTATCAAGTACACGTTATAGTAAATGCATGAGATGAAATATAAATTAACATACAATAGATGACACATTGAAACCCTGTTATAAAACAAGTACAAGTAAGGTATCGATCCGTTCATTGTGCACTCATAGGCCGATAACAGGCGTATTCGTATTCTGTTTATCGCAACAGTGCGAGTGCATCACAAACAGAGGACCCTATTTGTGACTCTCGTCGATTTAACCCGGTCATAGTCACACAAATATCTCCCACGGGCGTTATTTTTAACGCTATTGTACAAAAACGTCCCCCGTCGAAATGCTGTTCACGTTTTCCTACACCATGCTTTATTTGTAACAGACATTCGGATCAAAAGTAATCGATATACTCGTAATTATATTCAAACCTAACATTAGTTTATATTGACGTTTCTCATATTGTCCCGCTACGAGAAGATAGAAATTTTGTAAACAAACATCAGTATTCCTAAACATTTTTCTTGAAGTTGAAAATAATGAAAAATCTATTATATTACCAATATGCTGGCAAGAATTTATTGCAATATTTAAATGACGATTTGAAAAGATATATAGGTCATATTGGCAAGTTTCATTTGGTATTTTTTCTTCATCAATGGTCATTTACGAAATGCTCTAGATTAAAAAAGAAACATAATAACTGAGAGAGTTGAATATACTGCAATAAAATTATATTTTAAATTATAAAAGTATGTACCCACAGGGACCCAATAGCCAATAAATTATTTTTATCTTACCCCGATGTTGCGAAAATTCGCATTTATTGTGATAGGGGTGAACAGTATAACATTTTTTTCCTTTTCTTCTTGCAATGTTTTAAGGAGTAGGTTTAGGTTAAATTACAGAAGTTTGCACATATTATCAAACGCCACACTTTTGTACTTTGCGCTGTCGCTATAACTACAGAAAAAAATAAAAGCGCGAAAGCGTTGTTACAGGCTGTGCAATCTGCAGGCGGGTGCAAGGACCCGTGCGGTCTAATGTGAGAGAGGTAAGTCACAGCGTTATTAAAAAAACCGTCAAGTGCAAGTCCGACTTGCGCACCGAGGGTATTGAGTGAAAAAATGTTCTCGCAAATTATTTTACCAAAAAAGATTTTTTTTTTGAGATGTGTGATGGACAACATATTGTTCATTTTGAGGTCGGAACCCTAAAAAGGACTAATCAGAAGGGTACACCACGTGCCAGTAAGATTGACTTTTGCCACCCCCCACACAGACTGTCTGTTGGTGATAGTGGCTCACTATCACCTCATGATAGGAATGTTAGTGGTATGGTATCATGGAGGTGTGGAAATTCTTTTCATAATATCTATGACGTAAAGGAACATTTATTTCCTAATAAAATTGAAGATTATGTTCGACGTTCGATTCCCAATGGAAATACACATCACTGCGGTAAACCACATCCTTGCACACATATCTTGAATCTTAAAATGTAATATCAATAACGCCACTACGGATTTTAAATCTTTTACCTAACATTCTCACTCTTATAACGATACATATTTTTCAATATATTTTCAGTTTTTCGTTCCAATATGGTAAAAAGGAATCTCTCTCGTGGTGAAAATCTGCGATAATTACAGATGATAAGGGGCAGTGATAGTGATTAAAGCAGTAATAACCCAGTAAGAGCAGTGATAGCCCAGTGTATAAAGAACTGGCAAACTAACGAACTGATCCCCAGTTCGAATCCTGACCTATACCAATAAATTTGGGTTGTATTGTAATTAATTATCACTAGCTTAGTGGTGAAGGAAAAATATCGCGAGGAAACCAATAAATTATATTTCGAAAGAGGTGTGACATTACCTAAGAAAGTTCAGTAGGCCGATTCTACTAAAAACTGCAACTGCACTGCAGCGCGGCGTGTGTCAAAATGCGTACATTTTGACGTTTCGGTATTCTGTTAAGCGACCTGACAGCAGCGACGTTGCAGGAATGCTGCAGTAAATGACTCGCTATTCTGTTAAAAAAACCTGCACTGCACCTGCACGTTTCCTGCAATATAATCGTTTTCTGATAAATTGTTTCGATATTTGTATACTGGTGACAGAAGTTTTGAAGGAGTTTACTTGCAGTTTTGACAACGTTACTCTTGAGTAACTTTTGCGAAATGAAACTAATATCCAGAAGCGGTGATTTATTTTACAAAACATTTGTTTTGTTTTGGGAGATGTTTGTGGAAATATATCATTAAGTAAAGCTTCTTTTCAGAAATACCTCCACGCCGGTAATCAAGGGTAATGGGGCTTGAAACTACAGGAGTCAATATTAAGTAAAAATCCAATTTATTTGATTGAAATATGGGAACACGACAGGTGTTAAGTAGTTCACTCGCAGGATACGCACAGTTGCAGTGCGGGAAATTTTAACAGAATATACCTATTGGCACTGCACTATTCCTGAACGACTCAAGTGACAGGCGCAAACGTGCAGTTGCAGTATTTAGAATTGGCCTACTGGTTCTCTCTTTGAGTTGTGGAGGTCTGACGACAGTCACTCCTTGTAAAAATCAGTACATTTGCCAAATCCTTAGGCTTAGGTAGCGGACCCTACCAATCTTTATGGAAATGGGATAACGTTCAGAAGAAGAAGAATTACAGTTGATAAATGGATTCGTAAATAAACATGAACTACTCTAAATAAACTAAATACAAATACACTACTACAAAAGTCTCGGTGTACAATACCGATTCCGATTCGCACTTGATCGACAAGACTTCAAATTCAATGAGCGTACAGCAAAAGGATATAGGTACACACATAAAGAACCTAATCTTACCGCCCCCGCACAAGAAGTAACAGATCTTGCTTGTCCCAGGAGACCGACAGACGGACTGTCCCGATAGATAGTCTTTTATTTATTATTTCCATAGTATCGTGATTCTTTCGTACTTGCTGCATATTTATGTTATACTATTAAAAACTTCCACTTTTTGACATCGAACTTCGGGACTCATATATGTACTCGTCGTACGGGTCATGCGTTTGAAAGCTGTCTACAATACTATAATTTACAATCTGTCAGTTCTGTGAAATTTCGCATAACAAAGACACGTGTGCGACTATATGGAATTTATTTTTGTACGACTAACCCAGGCGTAATATGGACCTTTACTTGCCTTGCCTATGGAAACGTATGCTTATCACGCACATTGGTTATGTATGTATAAAGGTAACTCAAGTTATCGTCCGAATTTGTCGTGTTTTATCAGAAGGTGACATCGGGAGCACTAGGAACCGGCGAGTACGCATGAAAAGAGCCATGAATGTTAAGCTTGTATGCCTTCAGACGTTGCATAAAAAAAAGGTATTATTCACTAACTATTTGACTAAAAACATTGATCCACGGATATTTTTTTTGGCACATGATTGCTAACTTCAATTCGGCAAATATATTTCTAATATAAAAGAAAAATATCGTAATAAGTCGTTGCAACATATAAATAATTTGACGAGCTCGGTGGAGCAGTGGTGGAACACGCTGTTACGCTATTTTCACACCAACGTTCGTGGGTTCGATTCCCACACAGTACAAACATTTGTGTGCATGAACATGACTGTTTGTCTTGGTCTGGGTATTTTCTATGTATAATAAGTATTTACAAAAAAAAAATGTATTTACGTATGTTTATCAGTTGTCTAGTACCCATAACACAAGCTTCGCTTACTTTGGGGCTAGATGGCGCTGTGTAATTTGTCTGACAATATTTATTATTATTATTAAAAAAATATATCTCTGATATGCTATTTATAACTCAATTGATCCTTGTTTAATATAAATAACGATTATTTTAATGTACTTGTAATTACTACTTATAATAATACTTTTCTCTACAATAATATTAGGCAAATGGCATCTTCAATCTATTTTGAAACACAAATTCTAATCCAAATACCTACTTAAAACTTAAATATAACACCAAGTCTTGGCAACAGTTCGGTGACATGCTGACAGATGAACAGATACTGTTACGTGATGTTGCAATTGAACTCTGTTACATACTTGCAAGCTCTAAGCGAATTTCAAATGAAATTGAAAGCTGAGCGCATTAACAAAGTCAAATTCGTCTAATAATTCGTAAAATAGCACGTATCAGATATATGAGATTATCGTCAATGATGTAAAATTAATTAAACCTATACATTTATTATTGTAATCATACATCAACAGCTGTTATTTTGATATTACAAACAGAGACTTCTATTTAACACCCTAACCTAACCTACGAAAATACTATGTTCACATCTGAAATCAAATCATGATTTGATGTGTATTTCAGCATTTCTAGATGTGAACATAGTATTTTATGTTGCTCAATTTATTATATTAGGGGTTAAAGTATAAAACTGCCGATTTGTACTAAGATAAAAACCCGTTTTTTTTCTAAAATGCAACATATTTTTTTAATCAAAATATTTACCCTCATTATCTATACATTGCTGCCAAATAATTGGAAGTTAATTTATACCTTTGCAATAGAACTCCTGGGAAGAAATTTTTTACCACACAGAAAATTATCCAAATCACGAAAAAATGGTAGTCAGTTGGAGGAAGGTCTGGCGAGTATGGAGCATAACATATGGTGCAATGTGGTCTTACGTTATCATGGAGCAATAATGGTGAAGAATGATTCACGAGTCGGCGCTGTTTCACTGCCAGTTTTGCCATCATTATTCGAAGTTCGGAACAATAAACATCTGCTGTTTGTGCTTGACCAGATCTGAGAAAGCTATAGTGAATAACGCCATGAAGAGACCACCAAACAGTTACCATTACCTTTTTATTGGTAAGCTTTGCTTTAGAGAGCACTGTTGCGGCGTTTGGACCTGGGGTCAGCCATTGCATTTTTCGCGTACGGTTATAGTAAAGAATCCACTTTTCCTCAAATGTCACAATTCGATCCAATATTCCTTAATTTCTGTACCAATTCAACAAGGCAACACGCGTTTCTTTCTGCAGATCAGTCAAATAACAAGGCACCCATTTTTCATATTTTTTTATCTTATTGATTTGATGTAAATGAGTCAATATTGTAGGTAAAGTAACGTTAAACCATGCCGCTAATTCCTGGGTAATTCGACTCGGACCGGCTTCAACTATCTCCTTCAATTCAGCGTTATTCACCTGTGTGGGCAACCTTCGGCGTGGTTTGTTCTTCATTTTGAAGTTTCCATTACGAAAGCGTTTAAACCAAAAACGCACGGTGCGTTCATTAACAATCTCCTCTCCAAACGTAGCATTGATATTGCGAGCCGTTTCTGCCACGTTAGTTCCGCGTCGGAACTCGTATTCAAAAATTACTCGGATTTTCGAAGTATCCTACTTTCCCGTCTAAGTTGAATAAAAAAAACAATTGAAATTCTAAATCAAATGTTGCAATTTTTTTAAAAGAAAATCCTCATAGGTATCATATGAAAAAAGTTTCACTCTCAAATCTCACACCATGAAGGTTTAACGTCAATTTAAAAATATCTCCCTTAGTTAACCCTATTATTTCTAAATAAAATAGAAGTGTCTGTTTGCAATGTTAAAATAATACTATTTGAAGATTCTTTTTATATCTATGCATTTTAAAATTTCATTCACCTATTAGCTCTATACGTATGTACGAGTATGTAGTCATTGTAGATGCTTACAGATCAGACAGACTTTCACAACGCCCAGTAAATTGTATCTCCTCATGCTTTGCTCTCGTGAACCTGTTGACCGCCAGACAAGTTTCGCCGCTTATCATTACCGAGATAGCATTGCGCAAGAGCTTGGACGTTACCTACTCACGGGCTGGATATTGTAATGTGTTCAACTTCAGGCTAATTTGCATAATACTCCAATAGTGCCTTAAGAGGTTAATACAAATAAAAACTTTCAAATAAAAATGCCTATTTACGTAGTTGCTTCACTCTTTACTGATGTCCACATTATTATAATCTTTTTTATATATTTTTTTAATTCGTAACCGTTTATAATCTAATCTTTAACAAACGTTATGGGACCTATACCAGATATAACTTAACAGCACATAACTTAAACAATTTAAAGCAGATAAACGGTCACCGAGATATCGATCTACATATCTAAGTGAAACAAGTTTAAGTGCGATGCCAACTCGTGCAGCGAAGATTCCGCACGTTTTTGTATCACAAGTCAAGTTTATTAGTTTCTAAAATTTGTTGAGGTCTTCTAAACCGACTACTTAGAAATATTTCCCATTCTATTTTTCCTTATTGACTTGACTTAATTGTAATCCAAACCTCAAGTGTGAGTCAACTTGCGCCGCACTGTCCATAAAGCGCAAAATCGAGTATGTTTTTCTACGGAAAAAATTGTGACTTAATCAGGATTTTTAATTAAGATTTATTCATTATTTCTAATAAGCTAGTTATTCTATTTCCCTACAAATTACCGAATCTTTCCTTATCTTATTATTGTAGATTTTCAGTTTATAGACATCGGAGATACCTAGTAGGTAACGGGGAATATTCTATCTATGACAGACGGAGACATACAAATCGATTGTCCGTTAGTACGTCTTCTCACAAGGTTTAATTTTTATCTATTACGTATGAAACTCTAACAACAAATCGATGAGATGAACACAGAACCTTATACTTTATTGAATTCATTTGAAAATATACCTTAGTATTTTCTTCGCGTAACTTTACTTAAATTTTCTTATTTAGGCACTTGTAAGTGATAACAAACAAATCAGATATAAAATTCATCGTAGAATAGTGATACCAGTGATGATTTGTATACCTAAGTTGGAGGTCAATATATCATCCAACTTTGCAAATAAATCAGAACTTTCCGCTGTGTATTTCCATATATTTTTTGTACTGCATATACTCGTATACAGGAAGTTGCCAACGTGCAGACATATATTTGGAAAGGTAAAATAAAAATATTAAAAATACTATCTTTTGAACGGTAAGGGATCCCTGGAGTAAAAGCTTTTGAGGAATTGTCAGTGTGCAATAAATCAAGTCCATCCACAACGATATCTAGGCCCACTCTCTAGGTCAAAGCCAGCCTCAGCCGTACGCAATACGCCTTGTCGATTGGCAAATGATGCTCTAAGGAAGAAAGTTAAGATTCGGTTGTGGAAGCACCTCCACCTTTTAAAAGTATGCAGCCAAAAATAACAATTCCTTGATGGGTCGCTGTTCTTCGGCGACTGAGTAAAGTCCCATGCAAGCTAAAATAATCTTTGTTTCTAATAAGTAGAGTACCGTGAAAGTTGTGGAACTTGCATAGCATTTTTGATAAAAGCATCAAACTGGGTTTAACAAAAAATATTTTTTAGACACAATGTTACCTTTTCATATCGTTGAAATTGAGTATAAAGATACGTAATGAGATATAATTGAATACTATATGAAAAAGCTATGAATTTTAAGGAGGCGAGTGAGGCGTGTATGGACCGAGTCATATTTTGTACGAGCTCGGTGGCTCAGTCGTGAATGACGCGACTTTGACACCAACGCTCGTGGGTTCGATTCCCACACAAGGCAAACATTTGTGTGCATGAACATGTTTGTTTGTCTTGGTCTGGATGTTTTAAAAGAGGTAGGACGCATCAAGGACAGGCTTACTGTTGAATGCGAAGAAAACAAAGATAATGGTATTTGAGAGAGAAGAAACCAGAACCAATGTAAGGATTACGGTAGATGACGAAGTGTTGGAACAAGTGGATGAGTTTGTATATTTTGGATGCGCTTTCAGCAGGGATGAAAGGTACACCGCAGATGTGAAAAGGCGAGTGAGTGCTGGGAATAGTGTGAATGGAGCGTTGGGAAACTTCTTGAAGGCGCCGCTGACTATACACAATGCAGTGCTGGTTCCAACGCTTACTTATGGAAGCGAGAGTTGGGTATGATAGAGAGAGCATGAAATGAATAGGATAAACGCGGTTGAAATGCGAGCGTTGCGCAAAATTTGTGGCGTAACGCTTGTAGACCGTATTCGCAATGATGTTAGAAGCAGAGTTGGTATGAAAGAGAGCGTCGGTGTTAAAATAAGAAGAGGCATGCTCCGTTGGTTCGGATATGTAGAGAGAATGCAGGATGAAAGAATGACGAAGTAGATATACAATGCAAAAGTGGAAGGATGTAGGAGCCGAGGAAGGCCAAGGTAGGTAAACCATGATCAAATTGGTCGTGTTCTATCAGAAGGTGATGTCAGGAGCCCTAGAAACCGGCGAGCGTGCATGAAAAGAGCAATGAATGTTAAAGAAGCGAGTGTGGTATGTAAGGATCGAGTCACGTGGCGCTCGGTTCTCTCTGCCTACCCTGTAAGGGATTTGGCGTGAAGTTATAGATAGATAGATAGGGCGCATCAAAGCAGCCCGTCTGGGGAAGTACCTCCACCTCACAGAAAACCGCAGCCAAATAACAACTCCCTAGAGGGTTGTTCTATTCCTGCGTGTGAGTGAGGTCACCAGAAACCTCCCAAGGAGTTTCTGTGTAAGCAGCAGAGGAGGTATCGCGCAAGTGATAATTAATATATCGCAAGCGTTAATAGGCTACGGTACGCGCTTTACATCAGGTGGGCCGTATGCTTGTATGCCTCCAGATGTAGTATAAAAAACGTCACGTGGCGCCCGGTTCTTTCTGCGTACTCCGTAAGAGATTTGTCTTGAAGTTATAGATAGATATATATAAGGATCACGTGGAAAAATATAGCCACTACTTGATTGGTTAAATTTTTTAATTGATGTTTTTTTTACTTCTAAGAAAATATTTAATTAGCATTTTTGTAAGATTATTTTGTAAGCTTTATTATAAAACAAAATAAACTCTGTTTTTTAACGTAACATAAAAGAGTAATGATTTGAATATTGAAATAAAGGGAAATTATACTTGAGTTTCCAAATAATGGGGTATATATATATATAGATACTTTTCATACTCTCTGCCTACCTCGCAGGGAACTTGGCGTAAAGATATATACATATATATACATATATATATATATATATATATATAATACATACATACTTTTCATACTTCATCGGGTATTAAATAAGCCTGCGACCTAAAGAACTTTGCAACACAATACAATCTTTTTGCACTAATTCCTATCTCTTCTAAACCTCACTAACACAGCATTTCGTTGCGATCTTACGTATAGGAACACACCAACCCTCAAGATTTGTTATTCGCTGCCAACAACAAAAGCATTCTGTAAGGTGGTGGTACTTTAAGTTAAGTTTCAAAGATTTCCAAGTCATACTATATCGTTTTGAGAGGATAAATGTGTGTATTTGCGTACGCGTATATGTGTGTTGCGAGCGCGCGTGTATTTGTGTGTAATAAATAGTACTAATATTTTTTTATTGTGGATGTAATTAGACGTAACTGAGCCCGCTTGAATTTTCAGCTTAATCGAATAAATAATTTTTAATAATGAATATATATCATTTTCGCACCTTAAACTTGCAAGTATTTGCAATTTGCCAATATGCTAAATGCCACATCGCCTAATTTATTTTATATTTAATTATTCCATATTCTAATTTCATGACTATTTTTGATAAAACCATTCGAAAAAGCAGGATGTGTGCAGTTTAAAGCCATACTATACCGTAACTTCCCACACTTCACAGCAGTTTACGATCCGACAAAATTGGAAAAACGCTGGGCACACGTTTCACGTGGAACCATTTGCTACAGCGAAAATTTTTAAATTGTCGACTCCTCTTACCGCAGCCGGTTATGCCCACTTCATGATTTTTTTTATTATTCGTGATTTACTATACTAAAATTCATACTTCGTATACCTATCTAGTCTCGAACGTACACGTTTATTATATTTCTTAACATTTACGAACCTTTTAACAGACTTCAAAAATGGAAGAGATTCTATGGTCGACGCATATACTTAATGATGTTCTATAGCAGTCGCATATATCGGTACCAAATAAACAAAATATTAGTAAATTCAATATTTTTGTCCAAATTATCATTATGCTCGACGAGTTCCGACTTGCAGTTAGCGATTTTACGTCTACTTTTCATAAGCAAGCTTGTACATCAAACCTGATATAGTCGTATGTATGCTTTAGTATCGAAAAAGAAGCAAATACAAATCATACATTCATGTGATTCATAGTTTTTTATTACTAAGTCTATTTACTTGATATACCACTATGGTGAAATAAGAAAAAGGAGCCTGTTTGATGATTAGCAATCACCATAGGCTCCGTGGTTTTTCAACACTTGAGTATTTTCATCGTGTTAAACCACTGTACGCCTTTCGAAGATCCTCATCCTGTAGTCTCGCGGGAAATGCCTGCCAGCGTAAAAAGTCTCTGGAGCAGTATTCGATCACTGTGTTTCCAATATATAAGCCGGAGTTCGCTATCGATGGCGAATGGGCCATAAGAAGAATGTTAAACACAACTGATCGTAGAATAGGAAGAACAAAAGGAGGCTGAATCTCTCCTTAAACTTAATGACTCAATACCGGGCGTTACAAATGATTTACGAGTCAGATAATTTATGAGTACATGAAATATTCAAAAGTTAGCCATGTGATTTTGTCAGCAATGCATAGTGTATTATTAACTCCATTCGTATTTATAGCAATAAGATTGCGTCAACGATTTTACTCATTTTCTTTTTATATATTTTTTTTTCGCAGGATTTTTTATACAGGATGCGTTTAGATTTAGAAACGCGCGTTTAGGAACGCATCCTGGATCAATGAAAAACCCTGAAAAAAATCTGCTGACTCACACAACTAATTTTTTATGCAGTCTTGGTTAGGTAAGCGTAAACCATCTATAGTGTATAATTTCAAAAATAAGTGCCATTGAATTTTTATTATATAAATATTTTTGTTATTGTGAATATGTGATGAAATTAATCAATTTTCTCTTAGTATAAATGAAAAATGATTATATGGACAAAATTAACATATTGTATAAGTCTGACAACTGTATCTTCCACCTTCCGCATCCTGCCGCTTTTTACATTCGTATTCCGGTTGAGCTCACAAGTGTTCAGATAAAAATTACAGACGTAAACGGCCTGTCGTAAAATCTATTTATGGGGAAATACACAGTTAAAAATGTTGTGTGTATCTGCTAAAGTAAACATATACCTATTTATGTTCTTGTATTCACTGTGTGTACATTTTGCTAAATAAATAAATGCTACCAAATTAAAATCATAATGGTTGCTTGTTTATTCAAATCTAAATACATTAATCAATTAGCAGATCCGGCCTATTGACCAACTGGTCCCCGGTTCCAATTCTGACATGTACTGCTCGTGTTTTCGAATTTATGTCCATTTTTTGTAATTATCACTTGATCGGCGGTGAACGAAAACATCGTGAGGTAACCCCGTGTGGGTTACCTCAAAGAAATTATATATCACAAGATGTGTGATCTAACCTCAGAAAAGTCTAGTTTTCCCTGTGGGTTGCGGAAGTCTGACGGCAGTCGCTCCATGTAAAATCGGTATCTTTGCCAAATCCTTAGTCTTAGTAGGTAGCGGACCCCTCCTATCCTAAGAGAACACACTAACGCTCGTGGGTTCGATTCCCACACAGAGCAAACATTTGTGTGCATGAACATGTCTGTTCGTCTTGCACTGGGTATTTTCAGGAAAGGTAGGGCGCATTAAAGCAGCCCAACTGGGCAAGTAGGTACCTCCATCTCACAGAAACGCAAGCAAATAATAAACTCCCTAGAGGGTTGTTCCTGCGTGTGAGTGAGGTCACCAATAAGCTCCCAGGGAGTTGCTGTGTTAGAAGTAGAGGTGGCATCGCGCGTGTGAAACTTTATGTATCACTAGCTTCATAGGCTACGGTAACCACTTTACACCAGGTGGACTGTATGCTTGTATGCCTCCCGACATTGTATCAAAAAAGGATAATGCTAAGAAGAAACAATAGTCAACTAGCACTTTGTCTATTAGAAAGCTGCAAAGACTTCTCATTATAAGGGATTATAAAAAATACATTCTTTTTTATAATTATTACTTTTTAATACTTTTTATTTTTACTGGTCCGTTTACATGGACTAGAATCTAACCAAGATACACGCACTGTAAAAAATCAACTTAATTGCTTAAGTAATTCCAAAGAAAACTTGTTAAGGTAACACTCACAAACAACACGCAGACACACTCACAACAATCGTCTATCCAAAAGGTAGATTTAGAACAACTCAGCCTTGATACGTAAATGTAATCAACAAAGTTTTATACCGAGTTTGGTAAAATATAATTAGTTCCCTACAAATGAAAAGTTAAAAATGCATAACTGAAAATCGGAAAAATACATAACCTAATCTGAAGAATTGTATTAAGTAGATTATAAAAGAATTTGCCATAACCATTTTTCTATGTAGGTGTCAGTGAATATTATTTATAATGATGATGGTGTAGGTGTTTTTCCGTCATATGCAATGTAAGAGCTAGCTTCATTAAGAATATCGAAAATCTAACTATACACTGTCCATCTTATAATTGAACTTACATGAATTGAAATCTTGATCTATCGCCTGAGCCAATGTTTAACCTCTATGTACTTCACGTCCTCATCTGCACGAGTTACTGTACTGGCTCTGGTGTAAGCGAGGTAGACCGCAGCGACATTTAATAAGCCATCAAACTAGGAAAGACTGCAGCCAAGTAACAGCTCCATGGAGGCTTACGTTCGTGCTAGTGAGTGAGGTTACCAGTAAACTCTTGAGAAGTTACGGTGGTAGCAGTGGAGGTGGTCATACGCAAGTGCATTCCTTATATTGCAAGAATTCATCGGTTAAGTTAATTGCTTATAGTCTGGCGAGGTTATATATATTGATGTTTTATGAACAAAATATGCTGCAACAGGATACTAACACAAAAACTGCCCACGCGAAATCCTTGACTTTTAATACAATACAAGTTTTTTTTTCAGTGGCATTGGTGTTGGTGTATGTTGATATTGGCAATGGACAGTTCACACGGCGAAAAGTTCACTCTGGGATACTTGACTGGGTCAGAACGCCGGCCTGGTGACTTCAGCTATTCCCGCCCGGGTCGGGTCATATCAGGTACACAAAAATATTAATATTCTCAACTTTTTACATTTTCATTGAACTTCAACTCATCATTTATTATTTATTTCACTGAGAGAAGAACATATGAGCAGTATGTAAATCTTAAGCTGGCTAAAATCAATTAAATATCGACTTATACAATTGTTCTTTTAATCATATACGTAGGATAGTAAAATATTATATAAGGGAATTCGTCCGCACACATTGGAGCCAAATTGATCGGGAAGTGTAAGTATGTCGCGAAACATTATGTTGTGGAAGTACCATGAAGCAGAAAACGTTTCCCTAGTAAAAAAAAAAGAACTTACTTGTTCTTTGCAGTAAGTTACGTCACTTAATACGTATTTTAGTCCCAATCAAAATTATTCCTCCCTTTATATTTTCTACTACTTACATTAGTTTTGTGTTTAGAGTTGGCCACAAATAAATTGCTGAATTGTTTGAATGATTTCAAATTTTATAGCTCACTTTGTATGACATGACCATTATTATTATATTATACTAAGAGTATTGGAGGCAGAAGAATAGGGAGGATGGTACTGATATAAGAACAGAGAAGATTATAATGAGTATAAGGCGCTCGTCAAAGTCTTATTGACCTTAATATAAACCTAAATCGCAGAATGGCGTATCTGCTAAGAGATGATTTATTGGAATTGGCACATTATACACGCAGATGAAATCGCGGCCACACAGCTAATATAAAATAAATCCAATGTTCTCACTGACGGCAAAACTCGCTTCAAATTTTGCAAAGCAACACGATCGCGCGCACGGCCGCAGTGTGAAAATATTGGTAATGCAAATATTTTCTGAGAGACAGCCCATTCATGCTATCCGTCTACCATAACCCATAAATGTTTGCAATAAATAAATATTGTCGGACAAATTACACAGCGCTATGTAGCCCCAAAGTAAGCGAAGCTTGTGTTATGGGTACTAGACAACTGATAAACATACGTAAATACATTTTTTTTGTAAATATATACTTATTATACATAGAAAATACCCAGACCAAGACAAACAGACATGCACACAAATGTTTGTACTGTATGGGAATCGAACTCACGAGCGTTGGTGTCAAAGTAGCGAAACAACGCGTTTCACCACTGCGCAACCTCGTCTGCAATACAAGGAGTATATAACAAATACTATTAACACATCAACTCCTTAGGAATTGACCAGTAATCTCGTTCACTAATAGGCACACAACAGACAGAACAGACCAACTCTCTCTCTCTCAAGGAAGTTATTCTGTTCTCTCTGTCCGTCCAAGTTGTTTCACATGCAATATATATATTTATAATTGAGAATAATAAATGAGAATTTGTTGATAATACTGCATTACTGTATTACCACTTAATTTTAATTAAAATTGTCGGTAGCTGCATATGAAATTAGTAGAATTAGACAATTGATGGGCGTGGCTATACTACTTAGGAGTCTATTTCCACTACATAACGTATACATACTGTTGTCGGGTAAAATCGCTTACATTGTATCAATTTTTATTTTACAAAAGAAAATTATCTGTTCTATATATGACATAGAACTCCAGGGAACTGTTTAAAGAAATAAATATCTTCCCTTTTATTTCTCAGCTTATCGGTTAAGATAAATTGCGAATGCCTTTTATTGTAAAGTCTATTTGTTTCTTTAATTAAAAAGCCAGAAACAGTTCTGTCCTTGTTTTAAAATGGGTCCAAGAGGCACATTTAATTATTCTTTGTAAAAAGATTTATCATAGGGTAGACGAATATCTAACCGACAGAAATGCCTAAATATAATTCAGTATATATTACCACGTAACTTCATTTTGCCACTTGGCTACATTGGTATGGCACAAATATACTGATATAATTTTATTGTAATCTAATTGATCATTTAAAAAAAGATCCATGTTATCAAATTTCTATCCATATTGTCAAATATTTGTTACGTTTCTGTATTCTTTCACTCTGGAGGCTAAGTGAGAGGAGAGTACGATACCCATCGCTAAGCACGGGATCATCAGCAACCCCTTCAGAGTACTGTCTCCGCTGAGGGCCACCCTCGGGAAGACATCAGGACTTCTACAGTACTGGCGTCTCCCCAAGGCTGGGGAGACATCCCTCAGACATCTTTTAAGCTACAGGGAAGATCGTCATCTGTCCCTGCCCTTTCGCTTAGTCTCTACACACAAAGCACCTAAGCGTCTCTCATTCATTACATCTATCAGTTCATTTATCTTGTCTTTCAGTCCACCCTTACATTCCACGTTTACGTCACAATACGTCACTTAGCTTTCGGCAATTCGACCAACCGCATACCGCAAAGTCGACTTTCATACATAGAATAAAAAAAAAGGTTTGTTTTTTTATATTTATCTATTAGAAATCACTTCTTTATTAGTTAAACGTCAACAGTATGTTTTTGTTTATGTCACTAAGTTAAGTAAAAGTTATAGTTTCAATGTATTTATTTATGAATTTAGTTATTGTCCAGTCAGTCACGAACCTAACTCACTAATAATCTTTGCCTGCCACGTCTCTCTTCTCATGATATGTGTATAAGTTCTATAGTTCTTATTGTCGCTGTGTTTTTGATTATAATGAAGATATATATAATTTTACATAATCAAGTTTGGTCCTAAATTTAGTGACGAATTTTGACTTCAGATACGGATTCAGCATAAAAAAGTAGAATAGGAATGTTCAGGAACACCGTTCCTATCTCTTAAGGAACATGGTCAAAATGGCCGACAAATAAAAATAAAAAAAATTGTTATATAATTGACGAGCCAGGTGTTCTCTGGCAATGCAAGCTTGCGCATTCTCAACTGGTTTTCTATGATGATTATTTCGCTTGTATAATAATTTCAGCCGCTTCACAGCTGTAAAGACAGTTAAATTTTAAATCTGACTAGTAAGGACCTACTCCTATTCTGTCTAAATTTCGTTTGTTATCTAAATCTTTTAAAACGAATCTTCACTGTACGTTGTATACAGGGAAGGTTGGTTTTGATGATTATAGCAAATAATCGTGATATTTAACAAGCTAGAGGAACTGACGAATGCGTATAAATCAGGCATACACATGCACAATTTGAATTATATCGAAGTATCTATATGTAAATTAGACAAATACAAAATAGTCTAGTATTATTTCTCCTCTACTTGTAAAGATAAGTTTTACTGTTTTCAATAAAAACTTCCGTTTGGAAGTTTGTACAAAAAAAGTTGGAAACATGCAAATTCGCATATGTTTTCCTTTAAAAGTTTAATAATGATTTTAGTCGATTTTCAACCAGTGGATGAACATTAGTATTATTTTGTTCTGTGGTTAAGCATACATTCTCGTATGCGTCTTGCCCATCATTTGCGACATTACATTTATTCCATTTTGACTTGTCAGGTAGCCACATGCTACCCTCGTCACTCGTATAAAATTGATACAAACTGATAACTAACCATTATCCTATTGAAATGTCTTGTCACTCCATATTTGCGAATAAAGACAGAAAATTCATATACACTGTGTAGATAAAAAAATTTAGGATATGTACGTAGTCATAGGGCCATTTAAAGATTTGCGCAACTTATAAATAAAACAAATTATGAGATATTTGTATTATTCCCGAAACAGATATACAACGCAAAAGTTGAAGGAGGTAGGGGCCGAGGAAGGCCAAGACTTACCTACCACGACCAAATCGATCGTGTTCTATCAGAAGGTGATGTCAGGAGCCGTAGAAACCGGCGAGCGTACATGAAAAGAGCAATGAATGTTAAAGAAGCGAGTGAAGTGTGTAAGGATTGAGTCATGTGGCTCTCGATTCTCTCTGCCTACCCCGCAAGAGATTTGGCGTGAAGTTATAGATAGATGAAATTTTTTTTTTCAAAATACTCTCCTTTACATTTTAAACAACATTCAGTGGGTTGACTTTTCGTAACATGAGGAACACTCATTCTACGGCACGTTTTTCACGTATCTAATGAAATTGATGAGAAATCTACCGACAATGAAGTTTCCTAACCTTTAAAATTTCATGTATTTAATTTTCAATTTGGCACATATTGGCCTCCAAACGTCTTGGTTTCCTTCGGTTAGTCGCAGTTGAAGGATCACGAATGTGTCATAGAGAAATATTCAAATTCTGCGTACCAACATCTCACAATACTTAGATGATATGCTCCCCTCATAAAAGTATTTTAAAGACGAACAAAGTAATCTTGCGAAGCAATGAGTACTTTTAAATAAGTACCTGTTGGCCTAGGTTCACTCCGCGCTTTTTATGTTTTTTGTGCAAAAGAAGTTTCAGGTAATACACCAACATAGATAAATTTAAAAAGTAAAACTTTATCTAAACACAAAATTTGATCTAAATAGAGCTGATAGAGCTGTTTTATAGATAAATATACAAGAATCGCTCGTTTCAAATAATATGTAAAAATACCGCTCTAAATTTTCGGAAAGAGGTTCGTCAGTTGTTAAGTAGTATTGTCTTAGGTTTTCGCGATTGTTACACATTGAAATTAAACTATTTTTAACGGAAGTATCGCGTGTTTTATTTATTTTGTTGAAACCTTGTACTGCAGACGCTTTGCAGCGTCCGTGGTCGCAGGAAAGACTCTTTCCTGCGACCACGGACGCTGCAAAGCGTTCGAAACGTCAGGTTTCAACAAAATAAATAAAACACGCGATACTTCCGTTAAAAATAGTTTAATTTCAAAGTTGTTAAGTAGTTACCGTAACCTATGAGAGCTGGTATTACAAGGTGCTGTGCGCAAGGCGTGCAAGCTAGCAATATTATTCGAGCGCTACCACCCCTGCTGCTAACACAGCAATTTCCCAGATGGTTATTGTTACGTTCGCTCACTAGCATGAACACAACAGCCCTCCAGGGAGTTGCTATGTGACTACGGTTTTCTGTGAGGTAGTGATATTTCGAGTCAGGCTGCTTTGATAATATAGTAACTCTCTTATAAAATATATAATATTAAATTGGATAAATATGGGATCCAGTGTGACCATATGTGGCAGTTTCCTGCTTTTTTGGCAGGATTGAGCCCTTATTTTAGCCTGTGGCAGGTTTGGTGGCAGTTTTCAAAATACTGGCAGTATTTGACATGTTTGCAAACAAAATTGCAACTATGTCTAATAGGTACTTGTTGCAGACAAAAACAAACAAAAAAAATTTTTGTATGCTGCACAAAATATAAGGAATATTATGGCAACACTATATCGCCAGTCACGGGTATTCCCTTAAACTTCTCGTAGAATTTTTGTGTGACATTGAATTGTGAACTTCAACGTCTCACGAATAGTGTCTATAATCATAAAAGTGATGATTTAGTGTAAGTTTTTGTTTCAGTGATCTTTTTTCGTTTCGTTCCAACTAACCATATTACTAAAGACTAAGACACGTAGTAGATTTATTAACAAACATGTGTCATCTATTTTGCATGTCAAACAAGGTATTAAAGAACATGGCAATTGTGTTTCGTTTCAGCCTACCAAAGAAATGGTCAAACGGATGACTAAAAATAAATATAAAAAGAAGCCGATAGCAGCGAGGAATGTAATGTTAATTGTGACTTACGATTCATACTACGCATATTTTAATAAATATTTAATATTCAAAGGTTTTTTTTATTATTTATTACTACATAAATGATAGTCGCATTATTTTGGCAATTTTCACAATACATTTGGCAGGATTTGGCAGGATTTCAGCCGAGAAAAGGCAGGATCAGCAATTTTGAGATGGTCACACTGATGGGATCTCCCAAGTCCTTGCATCGATAGAAGCTTAAACAACAGTTTCACTTACTTGTCTTGTCTTATCTATTTAATCTTGCATCACGTGCATCATATCAAAACTCTAAACGAGTAGAACGATTTATGAATGAACTCATAATAAATAAATGTTTCCGTCTAAGCTCAGCATTATGAGTACTTGCTAACTAATAAACAGTATATACTTTTTTTACGCATGTATACGTACAAGAGCACATACTCATTCAAGACAAGATACGAGTATATTCATGCACTCGTAAGTTTGATATGTACGGAATTCGATTCGGTGATCGCGTCTCGTCAATTGTGCACTGTTAATTTTATCACTGTTATTACATATTGCCACAACACCTCTATAATTCACTACGTATACACTTTTTTAATCCCGTACTCGTAGTTTCACCCACTTTGTGTAACTCTTTGAAGCTTTGCGGTATCGATAAAATTTCCATTAGCGGTAATACCCAGAACTAGTGACGAAAGTTTTCTTGTTGATGGCGTATACACAAAGTAGTTTATCTGTAGGTCGCGTCGTCTACGCTAAAAGTTGTTAACCACATCCAAATTTACAAGATTTCTATACAAGATAACATAATCGCTGAACAAGGTTTGCGTCAGAATTAGATGACTATAGCCCATTATGAGGATAAAATTCGCTGAACATCAAATTTTCAAAAGGCAGAGATGGAAAAACAACGGTTTCACTGAAGCTTTTCATCTATACAAAACCTGTATGTAAGTGTAAAGACAATTTTATATTCGTGCACCAGGTAATAATGTTATTGATCGTGTATATAATGAGAATAAAGTTCCTGTAATTTATTATTATTATTTATTATATTCTAACTTTTTAAAGGACAATAGCTGCTGAAAATAACTACCTAAACATCTGTATTATTTGATAAGTGATGAGTAAATGAAAATTATTATGATTAAATAATAATAATTAATTAAGTAGCTGATTAACATAACAGTCTATTAGAACTATATGTTACAAAAGTCGCGGAATAAGACGTAAATAAGTAACGTTTTGATTGTTGAGATATTCAAATGAAATTAACAAATTATTATAATATTTTACAACTTTCATCAAATTTACGAAGCTGATTATTTCATGCATAAAAGTACAACTCAAGTTGCAAAATAAAAATCTTAAAAAAAAATTCTACTTTATATTTTAGATTTTTTTTAAATTACTCAGGTCGAAAATTCTCAAAATTAAAAAAAAAATCATGATTTGAAAACTATGAAAAGTCGCGGAACATACATGGGGGTGATTCGGATACCTCACCATACGAGGGACCTAAATTTTTTTTGGACGTCAATATTCCGGCCACCCTATATGTTTACTTCTCTTTGGTACCACTTAAATTGTTTTCGTAGTGGCTTTATTTATAGTTGCAAATAGAAAAGGAAAAATGTGTCACCACTACTAACAGTACAGTACTGTAGACGGTAAGTAAAAGAGCACTCAGTCGATAATCAAGATAATACATACCTAGGTATAGTTTCTTAAACTTGTACTTCACCTAGGCCTCCATCTAGGAGAATTGAAGTTGCCTGGGTTTCTTTTATTTGATTCCCTTAATAACCAAAATAAACATCATTTATATGTGATTGAGCGACTTTTGTAATCTAAAATGTTAACAGACTTTAGGATAAGGTCGTCTACTTTTGTTACCTTTCATTTGAATCACTTATTATCAAATACATACCTATAACGTATTACTCTGTTTTGCTACTTTTGTCATGATTGAATGTTTTGTTACGTCGTAATGTATTTACAGCTACTTTTGTAACGTTCAATGCTACGAGTAATAATAAAACTTGAACGTTTGTAATGTCCAAAGATTTCTTACAATCAGATGTTTAGTAAATTTAGAACTCTCACAATAGTCTTCAGATTCTAGCGCTAATCTTGTACAGCGAGTTATACATGTTAAGTAGTGTAACAATTTTGTAAACCTGAATATAGTTAACGACTTTCCTACCGACTGTATCATAGAATCTTTCATCAGACCTATACATTGTATGTATGTGCATAATACAGAAACATACAATATGCATCGGCCGACTTGTGTACTACGGCTTTTCATTTTTTGACTAACGCCCGCGTTACAGCGCTATGGTCATCATCATCAATTTAGAAACTTGAGAAAAGTGACTGACCTCCTACAAACGTATAACCTCTCGAAGTATTGACATTTGGCTTTGCCGTAGTCAAATGAAAACAACAACTTCCATGTAAAAATGTTAACGTGGCAACTATAAAACGTTATTTTGTTGAAGTGAAAAAAAAATTGCCTTGCCTAGACTATATACTGTGCAGATACAGTCGCTAAAAGAATTTTAATATTGTAGGCAGTTGAAAATAGTAATATATATCGAATAGGTTGACGGTAAACAAACAAAAGAATTACAACCAACGACTATTACTCTTATGTGTACAACAAATGCACAACGATTTCTTACTGCAGCTGTCAGGTGAATCTGGACCAGAGTAATTAATTCTTGGCAACATTTTCACTTCATATAATATTAAGCTATTTGGTGCATCGTGCGAAGTCTTGATATAATTACTAGCAGTTACACACGGTTTTACTCACATACAGTTTGAATGTGACGAGCTCAGTGGCTCAGTGGTGGAACACGTTGTTACGCTACTTTGACACCAACGCTCGTGGGTTCGATTCCCACACAGTACAAACATTTGTGTGCATTAACATGTCTATTTGTCTTTTGGCGCTTGGCATTTGGCGCTCCGTTATCTCTGCCTAGCCCGCAAGGGATTTGGCTTGAGGTTATAGATGGATAGTGATTCCAGAGAGTTCCGTTTTCAAATTTCATAATTTGTATTCTTTTACTTTTACAACAAGCGGTCAGTTGTAGGAATATTCCGTATCCGCCCCGTATGTAGATATTGTAAAGATTTTATAATTTTAATACAACACTTATAGACGGTTGTAACATTTATACATGCATATATACATATCATCACGCCTATCTCCGACTGGGGTAGATAGACACTATGTGGCGTTCCATAGCCTCTATTTATCGGTGCACCGATCCAAACATACCTCTCTCGCCTCTTCCACTAATCAACCTCTTCTTGCTATTCGGTTTCGGCCGCTATTGATTTGGCCCTTTTTCAGCATATCAGCTATTTGATCGATATGTGTGCGTCTAGGGCGGCCGCTGCCAATAACTCCACTCACTCTTGCTCGATATATTTCTTTCGTAACTTTTTTGTCATCCATTATTTCCAAATTTCCGAACCATTTCAGCATACCCTTTTTAATTTTTGTCACTGGATCATCTATACCACATAGTTCATGCTATTTTTTATTCTATCAATCATTCATACTCCACACATAGGTACTTTTCGGCGCTCTCATTTCAACAGCGTTGAATGTTTATTCTACCATACCCATGATTCACTACCGTACATCAATGTTGGCGTTAATAGACCCTGAATAAATAGCAAGTCGAGCTTTGCTCGATATTTTTCGCTCGTCAAAACAGAATATAATGCACCATTGATACGGTTTCCTGCTTTCACTGTTCTTTCAATATATCTCTCACATTTTCCTTTCTCTCTCGTAAACATGGAACCTACGAGTAGATACACAAATTCATTCGCTTGTCCACTTTTTCATCTCCGATCATTATCTGGTACTCTGTAACAGTCTCATTCCTTTCAATCACCAACACTTTCGTCTTCATTACATTCCCTTTCATAATTTGTAACATTCATGTTTTGGAAAAAGGATATTTATTTTATTGAATTAACAAATTGATAGTTAATTTTTTTTCCACAGGAGCTATTTCAATGGCAGTGGATGAAATAAATGAGAAGCTGCTCGGCCCGATGGGGCACTCTTTGGATTTCGTCGTCGCTGAAACATACGGCCAGGAAGAAGTCTCAATTAAACAAGTAAGTTCAGTACCTATTATTTTTTCAGAAATTTTAATACATTTTTATTTATTTATATATCTCTTTTTTTCGGTTTTTTAACTGTATATCGAAATCAGTACGTCTTTCAAACAAATGATCAATCGCTAAATCATCTATACTGAAACTGCAATCATATATCATCGAAGTATAAATATAGTATATGGCATCGAAGGCTAAATTGGCCTTGTCTGTTCTGAGCTGAGATCAATTTTCAATTGATCAATTTTAACACCGTGTAATAATATACTTTTTAATTTGTAATGTAATAACATGCCTTTAAATTAGTTTTGAATGTTCCTTTGTACCGAATTATTGCTCTTTTATATACTTTCTATCGGTAATTTTCATTTTATTTTCCGCATAGTTTGGAGCCTATCGTAGATATTATTGTTTTACTGAAAATTAAAAATTTTGAATGTTGGATTTATCAAGTTACTACATAAATATATAATTGGTTTTACTTACCTTTTTCCTCCAATTTTGTATAAATTGGTGTAGGATGTCTACACTACATTTCATGTAATTGTTATAATAATTTACTTGTCAAAAAAGTTTTACTTTTTATTATCTGATAGTTTTATTAAAGTTATTATGGCTGTCGACTTTTCTTTATGATAATATCGTTTTTATATTTAAAAAATTCAAAGATTTGAATGTAGTAGGTAAGCAGTCCACATGTTCACATATATAAGCCCACACATGCTAAAAAAGTGGTCAGTTCTTAGAAGTATCTCGTCTGTGATCAACAGTACCTATTCTGAAGTATGTCGTGAGTGGTGTATCGTTTCGCGTGTGAATCTTCAAAAGCGTCTCTACCTATACCTACCGTCGATCGAGGTACCTGGAACGCTGCTGTGGTAGGTGACCTCCCCTCTCTATCTTCACCGGGACGACCTATTGTGCCCGAGACCAGCGAGGTCACCGCTGTGTCCTTCCGCTTTACACTCCAACCCTCATGTCCCTCTGGTTTAGCCAGGGATGATTGTTAGATCAATTGGTGAGCATAACTTTGCCGTATTAACTCTATATTCGACGAACATACATTTTCGGACGAACATACATTTTAAGTAGGGCTATGCGTCTACATAGCCCTACTTAAAATGTATGTTCGTCCGTCTCTTTTATAAATATTTGTATCTTTTAGCTTAAGTATTATTTATTATTTCACTAAGAAGTCTTCCTTTTTTGCCTCAAGTAAGAATACATAGAAACTAACAAACAAAAACAATAAGTTATCTAAAGGGTTGTAAAAATATTTTAGAAAAATTATCGTTTTTGTTCTTTTCTGTATATACTAGACTACTATTACTACGAATGTAAAAGAATACATTCATATTCTATGTATTCATTTATATTACGAGTAACATACCTGTATAATATAATATTATATCAGAAATATACAGCTAATGAATGACAAGTTTTACACATTGACCTTTGCACCATTCTTATGCTTACGTAATAAGAGTTACAATTGAACGTCAAGTGTTTACCGTAATTTGCTCTTAGCTGTGCCAAGGTGAACTGACTACTATTGGGGTTCTCTTCAACCGAAGGGGTTTAGAGCATACTCTACGCAGAGCGAACGCTGCTCAAATGCGGATTGGCAGAGGCCAGTATTTACAAGCCGCCCAATGGCCACTAAATTAGCTTAACGAAGAAAATTTATCAACAACAGCCGGGACCGACGGCTTAACGTGCCCTCCGAATACGGAGAAGCTCGAGATAGATAAACCCAGCCATAGACAGGTTGTAGTCGTATCGTCCAACAAAAAAATTCTTTCAAAGTAGCCGATTCGCGTCAGTTCAGCATTGCTAGAGTTTTGGTGTGTGAATATTCAAAAATCTTACTTAGAAAATTTCCATCCGGATGGCAGCGGAAAAGGGAGAAACAAATTAAGTCAGAACCTATTCTCTTCCACAGCCTTTCCTACTTTCCTCACCTATCTACATTCTGTTTATAGGATTTTTTCATTTCATCCTACTGGTTAAATCTTAATAAAAACCTAAACAGGTTGTTTTCTTTATAGATGAAATATACATGCTGTTTCTGGAAACGTATTTTTATATAGTAGTTATTAATTTTTTCTATTCATTTCATCACAAACACTGAGCATTGACATAACAAGGTACATATATTGTATAGGATACGAAATGCTCTTTTAGGATCCGTACAGAGTGAGGTGTGGTGAGATTAAGGGATATAGGGAACCGACGGCATTTGCTTAAATTCTTATAAATAAAAAATACCTATCTCTGCAATATCGTCTATCCAAAGTAATTTATTGCCACTAGCACTTTCAGATAAGATAGCAACGGTACGCACAGTGCGAGGATATTTTATGGGCCATACGTCGAAGTTTACAATGGTCATAACTCTCGCATAGTTCTGCTAAGCAGAATGACCATTCCATTTTTGAAGTTCTATATTATGAAATCTGCGAAAAGAAATATCTAAAACGATTGCAGAGGATAAAGGTTTATGTAAATATTAAAGGGAAAATATAGTGATGTATCTAAGTATACATTTTATAGGTTTTTAGAGATCGTCATAATTCATTAGAAAAATATACTATTTCTCAAAGCCATATCTCGCATGAGTAAAGAGCGAAAATTTTTAAATAATTCCAGTCACTAAGACCTTTAGGTGGTATTTATCAGATTTGAATAAACACGCAGAAAAGTAGAGTGTTTCTAACTAGCATAGTTTCATAAACAAACTTTATTATACAGTAAAAGAACATACGGAACCCTCGGTCCATGTTTATTTATTATATATATCACTTCGAATGGTAAACAAGCATACGGTGGTCTACCTATTGTATCCTATACATCCTTGCAGCCATACCATATCCTATAGAAGCTTGCAATACGAGAAATATAGCTTGTGCATTTAGGACCAGCAGCAGACATCATTCCTCTAGCTAGAGAATTGGCATTTTGCTACAGAACAGAGTTCCTTAAATAAAACTTTAAGGGCTAAGGAGATCCCTTCTGGAATTTACTGCAAGTCTGCCAAGTAAATTTTGAAGTTTTACTACATACCATTTGTATACAGTAGATTATCGCCGTCATCATGGCCTATAAATATTTGCACTACTTTAATTATTAAAGATAATCGAATTGATTTATATTGGCGAATTAAAATTACTATATTAAAGTTAAGAGGAGTCAATTGGTCGGTGTGACAATCGTTTCTCGATAATCTGCATGACAGCGGGCACTAATTTACAGAGTCGAACGCAGGTGTGCACGGCGGTTATGCAATCTTGCAACACGATGTTCCGGAGCGATGCTGCATTACATGGTGCATTTCGAAATTCGACCGTAATCATATCGAATTTTTTTTTATCATTCCATAATTTTTGTTAATAACACTAAAGCTCGTCCATAGTTCGTTAAGCCATAATACACAGAAAACCCCATGTATGCAGCACCGTCCTGGAACATTGTGTTGCAAGATTGCAGTAAGTACGCATTTCCGATCGACTTAGTGAGCGCTCGCCGTCATGCAGATTCTATTGCGAGATACTGTTGATTTCCCACATTGACCAATTGGCTCGTCTTAACTTTAATATAATAATTTTATTTAGCTAATACTCGTATAAATAAATTTGATTATGTGCAATAAATAAAGTAGTACAAATTATTCGTAGGTTACCATGAAAATGATGATCTGCCATTTTATTCATGGTATGACGTAAAACTTCAAGGCTTCGATGGCAGAAATGGTTGGTTGTTGTTTTTCTTTTGCAGTAAATTACAGAAGAGAGAAACAACAGCCAAATACCATTTTTACAGGGTCGGCAAGCCACACATAAAGCACACGAATGGTGTTGCGAGTGTCCGTACTTTACGGTATCAGCTTACCATTAGAAAGGCCGTATGATTCTTTGCCACCTTAATAATATAAAAATATTTCTGCTAGACAGTAGTAATATCTCGGTATAACAAAATTTGCTATCTTCATTTTCAAAAGTCAACAATATACTGTACGTGTAACGGAAAGAATAAATATATTATAACAATTCTACATTATCGAGGGTCCTCTCAATCCATAATATAGGATTGTTAACCGGTTCAACTGGTTTAAGATATCAAATAGGGGATGCACTACAAAATATATACCTTTCTGGAATGAACATTAATTGAAATACTTATTAAAATAGCATAAATGACAATCGGGTTCGATTGCAGAGCTTTTTATCCTATCCCAAGATTAAGGAGTCGCGATAGTAAGATTATGCAGGTAAATGATATTTATTCATGGCAAGGAGGTCGGAAGCGAATAGAAAAAATATCTCCCGATAGAAGAATTCCGCAGAGAAATATTATTTCGATTCACCTCTATATAATTTACATTTCAATCATTCGACAAATTTTCTTATACTTATTATACATTATACTTTCTTATATATACAGGCTATATACATATTTATACAATAAGTCCGGTGCATAAGTGGCCGCCCACTACCACGTAAAAATTACGATATAATATCAAGAAAAAATATATAAAAGTGGGGAATTTATTTTAAAATAAAAAGATATGGCTTCGTTTTTTAGTTATCTTTACAATTACTTATGATATTGGCTCTTTTTTTAATTTGTTGCTATTTAATTCCTTTATTTATTAATAAATAAATAAGATGTTTTGTAATAATTGAAAAAATGTAAAAAAAAAACATTAAATATCAATAAATTTGCTCAAAATCAATTGAAATGCAAAAATCTATTAAGTGCATATTTCCAATTCTTATTATTTATTCTACCCGATGAGCACTACAATACCCTGGAAATTGTTGACACCTGTCTTAAAAGGTTTTTGGTGTATCATTTCCCAAGTATATGACTTCATATCCTGATTTTTTGCTTAGCTAACATAATATATTTAAGGTAAAAACCTGTAACAATCTCAAAGAATGCATTATTAATTCAAACGTATCCATTGGCTACCTGGGGCGTTTTTTAAGGTTGACCTTCACCTATGTGATAAAAATCAAATTCCAACTACTTTAAATTATTGTCATTCTGGCTGGCATATACATATAATTATATGTAATTCTGCTGCAAATATCGAAGGTCAAAGGGTTGCTGTAACAGCAAGTCAATCTAGCTTGTGCTCATTTGACTTGTTTTAATGAGCCTGTAAGCAATACAGTGTGTTTTTTTATGCAACGTCAGGAGGCATACAAGCATAAGCATCTAGACAAACAGACATGTTCATGCACACAAATGTTTGTCTTGTGTAGGAATCAAACCCACAAGCGATAGTGTCAAAATCGCGTCATACACGACTGAGCCACCGAGCTCGTCAAAATTTTTAAAAGTACAATTTTTATTCAACACAAGGTTGACTTGTTATACTTATTTCGACAATAATTTTAATGACATCTCAGTTGGTTCCTTTTTGCATCCACTTCTGACGTTCCAATATAATATAAATGCTTAATTCCTTTTTATGCCACTAAGGTTGCAAACAGACACATATGGCGTGCCTGATGGTAAGCAGTTAATATAGTATATTGCTGCACTGACACAGTAAAAACCTCTTTGCGTCTTTTTTGAAGGACATAATGTCTAGGGAAACCTCGGTTGGGAGTTCAATCCACAACCAAAGACTTCTCGGTATAGTGTAAATGAAAACATACGTGAATATCAAACGTCTATCTGTGGAACATCAAGCGGCTTAGTTGCACTCCAGAAATAATACCTATGAAGCGTTGCGTTATTCCGGAGAATCGCAGTGACCTAGTATAGCGACCGTCGGAACAGCAGAATGCTTTGCTCATTCAAATATCTACTTCATTCACTTTACGAAGTTGCACGTAGGTAATTAAGGCCAGCATCGGGATAAACGGACTTTTAATGTTTAATGTATTAAATATTACCATAAATTGCAAATGCCTGGTTAATTGTACTTATGCAGTAAAATTATCGCTTTACTATTTAGTTGTTATTCGTATATGTTCCTGATAGATCTAATTACATAATATGTACATACTTGTAATTGATTTTTATTAACAACTAGCTGTGCCCGCGACTTACCGCGGAATAGTTTTTTTTTATTATTTATTTATATTAATAAAAATAAATAAAATTTCTAAAATAAAGGTAGCCTAAGTTACTCCTGATTATTACATCAGATATCTGCCAGTGAAAGTCCCGTCAAAATCGGTCCAGCCGTTTCAGAGATTAGCCGGAACAAACAGACAGACGGACAGACAGACAGACAAAAATCCATATGCATTTAGTAAAAAGCGGTTATTTAATATTACAAACAGACACTCCAATTTTATTTATCTGTATAGAAGATTATTATTATATTATTATATATTATGTTATTATATATATATATAATTGCGTAGTTCTTTTATGTCACAAGAAATACGTATTCTGTGAAAATAATAAAAATAAAAGTGCAACGTCCCCCGAAGGGAAGATATTTCCCCCTAATTTTAACAGTTTTTCATATTTTACGCAGGAACCCTAAATATTTACAGGATAAAAAGTACCCTATATTGTGCTCTGAACAGTCGTCTACCTACCAGTGAAAGTCCCGTCAAAATCGGTCCAGCCGTTTCAGAGATTAGCCGGAACAAACAGACAGACAAAAATTGTAAAAATATTCATTTTGGTATATGTACCGTGTATATATCCATATGCATTTAGTAAAAAGCGGTTATTTTAACATTACAAACAGACACTCCAATTTTATTTATCTGTATAGATGTATGAATGAACCCACATCAATATTGCTACTGCGAAAAGCAATTAAGCCTTCAGAACCCGTTATATACCTTTTCCCATACATTTCGCGGTCATATATGGGTCATATATATATATAAGGGTTAAAAAAACAATTAAATTATTTATATTATATTCATTTAATCAAAATATTTACCCCCCTTATCTATACATTGTTGCCATCTAAACGGAAGTTTATTTATGCCTTCGCAATAGAACTCTGGGGATCTAGATTCGATAAACTATGTGAAAGGATTTTGTACTGCCTCCTGGGAAGAAAATTTTTTACCACGTAGAAAATTGTCCAAATCACGAAAAAAATGGTAGTCAGTTCGAGCAAGGTCTGGCGAGTACGGAGGATGACGTATGGTTTCTAACTGCAGCTCCTGTAGAGTTACAACGATTTTTCGTGCAGTACCTATTCATCTTTCCCGTCTAAGCTGAATAAAAAAAACTATTGAAATTCGAAAATCAAATGTAGAACATTTTTTAAAAGAAGTACCTCTTTTTTATATATTAGTTCAGCATAGTGGCTCCTCTTTGCCTGGTGGTAAGCGAAAGACGAGTCCAAATCGCAACTGCACCTGACAAAAGACTATACAGTATCCTGTCAGTTGACGCTGCCATGCTGACCCGCAAGATGCTTCTTCACGTTTCGTTTGAAGGATTCCATATTGTAGGAAGGAGGGAACACATGTGCAGGCAAGGCGTTCCACTTTTTAATGGTACGACAAAGATGGGCGTTGCCGAACTTTTTGGTACCTACACGAAGAAATGTTGTCATAGGTATCATGTGAAAAAAGTTTCGCTCGAAAATCTCACACCATGGAGGATTAATATCAATTCAAAGTATCTATTACAATAAAACGGCAATTTCATTTGAAAAGCAAATAACAACAATATTTGAAGAGCTCTGCAATTATCAGTCATACGGAAGCTTTGGTTGCAAGTATATAATAGATGAAATGAAATAATCGAACACTCAAGTTAAGCAGCGTAACAGCAACTTGTCTATGGATGGATTCGTGCTCGGAGGGCACGTTGAACCATTGGTCCCATCTGTATTCGATAGACGATAGCCGTTAAGCAATAAGAAGTAGAGCACAGTTCGACTGGAGAAATACCGTCACCCACAGCTGCAGCAGCGATACGTCATGTATTGCAGGGGTTCATATAGAACACGATAATCACTTTACTTCAGGTGGGCCGTATGATTGTATACCTCCCGACGCTGTATAAAAAATGAAATTTTAGAAAAAGACATTAAATTACTGATAATTTGGTTGTTTATTAGAAGCACGGTACCCATCTCGCATGTCGTTCACTTATTCTCACTAGACATTCAAATTTTGTTCATTTATCTACCAAACCTCAAGGTAGCATTCAGTTGGCCTTTCAGATTAAGAACAACAAGATCTCCGTTAACACAAACTTTAGTCCAAGACTTGTAAGGAACTTGTCTCTGCAAGAACGACTAAAACGCGTCACTATTTAGCTCTCGCCGAAGTCACTTACCGATTGGGTACGCAATGATTTCCACAAGCAACTCAGCCACTGAGGTTGCACAGGAGCAAAAAAAAATCACAAGTAGTAGGATGCATTGATTTTATACAATCCATTCCAAACTGCAAGACACTGACTCGTAGAGTGGAGTGGGTATTAAAGTCTTCCAAAAATCACTAACACCGCAGAGGGATACTGCTTTATGATTACGTTAGTTGCCACTTGCAAGCACTCGAATAAATTATATGTATCTTCGCTATGAGACTGTAAAGTCACGCGTAGTACCCGGGTGTGGCCGTCATGATACGTGCGCAATCACAATCTTAATGTTTCTTACTATCAGGTTTTTAAGGTTCCGTAGCAAACAAGGAACCCTTATAGTTTCACCATTTCCGTCTGTCTGTCCGCGTTCTAGCTCAGAGACGCTTGATACTAGAAAGCTGTAGTTTGGCATATACTCGTATATATTAACTATACTGACAAAGTGGTAGAATAAAATATATATATTTTTTTATGGTAAAGTACACAGACCTACCCCTACACCCCAGTGTAAATTCTGTTAGATTCAAGTGTTTGGATATTTAGTTACATGATTTAAATAGTTATAGGTAGTAAAGTATAAATATAATAGTTATACTATACTACCATAAAGCATTTAACAGTTACTAACACGGCTCGATTTTTGAATGTATGCATGAATACCCCTTACTATATTTGACAATGCTCAGTAACTTGGTTTTGAATGTTAAAAAACAGCCAATAGGCTCGATTTCCTATTATTTTAGGCAACTATGTAAATTTTTCGCAAGCAAGCAAAGCGAAGCAAATACGGAACCCTACAATGTGCGTGGCCCGATACCTATATGCACTTGGCCGGTTTTTATTTGTACAAATTGATAATATTTCTTACAATCAAGATGCATTTAAATATACAAAAAAGGTTCAAGTAATATTTTTAGTTTTATTTACTACGGTTTGCAGGTATTTTTTAGTTGAAGTTTGCGTTAGAACACTTTCATCCTATGTACCATCATATTATTTTAATGGGTACTGATCATAGGACAAACAAACTCAATGGTTTAATTTCTTAACATAAATAAACTTCCGATTAGATGGCAGCAATGTATAGATAATGAGGGTAAATATTTTGATTAAATAATATATAACATCTTAGAAAAAAAAACCAGTTTTAATTTTTCAGTACAAATCTGCAATTTCATACTCTAATCCCTAATATGAATATTAAAGGATAGAACCGCCACCGAATATTATGATGCTACATAAATAGGAGTTCTGGCATGGAATTACTGACTGGATCACGGAATGGCAGATATCTTATCCTCCTTCAATGTTGAATTAGAGAAAGTAGATTGACGAGCTAAGCGACGCAGAGGTTAGTAAAGCTACTTTGGCACCAAAGCTCGTGGGTTCAATTCCTTACATATCAAGCTTGTCTTAGTCTAGATGTTTTTTTAAGAAAGGATGGGCGCACAGAAAGTCGCAGCCAAATAAGTACCCCTTTACAACAGAGATGGGCCGTATGCTTGTATATCTTCCAACGGTGTATGAAAATAATAGTTTTCTTTTTAGCGCTATAGACCAGAGCCATACGGTTTTCGCAGTTATAGCAAAGGCGAGTGATAGAAGTGTCCGTCAAAAGTATTACCGAGCAAGCAGAAAGATCCTAGGATCCTAACGGTCCTGGAGTAATCGTTTGTAAGCCGCTCAATAACTGTGCCGACCAAATCTAATTTTGCTCCCGTAATTTTACTTCTTTCAGGACCTCAAGGCAATGTTAAGATTTGGTATCGAATCAGAGACATGTATAATAAGTATGATCCTTTTCTTGTACCATTAATTAATATCATTTTTAAAATCATCAAGTAGTTTTCTATAAATAAAGTAAACGGTTAATTAATCTACAGCTAGTTGATAATCTACTCGTACATGCAATTCTGGGTGTTTATTGTGGCTCGTCCTGCTCATTTCTTGCGATATAAGCAGGAAGCGACGAACATAAATTGTCCTTGCTGTAACGCGTCCTCTTTCCTTAGATGCTAACTTTTTATCGAGTCAAGCATATCTGTCCGGGAAATTGATGGGGTCTTAGCACTCCCAGCCTAGAAAGTGGGGGCGTAACGGGGTGCATAAAAAACGAACGCATCACTCGCTGTCTGACGCAGACTACGATCAAAGAAGGGAGGTAAAAACTTGAAGATCTAAATCGACTTACTTAGTACCAAAATATATTTATTAAGTAATAAGGGTTATCTGTAACTTCTTCGGCGCATAATAGAATAACCTTTCAAAATTTGAAAACACATTTTTTGTGCATCAATTTAAAATGAAATTAAAGTTTAAAATTTATTTTAAACTTTAAATTTATTCTTTTATATCTTATTTACGTTTAAGTTTGAAAACCAGTACTGTGACGTGCATTAAATATATGAATATATCTCGGAAATGGCTCTAACGATTTGGTTAATGATAAGGTTTAGCTTTTTAATTTTATCTGTATTCTTTCTTGAAAAAACGAGAATATACAAAAAAGGAACATAAAAAATACAGACCATGTTAAATACGAATACCTATCTGCTATTACCAATTATGATCATTAAATATTTGGTCCCGCTCTATATACGTTATACAGTCACAAAGGTCCCCTTTAGGTTAGGTGGATTGTATACTTGCATGCCTCTCGACGTTGTATACAAAAAAATACATTTTAAGCTCCGATCAAAAAAAGGGCTGTTAGGTTGAAGCCATAGTGTATGTAGCTTAGCTCTCAAGTAGTTGTATCGATTGCAATGGGTATTTTTAGCCAATAGTGTTGGTTAAAACGTATGCCTGGAAATTCAGAAGCGAGAATGTTATTTTTAGGGTTCCGTACCCAAAGGGTAAAACGGAACCCTATTACTGAGGCTCCGCTGTCCGTCCGTCCGTCCGTCTGTCACCAGGCTGTATCTCATTACCGTGATAGTTAGACAGTTGAAATTTTCACAAATGATGTATTTCTGTTGCCGCTATAACAACAAATATTTAAAAAAAAAATTCAAGGGGGCTCCCATACAATAAACGTCGTTTTTTTGCTCATTTTTGCTCGATATTGATAACGGCAACAGGTAGACGCTTGAAATGTTCACAGAATATTTAGTTATATATTCACTTTAAGAATAAATAATTAAATTAAAATAAAACAAATATTTAAGGGGGGCTCCCATACAACAAACGTGATTTTTTTGCCGTTTTTATAGATAATGGTACGTTAACCCTTCGTGCGCGAGTCCGACTCGCACTTGGCCGATTTTTTTTTTCTAATTATCCGTCATTTGATTGCTTAGTATAAACAAAATACTTCTTTCGTTCATCCATCAGGTACACCTACAATGAACATTCTCTAGAAATTTCAAGTTTCTAGTAGTACTCGCGCAACCGAGATAAGTTCCTTTCATATAAGGTTCCATCCACTATTGAAATCCCCTAGATAATGTTTTTACGGTTTCGTAACCAAAGGCTACCATCGAAACCCTAATACTAATGACATATGAATACAATGTACATCTGCAGCTTCCCAAAGAGTTCCATAGAATTCAATTCTCAATGCTTTCGCATGACCCCTGTATTTATTACAATAACGCCATCCTACGGACTTCTGACAAAAAAGCGAAGCAAAAGATAGACACAACTAATACGGTCTAAATTTGTATCCCTTTTCAGTAGCAAGTACCCAATATTGCAGAGGTAAATTTCAAGACTCGTTTGTAACTTCCAACAGGCAACGTTATTCATTTTGTTTGTCGCTCATTACGCACCGTTTAATTCACGACGAAACTTCGAATGAAAAACGCCACCCTTGTTGATTGCTCTTCATTGTGTTCGGCAAAGGGTTAACTGACACAGAATTAAGGAAAGTTATTTATGTACAGGCAAACGAAAACTTATTAAATATAGAAACTAGTACTTCAAACATGTAAAGTGTACTGAATAATATATTTAGAACTTCGGGATGTGTAATATAAAGTTTCTGAGATGGATACTAGATATTTTGATTCACCAGAAGCCTGCCTCGCTTCGAGGTATACTTTTTACTTTCAATGTATGTAACTTTGCATATAGTATGTGAAAATGAAAAGTTGAGTTCGAGTCAACAGAGACACACATATAAACATTGTTTGTTAAATGGAAGAGAATTATTTCGTAATTATATAAAACCATATATTTCTCCTATACATATGTACGTACTGCTAGAGGTTACCCACGACTTCATTCGCGTATATTTCTATATCCCCTAGGATTTGACATGTCTTTTCTTAGATCAGGTATAAAACGCGAATAAAAATGAGGTTCCTTGACCAACTACAAAAATAAGAAGGTTCTCACTTTCATTTATGTTTTTTCGTGGGTATATTAACGATATCTCTGCCAATTATGAACCGATTTTTAATTAACCTTCGACAAGACCTATAATTTGCCACTGCTTCATTCTGTGTAATGATAAGTAATGATAATTTTTATTAGGCTTTATTGGACTTGATGCTTAATAAAATTTTGATATATGAACAGCTCCTAAAATTAACGATAATAAATACAGCACGTAAAACGGTATTTATATATATGCATATATAAGTATAGTTTTCTTCTCTTGAATTCTTTCACCAATATCCTTCTTTTCTTTTATGTTTTCTCTTGAATTCAGAATATCTACTAATTGCTTGGCCTTCAATTTTTGGTATTAGTTTTGCTTGTCCTATAAATTTTGAAGGTTTTTCTTTTACTACCACGCTATATATAAACTGTGCATCGTCATGTATCGTCACCAATATCTTCCAATGCCGATATGTGCCCTAAGAAAATCAAATACTACCATCAGTATTAATTGAAAAAAAATATATATAACAGAACATAAAAAAACATTGAAATATGGGGCAACTATCATTTTTGATATGGATAGGTGCTCTTTTATTTCTTAAAATGCAATTATTTCAAATAGGTGAACCAGTGTGTTGACACAATAAAAAAATCGGTCAAGTGCGAGTCGGACTCACGCACGAAGGGTTCCGTACCATTATTTATAAAAAACGGCAAAAAAAATCACGTTTGTTGTATGGGAGCCCCCTTAAATATTGATTTTATTATATTTTTTAGTATTTGTTGTTATAGCGGCAATAGAAATACATCATCTGTGAAAATTTCAACTGTCTAACTATCACGGTTCATGAGATACAGCCTGGTGACAGACGGACGGACGGACGGACAGCGGAGCCTCAGTAATAGGGTTCCGTTTTACCCTTTGGGTACGGAACCCTAAATACGAGTTGCACTCCGGGAGTGCCGGCAGAAGTGAAAACTTGAACATTAACGTTGTGCATTTTTTAATATTTTGGAATGGTTAGGGAACAATTTCGCACTTATTACTTTATTTATCAGTATAAAAGAACTATCATGTATATGGTAAAATACAATATTCATTTAGTGTACTATCGTACACAAACAATTTATATTACATTAAAATTTTAACACTTCAGAACTATTACAATTATTTTACATTGGTCGCGAGAAAATAATGCCCTATGAACGATCTAGCGCTTCATATTGTAATTGTATAATCAGAGGTAACTAATGTTTTAGCGCTGCAGCGAACTTAAGTTCTCTCACCAAAATCTTACGGTCAGGGATACGTGTCCTGACGCGAGTTTAACATTTTTTACTCATACCAAAAAGTGCACAACACCGCTAAAGAAATTTCACTTGAAAAATATACCAGAATTTATTACTATTTATAAAGTTAAACACCGTCAAATACGTGCCTCTGAAACTTTGAAGTGCTCGTCGTGTTCGCCGCGGAGATAATCACACGCACAAGCGAGACAACTTTACCTCCGCACGGCCTCCTGCGGGGAATAAGGTATCGGACTCATGCGCTTCTTATTATTCGCGAGTTTGGGGAAGTAGGTTTTTCGAAAATAATGCATCTATCCAAATGCGGCATCTATCCCGGTTTTCTCCTAGATACTTATACTCGCTTCTACCCTCTATCATGTATATCTGTTGCTGTGAATTTATAATATTAGTGTGCATTGAGGATATACGCAGTGAAAACAACAATTAAAATTATCTCTCCTGTTCGGAACTAACACTATTTGTGTATGTATATCTTCAAACCAGGTCTCTTGCGGGGTAGCCAGAGAGAACTGAGAGCCATAAGATACCTTTATTCATGCACGCTCTCCGGTTCTGAAGGCTCCTATTATTATCTGATAAAATAGGACCAATTTTCAACGTCTTCTTCGGCTCCTACATCCTTTCATTTTCGCATTTTATATCTTTTTCATCAGTCTGTCATCCTGAATTCTTTCTACGTATCCGAACAACACCGACACATTCTTTCAGACTTACTCTCTTTCTTACATCATCATTGCGAACGCGGTTAGCAAACGTTATGCCAAAAAATTTTGCGCAATGCTCTCATCTCGACCGCATTTATTCTACTTTCGTGCTCTCTCTGCCATACCCAACTTTTTCTTGCATTGCGTTAGCGTGTTAGCGTTGGAATAGCACCGCGTGCAATTGTGTGCAGCGAGCTGTGGCTTCTCGCTTAGGTTTCGGCTGCCTTAGTACTGACACTGAACATAATGAAATTCTCATTGTGTAAATAGCGCCAAAAAATCCGAGACAAGCTGAGAAAAGAAATTCGAAGATCTTTTCTTTTCTCATCTTAGGGAAGGAAGTACATTTGTACAAATAAACTATGTAAAATAGACGTTAAAGTTATAAGAAAATGTAGTAAAATATTCCTTAAAAATTAATGTGTAGCATTAGGAACCACTTCCGCCTCGTCTATGTTAACTATCTTGTATCTTTATTCTAGATTGCCTATGTAGTCAATCTTTTGTATTTTGTTTACTCTTTTCCAACTTGAGAGAAAGTGATCCATTGCACCCAGGAACATGGGTTCCCTCACTTCACTTTCGTCCTTGGTTTAACAATATAATATGCAAAGTGAATCAATATTGCAAATTCAAGACTATAAATCAAAACGGCTCTTTGTTTGAATTGGTTGATTTTCTAACTTTATCATATACGTTTTAGGACGTTGGACGAGGGACTATTATTTTGTATCAAATTACTATCGCAATTTGTCATAGCACTCGTAAACCAGGCGGCCATAAAATTGTTGTAGCCTTACAATGAGTTTAGTGCTGCGGGCACTATTTATTTGTACCAGACGTTAACAACTCCCGTCTTTTGCAGAAAATGTACAACCTAACGATAGATTTTTGAAGCATATTGTTTTGCCATTTTTGTTCTAACAAGCTATGCCATAAAATATTTTTTATTCAGCACATAAAGTACCTAGTTAAATATATAAGTTAGTAGCTTATAATTAAAGTACTAAAGGCCGTCTTATCACGTAGCGATCTCTTCCAGACAACTTTAGGGTACAGGAAAAGCTATGCCTCTGTTGATACTTTTTTGTATTAATTATAACCAAGGATTCTGAATGATTTGAGACATAACATAAATCGTTTGCAATATATGGAGTAGGTGCTGCTCTGCAGTTATACCGCTGATAATGCAGCGCCTTCTAATGTAACTTATCACGTCTCAGATATGCGTAGAAATAAAACTATCCTCCAAGGGATGATATTTTACTACGTTGTTTTTATCTGAGCTCAATAAGGAGAAATATTCTCAACTCGAAGTAAAGGATATTTTTTTATATGTATGGTACAGGATATCTTTTCCAATTCTGATCCGATTTTGAATATTCTTTTTTGTTGAGAACGCACTAGCATCTGATTGATTCTGTATAATTTTGGAAAAGTTACGATTACACTGAGATTTCAGTATGATAGAATTTTCGTAATTACAAATATTGCAACTAAACGTGTTGCAATATTTGTAATTACGAAAATTCTATTTTTGTTTTAAAATTTTATTGAATTTGCTTATCACGGTTTTTAATACTTGTAATTATAGAACATAGAGGTATTTTCCCAGCTTGAATAGTATTTAAGTATCACTGTGTCATATGTTTCATAAAATACACTGTAGTTTATTAGTAGGGAGTGCATCAGTATGTAGGTTTTGACTCCAGTGATGAAGTGATGTTTGCCGCGAATAATTGAGGGAGCAAACACACATTTGACTTATTTAATCACTGCCAGAAACACCAAGAGACCATTAACCCCTTGCCAGCCTTCATATGAAAACATGACTCATTTCTTGAAGACCTTGGTTCAGTGAGAATGTTTTTGTATTTTGTAGTACTAGAGGCACTCCATGTAAAAATCAGTATCTTCGCCAAACCCTTAGGCTTAGGTAGCGGACCCCGCCAATTCTAACGGAAAAGGAAACGGGATAACGCTAAGAAGAAGAAAACTAGCGACCTGCCCCAACTTCGCACGGGTGATTCAATCTCTACCATACTTCACAGGATCTAGATACCTAGGCTAATCTGAAGTTCGCCTGAAAATTTCATCAAAATCAGTCCAGCGATTTTCGAGTCCATACGGAACATAATTATTACACATTATTTTTATGTATAAGAAGACGAATATAGGTAAAGTCAAAATGGTACCTATAATACGACCACGAGTGTAGAGTCACTGAATTCAGTAACTCAATTTCACATCAGAATATGTATGTATTATCGTGGTAACCGCATTTTATGAATGAAACCCATAATCAAACTTCATCATCATCATCACGTTAATCGTAAGAATACTTGTAGCATGTTATTCTTACGATTAACGTCTACAACGCCTGATGATGCCTCGTGGAGAGGCGAAACACGTGTCGCAGCGACGACCAGGCCAGTCGTGGCAGCGACGGTGGTGGTGGGAGCATGCGGATTCTGTTCCAGATGGCGGACGACCGCAGCAGCCGAGGCAGAGACTACCGGAGCAGCCATGGCAGCGTCGGCATGTAGCACGCACTAACAGTAGTGGGTGGGTGCCGGCCGGCGCTAGGCCGCATGAACTAATTGGTGGCGGAAGCACACAAAGCAGGTTGGATCAAATTGCATGTAAATTTGACTTTCGCAAAATAACGCCTGAATCTATTAACTATCAAACTTTATGGTATAAACCGTTACGTTATGGTTATTGAATGTTTCTAAGTAGGCCGTTCCCAACAGGTGGCGGCGCTGTGGGCAGCCAACGTGTCCGCGTTCATTGGACCGCAGGAGACGTGCGTTCACGAAGGACGAATGGCAGCCGCTTTTAATTTACCCATGGTCAGCTATGTAAGTATTTTTCTTTATATAGTATAGCACTAGTGTTGTAAAAGTGTACCCTATGTCTGATGGAGAGTACAATCCTATCCTTGGTACACCAGACGTACCGCGCGTTGTCGATCATGCGAAACTCTTTTTCTGCCTTCCCTTTCTGTCTCCTCATTTTATGTGTTCATGGGTAAATAATGCGGCAGAATTTCGTGGAAAAAAAACCCCTCTATAATGAACTGTCGCACACAACACGACCATTTCCGCTCCAATGTGTATAAATACTTTATCATTATTGATTGTTGTAATTTAAAGCAACTTAAACCTTATAATCTGAGCACAATGTAATTATATAATGAAATCTAAGCCAAAAGGCACAGCTCGCTGTAACCCAACGCGGTGCTAATCCCAACGCTAACTTATGGAAGTCAGAGCTGGGTATGGCAGAGAGAGCAGAAAGTAGAATAAATGCGGTCGAGATGAGAGCATTGAGCAAAATTTGTAGCGTAACGCTTGCTAACCGCGTTTCTAATGACGATGTAAGAGAGAGAGTTGGCGTGAAAGAGAGTGTCGGTGTTAAGATAAGAAAAGGCATGTTCCGTTGGTTCGGACAAGTTGAAAGAATGCATGATGAAAGAATGACGAATCAGATATACAATGCGAAAGTGGCAGAATCGAGGAAGGAAGGAGCCAAGACTAACCTACCATGACCAAATAAGTCGTGTTTTATCAGGTGATGTCAGGAACCCCAGAACCGGCGAGCGTACTTGAAAAGAGCTATGAATGTTAGAAAAGCGAGTGAAGTGTGTCGCCGTCGCGTGCCACGTCTTGTGGCGTACGGATCTCTCTGTCCACCCAGCAAGGGACCTGGCGTGAAGATATACATACATACATAATATAATGTTTGTATTTTTTATAACACCTGAAAACAAAAATATTATGGCCGGTCTGATAAAAAGCGTATACGTAGTGTTTCCACGGTTGTTACGCAGGGAGTATTACTCTGGCGTTGCTTTCCCCATGATCAGCGCATATCTCTCTAGAATTTTCTGCTAACCTGACCTTAGTTGTAAGAACACCACAAGATACATGACGCTGTTTGAAATATGACTGAGCGTACGTACCTTTATTTTCACAATACCTCGTTAGCATACCCACGACAACCGTTAGAAAACGTGTGACTTAAAATTGACAAAGCTTTATTCGTTGTCGTCATAGTTTTGTTTTCTTTGTCCACAGTATTGCAGAGACGTCGCGAGTTCTAACAAGCGTGTGTACTCAACTTTTTCCCGCACTCGACCATCGGATATCGACATCTCGAAAGCTGTCGTCGCGGTGCTAACACACTTCAATTTCATGCATGTAAACATATCATTACCTATTTATTTTGTTCCTAACAGGCAATTTGATATATAAATATATGTATATATATATATATATATATGTGCTTCCGCCATCAGTCAAAACAACGAGCTCTATTACTATTTGAAGAGGCAGTGCAATTGAAGAGCTTCTGTCACACCAGCTGTGACGATATATTTACCAGCTGCTCTGGCCATGCCTGTGTTAATTGACAAATCTTTTATTTCTAAACTGTACGTGTTGCTCTAATTTCCTTCTCCCCCGTTTACTCTTTATTTGAAACCCATAAACAGATAAAAGTAAAGACGTGAAACACATTAGGTAAAACAATAACATCATCGATAGGGATTTATTCTCTTGGATAGTGTTCAAACTGGAGTTTATTACTTATGTTTACTACATTTTCATTGCCCTTTATTAACTAAAAAGTTAGTGTTTAGGCAAGATATAGCTGTTCTGACTTTGCTTGCTAATTATCATGACAACTCCTTCTTTAAAAATCTAGAGTAGAAATAATTAGTTTACAGAACGAAATCGGGTCCACTGACTCTCCTTTCATTTGTTGAATGTAACATGCTTATGAATAGGTTGTATATAATATATATTTTCTTAATTTATATTGTAAGTTGTGTGAATTAGATACGTGTAACTAAACTAATACGTAACTTTTTATGCAGATAGCCATGGTTTACCTCAAAGCTCCGAATCACGATTTTTCTCGACTAGCACTGGCGATTATTGCTGCTGCAACAGACAAGCAAATATCTGTTCGCAAAGTACAAATGTACAGGCAGCCTTATTACTATGAGAACAGAAGAGAAAACTTCACTCGTAACCCCTTTCTTGACATCGTTAGGGAGACATATAAAGATACAAGAGGTGAGATATACTCGATATTATCATATATGGTATACAAATGGTTAGCGCTCATGAAAGTTTTTCTCTTTCAGTTTACGTGTCCGTCGGGTATTATCATGATCATATCGGACTCATGCTGGCGTTGGATGCGATGCAGCTTCTAGATTCAGGTAATACATGTTACGTATCATAATATCGGTCTATCGTTTTATCGTTCGTTTTATAAAGGCAATCTTTTTGACGAGCTTGGTGGCTCAGTCGTGAATGACGCGACTTTGACACCAACGCTCGTGGGTTCGATTCCCACACATGGCAAACATTTGTGTGCATGAACATGTCTGTTTGTCATGGTCTGGGTATTTTCTATGTATAACAAGTATGTATTTACAAAAAAAAAAAAATGTATTTACGTATGTTTATCAGTTGTCTAGTACCCATAACACAAGCTTCGCTTACTTTGGGGCTAGATGGCGCTGTGTAATTTGTCCGACAATATTTATTTATATTATTTATTTAATCTTGCTTAGTCAGTGTCTGGCCTTTCCATAAATCTGACGCTTTAGTTCATCGCTCAACTGGGTACCAAATTTTATATTTATCGTTTTCAATTATTCATTTTTTTGCTCGAGAAATTTAGAGGAGCTATGCCCGAAATGGACCATTTTTATTTTATTTCACGACCTTTTATCGCACTAATATTAATTAATGTGAATATATGGTTGTGCGGTCCGACTAAAACACACGGTTTGTATAGACTTGAAATTAATTTATATATATGTATATATATATATATATATATATAATTTTTGGATTTAGGTATACACATATAAAGGAGGCAATTGCGTTTTGAAGTATAGCTGGAATTTGTCAAAATACATATAAAATAATACTTACAGTACCAAAATTTACAAATAAATAGTTAATTCTAACCCTAGTAGTAAGCTTTTCATAGCGCCTTCATAGGTCACACATTTCATTTATGTTTAATGCACTACGTATAACTATATTTAATATAATTCAGATTTTTATAAAAAGGATATTAGGTTCTATTTTTATTAGAATTATCTAATAAAACTCAGTGACATTATCAATACTCACCGTTAAATCTTTTTGGGGCACTCCTGTTCATATTCCAACTTCATGAATAAAATATCCGGAGATATTGCGAAGGAACAAAGTATTTCTGACTCATGTTTAGCTATGCAAATCGAATGGTTCCTTTACCCGCCAAAGTAACTTCGTTTTTTGTTAATATCACACATGTGGTCTTACATTTAAACATTAATGTTTCAGTTACTACCTATCTATTTATCTACTTAACTATCTATCTATGTATTTATTTATCTGTATATCTAACCATATATTCACGTTAAATCCCTTGCGATTTAATTAATTAATCACTTACTTTTTTGTTTTATTTATGAATGTTTCTGTATACGCAATATAAAATAATAGCAAATTTGGATCATAAGATCATTGTATTCTCCATAAAAAATAAAAATAATTTGTATAAGGATTATTTAAATAAGTCAACTACTTTACAAAATAATTTAATCGATACTCTATCATACGAGATTCCATGTTTGGATGTTTAGATATTTGGATGTTTATCCGTTTTCACGCCTCAACGGCTGAACGGATTTGGATGAAATTTGGTAGACAGATAGATGATTTTTTTTAGGAGTCATACAAGCATATGGTATATGGCATATGCATATGGCCCACCTGATGTAAAGCGAGTACCGTAGCCTGTTAACGCTTGAGATATATTAAGTATCACTCGCGCGATGCCTCTGCTACTTACACAGCAACTCCTTGGGAGCTTACTGGTGACCTCACTCACACGCAGGAACAACCCTCTAGGGAGTTGTTATTTGGCTGTGGTTTTCTGTGAGATGGAGGTACTTCCCCAGGAGGGCTGCTTTGATGCGCTCTATCTCTCTTAAAACATCCAGACCAAGACTAACAGACATGTTCATGCACACAAATGTTTGCCTTGTGTGGGAACCCACGAGCGTTGGTGTCAAAGACGCGTCATTCACGACTGAGCCACCGAGCTCGTCAAAATAATGTACTGGATTAACACATAGACTACCGTTTATCCCGGGGATATTTTCCCGTAGGATAGTTTGGATAATGAGATATTTGAATATTACTAAAATGGATGTTTTATTTTTTCTTTTCGCGCTTTCACGTATCAACGTCTTTTGACCTACTACTATCCCACACCATGCCAGAGGAACATATCACCGGGATAAAAAAGGCTACTTTTATCTTGGTGATTTGAAGTTTTTAACTGCAAATTGTCAATAGTGACGTTATTATGTTTGTGCGTGGCGATTGGTTTGCGTTATCCTTCACATGTAAGAATTGGTCATGGTCCGATAACGCAGGTGAGCAGCCGTATTTTAATCATGACGAAAAAACGAAAATCAAATCTTTCACAACAAGGTCTAACCATGGAAGTGGGCGTCTCAGTATTGCTTGTGCTTAATCACGATTCTCAAATCATGCAATGGCACTAGTCTACGAGTTATAGAGCCGGGAAGAAATGCGATTAAAGCCATTATACTGACCGGTACAGCCAAAGGGGAGGAAGTTTTGATTCCTCGTATACCTATATACCCCAACAATTTGCTATTCGAATTTAAGAAACGCCTACAATTTCCGTTAAAAATACCTTTCCGTGTGACGATAAATAAATCCTAAGGACAAAACTTAAAAGTGCCAGGGATGCATTTAGGCACCTCATGCTTCTCGCATGATCAACTTTATGTAGGTTGCTACCGGGTTTCAACTGACCAAAACTTGCATGTGCTCGCCGAAAGTAATCGGTCTTATAATATCATCTACAGAAGCATATTGTAATTGAAATGTGAAGTTGCTTAGGTTAATGATATCAACTACGATAATCGTACTATTGAACGGATTTGATTTCTTATTCCGGAAACAAAACAACACTTCTGTAGGATAGCTATTTTTGTACAGAGATTGTTCATGTAATGAATAAATTGATAAGTTAAAACATGTGTCACTTTTATTCCGGGCAAATGCACGGCTCCTGTGGAATAGATCTAGAGCGTTGGAATCATAGAATTCATAAAGTCCAAATGTCTTAGATGGGTATTTATTCGTCGGTTTGTCCTTTTTATTTGTATGGAGATTTATTTTATATGGAGAGCCTGACAGTGACATAGGCTAGTTTTTACCGCGGCAAAATATCTTACTCCCACAAGAAAATACACTTTGTATCCTTTTGACAACGCGGGCGAAGCGGCGGGTAACAGCTAATATGTACATAAAGGCCAAGAGGGGGCTACCCCATCCGCTGCTCGGGGACAGGGAGATCGAGCGGATGGCCTCCAAGATCGAGGCCCCGCATCCCGCGGAGCTAGATAGCTTGGAGTTCGGCAGCCTGGTAAACGAGGTACAATGCCGGCCACACTCCAACTTTGCCCTGCAAATTTACACGAACGGCAGCAAGATTGAGGGCCGGGTTGGCGCCGCTGTATCCATATGGAACGGCGGCGCGGAAACCAAGGCCGTCAAGCTTGCTTTGTCGTCCTACTGTACCGTCTACCAGGCCGAACTCCTGGCTATCTGCACGGCGGTCGAGTACACTTTGAGCTGCGATGGACCCAGTATCGGCATCTTCAGCGACTCCATGGCGGCGCTCCAGGCGGTGGCGAACGTCGAGTCCCCCCATCTCCTGGCGGTGCAGACACGGGACGCTCTTAAACTGTGCAAAAGCCAGGGTAAGAGCGTCTCGTTGTTCTGGATCAAGGCACACGCGGGGTGGGAGGGGAACGTACGTGCCGATGAACTCGCCAGGAGCGCCGCACTGGGGTTGCGGAGGCGGCCAGATTACGACCGCTGCCCTGTCTCATTCGTCAAAGGTATGATCCGTAAGGGGACCATTGACGAATGGGACAGGAGATACAAATCGGGAACAACAGCTTCGACGACGAAGCTGTTCTTCCCGAGTGCGGCGGAGGCGTACGGCATCGTGGGCAAAATGGTGCCGTCGAGCATCACCACGCAGGTCCTCTCGGGGCATGGTGGGTTCTCCGCGTACTTGCCCAGGTTCAAGTGCGCGGATGACCCATCCTGCTTCTGCGAGCCCGGCGTGGACCAGACAGTGCAGCACATATTGTTTCGGTGTCCCGCATTCTCCAAACAGAGGTACGATTTGGAGCAGGAGTTGGGAATGCGGGTCACCGAAACCACAGTCTCTGAAATAGTTTAGGGGGGAAATAGATCTAAATTTAAAAAATACTGCGTCAGTCTAGCCACGGCTGTCATAGATCGTAATAAGCTGAGAAGCTCCACCTAGGACTAATGCTGTATACCTCGGCTATACTCTGTATAGCCGATGGGATCGCGGTGGCTAGGTGGAGCTGTGAAGCTCTCTGTCGCCCGTGGCTGGACTGATGCAGTATGGGGAGGGAAGTTTGGAAACAGCCATTATCGTTTCACCGACGTTCTAAAATGGGCAAAATCAAATTTTTAGAAAATAAAACTGCAAGATGATGAATGGAAGAATGAATTGCGGAATGAAAGAGAGTATGATGTATGAATGTGTTATTTATTTATATTTAATGATTTTAAAAAATGTGTGTATAACATATACATATTGTTGTACAAATCGCCTTGCCCACGGCAGGGGTGTACGTAACAAAAAAAAATATATATATACATAAATCCGAAAACACGAATGTAGTGGTACATGCCCGGGCTAGGATTCAAACCGGGTTGATAGGCCGGTTCCTTATTCACCTGGCTATCACTGCTCTTAATTTTTTTATAGACATTGTATTTGTTTATACCATTCAAGTGACAAACCTTAGTATTATCTGCCTGATGGTTAGAAGACCGTGTCTGTGGATACTGGCAGTATCTAGGTAAAAAACTCTTCACGCACTAACAGAAACAGTTGTACCAGACACTTTAGTCCACTCTGCTTACGCAGCTTACTATTATTCACTAGAACTAGATAATAAAAAACACACGTATTTAATAAACAGCACATACATGGCGCTGTTCTCGAACTTTTTCGTGTTTCTGTATCTCATACATGGTTATCACAATTGTTATAACATAGCCAGACTCGAAACTAACATTGAGAATGTTTATCACGATGAAACCGTAGGGTTCGATTCTGCGATCTTTAGTATCACGTTCACTATATATACTCGACCACGGAGTTCTATAAATTGCAAAGTATTTGAGAATCCTTACGTTTTGAGTATAATATCATCCTTACGGCCAAATCCAACCAATTAGCTTGTGGTGCACCACCGTGCCTATCAGGAAATGCGGCTCTGGGGAAGGAAAAGTAGGACACAGCGATAAATTATGAGCAATCCAACTGGTGAAAAACCTCCTCCTCACAAATAAACAGCAACGAAGAACTAATTTACTGTGAGTTGTTGTGTTTCCGGGAGTGAGCGGATTTCGGAAAATGCGACGTTAGGAATAGTAGTCTATTCTACAGTAACAAGTACATATTTTTTATACCACTGTGGTGGTAAACAAGCGTGCCTGATGATAAGCAGTTACCGTAGCGTATGGGAATTTGCAACACCAGGGGTGTCACTCTTGCGTTGCTGACCCTGCAAAAACCTCCTCACGCCTTTCTTGAAGAACCCCATGCTGTAGCCAGTAGGAAAAACCTCGGCAATAAGCTATTTCCACAACTTTAGAGTTCTCGGTAGAAAACTCCTCTGGAACCGCACGGTACGTGACCATTGCGGCTCCAGTGTATGAGGATGAACTTCCAGTCGTCGGCGAGAGGTTCGATTATAAAATGAGGCTGTTGGCATCTTGTCGAACAACTCCTCGAAACACAACCCATGTACTATCGGTAGAACACGCAAAGGGAGCAAAATCTCTCCTTAAACTCAATGGTTCAATGTCGTGTGTGAGTTTAGGATCATCAACTCACAGCTCGTTTTTGCACCGAGTCACAAGGTCCTAGCTGGTATCCAGGTGCCCCCGCCTAAAGGTGACTACAGCACTCCATATGCGGTCTGACTTGTGATTTATATAATATGAGTCTTTACCCCGAGCTGAAGTGAGCACAACCGAACCAAACAGTGTTCGGTTGTACACACCTAGTTTCTTGGACGCCAGCTTGACCTTCTCTTCCAGGTGACTGCGGTACTGAACATCGCTGGAGATCACAATACCGAGAATCCCAAAGCTCTTGGCAATGGTAAGCGTGTAATGGTGGCGTGTTCTAGAAATAAGGAGCTACAGCAAATGGAGTTTTCTTAGCAGTGAACGCGTAAACTTGTGTCTTTATAGGATTTAATTTCAGTTCAAACGCCCGCAGTCAGACTTTACTGAAAGTACCTTCAATTTCAGACGCAAGTTTAACGCGGCTTTCCTCCACAAGGGAACAAGAGGCGTTAGCATGGTCTGTATAATAACTGTCCTCGATGCTGTCGTCCGCATAACAATGTATGCCATCAATTGACAGCATATCATTGATATGCAGCAGGAACAATATCAGGGACAATACAGAGCCTTGTGGGACGCCAGCATTGATATCCATGCTATAGGAGCAACTACCGTCTACCACAGGTTTTATGCATCTGCTGAATAAGAAGCTGGCAACCCATTTGCACATACCATGGTAATTTCGATAGAAGACGCCGATGCCAGATCCGATCGAACGCCTTTGGCATATCTAAGCTGACAGCTAATGCCTCACCTTGACTCTCAATCGCCGAAGCCCAACGGTATGAAAGATACACTAAATCACTAGTCGAACTACCACTGCGAAAGCCGTATTGACGGTTGCTAATTAAGTCGTGATCCTCTAGGTATGCCAGGAGTCGTGTGTTTATCACCTTGGCTCCATCATCTTGGAGAGAAGGGAGGTTATGGTAATAGGCCTGAAATTCGATGGATCTGTTCTGTCGCTCTTTTTGGGCACCGGGTGCACATTGGTGGTCTTCCACGAGGACGGAACTTGCCCAGTAGAGTACGTATGCACGAAGCTGCTGGTATGCCATCTGACCCACTCGGCTTATGAATGTTGAGAGAGAGTAATGCCCGCCGGACATCTCGCTGGGTAATTGAGATTTCCGGCATTGAGCTACTGCACCTCGGGATGGTGGGTAGCACAGCTCCCCCGTCATTCAATGTCAAGTTAGCGGCAAAGAGATTACCCAATAGATCGCTTTCTCTCTAGGACTATAGGCCAGACTACCGTCCGGTTTTTGAAATGGTCGCATGGACGACTGACAAAAGTTTCCCTCAGCAGCTTTAGCGAGCGACCAGAATGCACGGCTCCCAGAGGGAAGACTTACAAGCCGCTCGCCAACACAACTGACGATATCAAATTTCAAATTTACATACTCACCTATGCGTCATATACTTATTTACCATCCAATAAAAAGCCGGATTGCGTCTTATGCAATCATCTATAACTTTGAATGTCACATAGGGCATAGATATAATATACTTTGTTTTACATATTTTTGACGAGCTCGGTAGCTCGGAGTGGTGGTCGTGAATGACGCAACTTTGACACCAACGCTCGTGGGTTCGATTCCCACACAAGGCAAACATTTGTGTGCATGAACATGTCTGTTTGTCTTGGTCTGGATGTTTTAAGAGAGGTAGGGCGCATCAAAGCAGCCCTCCTGGGGAAGTAGCTCCACCTTACAGAAAACCGCAGCCAAAAACAAATCCTTAGAGGGTTGTTGTGTTCCTGCGTGTGAGTGCGGTCACCAGTACCCAAGGGCTTGCTGTGTAAGCAGCAGAGGAGGCATCGCGCGAGTAATAAAAGCAAGCGTTAATAGGCTATGGTACCCGCTTTACATCAGGTAGGCCGTATGCTTGTATGCCTTCCGACGTAGTATAAAAAAAAAATTAAAAAAATACTCGTAAAAACCAATTCTTCACAGAAAACGCTACTATACATTATACCCGACGTGCGAAGCTATAAATATGTTCCAAATATCGTAGAGCTGACTTATAGACTCCTGAATTGGACCCGTACGTGAATAATTTCCATAATACGAGTCTGATATATCTCTCTCTCGTCTGGGATATTATTTGGTGAACTATTCATTTTTAGTAAAGGAAAGCGGGATGTACGGCAACGGGGTACAGAAACTAGGAAACAACATTACTAGTAGTTTATTTCAATTCTTCGCAAAAAGACTATTGGGTGTTCACGACATTTATTTGACTTTTGAGTCAGTCCTTTTAACATTCCAGATATGTATTTAGAAATACTTTCTATTTTCTCACGAGAGGTGGGTGCAGCCTTTAGACATTTCTACGAGGATTACGTAAAATAAACATTACTCTCACTTTAATCTTTGTCGTTTTATTTTACGTGACAGTAATTGTTTATAGTATTATGTATTCCAGAAAGATATGTAAATGCGTATGCATTGTATTTATCTAATAGTGGTATAACGTGGGAAAATATATTTTACGTTTGCTATTAACTTTTAATTTAGTTGTCAGGTGTTGTATGTAGAGATTAAATCAAGTAATTTAGCCTGACTGATAGATACACACACACACAGTCCAATCCTCTGGACATCGAAACTTGGTATTTTGGATTGCAAATACATAAATCTAGGTTTGATGTCTTGAATCATAAAAGTAAAAAAAAATATCTATATATATAATTGCAGCTACCTGGTGTAGGTCTGCATGGTCGAAGTTTTATCATTGCAGTACATTTTTTTGGTTGCAGCATACGCTCCCGTACGCTCAGCGTGTGCTCAAGAACTAGAGAAGTTTTGGGAGTTTGTGAGGGATGTTCTGGACTTAGCTAAAGGGAATGAAAGAGTGATTATGTGTGGAGATTGGAGCAAATACCAAACTCTTTTGGAGAGAGGTAAAGCAGTCTTGGAGTGGTTCGTCGGCATCCAGAATGGATAAGATAAAGTCTAAAGCTGGTGTCATTCTTGCGAACACTCAGGAAGTGTTAGAACGGTAGAGAATATTTTGAGGAAATGTATGAGTATGCCTCGGACTCTGACAATGAGAGTAAGTCTGATGCTTACTCCACGTTTACGGCGTCCGACGAAGGCATAACTATGAGATCGAATGGTCGATACGAAGCTTGAAAAATGGAAAATCAGCGAGAATTGATCTGATCACAGCGGAGATAATCAAACTTGGTGGTACTTACGTCCGGGACGCCTTCTGGTAGCAATCTATGCTAGAGAACTGAAAGGGTCTCAATGGACTGGAGACGCGCAGTCATCGTGCCCTTGTATAAAGGTAAGGGGTCACGCATGGACTGCGCCAACTATATGGCCATCAGTTTGATCAGCTTAGCAGCAAAAGTATATGAAAAGGTGTTGAAAGGAGAGTGAGGGTGAAATCCGATGAAATGCTGTGGGAGGCACAAGGAGGATTCCGAAATGGAAGCGGATGTACGGATCGCGGAAGCGTCTGGCCATAGACCAGAAGGTTTTCTGCGGTTTGGTGTATCTTGAGAAAGCTTTTGATAGGGTTGTGCGAAAGTTACTGTGGGACATATTGCCGAGATATGGGATTGACGGTTCACTGCTCCGTGCTGTGCAATCCACTTGGAAGGATTGCTCAGCATGTGTGCGGATAGATGGTGGCATGTCACCCTGGTTTGATGTCAAAATTGGTGTCAAACAGGGTTGCATGCTATCTTCTAGGCTGTTTATCCTGTATCTGGATAGTTGTCTGCAGAGAAGGTCAACGAATGTGGGATTGCGCATGGGTGACCTAGTGGTGAACTGTCTGCTGTATACAGATGATGCCGTGTTATTAGCAGAAATACCATTTGAACTGCAAACACTGGTCACAATGATGAAAGACGAATGTATGGAGTAAGGCTTACTATTGAATGCAAAGAAAACAAAGATTATTTGAATGAATATTTGAATGAGAAGACATGATCAATGTAAGGATTACGGTTGATGATGAAGTGTTGGAACAAGTGGATGCACTTTCAGCAGAGATGGAAGATACACCGCAGATGTGGAAAGACAAGTGAGTTCTGTAAATGGTGTGAACGAAGCGTTGGAAAAACTTGGTAGTAAAAACTTGAGCCAGAAGGCACAGCTTGTTATACATAATTCAGGGCTGGTCCCAACGCTTACTTATGGCAGCGGGCACTGGTTATAGCAGAGAGAGAGCATGAGAGTAGGATAAACGCGGTCGAAATGCGAGCGTTGCGCAAAAATTGAGGCGTGGCATGAGAAGAGCAATGAATGTTACAGCAGCAAGTGAGGTACGTAAGGATCGAGTCACTTGCCGCTCGGTTCTCTCTGCCTACCCCTATCTGTGAAGTTATAGATAGATAGACATTTTTTTTATATGAATAATGCGTTCCTAATAATGTGTGTACAACTTATAATATGTGTACGACAAGGTGTAATCATCCACTAAAACAGGACTATCTTAGCGAATGCTTACAAAGTTACCAAAAAAAAGGCTAAAATCGCAAAATATCGGGGTATACGCTGACGAAATCGCGTGCAACTCTGCAGTTGTTTATAAGTGTGCAAACAAGGATACAGCCTGCCTACTTTGGAGCATGTTTCGAGCAATTAGCGTAGTGTCAAATCTACTAGGACAACTATGCTTTGTTTATGAACACGTATTGCTACCACAGCAAACCCTGGGGAGCTTACAGATTATGTAATACAGTTGTTATTGAGCGGCTATATTCTATATTTACTTTAAGTATACATAAAATAATATTGTAGCAGGGCCAAATTTATACATACATTATTTTTTTAAATAGCAATGCAACAGGACTCTAATGTCGGTACAAAAGTCAAAATAGTCTTTTTTATTTTTGACTGCTAGATTGTGCATAGTTCTTGCCTCACATAAAATCAACTGAACGGATTTCTATCTATATCTTTTGACGCCAAGTCCCTTGCGAGTTAGGCAGAAAAATAAAACTTGATAGATGTAGTATTAAATTGAATTACTAAATTGTTATTACAACTTAAATTTTGATTTCGATTTTTTAAATTAAATTAATTTTAATTAATTTTTTAAATTTCTTAAATTAATTTTCGATTTCGATTAAATTATATACGGCTATAGTTTATAATCAATATTTAATCTTCTTTTTATTACGGAAATTGTTAGGGCGGGCAACGAACAGCCACTAGTATTGTATGTATAGCTGTGCCGTACCTCTTTTTTCGAGTTTTGTTTACTTGTTGGCATATAGCTTCAAGGATTTGATATTAAAGATAACAATGATGCTATTACCTTAGCCCTTAAATTTATTCGTATACTAAACTTGAAAAGACACTCAATACATTTCAGAAGAGCACTTGTCCAATATTGGTTAAGTAACAACATAGCTACACAACAACTTCCCTCATCAGCGAACACTCATCGATCACATGACGCGCAAACATTGCCTCTCCGCGAGGGGCAATTTACATTGACTTGGTAATTTACAATACTCATTTGCAATGGTTGGGATAACTGTATACTAAAGAATATATGCTTATATCCTTTTGTGTAAGTCTACAAAGAGATAAAGTTTTTGGGTTTCTTGTTTGAATGTAGAGCATAATTTCGGGAACTTCTAATCCGATAGCTAAAATTCTCTCTAACTCGAATAATAATAATAATAATAATAAAGATGCATAAGGATGTAGTTATGGTGGATCGCGGGTTTACCCCTTTGTCCTTGGCGAAGGAGAACTCGCGTAGACCTGTAATATTAAGTATTGATGATCGCAGGGCTATATGGCAAGGCAAGGAGCTACATGGACGTTTCTACCAGGTCCTGCATGGATCTGATGTAGATACGCTGGCTTCAGTATCCTGGTTACGTTTCGGAGACCTCTTTGGGGAAACCGAAGGTTTTGTCTGTGGAATTATGGACGAAGTTATTAAGACGAACAACTACCGGAAATACATCATGAAGGATGGCACGTTAGACATTTGTCGAGCGTGTCATCTCCCTGGAGAATCCATCAGGCATGTTATTTCCGGTTGTTCTCATCTTGCTAACGGCGAGTATTTGCACAGACACAACCAAGTAGCTAGGATTATCCATCAGCAACTTGCTTTGAAATATAGTCTTGTGGTTAATGAAGTACCATATTACAGGTATATGCCCGAAGCAGTTCTCCAGAATGACCATGCAACATTATACTGGGATCGATCTATTATTACTGACAGGACTGTTGTAGCTAATAAACCTGATATTGTATTAATAGATCGATCAACGCGGCAAGCAGTGATTGTTGACATCGCTGTTCCACATGACAGTAATCTTGTGAAAGCTGAAAAAGATAAACAAACAAAATATCTTGATTTAGCTCACGAGATTACCGACATGTGGGATGTCGATTCAACAATTATTGTTCCGATCGTTGTGACGGCCAATGGTTTAATAGCGAAAAGCCTCGACCAACATCTTAAGAGGCTCGCGTTGGGAAGCTGGATCAAGCGCCAGATACAGAAGGCAGTTCTCCTTGCGACGGCACGTATTGTGAGGAGGTTTCTGTCTCTGTGATTTTGACCACCGATAGTTTGGACCTTGTTCCCGCTATCGGGGGAATTCTGTTTTTTATATTTTTAAATGTATTTTTTTATATATTTTATATTTAAAAATGTAACTAATAAGAGAATAATTAAATAAATGAATAATAATAATAATACGTTATCCTTAAAAGTAATCAAATGATATACTGTAGACTATTTTTTATCCAGGATTTCTGTAAAAAACCTTTAAAGCCAAACTTCACGAGACCTCGTTCGACAGCTAGAAACCAATAGCCATTATCATAGATAACAGAAACAACGGGAGACGTGACGAGGGGGCGTGGTTGGTGTCGCCGCAATATGCTCAAAACGAGAACATTGCCAAGAACAGTTAGTTAGTTGCAATCAAGTTCGATTGAGATACGTTGCTCCTTGTTTTAGCAAAATGCCAAGTTGTGCTGTTGCCTTTTTGCAAAAATAGAAGTACAGTGGTTAACTTTAAATCAAATGGAATCACTTATCACCTATAAGTACAAATAATATTACGTTTTATAAGCATAAATATAGAATTAATTTCAAAAATTCTCTGACGCCATTTCTACCAGGGCCTTACCACGATACAAATTATAAATATCAAATTTCTCATTCTTAATCATACATTGCTTTTCTACCATTACGCAGTCGCCACCGCTCGTTTACCAACACGCAATGTAAAGTGAGTAATATTATTCGTTCACTGTGTGTACAGTTTCGAGATACGGCCGCTTGTTTCTGCCACTTTATAAATGTAGTAGTGCGTGCTTACTTGGGTGTTGTTTAAATAAACATCCAATGACAGCGTCTTAACAAATGTGTGTCGTTGTACTTGTGTGCGTAGAATGATATTTTTTATTTATTTAAGTGTGTGAGTGTTTTATGGTGGTGTGAAACTCGGCGACAACCGTCCCTGTGTAAACTCGCGTGGTATGTCACATCTCCCATTGTTTCTGTTATCTATGGCCATTATGCTCTGTAATGCAGTTACAAGCTAGTATTGCAGACGTTGAATAGCGATTTTATCTCATCTCTATATAATGTAAAAATTACTTTTTAAATAATCGGAATCAGAAATAAATACTCCGTCTAACACTGTAGCCAATATGTATAAATAAGCAAATTTGTGTTTTGTAACAAACGTTATATGTACCAATAATATTGCCATTTTTATGTCGCGTCTTGATACAAAAATTTAGAGTACGTATGTCTATGTCCTAATAGATTATTTAGTGTCAAAACCTACTTATATTATTTTCATATGTTGATATTTTATTAGGAACAGTCCGAAGAAGAACTTCCACCAATATATAAATAAAAAAATCCTGTGGGATTATTCCTTGTATTCATGCAAGCCAGTAAGGTAACCAGGTAGCTTTCGAAAAGATGTCGTATTGACATGCGACATACTCTAGTAGCAGCTTCACACTTGATGACTTGATTTTTTGCCACTCAGAGTGATATAAAAAAAATATTTTTCCTGTTACAAAATAATATTCACATTGACGTCTCGCCACAAACCTTTTACACTTGTTGTTTTTTTATATACGAGTATAAGTATATTAGATGGGAGCAATTGAGCAGGTGGATAAGAGGTCACACCAAAGGGTCACTGGTCCGTTGCCAACCTTTTTAGAGAAACATGGCTCTTTTCTTGAAGGCACCCATATAATGTTTGTTCGGGAACACCGCTGAGGGTAATTTATTCCGTAATTTCACCGTACGTGGTAGAAAATGCCTCAAAAAGCGTACTGTTTTAGCCAACCAACCAAAGTAACCAAAATAATAAAAAGTATTTTGGTTGACTGAATAAAAAGAAGCACACATTCTGTACATTTCATCTCATAACTGGAATAACTGGTGGAACACAGCACGGAGTATGTCACCGACAACCCCATATCCAGAGATGCTTTCACACGACCTTATTAAATACTTGCTTAAGATCCACAAAACCGCAGAAAACCTTCTGATTAATAAATAGCCAGATGCTTCTCCACGATATTGCGAAGTGAAAAAACTTTGATCCGTACATCCTCTGCTGTTTCCACCCTGTGCTTCCCAAAGAATTCTATCGGATTTCACCCTCATTACCCTTTCAATAATTTTACACTTTAACCGCTAAGCCGATAAAACTAATGACCCTATAGTTGGCGCAGTTCATGCGTGATTCCAAAGTGAATCTAAGCTGTTGGTTGGGACCCTTCCGGTTTTCCAGTACAAATTCCTAGAAAATCAGAAAGCGAACGTGGGTACAGAAGGTACCTACGTTCGAGTTTGATTATTTCAGCTATAACCATATCGATTCCCGCTGACTTTTTGTTTTCAATACTTCATTCATTAAATCATATCCATAGCCGTATGGCACGCTAGCACTGCCGAGTCCGTCATAGACTGATTTACAGTCTCAGCTTTATGGACATAATTACATATTTCGCTAAAATATTCACTCCACCACTGACACCTCCCGAGTCTAAAGCTAACAGGAAGAAGGCCACCTGTTTTAGACTTTTCTTGTCCCTTCTGGATTCTGACCACCACCCTGAGTCTTCTTTACCTCTCTCCGTTTTGAGTTTGATATTCGTCGAATTCTTCGTCAGCCTCTCTTCATCATTCAAAGTAATTCTTTCGCGCTTTTCTTTTACTAAAGCTTGGGTTTCATTCTTGCATCAACGGCATATTTAATTCTTCTTCTCTTTCATACTATTACTCTGTGCAAAGATGATACATAATCGAGCCATGCTTTCTTTTTTTGCATTGAAGATTCAATGTGTGATTGATTTAATGTCAGCATATCATCAGGCATCACCTCTCGGTGATATATCTGTCTCTTTGCGCATCCTCATGCTTCGTTTACGCTATCCACCCTACTTTCTTTTCTGAACTTTCCAACATTCATCTATATCTGAATCGAAAAGACTCGCGTTCGCAAGTATCCACTGACTATCCATAAATACGTACTCCTTACACTTTCATCTTTCGATTTTCACTTCTTCTTCTTTCATGATCATGCACTCGCCAATAGTGCACTCGCTAATAATGCCTCCGCTTCGTGAAATGGGCCACAAACCGACTTATTAGCAGGTAGTGGCCCATTTAAAGAGTCTGATCTCTGAAGGCTCTTGTATCTACTAACGAATTTCGGTGACGTCCATCACATTCATCCATACATCAGAATCAAATTAATCAGGCCATCAAAATCAAATCACACTTTTCTTAATTTCGGTGACGTCCATCACATTCATCCATACATCAGAATCAAATTAATCAGGCCATCAAAATCAAATCACACTTTTCTTAAATGTGTGTATCCTAGTGATTGAATAACTTGTTCGACAGACGAGGTTTCTTTCCATACGTACAGTATCCATAACATATGAAAAAGGTTGCATTGAAAGGGCACATTCATAAATAGTTCTATATATACTGGCTAGTTTTTGAGTTTTTGTTGTTCAACAATTGAATTTTTGAAACTATTCAATATGTAGAAGAGCGAAGTTTATTACCCTTATATTATTTAGCAAAAATTTTGTTGTTGAATATATATATATATATATATATGGTTGTATGATTTTTTGTTCTTAAGTAAGGTCCTATTAGTCCAAGAGCCCGCGACGGGTCGCAGTGGCTTTGGCAGGTAACAGGTAGTTGAGGTGTGTAAAATTATGTTTAAAATTTTGTATAGTATAAGCTCAGTTTTTATTCGTAATAATCTTAGAAATCGCCTCGTCTCCTCGTTGTAACCCCCTGCCATACACCCTTAAAATATAATCAATTGTCATTATACTTACGTCAAAGTATAAAAGCTGAACTTTATATAACGTTATTTGGGGAACTATGAAATAATATTTCCTCAGTAGCCAGACAGTTTCGATACTTCCCCTTCTTGCCAGACACATTAAAAGTCGACTATAGGTGCGAGCGCGCGGGGCATAAATGTTAGCGGGTGCGAGTGAGATAGTAATATCGGTCCATGGTGCTCTTTTACTGCACATCAGCTGACTTTTATTCTGTATTCTGTGGTAAACTATTTTCTAGATTTATCAAGAAATTTATTTAATAAAACTACGAGTACTAGCTTTTACCCGCGCCTTCGCTCGCATTGATATATTTTTTTTTAATATAAAGTATCCTATGTTACTTCTGATACCTCCAAGAATATGTGTACAAAGTTTCATGATGATCAGTTGGATAGTTTTCGCATGAAAGCGTAACAAACATACGGACATTCACATTTATAATATTATAGTAGGATAGTAGGATTAGGGACCATGACGTCAATTTTCAAAAAAATATTCAGTAAAATTTTTATGTAAATAAATCATTAAATTAACAATCCAATAATGTTTTAGAGTTTTTTAAACTTCATTAAAATATTTAATTTATTATATTGATCGTAAGAAATTCCACCTTTATTGTGGACATACATAGAGAAACTTTTACGGATATTGGTCCATGGTGATCTTTTACTGCGCATCAGCTGACTTTTATTCTGTATTGTGTGGTAAACTGTTATACGCTTTATTATTATTTTTACCGAATTTATTTAGTTTTTATTATTTACCGAAAGCCTGGCCGTCGCGGGCTCTTGCTCTATATAATAAACATTTTAATTCATAATAGAATCTGAACCCATTAAATACTATCAAAAAACATCTACTGCATGAAAAAATTGGTATATTTTATTATTAATAAATTATGCGATGTCGAATAGATACAGAACGTTATCGTATCCTCTACATAATCGTGCCATCTCGGATATATTCAGTGTAATGGGCAGGAAGCAATAATGTTGATATATCTTTTTCCTTTAGTGTATTAGAAGCGATTCTTTCGGATTTTTATTTGAACATTTTTTCCCCTCTCATTATTTTTCGTTTTCATCTCTGAGTGACTAAGACAAGTCGGAGAAGTAAGACCTGATCAACTAACTGGAGCAATCAATGTTATCACCTGTGATATCGCTACTTACCACCCGTCTCGCCACGCGGTGTGTCTTTTATCTATTCTATCTCTATTAAATCACGGATTAAAATCGGGTGATTTAAAAGACGTGTGTGTTACCAGCAAGTATTGGTTATGAACATAAGATATGGATTAGGGCGGAAATAAGAGAAACGAATACTGCGGTCATACTGTTATTCGTTATGAGTATTTTCAGCACGTGGTATCTCTCATTCACTAAATTATAACCTCTAACAGTAGCTAACCCACTAAATTCTAACAGTAACCGGCGACATCGGTGTGAAGCGCCTCGTGTGTCGGGAGGTGTGCTACGCGTTATTATTATTATTTATCTATCATAAACATAACAGTGCTATTTAAAAAGTATACACATCCAGAGTTTTTTCTTTTACTGCAGACACGTCGGTAGTTCTCATAACCCTAGCACAGACTTCATTCCGCGTTTCTTCTTCCTCTCTTTTCAAGTAAAGCCAGTCAACGAAAGTATGGGACAGTTAAAATCTTGTTGCTTTCAGAGTATATATATATATATATACATTAGTCTGATTTGCTTGGTTAATTTTGCGGCAAGGGAAGTACTAGGACTAGGTACCAAAATATATATAGATGAAGATATGACTCCTAAATTATGCCCATAGCTTAGGTAATCAGCAGTAATTCAGAATAGAGTCCAGAAATTAATGTACAGTAAAAAGTAAGAAGTCGTCTGTTGTAACTGACTTACTAACATCGCATTTTTACAATAGGTGAATACCATAGTGGCACCCATCGTATCGTACAGTAGTCGCATTGCAGCTTTGATTAGACTGCTTACAAAATACGTGTCTAGGGTTTTTCATCTCACTTTCAGAGGTTGTCAGTACCCATAGGTATAAACAAAGAACAAATACGACATTGGATTTGGTTTAAGTTGAGTTTGGGCTAGATTTGATTCAAGTTTACGCTCCGTTTGGGGTAATTAGGGGCAACATCTGGTTTGAACTTCATTTGGCTTATGTTAGGATTAGTATAGGTTAGTGTCAAGATAAAGTAAGACATGCTTAAAAGTTTTAATCGAGACTGCGATTAAGGCCAAAATTTTATACATAATTTTTGAGTGTGCAACCGCCATTAATATTCAGTCACGCGGGACGTATGAAGATGCCAGCGTACCTAACTAGTTGAAACATAAGAGAATAAAGAACGAAGATAAAGGATTCAAATTATAACTAAATCGCTACTAAAATTAATTTCTCGCAATAAGAACTACTTCACTATTTTAAATCTCTTTATGTCGCCTTTTAAATCAAAGAGAAACCCGTTTTGCCCTTTATAGAGATTATGCTTTTATTATAGGATTTTCTGTTTCAAAGTAAAATCCTTTGGCTAATATAGCCGCTATAAGTATTTTTCTATACGTATGTACCTACTATAAGTGTATCCTTATACTCTAAGCTTGCTCTAAGAATCTAAGATACTTTTAGTCGTAGTTGTAATTTATTCATACGCTATAGTATCTGCACTTTATATCTTAAACTAATTAACGAAATGAGACTGATGGTATGAGTATGTTTAATAAAAATTCAGAAGATCGCCGGCAAATACTGATTGCTTAGTGTCCTTGTGCTTCTGCGAGTGACTTAGTGAATTGGTAAGACACAGAAGAAAAAACGACACTATTTAGAATACATTTTTAAATACAATAATATAATAATATTTAATTATAATAAATATAATACGCATAGTCTTGGGACCAACGAGCGTATCGATACCATTGTCTTAATGGGTAGAGCCGAAAACCGCGTGAAGTGGAGAAGTAAAAGTAGGAAAGCGGACCCCAGTCTCCGAAGCGAAAGTGTAGGACGCGGCTGAGATTAGCGTTCGTATGATGATGATTACAGATTATCGTGAGAATATACCTGGGTACAAGTTATTAAAGAAAGGAGATTGTTGCAAGGGATCAGATGTTATTATATGTTATGTCCTTTATTTAGAAATTCAACGAAATCAGGTGATCAGAAAAAACTCAAATTTGGAAGGAAAAACACGCTATAAACGTTTATATAATAAACGATTGTAAATTATGGGTTTGAATTTCTTTAATGAAACGGAGTTTCAAAGTATAACCATTATTTTCCCATGCAAAATGTACAAATAATGGAAACATTTAGGGGCAAGATCTGAATAGTATAGCGGCACTACTATCGATCCAGAAGCTACCATTAAGTTATTATATATATATATAATTAACTATATATATACACATATATATACTATATATATAGTTATAATTTTATTTAATACTAGCTGAAGCCCGCGGATTCGCACGCATGAGATTTGGGCTTTTAGTAGCCTTTATTTCTCCATAGACCTCAAATTCTTTCTGTTTAAAAAAAAAAACAAAGTTCAAGGTCGTAGATGCAATCATAGAGCGATTCAATTTTCATACAGCAGCATCTATTGACCTTTACGGGATACAACGTATAATTATTTTATTTTTATTACATAAGAAATACGTAGTTATTTTATGTCACAAAAAATACGTATTCTGTGAAAATAATAAAATAAAACTGCAAAGTCCCCCGAAGGGGAAGATATTTCCCCCTAATTTTACGCAGGAACCCTAAATATTTATGGGATATAAAGTACACTATATTCTTCTTTGAACAGTCCTCTACCTATCAGTGAAAGTCCCGTCAAAATCGGTTCAGCCATTGCGAAGATTAGCCCGGACAAACAAACAGACAGACAGACAGACAAAAAGTTAAAAATGCGTATTTAGGCTTTGGTAACGTGAAAATAATAATATGAGTTTAGATAGATTAGATAAAGGCTTTATTTTGAAATCACAGACAGACACTTCAATTTTATTTATATGTATAGATTAAGCTATTATATATGTACATATATATATATATATATTTAAATCTACCTGTTTGCCCGTCTGTGTCCACAATACCGAATCAATTATGATGAAATTTTACCCAGTGTTAACTAACATCCTGTCTATTTATTCGAACTGGTCATTCTCCGAAATATTAAGAGTTCTAGTACGAAACTTAAAAAATAAACTCGATGTACATGGTGCAGATTGAGAGGTGAGTAGGCCTTTAAGATTATAAAAATGACAATAATGTTCAGGTGAATACGTGGCCATCGGAGTCGACGTAGAGAAATACGAATCGGAGGAAGCTGTTCGATACTTGGCAGGTCCTCTCCGCAAGGAGCCCGCGTCCAAGGCGCTCCGAGCCTTCCGCTCGTACATGGCAGTGGCGCCCTCACCTTCACCCTCATATCCTACCTTCGCCAAAGAAGTAAACAAAAGACTGGAAATGCCGCCATTTAATTTTACTAATCCCTTACTTGCATTAGGAGGAGGGAAAGTGGTAAGTTTTACTATCCTACATATTATTTGCTTTTTAAGCAATACATATTTTTAGTTGTGATTTCATTTTATTCTCGTGGTATCGTTTAAGTTAAAAACATGTAATAAGTTTTAATCACTCAATTGCACTACAATTGCACTGCAAAGTCATAATATATATTTCGAACCTATGTTTTACTTTGTACTAACAGCAAACGGTAACATTGAACAAGTGTACAGCCCACCTGAGGAAATAGTTACTATATAGCCTATGAATGCATGCAATGCAATGTCAGCAAATACTGCTATACATTTAAGTAGAGAAAAAGAGTTTTTTTAGTAATCTTGCTCACTTGCTTACAGTGCTTGCTTACTTGGGTACACAATAACTTCAAAGATTGTAATTTCATTTAATTTATTTATGCAGGCGTATCCAGAAGTGATAGTTAAAATGATAGAAATATTGTTGTGTTCCTGCGTGTGAGTGAGATCACCAGTAAGCTCCCAAGGAGTTGCCGTGTAAGCAGCAGAGGAGACATCGCACAAGTGATACTTAATATATCGCAAAAGTTAATAGAATCCATGCAATCATAAAAATAAACAATATTTAATAAGGCCAATCAATTATTTAACATCGAATTGAAAAAGTATTTTGGTATACAACAGTGATGAACATAAGTTAAGAAATTTTTCAATCTATGTCGTTAAACGGTTTTCTCTCAGATAAAAATACCTACTTATGTTGTTGGAAATATGTAAATAACGTTTCTATAACGAATAGCTATGCAGCTATAACTATTGTGGCAAATTGCTTTAATAATCTTAATGTTTTAAATTACAAATATACATACTTTCCTGCCTTTCATATACTCCTAAGCGACAATCTATTTGTCAAAAACAAATACAAATCAGGTATATTCACGCTCTAAATATGCCGCCGTCTTATAATTCAATTTGCCACCTCAAAGTAATTCATTAACCTACTTACAATACGAAGACGAAAGCCCAGAAGCTGAGAGAAGATAGGGCGCGAATCTAATAAAGAAAATCCAATTTTATGGTTTCTAAACAACAATAAAGCCGTATTAACGTCATAGCCAACCAACTGAGAGAGTAGAACCTACGAGAGTTAGTTATATAGTAAGTACGCATGCTCTGTTATAAAGGGCATCTCTAAAATACGTACCTTTAGGCAGTACGTACAGTAAGTAAGGTTTTGTCAAGCACACTTAGGACAATATTTCCCTCAGTTCCTAGTCGTAATAATTAATGTTTCAACGAGCTAACTCTCAAGTTTCTTTCATCATAAGTAATATTTCGTGTAGTTTGCAAAGGCACGTCTCATGTTATTTATTATGTAGCTAGTATTTCTTTTTTATTTTGAAAAGGTAGTTATTTCTAGCCTTTCTCAAAGTGGATTATCAATGTATAATACACCTGTATCCGTGTGATTGATTTATGCACACAAATGTTTGTTTTCTTTTTGAGGCAATCACACCCTTGTCTCTTGGCGTAAAATAACCATTGTTAGAGCACAACTTAGCTCACCGTATCAATGCGGATTCAAGGATCCCTTCGAAACGAATAATGTAATGTAATAATCCTGCTCTATGGGATTTCAATGGAATAATGAAATATACAGGTCTCGTCCGGTTTTGAAACTATTTCGAAAGTTAAGTGGCTCTATTAAATTTGAAGAGTATACTGTTCCGGTTTTTACAAAAATAAAACTTAAATTATTTTTTAGATCCCGGTGGAAGCAGCTTGGCTCCATGACGCCGTGTGGGTATATGCTAGAGCTTTAGCAGCAGCTTTGAGCAGAGGTGACGCACCACGCGACGGACGAGCAGTTGCCACTTATATGCGCAATACTACATACCACAGCGTAATGGGGTAATTATAGCCAGAATATTCTGAAATTATTCACCCAGCAGCAGTGGCACTTTTTCCTTTATAATCCCATACAAATGAAAAAATATATAGAAATATTTTATGATGTCGTCCGTAGACATAACATAAGGTCCAAATTGCGAATTTAACTTGAAGCTCATTCTCTCTTTTATTCACTGTATGTAGATAACTACGGAACCTCGCTTCATCAAATGTAGTGAAAACCTATCCCGATTAAGTATATTAAAGAAAACATATTTAAATTAATATACCTGATTTAAAGTTATGATGAAACAAAAGCAAACGTTTTAGCTCCAAAGTCGTATTGTGACAAATCTGTCGACTAAAACATCAACATGTAATTAAAGATGTTGAATAAAAAGTCATAAAAATATTCAGCGTTGCACTCACATCAGATAAGAGTGATATTTATTGTACACAGATACTGGGTGCATATGGATGAGAATGGAGACGCCGAAGGCAACTATACTCTGCTGACGACTGACCCGACGCAGCCGCCCGGACTCTACCCCCTCGCCGTATTACATAAATCTGCGCCGGTACGTACATACTGTTCCCTTCTCCAAACAACTTCATAAATTCACGAAATACCAAACTGATCGATCATAAACATCATGTGCCGTTATGCTACTTAATCTAGGTTTATTATTAAAGTGTGTAAACAATTTCCTGGGTGCCTGACACAAAATCTTTGAAACATTGAACATTACAAGACGTTAAAAGTATATTTCAGTGTGCACTGTTGATTTTATAACATCCGTGAAATCCGATTTACAAACATACCCACTTACTAAAATGTAAATAGATTAGGAATTAAGAGGCAATACGCGTTCGCATAGTGAATTGGACGTGACCCGAATGTATGCCGTCTTTTAACTGTTCAGCCAGAACTTTACGTCATATTTTGGCTTGGAAAATGCACGCTTGTGCCAAGTAACATGTGAATTCAAAATTGTAGGCGCACAAATCTTTTATATCGGTGCAATCGCGCATTATTGTTTATCACTTGTTTTTGCTACTGTCACATTTTGCATAATGTCATTACTTATTTACATAATAATATCCTTCGAACTATAGTATCACGTTTAAATGTCTAAATATCGTAATGTACATATGTATATTAATTCGACTGTAAACTAAAAGCTTTAATATTTCGTTCAGATGATTGTATTACACAAGTAAAATAAATGAATTAACTGAACAAAAAACTAATCTTATGAATTAACCGAATTGACGTGTTTTTCGTATTCTTCATCGTTACGACTCGAATCAATATCTTCCATAATTTCCAATGTTTTTTCAACTTTAATCACTTGATGATTTGTTTAATAGTACATAAAAATATACGTAAAATCTACCAAGCTTCGTAATATGCACGAGCGCACGCACACGTACCTACAAAGCTGGGTCGGTATCTTTGACTTTGCCTTCGTCTTCGCGTTAGGATTCGCGTTCGCCTTCATCTTTCTTTCTAGTGATACTTAATGCATTATAACGTTCATAGGCTACGGTAACCGCTTTACATTAGATGGGCCGTGTGCCTTCCGACGTTGTATAAAAAAATCAGTTAAATCAGTTTGTCTCTTTTTTGAACCGTTAAGCGTACGAGCGTAACGGTTCCCTTTTTTGTAAATGCGTTCACTTGATTTTATTTCTCATAAAATTTCCGTACCGTGCCTTATAACTCAAAATCGTTTCTTAAGGAGCAAACTCCAAAAATACCTTCAAATAAACCAATTACTGACTGTAATATTACTTTACTACATTATTGCAGTGTAAGTACCTGTAATTTGTAGTTGCTCCGACTAATGTAAGAGTATCGAATTTCCATGTCGCAGTTCAGAGATCCCATTACTAATGAGGCAAAGTACTAAAAATCTTCGAACCGGCTGTCTTAATTGTTATCAAGCGTAATTACGAACTGCCGGATAACCTAGTTTTCTCTGCAGAGTAAACGCGTCCAAATCGGTCCATCCATTTGGGAACTACGATGTCACAGTAGACTAGTAGATAGTGAGTCTATCTCATAAGACCCTTATTTTAACATATATAGATTAAAGACGTCATAATGTAAATATCTCATTATTTTTGTATGTGACAAGTTATTTTCAAATAATTGAACTAAGCGCGGAATGGCATTCTTCCTATCAAATTATACAAACTTTTTCCTCCTTACTTAATGTCGATCCGATTGCGTCGAGAATCTTATATATTGGTGTGCCATCCCTAGTGTTACTAATAATCTGCGATAACTGCTTACCATCAGACAGGCCATATGTTTGTTTACCATCTTAGTGGTATAAGAAATCATGGCATAAATAACGTCAAAAAAATCAGTTGAATTTTTCAGCAGTTCTGGAGAAAGTCGAGCGCATAATTTTGTTCTCATACCGTCGGGACACATTCGGTAGATATGGAACTACAAAAAGTTGTTACAATTTTATATAATATTATAATGAAGGATGTTACTCTCATTCTAAAGCTTTAGTGTTTCTTACAGATTTCTTATATTTGTTTTTTATTGTATTTAACAAGATAAATAAATAAATCCTCAAAACTTAACACATGTGCTGCTGACTGCTAGATCAATTTACTATATTACTGCAACGCCCGATGTCACAGTTTATCCGATATCATCACTAATGAGACAAAGTACAAAAAACTTCGAATCGGGTTACGTGATCTTCATCAAATATAACTAAGAACTGAATGTTAACCTAGTTTTTTCTTCAAACAAATTAATCCATCCGTTTAGGAACTACGATGAAAAATGCGATGAAAGCTGCTAACCGTATTTTTGGAGTCAGTGTTGTGTATTATTTGTATTATTTGTATTATTTGTAAATGGGTTTAATTAGGAATTGCTACATTATCGCATTAATGCAACTTTAAATATATTTTATAAATCTAAGGAAATTTCCCAAAAAAACTTAAAAGTGTAAAAGGCACCGACTCCAAAAATAACAATAAATAAATTATAATATTACTGTCCTAATTCATTGATGTTATCCTTAGTAGCGTAAAATACATTTCTAACTTCAGTTGAAGTACAATTGGACCCTATATATAATATTTGTTTATAGTCATTGAAAGAAATAATACAATTATTTTGTACCTTTTAGTGCATTTTTTCATAGCAGATGTTTTTGGAGCAGGTGTATTTTTTTAATTTGATTATTTATTGGATTATTTACGCGGGTTATATAGGCTGGCATTTTAATCATTTACAACGTATTGTAAGAAAAAAATATAGTATTTAGTCATAAATAATTTCAATTTTTACTACGGGTCCTACTCTGAAATCGCATAAAAATATACACTTCCTCCATACAAAAGTGATAAGCTGATCGTGCATACTATTTGAATGTAAAAGTTAGTGTCATTTAAAAAATCTACTCTCTGTACCTACTGACAATCAAGTATACGGCCTATCTTATGGTAAGCATTTAGTCTAGCCTATGGACTCTTGCAACATCAGGGACATTACTCACGCATTGCCAACCCTTTGAAAAACATGTCACACATTATAGAAGAACTCCATGCTGTATACCCCCTTGGAAACCTCCGCTAGGTGTTTATTCAATAACTTAAATGCCGCGGAAGGAATTCTCTGGTTTCCAGAGAGATTTTTGTTCGAGAAATACGCGAACATTTTGATTCCAATAAGCGAGGATGGATTCCCTGTCGATGACGAGCAGTTCGATTGTAGAACAAGGCTCTAGTCATCATATCACATAACTTCTCTGAACGCATTGTGCTTCTTTTTTGCTTTGATTGCTGTTCTTTATGTAGAACACATAAAGAACAGCAATCTCACTACAAATCACACACCTCTCTGAACCGAATTACAAGTCAAAGCTGCTCCTAACCATTATACAAAATATCAGCCTGTACATGTATACATATAGATTTCAATGAATAAATTAAGTTTTCTAAAAAAATTCATACTACACAAAAATTCGCAATACTGGTTAGATGCAAATAAATAGTACTCCATCAAGCATATTACCCGTTTGTATAATGCAGAACATAATCTCATGCAGGAGGTGAGATTCCTGCGGGAATTGAAATGGCCCGGTGGGCACGTGCCGCTATCCGAGCCCCCGTGCGGGTTCCGTGGAGAAAAATGCGTCAGTAAGTAATAAATTTAATATTTTAACTAATTCCAAAATAAAATGTTACTATTTTATGTTCAGCTATTAATTTCACCATTAAACAGTTAGAGTAACAGACGGTACTGAACAAAATATTTCTCCAGAGTTCTTATTTGGCTGTAGTCTTATGTAATTTTTTTATGTAACTTCGGGAGGCATAGTAGCATACGGCCCACCTGACGTAAAGTCAATGAACGCTTGCATCTGAAGTATCTCTTCCGCGATGTCATCTCCTTAAGACATTACATAAAGGATAAGAGGAGAACTCCTTAGGAGCTTACTTGTAAGGTCACACACTAGCAGGACCACAACAACCCTTCAGGGAGTTGTTATTTGGCTGTGATTTTCTGTGAGATAGAGGTACTTCCCCAGACGGGCTGCTTTGAAGCGCCCTATTTTTTCTTACCCAGATCAATACAAACTAACATGATAAAGTCAACTCCCCAATCGGGTGCTTATAAATAAGAATGGCTGTCCAGAAGATTCTGACTTCAAGTTGTCACACTGACGTGAGTGGAGATAATTTCATTTATCAATGCTATCATGGATAGTATGATAATGTAGCGTTCAAAATAGGAGCTATTATTACAATAAGTTTTTTGATATGTGATTGTGTTTGATGTAAAGAATAGCTCTAATGCACTCTATCTATTCTCTTTCGTACGGAGAATATTTCCCGGGTAATCGCATGTAACAGGTAACTAGAGTTACAAAGGTATTTTACTATATCTACCTTCTTTTTTATTCGGGCATTACCACAGATTACTTAATTGTTAGTAAGCATTACGTAGTCTTTTATAAACCGGCTTTTACTATTATTTTTTGCCACAATTAGCATAAGCTCGATGTATTGAAACAATGAACTAAAAAGTTACTCTTCTTAAGAAAACTATTGTAATACTCCCTAATAATTACTAACATTTTAGAAATGGAAATTTGTACTGAAGAAAGAAATTATGAAAATAGTTGATTCAATAATATATTTAGCGAGTATTTTCTAGAATTTTGCCTGCTTACTAAATTACATTTGCTAGTATTCCTGTACGCATCCTGAACATGTAATCTGCATTTTATAGTACCTACCTATTAACCGGCAAGTATGCTGAAATGCATGTTAAAGAAGCGAGTGAAGTGTGTAAGGACCGCGTCTTATGGCGCACGTTTCTCTCTGCCTATCCCGCAAGGGTCCGAGGAGATGCAATTAAAATATTCAGCTACAAATACTACGACTGGAGCAAATTGAGAACCCTATAACTAGTGCAGTTATAGGGGTCTCATTTTGCCCATTCAGAAAGGACCCCTAAACACGTTAAAATAATGCATATTTTCTTGTGTGACGACCGGGGACTCTGCTTGGTCGTTAAATTCTAGACTGGTGTATTTTAATAAGAGATTGTAGAAACCTAGCGAATTGAGTTGACTTAGTAATCGAGTCCCATGAGTGCCACCCTTATCAACATAAAAATCATTTGTGCGTCAGATTACTATGTTGTGTAAGCATATATTTTATTCAAAATTGAAGTAGAGATATTTGCATTTAGACTTATGGAGATGCACAACGCAATACACATGTATTTGTACAATCTTCTTCTTATGTGTATATAAATTGCTTGTTTAGATGTTTGGAACATCAAATATTTACGATTATATACGACATTTTTATACGTTGATAACTTTGTGAATACAATGTACCAAGAATATAATAGTGAAATCCTATGGTAATTTTATGTTAAGCCTGTCAATATATAGTTTATTTGAAAATACCCCGAATTTTACCCAAAACGAGAACAAATTACACAGAACCGCTCTCTTAGACATTGAAACAAATTGGTCTTGTTAAATTCTTAACTAGCTCTGAACTCTTGCAGGCTTGCTGGTGTTCTTGTCATGTCTATAAAATATACAATAAAGTTACTCAAGAAAAAAAATACTTACCTACAAAGCCTATTACAATTCAAAAGAATTCTTAATGAAATATGATAATAAATTAATGGTTTAAAGTTAATTGATGTTTATTATTTTTATAATGATAAGCTTTGAATTTGAAAATTGAGATGAAATTTTGAGATGGTTCATAAAGATTACAATATTTTCTCATTTATACCACCTGTGTAATGTTGTGGATTGGGTGTACGGGGTCCCACCAACATCTACGGGGCCCAAGTCAACCTCACCTACAAGTTGGTGCACCTGCTGATTGACAGACGAGGCTGGCTTTCCTCTAGAGGTTGGGAGATCAGACGGCAGTCGCTCCCGTACAAGCTACATTAAAAGCCAAATCATTAAAATACAAAAGATCTTGTGCCACGAATAGGGCGCCGTCGCAAAGCGGCGCGCAGGAGCCTCGCCCGACCCCTGTGATAAGTGGACAATGGGCGTGCACGGCTGAAGACGCGAGCCAAAAGGAAAATCCTGGACATTGACACGTTGACTGGACGCGCGACAGAGCTGGCCGACGTGCTCTCCAGGCGAAAAGTGTCTCTAGAGACATCACATCAACAAAGTAACCAACTGCAAAGTCGAATCAGGTCAGCACCATTAGGATAGGATTCAGGCGGCCATCACCAGGACAGCCCTGGCGGTGCTTGGAAAAACCAGGAGGGGGAGGAAGACAGGGAAACTTGGTGGTGGAACTATACAGTCCAGATGGATATTAGGATGGAGAAAGCCCACTTTCTAAAGTGGTAAGCGTCCATCTTCTGGAGATCGTAACGCATATAGGACCCTGAAACGAGTCACTAAGAGATCTATAGTCGGGGCCAGACGAGACCATTTACAACCTATGTATATATGTACGATAAGTTGGAATCGTCTGAGTGGCAGAAGCTCATCTACAAGTTGGCTCGTTCCAGGGTCAATGCGGCGCAGGATATATACACAAGTGCCGCTGTATAAGAGACCCTCGCGGTAACCATATTATGCGAGGACCTCGCGGTGAAGAAGAGATGCCGCTCATATTTCCATGAGCTGCTTAACAAGCAGCATAAAGAGGTGCACTCACCGGTTCTCCCCACTAATAAGGGACTAGTGCCACTTATATGTCTGAAGAAGGCCACGGGGCTCTTCATCACATGAATAATCGGAAGACGGTCGGAGCCGATGGAGTCCCCATAGAAGCCTGGAAGGCGATGGTTTGAGCATTTTGACCGACCTATTTAACCGCTTACTCCTTACCGGAAACTCCCAGACCAATGGAGATTGAGTGTTATTACTCCAGTTTTCAAAGGAAAGGTTTTGGTGTAGGAGTGTGGCCGTTACCGCAGTACAAAGTCATATCATCAAACTGTACGTTTCAATATTATTTTCTGGGAGTAACATGAAATAAATTAGAGAGCATTTTAAAATTTAATCTAATAAGATTAAATTAAACGGTAGGTATTTAAAAAATATTTTAAATACCTACCGTTCTTGTTGGATATTATATGAAAGATCTTAATGAGCACGTACTTAAATATCTGCTAGGATCCCATGCCCGAAGAGCAAAACGCGAATCTAATTAAAACACTATGTTGCCTATTCGCCCTTATGTCACGAATCTCTAGTTGCTATACCAAATGAAACAGCCGTGAAATGTTGATAATTTTGGTGTTGAATGTTGACGTAAAATCTTCCGTAGAGGGGTTGTGTAACTCCGTGTGGGTGAGGTCACCAGTAAGCTCCTAAGAAGTTATTATGTTAGCAGCAGAGGTGGCATCACGCAATTGTTACTTCATGTATTACAATCGTTCATAGGCTACGGTAACCGCTTTACATCAGGTGGGCCGTGTGCTGGTATGCCTCCTGACCATAATTCTTCCATTACACCATTTCGCGTGTCATTTTTTGTAGGTGTATAGACCACATATTTGAATATAATTTGATTTCTGCGCACTCAAATAAAGTATTGTACAAAGGGTGGCCCTTTGTACAATACTTAGGGAAGGATTTAATATACTCTTATGAACTAAGCATATATATGAGTATAACCAGGGACGTCTTAGACACACTTCAGAAAATCCCTACAAATGTGTAATTTTAATTACTACAACATTTAGTTTTAAACGCGCGAAGTTGCGTTTCATGAAGCTACTCACTCCACGTGAGTTAAGATGATAGTAGCCACGTGTTGATATCCCATTGTAATGCTGCAATAAAATTAAGCCTATGAATTCCGGCTCTTCTGCTCTAGAATAAGAACCCTAAACTTCAAACTCATAATTGTTAAAATTAAATTGGATTTTCACGAAGAACACAATCATATTAATATTATCATTTATATATTAATTAGCTGCTGCATAATCGGTGCATGAGCCAACGCGCAAGCAATACTCACCGTGTCGCAGCAGTGTGCGATACGGTAACCGTTTCACATCAAGGGGTCCGAATGTTTGTTTATCATCCGGCGTAATATAAATAATGGCTATCGTTCACATTCGCCATGATGCGGGGAAGGAGCATTTCAGAGTGCTCTTCTTTATAATTATGTTATACTACTCTGTGTAAAAAGTATCGGGAATATGTCAATAAAAAGACCCGCGTAAAAGAGGTCGTTCTAATTTTTTTACTGCATGTTGGTAGCACTGTACTGATTTAGCGCGCAAAATTTGAGCGGGATCTGTCAATTAATTTGTTTTAAACTACACTTTTTGTTGGTCATAGTTTTGAGTCCTCGGCGATTTTTACAATGGAAAATATTGTTGAACAAAGAGTGTGCCTTAAATTTTGTGTTTCAAATGATATTTCATATGGTGAATCACTAAAAATGTTGCGAAATACCTACGGCGAATCGTGTATATCGAAAACAAGGGCTTATGAATGGTATAAGGCTTTTAAAGAAGGCCGAGAAGTAGTAGTAGACTTGCCTCGTTCTGGTAGACCTTCAACCGCTACGACCAGAGAAAACATCGACAGAATCAAGAAGCTAATGCTCGAAAATCGACGTATGAGTCTGAGAGTTGGCTAGTGAGGTGAACATATCTTTTATTTCCGTCCACAACATTCTCATTGACATTTTAGGCATGAAACGCGTCGCCGCTCGACTAGTTCCAAAAGAGCTCAATTTTGTTCAAAAAGCGCAGCGAAAGCATGTCGCTGAAGACATGGTTTCCCGAGCTTCTACGGATCCGACCTTTATGAAACGTATAATAACTGGCGACGAGACATGGGTTTATGAGTACGACATGCAAACAAGCCAACAGTCTTCAGAATGGCGTCTCGAAAACGAGCCGAAACCCAAAAAACCGCGGCAAAGTCGCTCCAAAATCAAGGTGATGCTGACAGTTTTTTTTGACTACCGTGGTGTGGTTCACTCCGAATTCCTTCCAGAGGGAGAAACAGTGAATAAAGAATATTATTTAGGCGTCATGGAGCGTTTGCGTGAGAGTATCCGCCGAAAACGTCCAGATTTGTGGCAACACAACTCATGGATGCTGCACCATGATAATGCACCATCACACACAGCCATTATAGTGAAAGAGTTTTTAGCGAAAAATTCAACAAAAGTTCTCGACCAAGCACCGTATTCACCTGATATGGCTCCGTCTGACTTTTTTTTATTTCCCAAGTTAAAATTACCACTTCGAGGAAAACGTTTTGAGTCGATAGAAGCCATAAAAGAAAATTCGCTGAATGAGCTAAAGGCCATACCGCAAATAGCCTATGAAAAATGTATGGAAGACTGGGTGAAGCGGTGGAGATGTTGTATTGCAAGCGATGGGGCCTACTTTGAAGGCGATAAAATAAATTTAGATGAATAATTTGTATTTTTTGTTTTATTGACAAATTCCCGATACTTAGTACACAGAATGTATGTTAGATACTGTTGTCATCTTCGGAGAGGTCATCCCGCGTCCGACACAAAATGCATGTAAATAGTACTGGAATATCTAAAATTATTTTCATCACATAGTTATAAATGCAGAAATTCGTATTAAATACGATGTGGAGAATGTCCTTAATGCCTAGAACGTGTATTCGCTAATAGAATCAGCAAGTGGGCCGGAATGGTCCATTAGAGAGGCTGGACGCAACGGACTGGGCCATTCTGTTTACTGACGATCTAAAAAACTAATATGTTGTGAGCTGGGACCGGCGACATTAAGCGCAAGGTTTGTAAGCGGCAGTAAGTGGGGTGGGTCGTAAAAGCGTCGTAACGGGAGCTAGTGACAAGCAATGCGCAGCAGCGGGCCATCGGCCGCACGCGACTCCCGCAGCGCCCGCCCCCGCCGACATGCCGACTAATGCCTCCGGCACAACTCTACACATAAAACACTATACTCACCACACTTACATTGTAATAGTAGGTAATGTATACATTATTAACTATTTTATATTAGGATTTGTACGATATCAGATAGCATAGAGAATACCGTATACTTAATACCGCGTAATACCGTAGCCTTTGTATATGAAGAACTCTTACTTTCGGATCAACTTCGATATCTGGATAATCAATAGTTCAATACAATTGTTCGTTCATCGGTCTAATATTGATATAAGTTGTGTATAAGATGATAAATTATCTTTCGTCAACCTTGTTGTCAATTGACAAGGTACACCACGTGCAGGTGATGTGACTAACGATAATGATGAGTCAATTACGCCCTAAAGGACAACATTTTCTTACGATAGTTAAGGACAAAATAGCTGTTTTTAACAGTTTTTGAAATTGTTAGCTATAGACATAAGTGCAATATTTCTTTTATGATATTATTCACGGGTTTTATATTAATAAACTTACATTAGCACTGAAAATGGTAATAAGTGCTATATCCGTACACTCTGCTGCAAGTAATATAAGCCGTGTATTAATGATTCCGTATGAATCGGTATTTTTTTAATTGGTTTCGTATAGGATCTAAAAGACATGTACGTGGGTTACATTGAATGTTTTTAGAAAATCATAAACATGTAGGAACCTGTTAATATTGTCATTCGAAGTAGTCTCCATTCCTCACCATGTTTCACCTGTGATTGAAACATTGATTGAAGCAGAGAGCCCACTCTCCTTTAAGGATCTCTTCCGCGCCTTTATCAAACGCGACCACGGCATCAGCCTTTATAAAGCGAATTCTTCCGAGTTTATCGCACATTTTAAGAAATAAATAAAAGACACAATGGACTCGACTTGGCGAGACTGTAAGGAGGATAACTCACTAATTCGACACTTTCCATAAACAAATATTTGATTGTTGGTCTGGCGGAGTGAACTGGAGCATTGTTATAATGGACTAGGATCTTGCTTCTTGAGCGCTGTCAAATATTTTCCTAGACAACTGTTAAATCATGATTAACATATCAATGCAGTAGATATATAATACATTTATATTTTAGGACAATTATTGCGAATTGATCCATTCGACCGAAGAATGAGGCACCCATCTGTTACCCTTGACTTCTGCGCTTCTTTACTTTTATTGGCAAATGTTCGAATAATATATCAATGTAATGTAATTAATGCACAGCATTTGAGTAACCTCCGTTTTGCTTTTCAAGCATTTCGCGCCATCAATCCAAACGACGGCGTTTCTGATATAGCTTTATGACGCATGAATGTTCCTGTAAGACTTTTTGTACTTAGCTCGTACCAATGCCTAAACTTGTCGATATGTCACTCTTTCAATCGACGTCTATAATAACAATATTGTTGAATAAGACCGCAATGAAAGTCTTAAAGCTCTCTCTCTCTAGTAATAAAACAATGGAGCGAAGATTTTCTCTAGTCAAAATCATTTTGACGCACGACAGTTACTTTTTACAGACCGCTAATTTATAAAAAACAAATGGCATACGAATTCAATGAATGAAACATACGGCTTCAGCTTCACAAAGACTTCTTTATTCGAAGTTTAAATAAATGTATTTAATTCATCTGCTTCATTCCTTACTAGCCAATTCCAAATACTTTCAGCCAGTCCTCCGTGATTTTGGTATATATCGGGGACAGATTTTTGAATTGGTTTTATGATGTGTTAAGGATGCTCTTAAGATAGATAGGTGAATTAGGTGCATATTTGGGAAATGCTGAGGATAGTTATGATACGCGTGTGTAATTGGCAATTTAAAATAAATTTGTGGCTTTTATATCTACGAGTATTATGCAAAGTCAATTTCGATTTTAGTTTTGGTATTTTGTAGTAATTCTTTAAGTCTTCTTAAAATCTTCAATTGAATTAGTGGTACTGTGACGGGTAAGGCCAGTTTGTTAAAGATTTCATGGCGATTTTGATAGCCTGGACATCAATGCGTACGTCCTGCAAGCTCTACGTTATATTCGACGCTGTTTCTATTGTGTATCAATGATATGTTGTTTGGTGGCATATATTCTTATATGCAAAGGCTAATAACCTAAAAAGCGAGCTGAGAAAATGCAACTCGACAGCCGCGCACCACGGCTTGTAATGTCTGCAATAAGGGATCTATGATTGTATCTGTTATGTATATGATAAGTTCTTCCCTAAACATATTGATTCCAGTAATGTATATAACAAAATTGCCTAGTAATGTATAAAACAAAATATAACATGTCTAGTGATTATTCCTAGTCGCAACTAGATATTACATGACTACAGTTTGCCACAGCGTATGCGACATACAAATTATTGGAATTGAGAGGTTCCGTGAAGTCCAGTTTCGAGGTTCCCTGGAGTGGAAGTTCAAAATGACGTCTAAGAAGCTTTATGTACTCAATAGAGTAATGTAGTTTTAGGTATACCGTACCTGGAGTATCAGTCTTACCCTTTTTGCACAAGTACCTGGATAAGTGCCAACATGTAGATACCTTGTGACTCGCTTCAGAGACGTGAGAATTGTCGACGATGCTAAGCTTACAGAATGTAAATGTCATTATTTAGAGAAGTTATTTAATATGATGCCAATAGCCTCCCATTCTACAATTGCTACACTCACTATCCACAGGAAATTCATCCTCACACATTATAATTAAAATGGCCGCTTCAGGGGATGTTCATTCTCTCGTTCATTATAGAATTATTTCTAGTAGAACCTCCAATATTTTGTACGTGCACTTGATGTGCCGAAGATGATGAACTGTCGAAGTACCTCAATCTTACAAGGACTTACAAGGAAATTTACAAGGACTTAAAAAGAATCTTACAAGGACCGCCACCAAATAGCAACATTCTGGAGGATTGTTATGTTCCTGCGTGCGAGGAGGTTACCATTGAACTTCTGCGGAGTTCCTGTGATTGCTATCGTAGGAACTAATTATGCTGGTGCACAATTTCAACATGAACAAGTGACCACAAACACACACCTACGCCTTAGTGGGCATATGCCCACGCACTCTTTGTAGATAGATTACTGCAGCGTTAATGTCCATAGGGGACCGAATGAACGAGCTTTATAATATATCTTTTTCTAATTTTATCGTATGTTTCTCGGGGAATCCAATGAATAAAAATGATTTTGTTTCCACAGTAATTGCTCCAAATAATACATACTCCTGGCTGTTTTCGTTTTATAGTACACTTTCTTGAAATGTATTAGTCGTTTATTGTTATGCTTAGTGAAAAGTCATATAGAAAATTGTGTATGTGACTCTATATCACCTCTGGAGCCAATGCTCATGGAAAGTTGAAAAAAAAGGAGATTTGAAAAGTGTAGTTACATATGCTTTTAAGAGAGGTAGGGCGCATCAAAGTAGCCCGTCTGGGGAAGTACCTCCACTCACTGAAAACCGCAGCCAAATAACAATTCCCTAGAGGGTTGTTATGTTCCTGCGTGTGCCAGTAAACTCTTAAGGAGTTGCTGTGTCAGCAGCGAAGGTAGCATCGCGCGAGTGATACTTAACGTATTGCAAGCGTTCATAGGCTACGGTAACCGCTTTACATCAGGTGAGCCGTATGCTTATGCCGTATGCGCAAGATACGCACGTTGATTTGAAGTGGAGCTCTGCCGTAAGAGTACTAATATATTAAACCAGGACCACCTGATTAGAATAGGACAAATATATCCTAGAGTTATATATGCGCACGTTGTACGTACGAGTGAGTCATCAGGAAGCTAACAAGGACATTCTGCGCTCTCAACCAGGATGTCAATACCTTTTGTCTTGTAAGTCTCTCACAGCCTACGGTAACTTGCCTGAAACCCTGTAGTAGTTGAAACTGCAATACAACAGAGTCAAAACTAAAACGCAGTGGTTCGATGAACGTCACTTGTTTCTCGACTAAATGAAATGAACCATCTCCATAGAACCATAGAAATCAGTTCATCCACAGTGTCAGCGTCCTGGACATCATTAGACATTTCCCCAAAATATACTGCTCTTTGGTACCATTCTAACATTTCAAAGAGCAGTATACCTATAAGTAAGAACGTCACCAAGTTAATTGTGAACCTATTTTCCTACTAGCTGCTGCTCAACGCTACACTTATGTGGAGTTTAGTATTTCAAATATTACGCAGGAATCCTATATAATTCCATGTTAAAATGTAATCAAGACCTAGAATATAAGCTATCACCAAATAAAATATGGAAATTTGTTTAATAAAAAAAAACTACTAAATGGATTACGATAAAAGTAGATGCATTATATGTGGGCAAAGTTGCCTACTACCTAATCGATCGTCCGTCGTCTTTAAATAAAAAAAAAATCGGCCACGTGCGAGTCGGACTTGCGCACGAAGGGTTCCGTACCATTGTCTAAAAAAAATCGGCCAAGTGCGAGTCGGACTCGCACACGAAGGGTTCCGTACCATTATCGATAAAAACGGCAAAAAAATCACGTTTGTTGTATGGGAACCCCCCTTAAATATTTGTTTTATTTTAATTTAATTATTTATTCTTAAAGTGAATATATAAATAAATATTCTGTGAATATTTCAAGGGTCTACCTGTTGACGTTATCAATATCGAGCAAAAATGTGCAAAACAATCACGTTTGTTGTATGGGAGCCCCCTTAAATGTTTTTTTATTCTATTTTTTAGTATTTGTTGTTATAGCGGCAACAGAAATACATCATCTGTGAAAATTTCAACTGTCTAACTATCACGGTTCATGAGATACAGCCTTGTGACAGACGGACGGACAGCGGAGCCTCAGTAATAGGGTTCCGTTTCACCCTTTGGGTACGGAACCCTAAAAATGGCAAAAAACATCTCATTTTTTGTATGGGAGCCCCCCTTAAATATTTGTTTTATTTTAATTTAATTACTTATTCTTAAAGTGAATATATAACCACCTATTCTGTGAATATTTCTAGCGTCTACCTGTTGCCGTTATCAATATCGAGCAAAAATGAACAAAAAAATTACGTTTGTTGTATGGGAGCCCCCTTAAATATTTATTTTATTCTATTTTTTAGTATTTGTTGTTATAGCGGCAACAGAAATACATCACCTGTGAAAATTTCAACTGTCTAACTATCACGGTTCATGACATACAGCCTGGTGACAGACGGACGGACGGACAGCGGAGTCTCAGTAATAGGGTTCCGTTTTACCCTTTGGGTACGGAACCCTAAAAACAGCAAAAAATTACGTTGTTGTACGGGAGCCCCCCTTAAATATTTGTTTTATTTTAATTTAATTATTTATTCTTAAAGTGAATATATAACTAAATATTCTGTGAATATTTCAAGCGTCTACCTGTTGCTGTTATCAATATCGAGCAAAAACGAGCAAAAAAATCACGTTTGTTGTATGGGAGCCCCCTTAAATATTTATTTTATTCTATTTTTTAGTATTTTTTTGTTATAGCGGCAACAGAAAAACATCATCTGTGAAAATTTCAATTGTCTAACTATTACGGTTCATGAGATACAGCCTGGTGACAGACGGACGGACGGACAGCGGAGTCTCAGTAATAGGGTTCCGTTTTACCCTTTGGGTACGGAACCCTATAAAATGAATGTTTAGAAGCCTTTATCGATATACATAGTCAAGTAGTATAGTCAGACTATTTAAAAAATATTCCATTAGACATATTTTAAAGTAAAACAGAAATCGTGCATCTAATTAACTTGTCGAGTAACTTGTAGAGTAAACCATTTCGTCTGCAGCAGCAATTTTCACTTAGTTAACTGTGCCTATTAATTTAACGTCTGTAGTTTCTGTTTTCCGTCCCTGGTTACGACCCTGCTCAACAAAACAATCCTTAAACATAAAATTCATCGTAATCCCTACACGGGAAAAGTTTTAGAACCGACTAGTGCTTTTCTCTCTCGATTATTCAAATAATTATTAATTAATTATAACTGACAAGCCGAAACGCGTATGTCGGTCAATCCTTGGTTTTGTTGAAAAGATCAAATAATATGCATTTATTTTTGATTTCTACAATTGTTTTTTTTTACTTATTTTCTTAGAATTTTATTTAGTTGACGCCATTAATTCAATTGAGTTTTTGTTAAGGGTATATACCCTAACAAAAAGGATAAAAATCACCTCGCTATCTCTAACATGAGTGTTATAGTGTGACTGATATAGTAAATAAATTTAAACTTAGTACCAGCAAAGTCTGAAGATAGAAAATTAGCCGTCTTCGAACATTTTATTACTAGAACATGTTTTAAATAAAAACTTGCCTTATATGTAGGCTTACGTATTTCTTCGAAAATGTAATAAACATTATATGCTACAAGGGCGGTATTCGTGGTACTATCACATAATAAATGATCTTAAGCGGGTTGCAGACCGAAAACTAAGCTATGCCAAAGCTAAACTAAGCAAGCTATGCTCTGCTAAGCTGAGCTAAGCTAGAAATAAATGGCGTGCACACCAAGAGCTAAGCCAAAGTTCAGTCAGTGTTGCGAAGTTCAATTAGACGGACGACGCTCGCCATGAATATAATCGATGAAGAAAGTTCCGATGATGAATACGTTACACATAGAAAAAGAAGATTAATACTGACTTATTATTATTTAAGAAAAAGACATTCCAGATCTCAAGAAGTCTTTCAACTTCTCTTGGATATGTCAACACATTCAATTTCGGCACACAAGTGGAGAGTTTAGAACTTTATTTTACGAGTTAACTGATGAACATTTTCAGTTATATTATCGTGTTACAAGACTTCAGTTTTATGATTTGTTATCATTGATTATCGGAGATATTACTAAACATACATATTTCCTCAACTATTTTTTTCCATACAACATCCTTTTTAATTAAGTTATGATAGTCCTTTGACTGTGTGTTCCATAGTACAGGAAATTGTTTAACAATTTCCTGTACTATGGAATAAATTGCTCCATATTTGCTACAAAACGACCGTGCGTACGATAAAGGACACTGGACAGCACTGGCGAAGGATGTGCGAAGGGCGTGCGGGGAAGGCGGGAGGGGCTTAGCTTAGCTCGTGTAGCGCGCATCGGCATACACAACTAACTTAGCTTCGCATATTTTAGTTAGCTCACATAGCTTAGTTCGCATAGTTAGCGGTCTGCACACAAGTATGGAAAACTGCGTCAGCTATGCGAGCTAAGCTAAACTAACTTAGCTTAGCTCTTGGTCTGCAACCGGCATTAGCATTGGTTGTATTAAAATTACATTGTAATCTCGTACATATAAAATATTATTTCTGTAAATATTCCATTTATTCATAATATATTTTCTAAGGCAATGCTTAGGGTACAATAGCCGATTTAAATCTATAAGATTAATATTGTGAAGAAAACCAAAAACAAAAAGTAGCCACAAACGATAAAACAATCGGCGTAATCGTACGTGTTAAAAAAAGTCGGCGATTTATTCACGAATCAAGACTAGTGTTATTTTATTACACTTTGAAAATGGTGGATTTCCCGAGCGTGGCTTTGTTCCACGCCAACTATTCCAATTTAATGCTCCGACTCGCCTTAACCCATCTTATATCATTCGTCCTGAAGATTTCGCTCCGGACAAATTGAATACAAACGTTTAACGTCACCAATGCGTAGCGTAGCTGTAACTTAGCTGAAGTCAAAGAAAATCTTGTTAAATCTATCTATCGCAGTACTTTGTTAACGTTTAGATATACATATAAGCAAATAATTATTTAGTTTTATAAAATGGACAGTGATTTCAATTAACCTAATTGTATGTGGGTTTACTTTACAAAAGTCACTACTTAAGACTCGTTTACGTCACAAATAATCAATAAACATTGGCACAAAAATCTTCTACTTTTGTAGGTACCATTGGGTTGTCGATAATAATTAATGACGAGTTTGCAGGAGTCTAGCTAGTTTTGCTACATAATTTTTTAACAAGATGTAATGTTGCTGTATTAATAGCAGCTTCGGGCGTATCTTATAAATTGCATTTTGGTATTCTTTTAAATTAAAGATGAGTTTTAGATCATATATTATTTTTATGAATTTTCTACTCGTCACCTCTTTGCGATCCCCATTTCATGGTAAAATTTGGTTCTGCATCCAAATTCGTGAGCGCGTGGCTCCCTTTCGGGATTATTTTTTTATAACAGAGAATCATGATAATTTATTAATAACATTTAAATAATGGTATTTGAAGAGATACAACTAATAACAAGATAAAAACATTCAATATAATGAAATTTAATTGTATTTATAATGTGGAATTACGCCATTAATTTAACTTTATTTCATTATTTCATTTATGTTAGTTATTTAAGCCCCAAATTACTTTATTACGATAAGTACAAATATATATGTCAATTTATTTATTTATTCTAGTCAAAAAGTCCGCCCCGAATCGTACCTGACACAAAAGTGCCCATAACACTTGCAGCATTCCCCCGCTGTATCGCGAGGGATATGCGTTGCGTCAAGTATGACTCGGCGCGAAGGTCAGCACCACTATTCTTTAAGCGCCTTCCCAGCTGCCGCACAAATAACCTAGCTTCCGCACAAATAACCTAGCTTCCGCACACCAAGGTCCGCCAACCTCCACAGCGAAGGGGATAAAAGTATAATTCGACGTAAGGGGCGCGTATTTGGCGTGTTACTGGGTGGCCGCCCAATCGGCCGCCGCCCCAGCAGCACGAATTGTCCTAGCCAAATGCGTGGATGCGAAAGTACTGACGCAAGTCGTATCCCACACCAAACATCGACCCTTCTCCCAAGGATTGAGAGTGAGCCCGTCCGCCCTCTTGCCATCCGAACGGCTCAAACCCGGTGGCTCGAGGGTACAGGGCACCTCCACAGACACCAGGATCACCTCATTCAGCATAAAATGCCGTGGAAAACGCCTAGTTAGTTAGTTATTTGCATTATATGTTTTTCATATCATTTAATTTACTTTTAATACAATTGAGATATGAAGAACACAACACCTTATGTTTAATGACACAAACATTAAAAATACCATAAAATGTAATCCAAAACTGAATTAGACGCATAGCAAAACGTTTATTGGACCAAACAGTTTTAGCACTACGGTTCATAATAAATAATTTGGTAATTATTTAATTTGATTTAGGGATAGATAAACATAAAGCCTTCATTGATCTTGAGAAGGCGTTTGAAAGGGTGGAAGAACGTAAATAAAAAAAAAGGTAGGGCTATATTATCAATAAATGTATGCCTTTTGTAAGGGCATACCTTGGCAGGCGTCCAATTTCTTATATTTTACACGCCTACGAGCAGGTTGATTTTTTAAGTTGTATGTAAATATGAGTTGCTATAAATAAAAATAAATGATAAAATTAATTAACGATTGTGGATAAAACTATCAATTATCGGTATCATTTTATTGTAGTATACAGGAATTGTAAAATACACATAAGTGTATTAAAAACATTAAGCTGAACTGCCAGCGAAGGCCTCATGCAATTCCGCCAATCCGCTTATCTGTGTGAAACGCTCGTAAAAATGTTTTCCTTTTTTGAGCTGAATTCATGAATATTATTTTAGGAATGAATTCTATGTGTTACGCCAAGAATGCAAACGAGAACATCTACATCGAATTACATTTAAAGATATTAGGGCGCAATTAATTCAGTGTAATGTCAAGTGATTTTGTTTTATGTTCATCAATATAAAATAGATATTGCTGCCTTTCAATATAGACAAGACTGTCCTTCGATTAAACAAACTTCAACTTCCTTTGTACCCTAAGGGCATTAAAATACCTGTACATTTTGTGAGTATTTCATATAAAGTGCCTGTAGAGATAGACGGAATATTATATTGTATATCAAGGAACAGGTTTAGTGAGTAATAAAACAGTCTCTACTTATAGAATTCTTAACGTTTTCTGTGTATGAAATCTATATAAATTAAACGGTATTGAGACAGGCTGACAAACTATGGATTTAGAGTTTCAGTTCACTTTACATGTGAGCTAGGTAAATGGTAGTTGTTGAGCTGATTAAACAGCACAACTATTGCCCGTATCGTTCGCTTCGTATATCTTAGCCGAAGTCTACAAAATCAGTTTATACAATTTGATCTAGTGCACTAGCGACTTATTCAAATCGTAGCCGAAAGTAAAAATAAAGTCTAGTCATAATTAAATTCCTTGTACATTGTTTTTCATTTTTTCGTGTCCGTCTTTGGATAATTACTTACTCCTTGGGTTTATTATGCTTAATGAGCGATATATGAGCGAACGCATATGGAGCCTAAAATATGTATAAAGTCCATTTAACATATTAAACTCCTCCAGGGCTCGACTGGTATTGGGATAATTCTGGTCTAATTACTGAATAAAAGAGGTAGGGCGCATTAAAGCAGCCCTTCTGGGGAAATACCACCACCTAACAGAAAACCGTAACCAAATAACAATTTCCTAGGGGGTTGTTGTGTTCCTGCGTGTGAGTGAGGTCACCAGTAAGATCCTAAGGAATTACTGTGTCAGCTTCATGAGCCATCGCGCGAGTGATATTTAACGTATTACAATTTTTCATAGATTGCGGTAACCGCTTTACATGAGGTGGGCCGTACGATTGTACGACTTTCGACGTTGTATAAAAAAAACTCGTTTTCATTTTAATATGAAAACATTAAATCCCAATGTTTAGTAAGCAGTTTAAGAGATATTTAACAATAAACTAACTTTTATTCCGACAGCACTTACTTCTATTTTGGTATCTATAGACAACAGGTCAGTCTATCAAGTATCATTTCACTGTCCATATACTGCTAGCCTCTTAAATGTACTTTTCAGGGTGTTATGGAGTTTAAACTACAATAAATTTAAAGACATTGATATGTGTAAGTAATTACCTATACCGAGTGTTGCTATGAAATAAAAGGTCCTTTTTTAGCTTGAAAATTGCAGGCGGATATCATATAAAAATTAGAGATATATTTTATCAAAACAGAACGAGGAAAATTTTTGTAAAAGTCAAGTTTAGTGTATTATTGGAGGGATACATTATCAAAAAAAAAAATCTATTAAAAAAATATATATTATTAAGCGTAACTGTTTGTCCCTGCTATGTTTCCGAAAGTTGTAAACTGGAAATCTAATATGAGTTGATAAAAGTTAACATATTACAAAAAAGGCAGACCCGAAAAGAAAAGGGATGAATTTTCTCACTTTACAATATCGTGGAGGAGCTATACCGAACTAGGAGCTATACCGAGCTAGGAGCTAAGCCGATGGTTTACTACGCCATTGTGGATTTTAAGAGAGCATTTGACAAGGTTGTGAAACGTGTGAACGAACCTCTGAGACATATTACCCATACATTATGATGATGTGAAGGCTCCTTGTTGGCAGCCATTACGATATACATATTTTCGTATATTTCCAATTTTTCTTTGTGTTTGTTTGTGTTATCAATGGTCTGTGCCAATGAATATTTCTTTATTTCTGTCTTATATACTTGTACATTATGCACTGAATAAGACATTAGTGAGTTGAAATCACGTCGTGTCGCTGGATCGCGGTAAGAGAAATTACCGAAAATTTTGATTGTTGTAGGTCATGTGGGGGCATGGGCTTTAGGGGCATCTGGCGGTACTCTGGCGCTGCTCGCTCTAGCGGCTTTGGCGCTGTATCGAGGTTGGCGTTACGAACAAGAGCTGGACTCGTTGCTGTGGAAAATCGATTTTCGCGATCTGCACCTACCCGATGAAGAGCAAACTGACAACAAACTGAGTAGGTAAAACGAAATTATACGATATTGTTTGCATGTGATGCCTACCATTTTACTAACGAGGCCTTATTCCGTAACTCCTAATAAGTAACCAGGCTACAACCATTTTCTTGGATAGATTTCATTAGAAATTTGATTAGATTAACAGATAGAGGGCACATTTTTAGACTTTTAGACCTTGATGCAGATGAAATATTTTTTAAATAAAAATGATATAAAAGTATTTATAAAAAAAATACCCACTTCTACGAGCATAAAATTCAACTGCGGGCTACAGCTGATTAATGAAATTCGTATGACGAGATCGGTGGCGCGGTGGTGAAACGCCCTGTTCCATTACTTTGACACCAATGCTCGTGGGTTCGATTCCCACACAGCAAACAAAACAAGCAAGCATTTATGTGTATGAACATGTCTATCTGTCTTGGTCTGGGTATTTTTAAGAGAGGTAGGGTGCATCAAAGCAGCGCGTCTGGGGAAGTACTTGCACCTCACAGAAAAACACATGTAAATGACAACTCCTTGGAGGGTTGTGTTTCTGCGTGTCAATGGGGGTCACCAGGAAGCTCCTAAGGAGTTGTTGTGTTAGCAGCAGAGGTGCCATTTGATACTTAATGTGCGAGTGATACTTAATGTATTGCAAGCGTTCATAGGCTACCGCTTTACACCTGGTGGACTGTATGCTTGTATGCCTTCCGACGTTGTATAAAAAAATGTATAAAAAAGTTTTTGTAAATATGTTATGAAAAAAATAGAATGCTATTCTACTACCACAGTATTTTTAGGTATTTTGAAAATCCTTTACAAACAAGAAACATACAGAACTCAACAAGTCCAAGTTACATTAGTGATTCTTTTTTTTGCGTTTTCAATATCGGTCCCGTCGTAAAATTTCTTCCTATTGATGGATACTTTCACTCTTTGGGCTTAAAACAAAGAGTCCATTACCCCTTTTTGTTAGATCCTATAAACTATAATATTTTTGTTCAGTAAGATTAAGCTTTAAACATAAACGTGCTTACTGTCCTGTTCAGACGAAAGCAATTGACGGCCGAGCGATATATGAAAAACGAGGCGAAACCGAATACTCCGTACTAAGTCGTCAATTGCTATTCCGGCGGAAACTCTAATTTAACAATATAGTGATCCAGAAACGTCCATTATTGTCGTATTTGAAATTGCCTTTAAATACTTCGTTGCATACTGAAAAAAGCCGAATATCGTTTCTACATAGTTTTGAAATAATAAAGCGATTTCTGAGCAAAACAAATTAGGAGAAACATACATTCAAGGATTTAAACATAAACTGTACCCTAGTAACTATCAAGCTATGGTTCACACGATTAAGTAGTTGATTTCTTATACCTGGAAGTAAAGTTTAGCCGTTCGATAAAACCAAAAGGCCACAAAAAAATTAATACAGCAAGTTAGTTGGAGTCGCGTACCATTCCGCATTATTAAAAAATCAATCTGCTATCGACAGTCACCACTGGTGTACTTAGCTTAGCGTCGTATAAAAATGCACTGCACAAATGCAGACTTGCGATGTTAAAACTTACAAGAGTCACACATTCCAAGTATGATACCAGGGAATGGTATTACTTTTCATAAGCGAGTATAGCATTGTCACATATTGCTATAAATATATAAGAAAAAAATGGTTTAGTCCTTTAGAAAGAATGAATGACAAAAGAGTTACAAAAGAAGTATCACGATATATCAAAAGAAGTATAATGAACGCATGACGACGACAACGAATGACGCACACATATATACGTAAAGCCTACAATCAAATTGGTGATGTGTTGAAAAAGGGTTAAATAAAAAGCACCCAAAACCAAAGAGCATGCATGAAAAGTTGATGAGTGTGGGAGAAGCGAGAGAAAAATCTTTGGATCGGTGCACCTGGCCTTCCATAGTATCTGCGTACCCATTGGGGAGACGTGTGTGATGATATGTATGTATGTATAAGAAAAAGTAAGTAAAGTATAAAAAAAAAGTTACGTTTATAATATAAAGCTCCGAAGCACAGACTCGTTTTACCCAACACTCAATTGTTAGGTAATACGCAATTGTATTTTGAGCGTAAAGGCAAGCAATACAGGGTTCCGGGCTGAAAAATAATAGCACTATATTTCTATACTGTCGACCACAAGCGATGTACTGCATGATACGCACATTGCTATAAACGTGGCATCTCATTTGGCATGGAGTTATGTATGACACGCTGTATCCATTTTTTTCTGTGATTGAAGCACTTCCCACAAGTCTCAGATACATATACATGTCGGTGGAATGCAGTAGATGCAGCTGAGGCTCAATTACATTTATTTACTTTTAATTTCTTTCCAATTCATGTATCTATTATTACAGTCAATGTCAAGAAGCAAAGAAATATTATCAGACTTTAAAAATCAGTCGAGATAATTATTTGTAACAATCAAACCACTGGAATATTATTCTTAAAAACAAGAACTTTTGTATTACGTTTTCAATCAATTAAAAAGAAATATCGAACTGGGTCAAGAATTGTGAGCTGTAACGTAAAACGTACGTACATATCAACCTACGAAGGCGCATTTCGATTTTGAACAACAATTAAGACCACAATAAATATTTTAATAATTGAAAAATTGTATCAATGGATAAGAACAGACATCTTCTGTGTATAACACTGTATTAAAGGTTGATTATTAGTTACCTATCATAATTTGGTAATTAAAAGGATAATTTATAATATTATCATAAATTAAACTTTTAATTATCAAATTGGTCAGAGCTCATTTCTTTCAGCAAGATAGCAGCGCGGGTGCCATTGTCAATTCCTCATGCAACGCTGTTGGAGTCACGGAAAAAGGCGGCGGTGGCAGTACGGGAGGCGTTCGCTCCAGTCAGGTGTCTCTCAGTTCCAATCCTGACCTGGACTTCCGATACTCAGCCATATTTACCGAGGTCGCCTTCTACCGCGGGCGCCTTTTAGCCGTCAAGCGTGTCAGGAGGCATCATATTGACATATCCAGAGAGATTAAGAAGGAACTTAAAATTGTAAGTATTTTCCATTAAGGAATGTCTACTTATTGATAGAATAGCCTTCTTAAATTGTTGTGTTTCTATCTGTTTAAAACTTCGGAAGACATACGGCCCACCTAATGTAAAGCGGTTATCATAGCCTATAAACGCATGTAAGTATCACTCGCGCGATGCCACTTCTGTGGTTAACTCAATTCCTCAGAAGCTTACTGGTGACCTCACTAACATGCAGGAATACAACATTCCTTCAGGGAGTTTGTTATTTGGCTGTGATTTTCTGTGAGGTGGAGGTACTTCTCCAGTCGGGCTGCTTTTATGCACCGCACCTCTCTTAAAACACCCAGACCAAGACAAACAGACATGTTCATGCTCGCAAATGTTTGTCCTGTGTGGGAATCGAGACACGATTGGTGTCAAAGTCACGTTATGGACCGAGCTCGTCAAAAGTCTATCTATCTACGTAAACACACATTACGTGCTTAACGCTATGAATCTCTTTTATTATATTGCTGAAAGATTTCCGCAATTTTGCACCCTTTCATAATTCAAAATATAATTTCTTCCTCTCTAATGTATTTTTTTATCCTACATAGAAATTTCGAGCCCAATTTTCTTCAATTTAAATCCAACAGTCAATCTTAACACGATGTTACTTTAATTTTTTCCCATCGTATCACACTGCTATAATGAAAGTAACTAGTTGGAAATTCCTGTTTAAGTAGCCGCTACAAGTTCTTGAAATTATTATTAACATAAGTACTATGCAACTGGAAGCTAAGGATTTCAAATTCCTTTCGTCAGTGTGTTAATAAATTAGTTAGCCAAGCTATCTACCGGGCAACCAAAAAGTAGTGCATTGTTTTTTTTGCAAGTATGTATGCACGTCCGTTCAGTTGTGTCTACCTATAGCCTAAACAGTTTAATTCATTTTAAATTGAGAGTGTCTTTTGAAACAATTCACGAAGAAAGATTGGCGAAACAGATGTACAATGTAAAAGTAAAAGAATGTAGGAGCCGAAAAGGCCAAGACTCACCTCAAATGCGATGTCAGGAACTATAAGATCCGGTGAGCGTGCATAAAAAGAGCTATGAATGTTAAAACAGCGAGTGAGGGTGTGTAAGAATCGAACCATGTGGCGATTGGATCTCTCTGCATACACCGCAAAGGACTTATTGTATAAATATAGATATATACATAGTTTCTTTTGTGTTTGTCCCTTGCTCTTCCTTGTCGCGGGCTGTACGACATTTGCATATAATTAATATAACAAACGTAAAAACCTTTTCAAAACGTTGCTACGAATCACAGAACATAGCATGCACTCTCGTAAAGAATACAAAAGTAAAATGAGAAATGCAATTACACTAGTAGTACCATCTCCATCCGTCGTCGTTCCATTTGCTTGCAAAGTACGAGCTGAGGAGGTCAGCGGGCTATTTACCTATCGCTATGGATCAAATCGTCAACTGATATGCGAGATCGTTGAACCATGTTCTCAATTTACGTAATGCACTATTCTTGAATGCGTATATACAAAATGGACGTGTGTATTTCATTGTGACAGTGGTGATTTATTAGGTACGATATCATGAAATAGTATTAGATTTTTGCTTGGTGCTTTTAGATAGGCTTTTACTTGTAGGGATTTCGTAAACCGATCGTTGTCCTTGTTAGTTCTACAAATCCACAATCTATCATCGTCCTGTAAGCGCCCGTGACGATACGAGTATTTCGGTGTACGAGTATGTGAGACAATCGCGCATAAACTATTACTCATTTTGGCTCACAAAAGTAATATGTTCTAGGATAACAGCTAAGCTATTATTTCTCCCAGAAGTACTTAGGGTTCTTGCGATATGTAGTATGTAATTATCATTTTTCCTGTGGGTCTCGGGCCACGGCCATGGGCCGGTACGTTGTGTTTATATATGACCGCGGCGCGCGTCTTTGAGCGAGCGTTATTCCAGATTTCGTGTTTCTGCATGTAATCATTTTCCTAAAGATATTACAATGACCCTGTTTTTGTGGGATTGTAGGATTTATGCGCAATGTATTTCAAATATTTAGATTTTTTCTGTCAGTCTTTAAAAATTCATAGTATTATTTTTTTCTCCTTTTTTCTCGTCTGAATTCTCCTCTTCCTATAATACAATACGCTATACGCACTCAATGAAAACATTTTACATAACGAAAACATAAAAAAGAGAAATACAAAAGTCTCTTTGGAAAGCGATCTCGATCGTTTCCTCAACCCTCATGGTTGAGGTAAAGGTCGATCGTAGAGGAAACAATGACGCCACACATAACAGATATGAGGCGCATAAACTACAAACTATTTATTATAATTATAATAATATGCCGGCAGACGTCAAAGTGAACTAAACAGAAGACTCACTCTAATACTAAAATGTAATTTCTAATCTACTAATGTTAATGTCGGGTCTATGTTGTTGGGAGAATATTTTAACCAATATTTTAGCAGTGAATTGAGTTAATACTAATAGCGGTCTCATCGGCTCTCCATAGATTATTTCTATTATGTGTCTCAATCATTTTAATAATCATTATTTGTTTATACCCAATTTGCAGCCGTATTCAATTGAACGAAAAGTTTCATCTAAAATTTGACACGTAGATACATATGCTTGCGTATATTCGTGTTTTTGTTTACACTCTAAGAACACAATCAGAGAATGATGTCTACATATAAATTACTCGCTTGGACGAACCCTTAAGCTTTCGTTTAAGCTCGCCCGCTACGTTTCTGTCCCATGTCCTTTAGCAAACAAAATATTTTCCTCTTCATCTCCCGAGGATGACAGAGGAGCTGACTAAAACAAATCGTTTCCATTCATCCGGCTTTACCCTAATACCACAGGTAGAAATAAAAACAAATGGCCGGATCACTCTTTCGATATAATATTTAATTCTACGAGTAGGTTTCTGTTTTTATTTCGGACTAGCTGTGCCCGCGACTTCGTCCGCGCGGAATTTAACAAAAAGTTATTGTTCAGTTATAATTTTATTTATTTGATTTGATTATAAGTACCTACCTAAATATGCAGAGTAAAATAACGAACAGTAAAATAATAATAGATATGTATTATGTACTTCGTATGCGCGGAATAGTCATTTTTTTATTACTTATTTATATTAATAAAAAAAAACTAAAATACAAGTAACCTAAGTTATTCCTTATTACATCTGCCAGTGAACGTCCCATCAAAATCGGTCCAGCCGTTTCCGAGATTAGCCGGAGCAAACAGACAGACAGACAAAAATTGTAAAAATATTCATTTTGGTATATGTACCGTGTATACATCCATATGCATTTAGTTAAAAGCGTTTATTTTAATATTACAAACAGACACTCCAATTTTATTTATCTGTATAGATAACGACGATACTAGCGATTCACATTTGTGATTACATTTTTATTGGACTTGCGAGTATTATATAACAACTCCCTAGAGGGTTGTTGTGTTCCTGCGTGTGACAGAGGTCACCAGTAAGCTCCCAAGGAGTTGCTGTGTAAGCAGCAGAGGAGGAATCGCGCGAGTGATACTTAATATGTCGCAAGCGTTAATAGGCTACGGTACCCGCTTTACATCAGGTGGGCCTTATGCTTGTATGCATCCCGACGTAGTATAAAAAAAAGTGAAGCTAGTGTTGAATAGGTATGAAATAATCAAGGACATAAAAATCAAGGAATATAAATCCTGGATATACCATTTTAACTTAGTTATTATAATCTACGTAATGGCTATATGTATATTTACGCATCGTTTGAAGTCTGAACGGATCAGCTGGTCCCAAATTAAATGTACAAATAAATGACTTCAGTAAAACAATTCAACGTCTGAATGTTTCTCACTAGCCTGTAATTTCTCTTCCAAGTGCGAAAATAACAAGCGACGAGAATAGAGTAACATAAAACAATGTACCTAAAACAAAAAGTACACAACACGATTGGGCTCTCGAGACTGTGATCCTAGAGCGTTCTCGAGTGCACTGTAAATAACATTCATTTGTGCAGGTGTAGAAAAGTACTAACTCACCGATGTTTGTTCGATTCCAGATTCCGGTTAGCGAGTAGGTACATATTGCCTTGTAGATTCAACCTTTAATTGTATAGTTTCTATCTTTTTAAAACGTTTTCTCTAAGTCCAACTGCATGTAACTATGTAATAAAATGAGATTGATATTCAATAATGTTAATAAATATTTAATCTTTTTCAAAGTATATGTTCTTACCATTTCTACATTTTTCCATTCACTGGAACCATTATAAAAAGCTGTTGGACCAGTGTTCCTTAACGACCCGTTTTTCTTTCGTTAAAAAAAAAAACATTTTTTGCTATTTTCTGTTAGTCTTTTGAGACGATACAGGAGTTGTTTAGGAATCCGTGTAACTTTTTCTCGTTAAGCGTTTAATGGGGCATATCAAGTAAGTGGAGCAGTAACATATAAACTTGCCAGCTGCACCCCGCGACTTCGTTTGCTCGGTATCCCGTAGAAACCGGTTTTACTATTTCTTCTCTTTCCCCGGCTTCTAAAAATAGTATCGTGATGTTGAATAAACTATATACTTATAACCTTCCTCAAGAATTTAGCTATCAAATGTAAAAATAAGTTTTCAAATCCGACCGGTAGTTCCAGAGATTAGCGCTTTCAAACAAACTTACAATCAAACAAACTCTTCCACATTATATATTAGTATTGATACATAATAACATTATAAGGAGGCCCTATATAATGATATTATCTATCAACGATGATGTACATGAAACATTTTTAGATAAAGTAATTGCCGCGAATTTTTATTACGATACCTAATAAAAGTTCGATTCGAACGATTACCTAATAAAAGTTCGATTTTAAATCTTGTCTTCGTTTCTATCTACCTGCTACGTGCACATTTAATTCTCTTCTTCCATGCGAATAGAATTTTGAAGAATGTTGTCATGAGGCATCTTCATGTCCATTTCTTTAAGAGTCATATGGTCTGATTCGTTTGATTACATTTATTCGGTAAGGAACCCTCTCGAATAGGTATCAAACAACAAAAAACAAGTCAAGTGCTTTAGAACACAGTTCTAAAGAAGCCGTTCTTTAGTACTGCGTACACTTTGTCATTTTGCTTGTTGTAGTGCTCTTCAATCGTGAATTTTTTTCATCAGTTAAGAGGATCTTTCTGTGCCTTTCACCCACGTATCAGGATAGAAGGCGTTTTGAACGTTCCACTATCTTCGGCTGTAGGGATTGATTTAGGGCATGTACTGTATATCGACGATAAGCGCCGAGCTTCAGGTCTTGTTTTGTTATACGCGACAGAGTCCTAGCAGGACTCTTCATTTTACGCGATAAGATATTTTGGTTCCTAATGGTGTTTCGGCGTATTCTGGCTTTAACATCATTAACAGCCTTTGTAGTTCTAACAGCACGCGGTCGCTCCGATCTTTTATGGTCTTCAACAGAGGAAGTGTTGGTATATCTGTCGATAGTACGATATACGAACATACTGTTTTGCTGTTATAATGGAAATATTACAAAAAAATTGAATAATGTTTCGATCCCTTTGTCACCCTTTATTATCTGTTATTATTTTAGATTTTTCGCTTTAGAAACTTCGAAGATAGAAAAGTAATAGCGCATTTTGCGTCTAACTTTCTTCTTAAATTAAAAACAACCCAAATCGGTTAAAAATTGTCCTATAGCGTTCAACCATTACATTTAAACATTACGTATCAAGGGGTCGAAGACATGTTTCATGTCTCAAAGGCAAATTTAGGCTTTATTACCTCTAATAATTCAAAAATGACATTAGTTGATAGTACAATATCTCATTATGAAATTGCCTACAATATGACTGAAGTTGTCGTTAAAATCTAAGGCAGGCTAATTAATATAGTAATACACACACGTCGTCGCGGTGTGTGCAATAAGCTCCATAATATGCTCCAAACTAACGGTATAAAAATGTTTGATAATGATTAACATTAATTTACAGATGAGGGACTTGCAGCACGACAACGTCAACGGTTTTGTGGGTGCGTGCATTGAACCGCCGAATGTGTGCGCTCTCTCCGAATACTGTACCAGGGGGAGTCTCAAGGTATTTATCCCTGTAACCTTACTCTATATGTAAATTGAAAGTAATTTGTACCCCAAAAATGTAAAGCAGGTACCTATGAACGCTTATAACAAAAACAAAGCATCATTCGCATGTTCCCTTGCTGCTCATGTAACTTACTTATTCGTAGAAACAACTCAAGAGAATTGATATTTGACTACGGTGTCCTGTTACGTGGACATATTTTCTATTATATTCCTTTTAAATATAGCCGTGTACCATCCTCCTCACACCGGAAACCCCCTTTTGTTAGTTGGCAGGCTGTTCTGTTAATGAACCATTCACTCATTCCTTCTTCAGAAAAATCGTATTTATACCAATTTACATCAAAAGATTATACTTTGTCAATAATGTCAAATAATGAAAGGTTTGCGTGTCTATTTTGTTGTTTGTCCGTTAATAAGTTTTATGGGTATTAGCAGAGATATGGTTAAGTTATAGTACGTTATATATATTATTACACCGTCCTTAGGCCGTAGAGAAGGACTTGAGAACGGGGGCCTATCTAGAAGGCGAATTCCAAAGGCTTTAATGCCTCGAGTTTGTAATTTTGTATCGTCCTTATTACATACAATGTTGTTCATCACAATTGCGAGGAAGTAAATAAAAATGTATCTATTGCTAAAAATATTTATTCAAACATATTTAAGTAATAAAATGTCTCTAGTAAATGGATCCAAATTTATTTTTTGATAGCTTTATTTTATTATCTCTATGAAATTGAATATTTTAGTCTCTTATAAAAATTTGTAATTAATTATTTTAATTCTTCAAAACACGACACTCAAATAAAATTCTAAGAAGACAACGAGTTTAAATTGAATAATAAACACTATTTTTATCTTTTCTTATATTACAAATCACAAAGAGTATATTATTATTTGTACATGTACCTGTGCCATAAACTTGCCACGTGGAAATAACGTAAAAATATTTTGTTACATAACGTGAAAAGGGAAGATGAAGTAAAAGAGCGATATAGAGCCACTAATCATGAAATAGTGTGCAAACTCTTTGAAACAAATAATCAATTTAGCGAAGTATGCGATAATACGAGTAGTACCTATATTTAATTACGAGTGCGGAAAGCCTGTCATTGCAAAGAGTTCCGACAAATGTCTACCCGAGCCGAGGCGCAGCCGAAGGTGAGGGTTGACAGTCGGAACTTTTTGCAATGACGGTTCCGCACTTGTACTGAACAACTATTTTTAATACAGTTGCGAAAAAATGAAGCAATTTAATAAAATAATAAAAACACAATAAACTCATCATTTATTTCTTATAAAAGTTATAATTCACATTTACATTGAAATTGGTACAGTTTTTTATACTAACTGGGGAAGTTTTAGGTTGCATATTTACTGTTTGAGACAAACTATTATTAATTTCGTATGATTGTTCATGTATATTTGTCAATGGCGTTTGCTAATTGATGGAATTGGATCTGATAAATTATCATTATCAACGAAGGTTTGAAAAATAAAGCCTTGCTTGAGATATTATTGGTAATTATTAGTATATTTAACAAATCCATTTATTTTTAGGATATACTTGAAAACGAGGACATCAAACTTGACAATATGTTTCTGGCCTCACTCGTTGGTGATATTATAAGAGTAAGTACTATCAGTTACATACATGTTACATGTTAATTCAAATATTCCATCGTCATTCGACTTATTTTCATTTTGCTATACACTGATATTTCTTTCTAGGGCATGATATTCATCCACGAGTCTCCACTGCAGTACCACGGGGCTCTTCGACCCTCCAACTGTTTAGTAGACGCGCGTTGGGTGGTCAAACTGGCCGACTTCGGCCTCAGAGAGTTTCGCCGGGGGGAGATCCCGCCCACCGACCCTAATGCTTTACGATCTCATATAGAAAGTAAGAATAAATAAACTTTCAACTTTTGCCATCTAAATTTTCTACACTCTCCATTAAATTAAATTCACTAAACTTATGTTTGCTAACCAAATATTACATATAGATATTTTTATACAAGCATATGAGCTACCTTCTGTAGAGTGGTTACCGTAGCCCATGAACGCTTGCAATAGAGGAAGTTTCGACAAGCTCGGTGGCTCAGTCGTGAATGACGCGAGTTTAACAACAAGGCTCGTGGGTTCGATTCCCACACAAGGCTAACGTCCCAGCCCGTCTGGGGAAATACCTCCAACTCACAGAAAACCGCAGCGAAATAACAACTTCCTAGAGGGTTGTTGTGTTCCTGCGTGTGAGTGAGGTCACCAATAAACTCCCAAGGAGTTGCTGTGTAAGCAGCAGAGGAGGCATCGCGCGAGTGATACTGAATATATCGCAAGCATTAATAGGCTACGGTACCCGATTTACATCGGGTGGTGGTATGCTTGTATGCCTCCCGACGTAGTATAAAAAAAATACCGCTCGCGCGTTGCCTCCTCTCCTGCTAACACAGTAACTCCATAGGAGTTTACTGGTAACCTCGCTCACTCTCAGGAACATAACCTCCAAGGAATTGTTATTTGGCTCTGCTCTACTGTAACATCAAAACAGCTCGAATAGAGAAATACCTCCTCCATTCGAGCTGTTTTGATGTTTCCTCCCTCTCTTAACATTAGTAAAACAATATTTGTTATGTGATTATTTGTAACACAATTATTTTGCGGCACCCTAACTAATTCGATAGATTGTAAAATTAAGTGTGATTACACAGTAATGTAACATATCTGATACGAGATTACAATGCTTGCCTAATTTAGTGAAGGTCAGGAAGAGATCAGATTACCTACATCACTTTATATATATATTATTATGTTCGCGTACATCGATATTATCTCAAAAAGCACCATTACAGTTTAATGCAATGAAACTATGATGGTGTATTTGATACCTATTAGTAAATGTACGCGTACGTGCAATGGGCTAACTCTGATCCACGATCCAATATTACGATTCCGGACTATTGCATTAGTAATACAATAGTCCGATCATGGTCACCATGCAATAATAACACTCGTTGTTAATGTTGACTTGAAAATATTTTTGGTTCACAAGTACAAGAGGGCATCAATAAAAGCAACCCATCTGGGGAAGCTTTACCTCACAGAAAATCGCAGCCATGTAACAACTCCCTGGAGGGGTATCGTGTTCCTGCGATCGAGAGAGTCACCAGTAAGCACCTAACAAGTAGCTGTGTTAGCAGCAGAGGTGGCATTTCGAAAGTAATACTTAATATGTATAAACGTTCACAGGCTACGGTGACCGCTTTACATCAGATGATCCGTATACCGGCATGTGTACCGACGTTGTGTGTAAAAAAATACAGTATCGCCCTTAATCTATCTACCTAACAAGGGTTTGCATTTTAACTAATAAGCGTAACGAATTGATATGTGTACGCTGGACGGGCTGTTATATCGCAGCCAGCAAATGAGATGCTAAATATTGTTTTTTTTTCATTTAAACTTTCTTTAACTATCGCAGGCTTAGTGTATTTATCACCAGAGCTACTACGTTCAGCTGGCTGGGGCAAAGAAGCATTTCCACAACCAGAAGAACATCTAGACGGCTCTCCGGCAGCGGACGTATATGCGTTCGCTTTGTTACTCTATGAGTTACATACGCGCCGAGGACCCTTCGGAGCAGATGCTCCCCCTACACCAGCGCTGCTACGACTATTAGCTGAACCCGACGCTGCTCCTTACAGGTAGGTACGTGTCTATAGCTTAGACTCTTTCATTTAGATTAACTTCCTACGAAGCTATCATTTAACCAGAAACGTTTAAAATACCTTATCGCCGTGCAGTAGAATGAGATCTCTAGCATTGGTTCAAAATAGGGATAGCAAGCTCAGAAAAACTTAAATTTTATTGAAATCTGTACCTACAATGAGATGAGCGAGATGAGGATAGCTCAGCTGATCATACAGGCTGATGAAACTACCGGCAATCCCTTGGTAATGCTAAAAAAATCTTAACTTGTCAATTTCAACATGATCGAAAGAATAGCTAACATTAAATCGAAACGTCACATCTGATTTGGTATCAGTGGTATCATTCACATTGCCTCGAAACACTATATTCGAAATGTTTTCTATGAAAATGTATGGAATCTCGGTTCCGTTTCAAATATGGTTTTCCGAAGCAATGTAAATATCCCCACAAGTCTGTGAAAGTCCACTTACAATCATCGCTCGCCTGGAATTTTAAAGCGGGATTATTTTTTTCTTTCTACCAAACTTTGCTGCGCTTTGTGTCTATCAGCTAGATTGAATTTACGGCGATCCTGTTCATTGCAGAAAGATCGAACTTTCATGCTTGAATGGATTTATGAATTAAATAATGGTCAAAGTTAGCAACTAATAGTTATTATCGTTAGACAAGATTTTGTTAATTGGACAACTTTTGCTATGGGTTTATAAATTTATGGTGGAGTACGAAATGTCGCTTAGTATATCAAATATTGCTGTTATATTTGCTTTTTTATTTTCGGAATATTACATTTACACATATTCATGTACCTTTGTACAATCATATTATAAGAGATTATTCATTTCCCGACATAACACACAAAAATATATTTTCTAAGTTTTTTGTACTATGCATCCTAGAGGTTTATAGGCAATGGAATTCTTTAATGGTTACGAGTTAAACACTCGAGTTTCGACTAATTTCATTTGTGTTAACGAGTCAGTTATATTACACTTGGTGATGAGAGTCGTTTGATGCATCCTAGTCGTGAATAGTGCAATTATTTAATGGTTAGGTACTAGTAGTAAATCCCTCTAGTTTGAGCTCATTTAGTTTGGTTTAATCATCGATGTATGTTTTAATCAGTCGAATAAATGAGAGTTCATTAAATACTGTGGATTATGTCACACTCATACTAAATTGAGAAACGGGACAATATAATTATTAGTGTGTGACAAAACTTGTTTTTCTTTTAATTAAACACATATTTCATTACATTTATTTTACTGCTGTTGTGTAATTAGAGCTCGCCAATTAATATAGTTTAACTTTGTACAGCTATAAAAATATTTGTATCGATCATAAACCTTTCATCAAATAAGCCAATCACTTCTTACTTGTAGGTCCTTCGAGTAGGCGTAAATGTGACAGTCTCCTACTTGTGTTATTAATTTTTAGATTTTTTCTGAACAGTGGGAAAAATACTGAATCCTAACATTATAGGTTAACCCGCTAGGTTATTTTTTAAGAAAATTATAGTTAAATAGCTTGTACTTCGAAACAGGAGAGCATAGTATGTTCTTTACTCCTCTCGAACAGACCCGTTAACAAAAGCTAGTTATTTTATAATAAATACAAATACCAAAACTTCAGTCTGGAGACCATTTTTGTGCAACCAAAGAACCAAATCTCAGAGTACCTGCACATATATTTTTTTTATTTATATGTTTTACAGATGAAAACAATTTTAATGAGCTTTTCTAAAAGTTGAATTAAAACTACTTGAAATTTCAAAATAAAATTGCTCCGTTCCAATTTAATAACGCTCTTAATTCAAACAGTATTTATATGTAGATTTAAACGTAGATACTCGTACACACGTTATTCCAAAAGGGACCTAACATCACATACTTTCAGAACCGAAACTTTATCGACAGTATATTTATGTGATCCGTAGTGGCTATAAAATGCAAAAGTTTAAAAGTTCTCCAATACCGGAAGTTTGCTATCACGGCCCCGATTTAAACGAGCACATTAAATCGTCTACCTACATGTTATTCGTACGTATGCGAGGTGCAGATTATAACATTAATTATTAATTCAATATGTAAGTATCTACGTTATAAAATAACGAGTTAATAACCATAGTCTTTAGAAACAAAGCCAAATTTACTAAACACTCGGAATATGTTGTGGATTATAAAATCCAATAATATATTTCTTTAGAGATATATTTTTTACAACCTGTTTAGTTTAGGGACTGCTCTGTTGTTATTTGTTTCTGAAAGTAAACGTTGCCAGGATTCTGTTGGGGAGGATTAAAGCTAAAGCTCGCTCTGGTCGACCTGTTACGGATAAAGTCGATATCATCTTTTAAAAAGCGGAAAAGATTACCTTTTTTATAGTTACGACATAGCTGAAGAGTCTAGGGGTTTACCACTAAACATTCCAGATTTTGTACTATCTACTTAACTCTAAAGATTTGGCGACGATACGAATTCTGACATAGAGCCTAGAGGGAAAACCAGACCGTTGTTAGATTAGGTCACGCGTCCATTGAAATATAATTTCTTGGATATGCGGGTTTCCTCACGATGTTTTCCTTCACCGCCGACCAAGTAATAATTACAAATATGTATATAAATCCGAAAACACGTATTTAGTGTAATGAACGTGCCCACACCTGTATTTGAACCAGTAGCGCAGTCGATTATTAGCTTGGTTGTTTATCTCCACAGGCTATCACTGCTTAATCAATACCATTTGCTATTTATCATTTTCAAACTTTTTGAAACTGAAGTTCTATGATAATTTGTACGGTTAGAATTACTATACTCATGTAAAAACACAACCCTCACTACCCCTTCCCCTTTAAAGAAATGCCACTTTACAGTTTTCTGTCATTTACGCTTGGGTATAATAGTTACAGTGAGAAATTATCCATTACAAAATTATTTTCAAACATGTTATAAGATTCATTTAAAATTTGCCGTAAACTTAACCAAAATGACTCATGAGAGGGAGTTGTGTTTTTCCATACATTACTTACCTACCATGACCAAACTGGTCGTGTTCTATCAGGAGGTGATGTCAGGAGCCCTAGAATCCGGCGAGCGTGCATGAGAAGAGCAATGAATGTTAAAGAAGCGAGTGAGGTATGTAAGGATCGAGTCATGTGGCGCTCGGTTCTCTCTGCCTACCCTGCAAGGGATTTGCCGTGAAGTTATAGATAGATAGATAATATTGTTGACCGTGCTCTGGCAGATATAATCGTCTCTTATCTCGCACATAGCTCACGATTCATGAAGTAAGCGATGCCTACGTAGCGAATGACAATGAAAATGACAGTATATTGTTTATATTCGAGGCCGCCATTAGAACCGCTGTCGGGTCGTTTCGACTGCGTGCGTGACTGCTGCGGCGAGTGCTGGGCCGAGGAGCCCGTTGCCAGGCCTGACTTCAAGGCCATCCGCACCAAACTGCGTCCGTTGCGAAAAGGAATGTAAGTCCTTACAATTTTATATACTACTACAGGTAAATATATGTATATAATATACTAATGATGTGAAATTGTTACCTTAACCTTATAATCACATGCAATACACGGAATATCGCTTGCGCGATCCCATAGCCATTGCGACCTCAGCAACTCTACAGGTTTTCACTTGTAACCACGCTTACTCGCAGGAAAACAATAAACTTCCGGGAGTTGTTATTTGGTACTTCTCCAAACGGCCGCAACGATTGCTAAAAAATAAGACATTTTTTTATTTGACATTAACGGGCACTTCAACACCTCTTACATTTTATTCAATAAAAGCCTATTGTACTCGTATTTCATTTACAGTATCATTTTTTCTTTTACTATAATCCTATTAGCATTGCGAAACTATCCGTTGGTGAAGGAAATATACCGCAATAAACTTGCCAACATATGTTTTTTTATTTCAATCAATTACACAATAAACTGATATTTACTTATTGTAGGAGTAATATTTAATATCATTCATGTAAGAAATAAATATCAACATATGAATACAATAACAATGGTGACAAGATAAAGATACCTATATGAATGCTTGTGCTGAACATTTCTAGACATATTTGTCGTTTAGATATTAATTGACATTGTAATGTCATTAAAAAAAAATAACAACCTATATGCCGATATACCTCTGGAACCTATTTTTAAGCAAGAACAGATCTGTTTCTGGTAACTTATTATATAATCAAATACTATTTACGATATTTATAACAAATAATCCGGATATTTATTTCTGTGTAAGCTCGCTGCATATTCTTATATTAACTTGTAAAATACAAAATATTTTAAAATCAGCAGCTTTACCCCATAACGATAATCCAAAAGACTAAACAAATACTTTAAAGATTATAGCGAGCGTGGATATGGCTCGCAACAATAATTTTTAGCAGTTATTTCTGTATGAATCCAAGATAATTCTACAATTACCTCCTATTAGTTTAACTCCCCGATTCGCATTAAGTGCGACATTTGATGTAGGCACTCATTCATACCCCGACTGGGGAAGTACCAGCACCTCACAGAAAACCGCAGCTTAACAGGAAGTCACTGTAAGGTTATTGTGTTCCAGTGAGTAAGTGAGGTTCTGAGAAGTTTTGTTAACAGCGACAATGGCAAACCGCGGGGGATACTTTTATTGTATGCATTACGTTCAACTATAAAATACGTTTTCTATGAATACGGTACCTACACATAGTCGAACGTTAATCAAGAACGATAGCTTTTTAGCCGGCTTATGTCATCACGATTATATATGCTGCGCTACACTGATGATGTGGAGTCGACCGTCCCTACCGACAGTCATCGTCATCTTCCTCGCGATGTTCCTTCCTATTAGGGTTGCCGGGGTTCGCTACATAAGCCTTTTTTTTACATAGAGCGACTGATGTCAGACATCCACAAACCAGAGGGAAAACCAGAACTTTCTTAGGTCTTAGGTCACAAATCTTTCGAAATGTAATTTCTTCGATATGTAGGTTTTCTTACATAATGTTCCTTCACCGCCGAGAAATTGATAATAATAATAATATACATAATAACTGAAAACACGATTTTTGTGATACATGCCTACACCTAGATTGGAACTAGGGACCGTACCTACCGACAGTAATGTTCTTTTATTATCCAGGAAAGCGAACATTTTTGACAACATGATAGCGATGTTGGAGAAATACGCAAATAATTTGGAGGTGCTCGTAGACGAACGGACAGATCAACTACAGGAGGAGAAAAAGAAGACTGGTATGTACCTAACCACGATTATCCTATAAACGTAGGCAGTAAATATATGAACATTAGAATAATTTCAAATAGAGTTTGAGAAAACTTTGTTGGGCATATAGAGAGATTTTGAGAAAAATTTGTTGAGCATACTGGATCAAAGCTTATGGTCTAATTTCAGTCTCTGATTTATTTCTCGAATAAAAATAGACATTGTAAAAATATAAAAACCGGTAAATAGGTGAAAATGAGTCTGCATTATGGCAAAAAAGATGTAGCAAACAGTTGTACGAAGAGTGCAGTTACTCCTGCAGGTGTAGACTCCTGCAGGATATCTTCAACACAATTTAATGTTTAAGTGAACTATATAATATGAGTCACAATCGGACTGCAACGTCAAGCCCGACGTACCACTCAAATGTTGTCAATGGGCTACAATTAATTCGCATTCCCTTTGGCATTTATAACGAAAACATCTAACACAGAAGTACATTTTAATCAGGCTACGTGCATAGGTAATTAATAAACTTGCGTATTGAGTGTTCTTGCACTAGTGGTGCACATTTTTGGTAAATAAAAAATGTAGATTGATACTTCATTTAATATCAGATTCCTTATATAAAAAATAATATTATCAACTGCCTGCTTTATGCAGACGATGCGGCATTATTAGCAGAATCACCATCCGAACTGCAAACACTAGTTACAACAATGAAAGATGATTGTATGAAGAAAGGCTTACAATTGAATGCGAAGAAACCCAAGATAATGGTATTTGAAAGATAGACAACCAGAACGAACACTAGGATTATGGTTGATGATGTAGCGTTGGAGCAAGTGAATGAGATTGTATATCTTGGAAGCAATGGCAGGTACACAGCTGATGTGGAGAGACGAGTGAGTGCCGGGAATAGGGTGAATGGAACGTTGGGTAAACTTCTAGGCAGCCGAAATCTAAGCCAGAAGGCACAGCTCGCTATACACAACACGGTGCTAATTCCAAAGCTAACTTATGGAAGTGAGAGCTGGGTATGGCAGAGAGAGCATGAAAGTAGAATAAATGCGGTCGAGATGAGAACATTGCGCAAAATTTGTGGCATAACGCTTGCTGACCGCGTTCGCAATGAAGACGTAAGAGAAAGAGTTGGTCTAAAAGAGAGTGTCGGTGTTAAGATAAGAAAGGGCATGCTCCGTTGGTTCGGACATGTAGAAAGAATGCGGGACGAAAGAATGACGAAACAGATATACAATGCAAAAGTGGAAGGATGTAGGAGCCGAGGAAGTCCGAGACTAACCTACCATGACCAAATTGGTCGTGTTTTATCAGAAGGTGATGTCAGAAGCCCCAGGAACCGGCGAGCGTGCATGAAAAGAGCTATGAATGTCACAGAAGCGAGTGAAGTATGCAAGAACCGCGTCTTATGGCGCTCGATTCTCTCTGCCTACCCCGCAAGGGACTTGGCGTGAAGATATACATACATACATACAATATTATCAATTGCCGCACATTTTAAATTTCCTGTAATTTATTTATTGAATTAACAAAAAAAATATTCCGACGAATTGAGAACCTTCTGCTTTTTTGAGTCGGTTATTTAAATTGATCCATCAGTTGTTATTTAAGTTCATCCTGTTTTTTACTCGTGGAATACACCATGTGTTAAGAAAATTGCTTAGATAGTGCAACCTCACCTGCACGTCATGTTCTCACGTCTCGTATATCATACACGAATAATTATTGTTGTATAAAATTGCTATTTTAGTGTTAACATATATTTCAATTACGAGTATGTTCCCCGAACAAAGTGCATAGTGTGATATAGTCTCTTAGCTAAGCTGTGAACTAAGTATAGATAACTGATGAATATATACATTAAATACGTATAGTTTATACTCGCAAATGCCTACTTATATCATGCAAAAAAAACCGGTTAAGACAAACTATAATTTCGTGCACGCATACAATTATTTTTGTACAAGAAACAAAGTTGCGAAGCTTTGTGTAAGAGTAGCCATTGCTGATCCAATCCCTCAAGATTGTTCAAGATACTCTCATAACTAAAGATAGTGGTTGTTGCGTTTATTTTAGAGGCTTTACTAGAAGAAATGCTACCAGCGCCAGTGGCGGAACAATTGAAGCGTGGACGTCGAGTCATGCCTGAGAGCTACGACTCAGTCACCATCTACTTCAGCGACATCGTGGGCTTCACGGCCATGTCCGCGGAGAGCTCACCGCTGCAGGTATCGTATTTAAATTTTGCAAATACTATTTCGAAACATAGTGAAGTACAAAACCGTAGAAAAGTAAGTATGCGTATATTTTTCTACGGCACACTTCTTCACTTTCAATGCAAAAAAAACACTGTGTGGATTTTTTTATTAAAATTGCTAATAGAAATGTAAGAAAAACAGTACCAGTTGAGTTTTACTTGTACGGACAATGCTCAAGCGCGCTGACGACGGTACCTACTCAGGTTTAATATAAGCGCGGTGCCGAATTATAGGTACTTGTAGTATCGTTAGCCTTACGCGTTCGACCCTAATAATTATCTCAATGCTTAATTCATATATATTAATTAAGCATTGAGATAATTCTTAGGGTTGAACGCCTAATATATATTAAAATACAACGTGTTTTATGTTCAGTTATTTTTTTCCTGTATTACATTTTTATTTTATTTTTCCAGGTGGTGGATTTTTTAAACGATCTCTATACGTGTTTTGACTCCATTCTGGAGAATTTTGATGTCTACAAAGTGGAAACTATTGGAGACGCATATATGGTTGTAAGTAAACTTGTTCCTGTTTATTAATTACACGTTGCATATTGCACGCGCTAGACTCGATTCATACTTTATGCTTCGTATCTGATTTACGGATGTCCTTCAAAAATATTTTGTGAAGTATATTAAGTTACTAGGGAACACATAAAATATTTTTGTAGATACTCTATTCTTTTGTAGGTATCAGGTCTCCCAATTCGCAACGGCATCGTGCACGCGGGCGAGGTGGCGTCCATGGCGCTGGCGCTGCTTGCCGCCACTCGCGCTTTCCGCGTGCGCCACCGACCCGAACAACGGCTGCTCCTGCGTGTCGGGATACATTCAGGTATTTTTGTTTTTGTACGTAATGTTGAAATTATTAGTATAAAACGTCGTGCACGTGGCCTGCGTCCATCGCACCCTGACTAGAACTACTGCTGTTGGTCGGAATCTTCGAGCATTAAGAAATTGATTCTCTCTTCATATCGCAAACACATTATTATAACGAATGGTCGTTCTATATATATATATATATATATATATATATATATATATATATATATATATATATATATATGGCTAGTTCTTATTATGAAGGAATTATACGGGACGTTTTTAGTCCCATAGTTTTATTTCCTAAATTTAGTATGCAAAGTGGCCAGAGGTCAAGGTTTTTACTTAAATAAGCTAAGGTTTTGTGGGTCAGACAAAATATTGGTAAATAATTAAATTATAGGCCTTTTAAAAATGTTTGAAGACAGGCAAGTTATATATGGCACAGGAAAATGAAAATTAACTTTAAATATGTATAAAAATGCATGATAAGTGACGTGTATATACTTGACTATATATAATTTATACATTGACTTAAAACCGTTAGAAAATATTATGATGTTAATGTTATTTTACTGCCAGAATAGTGAGAAATAACCAGGAAAGTGAGATTATTAAACACAAATTCTCATATTTATTTTTTATTTAGAAATAATGAATTACAAAATTTTAAACATTAAGGCACTAGGAATAATGACAGTCTGTTTTAAAAAAGTCTTTGTAGCATAATAGTCTAAATTTATCTTAAAGAGATCATATAATCAACAAACTTAATGTATTCTATGAATATGTGTACTTAAGTACAAAAATAAACAACAGCCTGTTTCGAGGTAGTAACTTTAAAGAATCTTAAGTAGGTACTTAAATATTAGCATGGCATCAAATATCACAATAAAACTTTAATAATAATCAGTTGAAAATTCACTAAATAGGTTAGTTTAAGTTTGTATTGCATAGTCTTTATCCGACAAACAGGACAAGTGAACGATACAAGAATAGCACAATATCAATTAATGTTTATAATTTAATTTACACTCTGATTATATGAGGTAGTGACTTTATATGTCTGTTGCATGTCTCCTAAGACTAAATGTGTGAGTCAAAATTATATATCCATCACCTGTAATCAACCACATTTACTGCAATAAATCATATTCTTATTCTTATTCTTATTCTAAGATTCGTTTTGATACAGTTAATTTGCGCCCATTGATGACATATGACGCATTGGATCCAATCTTGGCCTGTTGTGTCTTCTTTATGTAACGATCTACAGATAATACAGTAACAATCATCAGAATCCCTTTCGTGTCTTTATTTTTGATTTTTTCCTATAACATTTGTCTTTGGTTTCTTTTTTTGGGAATGGGTCTTTGCAGTATAGGTTTCTTTATCTCTTCTCCTTGGTGTAACTGAAGTTTGTCACTTGCTTTTCTATTCTTTTTCAGCCTTCTTTCATTTTTCGGGAACAGATCTTTAGGGTCTATATTTAACACAGGATCGCTAAGGAAACCATCAGGACCATCTATAATTCAGTGTCACGTCACTAGTACAGCTCAAAATATCATCCATGTCCGGAGGGTTGAGTATGCTGTGGCTTCCGGCATCATTCCTTACAGAATCTGACTGGTCAAAGATATCGTCATTTGAAATTTCTTTTTCTTGTCTTGTCTTAAGTTTTTTAGATTTTCTGTTATCTGTTTTTCAATAGTGTCGCCAAATAATGCTTTTTTTCACTACTTCAGTTCGAGTTGTTGGGTCATCAGCCATTTGAGATATTTTCCAGTTTGGAGTTAGTAGTTTCTTAAGATTGTTTCTTCTTACGCAATTTGCTGACTTTCTTCCGGTATTTATTCAGTTCAGCTTGCAGTTTTTTAATTTTGTTATCTTTCTCTTTTATTTCTTTGTTTCTCTTACGTCTTTGTATAACTGACTTTTATCTAGCCACCCTTAACCTAGGCGACTGACTGAAAGATGGTTCTTGCAGCGGTGAAAGCAGAATCTGGGATGACGATGGTTCACAAATGAAATCTTCACTACATAAGCTTGATGGAGTGTTCGCTCTTATAAAATCTGTAGCACTCTTTTTAGCAGCATATTTTATCTTATAGTATTTACTAGATCTTTGCCGCCACAACTTCCTGCAGTGCCTTTTTTCACGATCAGTCATTTCAGATATTGTTTTTATTTTTCCAGTAGTTCTTGCCTTTAAATAATACTGATTTTTCTTTTTTTTTGAAGTAGATGACTTGTCTGGATCATTTTTCATTTGTTCATAACGTTTTCTTTCATTTTCTCGCTTTTGTGCTAATACTTCTTCCCTGGTCTTTTTTTCTTAAGTTGTGGCATTTTGGTTTCTGTGGAAAAAGGCCTCAACGGGTTAATAATACATACAATATTAAGAGGAAATTAGGAATCTAAGTGAATGTTTATCACTTTCCTGAAATGTTATCACTTTCCTGTCTCGATGGATCCAGACAAGTGATACACAGAAAAGTGATAATTTTGAGGTTTTTCATAAAAAACACAAAAACGCTGTATTTAAATGACCTGTTAATGCTTTATCGTATATTTACACTAGGTATTTTAATCAAAACCATAAACAATATTTAAGAAATCCAAATATTGTTTACGTAAATACATACCATACAAGTGAGAAGTTGTCTGACCCGAACGCGTTTGCGGTCGAAGAGAGCTTCGTGGCGACTGTCTGATTGGCTGTTAGGCGGAACTTTAAACGGCAGTGACCTTATTTTACTACGTATTTTGTCTCGGAAATCTGGCAACAGCGCTCAATATTCAATTTATTGGTATTCTTCTCATGTTTTTAGCTGACAGGAATGTGATACACAATTCGTGTCGCCCCTATTCTATGATGAAAAATCGACTAAAATTAGGGAGACACGCAACTTCTTTTTACGTTTTAGCAAAGTTTTATTAATTGTTATTGTGATTAGATATAATCTCTTTGATTTATGTACTTACTTTACGTATTATGTCGGTAGAAAACTTGCGTTTTGTAAAATCGCCCCACAGGAAAGTGACAAATTTGCTCATGTTTAGGCATTTTTCTCCAAAAAGATATTTTCGAACCTAGCTGAATTTCAGTGCCCATATAGAAGCCAATTAGTTCCTTATTCCAGATTCAAAATAAATCAGAAATATTTAAAAACTAAGGAGCTATGACTTGAGCGCACCAAAATTCCTTCACTGTAAGAACTAGCCATATATATATATATATATATACGAGTATTTACCCGATTGCAACACATATAAGACTCGAATAACTCAACAATAGGTACCCTTATACGTACAGACAGCAGTCCGGGTTGCTTTAATGCGCCTCACCTCTCTTAAAAACACCACGACGCGAAATAGATATATGTACAGGTATATATTCATGCACACAAGTAATTGTCCTGTATAGGAATCGAACCCGCCACTGGGTTGGTCTTAATGTAGGAACTTCTTTTTTAAATATTTATAAACCACAGGACCAGTCTGCGCGGGAGTAGTGGGATTAAAAATGCCCAGATATTGTCTTTTCGGAGATACTGTGAACACCGCAAGCCGCTTTGAATCGACGGGTGCACGTAAGTAACCTTCTATTATAATTATAAACTTGTGAAAAACGCCGCCAATGAACTTTATTCTGAACAGTTAGGCAACTCAAGGTTATGTAGGTCATGAAATAAATTGAAGCCTCTGCCAGCAACTGTCCCTACGTGCCTGCCATAGATAACAGAAACAACGGGAGATGTGACATACCACGCGAGTTTACACGGGGACGGTTGTCGCCGAGTTTCACCCCACCATAAAATACTCACACACTTAAATAAATAAAAAATATCATTCTACGCACACAAGTACAACGACACACATTTGTTAAGACGCTGTCATTGGATGTTTATTTAAACAACACCCAAGTAAGCACACACTACTACATTTATAAAGCGGCAGAAACAAGCGGCCGTATCTCGAAACTGTACACACAGTGAACGAATAATATTACTCGCTTTACATTGCGTGTTGGTAAACGAGCGGTGGAGACTGCGTAATGGTAGAAAAGCAATGTATGATTAAGAATGAGAAATTTGATATTTATAATTTGTATCGTGGTAAGGCCCTGGTAGAAATGGCGTCAGAGAATTTTTGAAATTAATTCTGTATTTATGCTTATAAAACGTAATATTATTTGTACTTATAGGTGATAAGTGATTCCATTTGATTTAAAGTTAACCACTGCACTTCTATTTTTGCAAAAAGGCAACAGCACAACTTGGCATTTTGCTAAAACAAGGAGCAACGTATCTCAATCGAACTTGATTGCAACTAACTAACTGTTCTTGGCAATGTTCTCGTTTTGAGCATATTGCGGCGACACCAACCACGCCCCCTCGTCACATCTCCCGTTGTTTCTGTTATCTATGGTGCCTGCAGAGTCTTCAATCATAATTTTTTAACTAATATTTTTATACCACTAACCTAGCACACATGCATCCCTAAAGTAAGGCTTTCTAGTTATCGTAGACTACAATCCAGTTCCCATGTGGAACACGACAAATACTAGAGACTAGGATATCGTTATTCGGCTGCGACGTGCTATCATACAAACACAACTGCTCTATGGATTTTTCAAAATTAATAACTCTGTTTCTGCCACAAAGGGAGAGAACTATAACTGCAGAAACAAATGTTGCAGGGAAAGAGTGGTCATAATAACGTACAACTATGCTTTGTCCGAAATCTTATTTTTTTTTTTTTGACCTGACTATGTAGTTGGCCCCTGTGGGCGATGACTACGTCACCGGAAGGGTCGATATCGAATGAGTACGACCTATTTTTTTGTTTTGTTGCCCTTTAACTGTTTATTTTAACTCTGTTTCTGCCACAAAGGGAGAGAACTATAACTGCAGATACAAATGTTCCAGTGAAATAGCGGTCATAATAACGTACAACCATGCTGTGTCCGATATCGAATGAGTACGACCAATTTTATACAATAATAACACATGAGTATGGGTACATTATTTAACTGTATCAGCGTTTAGCCGCGTGGCTGTCATCATTTGATTTTGTATAAGTAATCCAGTTATAATTTTATGATGATCAGTTCGCTAGCAGTTAACAACAACACTACATGTATGAGTTTATAAGAAGCCCATGTAACATGCACCCTCTTTGTCTGTGTGTCTGTGTGCATTTGAGTAGTAACGAGCGCGTTAAGGGCACACTTGAAATCAGGATCTATTTATGCATGCAGGCATGCGCTATAGGATAACAACTATGTGTCTTCTTGCAGCCTTAAAGATCCATTGCAGCGCGACGTGTAAATCTCTACTGGATCAATTAGGTGGGTATATTCTGGAAGAGCGAGGAATCGTGTCAATGAAAGGCAAACGTGATCAGACGACGTACTGGTTACGGGGAGAGGAACCGGGGGCGGCTGCAGGACGTGCGGCGCGCCGCTCACAAAGAGACGAGGCTCCATTAGCAGCAGAGAGACGCGGACAAAGGAGCTCACTCAAAAGTAGAAACTGGAAAAACCAAGTTGGAGGATTACACAGGTAAATTTTGAATGTCCCATAATAATTAATGTCCATTGGCTTCTTGCGATTTTCACTAGATCATCGGTCCGGTCCTACTTTTGAGTTTTCCAGCCGCAATTAGACAACCTTTTAAGCCCAGCGGTCATTGGTTCTTCTAGCTATGTGGCCTGCCCACGGTCACTCAGCCACTCAGCTTGCTAATATTTAGAGCCACGTCGGTAACTCCAGTTCTACTACGGAAGTGCATATTCATGAATCTATCTCGCAGAGAAATTTTGCTGCTCCCCATCGCACACTGTGCAACCTTGAACTTCCATACGAGGCCCATAGCAAGTAGTAGTAGACCACGTTTCAGTGTCGTAAGTCTTCACTGGCAACACACACACTGGTCGGAACACTTTCGTCGAAGTATTTTGGACGAGACAATCTTTCGCAATTTCATTATCGCTATCCTTCCGAATTGGATTCGACGATCTCTCGTAGTTGGACTACTTGTCCCATGTAAGACATACTCATCAACAACATCGAGACTTGAACTCCCAACTGTAACCCAACGGAGTGGGTACAACATGTACATTCCACATCTTCATTTTGTCAGTTTTCATCTTAAAACGATTCTTAAGTATTGCTATATAAACTCCACAGAATGGCAATGGCAAATTTTAGGGCAATCACTGTGTTTATTATGTACTCGTATAAAATATCTGACATAACGTATGTATGTACTTTGTTACAGGTGTTGTAGTTTAGAATCTCCAAAGAAATTACGGTTCGCATCGGGCAACCATTTAGAGTCGCATACGGACAGCGTTCTCCATCATCGTAGCGACGAATATCTCATGGAGGTATTTATATTTGTTTAGAACAAATAAAAAATATTTTATGAAAATTCTATCAGCTGTTGTAGGTACATAAAATCAGTGGGGGCCCCATTAAAAAACATTATGATCACACTCTTTGCATACGACGGGCAGCATACAAGCATGTGCCCTACTTTATAAAGCGGTTACCGTAGCATATGAACGCTCGAAATATATTAAGTATCACTCGCGCGATACCCCCTCTGCTGCTAACACAGCATCTCCTTAGGAGCTTACTTATGACCGCAGTTAGATACACGCAGGAACCCAACCCTACAGAGAGTTGTTATTTGACTTCGGTTTTCGATGAGGTGGAGATATTACCTCAGACGGGCCGCATTGATGCGCCCTACCTCTCTTTTTTATTAGAGCTTATAATATTCATTCCTTTGTCGATATAATAATTAGTAGGTATTTTTGTATGATATTTATATATTGAAACTCCCGATTATGTACTAGTCTCTCAGGTCGAAGTTGGCAATTTTCAGTCTCTCCCACTCTATGTTAATAACATACAAGTATGTTCTTAAAGCTTCAAAAAACTAAAACAAGAAATCAAATGAGTGAGACTTACTGTTAGCTATTTAGGATCCTTCCTTTGATCTTCATTGCCATACCATGTTCAATGATACCATATTATTGTGGGGTCTTCCGAACTGCATTCAATAGCCAAGCAAATATAACACGTAGTAATTAAAACTCAATAACTTTGATTTTTTTTTTTAAATGGTGGTCTTTCACATTTATTATCAGCCAAGTTTGATTGTCCATATTATATCTATGTATAATGCTTATGTGGTGATTATTAGACAAATAAATTGCTACGACAGCGAGCATTTTCAGCTCTGTACAAAAGTTTAAACGATCGCTTTAAAAATTCTTTAATTTATCCAGACATGTGTCGATATTGTTTAATTACGGTTACGATTCCCTGTAGACACCGCTTAACTGTGGTTTAAATTGAATTGTGGACCTTTTCGAAACGTATAACTTCATGACAGCAACAATTTGTTTTCTCCACAGAAGCGAAAAGCCAGATTCCTTTCAGAACATATCACACGCATTGTGATCGAATCGACGCCAAATCACTTGATAGATTGTAATTAAATATTTGATATAATTGGTTATTATCGAAAAAGATTCAGGGTTGGCAATGCACGAGTGACACCCCTGATATTGCAAATGTCCATAAGCTACAGCGACTGTTTACCATCAGACAGGCCGTATGCTTGTTTGCCCCGTCAGTGGTATAAAAATAAATAAATGATACAAATTGTTAAAATGCATGTTTATTCTATGATTTAATTTGCAGTCGGTATATGTTACAACTTCGGTAGGCGTACACTTATACGGTCCACCTGATGTAAAGGGGTCACCGTGGACGTAACACCAGCAATACACAAAGTATCGCCCGCGCAAAGCCATCCGGCATTCTTAAACAGCAAAACCTTACTACGGCTAAAACAGCAACTCATTCGGAGCTTGCTAGTAACCTCACTCACCTTCAGAGACACATCAACCCCACAGGGAATTGTCATTTAGCTGAGGTTTTCTGTGAATTGGATGTACCTCACCAGTCGGGATGCTTTGATTAAACCTACCTCCTAAACCCTCCAAACGTTTTTTTTTTCAACTTTGAATAAATAAATAAATGACATGCGCACAACTTTTTTTACTTTTGGCAATCGAACCCACGAGGGGGTGTAGTGGGTGAGGGGTTTTCCAGTGTGTGAGTGTATTTACCAGAAAACTTCTAAGGAGTTGCCATGTTAGCATCCGGAGTGGTAACGGGCGAGCGATACTCAATATTGCAAGTTAAAAAATTGCAAGCGTTCCATAAGCTACAACAACCACTATATATATCAGATGGGCAGTAAACTTGTTGGCCTTGTTGCATATTAAAAAAAAAATGACATTTCAGGTAGTTGGCGAAGGGCGACTAGCCCCGACTCCACGAGGTGACCTGCTGGAAGCACCCAGTCTCCGGCACGAGTACACGAGCGTGTCGTGCCCTATCATCGAGCAGGCAGAGAGCGCGCCGCCGGCCGAGCCCAGCGCGCTCAACGAAACCTGCGACATTAAGCTCGTCATAAACGGATGCTACGAGGACGGCGCCGGCGTCCCGCTCCTCGCAGACACATAGTCCATGAACAATGCCCCACCGCCTAAGGTTATAGCTACACGAAACATTGTAGCACCGCATAGCAATTTTTTTCTATAGAACTTTTCTATATCATGATTAAGGAACCATATGGAATTTAAAATCCACGCTGCATACCTATAGGTTTAATAATAATTCAGCAGATTTTGTATCCTGACTATTCTCCTGTTGACAGTCCACCTGATGGTAAAGTATACTTCTCGCGTTGCCGCACTCTGCTACTAACACAGCACCTTCACAGGAACTTATTGGTCACTCACTCAGTCGCAGAAATACAACAACAACCTGTCAGTTATTTGGCTTGTGTTTCTATTACGAATAGGAGGGAAGCCTCAAGTTATCAAAATAATATTAACAATTAATGATATAAATGCTATTAGAAAATAGTCATAATGAAAGACAGAAATTAAGCTCTTGGAAAAAAAGATGCTTTTATGTGGTTCCTAAATCCTGATATACTATGTTGTATAATCTGTTTTCATGTGATGTTTGCACGGTATCGTGCAATGGACAGAACGATTCATAGAAGAAAAACATGCGTTGCGTCGTGTGGCTTCAGAAGTCTCTTGGTATCGTTATAATTTATGTCATCAACTCATTATTTCATATATGACTTGCTCTGTGTCAGATGTACTTTGCTAGCATTCAAGAAAGTTAATTAAAGTAACATAATATTATTATTCATTATATACTATCAAAATTCGAGACATCAGTAGAGAAGACGACAATATTGTGATATGCCAAATAATCAACTTTTATATTTTTAAAATGCCAAGTACACCTGAATTTTGCGTGTCCATAAAGAAAGTACGGTGTAGCACAAGTGGACGCAGTGTAAATATTAAATTTATATGCAAAGTGAAATTTAAACAAAATCTATCGTTTAAGGTTTTCGTCTATCAGATTTATTTCATTGTAATTTTAATTATACAAATTACATGTGATCGTACTGAGCTAATATCACGATAAATTTAATCTAGCATGATGTGTGTGTAAGATGTATTTACTCTGGATTTCACACTGCAATTCGATCTGCTTCCCTAAATTGTATGTTTCCAATATATAAATGGTTAGAGTTTATAAACACAGCGTACTTTCGTTTCAAAATTTCTAGACAGGACTTTAACTAAACCAATAACGATAGTAAGAGACTAAGCGTTTTGTGCACTTATCTAATGGTTTTACGTAGGTACCTACGAGTATATGGCAACTAGATGAGTGCAGAAACGCCCCCTTGAGGTGCAGCTGCGAATGGTGTCTCGCTCTCGGAGCGCATAGTACTTACCAGGCATTACTTACTAGTCAATGATTACTTAAGGATCTGTAAAGCTCTCGATTGAACGTCGTTCCGGGTTTAACATTAGATTGTGATCTATGTCAGTATTATTAAGAAACCTTTATTCGATAGAAATTATTTAATAACATTAAACTCTTAATTCACAATTCACGGTAACATCGTTTTACTTACACATATTATTTACAACATCATTTCATATACATACATCATTAGCGGAAGCGCTGCTTCCTTGACGATACAACTAATATACAGGGAGTTGGACGTTAGGCCGAACGCCGCAATGCACGAGGCCGTTGCGATTAAATAAACTACATGATATGCGAATGAGGCAACACCTAAAAGTATTGCTGGTTTACGTACAACTCGCCGGTGCGGACTAGTTTGTTAAAAGATGGCGGTAATACTTTCGCGTGGGTGAACTGAAATGTCCTACCAACCGCCATACATACGAACTCCGTCGCTAGATCATCAATGTAAATAAACACGCACAACTTGACACGTCTGATATTGTCACGGTCGGTGTGGGACCGTGAACTCGCCCCCTATTTACACGGCGCGTGAATATGAATGTAAACACTTTGATACTTTGTCACATACTTGATATTTGGTGGCCGCGACTGCGTGTCAACGTAAACGAGCACAGAGTTTAATCAATGTCAGCGGGGAAGGCGTCATACGGCGGATTCCCGGTCGAGCAGCGGCGGCGCGCGGCGCAGCGACGAGCTACTGCTGCGCGTGCCGCTGAAGATACCGAGCAGCCACGAGCGAATAGCAAACCGTGGATTCTTTCGTACATCACCTTTCGCGTCCGCGATGTTCTCGAGCGACCGCCACTTCTTATAGAATTCGATGTAATTCGCATCGTGTATCTTCCTCTTGGGGCGATCGAGTTTATTGTAGAGGCTACACTTGCGCAGCAGCGGGCTATCCTCGGTGCGGTCGTCGGTGACGATGCCTATGATGGTCCCGTTGAAGACGGGGTCCCCGGAAACGGTGGAGATGGGGGCGTCCATGTCAAGCGAACGTGTGGTGTGCTCACGGCGGATGGCGGCAGGCGCGCGCGGCAGTACGTCCAGCGAGAGCGCGCCGCGCAGTCTGACACCGCCGCCGCACCCGCCGCCCGTGCCGCGTTCCTCGCCCACAGTCGACGACGCAATTGAGCTCAAAGCATGCCTGCAAGCGGGTAGACCACACAATTAAACCACGTTCACACCAAAACTTATTCCGTCTTCGGTCAATCAAACGTATTCGTTCACAATAGACCAATAATCAGTCGCCATAATTACACATAGCATATTGTCAATTCAACGTAACTGTACAATATACAATGTGTTAGTGTAATTTATACTTTTGAAATTGCATGTATTTATATAAGGAACTGTCCAGTAACAAAAAAACCTATCAATATTTGGCAACATAAATTAATGGCACATTATAATTTACCATTCAACATTGATGTTCTGAGGCCTGCTCCTTAAAAACAAACATTTATTTGAAAGTTACATATTTATTAAATTTAATAATTAATCTTCCTAAAATATTTACGCAAGTGCACAATAATTGCTCGAACTTGACTCTACAGCGAGCTTTAAAGGGTTTTTAGCTGTCTAACTCAGACAATCTATTGTTCCCTCTAGTTGAGCTAACACAGCAAGCCCTTAGGAACCCACTGGTTAACTTACTTTCTGCTTACGCACTCTCAGGAACACAATAACCCCCCGCTGAGAGTTATTAATTGACTACGGTTTTCTGTAAAATGTGGGTGCTTCCCCAGAGAGGGTACTGGTACTTTGATGCGTTCCACCTCTCTAAAAACACCCAGTACAAGACAAATAGACATGTTCATGCACACATGCAGACTACCAGAGTCGTCAACATAATAAGTTTACATAAATAGACGGAATATGATGTTATTAATTACAGGGATCTTAATTTCATTTCATTTCAAAATATAAATGCATGTTCAAGGAGATCTGTCACCAACTGGACCATCTTCTTCTACGCGTTATCCTGTTTCCTAATATATTACGATTGCCGCTACTTAATCCCAAGGATCGGCGAAGACACTGATTAATTATATATGGAGCGACTGCCGTCAGACCTTTTTCTCCTTAGGTTGTGAACCTAGGGGGAAAACTAGATCTTTCTTACGTTAGGTCACACATCTTTCGAAATATATTTTCTTAGACGTGTGGGTTTCCTCACGATGTTATCCTTCACCGCCGAGCAAGTGATATATATATATATATATATATATATATACATATATACATATATATGTATATACATAAAACCGAGAACACAAATTTAGTTGCACATGCCCCCGCCAGGATTGAAACCGGGAATCATTTGCTCAATAGGCCGGTTCCCTATTCACTGGGTTATCACTGCTCAACTAGGCCAAATAAAATTTTTATGGATTTTCAATACTTTTTTTATTGTATACCTCGTCCGGGGACCGTTAACAGTGCGCAGGCGCCGCATGGGCGGGTCGTCAAGCGAGCCCCGCGAACCTCGCGCGCCCGTCGAGCCGCTCATAGAGCGCGTGCCGCTCGCTACGCGCTGCCGCACGCCGCCCGCCACTCCACCTGAACAATCAGCATCGTCACAATATTCTATCAACTAGGTACATAAACTTACAATAATAAAAATATATATTTATAACAACAAAGAGTCAACATAAAATCTAAAACCCTTTAGTCAATATAAAGTCAGTACTAACACTACAATAGTAGAAACCATAGAATCCTATAGCTAACTCTGACCTCCGTCGTTAGATCATCTCATTTGTACCACATTGAATTGTTATTAGGATCGCATTCAAATTTTAAGTTTGGCCAGATAAAAAGTGACTGATTCATTGTCATTACATATAAATCGATGTAATTAAAGTGTATTGAAAAATAAGAAAAACTATAAGAGAAATAATGTAACGATAGAAGGAATCTAGATTCTAACAAAGGCATAATGATATAAATACAGAATTTTCATAAAAAGAATTGAAACTTCTTGCTACGTACAAGAGCGTCTTGCGGACGTTTAGCCATAAACAGTCATGTCATATCATAGACGAAAGAGAAGCTCTTACCTGAAATAGATGTATGTCTGGAATCGGCCAGCCGTGGACTTCTTCTCGGTCTACAAAACAGCGGACGCTCCTCACCCTCCACTGTCCTCTTCTGTATCGCTTTATCAGTTGCACTGATCAGCCAGTATGTTTGTAACTAATCAAATATACAGTTTTATTTATATCTTAAATATTAGTTATTAGTGTTTTAGAATTAACGAGTATCTTATTTTGGAGTAGAATTAACACAAAAATATCGCAACACCCGATAATGGACAAAAGTAGTTTGTCCTGTAGTTAGAAATAGTACAGTATAGAAGTATAGGACACAAAGTTTGTAGTTTCTGCGTATAGTTGCAAAAGGGGCACATAAAACAATTAAAATAAATGTATTAAAGAAATACTGCCTATTGGTTTTGATGAAGGTTGATTTACAAGCAGTTTTTACATTTTTTTTCACAGAACAAATTCAGATCTAATTTGAATCTAATTACCTAACCTACTCATGTTGTTGTACAAACTAGACACCTTTAAACTACTTCCAAAGCTCGTATAGTCTTTCGGGATAATCCTTAGAGCCAATGCACCCCCAAATGAGGAAGCAAAGGGTGTTTTTAAAATGTATGGAACAATTCAATGAGTTAATTAAGGGGCCATACCTGTCCCTTGCCTTTAATGGTAATAGCACCCCTGGGCTCCACGACGTATCCGCCGATCTTTTCAAGTGCCTGCTTGCAGCTGGGCGATATGTGAATACGCAGCGGTTCACCATTCGATTCCATGCGCGATGCCGTGTTGACCGTGTCTCCGAACAAACAATAGCGGGGCATCGTGAGACCTACCACACCCGCTACTACAGCCCCTGAAAGTTATCATCTTATTTTTGCTTAAGATTTATGGACCTTTGGGTTATAGTAGACTTTTTCATGCATCAGCTTATTAGCGCGCTCGAAAAATCTACACTATCGTATAAAACTGCATTGTCTCCACTATATCTAGAACCACTTGACTGCGCATGAAAGCACGCCGCACTCACAAATACTTCGTGTTTTAGCGCCTAAATATCTAAGCGATTCGAGCCTACTGAACAATGCGAGGATATTTTAACCAATAAGCCAATAAGTGCCGCGATGTTGATCCGCGAACTAGCCAACTAGATGTGCGTTCTACTTTAACAACCGGAACGGTAGATGTGAATTGAGTTACTACGTAATATCGATCTCGTTAGTTATTTATAGGTTATTTCCTTCATGTCCAATACACATTGCACTGCTGGGATATGGATTTACCTTCTACCAGAGGTTTTGTGCATAAACCGCCATGCTGTCATTTGAAGATTAGCGGAGGCCAGTGTTTTCAAGTCGCCCGAATAATCCTGACTTAACAATTGTCATGTCATTGTATTCAAACCAGCCGGGACCGACGATTTAACGTGACCGCGATTTTTTAGCGCTAGCAGCGGAGGTGGTAAAGCGCAGACGAGTTCCTTGTATTGCTTGAGTTTGTATGCTACGATTTCTGCTTCAAATTAGGTGAACCGTGTGCGTGTTTGCCTCTCGACGTATTAAAGGTACATTCAAAACAATGCCAACAAGATACCATAACGTTTGATAGTAAATACTACCTAATAAACTGCTAAACTATTCATAGTGTGTTTCAAATTATTAATTTTACATTTTTTACTTTACATAATAAATGTCAGAAACATAAAGTGTGTAATGTTTAAGTATACATACCTGTATGTATTCCTATCCTTAATTTAAGAGTTTCATTTGGTCTATGAGATATTTTGTGACTTTTGACGGCGTTCAACAGTTCAAGCGCCATCGATGCAATTTCGCCTACGTGTCTATCTTGATTCCTTATAGGAAGCCCTGAAACCTGAAATCACATTCATGTATATCTCGCAAATACACAGACAATGTCCATCAAGCAGGCTTAATGCTGTAGGAGAACGGGAGAACATATAACTACGGACCTTAGTGGCTTATTAATAGGAAGTCTCGTTAAGGTCACTATGACATCCGTTTATGAGATACGTATTAAATTAAATGGTCATTAACTACAAGTTTGTAATATGTGTTGAGTATGTAATTATACGTACGAATGCATGTAGAGTGTGTATTAGCAATTGAGGCAATATTCTTAATGAATAATATATTTTATACGTAATTATTTATAGATACAATACATATATATATGACACCCACATATATGTACGTATAAACATATTTTTTCAGATAATTTTCAGTTTCTTCATACGACGGTGTTGTAGGCCAGGCTGAGTATTTTCTTGCATTGAAATTTGGTCCGATGATATGTGGATATTTTTAGTTGGTTTTGTTATAGAGACAGGGAGCCGCAAAGGGAAAGAACCTGTGTGAGAAAGCTGTATGACAAATAGTTTTTAGATACGTTATGCGACTTCCGTTTTGAAGTTATATTTGAGTCACCATGTTACTTAAGGATAGTGTTATGTATGAATAGTTAGCGGATTGTCAACAACTCACATTTCAAGTATAAGAACGCAATGGGATACAGCAAGGGTTGTAAAGTTGATGCTTTGAGTAATGTTTGATTTTAGCAGTTGGGGATTTGCGGCATGTCGAAGTTTTATAAAAATTTATCGTTGTGAGCCTTCAAAGTTAGCGCTGTTATGTGTTGTTTACATCCTACATTTTTGTCAATAATCACTCGAAAATTCTTTACGTAAGATGTTTATTCTATTGGTAGGCGGCAATACGTGTCCACAGTCCCAGTTACGAGCAGTTAATTTGAAGTTATTTGTGCGTCCCTCGCCACGGATGGTAAATGTAATAACATTTATTACATTAGAAAGAGATATACAGATACTTAAGGGATATTAGACTGGTCTATAGTCGACTACCTACTTTTAGTGTTATATTTGATAAAAGACGGAATAATATTTGATACTTACCACCATATAAGCATCTCCGATAGTTTCTACTTTGTACACGTCATAGCCTCTTATAATCCTATCGAAGACCGTGTATAGGTCGTTTAGGAAGTTCACGACCTGCAGCGGCGTGCTCTCCGCGGACATGGCCGTGAAGCCCACAATGTCGCTGAAGTAAATAGTAACAGAGTCGAAGGATTCGGGTTCCACGCCTTCGCCCGTCGTCAGTTTGCGGGCCACCGACCTACGACAAATTATTACACGGTGATACATTTACGCACAAGTCAAATTGCAGGTCGCACAACCCAGCGTGATCACCATACAGTAACTCTTACAGTATTACTAACTCTTCCTGACGTCGGATATTTCTTGTTTGTCGTAATTGTCAAACTTTTTTGACGTGTCGTTTTCATGAAATTTATCATTTTAAGGTATAACCTACAACATAAATAATAATATAACATTATACCTTTTTAGCAATTTGTATATTTTATATAACCTATAAACACGTCAAGATTGTTTGCCAAGTGCGTTTATCAAAATCTAGTGTTCATTTTACATTGCTTGCAGCGCCACCTTTTATTATCTAATTCTTATATTGGAAATCTCCTAAATACTGGTTAAGGTACGAACACAAATACCATGCAATGTGTAAATTAACACAATAGAGTTCAGTACACGAAAAGAAACAAACTTTTGATGGACGGACCATAGTCAAATGCCGAAAAAAAACTAGTACAGTACAGCATTTATAACCTATACAGCCTTAGTTCTAGTACAGTAGGCAATAACAGTAGGTTTGGTCGTTCAATAGTATCTGTCGCACTGTTCAACAGATTATCCGCGATTTGTGAACGGATCCCATAGTAAAATGTTACTCTTTTTTATACAACCCAATGTGATATGTTTAAAATATAAAGGTTGAAACGATAAACTGCATTAAGATAATGCGCTTTTTCGTTTAATGGTACAGAATTACTTTGATAGTGTAGTCAACTGGATTCTTTATTTAGTGGATTTATTAAGTTTACAATTTCGAGTAATTTAAATTAATTAACAATGGGTTTAAACAAGATTATCGTTTCACTATGGCGTAACTATTTGTTATATTTAAAAGAAAAATAAATATTTGCATTATTTATATAATGTTATATGTGTTCATACCTTTACATGCTAACTACGGGCTGTAAATTTTGATTCTTAATTAAATCTATCAAGCACATCATGTACATTTTTGTAACTATCTTGAAAAACTTTGCTTACACTACAAGTGCAAAAAAATTATTAATATTTTCAAAAACATCGTCTTAAACAGTTCTAATTCTTACATTATTAATTTTCTACTTAAGGGAGCATGCTGATCTACTTACAACTGAAATTTCAAAGTGCATTATAGTGACGTAAAAATAACGTATGTCAATTTTCCTATAGTTCGATAGCAATTACAAAGAAGACAAAAAGTTGCAAAACAAGCTAGAAAAACTACATGATAGAAACTGCCATCACCGCCCGGGCGCGCCACGCCACAACCACCGCAAAAACCCAAGCAAGCTCTACTTCTACTCCAAATCTGTTAATGAAACGTGAGAATTCACCACTTTGCCCCGATAAATAAGGGCATCGCGATGTGATCTCCTACGTAAGTGTGAAAGGCAAACCATATTAACTACAATCACCAGTAGGGAGTTAATTACCTCAAGACATTTTCACGACATTTCTATAATGGATTCAACCTCCACATCTGGAAAAGAACACAAGTACAACAAAGTGAATACATTTACATTTTTTTCTTTTTTGAACAAGACAATGTGCCACTGTTTTACATCAAGTCCATTTCGGCGCGTCAGATCGAGAAACAATTCGTTATTGACGAAATAAAATATATTATTTTCTTGTAAAAGTATTTTCCGATCTAAAATATCTAGATAGTTCGAATAAAGTATAAGCGGAAATTATTAACAAAAAATGAAGATTTAACCCAAAATGATATCGCATACGCTAGTAACATTCGAGGAAACCCAATAATAGCGCTTCGTTGATGAATGTTCAGAAAAATTAGAAAATGGAGTGCATAACGTAATAAAACAATTAGAACACCTTTACCATTGCAACAAATTACATGTAATGAATGATAGCTTCACCTTCAGCACATTGAAAGAATGTTTAACACGTAAACGAAACAATTTAGTAAAACCAGAATTAAATTCTGTATGTACCTCTTCAGACACTTTGGAAATCGAATCAACTGCTGGGTTTCGAATAAAGAATAATTATTCTTCTATATGCGGTTGGCGTATAGGACAAATAATTCTGTTTTCGTAACATAATAATATTGTAACAGTACAAAGCAATATATAATTTTTAACTCGAAATAAGTTATTTGTAATTTTCTATGACCAAATATCATCTAAAATTTTATTTCATAAATCTGACGAGTAATTTCGGCTATAGGAGAACCGATTTCGAAGAATTTCGAAAAAATAATTCTTTTCTTAAAAGCTGCTTGCGTTTCTAAAGTTACCTAAGGGGTTTAAACTTGTCAATAAGATACCAGTGCAGAGTCATGTCAGAATTATAATAATATTAGTCTGCGATCGAAATTCAAATACTTGGACTAAATGTAAACAGTTTGCCATTATGACGTGTAAAAACGGGTGCAGCTTGTTGTATTTGCGTCTTCTTCGACTGTTGCATACAATTATTCACCCAAATTGGTTACGCGCCAAAATTAGTGACACTATAGGAGAAGGTTAACCATTTGGGAGCTCATGTTACTTAAATAATACATGCAAACTTCAAATAATTCCTTAGAAAACCAGTCAAGTGCTCGTCGCACTCACCCTAAAGGGTTCCGTATTACTATTCTGTATATATCGCAATAAATTGTCGAAGAATTAAAATCTTTTTATTTGTTAACTTAACGACTGCAATTTTGAGTCGGCATTTTCAGCATCAATTGTTTAAATACCTAACTAGAGAAAGAAAAACTTCTTAATCAATCAAGACTCCCTCAGTGAACCCATGGAGTACTCCATAGGTTCACTTAGGGGGTCCATTGTACTGCAGAGGGAACCTAGTAGTGCCTGCGACTTATGACCCATATGAGTACCTCTTAGCGTGTGCCGTCAAATTTGGTAAGATCCTCCTAATGCGGTTTTGTATACTCCCGACTCTGTGAGCAGTTCTAGACAGACCAGTCTTTTCGTAGTTTGAAAAGAGATTAAGTTGGTATGCCAGAGACCAGTTCTACTGCTCTCTCCCTCCTATTCTACTACTAAAAATCAACCACATAACCTTTTTCGATTAATTCCGTTGTTAGGTCCTGTTATTCGCATCTGTTTGTATTTATTGTGTAGGCTCTAAGGGTCTTTGTTTCCCACTATACCACTGGCTCTACTAGTACCATACGCGCGAATTTCTTTACAGGGGAGTATGTCTGGTCTGCAAGATGAGACAAGTAGGTCCGGAAAGACTTTGTAGTGTCCATTATTTTCCAACTTTGACGGCCATTTCGTTAATTTATTTAGAAGATAAAAAAAAACAAATTTGTACTCTATTTATTTAGCTCTAAACATAAGCAACACACAGGCCAGGGTAAATTTCATCTTTTCATCTATGTGAAAATGTATCTAAATTTCAGGTCTATAACTGATTTCGTTTACGAGCTTAGAGAGACTGTAACATTCGGAATGACAGGCAGCATAATAACAGCAAAATTTTGCTCCTTCGGTACGGAACCCTAATGAAAGAATACAATATCCAATAATTAGCTACAGCTAAGTCTGGGATAATCTCGAACCATAATTTATTTTTTCTACGATATTATATGAAAAAATCAAATTATGATTCGACAATAAACTTGATGTCGTGGACATATTCTCATTAATTTTAATGTGAACTTAAATGTATCCTTGTTGTACTCAACACGGTTACAAGTAACACGAAAACAACGATTAGTAGTGCAACTTACTTTGGTAGCATTCTGTGTAATAAATCTTCTGTCTTCTGCTTCTCTTCTATCAGTAGCCTTGTTCTCTCGTTGACTAGTTCTTCTAAATTATTAGCGTACTTCTCCATCATGTCCATCATTTGATCCATTATATTTCGCGACCTACAAAAATTAATAAATAAAATGACAACCAATTACATAAGAGCCCACGAGAGCCCAACCGTGGTGTTTCCATGATTAGTCAGCACGAACAGATCATTGGATACAAACCAGACGTCAGCATAATCTAAGAGGATAAGATAAGCGTATATTTCGCTGATGAAAGTGCTACATTGTCCCCTCGTGAAACAATGATCGCGCTTGCAATTTGATGTCCAAACAAACACAAAATCAAAACATTTTCTCATATACTTCTTTCGGTCTGCGCTGAATCTAAAAGTCACCAGTAGTCACAATATAAATTATAGTGCACACTGGAGTCTCCGCCGCTTTCTCCGTGAAATATTACTGCCTCTAAGTAACACTTCTTCGACGCTGCACCCATGTACACGGGTCTGATCGTGTCATGTACAAAAGTCTGTTTATGTAGCATAAATACAAATAACATCTGTTTATACAGATTGTACCAAAACTAAAGTTATATATTTTTTCTACTTACTTTCCAGACTTCAACTTCTTTAAGCGACTCCGAATGGTAGGGAAGTCTGGTCTTACATTGGGGTCCTCGGCCCAGCAATCCTTCATACAGGCTATCACATAATCATCAATGCTTCCTTCGAGAAGATTCGTATCTGGTCGAAACACATCCTCGCCGTCTAGTTTGGATCTTTTTACTCGATCTACGATATCTGTAATATAAAGGAGATTGTTAAGAAAGTTTTGAATTTTTTTCTCATTGAGACAATATTTTCAACTCACGAAACATTCGGTGTCAATTGGCAATCTAGTATTTTTTTATACTACGTCGGAGGCACTTCCCCAGATGGGCTGATTTGATGCGCCCTACCTCTCTTAAAACATCCAGACAGACAAACAGACATGTTCATGCACACAAATGTTTGCCTTGTGTGGGAATCGAACCCACGAGCGTTGGCGTCAAATCGCGTCATTCACGACTGAGCCACCGAGCTCGTCAATATAATCTCGAATAGTAATCAATTATCGAAGTCCATCTTTATTTACACACCCAGTTACTTATGAGGTAGGTGGAGAACTTTTAAAGTTCATATCGCTTTTGATCCACGCCCTTACCCTAGGGCTAATGATATACGAGTTTTGACTTTCCTCGCCTCCTACATCCTTTCATATCTGTATATCTGTTATGTTATAGGACACCATTTTCATACTCCCGAACCAATGGAACATGCCTCTTCTTAACACCCGTGCTCTCTTTCAGACCAACTCTATTTCTTACGGCATCATTGTGAACGCGATCAGCAACCAGTACTTTCTATTTTTCCTTGTGAAATGTGAAGCGGCCCGAAGGGTAGAGCAATAAAACTCCGTTCCAATATGTTTTTTTATAACGTCGGGTGGAAAACAAGCATGCGACTTACCTAATACAAAGTGGTTACCGGAGTTTATGACTCCCAGCAACACAAAGAATAACACTTGCGCGTTACCATTCTTGTTACTAATACAGCAACCTCTAGGGAGCTGAGTAACATTACTCAGTCGCAGGAATAGAATAAGCCAGTCAGGAAGTTTTCAATTGGCCGCGGTCTTGTAGGAGGTGGTACTTGGCCGAACGGGCCGCTTATGAATTAGAAGGCATACTACAGATAGGTGAGGTTGGCTTTGGCTCAAATGATACAAAAAGAAAAATATATAAATAAATATTTGACATTGGGCCCTTGCGGCCACTTAAATTTGCTTTCATTTTTTAAATAAAATCTTATTGTATCTGTACACAGTTTTAATTTTTATCTTTTCATCTAACAGCATTTCGAAATTATGTCAGTATGTTATGGTCGGGGGAAAAGCTTTTTCGTATTTTATAAGTAAAATGTTGCAATAAAATCTCTTTGTTATCTGTTGTACTGTTTGTTATCTGGCTGGTTTTTGATACCATTAAATAAATGACATTCTTAAAACTGAGAGTTTTAAGAATGTCATCTATTTCCGTCATTTTTCTATCGTTTTTCTGTCCGTCAAAATGAGTGATTCTAACGAGGAAATTCTACATTTTCAAGTACGACTGAAAAACAAGCTGAAGAGCTAGAGGTTGACCACAAAACAGTTTTAACCCATTTGAAAAGTCTGGATATACAAAGAAGTTCGATATTTGGGTGCCACACGAACTCACTGAAAGTCAAAAGTCAGTATAGCAAAACGCGAATTAACTTGCTTATTGCATTGGTGGTACTTAGTGATGCTGAATATATCGTGGAATTAAAAGGGCTTTTATTTTAGAAGAAGCTATTTTACCAGAGGGAGACTTTGTACAAAAGTCGTCTGCATGGGTACCTCTGTCTCATGGGTACCTATTTCTACCGCCAAGCAGCTATATTCATATAGCTGTGTTCCGGTTTGAAGGGTGAGATATGGCAGAGAAATTACTGGGTACTTTGACGAAACAGCCTTAGGTCACAAAAAAGGGCATCGTTAATTGTGAGCTTGTACCGCCGGGCAAAACCCGATTCGGATCTCTACTGCCAACAACTAATGAGACTCAAGAAACACATAGAGATAAAACAGCGGAATTGATCAACAGGAAGGGTGTGGTTTTTCATCGTGTGGTCTTTAGCCACTGAGCAAATATTGGAAGAGCTTAGTTGGGAAATATTAATGCATTCACCATAGAGTCGCGACCTTGCATCATCCTATTTTCATCTGGTTCGGTCTCTAAAGATTCTTTAAGTAGTGTGGTGTTAGGTTGTTTAACATCAAGAGAGGATTGTCTAAACTACTTGTCGCAGTTTTTTGATCAGAAGTCCCAAAAGTTCTACAGCTTATGTCACTACCTACAAAATGGCAATAACTTATCGAGCAAAATGGCACATACATATTATAATCCAACGTAAATAAACTATGATAAAAAATATCTTGAATTTGTATATAAAATACGAAAAGGTATTTTTTTCTGACTTACGTACATATAATAATGTCAAATGGTAAAATTTATTTATTTATTTATTTATTTTGGTTTACCAGCGATTGTACACACGAAATCTTAAAAATATAATACATTTTATTTATATCTTACTTAGTATGACAAACAATTATAGGTAAACACCGCATGCAATAGACAACATAAATTGAAAATATAAAAAAAAAATACAAATTATTAAATGCGATAAATTATTTCAATTGTGATTTATTATATTATATTTGTGATTAGATAAATTAAGGTGAGTAACAACATTTTATGAATTATTTATGCGTACGGTTTTAATAAGTTTGGCCAGTGAGTCAAAGTGGATGTCGAGTAAGTCGCTGAAGCCGTTCACTAACTTGCAAAGCCTAGGTACGGGTGAGTTGGCACCCATTACCGACTTTCGCACCGGAGGGCAAAGCGGAGTTATGACATTGCGAGGAATTCTTCGGGGAACTCGAATTGGGAACATATGGAGTAATGGAGGGCAGTCAATTTTGTTCTTAAACAATTTGAAAACAAAAGACAGATCCAAAATATCACGACGTTTCTCTAATGATGCCATTTTAAAATGATTTAGTCTATTTTCGTAGGAACGAACATCCTTTGCTATACCATTACTAAAGGCTAAATATGCAACAAATTTTTTTTGAATGCGTTCGAGTCTAAGAGAGTGTGTGGCATAGTGTGGCCTCCATATGACACTGCAGTATTCTATTATACTCCTCACAAGGCTATTATATATGATAATTTTAATACTAATATTCTTGAATACTTTGGTATTGCGGATAACAAAACCCATCATTCTACTGGCTTTTTTTATGACATTCTCTATATGCGGAACAAACGTTAACTTTCTATCGAATGTGACACCCAGGTCCCTAATTTGTACAGTTTTTTGAATATGATTATTAGCTATCAGGTAGTCAGTTTCGAATGGCTTATTTTTTCTACTGAAATGTACGTGATGACACTTTTTGATATTTAATTTCATACCGTTATTATCACACCATTTCATTAATGCATTGATATCATTTTGTATCAACTCGATATCATCAACCGAATTACAGACCCCTACCAATTTTAAATCATCGGCAAATAAGAAAGGCCTTGTATGTAAAAAACAATCAGGTATGTCGTTGATAAATGCGTTGAAGAGTATGGGACCCAAATGTGAGCCCTGTGGCACGCCAGATGTTATGTTGTAAGGCTGAGACCGATATCCATTAACAACTACATGAAAGCTTCGACCATTAAGATATGACGATATCCAACTCAAAAGAGAACCAGTCACCCCATAGGCCTTCAACTTCAACAAAAGTATTCTATGTGGGACTCGATCAAAAGCGCTTGAAAAATCGGTGTAAATTACATCCGCCTCTCTACCGCTGTCCAATGTGTCACTAAGTAACTCCGTAAATAACATCAAATTAGTACTGGTCGATCTAGATTTAACGAAACCATGTTGATGATCGGTTAGGTATCTTCCAAGATGCTGCTGAATGATAGGGCAAAGTAATGATTCCAGTATTTTAGCAAATGATGATAGGATTGAAATGGGCCTGTAATTGGATACCATTTCAGCCCTATCACCCTTATGAATAGGCACCACCCTAGTTAACTTCCAGACATCAGGGAATACACCCGACTGCAGAGACTTATTGAAGATTAAAAAGAGCGGCATTACAAGTTCATCTGCGCACGATATTATAAATAGTGGGGGAATATTATCTGGCCCAGGGCCTTTATTAGGATCTAAAGACCTCAAACACTTGAGAATCGTCTGCTTGCTTATATGAGGTGAGGTTAGAGCCTCGGAATAATTTATCAGTCGCTGCCAGTTACTTTCATTTACGTTCAGGTTCTTAGTATTGTGTACATTGTAGACTGCACCAAAATGAGAGGCAAATAATTCACAAATTTCAGCGCCATCCGAAGTACTTTTAGTGCCATTGGTCAAAGTGTCAGGGTAATTACTTTTACCAGCTCTTTTCGCCTTCATAAACGACCAAAAAGTTTTAGGGTTGTTCCTAATAGTTTGTTCCATTTTTTCAATGTACTTTTTATAACACGCTTTGGATAGAGTATTGCAACGTTTGCCGATCAATTGTAACTCCAGCATATCAAGTGGATTTTTATACTTTCTATATCTGCGAAGTAGATTTCTCTTTTCGCGTAAAAGCCTTTTTAGATCTCCATCGAACCACCGTGGAGTAGAATTATTGTTAAGCCTTGTAAAGGGCACATATAGGTCTATCAATTGATTGAGCTTATCATAAAAAACATCAACCATTCCATTTACCTCCGATGACTTGTTAAAGAGTTCCTCCCAATTGATCTCAGATAAATGTCGACGGATCTGCAAATAATTTGCTTTACGAAAATCGTACTTTTTGCTATTTATATTATATGGTAATTTATTGTCACGTGTATTAGAGATTGACATTTCGAGGGGGGGATGGAACGGGTCAGTGGGTGTTAATATGTCAGTAGCGTTGATTACCGTACACTTGTCAGGCTTGAAGTCCGTAAGAATTAGGTCCAGAATACGGTCAGATTGGTTGCTAATGTAATTTAGTTGGTATAGTTTATTAATATGCAAAAAGTCTACAAGTATTTGACTAAAACCAGGAGCCACATAACTTCCCGATGAGTCACCAGCCAAACCCCAATTTATATTTCCTAGATTAAAATCACCTACAATACAAGTGCCAATGTTAGATTGTTCAAAAATTTTATTACAGTTTCCTAAAAAAAGATCCAACATAGGCCGGTTCACTGGGGGTGGCAAGTAGACTCCACAAAGAGCAACTCGATTGACAGTTTCACTTAATGGTAAGTCCAAAATAACCCAAAGGTCCTCACATTTAGTTTCCCAGTCCATTTTACGACTTGATTTAATAGTCCTTAACACCGCGATCAAAACTCCTCCACCATCTTTCCGTTGATAATAACCTGAGCTTTCCCGATCCCTTCTATAAACTACATATCTGTCATCGAATAACTCACTACTTGACACACTACCATTGAGCCATGTTTCCGTTAAAATAATTACATCGTAGTTATTACAGCATACATTCTGATAGAAATTGTGGGTTTTGCTACGCAATCCACGTACATTTTGGTAGTATATATTTAATGATGTGAATTTTGATTTTAACAATCCAAAGCACTTGTACTAGATTTGAAGTAATCGGGTTAAACTAACTTATTCAGGGACTGATTGTCTTTCACTAGTAAATAATCGGAATTTTCAGTCTTCCTAGCAAATATTTTTCCATTTCTGACCCATACAAATTTATATCCTAATTCTTTAGCTTTAATTCTAGTCGCAGCGTGAAGAGCTTTATTAGCTGCGGAGAGGTGCTCTGTAACGTAGATTGGCGATTCAGTTCCAGCAAAACCAATGTGGGTACTATTTAGTTTACCACGTGGATTAGCTTTATTAAATTGTATACATGATGCAAGAAATTGATCACGAATTCTAGGGGATGAAACCTGGACTACGATGGATCGAGGTCTCTGGGTACTGGGGTTAATCTTTGCTATGCGAGTGCAGTGTAAGATGTCCTTGTCGGTTAGTGCACAATTCACTACTTTTCCCAAGTTCTTTACAATATCTATTAAATTTTCCTGCTTTCTTTCAGGCATACACTGGATCTCTAAATTATTTGAGCGTGCTGCTTGTTCCAGCTGATTCACACGTACATTGAGTTCGGTGACGGTTGTTTCAAGTTTTAGATTTTCCTTTTGCAAAATTTTCATGTCTTCTTTCACCTTTTTGTGTTCCTCCATAAGACACTCATATTGACTGCTCACGAAGTTTAGAGCGTCTTTCATATCTGATATATCACTTTTTATGGGTGCTAATTCTTTGCATATGGCGCTAGTCAAGCTTGTATTAAATTTAGATAACATCTCGGTTAATTGTGTTTGTATCACATCTTCCACTATTTGCCGAACATCCTCCTGATCGATCCACGAATGTATCTCTGGTGGGGAGCTAATGGCAGGTCTTTTACCGCTTCTTACTTTTGTAGTGTTATGGACAGGAGTGTTATCACCTTTACTGGCTGCCTGCGATCTGCATATGTGGCAGTCCCACCTTGATATAGTTTTAATGTCTATTGTGTTATCAGGTGGTGTTAAACAAACAAGGTGGTATGATTTACTGCATTTTCCACAAGTTAGGTATTTTTCGTTCTCGACATTGTCGGAACAACAGCCCCAAGAGAGACTAGTCATTTTGTGATGTTGTAGTTGATGTTGAAATTGGAATTAAAATAAATATAAAAGACGAACAATTCATAAGCGATTGCGCAGCGAATAGTACGCGGCTATGCAAGCAGCAATCAAAAGTAAATGATTAACTGCGGGCGTCGGTCTGTATCACGCAGCTTATGCGCCGAAGCCGGTGCCAGCAAGCTGTAGAACGCGTAGCAGGCCGTGAAGCGCGGTGCGGTGAATCTCGGGTAACTCAAGGGTGAGGCGCGGTGAGGTGACGGGAGCGAATGACGACTCAGGTAAGGCGGGTATGCTGTGCCGCTCACGCGCCCGCGCAGCGGCGATCGGTGATCCTCGTGCACACTCGGCTGCTCTCGACGACGGCCGGCAAGCGGTCAACGTGTCCGCATGCACTCTTATCAGTAATGTTCTTTGGGGTAGGTCAGTGACGTTGTTAATAAATTGAAAATATTACCAAATGTTTTTCGTCGCTATGGCTCAACGGGATGGACAATCTTGAGACAGTTTTCACCAATCAATTGGGCGTTAAATTGACTTTAACTGGATAACACGTACACCTACTAAATAAAACTTTTTGTAGAAGAACAGAAAATAATTTGTAAGAAATAGTCGAGCACAGTGTCGTCTGACTAAAGCGCGCGCGCAGAATGATGATGCAAATTATTGAATACAATTTACAACAAAAGAACAAAACAAAGATTACCGATATACGCAATCTTTTCCTGTTCCTAAGATTTTCACTGAATTATAATTTCATAAATATACCGAGACATAACCGTGAGGATATTTATTTTTTGAACAGTTTTATAAGTGATTCCCTGGAGCCCATGTTATAAATAGAGCGGATAGCTATGTTTTGTAATATAAATAGGTACCAATATCAACCGCTTTTCTCCACAACAGTATACCATACGACATAATTCTGTGAAAGTAACTGAAATAGACTTAGCGCGCAGTAGTCATATCCGTCAACTGTCTGATTCTATTCACTGCATATGCGACGGACCTGAGATTACTGGTTCGTAGTTAGTATTATTTTATTTTATTACTATCATTAACAATTTATAGCATATTATTTATTTTCAATGAGAACTTATGTATTGGCTGAAGTCAAATTTGGAAGACTTTTTATACGTCAAATTTTAGTTCAGTTTAATAAAAGATTATTGCAAAAATTATTGTAACAATGTATAATAGCGGACAGAACATTGTTTACCTTGATAATAATTTTACACCACAATTTAATGTTTTCTGCGGAATATCGGAGTTTTAATTGTCGTATGGTGACGAATGAGTTCTCGTACATAACGGCTGGAGGACGACTCCCACGTTTAAGGGATAAAATTAGTCGATCGTTACCTTTAGGTTCCAACGCAGTCACTCCGAAAGGTCCTCGCCGTGCAATGATTTCGTAGAGAATGATCCCGAAAGCGTATACGTCGCCTTTCTGCGTCCCGCCAACTGTGCCGTTCGGATTATCCAGCTCTCTGAGTAACTCAGGTGATTTCCATAACAATCCTGCGTTTAAAATTAAAACCTTAACAGAAATCTTACAAAAAGAATAAAGACGTCCCACCGATGAATATTTTTCTTTTTTTTTAATTCATCTTAAAATTTGTTTACAGTACCTCTGTAATATTGATGTTCCCCAACAAAGTCGTTTTCAGCGCTGTACCTTAATTCATGCAGTCCGAAATCAGTAACCTGGACAAGTATTTTTTTTATTAGATGTATTAAAATTAAAAGGTTAGTTGTTAAGTTACTCTATAATATATACTACATGACACATTGGATAATTATTGGATAGATAAATAAATATACTCGTGTATACCTCATAGACATCGACTCTGTAAGATCTCTATTCAACGAGCGAAGTTATCATAACGATAATATTGTCTTGCCCTGTAATTCTATCATCTCTATAGCTATGCTAGATGCTTGATATTTATTGTGAATTTTTATAATTCTAAAAATTCAGCGATATAGATCTGCAAATACCATAAATAAACTTGGCAATATCACGATGTTCAAATAAAGACCATAAATATCGTGCGTGTCGCTTGCACATAATTATGAGCTTATTATATCCGGCTGGTAATAACTTATATAATTATATATTAATAAATATATAAATTATTACCGGTGGCCGTTAACAGTAACAACCAATAGTTTATTTAAAATTATAACTTAACCTACTTATTTATAAAAACATCTTTACAGAGTGTATCAAATATATATCCCAAGCTCAGTTGGAAACGTTCGAAAATCAAACTACGAGTACGTCTACGTTCGAAACCACAAACTATATAACTCGTGTATTTTTAACGATAATAAGATTTGTGTAATGTAATGTGACGTAATGACGATAACACAATGTGACGTAATGGGTAATGATTTTATGATAAATCTAAGGTGCGTTGCGGTGTACCATCATTTTTAGAAAGTCAACCTCACATGCACGTGGCGCACCCCGATAGTAAAGCTAACTTTGGAAAAAGGCTGATATTTATCACGAGCAATTCAACTGAAATGTACATCGGCTTTACATACGTTTTGTGGAATTAATATTTGCTTCGACTTCACTTCTATTTCAAGTCATTTGTCTAGCAGCAGTTGTATTTGTATTTTAAAATATACATTCATAGTAAATGACATACTATTTCTTGATATATACTACTACATGAAAGGTCCTTTTAATTATTTTAAAAGGGTGCCGATCATATAAAAGCCAGTATGTGACAAGTCACTTGATTAATGGAGTAACTGTCCCTATTGTTATGCATAACATAGCGAGAGAGTCAACACGAGTTACGTAAGAAATAAATTACCTGTAACATCCACCGCGAGGTCACCACACAATTCGACGACTTGAGATTCCCGTGAAATATCAATGGCGAAGAATGAATAAACGTCATACCCTGCAAAAAATAAATATCCTATTAACCAACGCCTAATTTAATAGTTTCTTTATTTGTATTTCTTATGCTTTACCTTTATGAGATCATGCACCAATGATGATATAAACATTTTGTCCAGTTTTATATCTTCATTCTCAATTATGTCCTGTAATAAATAAATATACATTTATTGTATAAACTGAAACTCACGTAGAAAAATATCAATTGAGTATTTTTTCTTAATGTTACGGAGACACTTATCTCCGTCTAGCTAGACATTGGTCCCAAAACAACAAGGCACATTCGTCGTAGTAATAATGTGCATTATCGATACGAGATCCGTCTTTTTTAACAATCATTGTAAATTTAAACAAACATTGACAACATTTGCTCTAGATATATTGCACTTTATTCTGTGGGTCTAGAGTCTGTTTTCAACTGTCGTCCCGATATGGCACTTCTAATCCATTTCTGTTCCGATGGGGTGTTATTTACATGTTATAAAATACTAACATCATATCAAAGAATACGTATGCTAATTATCAGCATAAACATTTCTTCGGAAATAAGTTTCTTTTATACAACGGCGGGAGGCATACGGCCCACCAGATGTAAAATGGATACCACAACCTATGAACGCTTGCAATACCTGAAGTATCGCTAGCGAAATGCCACCTCTGCTGCTGAGCCACTTCTTAGGAGCTTACTGGTAACCCCACAATAACCCACCGGAGAGTTAGTACTTGGCTGCAGTTTTCTATGAGTTGGAGATACTTAACCAGGCAGGCTTCTATGATGCGCCCTACCTCTCTTAAAAACACTCAGACCAAGACAAACAGACATGTTTAAGTTTGATTACTGAAATTTAAGTAAATTTCTGTAGTTTAATTTAAATGCCTACCAGTCGCTTCGGTGATGTAACCTACCAGTACCAAGAAATGAATTAAAAAAGTATTTATACCAACCAAACTCACTTTGTTGTAAACTGATACAAAAATAAAACTCTGTAACGTCGATTTCAAAAAGTGAAGTTATGCGAACGAAGTTATGAACTAACGGGCAATATAAACGAAATATCTGTTTAGTAGACTGATTTGTCCCAGATATTACGTTATTTTATAATATATTACCGAATGAAAAAAAAAATGTCATTTACGTAGAATAGTGACCTTTCTAGTTTTGTTAATTTTGTTCATTTGAAGACATCCATACTCACTTATGGAACTTGAGAGGCATAGATATAACTTTATACGCCCAAATCTGTGTATCTCTGTCTGAATTGTTTATATTTATTCCATGGCTATCTGTAACGGAGTGTAGGTTAAAAAAATGCAAGGATCTGTGATTATTTTAGTTGCAGAGACGTGCTGTCATAACGTATAATGCTATCGTTAATACTCACATATCTTCTGTCAGTGTCTCCATTATCCCGCCGACAAATGAGTCTACGTAATTAATTACTTACGTAAAGCGTACATTAGCGCAATATTATGCGGTGATCCACCACTAGCAGCAGCTCCATCACTGCATCAACGAACGAGTGATTGCACTTACATACAAGCTTCCCTTGGCGCAGTAGTCTGTAATGAGCAGCACTCGCAGCGGTTCCACCACCGCACCGATGAACGAGTTCAGATTGTCGTACCGCAGCTCGCGGAGTAAACGCATCTCTTTCATCACGTCTCGAGAAATGTCCTACAATGACACAACCACTCATTCGTTGTATGATTCGTCACCAATCAGCAAAAACGAAAACATTTAAAACCACACCCAAATTTATATCCAATACCATATTTTACAAAAAAAAATCTAAAAGCCATGCATGTTAGTTTGCAAGAGCGACCAACACAAATAATTTATAAGCATAGTTTAAGTTAGAATAAACATTAAAAATAAATAATTATAAGGTTAGAACTGCAAACATATAAAAAAAAATGGTTTAAATAACATTTAAATTAAGTTAGGATAGGTTAGAACAGTGACTGTATCAAAAACTCTACTCATTCACTCATTAGTTAACAGATCAAACAACTTTTTTATTAGTATTAAATAACGATTAAGCTTTAGGTTCTTATATTGTTATGCCAAGAAAGTAACACTTATTAATATTATACATAAATCTGTTAGAAGTGATCATTATTGATATACAATTTATACAGAAAAAAATATGCATATAAATAAACATATTCGCATTTGAGTCAACAAAAATTACGGATACAAATGTTATGAGAAGTGACGATTATGCCAAAAAAAACTATGCGTTTTAATTCATAATTTTAATAAGTACCCAATCTAGACCCTATTTTTAGGAACATCATTGTTAATTAGACGAACGACACGGTATAACAAAATATTATTTTTAGAAAGGGGAATGCCCATTTATGGTGTCAAGTTGTGCACAGTTTAAGATTAACATTAAAAATAAAATTATTATTTTCACAACGTCTCCCAAAAAATAACCTTTCTCCGGATAATAAATTATGCCTGATACAGACATCAGGCATAACGGGACCACTGGATGGTATTGTGGGTGGTTGCGTGCTACAGTCATCGATCCGGGAGATAGCCGCAAAGAGGCTGGCCATAAGATCGGCTTTCTCCTGCGACTGATGCGTCAGTGTGTCATCGGGGCATCTCAGTGGAGGCAGCCAGAGCTGGCTGAAATTGGCATGCGCGGCTTTGGGTAGTCACCAGTAGTTCCGTGCCAACTTGAGCGAACGCGTGGGTGGTCCTTCCTGCATGGTTAGTTATGGAGGATCCCAACCGGGATTCGTGATGAGAGTTAAAGTCCTTCAAACATGGTATGTTTGGGGGACTTTAACTCTCTGCAATAGGATACCGCTCCTGCGCATCATCTACCACCCGACTCATGAACTCAAAGTGCCGAATCACGTCCGTATCCCTAGTATTGGTATAGGCACATGTAGATACGATTCTGAAGGCCCAGGTTTACATGCACCCGTGTTTGAATGCTTTATATGATTTCATATTTCTTTTCGTAATACGCTGAGTTGAGCTTCTCGAAATATAACAATAATATCAAATAATAATAATAGGGGTATTCATTGGCCGTCCACAGAGGAGTCGATAGAGTATATTGCTCTAGCAGGTGATATGCTCCAGGGAAGTGTTAAAGGGCATAACGTCGCGAGTAACTTCAGAGAAAGCGCAACACACCTCTCGTCACCCCTGAGTCACTCACATCAGTGTTGGCCCCGGCCGACTTTCTCTGGCATTTCGGGGGTCCATCTAGTGAGTGGCGAGTCACCGCCTGCCGAAGGCATCAACTGAATTAATTATGGCAGGCGTCTGTTCCTCTTCTGCAATAGCCCGGTTCCAATAATACCTCCAAGTCTCATTTTAATAGCCCACTTTTTTCCGACATATTTCCAATCGTCCCAATACCTGCCGCTGCTGCAATTCATATCCCCTGGAGCGGGTCACGGCGGGTGTAGAACATTACATAGGCTTTTCTAAGGGGCCTCTACGCGTTGGATCCTTATCCCACGCACGCCTACAAATGACCGGGATTAATACCCGTGAGTGGAAAGATATACGGGTAAAAGTATGAAATTGCCGTTTTATAGTAATAGATACTTTGAATTGACATTAAACCTTCATGGTGTGAGATTTTCGAGTGAAACTTTTTCACATGATACCTATGAGAAAGATGTATAATTCTAAAATCCGAGTAATTTTTGAATACGAAGTCCGACGCGGATCTAACGCGGTAGAATCGGCTCGCAATATCAATGCTGCATTTGGAGAGGAGGCTGCTAATGAACGCACCGTGCAGAAACAGAATAATGGATGGAATTGTGGCATGTGACGAAAAGTGGATTCTTTACGATAACCGTAAGCGAAAAATGCAATGGCTGACCCTAGGTCAAACGCCGCAACAGTGCCCTAAAGCAAAGCTTACCAATAAAAAGGTAACTGTTTGGTGGCCTCTTCATGGCGTTATTCACGATAGCTTTCTCAGGTCTGGTCAAGCAATAATAGCTCATGTTTTCTGTGTCGAACTTCGAACATTGATGGCGAAACTGGCAGTGAAACAGCCCTGATTCGTGAATCGATTTCACCATTATTGCTCCATGATAACGCAAGACCTCACACTGCACGAGAAACCGTTGTAGGAGCTGCAGTTAGAAACCCATACATAATTCTCCGTACTCGCCAGACCTTGCTCCAACTCACTACATTTTTTATCGTTACTTGGACAATTTTCTACGTGGTATTAATTTTTTTCCCCAGGAGGCAGTACAAAATGCTTTCACACAGTTTGTCGAATCTAGATCCCCAGAGTTCTATTGCAAAGGCATAAATAAACTTCCGACTAGATAGCAATGAATAGATAATGAGGGTAAATATTTTGATTAAATAAATATGTTACATCTTAGAAAAAAACGAGTTTTAATTTTTCAGTACATATCGCCAATTTCATACCAATTTTATAATAATAATATAATAATATTTCATATAAATTTTATAATTCCAATTTTATATTTAACCCCTAATATAATAACTATATGTACGATATGGCTGAATTATGTCGATGATTGTTGAAGATTTTGAGAAAAATCACGTCGACTGGGAGCTACGTACATACCCGTGCGAAGCCGAAGAATAAAATTATTTACTTAATTATGCCTCAAATACATTATACATAACAGCCATCTATAATCCAACCGAAAAATGTAGGTGATGTTACCGATCAAAAATATATTTATAAACAATGTTACTTTTATTCGAATAGATAGTTGAATCCCTACAGATTGCAGCAGGTTTCATTTGTGCACAACAAAAATAATATTGAAACCAAAATCCATAAAACAATGGGCATTCTCCTTTATATTCGTGTTTCCAATAAGAAATACATTTTAGTGTATACTCTCCTATTTTCCTTTACAATTCTCGAAAGACATAATAAAAACATAAATTAAAAATATGACTGGATGAAAGAGGTGAAATTTAACATGATATTTAAGACACTGCCAGTTTGATCACAGCCCAAAAATTCATATAGTACATACATGTAGACAAGGATATCGTGCGGGGCGGTGGAGGCAAGATGAGGGCAAGAGAAGACCGAGCTGTCTACGCATGTAGCATACCCGCTCGGGACTAGGGTTCTATACAATTTGAGACGCCAAGTGTCAAAGAAGAACTCAGTAGAAATTAAAATATTATTGCTAATCTGAAAACAAAGGTGACTTACCTTCTTTTTTGAGAATTTCAATTCTTTAATTCGTACCACGTTGCCTTTATACTGCGCTGTAGTTGTAAATATTTGTGTACAACATCTACTCTCGCACGAGATTCCACTCGCCAAACTTAGCTACAACGAAAAAAACCATTATTACTTACACTATACTTTTTAGGGTTCCGTACCCAAAGGGTAAAACGGACCCTATTACTGAGACTCCGCTGTCCGTCCGTCCGTCTGTCACCAGGCTGTATCTCATGAACCGTGATAGTTAGACACTTGAAATTTTTACAGATGATGTATGTATGTTGCCGCTATAACAACAAATACTAAAAAACAGAATAAAATAAATATTTAAGGGGGCTCCCATACAACAAACGTGATTTTTTTTGCTCGATATTGATAACGGTAATAGGTAGACGTTTGAAATATTCACAGAATATTTAATTATATATTCACTTTAAAAATAAAAATTTGAATTAAAATAAAACAAATATTTAATGGGGGCTCCCATAAAACAACGTGATTTTTTTGCCGTTTTTATAGATAATGGTACGGAACACTTCGTGCGCGAGTCCGACTCGCACTTGGCCGGTTTTTTAGTTATCAACTGCTATTTCCTACTCGTATGAAAACCATTACATATAGCGTTATAAAAGTAAGGATTGAAGTTAAAATAGGACACACATATATATACTATACTAGCGTGTTCAAATTATCATATTATCTCGGCATGTCGCCCTAATAGGGTACAGTATAGATATGGGATCGGAAAACATTTCAAGAAGTAATTCAAATTAATCATAAAGGATGTATATCACCTTTAAAAATGGTGATAAATATTTATTTTAATATTATTTTAATGTTTAAAGATTATTTATTTTAAAATGTCGCATAATTTGCGCTATGCATTGACCATTTATATGTTAACAAACTACCAGCCGTAAAAGCTATTATTGCTGTTACTTAAGTGCTATAACCTTTCAAATAGCTTTAATACGAGTATCAAGAGTAAAATAATAGGTTTTAATGCTTGTATACTGAATACACACAAATGACGTCACGTGATTTCACCCGGCATTTTTAAATAAATATATTTAGAGATAGCTCGCACACAAGTGACGCACACTTAAAGGCTTATTTATTTATTTGCTAAAAGGTCAGGCTTACGTTGCTTTGAGTAGATTAAGATCTCTCTCCGGGCTTGCTATTAGTTCTCTTGACCCTAAAAAATTACTTAAACAACCACATGATGTAAACTATTTAAATGAATTGAACCGATTACGTAATTTGTCTAACTAAATAGCCACAAATAAAATGAAAATTAAAAAAAAGAACAAAAAACCCGCCTGCGTAAAAAGCAACTTATAGAAAATCTACTGAAAAGGCAGAAACAAGATAAAAATTCAATAATTACATAAAGCCAGCGAAACAAATCGAAACAATATCAAACATAAATACTATACACTTAAAAATATCAATTCGGTAATTCTTCGAAATTTTATGCAACGTAATACATAACATGCAGTCGGAGGCATGAAATTATATGGTAAGTCAAATCATTCTCACTTTATGCGTGCCTAAAAAGCAACTTATAGAAAATCAACTGAAAAGTCACAGTCGGGACTTTTCAGTTGATTTTCTATAAGTTGCTTTTTACGCAGGCGGGTTGTTTGTTTTTTTTTTTTTTTTATATATATAATGATATTCGATATGGTGCTAATATCCATTATGATTAACTGGGTCTAATTTTGTAAATGTTGCCCGATCCCCTGTTGCGAGGTAATCGTGCAGTACTCACTTTACTAGGCGACCACACGAGTCCACTGCCCAAATACCCAGCTATTTCTTGCGGGTCTATCTTCCACAGTAAACCTTCGATCTCCTGTTCTATTTTCCACTTTCGATATATGCTTATAGTGACGACGAGGGCACAGAACAACGTGACAGCCAGTGTCCCTGCCACGACAAGCGAAGTGATTTGCGAGTCATCTTTAGGGCACTTCTCATTGAGAAAGCCGCAAGAAGGCTCGTCTTCGGGCTTGACATTGTCCGGCCAGTCAATAGGTAATCGAGGATTCAATTTATATTCCTGAAATTAACAAAATATTGGATAATTTATACTGTGCTTATCTTCAGTTATTAACTACAGAACTCAGTATAGTCAGCAGTAACAACGTTTTTTTACAACGTCGGGAGGCATGCAAGCACCTGATGTAGCCTACCTTATGTAAATTGGTTACCATAGCCTATGAAAGCTAGCAATATATGAAATATCAATGGCGCGTTGGCACACCTGCTGATAATACACCAACTCTTAAGGAGCTTACTGGTAACGTCACTCACTCGCAGGAACACAACATAGTTCCAGGGAGTTGTTGTTATTTGGTTGCAATTTTTTTGTGAGATGGAGTTACTTCCCAAGTTAGGCTGAATTCGCTCCCTCTCGTTGCACTCTCCGCCCACTCTTCGAGCCAGTTTCAATACATATACGAACATACGTTAGGCAGGACCACAACACGCAATTCCTGCCCACACGACATATCATTTCACTAGGGCGCTTTGTAAAACAGCCATGACCGTTTTCTGGTCACTCTAGGAGCAGTGTTTTTGTGGTCGCTAAAGCTGCTGAGGGAAACTACTGCCGGCTGTCCGACACGTGATGTATAAAAAGATTAAGTAACTTACAGGGTAGAGTCGCGAGCTCTGTTGAAAGTGTCCGACGGGAATCATACTGTAGTTACAAAGGATTTCCTCGTCACGCAAGTTGGTCAGCTTCTTATACGCCAACACCGAGAAGTTGCCCTCCGAGTCGGCGCGCTCGTCCAGACGGATCGACATTCCCGACACACCTGGACATCACCAACTCACATTTAGGTGCAGAACACTAGGATTAGAACGACGATGATTGGTCATAAAGCAATTCAAGTAAGAATAGAACTGTTGAGACGTCATCTCCTAAGGCGTATGTTAACCCATGGTTTTTATTAAATCATTTATTGGCTATTTTGTCTGCCGACGATTGTAATAGAATCACATACACAACTTTCTTTAGGTGCTAATCTAGATACATTTTACTAGTATGTAAAATGTATCTAAATGAGCACGTAAAGAATCTGGATAAAATATTTATTATATAATTCTTACTTTTAAATTAAAGTGAAAAAGCATCGTCATTGATACTTCTATTATAATTCGACTTGCAAAATACTTCTGTGAGAGCACATGGTATTAGGTCCTTACATATGAAATTGAAGTGTGTATCTAATATTTATTAATTATATTACCAATTAAAATTTAATAAAATAATATACCAATTAAAATTTAATAAAATAGTTATGCAATAATACACTTCACTCGTAAATATCGATACGTAATTAAATTGCAGCAGTACAGCACTAGTGAAAAGTGTAATAAAATAGAATGAGATAAAGTAATGGATTGCGCCTAAGATAAAAGAGGACGTAAGATGACGCATCAATTGTTTCATTTCTCTTGACAAATTTATTATATACCATTACTTAACGGTGAAATGTGATTCCATCTGCTTTATAGTTCGATTTATTACTATTTTTCCCACACCACCGAATAGCAAATAACGCCATTGTAAAATTAGTTTATAAATAATCTCAATATCTCGGAATATACGGCAAAGTACACACAGGTCACTTGTTGGTGATGTACTGTTTTAGTGCGAGCGAGCGTTGATGTTTATAAGTGCAAAATCACTGATCAGTTTCGGATGTGGACGGCCCGCATTACCGCTCTATTAGGTTTATATACTCGATGTCTTAAACCAACCTAACCTCACGTGTAATACTCGTAGGTACGACACTGAAGTAACGAGTCAAAACTCATTAGAAAAATACCTTGTCAACATTTATTATTACATTATTGTAATATCTAAAAAAATAGACCTATATTGTCAAGTTTCTTTCGGCATTTCTTCTTCGCCAATGGTCATTTTTGAAATGCTGATAAACAAAAAAGTAAACTGAGAAATTAATAAAATACAATAAGATTTGATTTTAAAAATGGAAGGTGTGTCCTAAGTGCTATCTTTTTTTTTATAGAATGGCCAATTTTACGCTAAAATATCATAATAAGACTAAGACTAGAAGAAGTATTAAACGTCTTACTTTTAAATGGCGTGCTCTCAATCATCTTGGCAACAATCCGGGAGCCATTCGTCGCAATGGTCATTAGCTTCTCCTGCGTAAGTTGTTCCTTAACCGTCTCCTCTCTAATAATTTTGTCCAATGCCGTAGCGTACAATTTCAGGGAGTCGTACAAATACGCCGCGTAGATTGAGACGAACTGGAATAAAACATCAAGATATCGGATGAAAATAAGCATAGTAGCATAACTGATGGTAAATTTTTATGTTTATTAATTTCTAATTGTTCCCTAATATTTTTAAAACTAAATATTAGGGAACAATTAGAAATTAATTAATGAATTTTTTATGTTTATTAATTTCTAATTGTTAGAATATCTTAGAATAGAATAGAATATCTTTTTATTTGCTAGAACATACAACAGATTACAAAGATGTTACAAGTAGGCAGGTACAGTATGTTCACCTTATATTCTAAAGGCATGCAAATATTTTTAAGTACAAGGCAATAGACAATGTTAAATTATTTCATTTTTAAATTCGTCGTATATCTAATAACAGTTTCCTTTTTGCAATCAATATAATCAATTATTTTAATTATTTATTTGTCATAAGAGAAAAAAAAATCTTTATTATTACATTACATACCAATATTTTGCGCATTTTTATTATTATTAGTCAAAATAGCTAGCAACCAAATTCTCTCAAAGAATAAAAGCTGTTCATGACAAGCCACTTTTTAAGTTCACTCTTAAATCGCTTGAATGGCATTTCTCTAATCCCTTGAGGTATCCTATTATAAATTCTAACAGTACTAATCAAACAGTTTCTTTGTAATAGACTGCTGCGACATATTGGCATTCTTAATTTCTCGGGGTCTCGCTGGGTGTACCTACTGTTATCACCGAATTTTTTAAATAATAACGGTGTTTTTTTACGAATATACCTATTTCTAAAATGTATAAAGATGTGACAGTAAGAATATTTAATGTCTTAAATAACGGTATGCAAGGTTTCATGGGTCCTATTACACAGATCGCTCGTATACATTTTTTTTGTGCCAGAAGTGCCTTATTTACATGTATCGAATTTCCCCAAAGTAATATCCCGTATCTTAGAACTGAAGCCACATAGCCGTGGTATGTTGTTATCGCAGTGTTTTTGCCGACCGTGCTACGCAATCTTTTTAGAGCGTACACGAATTTATTTATTCTTGTGCAGATGTCATTTATGTGAAAGTTCCAGTTACAGTGTTTGTCCAAAGTGAGGCCTAAAAATTTGACGGTATCGTCTTTTCCAATTATTTCATCGTGATATTTTATAGTCATATTTTTGTTTAGCGTACTGTAATTTGAAAATTGTATATATTTAGTTTTCTGTAGGTTGACGCGTAGTTGATTTAACTCTAACCAATTTATTATATTATCTAATACGGTATTATTTTAAATTCATAGTCTTCGTTATTATTTTCGGGTATTACAACAAAAATGTCGTCGGCGAAAAGAACGCATTGCTCGGCTGTAACATTTGGCAGATCGTTTATCGTTCCCTAATATTTTTAAAACTAAATATTAGGGAACAATTAGAAATTAATAAACATAAAAATTCTAAATTTACTCTCATGAACAAACAGACTGACGTAAACCATTCCCCACTATTGAATATCTTTTCGCTCACACCATCCACCCCCACCCTCAATTCAATATAAGGGACGGCACTGCGATGGATTTGTCACTTGTAGCATGTTATTCTTACGATTAACGTCTACAACACCTGATGATGCCTCGTGGAGAGGCGAAACACGTGTCGCAGCGACGACCTGGCCAGTCGTGGCAGCGACGGTGGTGGTGGGGGCATGCGGATTCTGTTCCAGATGGCGGACGACCGCAGTAGCCGAGGCAGAAACTACCGGAGCAGCCATGGCAGCGTCGGCATGTAGCACGTACTAACAGTAGTGGGTGGGTGCCGTGCGGCGCTAGGCCTCATGCACTAATTGGTGGCGGAAGCACACAAAGCAGGTTAGATCAAATTGCATTCTTGGTGTTGTTCGATGTGCTTACTCCACCAATCGACTACATACTTAACTACTTAAAGAGGGGCCATCTTGCCAAACGTGTTAAATCCTCTTCAAAATCTTTTTGACGAATGTTATAATATTAATCATAAATTTCCTTCAATCTCGAAAGGTCTGCGAGTCCAATTTAATTTATGGTAACGACAACAATTCTATGCAAAACGGGGCATTCTTCGACGCTGTATGAGTTCCGTACTACTTCTACTTAGTTATTCTGTGCTGTTAGCTTTGACTTCATAGATCATAGTGCGCCACTTACAGTCGTAACCGAGCCGTTTCAAGTATTTGAACGCATAAAGACACATTCTCATATAGACAAATTCTCAAAAGGTCTGATGGCCAGATTAACAAAGAGACCTTAGCAAAAAAATGATACAAAAGAAAAAAGATGTTTATTTAGTACGTAGCCTCTTTCTTATAAATACATATGGGCATGAAATAAATTTAAAGTGTTGTTTATCTGTTATTCACTGTTACAGTTGCATACGCCTCAATACTGCGACGCATTTTAAACATTCTATGCCAGATATCTCAGTTTCTAGGCAATTAGATATTACGTTTAGATTTTTTTGTCAACTAAAATATATTTTCAATAGTATGCACTGTTTGTCTCCTTTTTCAGTACCATTATGAAATCAAATAATTTAGAAAACCCAAGCTTCATGGCGTTCATGGTACAGAATTTTCGCCATAATATATAAACATCTCTTTGGTAATAATATTAATTCATTGTTTAATAAATAAATTTTGAAGTGGCATACTTTCCTCGGTACCATAAGCTTATTCACACAGTGACCACCACCACACATATATCACCGGTATAAGCATTGCTGGAAACAATAATTACAGGGAACACAGCTGGGTGTACTACCAACCGTCTTCAGAAGAACTAAACCCAATTGCTTTCGACTTCTTCCAAACAGCATATAAAGAAATGACAGTAGCAGCCTTACACTATTTTATCGGGATGTATATTGACTTTATGGCTTGAATGATAGCTATTTATAGTCATACCTAGTAGTGCAATACTTACTTAAAAGTATTCTATTAAAACGGTAAACAGACTTACGATAAAGGCGTTGTTAAGCAACGGTAGCACAAAACCGACAATTTCCAATTAGTGAGATCAGTATGCAAAGAAAATACCTGGTAGAAATAAATTGAAAAACAACTAAAAGTTACATGAACGTCGATAGCTTTTTTTCAGTATTGCTTTTGTTAGTTGACTACCAAAAATTCTCTACGCAGACTTTGAATTTAAAAAAAAATTAAAAATAAAGGCAGTAAATGCAAGTTTATACTTGCATTTACTGCCTGTTTAACACAAGTAACAACTTCATGGAAGAAATTTTCAATTAAATTTGTATGATAGATCCAAGCGCCAGCGACTTTTATTCGTTCACTTATTTATGTAAAGAAAAGACGGCGGCCCAGAGTACGCATGAAGAATTAACGTAGGCAAACAGACTCCTTTGTACGCTGTAGAGTATTGTCAGTATATCCGAAAAATGCAGACTTTCATCTGAACCTGATAGCTCACAGTTGTCGACGACAATACGTTTGGTGTGAACGCGACATAGATTAGTGATGTATATATACCTTATTAAATTTATTCTCAAAGACAGCGGGCAACTCAAACTGAAACGGCTTCATGGTATTGTAATGACGGACTTTGGCTGTAAAATTCTCGTAGGAGAGAGCCGGCTCCGATGACACTACCACCAGCAGTGACTGCGCTCGTCTCTTGAACTCCTTTGTATCCGGGCACACTCGCTTTTGAGCGGCACGCTCCTCTGTCTCTGTTACACACATTTAATACATCTTCAAAACATAAATTTAAAGTAAAATAAATGTATTTTTTGCAGTGATGATATTTTTATTATGAGGGGTAGGGCGCATCAACAGCCCAACACGGGTAGTGTCTCCAATTCACAGAAAACCGCAGCTAACGGTTAAAGTAACTTTACTCATCCATCCAGTCTCAAGTCTCGTCTGTTTCTGTTTACCACTGTTGCGCCATATTTCAATATCCATCGATATCGATACTATCAAGGGTTTCGTCGTGAAAAGTTAACCGCCAGACAACAATATTTCTGTATGTTATAATACTACTGTGAATATTACATGTTGGTTGAGCATTTAGACACTTTCATTTAGACCGTACAACGATCATAATAAGTTAAAATTATTGAATGGAAAATGACAAGAAACGTTCGATAAAAAACTTCTTAATTATAGAAATTAAGCACAGTAAAATATGGGACTTACTAAGTATAACATTAGTTAGAGTAGAATAGACAGAAACTTACTCATCAAGTATTTAAGCGACTCTTTGTGGGCATACGTCACCATGTCGACGTATATCACCATATATTCGCCCTTCACAAACAATTGCAACGACTCCATGGCTGTCATCATGTCTACGAGGCCAGAGGTTGATCCGAGGAACACATAAACTGAAAAATATTATTAATATTAGACAAAATATGAAATGCCAGATCAAGTGCATTGTAATAACAGCAAACAACAAGCAACAAAGAACTAAAATTGTACCGGTCTATAAAAATCCAATAGCAGTGGACAGTCGCGTATGGTCACTTCAATTTTCGCGACATTATCGCAATTTCGTTGCAGCAACATTGGGCGACTTAATATTTTTACCAAATTACATCGAGTACTAAACCCTGTCTAGTAACACAACTAAAAGGAAATCCCACAACGTTCCATTAAGTTTAATTCTCATAACTCATGCATTCAATGAAATTTGATGACACTGATCTAATATTTATCAAAAATAGCCATCGTACAAGCTGTCCGAAGGTTTATATAAATGGGTTGCCAGCTTCTTGTCCGTGTAGACGAATAAAAGCCGTTATTGATGGCGAGTCAATTCAACCCTATCAAGACAAGGTGGTCAAGAGACTCGCGCTATGCCAACTCTATAAAACCCTCTTCATGTCTCGAGTCCAGTTATACCAGACCATAGGTGTCGCCATTTCGGATGCGCATAGTCCACCAGACCCGGGAAATTTTCAATAAACCTTTCCTAACTGACGACTACTCCGATAACAAACCTCCATGCTCAATTCTATGATCTCAGAATTTGAGCTGTCAATGATTGTTATTGTAAATTGTTATGTCAGTATCTAGTTAGTAACTTACTTCTGGTCCGATTTTTAGTATCCTGTATGAATTGGTACCAGAATCCAGGCGCACAGCACGTGAGTTTCTCTTCGCAGCATTTAAATCCCTCAATGACAGGCCGCTGGTGGTTCACCGTCATGTTGTTCTTCTTCGCATGGTTCTCCAGCGTCAGTGCCACCGTCACCCACGGCTCTTCATACAGTATGGAGAACTTGTTCCATCTATAGTACCGGAGCAATGCGATTACAGATTTCGTCGCCTGGAAATTAAATTTGATATGTTTTAGACATATTAGATGATTTATATATATATAATACGGTAACTGACATAGCCCAAAGAATAAGCAAGCTGAAGTAGCAGTGACTGGCATTGCACATAGAATCGTCAACCGATGAGGAATAAAGGTTTTCCAATGGAGTCCCCGCACTGATACACATTTAGTGAGCGTTCCACACCGCTCCATTTAGTAACGTGACGTCCCCGCACCGAATGGAGAGACGACCTTAAATAATTTATAGGAAGTCGATGGATACAGGTGGCTCAGGATCGAGACAAGTGGTTTTCTTAGAGGGAAAGCTCATGTACAGTGGACGAATACGAGGTGAAATTATGATGATTACAAATTTTTCTTCCAACTAGCCCAGTAGTTTCGTCATAACGTCCACTATATTTCAACAGCTTTGTTACAGGGAAATGGCCAATAAAATTGCACAACTTGACTATCAGATTCAAAAAAATCTAATCTAAATTAATGTATTGACATTGTTTTGGATTGTTAGCCACGCGACCAAAGTGTTAGTTTGACTTTACTAGCTGTTGATGACTGAACATTATTAGTTCAACCATTACACAAATTTAGAGCGACCAAACACAATATGGTATCAGCAGGCTAGTAAAACGAAACGTGTTGCTTTAACCTAAAAGTTTCTGTAAAGAACGTACATTAAAACGCAAACCTAACATTAAAAATAGCATGAACACAAATCGAGTGTAGTTTCCTTAATAATACTGTTAACTTTCAACCGTCTGTTTTATGAAATAATATTTTCATAGAAAGTAATAATAATATTGGCATTCGTGCCGGGAGAACCTTGGAATACATTCAGGCAGGCTCGTTTTAGCCTGCCATGCAATTCTCTAAGCGACTCGTAATGGCTGTGTGCGTCGCTGTGATCACAGATGTCACAGCTTTGACATCGTCTACTGCGATCACGGCTAAATTATTTGGTATTCTATAAGGCTGTAAGCGTACGCGAGGCTGTTTGCCTTGTAGAATTCCAATTCCAAACGCAGCCTTGCGGCGCTAGTGTCGCACAACCATGAAAAGCGACACCAAAGAATTGCAATTTTGTGTTCAAGGCTGTAACAGCCGATGTTTCCGAGGATGTAAGTATGTTTGCTCTTACAGAATTGCATGGTTGTACATTCGAAAATTTATTAATAGGTTTTTAAAATTTGTTATTGACATGAGAATAAATAGAGTTGGATATGTTTAGACTACTGTATATAGGTACTTTCGTATGCACTGTATTACAGTGGCTTCATCGTCATCATGCTTATCTCATTCAGCATTGCACGTGTGGACATTTCGGGTTTAACAATTTTTTTTTTATACAACGTTGGGAGGCATACAAGCATACAGTTCACCTGATGTAAAGCAGTTACCGTAGCCTATTAACGCTTGTAACATATATCGCTCGCGCGATGCCTCCTCTAAAGACATAAGGCGCCCTCAGCTAGGGAATGCAATCTTGCAAGAAAATCTTTAATCTCGGTATTCTTATAGTATAGATTAGTCACCGAATCCTGCAAGATCTTACGAGATCTTGATTGAGACTGTTTGTATACACATATGAAAATAATGTACTAAATTATTTATCCAAAAAAAGGTTGAATGGAGCTTTTAGAAGCATTATATGTCTAGAGTATCATCGTTAATATTTTTATATATTTTTCTAGAATGTGATTTCGTAAAATCTCTTACTACTTTTCTCACTTTTTACTATCAATTTCCGATGCAAAATCAACTTCAACTGTTGGTAGAAGGACAATCGAAAGCTTAAGATTCGTCCATCTACTATCATCAAAATTTTCATTAAATCCCTCTTCGCCTGAGTTTTCTTGTTGGTTAACTTCAGACTCAATCAAATCAACTTTATATTTTTGTAGCCGACATCTATTATGCATAATTGAACGCCATGAAAATAATTGGATAGCGACACGGAACCGCAGGCGATAAATCAGTCAGGTTCCGCGTATTAATGGGGTATGGTTTATGACGCTCCGCAATCTTGCAAATCTTGCGAGATCACGCATTATTTTGAGTGCAAAATAAGCTTTCAAAAATGGTACAAGATCTCGGTATACCGAGATTGGACCGACAACGATCGGATATGTTGCGTTTGCATGCAGCAGTGTAAAAAAATATAATATGGCTATTCCATGAGATATACTTCAAATTCCAAAATAAATGCATGAAGATAAAAAATAAGCAGGGAACTAGTCACGTATAAATGTGCACCTGTTACATTATTATTGTCAATGTGAATAACTTACTTGTGTATCTTGTGGTTCCAATCTTGCGAAATTCGATAATGTTGATATTTGGTAATCAGCACATTTCTGAAATTAAATGGAAAAAGGGTATTTTATATAATCGTATCTTCAGTGACATAAAATATATTCTTTGTGTGTGGCTACTGACCCACAATTACTTCCGTGAAACAGATTAACAGAAAGAAAGAAGAAACAAATTAGTGAAGGTGTGTCATTATTATGAATGCCTGTCGGTAGCCAGCGACTTCATTAAATGATAATAAATGTCAATCTCTCCATGAAGACATAGGTCGTATGGGTATAAAAATATAATCGACAGTTTTGGAGGCCATAAAACTTTCTAATCGAAACTGTTTTCTGGCAATAATAATCGCAAAAAAACGTAATTTTAATAAAATAATTTATTTATTTATGACAGGAAAAATGTAGAGCTGACATTAACTTTAAATATCATACATTTGACGAGCTCGGTGGCTCAGTCGTGAATGACGCGAATTTGACACCAACGCTCGTGGGTTCGATTCCCACACAAGACAAACATTTGTGTACATGAACATGTCTGTTTGTCTTGGTCTGGATGTTTTAAGAGAGGTAGGGCGTATCAAAGCAGCCCGTCTGGGGAAGTACCTCCACCTTATAGAAAACCACAGCCAAATAACAACTCCCTAGAGAGTTGTTGTGTTCCTGCGTGTGAGTGAGGTCACCAGTAAGCTCCCAAGGAGTTGCTGTGTAAGCTGCAGGAGGCATCGCGCGAGTAATTCTTAATATATCGCAAGCGTTAATAGGCTACGGTACCTGCTTTACATCAGGGCCGTATGCTTGTATGCCTCCCGACGTAGGATAAAAAAAATACTATTAAGATCATTATTTTAATTCTTCAGCGCTGCTTTTACAATGTCAAACATAATTGTTTCTTATTGTAGAGCTTACCAATGCTCCGTGTAGTATTTTATTCTGCAGAGTTTGGCTGTAGTATGTGTATTGTGTAGTACATTTGGTTACAGTACATTACTCTAATAGATGTAGTGTTAGCACTCACGTAGGAGATCATAGGTAAATTTCTGGACTGCGCGATGATGGCTTCCGTGTTGCAGCGACCCTCAGGGCCGAAAAAGGCCACTACGCCCGAGCAGCTCATGTCTGTGAGCAACCGAGTAGCTGTAATCGTGTCGAACTTGGTGTCGTTCCATTTCAACAGCAGCTGGACGTCCGGCAATAACTCCGTACTGTTATTTATCTGCAACATTATCATATTAGGGTCTCAAAAGAAAGATCACAGATAAATATGACAGCAGCGCAGTTGCCATGTAGCGCCAGTTTTTAAGAACACTTATTACTATGATTATATATATATATTACTATTTAAAATCATTCATTCATTATTTTTAAATCTTTAATTATAGACCATACTGAAATAATAGCGATCTGGCCTGCTCATAATTATTAATGTTATATTTTATAAAAAAATTGCTGAAATTTGTCAATTGTTTTTAGCATACAAAGTTCGCTTTTTAGGGCCATGGCTTTTTTTTATTTTATTTTAACGGGTTTTTTTTTGTAAGATTACTCTATTCGTCTACAAAGCGCATTGAGGACGTGAGACGTTGGAACATATGTGAAATTTGAGAGTGGATGTGTTTTTTAGAATAACGACATTCGTGAAGGTCGGCCTTCAATTGCGACCACCGGAGAATAAGTTGTTACCGTTAAGCGGGTTACTTGAAGAAAACCTACGCATCATCACCTACAAGGTGATTCGTGGACATTTGGGGATGGTCACGAATCACTTCGTAGTTGAACATTTGAAAGATATGAATCTCTATTGTAGTTAAATTCCAAAAGGGGCTTATGTTGACTGGTGTACCTATAAAGGTATTGGTAAAGTACGATACAGACGTTCCAATATTACATACGACATTGGCACAGGAGACGAGACGTGGATTAACAAATTGAGGCAGGCGAGATACCTTGGACCAAAAAAATAGTATTGCATTTTCCTCTCCCGCATCCCGTTCAGATAATCCCATTTGAAACTCAAAGAACTGTTAATTAATGCTGACTAATAAATGACATACTTGATAAACGCCTGAAATTCGTCATGTCTGTCGTCATTGTCGACATGTCTGTCGTCATTGTCGTCATGCTAATTAGAAACACAATCTGACAAAATGTGTTTGTAGTATGAACGCGACACGAAAGCAAAAGGTCCTTTTGCTTTTTGTCGTTAATCTATCCAACAAAGTAAAAAAAAACACTCCAAACGCATTTTGCTCGGTTGTCCTTCAGATATGAAGGGGTCTGACGGTCTGACACAACGAAAACCAAATTTATACAATTTAGTAACTATTCCACGAAACCTACAAAAATATGTTTAAAATGTGACGGCAAAACTATCTCTAAATCAAGTGATATCAAATTTTTAGGATTTACGATAGATCAAAATTGCAATTGGAAATCTCATACGGAACAGTTGTGTAAACGACTTAACAGTTTTGTTTTTGCGCTAAGACGGCTAAAAAGAGATTCGGGCGAAGCGGCTGCCCTCATGGCATATCACGGTTATGTAGTATCGATACTAAGATACGGAATCGTACTGTGGGGTAACTCGACTTTGAGCCAAAAAGTATTCATTGCTCAAAAAAAATGCCTTCGTGCGATATGTGATGTAAGCCCACTAGAATCGTGTAAGCCACTCTTCAAAAAACTAAAGCTTATGACATTAACGTGTTTATACATATACGAGATCGGAGTTTTTGTCAAAAAATATCCCCATTTGTTTAAAAAATTTTATGAAAATCGTAGTTTCGTGGCTAGAGATGTAACTCGATTGAAGTTTCCTACTTGTAAAAGTGCGTTCCAATATAGAAATTGCAACGTCATGACAGTCAAAGTGTTCAACCGAATTCCGAAAGAAATAAGAGAATTACCATTAAATTTTTTCAAAAATAAATTGAAGCACTGGCTAACTGAACGCTGCTTTTACAAACTCAATGAATTCATACAGCATTAATTGACAAACCTTGACTCTTACATTATTAAATTTTATTTGACTGTAATGACAACAAAAGTAGTAGTAAGTAGATAAATAATTGTGGAATGACATTTTATTAATTTTTGAAAGATGTAGAATAATTTAGCGGACCTTTAGTATATGATATAACCTTTGACAATATAATTTGGAATAATAGTATGGTAATAATATTGATTACAACAATTTTAATAAGTTTGTTATATATCCTTAATTTCATTGTAATATAAATTTAACATTATAATATAAATTTGCACGTCAATTCAATGACGAAACATTGGAACAGCTTTACATATTAACACCTATTGTTCATACCATGTTTCTGGCAAATAAAGATTTCATTTCATTTCATTTCTGACTTAGATAGCCCTTAAAGTTTGTTTTCTGTAACAAGCGCTAAAAAGCATGAGCCCTACGTGTTACGAGATCCCATACGAAACAGGACGCATGGTAACTTGTCACGATAATTAATAACTTAGTTATTATGACCTCCGATTCTCGTTTCTAACGAATTCTCGTGACTTCGTTTGTGTGTTAGTTTCTAGTAACTATGTCACACGTCTCGGAAATTCGGTAGTCAAAAATAAAGGTAAACACAAATTATTCGCATTCTTTAGAAAATTAACTGCGGAAGTGTAGGAATAGATAAGAAATATTTGTGTTGACCAAATAAAAGTTATCATTATCATTAAAGTGCTCCCAATTACCAAATATCTATTTAAGCACAGACTACATAAGAATAAAATAAATACGTAACAATTCGATTTTATTCAAATTGGCTGCGCGCGATGTTAGTGGTACATACGTTCTACAAAAAAGTACAGCTAAGAGCAGATGAAGCTTAACTTGAAACTTAATACGCTTTACAGAAGTGCAATTGTAACTCCTATTGCGTAAGGCATAAGAGCGGTACAAAGGTCAAAGTGTCAATCTCTACGCACTGTACGTAAAGATGTTATTGCATTTTAAACTATTTATACCTAATTTTCTATGAAATCAATCAATCCTACCACACCACATAAAGCAGATAAAGATACTTCTACTGTGGATTCTTATTTCTCAATATTGCCCTTCAACTAAGGGTCAATTCTCACTGAAGGAGCAGCGGGGCGCGCCGTAACTTTTCGGTACAACAAATTACCGAGTATTTTGAATCCTATAATTATTTATTACCTAAGGAATAAAGCTCAATTTTATTTGAAGCGACAGAATAGGCAGCGAAGCAGCAGGAGCCTTGTAGCGACTTGTCATCTTGTCAAAGGAGGTATCGCGCAGCAGCCTACGGCCGTTGCGCCTGCACAGACGAGGGACTTTGTCCGTGGAGGACTAAAATCACCTAATCGATCAAAATATGTCCACCGAAAACTTACCATTGATCTAACGCACACAATGAACACAAGTTTAGTGAAAAGATAACTATGGACGTAAATATTCTAAGATTAAGTTACGTATTCTAAGATAAAGAAAATTTATAAATCTTCCAAACTTATCGTTATGATCATTGCCGAGACTTATGTGTAATTTTGAGGCGATAAAATTTATATTCACGATATTTCGTCTATTTAGTCTACTTAATTCAAATCATTGGTAATTGCTTTTTACTTGTTAATTGATTTATTAGAACTTAATTTTTGTTCTTTAATAAAACAGTATTAGGTACCATCACTGCCTGTTACCACAGAGCCAAAATGAAACAATATAACTGTCAAACTCATTGTGAATTTAGTCCCGTTACAGACGTTGGTGGAAGTCACTAGAATGAGCTCCCAGCCGAGGTTTTTCCAAGGGACTACAGCATGGAGTTCTTCAAGAAATGTGTGAAGAGGGTTTTAGAGAGTCGGCAACGCATGAATGACACCCCTGATGTTGCAAATGTCCATAGGCTACGGTGACTGTTTACTATCAGGCAGGCCGTATGCTTGACTGCCACCTTAGTAGTATAAAAAAAAATCAAAAAATAAACTTCCTAGTTTACATACCACATCTCGATTGAAGGAAAACTGTCTTATCAATATCTGTTTTTATCTGTTCGATGACATATCTCGAGAGCTGGATGTCGCCATTGCATGCGCAGTCTGTCTATGGCTGGGTTTATCTACGAGTATCTCAAGCTTCTACGTCTTCGGAGGGCACGATAAGCCGTCGGGCCCGGCTGTGGTCGATAGATGATAGATATTAAGCTAAGTTAGTGGACTTAAGAGAGGTAGGGCGCATCAAAGCAGCCCGTTTGGTGAAGTACCTCCACCTCACAGAAAACCGCAGCCAAAAAACAACTTCCTAGAGGGTCGTTGTGTTCCTGCGTGTGAGTGAGGTCACCGTTAAGCTCCTAAGGAAATGCTGTGTAAGCAGCAGAGGAGGCATCGCGCGAGTGATAATTAATATATCGGAAGCGTTAATAGGCTACGGTACCCCTTTTACATCAAGTACCTAGCATGTACGCCTCCCGATGTAGTATAAAAAAAAAACTTCGAGCGGCTCGCAAACACTGGCCCTGCCAATCGCAGTTAAGCAGTGTGGTGGAGTATGCTCTAAATCGCTTCGGTTGAAGGGAGACCCGTATACCTAATGTGGGATGATCTAGGGTTGGTGTCGTGTGGTCATACCTCTTCGAGTGCCATGGACAGCGCGCCAGAGATAGCGAGTCCCTGCCTGTCCCGCAGCTCTCCTTTAATAGAGGGCAGGTATCCGATGGTGATACTGTATTTCTTGGCGGCATGGGAAGGCCCGACCAGTAGGCCCAGCGCCGCGAGTAGAAGCACCCGCGCGCCGCGCCACATGGCGTCGCCTTCACCGCGGCACCCGCACCTGAATGAACAAACAAAAACTAAATGACCACTTTAGTTTTCTGATGTCATGCTCTGATGAAAAATGAAATAAAAAAGAAATGACGAAACAGATATACAATGCAAAAGTGGAAGGATGTAGGAGCCGAGGAAGGCCGAGAATAACCTACCACGACCAAATTTGTCGTGTTTTATCAGAAGGTGATGTCAGGAGCCCAAGGAACCGGCGAGCGTGCATGTAAAGAGCTATGAATGTCACAGAAGCGAGTGAAGTATGTAAGGACCGCGCTTATGGCGCTCGGTTCTCTCTGCCTACCCCGCAAGGGACTTGGCGTGAAGATATACATACATACATGTCATGCCCTAAAAAACTAACTTAAGTTTACTATATAGGCCTAGCTCTTAACATAAACGACTAAAAGCAATGGTTAATCCAGTAAACACAAACTACTTTATTTTTAGTATTTCTGGTGGCAAACAAGCATACGGACCAACTGATGTGAAGTGGTTACGTCAGCCCCATACGATATGATTATCACTAGCAGCTCGCGTGTTGCCATCCCCTTTGCTACCGCAGCAATTCCGCAGAGATTTACTTCTACTTAATTAAGTTTGCATTATTTTTATCTTAGGAAGTTCTGAACTAACTTTTTTATATTATTAACGTCGAGTGTTCAATATGCAAATAAGGAGCAGTGATAGCCTTGTGGATAAAGGACCGATGTATTAACCAACTGGTATCTGGTTCGAATCCTGTTGGGAGCATGTATTCGAACTAAATTCATGTTTTCGGACTTATGTAATTATCACTTGATCGGCGGTGAAGGAAAACACCATGAGCAAACACGCACGTTCCAGAAATGATCTATATTTCGAAAGACGTGTGACCTGACCCGAGAATGATCTGATTTTCATTCAGGGTTGCGGAGGTCTAACGACAGTCGCTCTATGTCTAAAAATCTGTATCCTCGCCAAATCCTTAGACTTAGGTAGCGGACCATACCAATTGTAATGGATTAAGAGACAAGATAACGCTAGAAAGGTGTAGATGTTCAACAAATTTCATATCAACAGTTTTGCGTTCCGTGATGTAACGGAAAAATACAAAATCCTTATAAGATGGTTCACGTGTCTATCACACGCATTTTATCGCAAAATGTTTGAAATACAGTTGTGAAGTTAACCAAAATTACACTGAACCCCCACACATTCCAATATTAACCTGTTGAGAATGCGCAAGCTTGCATTGCCAGAGGAACACCATGCTCGTTTGATTGATATTTTGATCATGTTCCTTAAGAGATAGGAACGGTGTTCCTGAACATTCCTATTCTACTTTTTTATGCTGAATCCGAATCTGAAGTCAAAATTCGAATATTCGAAAAAACTGACAGACAAACATATAGATTTCATATAGGAACGGTGTTCCTGAAAATACCAAAATAATGTGCAATAAGACGATAAGTGCCGCGATGTTAATCCACAAACTAGCCAATAGGAGCTGCGCGTTCTACCTACTTTACCTCCGTGACCCGTAGTGGTGAATTGTGTTACTACGTAATAACGATCTCTTCGGTACTCCATAGGTTATTTGCTTCATGGTGTGAACGAATGTTATGCTAAGCCAATAGTATACATTCTTAAATTATTATTTTATTGCTGTTTTCCAAAAACATTTTAAGCTCCACCATTGATATTTTGACAAAACACAACAAACGTCCGGGGAATATTTGGCTGCGATCCAATGCAACTTTCCCAGTTGGGCTGCCTCTTAAAAACACCCGACATCACGTTTGCTAATCGACATAACTCGCTACATCTAGGGGAGTTTGGTACGGTTTTAAAAGTAAACTTGGGTCATTCGTATACCAGTATACCGACAACCCGTACACAAAGAATACACAACATAATAATATAGATACTACGAAAATAAATAAGATACGATCAATGTAAGGAAACCCAAGGTATTTCAGGACAAGTCATTGTCCTGTTACGATAAAAAGGACAATCAACTGATAAATAACATATGTTGCAGTCCAAAGATAACAATAAATTATAGAAGCCACAGGGATATTATTGGTTATATTGGTGTTGCGATTTAAAGACATAAATTTATGAACATGACTTTCTTAGGTCTGGTACACATGAACAGCTTGAATCGTTCATGACCGACTGCTTCAATCTGCGACTGCATAGCGAACTACAATTTTCTGTTCTTTGACGCGCCTGCTTTAAGCGGTTTCGTATACTTGAAACTGCCGCGCGTGATAGTCCAAGCGAAATTACGTCGAGTTTTAATTTTACACAATTTGCATTGTACGTTACATATTATCGTCCGTATTATGTACCTGCACCAAAAATTTCTTAGACGCAATGCTGTTCTTACATTTATTCTATTATTAAATTATCAATACTGTGTTTATTAAAATCACGCGCAGTTAAAAAAAATCGGCCAAGTGCGAGTTGGACTCGCACACGAAGGGTTCCGTACCATTATCTATAAAAACGGGAAAAAAAATCAAGTTTATTGTATGGGAGCCCCTATATTTGTTTTATTTTAATTTAATTATTTATTCTTAAAGTGAATATATAACTAAATATTTTGTGAATATTTCAAGCGTCTACCTGTTGCCGTTTTCAATATTGAGCAAAAAAATCACGTTTGTTGTATGGGAGACCCCTTAAATATTTATTTTATTCTATTTTTTAGTATTTGTTGTTATAGCGGCAACAGAAATACATCATTTGTGAAAATTTCAACTGTCTAACTATCACGGTTCATGAGATACAGCCTGGTGACAGACGGACGGACGGACGGACGGACAGCGGAGCCTCAGTAATAGGGTTCCGTTTTACCCTTTGGGTACGGGAACCCTAAAAACAAATAAAATACTTTTTGTTTCGTACAAACAATGAAGAAATGAACTGAAAGGAATCAAAAGATCGAATTTAGTCAATTAGGTGGTAGAACGGTATATGGTGTATTTGGCGTAACAATAAGAACGTCTTTTCTTATCACATTCCTGTTTCATCAGGCCGAATATTCAGCAGAGCGGCCGAGTATTCGGTATTCGGCCAGTGGCCGAATATACTATTCAACGCAATACTAATTGCTATTTGTATGTATATCTTTACGCCAAGTCCCTTGCGGGGTAGGCAGAGAGAACCGAGCGCCATAAGACGCGGTCCTCACATACCTACTTCACTCGCTCCTGGGGCTCCTGACATCACCTTCTGATGAAACAGGACCAATTTGGTCATGGTAGGTTAGTCTCGGTCTTCCTCGGCTCCTACATCCATCCACTTTTGCATTGTATATCTGTTTCGTCATTCTTTCGTCCCGCATTCTTTCTACATGTCCGAACCAACGGAGCATGCCCTTTCTTATCTTAACACCGACACTCTCTTTTAGATCAACTCTTTCTCTCACGTCTTCATTACGAACGCGGTCAGCAAGCGTTATGCCACAAATTTTGCGCAATGCTCTCATCTCGACCGCATTTATTCTACTTTCATGCTCTCTCTGCCACACCCAGCTCTGACTTCCATAAGTTAGCGTTGGGATTAGCACCGCATTGGGCTGTGCCTTCTGGCTTAGATTACGGCTGCCTAGAAGTTTACCCAACGCTCCATTCACCCTATTCCCGGCACTCACTCGTCTCTCTACATCAGCGGTGTACCTTCGACAGCACGCATCCCTGTCTGACACCAATGTTGACATCAAACCAGGGCGACAAGCTGCCGTCCACCCTCACACATGTTGTACAATCCTCATAAGTAGATTGCACAGCACGGAGTAGGTCACCGTCAACCCCATATCTGGGCAAAATATTCCAGAGATTCTATCGCACGACCCTATCAAATGCTTTCTCAAAGTCCACAAAACCGCAGAGAACCTTCTGGTCCTTGATCCTGGATACTTGGCAATGATCAATTTCGATCGGTTAAATAGATTCTAGGAAATTCATAATCCTTCGCATATAAAAGGAGGAAACCTACCTACGCAGGTACAAAAAATGTAATCATTACCTAAAATAATTTTTAAAATGTATCATAATTTATTAATTCACTTATTAAGATAATTAAAATTAGGGTAAATAGCACAACAGTAATACTAAAAAATAACAAGAAAGTCAGAATGAAAAGGATTGTGTGAAATATTTCAGTTAAGTGAAATTCTTTATTCTATTATTATTAATCTTAATATTTATGATCTTCCCTACTTTATTTTAATTTCACAATAGTAGCTATATACGCGTATTACATGCACCTCTATGGAGATGAAACAAGTAATACGATTAGGTATTTTATGCGATTCTTGTGCGTATACTACTTAGTCGAAGCTTAGGAACTAACTGTCGCCGGGCGTCATCGCTGCGTAGTACGTGGTATAAGGAAGGTGCAAGAAGATACTAAGCGTGCGATACGATTGGCATGAAACTGGACAGACGAGGCGCGCATAAAATTCGAAATTTCATAGCTTTAGGTACACAAACAAAAATATACCTATATTTCCGATAACTAGTTGAGTTACATATAACAAGATGGCGCTCAGTCATTCTTCCGGTAATATTCATTATTTACGTATACTTTAAAATACATAACTGAATAAAATGCGATTATATGACTTTTATTATCCGATTGACATGCATATGCTATTTCTGTAACTAAATAAAGGGAAGTGTTCCTGCAGCGCACTTTCCGCCTTCAAATGTAGGAATTACTTCCATACTGTCAATTAAGTAATTGGCCCGCAGCCGTCCGCTGATTAGACCAATTGACGTACTGCTGTTTTGACAACATACCTCTTCAGCAGACATATCACCTACCATTGCTCTTAAATAGATACCCCTGCTTCGTAACAAAAGAAAAAGCTCATCTCTCCAGTGTGCTTAATTAAACAATATAAAAATTAATAAGTTCATAGTTTTTGTCGTGCAATTGAACAAATTTAGAAGCCACCATAGGTCAGTGCTACAAAATATAAATATATATAGAGGTCAATTCTCATGATTATTTCTGTAGACATTATAAAGTCTATAACTTCATGTTAAATTCCTTGCCAGGTAGGCAGAAAAAGTAGTAATACATTACAAAGTCTATCCTATCTATAATTTCACGCTAAATCCCTTACGGGGTAGGCAGAAAGAACCGAGCGCCACGCGACTCGATCCTTACATACCTCACTCGCTTCTTTAACATTCATTGCTCTTTTCATGCACGCTCGCCGGTTTCTAGGGCTCCTAACATCACCTTCTGATAGAACACGACCAATTTGATCATGGTAGGTAAGTCTTGGCATTCCTCGGCTCCTACATCCTTCCACTTTCGCATTGTATATCTGCTTCGTCATTCTTTCACCCTTCATTCTTTATACATGCCCGAACCAACGGAGCATGCCTCTTCTTATTTCAACACCGACGCTGTTTTTCTTACTTTCATGCTCTCTCTGCCATACCCAACTCTCGCTTCCATAAGTAAGCGTTGGGACCAGCACTGCATTGTGTATAGCCAGCTGCGTCTTCTGGCCCAGGTTTTTACTGCCAAGAAGTTTTCCCAACGCTCCATTCACAATATTCCCAGCACTCACTCGCCTTTCCACATCTGCACCTCTTTCAAATATCATTATCTTTGTTTTCTTCGCATTCAATAGTAAGCCTTCCTTCATACATTCATCTTTCATCATTATAATAATAATAATAATGTTTATTCAGAATCAGTTTACATATTTAGAAACATGTGATTGGTGCTTCCTTTTAGGTGATCTAACACCTGTAAAACATTGTGAGTAGTGTTTGCAGCTCAGATGGTGTATCTGCTATTAGGACGGCATCATCTGCATACAGCAGACAGTTTACCACTAGGTCACCCATGCGTAATCCTACATTCGTCAATCTTATTTTCTGTAGACAACTATCGAGATACAGAATAAAGATCCTAGCAGACAACATGCAGCCCTGTTTGACACCAATTTTGACATCAAACCAGGGTGACATGTCTTCATTATAAAGTCTACTTATAAGATAATTATATTATAGGGGTTAAAGTATGAAATTGCCGTTTTATAGTACTAGATACTTTGAATTGACATTAAACCTTCATGTTATGAGATTTTCGAGTGAAGCTTTTTTCACATGAAACATATGAGGTTTTTCTTTTAAAAAAATTGCAACAGTTGATTTTAGAATTTCAATTGTTTTTTTATTCAGCTTAGACAGGAATGATGGGTACTTCGAAAATACGATTAATTTTTGAATACCAGATCCGACGCGGAACTAACGCGTGTTTGGAGAGGAGACTGCTAATGAACGCACCGTGAGTTTTTGGTTTAAACGCTTTCGTAATGGAAACTTCGACTTGAAGAACGAACCACGTTGAAGACCGCCCACACAGGTGAATAAAGGAGATGGTGGAAGCTGATCGGAGTCAAACTACCCACGAATTAGCGGCATGGTTTAACGTTACCTTACCTACAATATTGACTCATTTGCATCAAATCAATAAGATAAAAAAATATGAAAAATGGATGCCTCATGATTTGACTGATCTGCAGAAAGAAACGCGTTTTGAAACTTGTGTTGCCTTGTTGAATCGGTTTGGAAATGGAGGAATATTGGATCGAATTGTGACATCTGACGAAAAGTGGATTCTTTACGATAACCGTAAGCGAAAAATGCAATGGCTGACCCCAGGTCAAACGCCGCAACAGTGCCCTAAAGCAAAGCTTACCAATAAAAAGGTAACTGTTTGGTTTCTTCATAGTGTTATTCACTATAGCTTTCTCAGGTCTTTTCAAGCAATAACAGCAGATGTTTACTGTCCGAACTTCGAACAAAGATGGCGAAACTGGCAGTGAAACAGCCCCGATTCGTGAATTGATCTTCACCATTATTGCTCCACGAGAAGGCGTTGTAACTCTACAAGAGCTGCAGTTAGAAACCATACGTCATCCTCCGTACTTGCCAGACCTTGCTCCAACTGGCTACCATTTGTTCGTGATTGGGACAATTTTCTACGTGGTAAAAAAAGGGAAAGGGAAGAAATTTCCCAGGAGGAAAATGCTTTCACACAGTTTGTCGAATCTAGATCCCCAGAATTCTTTTGCAAAGACATAAATAAACTTCCGAGTAAATGGCAGCAATGTATAGATAATGAAGGTAAATATTTTCATTAAAAACAATGTTACATCTTCGAAGAAACACGAGTTTTAATTTTTCAATACAAATCGGCAATACTTTAACCCTTAATAATATTAATTACAATATTACTTGCAAGATCAGTACATGATATAACATGAAAATATTATAAAACAGTTACAGCCAAAACGCTTTTCACATTGGCAGGGAAAATGAAAGTTTAATTTAAATTCGCTTATTTTTCCAATTTTATAAAATAAAGTTGTAAGTTAAATAAACAATAATCGGGGTCCACGACGTGAACCTGATGTTCAATTACAGTATGTGTAGTATCTCCTATATGTTCTCACTCTGTCTTGAATTATCTTCGCACTGTACTGTACATACATCTCGTTGAAATTCGAAACGCCCAGTATAATCATACATATCTTCACGCCGACATCCCTATAACATTCATTGCTCTTTTCATTCACACTCATCTACCCCTAGGGTCTTGACAGAATACGATCAATTCCATCGTGCTTGATTCGTTTTGGCCTAGCCAACGGGAAAGAATAGGTGAATTACTTCAGATTGTTTATAACAAATAAACGAGGTGGACAATCAATCTGAAACGCAATAGACTTCCATTATAGTTGTTTTCTAATCGATTAAAAAGGAATTATCAAAATATGTGACGAATTGCGATTTTCATTTCATTTTTCAAATGCAAATTCTCTTTTTTCGTTTAATTATATTGAGAATGATATTTGTGAATAGAACAAGATTGTTTCCATGCAATTATATTGAATACTGTTGTGCAGGTTTCAGCTTTTCCGCGCACCCTGCCCGACTATTAATGCGAAAAAAGAACAACTAAAAATATTATTACAAATGAACAGTGGAATTTTGCGAAATCAAATAATTAACAAGCACTCTAAAATACAAAGGGTACTCCTCAGTTCAAAACACGAGAACTCCGTTTCCATGAAACGTTATCAACACTTTAGATTTGTAAATAGTATTTTAGAGTAAAGGACAGTAAAACGTCCATATCACTGTTTTGACACTTTGAACATTTCCTAACTTGTCCATTTTCAAAGTTGCCTACTTCCTAACTTGCCTTTATCCCAACTTCATAATTTCAATTGCCCAACGTGTTAATTTCCAGACTCGTCATATTTCCAAATCCACCACTTCCCAACTTGTTCACTCTACCTACAATGAGTTATCATCCAATATCCGTTTCTTCCTATTTCAATATATATAAAAAATAGATTATTTAGTAGCAGATGCAAGCGAACTTCGGCCCGCCTGACGAAAAGCGCTAGGGGAATTACACGCACGTTGCGTTGCCGAATCTAGTCATTTCAGAGAGCTTTCTCTGGTCACCAGGTTCACACACAGAAATATTGGTATTGACGAGATGGACGTACTTCCCCGGTAGAATACCGGCTCTCGTCGATTTCCGATGATCTCGCTATACCTTTACACTCTTAAGGCTATTAGCATAAAAGTGACCCCTTACTGGATCATATCTGTTTTCTCCAGAGTGTTGTTCGTTGGTCAGTAAGGTGCAACACGTGCAAGTTAAGTTGGCTTATATCTTAAAGATAATGTTGATTGATGATGTTTTTAGAAGTAGGCGAAGTCGTTATGGCCTTTGGGTATACTTGCCTAGCAATAGTTTGAAAGTGAACAATTTGAAATCAGACTAAAAGGACAAGTTAGGAAGTGGACGAATTAGGATTGGATTCTATAGAAACTGAATGAATTGGGAATTCAATAATGACTAGATAAATGATTTAGAAAAAGAAAGCTGTATGAGTGGATGAATTACGAAGTGAACAACTATGGAAATGGGCAAGATAGGAAGTGGACGAAGTCGAATGGAGCTCTGAACAGCTTCTTGAATTGCTTAAATCCATTCTTTCTTAATATATATTTTTAAATATACAACGGGAGGCATTCTGCAGGCATACGGCCCACCAGCAGGGGTATTCACATTGACACGGATAACTCTCATTCCAGTCGAAATGTTGATACACTGAATCGGAGTTGCATCCAGTGAAATGTATTTCAATATCATCCTTATTGACACGGAACGCCATATTCGATAGGTACCTTTTCAATGCAATTTGAGTGTATGAAAATTACAATTTTGGATTAAAACGATTTCTTCTTCTGAATTTGTAATATTACGCCATTTAGACTCGAAATATTCTCGTGAAAAGTTTACGACGTGTATAGGTATTTAATATATGTAAATTGCAAACATTAAGTAATTTTAACTATTGTGAGGTTCGGAGGGCGTGTATTGAATTTAAAATTTAAATAATGAAGAACATGAACTATTCTGAACTTATGACTTGTGCTGTATAACATAGACCCAGTGCCAGTACGCCTCTGGACTAAAAAGAACAAAAAAATATGTATTTTGCTTCACTAGGTGTGACGACTTTTCGATTCGAATAATAAATTTCCGTGCCAAAGTGAATGCCTCTGGTGATGGAAAGAGATTACCCTAGCCTATGACGCTTAAGTACATTACGTATCAATCGCGCGATGCCGCCGCTGCAGCAACATCCCCGGAGGTTACTGGTAATCTTTCCCAAGGGACTACAGTATGGGGTTCTTCAAGAAAGGCGTGAAGAGGTTCTTACAGGGTCGGCAACGCAAGAGTGACACCCCTGGTGTTGCAAATGCCCATAGGCTACGGTAACTGCTTACCATCAGGCAGGCCGTACGCTTGTTTGCCACCGTAGTGGTATTAAAAAAAATCTCACTCACTCGCAGAAACATAGCAACCCTCCAGGGCGTTGTTATTTGGTTTAGCTTTTTGTGAAATGAATGTACTTTCCCAGACAAGCTGCTCTGATATGCCCTACCTCTCGTAAAAACACCCAGACCAAGACAAACAGACATGTTATTTCATGCCGTTGTACATTAAATAATGACACTAAAAAATAATAACTTGCCACGATTTAGTATGTTTCCACTATCATCAGCCCGCATCAACTGCTGTATATTTTTTTTATACCACTAAGGTGACAATCAAGCATACAGGCCGTATGCTTGATTGTCACCTTAGTGGTATAAAAAAAATATACTGATGATAAACCTAACTGATGGTAAACCGTCACCGTAGCCTATGGACATTTGCAACACCAGGGGTGTCACTCATGCGTTGCCGACCCTAATAATATAGCCACACCAATCACTACTCATCCCACTGTAAGTATACGGATCTCTCATCAACCAACGTAAGGCGTCGAAGGAGTTTAGAACTGCTCCACGCGGCTCAACTGGAAATTAGCGGAGGCCAGTGTTTTCAAGCCGCCTGAAGGCCCACTGACTTAACATAACGAGTTTCATCTATCGATATCGGCTCGAGAGCTTAACGTGCCCACCGAAGCCGGAGAAACTCGAGACAGATAAACCTATCCATAGACATGCTACTGTCGATGATGCTTAACCGGATTGTTCTATTAGAGTACGCACGTATAAACCTTCCCTAAACCCTGCATACACAATCTTACGCTATTCGCATCTAACTACTTCACACCGCTCTTCTGAGGTCACCGGTCCATGTAGAGGGGATCTACTATATTTTATAATTATTTAAATCGTTATCAATCGTGCGTGTTACTTCGTCAGCGTGACAAATAATGTTTACACTTGTCACTAATAAACCGCACGTAATATTGGTTTCTGTATGTATTTGTCTAGTTTTTTTACACGCAGATTATAAATTTTCGAATAATTTGCGAGTATTGGAAGGGCGTAACTTACAAGTCGAGGAACGGATATGCTCCACAATAAGAGGAACTATTACAAATCAAGTCAGCTAACATTGACTCAAGAATTGCAGTGACATTTAGCAGAATTCGGCCCCTGCAATAGAGCCGGGGGATAATTGGATAAGGTGCGTCCAGAGCGCAGAGCGCGCTCAGAGCCGACCCGAGCAGCCGCGCCGCGACGAGACGCATGCGCCGGCGGCAGCGGTGCGGCGTGATCTCGCCTTGAGATAACATAACGTCAGCGATAACGTTCTCTCCAGTTATTTTTAGAAACTAATAAAAAGGTAATGTGATTATTATTACATTTCGCGCAATCGTTACCTTTCTTGTAACATCACCAATAAACTATAGATAGCCGTCACAATAAGTGATGGGGGAATGACATGTAATGAATATGACAGTTTATCTTACATTTTAAAATTTTGACGAGCTCGGTGACGCAATCGTGAAAGACGCGACTTTGACACCAACCCTCGTGGGTTCGATTCCCACACAAGACAAACATTTGTGTGCATGCACATGTCTGTTTGTCTTGGTCTGGATGTTTTAAGAGAGGTAAGGCGCATTAAAGCGGCCCGTCTGGGGAAGTACCTCCACCTCACAGAAAACCGCAGCGAAATAACAACTTCCTAGAGGGTTGTTGTGTTCCTGCGTGTGAGTGAGGTCACCAGTAAACTCCTAAGGAGTTGCTGTGTAAGCAGCAGAGGAGGCATCGCGCGAGTGATATATGTTACAAGCGCTAATAGGCTGCGGTAACTGCTTTACATCAGGAGGACCGTATGCTTGTATGCCTCCCGACGTTGGATAAAAAAAACCCATAGAGAAACGTTGAAACAGATTTTACGTAGTAACTCTATTCACCGCTATGGGTCGGACGGTAAAGTAGAAAGCGCAGCTCTTATTGGCTAGTTCACGGACCAGCATTATTAAGGACGGCATTCGCTAACGTAGCCATTTTCTATTATTTAGCTATAGTTTGTAAAGTTTGAGATATATGTAAGATATGTTTGTATAGGATCATTTAGAATTATGTTATATGTGAGATATGTTTGTATAGAGTCATTTAGAATTTTGTTATATGTGAGATATGTTCGTATAAAGTCATTTAGAATTATGTTTGATGAAATTGAATTAAGACCGTATGAAAACTATATTTGTATAAAGGTATGTAGAATTATACAATGGACTCGATTTAAGACCACGTGCAAATATGTCTGTGTAAGCATGAGTCATTTCCTGCCCGGCCAAATCGCGCGCTACGAGCGGCCCGTGATCTGGCGCGGGCTAGTAACTGACTCGGCTATGACCGATCCCACTTAAGCGCGCGCGGACCGCAGTCGGCGCGCTTCAACGTCGGGGTCGGTACCTTGTATTATAGAAAAAATAAGTTCTTACTTGAAATATACAATCAATCAAAATCCGGTACCGAGGATTTTATTTATACCCCGACGCTCATCGAAACCACCCAACAAGCATTCGGCTCATCAAAACGTACAGTCCACTTCGAAGAGCTACAGTTTCTTGGTCCATTCGGAGCCGGATCGGGAAAGAAGAGTTCCAGCGCATCACACCAACCAGGAGGACAATAGGAAGACTGCCAACTGAAGAGGCGAAATCCTGCTCCTGTAGTCGCCGGTGCCTGTTGGGATAAGAAAAACGAAGAAAGAACGTGCCATCGAACACCGGGACCGCAGCCAAAGAGGGCTGCACTTCAGCGCCGGTTCCTGTTGTTCGAGATTACGCGGGTGGACCGCGGGCCTGGTGGGGGAAACCCTACGGTGACAACTGAAACCATACAGGTCAACGCCGTATCAAGGCGGTGCAGCTGAACGAGCACAGCTGCCGGTATAGCCTTTTTCGAGGTTGCCGAAAATCGCTCGACCTGCGCCTGTACGGAGGTGATACGGTGTGAGGGCCGGACTGTAGGCACAGCTGACTGCTGCCAGACAATTCCCACTGGCAGTTTAGCACCTCACTACTGTACACTTCCCTCTACAGGGGGTTCCTACCTTTCCGATCCTGCTACGACATCCATCCTCACTCGGGCTCCCCACGGTAGTGTGCCTGAGTGGGTCTGATAGGGACTGATAGGGACTGTTAGGAACCGGAAGAATGCCGATCACAAGAAGCCAGAAGGAAGAACATGGGAGGACGGAAGAAGAGCCGAAGAGGATTGTCTACGACTCGCCAGCTTCACCGTCAGGCCAGAATATGCCTGCGACCGACCGATTGACCGCGATACCACACGCCGGAGACCGTCACAATCCCGGGGATAGGGAACCGCGTACAACCGACGACGAAACTCAGTGCAACGTAGAACCGCCGCGTGTTAGGGACCGCGCCGAATCCGTACGTTCCACCACGTCTACTGCAGCGCGTATTCGTCAAGCGGAACTTCAAGCTGAAGAAAAACTCGCAGAGATTAAACGGCGAGAATTACGGCTAGAGGCGGAACTAATCAGGAAGAGATTAGCGCTCGACATAGCCACGATTAGAGAAGAAACCGACAGAGAAAGCCTGCCCGCCGAAGACATACGAGAAAGGGTAGATGAGTGGATAAGAAAACATCAAATTAGTCAAGAACTACCATCCACAACCGAGCTCATAAGAAGCCGCGATCCTCCAAAGCTACCAGGTGCGCCACGGGGGGAGCGAGACGGCAATATGGGCGAGAGAGACAGACGCGACAAGGAACAACAACGGTTTGCACATCCGAGACAACGAAGATTAGATGAACGATCGTTAGACGGAGACAGGGACCGACGGAGAGCACCCTCACCACGGAATAAGAGAGATGCTGAGCCCGCCGACCCAGACTACAGACCGTTGAGAGATTTAACGCCGCAACACGAAAAGGTAGCTGAGATAGCGGGAGCGCTCCAAGGAATGGCGAGGCCCGTGCCACGACAGGCGCAAGATCTACCTACGTTCAGCGGCGAAGCAAATGAATGGTTACCCTTCAAGGCAGCCATGAGAGAATCAACGAAGATGTTTCGCATCACGCCGGCAGAAAACTTGGCTCGACTGCGCATATGCCTCACGGGAGAGGCGAAGGAGACCGTGTCCGCGTTACTATACACCGCCACGGACCCGATGAAAATTATGGGAACGCTCGAGCAAGTATATGGACGACCGGAAGCGATTATCGATCGAACGTTGGAAGGCATCAAGAACTTACCAGGACCCGGCAAGACAGCCTATGAATTGAACACGTTCGCCACGAAGCTGCAAAACATCGTACAAGTGCTTGAAAACTTAGACGATAGAGGATATTTGAATAATCCCATGCTGATAAAAGAAGTTATAAGGAAATTAGGAGAACATCTCAAGTCTAAATGGTGCGACTTCGCCGAAGAAAGCGATCACTACGCCGAGCCACCTATCGTTATGATGTCGAAATTCCTGATGCAACAAGCAAACCGAGCCATACGACACGCCTATGAAAAAGTAGAGCCGAGGGAATTCACGGCAAAGCGCACGGAAGGGCCCTCCGCCAGACGCGGGACGCCCAGGCGAGCCGCCGCCACCGTGCTGAACACATCGAAAGAAGCCGCGAAATCCAACGAGCACACCGAGAAAGGCAAGAATCAATGCTTGTGTTGCGGAGGAAGCCATAAGATAGCGACATGTGACAAATTTAAAGCGCTAGCACTGGAACAACGATGGGAATGGATTAAAGGAACCGGTATTTGTTTCAAGTGTCTAAGCGGGAAACATAGACGAAATGAGTGTAAAGAAAGGCCGTGTGGGGTGCACGGATGCGAGTACGCACATCACGCTCTACTACACAAAGACAGACACTCAGAGACAGTGGCCAACATGAGACAAGATATAGCCGCGCCGCAAATACTGCTTAAAGTCTGCCCAGTTGTAGTACGAGGACCGAAGAAGTCTGTGCGCGTGTACGCCCTGCTAGACGAAGGTTCGACACTTACACTAATCGACGAAGACTTAGCAAGCGAAATTGGAGCGGAAGGCCCACCGAGCGATTTGTGTATCAACAGCATAAGCGCTAGACAATGCCTACCTGATAGCAAACAGGTTTCACTGCAACTGATAGCGAATAAAGGGAGACACGTAGTCAAAGCAAGGACGATGAAAAATCTCTCGCTCGGCGGACAGAGGGTCGACCGCCAATGTTTAAATTACACGCACCTACGCGGAATCAAGCCGAGGGACGTATGCTATGACAACGCTAAGCCTCGACTACTGATAGGAACGGATAACTGGCATCTAATAGTGACACGCAAGCTGCTGACAGGCAAACGGAACGAACCCGCAGCATCGCTCAGCCGGCTGGGATGGACGATTCACGGATGCGTCCCACGCACTACGATACAAGACGACAGAATCCTACACATCGCGGCCGTAGATAGACGAGACTCGACACACGAGACGGACGAGTTATACGACGCGGTGAGAAAGCATTTCGAGATCGACTCACTAGGTATCACGACAAAAGAGCGACTCAGTGCAGCGGACGAACAAGCCGTGAACCTCTTCAACAGCTCCACGCGATTAGTGAACGGACGATACGAAATAAGATTACCGTGGAAGGAAAGCGGCAGGACGATGCCACCGAGCTACGAAAACGCATTAAAAAGATTGCGTGTAATAGAGAGAAGAATGGACCGTTCACCCGAATTCAAGGAAAAATATACAACCCAGATCGAAAATATGCTCACGAAGGGGTACGCCACAATAGCCACCGGAGATGAACGACTTCACCCACGACAATGGTACCTACCGCACTTCGCGGTAACGAATCCAAACAAACCCGGGAAAATACGAGTCGTTCACGACGCGGCCGCAAAAGTCAACGGAGTCTGCTTGAACGATACGCTGCTTGAAGGACCCGACTTATTGCAAAACCTACCGGGGTTGTTATGCAGATTCCGCGAACGAAGCGTAGCCGTCACCGCAGACATTAGAGAGATGTTTTTACAGATTAAAGTCTGCCCAGAGGATCAACCGGCTCAGATGTTTTTGTGGAGAGGCGATGATAGAAAAGGACCGCCAACGCAATACAAGATGACCTCATTGATATTCGGAGCTAAAAGTTCACCGTTTTTAGCGCACAGCGTACGGAACTTGAACGCGAGAAACCACGCCGCGGAATACCCACACGCGCTCGTTGCAATCACACGAGATCACTACATGGACGATTGGGTAGGGAGTTACGACAGTGTAGACGAAGCGAAAGTCGCAGTCGAACAAGTGACGCGCGTGCATGCACAAGCAGGATTTCAATTGGCGGGATGGAACGCAAGCGACCCGCGTATATTAGAAAATATTCCGAGTAGGGAACGCGCTACTTCCACGTTAACGTCACTCGGTACTACGGAGGAGCAGTACGGACGCACGTTAGGCCTAATATGGGACGCTAGCACCGACGAGCTAGCGTTCAATACGAATTTGGCACGCGTACCCGACGACGTAAAAGAAATGCGCCGCGCGCCTACCAAGCGGGAGATGTTAAGTACGGTGATGTCGATTTTCGACCCGTTAGGATTACTTAGTTACTTTACCATAACCGCGAAAATATTACTACAAAACGTGTGGCGTCTAAAAATAGATTGGGACGATAAATTACCCGAGAGGGAATGTGACGATTTTCGCGAGTGGTTGAACGGTCTAAAGGTGATAAAGGAACTACGCCTACCCCGTCTGTATCACCCGACGGGGGGAGTGGCAAGCTGGCAACTTCACGTATTCTGCGATGCGAGCGCTGATGCGTACGCAGCAGCCGTTTATTGGAGAGCAATAAGCCAAGATGGCACGGTGCGAGTGAGCCTCGCTATGGCAAAGGCAAGAGTAACGCCTATGAAGACTCAAAGCATTCCGCGACTGGAACTACAAGCGGCGTTGATCGGAGCTAGGCTGGCAAAAATGGTCATCAAGGAACACGAGCGACAACCAGTACAAGTGACATACTGGTCGGACTCACAAACGGTGTTACACTGGATACATGAGGATAAAGTGCGTCACACGCCATATGTAGCCCATAGAGTTACGGAGATAAAGGAATTAACCGAACCGACACAATGGAGATGGGTCCCGACGGACCTAAATGTTGCAGACGAAGCAACCCGAGCAAACAATGATAGTAAGAAAAGCAGCGATAGATGGTTCAGTGGTCCTGAATTTTTGCAAGATGAAGAGGAAAATTGGCCACAGTCGGATGAGCGTAGCACGGAGAGTGAGAGTGCCGAAGTGCACACGATAAGGCCGAGGGAGCGTAGTGTACTAAGTATCGAGCGCTTTTCTCAATACGAGCGCTTGGTACGAGTTATTGCGAATGTCCTACTCTTCCCCCGTCGATGCCGCAGCCGTGCTACTACGCAGAATCTGGCACTTATAGAAGAGGCCGAACGCGCACTTATACACATCGCACAACGAGAGAGCTTTTCGGACGACATTGCACGTATACAAGAAGGCCGACCTATAGGGAGAGACAGCAGGCTACGAAAGCTGGATCCCTACATCGACGAGAACGGCACACTAAGAGCTAAAGGCCGAATCGCAGCAAGTACAGTCACTACTATCGACCCTAACCCGATAGTACTGGACGGTCGACACCATTTCACCCGTCTGTTAATCGACCGAGAACATCGGCGCGCACACCACTCGTACAATGAGCGCGTTGTTAACGACATAAGACAACGGTTCTGGGTACTAAAGCTGAGGCCGACTGTACGACTAGTAGCAAGCAAATGTGCGACGTGCAAGATAAGGAAAGCCACGCCAGTGACGCCCGTCCTAGGAGACCTACCGAAAGCACGCATGCAACCTTTCACACGCCCATTTTCATATTGCGGACTTGATTTCTTCGGTCCGATGATGGTGAAAATAGGACGGCGGCGCGAGAAGAGGTGGGGGGCTCTATTTACGTGCCTGACGACAAGAGCTATCCACATAGAACTCGTGGCGGGATTATCGACAGACTCGGCAATTATGAGCCTACGACGAATGGCGGCTCGACGAGGATGGCCGCGGGTTATGTACACCGATAACGCTACAAATTTTAAAGGAGCCGACCACGAACTCAGAACAGCTGCAATTGAATGGGAACCGGCCCTCAAAGAAGCCGCGCTTACGAATAGAATGGACTGGAGGTATATTTCGCCCGGAGCTCCGCACCAAGGAGGAGCGTGGGAAAGACTTATTCGCTCGGTCAAGACCGCTCTGAGGACGACGCTACACGAAAAGGCACCTAAGGAAGAGGTATTATCGACGCTGCTCACTGAGGCCGAGTTCACGATAAACGCACGACCGCTAACACATGTAGCAGTTAGCGAAACGGACACAGAGGCGTTGACACCTAACCACTTCTTACTAGGAGGCCCGATAGCACTACCAACCACCGGCCCATGTGAAGAGGCAGACAGAAAGACGTGGCGCGTAGCACAAGCCTTAGCTGACGAATTTTGGAGGAGATGGGTCAAGGAATATCTCCCGACATTGATACCACGAGGAGGGACTACAGATAAGCCGAATCCACTAATGACGGAGGGCAGTCTAGCAGTAGTCGTCGACCCTAACCTACCGAGAAACATGTGGCCGCGGGGTATAATCACTAAGACATACCCCGGCCGAGACGGCTTAATAAGAAATGTGGACTTACAAACTAGAGCGGGCACGTTCAAGCGTCCTGTGACACGGCTCGCCGTCCTCCCAGTTGGCCCATGATAAGAGGGCTCGGAGTGTGAATCCTACGCCGGGGGGAGACTATTAAGGACGGCATTCGCTAACGTAGCCATTTTCTATTATTTAGCTATAGTTTGTAAAGTTTGAGATATATGTAAGATATGTTTGTATAGGATCATTTAGAATTATGTTATATGTGAGATATGTTTGTATAGAGTCATTTAGAATTTTGTTATATGTGAGATATGTTCGTATAAAGTCATTTAGAATTATGTTTGATGAAATTGAATTAAGACCGTATGAAAACTATATTTGTATAAAGGTATGTAGAATTATACAATGGACTCGATTTAAGACCACGTGCAAATATGTCTGTGTAAGCATGAGTCATTTCCTGCCCGGCCAAATCGCGCGCTACGAGCGGCCCGTGATCTGGCGCGGGCTAGTAACTGACTCGGCTATGACCGATCCCACTTAAGCGCGCGCGGACCGCAGTCGGCGCGCTTCAACGTCGGGGTCGGTACCTTGTATTATAGAAAAAATAAGTTCTTACTTGAAATATACAATCAATCAAAATCCGGTACCGAGGATTTTATTTATACCCCGACGCTCATCGAAACCACCCAACAAGTATTCGGCTCATCAAAACGTACAGTCCACTTCGAAGAGCTACAAGCATCACCCCATTTATCGGCTTATATACTTCTATTGGTCAGTAGGCTGGAAACGCAGAAATATTTAGACGCTAAAGCACAAAGTTCTTGTGAGCGCGGGGTTGATGTGCAGTCAAGTGGTTTATTAGTTTGTAGGCTTAGCCCAAGTCGTCTTCAAGAGGGAAGTTAATGGAGTTATACGCAATAAAGGGGTTATTTTCTTTAAAAAATAAGATATATTATGATATCTTTAATGTTTTGCAATAAATAAAATATTAGATAGATTTCTTTATCAGACGCATTTTCTGGATACATTGTTTATCTTATTTATTATGCTTAACGTCATACTGTGTGTGGTTGTGACAAACGCACGTTTTTCCTCAAAATATCTGTCCGTCTTTGCACATACCTACCTACCTTAAAAAGGTCGTACACAGTCAATGCACTACACGTTAATAAGTCTTTTTCGTCTTAACAGTCTCCCGTTTTCTAATATACGTTAGATTTGACGGGATCCAAGTCTACGGTGTTGGCATAGATGCTGATTTTGATATGGGGCGACTGCCAGACCTCAAGAGAGAAAACCAGACTTTCTATTTTTACCACTAAGGTGAAAACATTCATACGACCTACCTGATAGTAAGCAGTTACCGTTGTCTATGAACATTTGCAACACCAGGGGCGTCACTCGTACGTTGCCGACCCTAAAAATTTCTTAGGACCCAAAGACCTTTTCAGGGTTCCGTACCCAAAGGCTAAAACGGACCACATTTAAACGGTTCCATTTTTCGCTTACGGTTATCGTAAAGAATCCACTTTCCGTTACCTACATGTCACAATTCGATCCAATATTCCTTCATTTCTGTACCGATTCAACAAGGCAACACAAGTTTCAAAACGTGTTTCTTTCTGCAGATCAGTCAAATCATGAGTTACCAATTTTTCACATTTTTTTTATCTTATTGATTTGATCCAAATAAGTCAATATTGTAGGTAAGGTAACGTTCAATCATGCCGCTAATTCCTGGGTAGTTTGACTCGGATCGGCTTCCACCATCTGCTTCAATTCAGCGTTATTCACCTGTGTGGGCAGTCTTCCACGTGGTTCGTTCTTCAAGTCGAAGTTTCCATTACGAAAGCGTTTAAACCAAAAAACGCACGGTGCGTTCATTAGCAGTCTGCTCTCTAAACGCTGCATTGATATTGCAAGCAGTGTTTTTACCGCGTTAGTTCCGCGTCGGAACTCGTATTCAAAAATTACTCGGATTTTCGAAGTATCCATCTTTCCCGTCTAAGCTGAATAAAAAAAACAATTGAAATTCGAAAATCAAATGTTGCAAATTTTTTTAAATGGAAAACCTCATAGGTACCATGTGAAAAAAATTTCACTAGAAAATCTCACACCATGAAGGTATGTCAATTCAAAGTATCTACTACCTAATGTAAATGGCAATTTCATACTTTAACCCTTATTATATAGCCATTTAACATTTGGCGTGGTGTACCCTACAAACATGCAAATAAGGTTCTGACAATATAGATATAGGACACAGTGATCTTTAAAAAGCAATCTGAATAAGGCCGAAACTACACCTTACAGACCGCAGTCATATGAGAACTCGTTGGGGAGTTGTGACGCGCGTAATAAAGAACACCAAAGCTCGTGAGTTCTTCCCACACCGGACAAACATTTTCATGTGTGCATGAACATGTCTGTATGTCTTGGTCATATTTGTAAGCAGTCCGAATGGGAAGTACCTCCACTCCAGCCATATAGGCTGTTTTTTTTTTTGAAGCCGGTTTTTATCTGGTCATAAATCAATCCAGCGTTATTACAAAACCGCTCGTTGGGGATGCTCGACGGAGAGGGAGACATGTATTGTCTATTCTCTAAACGAGCAATTCTTATATAATAATAATAACTTTATTTCGAAAAATAGGTTTAAAACAGATCCGAGTAGCACTGACCCCACACTAGGCTAGGCCTGTGTCATGGGCGTCAAATGAGTACAGTAGAATACATAGTTACAGTTCTTAAAAATTACCTTAAAAAATATGTTGCGTTGCGGCGAGAAAAATGTTACATTAAATAAATTCGATATATGATAAAATAAATAAAGTAGAGGGGAATTTAATTCATTAAAGTTATACAAAGAAAAAATATAGATATAGAAGCTACAATCCACAAGAGTGCATTCATGTAACATGAATTCAAATAAAGTAATCTTTATCCAATAGTATTTGAAGCGCACGTGCATTTATGAAATGAATTTGTGTGTGTGTGTATATATATATATATATGTTTCTTTATAATCAGAATCTCCGAAACGGCTCCAACGATTATCATGATATTTAGTATGCAGGGGGTTTTAGGGGCGATAAATCGATCTAGGTAGGTTTCATTTTTAGCAAACGTCGTTTTATCCGTGTTTTCAGGCAATAAAAAACTGCTACGATGTCATTAGTCATCAAATCCACAAGGACCTGCTTCGATTCCCGATAATATTTCTTTTAAAATGATATTTTTTCGTCACGGCTTAAGTCCGTAATTGATTGACAAACTGTAAAAAGTAAGTACTTGCTTCTAATAACATGTTAAACTAATTGCACTCGTGATTTTTTACTTAAATTACCAGTTAATATTATTATGTCGCTAAGATCGGAACATATTCATATTTCATCAGTATATAATTCATATTTAAATATATTCTCCAAAAGAACACAAGCGAAGCTCGGTTATCCAGGTACTAGTCAGTAATACAACCTGTAGGCCAATTCTGCTAAAACTTGCAGCTGCACGTTTACACTTGTCATTTGAGTCGTGCAGGAATAGTCCAATGCCAATACGTGTATTCTATTAAAAATGTCTGTAGGCTGATTCTACTAAAAACCTGCAACTGCACTGCAGCACGGCGTGTGTCAAAATGCGTACATTTTGACGTTTCGTTAAGCGATCTAACAGCAGCGACGTTTCAACGAAATGTCAAGTGCAGTTGCAATTTTTTAATAGAATTAACCTACTGTACGTTGCGTACGCGCGGAAACAAAAATTAAGTTAACTGTGACTTGGTAGGGTAAGTAAGGAAGTACGCAGGTGGCTTATATGGGTTACAATAGTTAAGTTATGCATGCGTAAGGGAATTTCCGCATGCGCGATGAAAACTTCTCTTATTTTCCCCTTAATCTATGGGGAAGCGACAGAGGAAGAGGAATTTTTAACTTTCGTTTATAGGGAAGCGATTACGGTTGAGGAACTCCAAAAAATGCGGAGCTTCCGCATTATGAGGGAGCGGAGGCGGAATCCTCATCAACTCCATTGTTGTGTTAGCAGCAGAGGTGGCAACACCCGAGTGCTACTTCCTGTATTACAAGCATTCATAGGCTACGGTAGCTACTTAACATCAGCTGGGTCACAAGCATGCCTCCTGGCGCCGCAGCGTTGCATAATAAGAAAAAATAAGTGTTCATAGTCACATCACCCATGCCATATGTTTGTTTGCCATTGACGAGCACATCAAAAACACATTACGAATATGTTCCTGGTATTAAACGTCACACAATATATACAAATACAATATACCTAGTTATATACGTATCCAAGTTAATATTTGCAGCCTCGACTTCGGTTACATATTTACCGAGTTATTAATAGCACACCGAATAAGTACGCGAGAGGTTGAATCAGAGCGGTCAGTCCGCTCGACGGAATCCACTATTTATTTCATCTACATACTACGCGGCTGGATATACATTTCACACTGCAGTGCCAGGCAGTACTTTGTGCCTTGTCGAACAGCGTGAAAACTACAAAACATTTTTTTTTATACCACTAAGGTGGCAAACAAGCGTACGGCCTGCCTGATGGTAAGCAGTTACCGTAGCCTATGGGCATTTGCAACACCAGGGGTGTCACTTTTGCGTTGCCGACCCTGTAAGAACCTCTTCACGCCTTTCTTGAAGAACCCCATACCGTAGTCCCTTGGGAAAATCTCGGCAGGGAGCTCATTCCACAACATAATAGTTCTCGGTAGAAAACATCTCGTGAAGCGCACAGTGCGCGACCATTGCGGTTCCAGTGTGTGCGGATGAACTCCCAGCCGCCGGCGAGCAGTGCGATTGTAAAACATACATTGAATACTTCCATATTTAACACGAGGTGTGCCTGGTGCAGTTCGAAAGTACTCTGCCCGGCCTAGTAAGAAAATTTATTTATGAATTATAATCCACTTTTACTTTATAATTCCTTCATAAAGTATGCAGAAGTGTTGTCTTTTTCTTCGTAACGTAATAAGCGGGTTCCGCTGTATAATCCGGATTTGGCGCAGATATCGATTTTGGAGCGCTAGACCTACAGAACCCAGAGGGAAAACCACACCTTTCTTAGGTTATGTCCATGTCTTTTGAAATATTTTTTTTGACATGCTGATTTCCTTATGGTATTTTTTCTTCACCACTGAACAAGTAATAATTACAAATATGGTACATAAATTCGAAAACACGAATTCGTACATGCCTACACTAGGATTCGAACGAAGGATCAGTCGATTAATAGGCTGATTCTTTATCCACTAGGCTATCACAGCTCCTCAAGCGTGTGTAGCACTTCACCATCAGTGGATAATCTTCAACCCTTTATACCCGTAACAAATAACAACAATGATCTAGGCTATAAGTTGCTATATATTGGGTTATAAGCGGTAACTAATTTCAGTAAATGCAGCCGGGTGCCACGGCTTTTCTTTTCTCGTAATTTCTAAATAGCGTCAACTTTATATAAATCTCTCAGATACAGACATATTTCACTTTTATGTCATTTAATAAATCTTTTTGGAGGACTGGATCACCTTTCTAAGGAGAGTGTGAGTGGAGATACTTGCGACTTATTATTCCCGTTGCGCTGCTCCTAATTAAATATCTTTACGTCCTGCCTCTGTTATGCCAGAGCCTATTTTGGTAGTCTACAGGGTATTCCGCAGTTGGCTAATGGCTCTAAAGATGGTGGTGAGCCAACTATGACATTCCATGGTAAAATGTTCTCCCATACTTCTGTCTAAATCACAGTCCACCATGCTCCAACGTAAGTGTGCATTTTCTTTTGCTAAAAATAATGGGCTGGATCTAATCAACGTTTCCACAATCTACAAATGACTAATGAAGCAAGCGTGCATGAAAAGAGCTATGAACGTTAAAGAAGCGAGGTGTGCAAAGACCGCGTCTTATGGAGCTATACAAAATATTAAGCTGGCTGACTTGTACATCAACGCATAAGCGCAACCGCTGAGTCTAGAAACGTGTAATTTCGCATTTCGTTGTCATAAATGATATGTGTATGTGAGCACTAAAAAGAGAAATTTGAAAAGCTATCTTTTTTTGGATGCTTTCCAAGGGGCTAAAATAGTGGATGGAAGTTTATACGACAGTCCATGCTCAGATATGGAACACATAAATACTATAGGTTAGGCAAGTCTTATGGTTGGAAATTAAGGTTTACTGTATCATTAGGAAAGTCATCCCTCAGACGTAGCTTTTGAAGTTAGAGATGTAGCTATTATGTGTATACTTATGGTTGAAAATTATAATGCAAATGTGCGTTTGGAACTTGAAGTTACTGCAGTATTTTTTTTCGAAAGTGTGCATCGCAAGGGATTAAATAGGAGATGATTTTGTTTATGTTTGTCACATTATGAACAGCGTAGACGTGTGAGAGAGTGAATAAAGGAGAACTGAGAGTAAAACATACTAGCAAGATAAATCTTGGCTTCTCGAAAACCATCCTAAATGTAACTTTACTTCCGAGGTTTTCTAAAGGACTATGGCAAGGAGTTCTTCAAAAGCGAACGTAAAGAAGTTTTTACCGATCAGCAACGGACGGGTGATTGCCTCTGAAGTTGCAAATAAATATAGGCTATGGTTACTGCTTACCATTAGACAGGTCATACACCTCTGTATGCCTTAGTACTATAAGAAGATTAATTTATGCAGAATTGCATGAAAAAAGGTTGTTTGCGAATACCTATTCGCAAAAACCTTTTTTCCGGGTAATGCGTACGAAGCATTGAGCAACACAGCTGGGTCATTCTCTTTTTTTACCTACAATTTGACATAGTATTAGCTCAAATTTGTAAAAAAAATTCTAAGGCTTCCCCGTCAACACTTAAATTTTTTATGATAGGTGAGTTTCTATTCAATCGGAAAAAGATGTCGGCCGCGAAGTTTATATATTTTTTGTAAGATTTTCAGGACCTGAAAGGGGATTCAACGCTTGATTTGACCGAAAATTGTACACCTCTGTCACAAAATATTTTATTCTATTTGATATTCGTCAAATAATCGTAATTTTCTGTTACGATAATAAATAAAGGATACTTTTAGAAAACATATTTAAAGCAATACATTTGTATTAATTAAAATATATTTATTTAGGACCTTATACCACTCTGTCACATTTCCAGTTAATTTGAAGTATATTTTTGCTATAAATCAATTTTCACTATTACTTAGAGACCAATAATAACATCATAGACGGGAATATCATTAACTATTATTAATATGATTATTCCAAATTTGCACTATTAATAACAAAATATATAAACGACTAAAACTATTTTACTACCAGGAGACAACATCGTGACAGAGTAGTAAAGTATGTTACAGAGTTGTTATTCTATGGAATATAAGGCTGCGTTTTAGTATAAATCACGTTTATTTATTTAGAATGATTTATTAAGTTATAAATCTTTGACAGTATAGATATTTATCTAATTAAATCACATTTGGGAACCTTTGGATAAAACATCTCTACTTTAGGAAATTAAAAAGACTAACATGTAAGATTAACATGTGTCAACTAAATAATAAACCTTGTCTAACTTGACAACAAATAAAAGATTTAAAACATAAAAACTTAAAATTAAATAATCAATATCAACAATTATTAATAATTATTATTTAATAGTCTACTAAGTCTTCAGTCAGTCTTAGTTTTCGAATACTACTTTAAAATCTGTCCTAAAAATTGTCTCGTTCCTTTTTTAAGAAGCCTAAGGAGCTGGTAGGACTTTGATCAATTTATCGAAAGAAACATCCGATAAGTCATTCTCCACCAACTTAAACAGTCTTCTACTATCATCGACTGTTTTTAGGGACATTACCTTCTTCGTCGACGGCGCTTTTTGCTACTCCAGCGTAAGTATATTGGACATTTCTTTCGCTCCATACTTTAATCAAAACGTGTACTCCGCTTTTCTATTTTCGTTGGATGAATGTCCTCAGGCTAGAGTATTTGATAAGAAGTACCGGAGACGGCAGTTGGGTTACTATAATCTTTACAGTTAAGCACGGCCAATGGCTTATCTTCATCAAATGATTCATTCGGGCTATACACAGTATTGTAAAATCTTTTTAGAGGGATCTAAATTTTGTTCGTAATATCTGCAAGTAAGAAATTCTCTACTTCACGAACTTTATCGTCTTCTTTATCGTTGGCTGAAAACAAAGTTGGGTCTATAAATTTTAGGGACGTGATTATAACTTTATTTTTATGTAAAATATTAACAACTTAGGTTACATTTCCAAGTAACTTACATAAGCAAGTATCCCTTCCATCTACAGTAGGTGGTTTCACATAAAATGAAATGAAAGCGAAGTAGCTGTAGTGGCATTTGATGGCACTATTTTCTACTACAAAGGCTTTGTAAAGGTTTGTCATAGAGTCCAATAAAAATCTTTTTGTACTTTATTTTATTTTGTTTATCACAGTCTCCTTCTTCAAAGCTGTAGCTCTCGTTACAGCATCTCGCAAAAAAAATATCTGTCGAGTCTTTCATATAAGATCAGTTTGTTTTGGTAAAACATTCTTGTATTTTAAAGAAGACCTAAGGTGTCTCTTACCAATTGGGTCTGCATTCTAGACTGTTTTATAATGCGGGTTTGAAGTAACGATTGAATGAGAGGCTTTTCTTCACGACTTTTGACAGTTTTGTATCGTTCCTTAATGACATTAGAAAGGATTCTATATTTATTTTTATTCTGACTATTACGTTCAATTTTGATTCTGCTGTCTTTTTTTAATTTTCTTTGCAATATTTTTTGTATTTTCGAACTTTCTTTTCCAACTGGTCTATTTTTCCTTGAAACTTAATGTTATATCTGTATAAGTTTGATCTACCTCTTTTCACTTTCTTCCCCTTGAACTAGATACTTCCGAGGGAGTTAGTGTTACAGAAGAACGATTAATTCGTGGGTTTTCTGGTATAGGTGATGGAGCCATCGTATTTACAAGTACGCTTTCAAGCATTTCTTCTCCCTTCTTTTTATATTTCCTTGTTACTTTCCATGATTCTATGTTCTCTCACGGTCATGTCTGCCACTAGCTTCTTTTGAGCATGATATCTTTCTAAATCCTTTCGTTTTACTTCAGCTACCTTCTCATGGTAATTTTTTTTTTTCTCCCGACAACGCCGGTGTCTTTCTGCTGCTGTTAATGCCTTTTTTTTCACCATGATAATACCTGGCAATAGAAAATAAGTAAGTACCTAAAAATTCAAAAAGAAAGACGAATATTTTTGATACTTTCCGTAGAAATAATCATAATTCAACATTTCTCGCCGTTGAATAACAACACCCGCAAAATCCAAACAGACATTCAGCATAAATAGTGCACAATATAGTTTATTTTACTCCTCAGTCACATACTTTACCACTCGGTAACAATAAATATGTGACGAAGTTGTTATGTGATGGAGGGGTAAAAATTTGTTGCAAAGTAGATAATATTTAAACATTAACATAAAATATAGGATCAATATGCTGGTATGGAAGTATTTCTTATCATGTAAGAGTACATAATAAAAAGTAACTATAATTTATATTTTTTTAATCAATTACTTACGTGACGAAGCTGTCGCCGATTAAACACACGCACCTATTATCACAGCTTACGGTCGACTGACGCGCAGTCATTGGATCTCAGAGGGTAAATCGTGTCAAAGGAGGAAAGGAGCGTAAATCTCCAATCGACGGCCACATAGACGAGCAGCGTAAAACGTGTATTTCGAAGGACAACCCACGTGACAGAATTTACGTACTAAAACATCAACAGTGGGAGACAAGTTTTTATGTTTTTTTTTACATTCTATTAAAAATGACAAATAATAATGGCCACTATTACATGATAGGTTATATATTTTGCAATTAAAAAATAATTTTGTATTTTATGTCGTCATATATTTTTTTCGTAACAATATGGAGTATACGCAAGCCGAGGTAGTGGGAGACAACTGTAATTTGTATGAATTACACTTCTGTCACGTGAATTTACGACTCTGTAACTTAATTTTTACTACAAAAATTTAACTACATATTTTTTAAAACGTGTACAGCCTTTAGGTCTTTAGTACAGTGCATGTTTAAATATAAATAAAGAAATAATATCCTCGAATTTTTCTTCAATACCTGGGGAGACACCTTTATGTAGGTTAAAAAGAAGAACAACCCAGCTGCTCTTTGGTACAAAGTCACTGGAATCATCTAATAAATTCAAAGCAAATAGTAGGGTAGGTACTTGAAAAACCAGACATGATCCAACTTCAAGGCGTTATCTTTTTTTTTTATCTCATTTTATTTAAGGAGCCTTTATTTACATGAGACTTAAATTTCACAATTTTGAATAGACTAATTACCTATAACAAAGATTAGCTCGGTCGTGTTCGTGTCATATCTTTCCGTTTATCTTGAAATGATTCTGACAAAAAACGTATTTTTATTTCGTTTCCTTATTCCATTAATAGCAGCAAATTTTTAATGACATAATCGGTACAGCCAAGTGCATAGCAAGCTTTACACTTACACCGTTGTACCTTTTGCTTGTTCTTCTGCCTGGGAGTATATTAAGCCTAGGGTTTGGCGGCGATAATAGTTTTAAATGCAATTTGATCTAACTTGCTTTGTCTGCTTCCGCCACCAATTAGTTCATGCGGACTAGAGCTCTCAGTAACGTACCGTAAAGTAACTTGTTGAATAAGTCACAAACTAAAACAAGCTTAGGTAAGTGTACCTCTTGGTTTAGCTAGCTTAGGTAAAGTACCGTCTAAGTGAAACAAACGAGAACAGAAATATTTAAAAAAATATTTTTCACTCGAGCTTTTAATATTTCCTCACATGTTTGAGGAACGCACTTTACGTGCCTCGACAGGGGTTATGATTGCTAGACGCGTATTGTGTAGCACGCCTTGTCTTAAGGTTTGTCCTCCTTATATATTCGTCCATGAATTTCAAACTTTCCGTATTGCGTCACCCCGTTCCCCTGGGGTGATCGCTTCAGATGAAGCCTTTGTAGCCTTCCCGGCTAGAGGCAGTCCCAGGAGGTGTTTTAGTCGGTGGAAATCCGACATAATCAGTTCGTTCGCACGAAATGGTATCTTTGAAAGATTTCACCTCCTCCCTCCCGTTTTCCGGAGGGTGCCCCTCACGGAGGAATGACCAATGCACACCCGGGTGTGGGTTGGTCCTTCCTTTGTGGGTCTTCAACTTTCTTGGGCGAAAATAAAAAAAAAAAAAAATCAAACTTTCCGGCCTCTGCAGTAAATTTCAATTCATTTACAAAAATAAGTTAGACTACATTCAGTCCGCTAAGGGGATATTGAACGATACCCATGCCAGTAAATATTTAAGTTAAAATATTAACTATACTTAGTCTGGCCATAAATACTGTTACAATTGAAAAGAAACAAAATATTACATTTGAATTTGGAATCTGTCATTTTTATATGATTGTTCATTGAATTTTCTCATTTTGGCGCGAATACATTGTACAATATTTTGCGATATTAAAATGGAGTGGGGTGATAAAGATAACCGAATCGCTGTGATTGCATTACACAAAGTTACCTACTTAAAGTAGTTGGAGCCAAATGCAATTTTTAAAACTCTCCATACGCTTTGTATTAGTAAAATGTTTGTGTACCGGGCTATTAATAGGTACAATGAGACCTCCTCTGTTTGTGACAGAAAAAGATCTGGCCGTCCATGTAGTGTTCGTACGAAAAAGGTGGTCAAAGCAATAAGGGAAAGAATTCAAAGAAATCCTGTCCGAAAACAAAAGATTTTATCTCGAGAGATGAAGATAGCACCTAGAATCATGTCGCGTATTTGAAAAGATGACTTAGGACTTGCAGCCTATAAGAGACGTACTGGTCATTTTTTAACTAATAATTTCAAAAAGAATAGGGTGGTAAAATCGAATCAACTACTGAAGCGGTACGCAAAGGGAGGTCACAGAAAAAAATTGTTTACGGATGAGATTTTTTTTACAATTGAGCAACATTTTAACAAACAAAATGAGCGTATTTATGCTCAAAGCTCTAAGGAAGCTTCCCAATTAGTCGACAGAGTGCAACGTGGGCACTATCCGACTTCAGTGACGGTTTGGTGGGGTATTATTAGCTATGAAGGAGTGACTGAGCCATACTTTTGTGGAAAAAGTATCAAAACATCGGCACAAGTGTATCAAGATACCATTCTTGAGAAGGTAGTAAAGCCCCTTAACAACACCATGTTCAATAACCAAGAATGGTCCTTCCAGCAAGACTCGGCGCCGGGTCCTAAAGCTAGGTCTACGCAGTCTTGGTTGGAAACGAACGTTTCGGACTTTATCAGAGCTGAATACTGGCCGTCGTCTAGTACCGATCTTAATACGCTGGATTATGATTTATGGTCAGTATTAGATAGTACGGCTTGCTCTAAACGCCATGATAATTTGGAGTCCCTAAAACACGATTTGCAGTGAAGAATTTTCCCATGGAAAGAGTGCGTGCTTCTATTGATAACTGGCCTCAACGTTTAAAGGACTGTATGGCAGCCAATGGAGACCACTTCGAATAAGCTTTTATATTTTAAATTGTTTTATATTTATGTATTAAACTAACACACTGTAAAAGTAATAAATGTTATTTGCAATAGATTTTTTTTTCTTTGTTTCCGTATTTATGGCAAGACTAGGTATATGTTAGCTTAAACTAAATAATGTCTTTTTAGCACAAAATATTATATGTATGTATGTATAACTTCACGCCAAATCCCTTGCGGGATAGGCAGAGACGCCCCAGCGCCACATGACTCGATCCTTACATACCCCACTCGCTTCTTTAACATTTATTGCTATTTTCATGCACGCTCGCCGGTTTCTGAGGCTTCCGATAGAATACGCTCAATTTGGTCATGTTGTCTTGGCCTTCCTCGGCTTCTACATCCTTCCACTTTTGCGTTGTCTATATATCTGTTTCGTAATTCTTTCTTCCTGCTTTCTTTCCACATGTCCGAACTAACGGAACATGCATCTTCTTATTTTAACACTGACGCTCTCTTTCAGTCTAACACTGTTTCTAACATTATCACTGCGAAACGGTCTACAAGCGTTACGCCACAAATATTGTGCAATGCTCGCATTTCGACCGCGTTTATCCTACTTTCATGCTCTCTCTGCCATACCCAGCTCTCGCTTGCATAAGTAAGCGTTGGGACCAGCACTGCATTGTGTATAGCGACTGTGCTTTCAAGCTCAAGTTTTTACTGCCAAAAAGTTTTCCGAACGTTCCATTCACACTATTCCCAGCACTCACTCGTCTTTTCACATCAGAGGTGTATCTCCCATCCCTGCTGAAAGCACATCCAAAATATACAATCTTGTCTACCTGTTCCAAAACTTCATCAACCGTAATCCTTACATTGGTCCTGGTTTCTTCTCTTTTAAATATCATTATCTTTGTCTTCTTCGCATTCAATTATTTTACAATTAATTACCTGACCCTTCTGTATGATAAACTAACTTAACATACCTAAAGAAGGTGCCGGCGCTTAGACTATTATAAGTGGCGAGTGGGAACCCTGTGCTCTTGTCGCCAAATCGGTATCGAGTCAGTGGTGCCTAACGGAATATGAACGCTCGTGTCACACGATAAGTTTCAATTTCGTGTGCAAGCAGATGAATCTCGTGAGAGTAAGCAAATTTTTATACCTAAACTTCCACTTTTGTTCGAGAATGAGTGATCCTTCTGTACGCTGGTACTATTAGTTATTCTGTGATTCAGATATCTATATTCAATTACCTAGTACTTGGAACTATATGGGTAGATGAAGCTGTGTAATTCATATGAGAATATTTATTATGAGAATATTGATTTAGTGTTATACATCCGTCGCGACCTGCTCCGAAGGAATAGCGATGAAATAATATGGCCATGTCTCGCAGGTATTGGAACAATTGAGTATGTGTGTCGGAAGATAAATGGCCATTGATATGCTATCTGGAGGGGTTATTGGTAACCCAATGGCTATTATACAAGAGGGACGGGCGCCTGTTACACATATCACTCTTAAGCGATACACGAATGTAGGATGAAAGAATGATGAGACTTCCACTTTTTCATACTATGAGAAAGTGGAAGATTGTAGAAACCGAGGAAGACCAAGACTCATATACCATGAGATAAATTTTAATATAGTCACGAAAAAAATTATTCTTACAAAAATATCAAAGATATGGGATCATCACAAATAAAAATAAAAATTACACAAATAAAAAGACATATTCGCGATATTTAAAAACCTCCATGAAAATAGATCGGCAGATGTTTTCTAAAACATCTACGTTACCTTAGCTGTCTAATAAGTGACAATGATCTTAGGTAATATCCCAAAAGGTATTAGAAAACCATGATAAAAAATATTAGTAAAATATTATTTATTATTAAAAATAATAGTAATTGCATCCTATAAGTAAAGTTTTTACTTGCTCCTTCATGCAATCGAAAGAAGGCATGGGTGTCAGCGAGACAGCTAGTAGGTATGAGCGAGCAAGGAATACTTACCTGCGTCGTCTGTTGTTTAGTTAGTCTGCTTATGTGATTCGTCCGTGGTAAATGCGATATTCCGTGCTCTCAGATTTTAAAGCAAACTTGCTTGTAAACTGGACTCGTGATATCTGCCTGTTGCTTGATTGCCAACATGTTCACCAATGACGAATACGCTGATGTTCTGATGTGTTACGGATTTTGCCAAGGCCTGCATGTGCCCAAGCAGAATACGAAAGACGATACCCCGAACGCCGGATGTCAGTGTGTTTGACCGAACTTACCAGCGGCTTAGAGAAACAGGCTCTGTTATGAGACGAATAACGGATGTGGGTAGCCTTCATGTTAATGTCGCGGAGGATGAAGAAAATGAAATTAGGCGACTTAGAAGATCCGAGAACTCCCACCAATGTTGTTGCTCGGAGACTTGGGACTTTCACAATGGAATGTATAGTTCACCATGCATACTTCACGGCAATACCCATACCACTATACGCCTGTGCAAGTAATTGAAGAAGGAGATCCGATGAGGAGGTTAGATTTTTGTAGGTTTATGTTGAATGCCGATTTAGAAGATCCATCTTTTTTCAGATGTATCTTGTGGAGAGATGAATCTAAATTTGACCAAGACGGCATCACAAATTTTCACAACGCCCATTATTGGACCCCAAAGCACGAGGAAATCCCATCAAGAAGCGGATAATGACATGTGGTTCCAACATGACGGCTGCCCTCCACATTACAGAAGAAGTGTCAGAGAGTGGTTAGACACTAATTATGCTGATAAGTGGATCAGAAGAGGAGGACACATACCGTGGCCAGGCAGAAGTCCGGACGCCATGGATTTTTACGTGTGGAGTATATGAAGTCTCGTGTATGACGAACCGAACCACATCTCATGTGTGGATGTCTTGAAACAAAAATATATCGACGCGGCAAATGAAATAGAATGGTGCTAGGACTAGGGTCGTCAAAAGTGGATTAAGAAAGAGGATACGGATATGTGTGCGAAACAGGGGCGGCCATGTTGAACATGAATTAACGTGACATGATGTTTTCTGTTGTAAAATAGAGAATTTTTGAAATATAGGCACCGTTCGAACTGTTACCTAGGATTGTACCTTGTTAGATAGCTAAGGAAATGTAGATGTAGATCTCTTTTCAATGAGTTTTTTTTTCAATATCGTCTTTAAAAACGCGAAGATGTCAAATTACTTTTTTTTGTAATCACCCATATAGGCATAAGAGGCAAACCGAAAGAATTTTGAGTGACAGACCTGCCGTTAAAGTTTTGGGTAAAAACGTAAAGCGTGTTAGCGAAGCAAAGAATTTAGGTATCATCACTGATTCCCTGTTGCGTTTTGAAAGTCATGTGTTGGGCCTTGTGCGGAACTGCTTTTATTGCTTGAAGGTTTATAAGAAACTTATATATATTATATATATAAGATAAGACACTATTTGACCGAAAAAACGCGTATAACCCTCTGTGAATCATTGGTTCTGTCAAGGCTCAATTACGGCGACCTAGTTTATGGACCACGGTTGTTACAGAAGAGTCAGAAATTGATACAGCGCATAAAAAATGCCTGCTGTCGCTTCTGCTTCGATATCCCTCCGCGAAGCCATGTAACTCCGTTTATTAATAAAGCTTCCATGCTCAGTATGGAGTCGCGTAAGCAGTTACACCTTGCGGTCCTTATGTTCATCGCTAGGTCGCAGCTGAAAATCAGTCATTTGCTTCACTAGCAAATAATCCACTGAGCTGTTGCCTCTTTGTATCACTGCGACACACGTGCATGACGATGCTCCACTGCAATGTGGTGTAGGTACTAAATACTTCGAAATTTTTAATAACTTCTTAACTATGTGACTATGTCTTTTGCTCGTTTTATTTGTTTAGATGACGTATTTTGTATAATTTATTGTATTATTTATTCTGCGATACATATTGTGATATTACTATCCACAATGTATAACTGCAGTGTATAAGTGTAGAGTGCGTGGAGCACTACCACTTGGTTTGAGACATGTCTACCTACACCCTTGTTTATTGTATATATGTGTGTCCTCTGGTACAAATTTAAACATTATCTATCTATCTATCTTATCTATATATTTAATGTTTTAGTAAGAATATTTTTTTTCGAGACGATATTTATCAATTGACTTCCCTTCTACACAAAAAACTGTTATAAAAGAACAGTAAATGGATAAACCTAAAAATGAAAAATAAATCTTTGTACAAGGGTAGTATTTACAAAAAAAAATTAAAATTGAATATCTTGGAATGGTTTTTATTTTTAGATAGTAGATTTCATAGTCAAATCTGTTTGTAATTACTATGATTTATTACGACTTTTGTTGCGGTCTTAATCAACAATGTAATGATAAGACTTCCATTGATTTCATGACAAAGCCTTATCCCATGACACTGTTTATAATTAGATTAATGAGTTAAAATATAGTCGGAGCAAGCTCATTGATGATTTGCGGGAAATAAGCCCCACGACGATCAGTGAAGATAACGTGCGCGCTATACAGCTAAAAGTAGAATTTGACAAAAAAAGTGAAATATCAATAGACTCGGACAAGTTTAGGCTTTCGTATGAGCCAAGTATATAAATTTAGACGTCAGAAAACTTTGTATTAGATAAATATCTCCAAATGCATCAAGACTAAATGTCTTCCAAATATAACTTCTGCCAATACAGAAGTTCTCATGGGGAATAATAAATTAAAATTTGTTAATTTAATAACACTGTGTCTCTTAGAATTACAGTAGACTCCAAATTAAAATGGCTCCCCCTCATTTCCGAATTACTAGTAGATTAAAAAAAGGAAAAAAATAAATTGAATAATATTGAATAAACAATAAGATTAAATTTCAAAAAATGTAAGACGTGTCTAAGTGCTCGCGAGTGCCCAAAGGCAAATAAATAATTTTTATCTTATCTTTCCTTACAATTTGATTAATGCAGCGAAATGCTTAAAAACTATAACACGGGTGACGCGAATACTATATACATATAATGTTCTCACAGGTAATAAAAGCTGGATATATCGTTACGAACCCAAAACCAAAATACAATCTGTCCAATAGATGTTTCCATTCGAAGATTTTTCAACAAAAGTAAAGTAGGGCAGAAATTAAGGAAGAAGGCAGATTGCCTCACTCTTTGGCCTCCTCACTCATGGCCGGGCCTTTTGTAAACAATTGTGTAAAAAATATAAAAGGATTATTATTGTAGATTGATATTTAATCATTGTTTGTTTACCAATTGTCTTGTAAAATGTCCAACAGCAGCGTCTTTCAATCGAAATTGTGTCTATGGAAGGTTTCCACACCTTTCATTAGTAAGTCATGCTGCTTACAGTCACAGCCTTGCACCTTGCGACTTTTGTTTTCCAAAAATAACAAAACTCAGAGGAATTTCCTATAAGAACCCTAAAGCTAACGTGGCTGTCTTCCAAAAAGACTTGGAAAAGATTCCTAAATAAAAAAGAGTGGGCTCACTGCTTCAATCCATGGTCCCATCGCATGCTACGGTGCTTAGAGAGAAACGGAGACAACTCCGAAAAGCAATAAAAATATTAACGAGAATCTGTTCATCAATCTGTTTTTGATTTTCTAATAATTTTCAGCGTTACTCACGTATATGTAATTATCCATCCAAACCGCACGCGTATTGCCCCACCCCAGCGGCTAACGCATTAACAATTTAGTGTCATAATAAATATTGCAATGACAATGAGAAAACATTGTGAATGTTGTACAACGTACGGCAAGCGGAATAGTTCGTGATGGTATCGATCTCGTCGGTGGATGTTTGGCCTGCCGCGCCCGGCCGCACCCAAAGCCTCAAGATAATAAAAATCGACCAAACCATGTCGCCTGTGCTCGCACTGTACACCAGCCGCTTACACAGTGCACCTACCTTACACTGTATAAATAATAGAATATTTAGTAATATACCATTATTTATATGTATATACGTAGGCATAGGTACAGTATGCAACTCCTCTTGACGATTCTACGGCCGATGACGTAGGATTCTGATGCGACAACTAAAGAAGATACAGATAACCACTAAGGTGACAGATATACGACCTCCTGATGGAAAGAAGTTACCACGGTAATTACTTACCATAAAATGTCACTCGTGCGTTGCCGAGCATAACTATCGTTAAATAACATGACTTGTACCGTATAAAAATCTGAGACTTGTGGGTTTCCTCGCGATGTTTTCCTTCCCCGCCGGGTAAGTAATTACAAATATGTACATAAACCCGAAAACACGAATTTTAGTGGTACATGTTCATACCATAGATATACAAACATACAGCGAAAATGGAAGGATATAGGAACCAAGGAAGGCCACGTACGGCATAGTCTGGCTCGCCTGAATGTGTGAAATCGAGGTTTAATTATGTTACGGTCAGCTTTGGATGGAGAAAAAGAAATATAATAATCATATTTCCAATTAACAGATATTAATCATCAAAAAATGAAGATATTTTACACCAGTTTTGAAAACATTGATGGTAAGCTACTATCGACAATGTTGGGTCCCCTCTGCCCCTAACTAAGTCACTAAGTATTATAAAATCAAACACTTTCGCAATAAGTAGGCGATACGGGTGGAAAGAGGCGGCATGGCAGTAATATGTGATATTCCGCGTTGGCACGTCTCATTGTTTTACTCCTGCGTAGCATGTTCACCAAAGAAACAGTAAATTACTACCAAATGACATAGTAAATTAGCACGAAATATTGCTGAGCTAATTTAATATAGGATTTTTACTACGTAGATAAACCATTACAATAGATGATTGGACAACATTTCTGATATTAAAGCGTTTATAGCATTTTTTTGTTATCAGTCAATCAATTGCAATAACAGCTTTTACCGCTGGCTGTTTCTTTACTTACAAGACACGTCATACGTTCCGAAAATAATTTATATATGTAATATATAAATAAATATTTATTATAATTAAATTAAATGACATTGTGAAATGTCTGATCCCCTACTGACATTAAAAGTAGGCATAATATGACTGACTAGTAAAAGGATTTTACAATTTGTAAATTATGTGTCGCCCTATATTCTGTGAGTACCTAGCGTTGGCGGTGAAGGCACAAGGGTCACCGGGAGTGCAAGATTAGCGTTTATTATTGTATAAAAAAGCCGTCAAGTGTGAGTCCGACTCGCGCTTTGAGGGTTCCAAAAAAAAATATTTTCGCAAATTATCGTCGCAAAAAAAGTAAGTTTTTTTGTGATGGAACTACAAATTTACTGTTTTCGGATTTTTTCTATTACTTGTGCTACAGAACATTGCTTGATAACAAATTTTATGATTCTAGGTCAACGGGAAGTACGCTATAGATTTTGATTCCCTTGCGACCCTCGCAAAATATGCGCATAAACGAGGTATAAACCGCCGTATCTTTTGATTGCGTTGATTTATAAGATTGATTTTTTCATTGCTCGAAGAGATTACAGATCAGAGTATTTGATATTAATTTCAGCTTGATAGCTCCTTGACAGACAGACAGACGGACAACAAAGTGATCGTATAAGGGTTCCGTTTTTTCTTTTAAGGGACTTCACCAAACGGAACCCTAAAAGTGAGAAATCGATAAGCACCTTGAATAACTACACAAATTGAATCTCTTACTTAGCTTTATTTACCAAATGGTATTTTTAGGGTTCCATACCACAAAAGCAAAAACAGAACCTTTATCACTTCACTAGTTCACCACAAAAAAATATTATGCGAAATATATTTGCGAAATTATTTTTTACGGAACCCTCAGTGCGCGAGTGAGACTTGTACTTGACGGCTTTTTTTTTTAAGTAAGTACGTAAGTTCATTGACAAAGCGGTACCTGATATGAGCAGTGGTAAACCCTGTGGATACAGAACCGGCCTATTGACCAACTGGTCCCCGTTCGAATTCTGCCCATGTACCAATAAATTCATGACATGACACAAAACATCGTGAGGTATTTCTAAAGACGTGTGATCTAACTTAAGAAAGGTCTGGTTTTGCCTCTGGTCTGTGAAGGTCTGACTTACGACGTCAATTAAACTTTTTCTTAAAAAGGAAAATGTATTAAAAACCCATTAAATCATGAAGTTTATTAAGTGTTATTAATACAAAACTTTAAGTAAAAGGAGTTTATTTTTCCAGGTTTATAGTTCCTGCTAATAACAAAATAATCAAAGTGGTCTCTGAACAATGGAAGGTTGGGAATCACTGACATATAATTCAAATCCAATTTGAATGCAAATAATTTATCTCAGACATCAGATTTTACAACACTGATCCATAGATGTGTATATTGTGCCCGCAACGGCACAATGGATTCTGACGGTAAGTGATAAAAACCACCGTCGCAGGTATTGACAATATTGAAATGCCATCAATACGTTGCAGGTCTTAAAAAGAAATGGAAACGTGACATTTCGTGACGCGACGCTAATATTTGTGTGAATGAACATGTCGGTTTGTCTCGATCTGGGCGTTTTATATGTATTATAAGTATATAATATAAAACAAAAACAAGATATTCATGAGTTTTCATAAGTTATCTAGTAACCATAGCAAAAGCTATGTTTAGTTTGGCATTAGATGGCGCTGTGTAATTTGACTGAGAATCTTTATTTATTATTTATTTATCAGTGTTCCTACAGCCATAGTCTAATTAGGCAGTTATATTAATAAAGCAGTTATTGCCAAGAGCAGTGGATAAGGGACCGGCTTATTGATCAACTGGTCCTCGGATCGAATCATGACGTGCACCACTAAATTCATGGTTTCGGATTTATGTACATATTTGTAATGATCACTTGTTCGGCAGTGAAGGAAAACATTATGAGGAATCCTGCATATTCAAGAAATTATATTTCAAAAGACGTGTGACCTTACCTAAGAATGATCTGGTTATCTCTCTGGACTGTGGAGATCTGATGGCAGTCACTCCATGTAAAAATCAGCATCGTCAAATCCTTAAGCTTAGGTAGCAGACCCCGGTAATTCTAACAGAAAAGGAAGTGGGATAACGCTAAGAAGAAGAAATATAGAAGAGTAGACTTGGCAACCAGTGGTCTGCAGATCACCAATGATCTGCAAAAGATTTAATATTTTAAACAAATTTGTTTTAAATATTTTTTGTTTAAAATTTTCCATTCTACACATATTTTGATTCAACTTGAATTTACTTTCCTTCAAAATTTGTTGCGTTTGTGATAATAAGAGTAAAATTACTTTTAAATTTTATTTTACAATGAAGGATGTATAGAAAATAATATATTTTTAACTTGAAGGAGTTTATTTTTCTGACAGGTCACAATCAGATCAAAAATCATGTTTTTCAGTAATAAAAGGAAAAATCTGCACAATGCAAATATATCAAACAAGCTACTAAAACCATCCTACGCAAAGATCTCCTTCTCTATTAACCCATGGCGCATCCCATACATTTGAAAATTTCGCATTTCGTTAGACATCAATTTTCGAGTTATTTTATTATTTGTCGATAAATTGCTTTAACACAAAGGGTAGTTTTGGTTGTTGTTTATCTAGTTCAAACAAGCCAGTCAAAATGTAGGACGCTGTGAGCACATCTTCCTATATCCGGCCTCAGTCTACAGGACGTGAGATGGGTTAAGTTACTGTCGAACTGTTATATTAGCAGCACAGGCTACACTGATGAACATATTGCTCTTTTTATTATGTAAATAAATTAACTAGAAGATATGAGATATATCTCATGAAAGATTTATAGAAAATCATATAGTTTTAAGAGGGTGCACAAAGTTAAGTGGCGCCCTCATTTTGTTTTTATTAATAACGCTGTATTTAAGACCAATTCCAAAAAAAAACGCTCTATAGGGCACTGAAGAACCATATTTATGTTTTTTGAGACATATTCTGTTTTTATTATTTATGTAGAATTAGTCATACTTTTGATTATTGCTATAAGTGGCCACAATAAGCAATAATTAAAATTTTCGTTACTTGTCATAGATAATAAATACAAGATATGTTTCTAAAAAACGTAAATATGGTTCTTCAGTGCCCTATAGAGCGTTTTTTTTTGGAATTGGTCTTAAATTCAGCGTTATTAATAAAAACAAAATGAGGGCGCCACTTAGCTTTATGCGCCCTCTTAACGTGAATGAGTATATTTTTTCGAAGTTTGTCGTCTCTATTATCAATGAAAAAATCAAAGTGATCGCTACTCAATTAAATATTATATATGCCTGACCCAATATTTTTTTACTGTAGTCGCTTCACAGGTCACAATCAAATGAAGATCATGTTTTTCAGTAGTAAGTAGTGAGAAAAATCTGCATAATGCGAATATGTATATCAAACTAGCTACCAAAACCATCCTATGCAAAGGTCTCCTTCTCTGAGAAATGGGTTAAGTTACTGCCGAACTGATTATATTAGCAACAAAACGAACTGATTATATCATTGCTCTTTTTATTATGTACAATAGATTAACTAGAAGATATGAGGTACATCTACCAGTATGATACTTAGACTCATACAGTCTAGATTTTTTTTATTTTGTTACATCGGCATTTCAATGAAGTTATATCTACAATGGATGCTAAAGTATTCCTTGCACATCCTGCTTTGTCCCATACACTTATACCCTAGTCCCTAACCCATAAAATAGTACAGTTTCTCCCTCTATTTCTCTGCACTGACATTTTGGCCTCTAGAAATAAAACTATAAATGCAATTGAGATGCGGTTTTCACCAGAAAGTCAAACTAAATTGCATCTTTCTAATGGTATCAAAGTGGAGTTAATTTGATAACCGGAAGTATTTAAAAAAGTACATTTTGTAAAAGCGATGGTGGGATTTGCGCGAAGCGCGAACTCCAGCACTTGTTTTACATAATCAGAATGGGCATTGCCATTTAAAGCAGTATTGGTTGGATAGTAACTGAAGGAGTATGTGTCATCTATTGGAATTCCTTCTGATTAGGCATGTGCCTCCTAACGTCCTATAAAAAAACACTCGGGCACTCAGCAAATAATTACCTCAATTGCTTTTTGTGGCACGCGCCTCACAATTAGGGATCCCCTATGGTCATAAAAGAATAATTGCTTAATAGACAAATAATTAGTTACTTATTAAAGAGTAGTGATAGCTTAGTGTATTAACCCGTCAAGACCTGATATCAATCATGCGCGTTACGGCGGAAAGTAAATAATGGGTTCTGACAGGTTAAGAACCAGCCAATAATCAATGGGTTCCTGGATAAAACACTGGTGTCGGCTTTACCACTTCATTGTGCTTTCAGATTTATGTACATATTTGTTATTGTCAATTGTGTGGCATTGCCAAAAGGAAGGAAATTATAATGAGGAAATTCAAGATATTATATTTTGAAAGTGATGTAACCTAATCTAAGAAAGGTCTGGTTTTACCTCAGGGTTGTGAAGGTCCGATGGCAATCCCTCCATGACAAAATCAGGATCTTTAAATTCTTAGGCTTAGGTAGTGGACACTGCCTATTGCTAATGGATTGCATTCCTAATTATTGGTGTTAGTGAAAGCTTTTAGGAGGCAGAAACTGTCATCAAATGTGCTTTTACAACAAATAGAGCTTTTACACCTCTATGCCTAAAGTGAAATATGTGCTACTTATACAATGTCATAAAATATCAGAGATTCAACAATTTGATTCTGTTTCACATTATAGGTCAAGTGCTCACTACTTTATATAGGATCGCCGGTGCCTTCCAGCTACCATGAAGATTTATGATAGTGGATTTTTTTTCTATATATCCCTGTAAAGCGACATATAGTATAACAATATTACAGATAGATCTTAATGGTGAGGAATAATAAATAACATCCGCATTGCCTCACTGCATGGGAGTTCCCTCTTCTTTTGACTAATTTCCTGAAATGAAAGTGTTCTAAGCACAATTCCTATATTTAAACATTTAAAGTTATAAAAATATATAAATTCATACCTTATTCTTTCCAATGCTATATGCTCCTGGGCTTGACAGTAATATACTATTAATATTGATGGCTATGTTTGCTTGGTGGACATTCAGGAGTTAAGCACTCTATTTTTTCGAATGCTAATGCTATGCTAACAGCTACTCAACCAGTTTCTTAAGAGATTATTGAATAATTTATATGTCACAATATCATTATAAATTTACTTATAATTGACAGAAATATACCATACAACATGCAACAGCAGCATGATAGAGATGTCTAATAAATACCCTGATTAATATAATATTAAAACACTCTAATGCTAATAATAATATAAATTAAAAAATAACCATGTATATGCAATATCTTATGAAAAATATTTGTGCACTAACAAACCTGCCCCAGCTTCACATAGCATTATTTACTAATAAAGCAAATAATAAGTGTGCTTAGTGAAAAAATATTAGTAAACATGTTTAATCTAAAATATGTCTCTACCTCCAGTAGTTTAAGTTGTATACTCTTTATCAGTCGGCTTGTTCAGAAGGGATGCCTCCAATCAATACTTTCCATGAAATTTCGGTATTTAGATGGATGTCTGGTGATTTTTCCCCAGAAGAAATAAACTATGAACTGAAATCAATTAAATGTTTGCTACAAACCAAATTATCAACAGCTGACATCTATTTAATCTTTAGAATTACATCAAATTGGTTTACAGTTTTAAATGCACCAAACATATCATTATGACTGATAACATACTAAAATATCACATACTGAAATTTTCCTCTCCAATGTGGAGTTTAGGAAATGAACTTAAGAACTGCCAAACCAAAGGCCACATTTTTATACAAAAAGACCATCCACATTTCTGGTTTGACGGATTTATCAAAAATTTACTTTCATATATACCTTGTCTTGACAATTACGAATGCAAGAAAAATGAAATCAACCAAATTTATGTATTACATCATAAATTCAAACCGCCTATACAGATTTCGAAGTATATGTTATCCTATAAATATCATATAGAATAACATAGGCTGTGATATCATAATAAAAATATGGTGGATAAAGTACACCACATTGTGCAAACTGAAGGAAAAAGCTTCCAGTCAAAGTAGGGTAAAAATATTAGATTATGTAAGGTAATCAAATATACAAAACATACATGTTATATATATATATGCTACTTTAAATTAAATAATAATATAATCATTTGTTCCTAAGCTTAATTTTTTATATAATGCTAAATATTTATTAGTTTAGCTATTTTTAGAAACAATGACAGGCATGTTTTTAATTTTTTCATATAGATATAGCATATTTTTATTTATTTAATTTATTTGATTGCAATGTTTACTCAATTAATATTTTATTGATTGGAATGTGTATTATATATATGGGAGCTTGATGTGTCATTGCATGTGTCATTCTATCTGGACATGTGGTTAAGAACATCCAAAGCAGCCTGTCTATGGATGGCTCTACCTATCTTGAGCTCAGCCAGATTCGGAGGGCATGTTAAGCCATCAGTTCTGGCTGTTGTCGATAGATGACAGTTGTTAAGCTAAGTCAGTGGCCCTAAGGCAGCTTGAAGAAACTGGCCTCCGCCAATCTCTAGTTGAGCAGCATGGTAGAGTATGATCTAAATCCCTTCTGTTGAAGGGAGACCCGTATCCCTGTAGTGGGATGAGTTAGGGTTGGTATATTAGTAGTAGTAATATATATATATAGTATTATGACTAATTAGCAATCATTATTTCATATTTTATTATCTATTATTTAGCAGTATTAAGATAATTCTACAATTAAATCAATTTACACAAACATAATATCTTAATTAAACAATTTATAATTTTAAATCAATGTAATCCTTATATAACAAACCAAATAAATTGTGAATTAAAAAATTATACATGGAATTCTTTTTAGAAATAGAAATGCAGTGGGATTGTGCTGTGAATTTAAAAGCAAAACCAGTTTTTTTTTTATTTTTTGCTTATCTATTATGGCACCCAAACACTCTGAACAGATTTTTAATAAATTTTACACAATGTTAGAATATAATCATAGTCAACATTTAGGTTAATTTGTATATAATTCCTATGTAAGACTTAGAAAACCCTTTGGAAACCTTACTCCTATAAGTCAAGGATAAGAATGGTACAAACCTATACATCAGACTCAATGTGCCATTAACTGTACTTGTCGATTTAATTTATTATCTGATTAGTATTTATTGTTATGGAAAAATAAAACATTACTTACCATAAATCTCAAATTTTCCTTCTCCAAATATTTGTTATTAATTATCATACACTCATGGTTCATCACAATTTATTAAAGAGAAGTTGCGCTGAATGTTCATAGGTAAAAACTGCACTACCTTAAGTCTTTATAAAGACATAAAACTGCCAATACCACAGTCAGTAGAATTCTAAAAATACTTTACATGATAAAACAGTATGAATGTGTTAAATATAAAACAACGCAATGTTGACAATAAGTAAATGTGGATTGTGAATCCGGATTAACCACTCCCGCACTGTGCAGCGCAGTACTACAAGCTTTGTTTAAAAATGATATGCACAAAACAAGTGTTTCTTTTCATCACTCAATTTATTACATTAGTTAAACTCCGAGGAACAATATACGGTTGAAGAGTATATATACGACAGATGGCAAGGCACGGCATAATAACGTTGCAATTTAATAGAGTTAGCTATATAATTTTTAACACAGGACCCTAGAAAGTCGTAGTTAAATAAAAATACCTATATAATTTCACAGTTACTTTGTTCACAGTCCACTACGTAGTTGTTAAACCGGAGTAAATATCACTAATCGCAAAGAAATAAAGATGTTGATAGAAATAAACACAAAATGTTGCAGCTTTTCACAATAATTATCACATAAGCACCATAAGCAACCACCAGTTGACATCCATTCTACAATATACAAAGAGTATTACTCCCTGACGGGAGATACAATTCATCCAAAAATCAAATCAAAGCAATGGAACATGCAAAAAACCGACATTTCATTTTTATTTTTTAGTTCATAGGTTCTGCGATCATACAGCCTATCTCGAATTTTGTTCGCATTTTTGACCACAGTATAAAAAAAAATGCAACTACAAATTAGTTTGTTTCGCATCTCACCAAAAATCGTTATCTCGATCGATGGCTTGAGATGTGGTCCTAAAAGAAATTACAGTTAAGCTGAACGTTGCCCGCAACTTACAGGATGCGTTACCGCGAGCATCTAAGTTCTTTATAGCGTAACAAAATACCTAATAGTGGTTCGACATCCATCCTGTCCCAGTTAGAGATGGGTTAAGGACTGAGTATTTATCCAAGGGTGAGTAAATACTCATAAATACCCGTTTCTACTGAGTTTTTATCCAAAATCGGCAGTAAATATTTTTTCTTTAGTTAAGTCTTATAAATTGATTCGGAACTATGGATTTACTAAAATATCAAGAGATTAGAGGTCATTTGTGTGTTTTATTAATAGTAAGTGCCTAATTAAAAAGTACCGTGCCAATATTCAATGTAAGGTATTTATTATTAACCCACAAACACTGGTATTATTAAAGGCCTCCGACTTAGCTATATGCCTGAGGCACACCTGAGGTGGGGTAGGCGGGGGGAAGGGTCCTTTATTTCGCTGTCACTGTCGTCAGCGTGCTCGTAGCATTTTTTTTTACATACGACAGTAAAGTCTCACCCGTCGGAGGAAGTGCACGCGCTCGTCGTATTTGGACTTAAAATGAATGTTGTAGTATTTTTACTTGTCCTATTTGTGTATTTGAATGTGAAATCACCTGCACGTAGCGCATACCGATCAGCAAACGAGGTTTTGGCGAAAGAGAGGTAGGTCAATAAGGAGCTATTCCGTTGGCAACGGGGATGGTAATGCGCGAGCGACACTCCTTGTATTGCAGGCATCCATTGGCGACGGTACCTGCTTACAATCACCCGACGTGGTATATAAAAAATATACTTTTGTTATCTTAAGAGAGGTAGGACCCAGCATGGGGTCGTGCCGTGCTCCGCCCAGTCAGACATTCTGTACTGGCGGAGCATGGCAAGACCTCTTGCTCTAAGTATCCGTCTGGGGAAGCACCTCCACCTTACAGAAGACCGCAGCTAAATAGCAATTCCGGGAGGATTGTTGTGTTCCTGTGTGTGAGTAAGGTCGCCAGTTAGTTGAAAGTCGTTGTGTGGGCGCGGAAGGCTGACTCGGCGATCAGAGAGATCCGGTGAAACGACTGTCCGCTGGCCGCCCGTGGGTCAGTAGGGTTCCTGGACCCGGGGATTACTTAAACTCCGGCCCGGGAGGCTGAACCGCCAACCCGCGAAAAATCCCCGTTGTAGTGGTCGTGCCTTAGAAGGAGAGCGGAATGGACCCGGCTGCTGCAGCTGTGGGGGACGGAGGGCCCTTTCACCCGCCGTGCCAGAAATCACATAACCTGCATTGTCCAGTGATGGAAGATACCGCGCTTTTGTCCTCTACTCTGTCGTCTCAGCGACTTCTCTTTTGAACCTCAACCCAACATAAATGGCGCCGAAAAGGAATAGGAAAAGAAATATTACAGCGGCTGCTCCTTCCACAATAAATATGGATTTTGCAACATCAGGGGACTACACTCCAATATTCATCACCTCGAGACCGCTCGGCCGACCCTTCTTTTCCTCACGGAGACACAAATATCCTCACCGGCCGACACATCTTACTTACGTTACCCCGGGTGCAAACTTGAACTCCTATTTTACGCCGTGCCGGGGTATGTACGTTATGTACGTTCGGGAGGATATTTGTTGTCGCCGTCTTCATAGCCTGGAAGACAGGGACCTGTCATTATTATGGGTGCGCGTGGATCATGGCGGCCACACCCGAATCTACGCGTGCCTTTACAGGTCCTATAGCGGTGATACAGACACATCCCGTTTATTTGAGCACCTGCAAATGGCAACTGACAAAGTTATCGAGCAGTATCTCTCCGCGGAGTTAGTGATTTTGGGAGATTTTAATGCCCACCACACCGAATGGCTTGGCTCTCGGTGCACTGATTCCGCGGGTAGATCTGCTCAGGAGTTTGCTTTGGCCTATGGTTTCTCCCAACTGGTACATTCTGCGACAAGAGTACCAGACAGATAGACGACCATACAAGCTTCTTACTGGACCTTCTGCTGACCACACGTCCGGATGAGTAAAACATTTCTGTGGATGCGCCGCTTGGCTCATCGGACCACTGTCTCATCCGGACCCAAGTGCCCTGTACCAGGCGTGACCCACCTCAGCCTACCGGATGGCGTCGCGTATGGCACTATAAGTCGGCAGACTGGGACGGATTGCGTGAATTCTACGCGTCGTACCCGTGGTGGCAGCTTTATTTCAAAACAGTTGATGTCGAATCCTGTGCGACTACGGTAGCTGCGGTGATATTAGATCGCATGGAATGCTACATTCCCAATCGCTTTGTGGCGACAGCGGGAGCTAAAAAGCGAATGTGGTTTAATCGGCCTTGTAAAGAAGCCAAACTTCTCAAACAGGCTGCTATCGAGACTTGGACCACGGCGCGTGCTAATGGAAATCCAGATGTCTCTGTATTGAAACGTAAACTGAATGCTGCCTTGAGGTCCAGTAAGAGGGTAATCGCCAGAGCAAAGTTTGATCTCGTCGGTAGAGTTGGCGAGCGGCTTGCAAGCCTTCCGTCTGGGAGCCGTGCTTTCTGGTCGCTGGCTAAAGCTGCCGAGGGAAACTTTTGTCAGTTGTCTAGTTCACCATTGCAAAAACCGGATGGCAGTCTGGCGTACAGTGCTAAAGAGAAAGCAGCCGATTTACTGGGTAATCTCTTTGCCTCTAACTCGACTTTGAATGACGGGGAGCTGTGCCACCTACCATCCCGAGGTGCAGTAGCTCAATGCCGGAAGTCTCAAATACCCAACAAGATGTCCGGCGGGCGTTGCTCTCCATCGACATTCATAAGTCGAGTGGGCCAGATGGCATACCAGCAGTGGTGCTAAAGCAGTGTGCTCCTGAGCTGTGTTCTGTGCTAACGCGCCTTTTCGTGCTTTCCTACTCCACTGGGCAAGTCCCGTCTTCGTCGAAGACCGCCAATGTGCACCCGGTGCCCAAAAAAGGCGATAGATCAGACCCATCGAATTACAGGCCTATTGCTAAACCTCCCTTCTCTTCAAGGTGATGGAGCGTATGATACACACACGACTCCTGGCATACCTAGAGGATCACGATTTAATCAGCGACCGTCAATACGGCTTTCGTCATGGTCGTTCGACTGGTGATCTTCTAGTGTATCTTACACACCGCTGGGCTTCGGCGATCGAGAGTCAAGGTGAGGCATTGGCTGTCAGCCTAGATATGACAAAGGCGTTCGATCGGGTCTGGCATCGGGGTCTTCTATCGAAGTTACCATCGTACGGGCTACCCGAGGGTTTGTGCAAATGGGTGGCCAGCTTCTTATCCAGCAGATGCATCAAAGCCGTGGTTGACGATGGTTGTTCCAATAGCATGGATATCAATGCTGGTGTATCACAGGGCTCTGTATTGTCCCGAACGCTGTTTCTGCTGCATATCAATGACATGTTGTCAATTGACAGCATTCATTGTTATGCGGACGATAGTACTGGGGTCACTTATTACACAGGCCGTGCTAGTACCCCTCATTCACTTGTGGAGGAAAGCCGCGTTAGACTTGTGTCTGAAATAGAGTGAGCTTTGGGTAGGGTGTCCGACTGGGGACGGTTGAACTTGGTTCAATTCAACCCTACCAAGACACAAGTCTGTGCGTTCACCGCTAAAAAACCTCATTTGCTGTAGTCCCCCAATTCCAGAACACGCCACTAACCATTGCCAAGAGTATTGGGATTCTCGGCGTCGAGATCTCCAGCGAAGTTCAGTACCGAAGCCACTTGGAAGAAAAGGTCAAGCTGGCGTCAAAGAAACTTGGTGTGCTCAACAGAGTCAAACAGTACTTCAGCGCGGGGCAAAGACTTATATTTTAGATAAATCCCAAGTCAGACCGCATATGAAGTACTGTAGTCATCTCTGGGCGGGGGCACCTGGTTACCAGCTAGGACCTTCTGACTCGGTGCAAAGACGAGCTGTGAGAATCGTCGATGATCCTAAACTCACACACGGTATTAAGCACTTGAGTCTAAGGAGAGATTTCGCCTCCCTTTGCGTATTCTACTGAGTGTACAATGGGTTGTGTTCTGAGGAATTGTTCGATATCATGCCAATAGCCTCGTTTTACCATCGCACTGCTCGCCGACGGCTGGGAGTTCACCCTCATACACTGGAACCGCAATGGTCGCGTACTGTGCGGTTCCTGAGAAACTTTCTACCGAGAACTATTAGGTTGTGGAATGAGCTCCCTGCCGAGGTTTTCCCTAGGGATTATAGTATGGTGTTCTTCAAGAAAGGCGTGAAGAGGTTCTTACAGGGTCGGCAACCCAAGAGTGACACCCCTGGTGGTTGCAAATGTCCATAGGCTACGGGACTAACTGCTTACCATCAGGCAGGCCGTAAGCTTGTTTGCCACCTTAGTGGTATAAAAAAATCTTTAAAAAAATGAGCTCGCGGTCTGTCTACGGATGGGTATATCTATCTCGAGTTTTCCGTGCTCCGAGGGCACGTTAAGCCGTCGGTCTCGGCTATTATCGATAGATGACAGTCGTTAAGCTAAGTCAGTGGCCCGCGGGCGGCTTGAAAACACTGGCCTCCGCCAATTCGCATTCGAGCAGCGTGGCGGAGTATGTTCTAAATTCTTTTTGTGTTTATTTTTTTTTACTCATGCATTTGGATAAATACTCAGTATAAATGAGTAAAAATGGATAAATACTAATATTTATCTTTCCTTCTCAGTAAATACTATTTAGTATTTACTGACCGCCCATCTCTAGTCCCAGTATATGTATATCCTATATATTTCAGCTTATGTGAGTGTTATTTAACGTCCTAATGCTCTCTGGTTCTGGTAATCGACATACTTATTTATTTATTTATACGCACTAGGCAAAATAGTACCGATCGACCTAAAACGATAACTAAACGGCTACAGGTATAAAAAAAATGTGTGCAGTTCATACGCGATGGTACTTAAAAGTGAAACCTTCAAAAATGTGAACTTCAAGATAATGTGACGAATGTAGAATTTCAGGAGTTGATCCTATAGATACTTCTGTGTCATTATCTCGCACGTTAAAGGTAGTGTAGGGTCACAATGTGCTTACGCGGCGTTTGCGCCGTGTCGGGCCAGACACGGCCATTTACAAACCAGTCGTCTCCTCGCGCCCAAAGCACTAACACATATCCCGCCTTATAACGGTACTCCCGTATTGGCAATTAATATTGTGTGTATGAATAAACAGTTGTACTTTGGGAAATTATATTTTATCATTTCACAAAACCCTAGCACCTTCTCAGTGGAGTAGTGTAAAGAGAACTTATAGAGTGGAACATATAGAAGAAACATTGTTATTATTACAGTAGGTTATGGACGCTTTCCCGATATGCGGGGGAGATGTGACCCGCCGCTTTCAGTATCATACATTTTCTTATTTTTATAACATTTGATGGAGTCCAACTTGAGCCTTAGTAATTTGACCTTAGCAACTTGAACCTTAGATTTTCTTTTGGAAATAATTGTTATACCTTACCTAAGAAATAATTGATATATCTATATATATATAATGAATATAGGGGTGCAGTAAGTTTTAGTATAAGCCATTGTACTTAACTAATCTCACTAACTAGTTTTATAATATTGTTCTTGGTTGCATTTAATTTAACTGTAATTTACTACGCCTGACCCATAAAGGTATTATAACATTAATTGGATTTCTAACGGTTTTCTTACCTCTCCCCTTGAGATTAAATATCCAGGCATCGCAGGAGTATTCGGAGCAATATTATGGAAAGAATATGGCTGGTGCCCGATGTAAACTTTGCTTTTTAACCCCTATCTTTATTTAGTGTCATGCTTTTCATCTGTTGAGTTCGCCTAGAAAAGGACCTCGACCATTGTAACAAATTTATAAAGAAAAACGATATTACAAATGTCGCCTAGCGAACAGGGACCTGAATTTGAATCCGATTATATACTTAAACATATTAAATGTGAAGTTGGTCTTAACTTTGTATTTAAATGTTGTTTACAAGACATTTTGTATCGACTCTACCTCATACTTCTAATTATGTAAGTATGCTATTTATTTATATACATTTTATTGGCACATTTGTTAAAAAGTGTTACTTTTGTAAACAACATAATTTGTATTAATTGACAGGTAAAAAATATCTAGGTTTTAATCACTCTGTTTCTACTAATCAGTGTATTTCTATCAAAATGTTGTCTTTCTACCAACTTTAATGTTTTATGTGAAATGTTATTTATTTTATATATTATTTAATATTATATGAAAAAACGTAATTAACCCTTAATTTGGCAGGCCAAAAAAAATTAAAAAATATATATTTTACTTCTTTATACGAATTTTACCGGGTCTAATAATGTATGAAAAAATATATAAAAAAAGTTATTTACTATATTTTAGAAAAAAAATCGTGTATGTCACGACATACAATGCCAAATTTACAGTAACATACTTTTCATTATTTATGTATGCTGGGCCATACACTGCCAAATTAAGGATTTTATTGAGAAAAAGAATATAACATGAATATTTACACAAAACAGTATGCTAATATTTATTGAGTTACACAAAACAAAACATTTCATAAAATTCTATCAATTAATAAAAACTAAAATCTCTACTCTCTAAATATGGAATTACCTTTTTACTCAGCCTTTTTATATGATATTCTTAATGACAATTTCTAGTATTCTTGGCAGCTACAAAACACACCCGAATATTACACTTGATACAGATTACTGTGGTAAATTTTGAACAAAGACGGCATCTCCCTTGCATGGTGAAGTTCAGAAAGCGACCTGTATTGTCATATCATATCTTTGTTTTTTCTGTTTCTTCAAGTCCCTTATTTCTTGGGACGTTTCTGCCTTCTTGAGACCTTCAGTACTTCATACCGAAAAGCTTTGAGAGGCATGGTTGTCTTCATATTATTTCATTTGCAATCTTTACTGTAGAGAAGCCAAGCGTTATTCATACAAATGTCAATCATTTGTACAAAAAAGGCTAAATACCACTTACGATTTTTATATGGTGTTCTGTAAAGAGCAATGAGCATGTCTGCAAGATTTACACCCTCCATAGGTTTATTATATAGTTTTACTATATGTGGACAATCGACGTCTCTCTTCCCTTTAGCATCTTTGCAGTACCTCTTAATTTTCCCAACCGGTTCTACACCCACACAACTACTCGTAATTATTAAAGTTACAATCTTGTTGTCATGCCATCTTACTGCTGCTAGGCGAGTTTTATTGCAGACAGCTTGAGCATAAGTACCACGAGGTTTCTGTCTCATAACTTTTTCAGAAGGCAAAATATTATCTGCTCCTCTCAACCTATCACTCCTAATCGTTCCACTGCCAAATATACATACAATATATAATATTGGTGACTTTGTTTCAGTAATGTTTGTATAATCTTAATTTTCTTCAACAATTGCTTGATGACGAAATATAGCTATTTTTCAGTTATAAACAAGGGTAAATTTTCGTACCTTACGAGTTCGCTTAGACGGAATAACGTACGATGCTATTGATTTGGTTTTTCTTTTGAGTACTTATGTTGTTATACGACTTATGAATTGAGAAAGGTTTATAGATGTCGCAGGTGTGCTGGAGTAGCAGTTGCAGATAAAGTAATAGGCAAAGAGGCAGGAGATCGGAGCGGCATGCATTCAAAATTTGGAGTAGCAGTAAGAGATGGAAGTTCAGACAAAATAGATACGACGTTCAGATGAAATAGACAGATTTAACTTAAACTCGGTTCTTCATTGGACCCTGGACAGATATCTCGTAAAACGAACGTGTGCATCTCCATCGGAGTCAGATATATTTCAATTTTCCAAAGAGCTAGCAATCGAACGTGCAGGAGAAGATGATCATGCAGAGGAAAGCATTTCACGGTCATCGTAAGAAGAGTCGGTGCAATCAGAATGGGCATTTGTCACCGGGACAAGACCAAGTAACCTTCCACCACGCGTTTGAATCCGTTGCAGTAAGCTACAAAAAAGACTATGGTACTAATTCTCAAAGGCCACCTGTAAAACACAAGCAAAAAACATAAAGAGTAAATTTGAGAGTGTATGTCGTATCATAAACATGAGTTATCACTATTTGGCAGTGTACACTACACCATATATGTAAATCATAACGTAAGTTTTAGTAGATTTGACAGTGTATGACACGACATACAGGTAAAAAAGTGCATGCTAACTTACGTCTTTGGCAATCAGTGGCGTAGCGTGCCTTGTCGGGGCCCCGTATAAAAATTTTTTTGGAGGCCCTTATATGGAGGTAAAGATTTTTCACAAAAGAACAAAAATATTGTGAGAAGAAATATTTATTTATCACATAATTTACCCATTTTACAAATAAAAATCGAATTTTAAATATTCACTCTCCTTGCCTTTTTTTCGGCAAACTGATTTATTAAATCATTTATGGCTGATGATGATTTTAGTTTTTCTAAAGTTTCTGCCTCTATGGACAATAGTGAGATGTCTGACAGCCGTTCTTGTCCCATCGAAGTTCTTAAGTAATTTTTTATTAGTTTTAATTTTGAAAAACTTCTTTCTGCCGTTGCGGTTGTAACTGGAAGGGTCAAGAATAAAAAGCATGCTGTGATTACCTCGGGAAAACTGGATGCAAGACTATTGAATTTTACTAGCAATAATTCAATGAGTTCTCAAGCGGGCGAAGGCGCCGGGGGCCGTCTAGGTAAAATCAATCAAAATAAACAAAACTAACTTACCTTAGCAATTTAAATTCTGTAAAATTTATTTGGGATTGAAGTACGTGAAACTAAGAAACTTCATGCACTTGCAATTTTGCACAATACAAGCAATCTATCAATCGTTTTAGGTGGTTCATCCGTACGTTACTAAATTTTCACAAAAATTTTCAGTGCTAACTGGGCGGCTGTTGTAGTGGTAATGATAAACTAGGTGAACTAAAGAATTTAATTATTTGTAAATAAAAATTTGATTTCATATTTCTAATTTAACAACATAAAACAAAATTAAACTTTAAGACCTAAACAATAAGATTTGATTTCTATAGATTAGATCTTTAATTACCATCAATCAGTGACCGATACCCACTATAAAGGCGCCGCGCCCCGTGGTAAATTCAAACGAATTTACACCTGAAACAATAGTGTTTTAGGAGCCATTTCGCTTCAAGTACGGGCGGCTACGCCTATGCCAAAGGAAGCACCCCTCTTTGAATTTGAGCCGGGCGCGTGTTGAATAAATTTGAATCGCAAGATGAGTAATAATAACAGCTATTTTAACTTCCACATTGTGAGCGGTATGACACGTGCCAAAAGCATGCATCATGAGGTGTAATAAAATATTTTTTACTGGTATATATAACCTATATTTTTATTATGTACATTCATTTGACGTAACAAAGTGTACAAAATGGTGCAATGACGTTGACATTGAATGAGTTTAGAGGTTAATAAAATTTCCAATTTCTAGCACTCGGCGCCCCCTAGGACCCCGCGCCCGGGTGCGGCTGCACCCCTTGAACCCCCGGGTAAAGACGGCCCTGATTATCAACCCTTTTGCATATTCTTCTAACCTTAGATGTAAAAAGAACTCCAGCCGTATTTAGTTCCCATACCGCGTCTGACTCCCTATTGGCATTTCACATACGAGTCTTCCATTTTCGACAATCCCTTTGCGCTGTCCTTATCCACATCATATGCATCACCAGTACGAGGTTGTGCACATTTATAAAAGCGAGATTTGGATCTACATTGGGTACGAATATGTCCAAATTTTGCAGCAGTTTCTGAAGTGGATGATGGGTAATATTTTCTGTGGCAGCATTTTTGCCTGGGATGTTAAAACTACGGTTGTAGAAAGAAGCCATGAGATCTTACCGTTTTTTAACATTCAACCCCCAAGCTTTGACAAGCATTCCACAGTCACTGGGAGTTAGAGATGTTTGTTACTAACTCTGCTAATGTCCTATCTGTGGGGATGTAACCTACAATGCTCATGTGTATAGTGTGTGTATAGCAGCTGTGATTTTTTCTGCCAACAGAAGATTTTCTATAAAATTGTTTGCATCAAAACCACTTAAAAGATACTGCCATTTCACTACGTCTACCTCTAGATTTTATTTCGCCATCAATGATTCTGAATAAACTGTGTAAATGTAAGTGGTCGTATGCCTGGGCGGAAGTGGAATCAAGATGCTCGCGGCTTACGTGGACAGTGTTTGGAACAGGGTCAGTATTATAGTACTTGTAAGACGAGTCATCTTCGAATCCAGGTCTAGTGTATACGAACAAGGAGGAATTACAAAGAGGGATTTTTTAGCGTCCCTTTCCAATCTGTACGCAGATCGTTTGTTTCTCTTCCATTAATTTGGATCAGACAACGACATCCCTACATCCAGAGGAACACCGCCTCCCCCGTCAGATATGGACGAGGACTCTCTCCCTCGTCCATACCGGAGCCAAAACCTTACTAAAAGGTTAGTACACTTACCCTATTTCCACCCTAAAACAGCTTCCATACATAAAACCAACACGAAACTAATACAAAACTGCGACAAAATAACAATTTCATCTCAACCACGTGTGTCAAACGACACTGCGACGAGCAAAATCCCGGCGACTAGTTGGTTAATAGGTCGATTTCTTATCCACTGGGCTCTCAGTGCTTTCTAAGTAAGTTTTGTTCCAAATACATGCCTTAGCATAATGAGCACGTAGTCTTATTCTCGTTGTGAATGGTTCAGTGAATCTTTGCCACGAGTGAAAATTGTTAGCGAGGATTGTAGCAGTAGGAGATGAAATGCGCCAGAACCCGCGCATTTTATGAAAAACTACCAATCAAGTGGTTCTAACGGCAATTATATTTAAGAAGAGTAGGGTACATTAAAACTGATTACATCAAAATGTTTGTTGTGTGAGTGAGGTTACCAATAAGGTCCTAAGGAGTCGTGGTGTTAGTAACAGGGGTAGCAACGCGCGAGTAATACTTCTTCTATAGCAATGTGCGTAGAGTGATAACTGATAACCGATTTGTAGCACAACTCAAAAGCTAGTACTTAATAATTAAAGCAAACAAGAATACGAAAAAACATATATTTTTTTTAATTTCTGTCCTGTAGTCTTAGGGTTTCGCGATTGTTACACATTGAAATTAAACAATTTTTAACGGAAGTATCGCGTGTTTTATTTATTTTGTTGAACCTGACGTTTGGAACGCTTTGTAGCGTCCGTGGTCGCAGGAAGACTAAGGTGATATTTGTCTTACATTAGTAGTACGAGGCTATTGAAATAAGAAAACACCCCAATTTCAATAGAGAAGATGGTTGGCAAGTATCACCTGCTTGGGATCCAGTCCTAAAAATAATCAAGTCACAAACCCAAAGATCTACTAAAAATGTTCGGACACTGTGAGCGATTTTTGTGCGAATCGGAACATATATAATTAATCCATTCTGTCCTGTCTTTTCGATTTGTTAAATTTTAGGTAGTTTATGACTTTAGCTTTCGGACAATAACAAAAATCGGTGAAATTGAGGATTCTATGAAAGTTTAAGTAGGTAGGGTCGATATGATAAATAAATATATAAAATGGCTGTATTTAGGGGGGTAGTTAGAAACTTAGAACCGATCCCTTATATTGTCGATGAAATCGATCATAGATAACGCCCATAAAATTTTATTACTACTTCCCCAGTCATGTTGTATAAGAAGAAAAGAAGATTACACGAATATGTAACTTAGTTACTTTATTCATCTAATCTCACATATATAATTATAGCCAAAGTCAACTACGTTACAAAAACAGTAGTTGACTTTGACGATAATCTGTTCGTCGAAATTTGTATGGCAACTAGATGGTTAATAGACAAATGGCACGTAATATATATCTCTCTCTCTGCGTTGGCACACTGGAGTAGTCTAAATTTAATCGTACTGCACTTATATATGATGGATTTTAATATTCATATTTTTGACAGCACTCATTCTTGTTACTAAGTAATGTCCATATAGTCCATGATCCAAGAAGGACAGTACAGTAGTGATGCCATACTCTCGATACTATGCATATCGATAGTAGACCTTGAAAATCATTTAGGATATTGATAGTACTATCGATAGTATTGATATTGTCGACAGCTATACTACATAAATATAGTAATACTATTGAATAATTGCAATACTATCGACAGTATTGACCCCCGATAGTCGCTATAATATTAATTCTATCGATAGTATTACCATCCATACGATATACACGATACTATCGACACAATCGATAGTTTGGAACTATGGCTTGTTATATTTTTTATCTCCTCGCTAAATATGATAACAGTTATATGATACACCAAGTGTTAGTAGTAATCTAGATTAATTTAACAAATATTTGTGATGTTTATTCAATTATTATCGATATATTCGATAGTAATCCTTTCATGGAGGGCAATATAATCGATAGAATCAATACTACAACGATTTTTGTGGGCAAATACTATCGATAATATTGCAATTTGTCAATAGAATTACCACATGTAGTGCTATCAATACTTATATCGATATTCGCACTATTGTCAGCCTATCGATAGACTATTGATACTTCGATAGAGGCATATCAAGCGGCGTCACTACAATACCACAAGGAGAATATTAATATAAGACTTCTTCCCGCGCTTTTGACGAGTGACATTGTTCTTATACTTGAAATTTTTACATTTTACTATAAAATTAGTATTATGTGACATTTTCGATAGTATTTTGTAACATAAGTGCTAGTGAAATCGTACAGTAATGAAAAACCTCAAATATAACATGTTTATGCACTTTAGTAAGTCGTGAATAAGTTCATCAAGAAAACCTTGTAAAAATCGCTATCGTTTTATGGGGGATAATGAAACTGTGTTGATTGGGTCTGGGTACCCTTCCCAAGTATTTTTTCAGCACAGTTCCTGAAGCGGGAACATCTAGAACTAAGTTTTTGAAATGATTCTAAAATGAAGACTTGGCTGTATGGCCTAGATCCTTTGCCTCTCCCCTCGGGGCTCGGGGATAAAAAGAACCAAAAAGAAAAACAAGTGTCTATATTTCTGATTGTGAAATTATTTGTCTTGCGTTTGTGTGGTTTTAAAATAAAAATATCTTATTATCATATTGTTAAAATACAATTATCAAAGAACTGTCACTTGAACATACCTTTATTGTGCTTTGGTAGTCAGAGAATTTTGTTATTTTTTGTGCTTATTCAACCTTGCAACAATGGGAAAGGGATTCAATAATTATATGTGTAAGAAGTTCTTTCATCCAGCTTCCCGTGATAATTTAAAGCGAGTAAGTATCATCCATTGAAGTCAGCGAACTTAAAAAGCATATAATGATAATTTAGAACAAATTCATAGTGCATAATCGACACCAAAACAATCACGCTCTCGTATTTGAAAACAAAACATACATATCTCGAAAACGCAGTTAGCGAAAAATATGCCTTACCACCAAAGCATAAGCCGCACTTTACGATAATTGTTTATGGTACAAAGGAGTCGTAGAAATGTAAACAAAATTTTCTTGTTGGCTGCATGCTGCATGTGATCTCGCACGATCGAGACACAAGCTGACTCGATGTGACGACGTGAACGCGTCACGAAAGTAAGGCCGTTTTATGCAATAAACAACCACGAATAATATATCATTAAATTTTTTAAAGGATGTTAAACTGTGTGTAAACTAATATATTTAGTTTTATTCTAAATGAACATTACTGTATTCTTACGTCAGTAATCCTACAAACCAAAACTTTCATACTAACATTTTTTAAAACAACCATCCACAATTTAGACCATTGTTCAACTTAGATGAATTATAAAATCAACAAATAGCAGCTGCATGCACCAGTAGGAGGACGCCATTCGAGAACCTTACTTCCCCAACGGTTGTCAGTGCTATGAACTATATGGCCGGCCCACTGCTACTTCAGCTTGCTTATTCTGTGGGCTATGTCAGTTACTACTTCTACTGCGGTTATCCTCTGTTCTGATTTGGTGACCTTGAGCTTCCCCATGCGGCCTGTAGTGAAGGGCCACATTTCAGTTCCGTATGTCACTGACAACACACACTGTTCGTAGACTTTACTCTTCAGGCGAATGTCCATAACCTTGAACAAAAGAATGTCATCAAAGACCTTGGAATAATATTCGACATGAAGTTATCCTTTCGTCAGCACTGTGTTTGCATAGTAGTCACAGTGCTGGCGAAAATCAATCAGCTAGGTAGCCGTCTTCAAAATAAATTAGGTTGTTTCAGACCTTTAAAACCACAAATTAAGCGAAAATACTCATAACCGCCATGTAGACACTCCAAAGCTCCGACGGGGAGTGAAAATGTCAAAATCGAAATTTTTTAAATCTTGCATTGGGAAGTTTAGAGCAGGCAAGAAATCTTCTTCTTCTTTTAAAATTATGGCAATGGGATGAATACATAAATTTACTACAAAAAATATCATTGACAAACCTACAAAATTCTGGGAATACGTTAAAAAGAAGAAAAACGATAGGAAATGTACTAACACATATACATATGAAGGTACTGAGGTGAAGGATCAGGCAGCAGCTGATGCTTTTATCAAATATTTTGCATCTGTATTCCATGCCCAAAAACCACTATTGAGATCTGATACGGCGGCCCAGGCTGCGCATAATTGTCAAAATGCAGCTTCCATCTCTATTGTAGCGATTGATGAAACCGATCTGAGGAGGGCCGTAAGGCATCTCAAGCCTAGATCTTCTGGTGGGCCTGACGGCGTACCAGTATTTTTGGCCAAGGATTGTGTATCTGTTCTTAGTAAGCCTTTGTTACATCTATTTAATCTATCATTGGCTCAGTCAACATATCCCAATGTATGGAAGCTATCCAGAGTTGCTCCCGTTCCAAAGGGAGATGACAATATGAATGTTTCTTCCTTTAGACCGATTGCAGTCCTTTCCGTTTTCGCTAAAATCTTTGAGATAATTCTAAGCTATTGTATTAATAACCAAATTAATCACCAGTTGCACAATAGTCAGCATAAGTATCGCGGTGCTCGTTCCACCACTACTAATTTGATCGCGCATAAGGATTATGGATAATCGTAGGCAGGCCGACACGGCCTACTTTGATTTTAAAAAGGCCTTCGATCTAGTCGATAATGATATATTGCTGCAAAAATTAGCAATAATCGGATTTTATTATAATTTTATTATAATTTACTCCAAAGCTTCTACATTTTTTCTCATGTTACTTAAATAATCGTCGTCAGTATGTACGTTTGAATGGTTATAACTCTGAAGATTACTTTACGAGATCGGGGGTGAGTCAGGGTAGTACCTTAGGTCCATTACTTTTCTTGATATTTATCAATGACCTACCTGGAGTGGTTTTAACATCCAAGTGTCTCCTGTTTGCGGATGACCTAAATTTGAGTTTAAGCATTGAAACTGAGGCTGATGTGGAGGCTTTCCAGAGGGATATTGATGCTGTATCACTATGGAGTCAGGATAATCGTCTCCCTCTCAATAGCCATAAATGTAAAGCCATAATTATCGGACGCTCCTATGGAAAGAGTAAATGACATTCGAGACTTGGGCTTGGAATTAGATTGTAAATTAGACTTCCATGCACACATAATCAAAATCTGTAAGTCAGCACATAGAACTCTAGGTTTTGTCAAAAGGACAGCATCGCAGTTTGACAGTACACAGGTTGCAAGAGTAATATACAACACATATGTACGCAGTAAGCTCGAGTATGGCGCTGTGATCTGGGATCCGTATGAGGAGAAATATGTCCTTATGGTTGAAAAAATACAGAGGAAATTTGCTCGTTGGTTATATAACAAACAGTACGGGTACTATCCTTACCTATATCCGTCTCTATTCGTATCGGGCATGGTGGACTTGGAAACACTCAAATTCAGAAGGGCTATGCTTCGGGTTACGCATTATCTGTCTATAATTCGTAATAAAATAGACAGTACCGCAATATTAGAGAAGGTCACCATTTTGGTCCCTAAGAATATACCGTGGGACTCTGAGGGACAAGTAGCACCGCGCCGCAGACCGCGTCTGCTCGCGCAACCCGCTGCGCGTACTGAACGCGGTAGTCACGCGCCTACACATCGGGCACTCCGTAGATCGGGGACATACTTGCACCACGAAATTGACTTATTTACAGATGGATTAGGACATTTATATAAAAAATTTAGGGAATTTTTATATGACATGTGAGCTTAACACTGCAACCGTAATTTATTTTATAATTTTATGTTTTTCTCAAATCTTATACTATTTTGAAATGATATTTTAATATTTTAGCTTAGCATAATAAATAGTTATAAGTAGACAATTATCTTGTAAGCGTTTTGGGTAGCACAGCACCTGTTAGCTTGTAAGGCAAGTATGTACTAAATAAATGGAGCATTGAGTAAACTTCTAGGCAGCCGAAATCTAAGACAGAAGGCACAGCTCGCTGTACACAAGGCGGTGCTAATCCCAACTCTAATTTATGGAAGTGAAAGCTGGGTATGGCAGAAATAGCCTGAAAGTAGAATAAATGCTGTCGAGTTGAGAGCATTGCGCAAAATTTGTGACATAACGCTTATTGACTGTGTTTGTAATGATGACGTGAGAAAGTAAGTTGGTCTAAAGGAGAGTGTCGGTGTTTAGATAGAATGACGAAACAGATATACAATGCAAAAGTGGAAGAATGGGATCCGAGGAAGACCGAGACTAACCTACCATGACCAAATTCGTCATCTTATTCTAAACTAAGGTCTGGTTTTCCCTCTAGGTTGTGGAGATCGGGCGGCAGTTGCTCTATGTCAAAATCAGTATCTTCGCCAAATCCTTAAACAACAGTTTCCGTCAAATCTAGTGGATTAGGAATTACAATAATGCTAAGATTATCTTGAATATTAAATTTGTTACTACAAAAGATTAAATGGTTTATTTATCAACCTTGCACAACTTAAGCTTTCTTTAAACAAAAAATGAAACATATAATCTTATAATATATAAAATTCAAAGTCCTGACTGACTCATCAACGCCCAGCCCAAACCCTTGGACCTAGGAAGCTGAAATTTTGTACAGATATTGTCTTTATGACGTAGGCAAGGAATAAGACGGGATTTTTCGAAATTCCCACGGGAACGGGAATAATAAGGATTTATATTTTCGCTATAAAAGTTGCCCTATCTCCGTTATTATATTTATTAGTGACTTGAAATTTGGCATATAAATATGTGATTGCAATCACTAAAAACCGTTTTTAGGATTTTTCGAAATTCCCTCGGGAACAGGAATAAAAAGGATTTATTTATATTTTGTCGCTTTAAATTTACCCTATCTCCGTAACCATATGTATTAGAAACTTAAAATTTGGCATATAAGTAGGTGATTATGAAAACAAAAAACAATTTTCAGGATATTTCGAAATTCCCACAGGAACGGGAATAAAAAAAGATTTACTTATATTTTCGCTTTAAAGTTGCCCTATTTCCGTAACTTTATTTATTAGAGACTTGAAATTCAGCTTAAAAGTAGGTTATTACGATAACTAAAAACCATTTTTAGGGTTTTTTGAAAATCCCTCGGAATATGATGAAAATCCTTGCTTAAAAGTTATATTGTTTGTTTTTTCTTTCGTAGCTATTGTTAAGTATAATAAGTGTATAAAATTATTTCCCCATTATGAAGTAGGCAAGGAATAAGACGGGATTTTTCGAAATTCCCAAGGGAACGGTAATAATTGGGGGTCCATCTTAAAATCTAAGCCACGTATCATTTAATTTCGTTAAAAAAACAGAAGATATGGTGCATAGGGTGATTTATTCTGTAGTCTACGCGGACGAAGTCGCGGGCAAAAGCTAGTGTATAATATAATGTCTTAAAAAATCAACTTCAATACTAAAAAGTTTATTGTCAGTAACAACAACAGCATTTTGACATAATGTATTATATTAATAAAAATGGAGTTCCTAATTCACTTCATCAATGCCGAGACCGAAGCACGCCTCCTGGGGACCTCCTGGAAAGGGAGTACCTGCAATAACAACTCCCAGGAGGGTTGCTGAGTTCCTGTGAGTGAGTGAAGTTACCCATAAGCTCCTAAGGAGTCACTATAGTAGCAGGAGACGTGTCAATGCTGTGGCGATACTTCCTGTATTGCAAGTATTCATAGCCTACTGTAACCACTTTACACATGTGGACCCTATGCTCATATGCCTAACATTGTATAGAAAAAAAGTTATGTCAAGTTGTTCCAAAATAACGACATAATTGACATAACTAGGTATTTTTGTACTACTGTTAGGCAACAAATACTTTCTGCTTCCCTTGAGCAGCTACACAAGCTTGTCTTCAAATGGTGCCTTAGTGGTTAGTAATGCTACTTTTCACACCAACACTCAAGGATTCGATTCCCATACAGGACAAACATTTGTGTGCATGAACATGTCTGTTTACCTTTACCTCGCAGAAAATCGCAACTAAATAACAACTCCTTGGAGGGTTGTTGTATTCCTGCGAGTGAGAAGCCACAGTTACACCAGCAGTTAATTAGTGCACAAAGGTGTAGATCTTATTTTTGTATGTAACGTCAGGGGGCATACAAGCATACGGACCACCTGTTGTAAAGCGGTTATCGTAGACTATGAACACTTGTAATATTTTAAGTATCACTGGTATACCTCACTCACACGCAGGAACACAACCCTATAGGGAGTTGTTAATTGGCTGCCATTTTCTGTGAGGTGCAGGTACTTCCCCAGACGGGCTACTTTGATGCGCCCTACCTCTCTTACAATTGTGGATATTCCAATGTTGTTTACTATTTTGACACAGGACACAAAATGTGGATTTGTTATAATGAACCTGAGAAAAAACTGTTGTGTTGAGTGGGTGTTCGCATATTTTAATTTTTTTAATTTTTATAAATACCTGCAATCACTCCTTGAACTATAAGCAGATGAGTTGATTGAAGAATTCGGCTGGCAGAGTCACCTGTCCTTTGACAAGATCTCTTCATTAGTTACTTGTTGTACTGGTGTCCAATTCAAGTATACAATGCCGGTTCAGCCTTTGTTTGTGACTTCTTTGCAGGAGTTGTTGAGCCAATTGGTTTGGATGATTGTCAAGGCGTTTTGTATATCTGGTGCAGGATTTTGAAAGTTCTTCTTTGACTGTAGGAATACAGAATAGTTGATGAACCTCATTATTAGTTATAAAGCAAGGAGCGTTTGAGATGTCTTTTAATATAACATTTTCAACCCTCTGTAAAATGTCTATATTGGAGGTACAAGCACTACCCCACAGTCGCATCCCATAGGTCTAGATGGGTTTAGCTGTTCGCATATGAAAACAGTGGGGGTATCCACATTGAAATCGAAAAGTTATCTGTAAATATATGTAAATATATGCAGATTCCATACATTTTAACAGATAACTTTTAATAAAAACATCCAAGAAGCTGCATTCTCTTGCACCATGACAATACTTCTTCGTATGTTTTGTTTTTTTGTGATTTTTTTCTCAATCAGTCTTCTACTATAAGCAGATGTGTTGTGTGCTCTTGTTGCGTCGAGTGCGTTCTCCAGTGAGAGCAGCTCCTCCATAGTTTATTAATTTGTGTTGTTTTCACTATTACACAATCTCTTTCCTTTTGAGTCTCTTTTCATAGCTAGGCTAGTTGCCAGAATGTTTGGATGCCTTGCCACGGTGTTAACATTTAGGTGTTTATGTATTTCAGAGTTGGTGATGGTACTTTGCTAAGTGCTCTCAAAATTGAATTTTGCATTTTCTGTAATACTGCAATATTGGAGTTGCTTGCACTTCCCCAGAGCTGTATGCCGTACCGGCGTACATCCAAGCTGGTTTCAGTATGGTCTTCTATATCAAGAGCTTGTTATGGAGAGTTTGCTATTGCGGCCCATTATCCAATAGAGGTTTTTGTGTTGAATCTTTAGTTCTTCTCTTTTAGTTTTGATGTGCTGACTCCAGGTTAGTCATCGGTCCAGATGTAAATCAAGATCTCTTACACTCTTTGTGAGGCAATGTGTTTGTTCTAATTGCACTGGAGGGCAGTTCTCCTTCCGTAGGGTAAAAGTAATGTGAACTGATTTCGCTGCGCTTGCTTTCATCCGCCATTTCTGGAGCCACTTGGTGGTGGCATCGAGACCCTTTTGCAGTAAGGTTGTCGCTATTGCAGGTTCCTTATTGCTTGCCAATATTGCTGTGTCATCGGCATATGTGGCTGTGGTGATGTTTGCCATCTGCGGTAAGTCTGCCGTGTAGAGAGTATACAATACTGGTCCCAGTACTGAGCCCTAAGGCACTCCTCCTTTTATGGTAAAGAATTTAGAGGTTGATTTGCCTTTCTTAACCTGAAAGAGACGGGCTTCTAGGTACGATGCAGCATGTAGATGTTGTGAGGGAGATTCTTTTTTATCTTGCAAAGTAGACCATTGTGGCAAACCTTGTTGAACGCCTGCTGTATGTCTAGGAATACTGCAGAACATTATTCCTTTTCCTCTAATGTGAACCTGTTCTACGGTTGAGTGTTGCGGCCTAAACCCGAATTGATGGTCAGGGATGATTTTATTTTCTACTAGAAGAGGCATTATACGATGTAGCACGATTTTTTCACAGACCTTCGACAGTATAGTAACAAACTTATGGGCCTATATGAAGTGACTTGAGTTTCAGATTTGCCTACCTTATGTATCATTAGGATTTGTGACATCTTCCAATGATCAGGGAAATGCTGAACTCTTAGTATACCATTGTAGAGTATAGTCAGGAATACTAGTTCTTTCTTTAGGAAGTTCTCTTAATATTTCCTTAGTGATAAGATCGTACCCAGGAGCCTTCTTATCCTTCAGGCTTTTTATTATCCTACAGACCTCCCATACTTGGCCTGGTATCCCAAACAACTTACCGTCACTAGTTTCAGTTACTCATTGTGGGTATTACAAAATACTTGCATGATACAGTGATTTTGTATTGTGTTCTAGTGCGTTGTGTTATATTTTTCTACCTTGTGTTAATGCGCTAACAGTGTATTCATTGTATACCTGAATATGTAGGGAAATATTTGTTTGTGTTTTGTTTCTAAATAGTGGTTTGTTACTTATGAGTGGTAATGATTGCATATTTGTGATGTGTTTGTGGCAATGTAACTGTTTTTCGTTTTTGATTGTTGTATCATGTCTTGTCAACGGTAAGTAGTTGGCTATAGATAATATTCAAACTATAGAAATAATGTATGCCCTCTGTATCGAGCGATTCAAGTATTTTATGTTGTGACAGTGACATTTTGTGTTTTATGAGAAATAAAGAATCTTTAAACTGAATCAAAAATAGGACACATCCAATACAAGACATTTTGTTTGAGCACTGCTGCCCCTGCTGCTTACAGAGCAACCCTCTACTTCTTCTTAATATTCTTAACATTAGTTTTGACGGATTCCACTACCTAAACCTAAGGATTTGACGACGATTCTTTCCGTATTATACGAATGTAATCTGTGGACGATACTGATTTTAAGATGAAATAATGAATGCCATCAGATCTCTACAATCCAGAGAGCAAACCAGACTTTACTTAGGTTAGGTCACATATCTTTTTTAAAACATAATTTCTTTGACGTGTGAGTGTTCCTCATGATGTTTTCCTTCAGTGCTGAGTAAATGATAATTCATGAAATCAGGTATTTATTGGTGCATACATTTTTGCATTCAAACCCGAGACACTTGATTAATAATAGGCTGGCTCTTTACCAGTGGGCTATCACAGCAACAACAATAGCATAAGTAATAAAAGGTCAATATTTTGTACGTCTCTAGTTTAACTGTATGTATGTACATTTGACATAATTAAAAAAAACTCTGTATTAGAATGCCAATTTAGTTAATGTGTTTTTAGGACGAACTGCATCAATTTGCTTTCACAATCTGAAATTAATAATTGTCATGCAAGTCAAAAGAATGATCTGGTAAAAAATATTTTTAGTATAAATGACACAATAGCAAAAGGTTTTTTAAAATTTACATTAGTTGTTAAATAATTTACATTCGGAATGCTATATTTTCTCAGGTATGGATGGCTGAACAAAAAACTGACGCTTACAAAAAAAAGCAAGAGGAATTACGTGTGCAGTATGAAAAAGAGCAGGAACTACATGAAAATAAGTATGTTTTGTTAATAATATTTGTTAGAGTCAACCTCAAAATTTCCTGATTAGTTTCAACTATGGCTCCACATCCACTACATTAACCCTTGATCATCCCACTGCAGGGATACGGGTCTCCCTTCAACCGAAGGGGTTTAGAGCATACTCCACCATTTTATTTTATATTTATCTTAAAAAGCTAACTATTTAATTAACACTGGTATTGTATATCTTCACGCCAGGTCCCTTGCGGGGTAGGCAGAGAGAACCGAGCGCCATAAGACGCGGTCCTTACACGCTTCACTCGCTTCTTTCACATTCATAGCTCTTTTCATGCATGCTAGCCGATTCCTAAGGCTCCTTGACATAACCTTCTGATAAAACACGACCAATTTGGTCATGGTAGGTTAGTCTCGGTCTTCCTCGGCTCCTACATCCTTCCACTTTCGCATTGTACATCTGTTTCGTCATTGTTTCATCTTGCATTCTTTCGACATGTCCGAAGCAACGGAGCATGCATTTATCTAATCTTAACACCGACACTCTCTTTCAGATCAACTCTCTTTCGTACATCATCATTTCGAACGAGGTCAGCAAGTGTTATGACACAAATTATGCGCAGTGCTCGCATTTCGACCGCATTTATTCTACTTTCATGCTCTGTCTGCCATACCTAGCTCTCACTTCCATAAGTTAGCGTTGCGATTAGCACCGCGTTGTGTACAGCGAGCTATGCCTTCTGGTTTAGATTTCGGCTGCCTAGCAGTTTACCCAACGCTCCATTCACGCTATTCCCTGCACTCACTCGTCTCTCCACATCAGCGGTGTATCTTCCATCGCTACTAAAAGCGCTTCCAAGATATACAAACTCATCCACTTGCTCCAACACTACATCATCAACCGCGTTCCTAGTGTTCGTTCTGGTTGTCTCTCTTTCAAATACCATTATCTTGGTTTTCTTCGCATTCAATTGTAAGCCTTTCTTCAAACAATCATCTTTCATTGTTGGGCCTGGGGTTCAGTTCGGATGGTGACTCTGCTATTAATACCGCGTCATCTGCATAAAGCAGGCAGTTAACCACTGAGTCACCCATTCGCATTCCCTCATTCATATTTCTCATTCTCTGAAGCTGATAACTGTCCAGATACAGGATGAATAGCCGAGTCGACAGGACGCATCCCTGTCTGACACCAATGTTGGTATCAAACCAAGGCGATTAGCTACCGTCCACTCGCACACATGATGTACAATCCTCATAGGTGGATTACACAGTACGGAGCAGGTCACCGTCAACCACATATCTGGGCAAGATGTTCCAGAGATTTTTTCGCACGACCCTATCAAATGTTTTCTCAAGGTCCACAAAACCACAGAAAACCTTCTGGTCTATATCCAGATGCTTTTCCACACTGGGTATTTATTAATTTGTTTCTATTTAATTATTTGTTAATATTACAGAGCTCTGCTAAGCAAGGACAGTAAGGATAAACTGAGCTTGAATTTCATGTATGAACCCCCACCTGGTGTTAAAAAGGAACGTGAACGGGAGGACAATGAACCAGAGTACAAGTTTGAGTGGCAGCGGAAGTATAACGCACCAAGAGAGAGCTACTGTAAGGGTGACAATGAGATCAGGGACCAGCCATTCGGAATACTCGTTAGAAATGTGCGATGTATCAAATGTCATAAGTGGGGTCACATAAATACAGGTATGTAAGCATTGAACTACTCGTATATGTTTTTACAATAGCAATGTAGTACCTACCACGTATAGGTAGGGCTCATAACTCTGGGATTCAGTTCTGTTGCTGTAAAGTAGAAAATACGATGCGTGCCATTCTTATATTACAGCCATTTAGCCCGTGAGTGTGGCTTGCGATGATAAAAAGTAATATTTTAAATTGAATCTCCTGTCGAACTACTGTAGATAAAACCATTTGAGTATGCGCAAGCTTGTATTGCCAGAGGAACACCTGGCTCGTCAATTATTATAACAATTCAAATTTCTTTTTTTTTTAATTTGTCGGCCATTTTGACAATGCTTCTTAAGAGATAGGAACGGTGTTCCTGAACAATTCTACTTTTTATATGCTGAATCCGAATCTGAAGTCAAAATTCGAATATTCGAAAAAAAGCGATACACAAACGCACAGACAAACATATAGATTTCATATAGGAACGGTGTTCATGAAAATGAACTGTCGGTTCTAGCGTTCTTCGAGATTTTGCTTGTCGGAATTATGTTGTAAAATTGAAGCTTTACTTCTTCTTTATTATGAAAACGTTATATTTTATATTAATTTAACACCATGAATTGTAAGGTTACTGATGATTAATAGGGGTTTTCCAAAATAAATTTATTAAAAGGTAATATTTACAAATAAAGTTATAAAAAGACGGGTTCTAAAAGTTCATGCTAGGACTGGTTTTAAGGACTCGCGTGGTACGGTCTAACCAAAGTTCAGGAGGAATGGCCGGGTATGCTAGGAGGACCCTGTCGGCGCTGGCCGGCAGTTCCCGGACACGACACGTGTCCGGACGGAGATGCAGGTCGTAATCGTGTAGTTCGCCCTGCGAACCACAGCTAGCGAGCAGCGCTCACAGTCGCAGGCGCTGTTGAAGTCGGAGTCAGTGCATCAGCAGAGGTGCACGCGAACGCAGCAGAATGCGAACGCAAATATACACGGCGAGGAAAGTCGCCCTGCGGCCCAACCCAACAGGGTACAGGGGAGCACACTGCACACAGAAGAGCACAGCCGTAATGCACACCGTGCGTTGCTCACTAGTTCTCCGCGTAGACTGACTCTTGTTAGATCTCCGCGTAGTCTGCCCCTTGTTTCCTTCTCGTCGTCTACAGATTTACATTTTAAAATTAAACTTAGGTATTTACTTATTAATTTTTTTACAGGACATTAAAATGAAGGATCCCTATGTACAAAGTGTATCAAAAAGTTTCTTATATATTAATATTATATAATTAATCATGTAAAAGTCTGTTGCTACTAGAATATTTCATTTGATGTACATTATTCATATTTTGGCCGTGGTACACCAGTGTTATTTGGCATTCCACAATAAAAGTCCTACGTTGTAATCTCTGGGGCTTAAACTGAACAGCCCGTAATCGCGATAGCGGTTGCGTCGATGTAGCATTGTTTGCCAGTTAGGTGTATGTCGCCACGTACATTTTCCTGTTCGGTGAATGTCCGAGTACATGCTACGTTTATATTGTATCCATCAATTCCGAGAACGCGGATTATGTATAGTTTATCACCTTTCACTATAGTCCTCTTTCGTCTCATTCGGAGCATGTGAATACCAGTTAGACCCTTATAACTCAATTCAGAGATGAGCTGTGAGAATTCTAGACTAATGCATGGTATTGGTGTGTTCTGCCTATTGTAAAATGGTTCAGCCATGCAATTCTCTAAGCGACTCGTAATGGCTGTGTGCGTCGCTGTGATCACAGATGTCACAGCTTTGACATCGTCTACTGCGATCACGGATAAATTATTTGGTATTCTATAAGGCTGTAAGCCTACGCGAGGCTGTTTGCCTTGTAGAATTCCAATTCCAAACGCAGCCTTGCGGCGCTAGTGTCGCACAACCATGAAAAGCGACACCAAAGAATTGCAATTTTGTGTTCAAGGCTGTAACAGCCGATGTTTCCGAGGACGTAAGGACGTTTGCTCTTACAGAATTGCATGGCTGTTCTGATTGTTCCGAGTAGTTGTGTGATATGATGCCAGCAGCTTACTTTTGCACCCACGTCGCTCGCCAACGACGCGCAATTCATCCTCCCACACTGGCATTGTGCGGTTCTAGGATTTTTTTTTCCAAGAACTCTAAGCTGTGCAATGAGCTTTCTGCCGAGGTTTTCCCAAGGGATTATAGTACGGGGTCCTTATAAAAAGGCTTGAAGAGGTTTTTAGGTCTATTGGTAACTTAGGTAACGGTAACTATCAGGCAGGTCATACATTTGTTTGTCATCTTAGTGGTTATAAAAACCATCGATGTGAATACTACAATTGTAGGTAAATTCTAATCCAATTATTATCGAAGGACACGTTATAATACATGGAATTTTCATGGGTTTCAGATTTTACTAAAGCTATAAATACTAAAGTAATAAGTCTTAATATACAGGGTGTGGCGTAAGTAGTGGTCCACCGTTCAAGATTCGATAAACCAGATAATTAACTATAACATATAAAAATTTTAACCACTTTTACCCAAGGGTTCCGAAAATATTTCCTTTTCATCTTTTATTTACGAAGTTTCTACCTTTTATTGCAAATTTGTTTGTAGTTTCAACAAAAACCATTATTTTTTCATTTTGATTTCTGTTAATTACTGCTGAATACTGGAGCTATCATGATAAATTATGATTTTTTATGTAAATTCAGCTCTTATGAAGAAAAAGTTGGTTCTTCTCTAATTTTAACCCTAATTTTTAACATACCATCCAAGTTCAACAGCGTTTTTTTATAAAAAAAACGTACTACACTATCAGTGCCCATTTATTTAATAATATGCCTACTAAATACCGATTTGAAAATGGTATCACTATAACAGATCCTATTATTTAACAAAAAGATATTCAATTTTAATTGAAGAAAAGAAGATTTTCATTAATCTACTTTTTTAATCTTAATTGCGTTAATACTGTTACAAAACGTATTTAAACTTAAAAAACGGATACAATGTAACTTTTTACATTTCAAATGTGATTTGTGTTGAAGCACAAACATGTTTTGAAAATCGCAGCCAAATAACAACTCCCTAGAGGGTTGTTGTGTTCCTGTGTCTGAGGGAGGTCACCAATAAGCTCTTAAGGAGTTGCTGTGTAAGCAGCAGAGGAGGCATCGCGCGAGTGATACTCAATATATTACACGCGTTAATAGGCTACGGTAACTGCTTTACATCAGGTGGACCGTATGCTTGCATGACTCCCGACGTTGTATAAAAAAAAAAAAATGTCAGGTAAAAACCCCTGACTCTTTTTTTACCTGAGACATGTTTGTTAACAAAAACCCGTTGAAGCTCTCGCAATCGAGTTACGCACAATAGGAGTGATAAGGAAAAGATATGGTCGGGTATTGCTATCTCTTTCATTACTAACGTTGAAATCTCCAGAAATCTCGAAATAACTCGAACTTCGAGTGACGAGTACGATCTCGTCACTCGTGTCGTGCGTCGTATGCGTTTTGTTTTTATTCGGCCTGTGTTTACCTCCGCCATTTCTTTACCTCTGCCTGACCCCGGACTCTGTTTAATTTGCCTACTGATTGGACTTGTTGTTTTGGTGATCTCTGCGATATTGGCTACGTATTCTGGTGACTTTGGCTTGCTCAACGATTTGGACAAACGTGCAGTGTAGTGACAATTAAAAAATGTCTCAGTACACACCGCGCGAATATGCTGACATGCATTTTATTTATGGCGAATGCAGAGGTGTCGGTAGAGAAGCTGCTCGACTTTATTGGGAGAGATATCCCGATTGAAGACATCCAGACCACCGAGTTATTGTGAGAGTGCATAACGCATACACCGAGGGAAGGATACCCGGTACAGGCGTAGGTGGTGCAGGTGAAGGACGACCGCGACGACACAACGATGAAGAGGTAATGAATTTAGTTACAGAAGATCCTTCAACATCGGTCCGTGTCTTAAGTCACAGAACTGGCATATCAACTAGATCTGTACATCGAATACTCAAAAGACATGAACTGTACCCATACCACTATCAAAGGGTACAGTCATTGCTACCAAGAGATTATCACTTGAGAGTAACATTTTGTAGAGTAATGCTACGCAGAATAATAGAAGACCCGCAGCTTTTTAATAAAATACTATGGAGCGACGAGTCATCCTGCAAAAAAGATGGATATTTAAATAAACACAATTTGCATAACTGGCAGCTAGAAAACCCGCATCTCATAAGGCAAGACAGATCACAGTATCAATTTAAAATAAACCTTTGGACCGGAATCATTAACGGATAGATAATCGGTCCACACGAGCTGCCAGAAATATTAAATGCAGAAAGATATTTAAGTTTTTTGCGAATTGACTTGCCCTTGTTTCTGGAAGGTGTCGTTCCTGAAGTCCAAGAAGACATGTGGCTGCAGAACGATGCCTGTTTCGCTCACTATGCTGTTAGAGTACGAGAGCACCTTGATACAGCGTATCCAAATAGGTGGATTGGGCGCTTAGGTCCAATATTGTGGCCACCACGTTTGCCAGATCTAAATTTCTTAGATTTCTTTTATTGGGGTTGCCTAAAAGAAAAAATCTATAGCAAATAAATCACAAGTATTGACCAATTGAGGACTAAAATCCAGGCAGCAGCTAGAGATATCAGAGAAAGCGGGTTTGCGAGAGCGTGTATAGCTGCGAATGGGGGCCATTTTGAACATTTCGTTTAATTTTAGTGATTGTAATCATGACAAAGATTAATAATAAATGATAAATAAAGTGATTTTATTTTTTTTATTCTTTGTTCAAATACCTAAAGTAACAAGTTAGGTCTAGATAACTCTGTAATAGTAGTTGTTTTTTAAACAAATGGGCACTGACACTGTAGTACATATTTTTTGCAAATATCGTAAGTATTAACGCAATGAAGTTTAAAAAAGTAGTTTAATGAAAATCTTCTTTTCTTCAATTAAAATGGAATATCTTTTTGTTAAATAATAGGATCTGTTATAGTGATACCATTTTGAAATCGGTATTTAGTAGGCATATTATTAAATAAATGGGCACTGACAGTGTAGTACGTTTTTTTTTACAAAATCGCCCTTGAACTTGGATGGTATGTTAAAAATTAGGGTTAAAATTAGAGAAGAACCAACTTTTAGAAATCAAAATGAAAAAATGATGGTTTATGTTGAAACTACAAACAAATTTGTAATAAAAGGTAGAAATTTCGTAAATAAAAGACAAAAAGGAAATATTTTCGGAACCCTTGGGTAAAAGTGGTTAAATTTTTTATATGTTATAGTTAATTATCTGGTTCATCGAATCCTGAACGGTGGACCACTACTTACGCCACACCCTGTATATAATAATAGTAAAATCTGAAATCCATGAGCATTACATAGCTGTTTGCAATTACGATCACTCGGAAGCTCCTGAGAAGTACTGCTTTAACAGCATGCCAAGGCATCACCATTACGCTTTTCATACAAAGCGTTAACAGGCTATGCTACCGATATGAGACCTATGCTTGTTGGCTATCCAACGTAACATATACAATAAACTACTATGCAATTGATGTGTTCAGTAAAAAACTTTAAAATATTTTGATTGCAGACAAAGAATGTTCAATGTATTCCCTGTCCATGAGCGAAGCAAGGGCCTTACAAGCTTCCACGTCAGCGCCTGAAGAAGAGGAAGCTAAGCCCGATGTGCCGACCCTGATGCAACAAATGCGTGATACTGGCTTGGTCATGAAACCAGGCGCCATGCCACTCACAGCTACAAAAATTGAGGACAATGACTCATCTAATCTAACTGAAATGGATCTCATCAGTCAGTTATCCAAGAAACAAAAGAAAAAGCTGTTGAAGTAAGTGCATAAAAAAACACATGCATATACTGCCGTTCACTACTGAAGCGGAGTTCAAGGTAGTCTCCGCTTCAAGAGTGAACGGCAGTATACGTATATGTTTTTTTTCCAATTTTTTTACTTCTTATCGACAAATCAAGTCGTATGTAATAGATATTATTAACACGGCACTTGACTTCTTTTTCTTCGCGTTATCCCATTTTCCTAATCCGTTAGGATTGGCGGGGTCCGCCACCTAAGCCTAAGGATTTGGCGTAGACACTGATTTTTACATGGAGCGACCGCCGTCAGACCTCAACAACCCAGAGAGAAAACAAGATCTTTCTTAGGTTAAATCACACATCTTCCTAAATATAATTTCTTGGAAGTGTGGGTTTCCTTCACCGCCGGGCAAGTGATTTGAATTTTAGTGGTAGGATGTACCTACCACTAAAATTCAAGAGTGAACGGCAGTATACGTATATGTTTTTTTTCCAATTTTTTTACTTCTTATCGACAAATCAAGTCGTATGTAATAGATATTATTAACACGGCACTTGACTTCTTTTTCTTCGCGTTATCCCATTTTCCTAATCCGTTAGGATTGGCGGGGTCCGCCACCTAAGCCTAAGGATTTGGCGTAGACACTGATTTTTACATGGAGCGACCGCCGTCAGACCTCAACAACCCAGAGAGAAAACAAGATCTTTCTTAGGTTAAATCACACATCTTCCTAAATATAATTTCTTGGAAGTGTGGGTTTCCTTCACCGCCGGGCAAGTGATTTGAATTTTAGTGGTAGGTACATGCCCCCGCTAGGATTCGAACCAGCGACTAGGTGGTCAATAGGCCGGTTCCTTATCCACTGGGCTATCACTGCTCCAATTGACACGGCGCTAGTATTTTAACTGTCAAAGATACAGCATTGGTCACAGATTTCAGAGGGTACGGTAATAATCACTTTACACCAGGTGGGTTGTTTGCTTGTATGCCTCCCGACGTTGTATAAAAAAAAATGGCGAACAAATCGTAACGAAAGGTGCTCTGGTACTTGGTGCTTAAACCATAAACCACATGACTGCGCATGAAGGCACCCCGCTCTCACAAGAACGTTGTGTTTTCACGCCTAAATACTCATATCTTAGCGATTCGAACCTTCTGACCAATGGGAGAATATTTTAAACATTAAGCAGATAAGTGCCGCGATGTTAATCCCCGAACTAGCCAATAAGAGCTGCGCGTTCTACTTTACATCCCGCGCTGAATTGAGTTACTACGTAATGTCGATCTTATTGGTTCTCCATAGGTTATTTTCTTTATGTTGGTGCATAATCTACATAATAATAATTAATTATTGTTTCACAAACAAGCACTTCACAAAAAGGACTACGTTGTGCTTGTCACTATGAATATGTTGGGAGGTGGATAATATCGCGATTACGGGGATCTCCATGTAAGGACTGTGAAGAAGTTGGGTGAAGATGCGGACAGTAACTAGTAGGGTTATAAAATAGTTCCAATTTTTTTTTATATAACCTCAGCATAGTAGCTCCGCTTCGACTAATGGTAAGCGAAAGAGGATGAATGAATGATCAACTCGGTGGATTTTTTTTTTAGAAACCAGGGTTTTACACTACAATCCCAACCGTCAGCATTTCTTTTCATTTTTACTTGATACAAAACGTGTATCAAAATAAATAACAGATTAATGCCACTCATTGGACATTTTAGTTCATTTTTATCAATGTGTGGGAGAACAGCGCCGGTAAGGGCATTGTCGCATGGTCAATATAATCGAACATGAAGGTGAAGCATCGTCTGGTAGGTTAATGGAACAGGAGAAAACCAAATGAATATTCTACAACATAAATAACTCAATGAAACTATCTAAACACATCGAGCTTTTGGGCGCTCTGATTTGTTCTTCAATCCTTTGTACTTTGATCTTCAATGCTTGATGTTTTAATTTAAGTCGGGTTATGACCAAAATTCGTATTTCTGCTAGTTCTGTGAGTGATTAAGGTTAATGGGACATAATAAGGTGCTACGTTAGCAGCGGTGCTAGAATTGAAATTTTGACGAGCTTGATGGGACAATGGCGAAACGCGCTGTTACGTTACTTTGGCACCAATGCTCGTACGTTCGCTTCCCACACAGGGCAAACATTTGTTTACATGAACATGTCTATTTGTTTTGGTCTGGGTGTTTTAAGAGAGGTAGGGCGCATCAAAGCAGCCCATCTGTGGAAGTACCTTCACTTCACAGAAATCGCAGCCAAATAACGGGTACGCCGTATGCGCGTGTATGCCTCACGACACATAAAAAAATCGGGAGTGGCATATGTGAGCTTCTCGTTTTGCAGGCGGCTAAAGGCTACGGGAGGAATGTATCAGATTGCATACTTGCCATTAATATTTTGACAAGTATCTTAGCTGTATGGACCTAGTTGTGCCCCAAACAAAATTAGTATGCACCGTGAAAAGCTCTTTTACAAATTTTGCAATATTTTACTACTTTGTATGTCTAATCCTTTGATGTATAAGATCTCTTTTTTTTCCATTGCAGAAAACTTGAGAAATTGGAAAAGAAGAAGGAAAGGAAGCATAAGCACAAGTCCAAGCATTAGGATGTAATCCACAAGAATACTGAATTATAACGTTAATGAAAAATTAAAACTTGTTTAGACCTATTGGAAACTTTAATTATACATGTACTCAAAAATAATACTAATTTTCTTTTATTAATTTTAAAAGATACACATTGTTAAAATTATTTTTAGCGACTTACTGGCGTAGTTTGTTTGCAACTTAAAACCTACTTCTGATGGAGTTCTTGTATTCTACACATTTTAAGTTTCATATAGAAATCTATGGATTAATACATCGACTGTAGAGCCGCATTTGGAGAAAAAGAGTAAAATTTAAATAAATCTTGGGAATTACTTAATCTTTGACTAAAATACGAGGGGTATTCCACAAGTCTATATGTACGTAAGTTAGTTAGTTTTTTCTTTGTAATGCTTCAGATAATAGTTACTACGTAATCTGGATGGCCTATGTTCAGCGTTGGACGAATACAGGCTGAGATGATGATGATGAATCTGGATGCATCATCCAATTCAAGATTTAATATCAAACACTGATTTCTAGTTTCTCACTATCCGCCATTTTTTTTATATATACAACATCGCGAGGCACACAAGCAGATGAACCACCTGATTTGAAGTGATGATGCCCTATGAACGCTTGTAATACAAGAAGTATCACTCCCCCGTTAACTGAGCTTACCGGTAACCTCACACACTCGCAGGGCCTCAGTTATTTAGCTGCGGTTTTCTGTGAGGTGGAGGTTGTGGGTTGTTCAGTATACAGTAAAAATTACCATACTTACCTATCATGGAGCATTTCTAATCACTCGCATTTTATTTTAACACGTCCAGATTTCCCGAAAATTACCAAAAATAGTAAAATGATAACCTTTTTATGGTGTCAATATGTATAAGTAGATCTCTTTTAAAATTTACAATTAGATATTACAATTACAATAAATTTACATATATAATGATATCGAATGGATTAAAGATTATTAAGGATTGAAATACATGTGTTGTTAATAACAACACAACAATAATGTTATTGTTGTTATTTCGTCTGTGCTGAATTATTTCCATACATCTTTTTCAGTTACATATTCATCAATTCTATAATAATCCCTTTTACAGAGAGTATTTTTAATGTGCTTTTTGAATATGTACGGGCCCCTTCGATACGACCTGTACACGAGAATATAAAAATAATACACGTAGGTATATACTGGCAGGTTTGTTCTTCCCACGCCGCTTGTAGGGTGTTTGTTGGCTTGAGAAATGAAACAATGTTATTGATCTTGTATGAGGCCGGAGGTAATGCTTCCAGAGGACGACGGCTGGCTACCGGAGATGACTGGCTTGCTAAGATGTTTCACGAATGGCGGCTAATTGCAACTGTGTCGATCGATTTTTTTTCGCTCATATAAATTGTCGACCCTCAAAAGAAGTACTAACCCAAACACGCGGGTGTGCAATAGTCATTCTACCGTGAGGGGCACCCTCCGGAAAATGGGAGGGAGGAGGTGAAATCTTACATAAGATAACATTTCGGAAGGCCGAACTGATTATGTCAGATTCCTACTGACTGGACCGCCTTTAGCCGGGAAGGCTTTCAAGGCTCCATCGGAAGCGATCGGCTCAGGGAACGGGACGACGAAATTCGATCGACTCGCCCCGGCCCATATTTATACCTGCCGGGTGCGAACGAGGCAGTATTACTGTGCGAGTGAGAAAGCACTGAATTTTGGCCAGCCATTACCTTTTATTGACCGCTTTATTTATGGTCAAAATTAACAATAGGTTATACTATTTTCCCATACTATTGACCCTTTTTCATATAACATAAAAATCATAAAAATTTACACACTTAAAACCTAAGGGACAATGAAGCATACGGATGGAAAAATGTTTCAATATTACAACTTACTTTTAATACTATCTATTTCGTTATTATACGAGGGTCATTTGAAAAGTTCTTAGCCTAACATGGTTAAAGTCATTGGTTTTTTTTATAACTACCCTCATTTTGTAGTTACATTATTTAGCAATAAGTATGCACAGTTTAGTTTATTCACAGTAACTCATTGTTCGTTTACACGTGATACCGTAAGTCAAGTCAGAGCTATTTTTGAAAATAGATAAAATTGAACTACGTGCAGTGATAAAATACCTGAATTTGAAAGGTTCAACTCCAAAAGCTATACATGAAGACATGACTGCTACTTTGGGTGAGTCCGCTCCTTCGTATGCGACTGTTAAAAACTAGGTGGCAGTGTTTAAACGTGGTCGTGAGACAATTCAAGATGAGCCCCGTAGTGGCCGGCTTTCGACTGCTTCCACTGATCAAAACAAAGAAAAAATCTGTGATTTAATTTTATCTGATCGAAGATTGACTGTCGAGGAGATAGCTAAGACTATAGGCATCTCATCTGAGCGAACACATCATATAATTACTACTGAACTTGGATTCTCTAAGGTGTCTGCGCGGTGGGTACCGCGACTGCTTTCAGTGGAACAAAAACGCAACCGACTCACAACTTCTCGCGACTGTTTAGAGTTATATGAAGTTGACCCAATAGAATTTGTTGAAAGATTTATAACCATGGATGAAACCTGGGTTCACCACAATACATCAGAGACAAAAGAACAGTCGAAACAATGGAAAAGAGCAGGATCGCCCACCCCAAAAAAGGCAAAGGTGGTTTTATCTACGGGTGGGCGGACAAAGTCATGGCATCCGTTTTTTGGGATGCAAAGGGTATGATTGTCGTGGATTATTTAAAAAAGGGTGAAACAATAAACTCCGATTACTATTGCAATCTGTTGCGTCGTTTGAGAGAAGAAATCAAAGAAAAACGTACAGGTTTATTGAGAAGAAAAGTCTTGTTTCAGGACAATGCGCGCGTTCACACCTCTGTGCAATCCATGGCAGAAATCCATCAATGTGGCTTCGAAGTGTTACCTCATCCCCCATATTCACCGGATTTAGCACCGTCCGACTTTTATCTGTTCCCAAAGCTGAAAAAATTTTTAGGTGGTAAACATTTTTTCACAAATGAAGAGGTCATAGCCGCCGTGGACGCTTATTTTGAGGAGTTAGACGAAGATTTTTTAAAACGGGTATCAAAGCCTTACCGGGTCGATGGAAAAAGTGTTTTGAGCTCGGAGGAGAGTATGTTGAAAAATAAAAATAAACTCAAAATCGTGTGGTTTCATTAAGTATGTTAGGCTAAGAACTTTTCAAATAACCCTCGTACCAAACCATAGGTACCAAACTACTATATTTATTTACCGCTTATAAACTAGACTGTTACGGCCACCAATCTCAAATATGTATACCAAGTGCACATATTAGGCCGCAGACAGTTTGACTAAGCGCTCAGTAGCCACATCCGTCAATTGTTTGATTCTCCTAACTGGTTTATTTATGTTGGGGGGGGGGCTCATTTGGAGTCTACTGTAATTTCAAGAAACAGTATCATTAACAAATTTTAATGTATTATCCCCAATGAGAACTTCTGTATTGGCAGCAGCAGTCGCGGTACCCACCGCGCAGACACCTTAGAGAATCCAAGTTCAGTAGTAATTATATGATGTGTTCGCTCAGATGAGATGCCTATAGTCTTAGCTATCTCCTCGACAGTCAATCTTCGATCAGATAAAATTAAATCACAGATTTTTTCTTTGTTTTGATCAGTGGAAGCAGTCGAAAGCCGGCCACTACGGGGCTCATCTTGAATTGTCTCACGACCACGTTTAAACACTGCCACCTAGTTTTTAACAGTCGCATACGAAGGAGCGGACTCACCCAAAGTAGCAGTCATGTCTTCATGTATAGCTTTTGGAGTTGAACCTTTCAAATTCAGGTATTTTATCACTGCACGTAGTTCAATTTTATCTATTTTCAAAAATAGCTCTGACTTGACTTACGGTATCACGTGTAAACGAACAATGAGTTACTGTGAATAAACTAAACTGTGCATACTTATTGCTAAATAATGTAACTACAAAATGAGGGTAGTTATAAAAAAAACCAATGACTTTAACCATGTTAGGCTAAGAACTTTTCAAATAACCCTCGTACCAAACCATAGGTACCAAACTACTATATTTATTTACCGCTTATAAACTAGACTGTTACGGCCACCAATCTCAAATATGTATACCAAGTGCACATATTAGGCCGCAGACAGTTTGTACCTACGTAACTACAACCTATAAACTATAACAAACGCTTATGTACTATATTGACAAGTTAGTATTACCTACTATTAACATCTTATAATAACTTATACATTTCAAGTACATAGCCTTATGAATTTACGCGACGGTCTCTTTATATACTTATTGTTGTCGCGATCAGAACACATTGTCAGGAAAGGACAGAACTGTTTCAGACAACTTATTATAAAATCGAATACAATTAACAAGAAAAAATCTACCAGTCCTTGCAAGCCGGTGTACCGGCATACACAACTTATTTCTACTTCTAAGATTTTCGCTGAAGTTTGAAAATGACTTTAATTTTTTACGGACATACATTGTTTCATAAAATATATTGAGAAGTAACAATGAGGATATTTATTTCTTTGAACAGTTCCCTGAGTGATTTTATAGCGCCCAAGTTCTAAATAGAGGGAATGGCTCTTTTTTGTAAGATAATACTTGTCTCAATGTCAGCCGCAGTTCCCCACAACAGTATAGTCCTGTGTTTGCTTTCAAGAGAAAACTAAAGAAGCACTATTTAAATACATTATCTTCTAACGAAGAATAATATGTATATATGTATATGGTTATATATTTTATGTATGTATTGGTATGTATATTTATGTGTTTTATAGTTCTATTCAATTGTTTTTTTTTATTATTATTAGTAGTTGGCACTTATAATTGTTATAACCCTTGTATAATTTGTTTCCACATTAATTACGGTTGGCTGGAAGAAATCTCTTGAAGAGATAAACTCGCCTTTGTACACTGTATTTGACACTCATTATATTGCTTTATTTGTGTGCAATAAAGAATATTATATATATAATAAACGAAATAATGCTGTGAAAGTAGTTGAAACAGACTAAGCGCTCAGTAGCCACATCCGTCAATTGTTTGATTCTCCTAACTGGTTTATTTATGTTGGGGGGGGGGGCTCATTTGGAGTCTACTGTAATTTCAAGAAACAGTATCATTAACAAATTTTAATGTATTATCCCCAATGAGAACTTCTGTATTGGCAAAGGTCACATTCGAAAGACTAAATTTAATGCATTTGGTTTTAGCCGAGTTTAGCAAAAGATTATTACAAGTTGTCAATGTTTTCACACCGGCGGGCCACATTAAAAATTAGAGAGGTATCATCAGCAAATAGTACAATATCCGCCATGTTTTGCACCATGTAGGACAGATCATTCGCATATACTGAAAATAAAAATGGACACAAAATAGAACTCTGGTGCACCCCGATATTACTGCCTTAGATTAAACCTCATTTATGTCAACTGTTTGCAATCTGTTATTAAAATAAGATGCAATCAACTTCTGGGCTTGACCTCTAACTCAACAATGTCTGATGATGGACACAATCAAAAGCTTTAGAGAGATCACAGAAAACCCCAATAGCATCCCGCGATCTCTCCCATGCATTAAGCATATGCCTAACCAATGCCACCCCTGCATCCGTAGTAGATTTTCCAGCTATAACAAAAAGTTGCAATTGATCAAGCATTATCCTTCCGAATATTTTACTCAAAACTGGCAGTGTAGATACGAGTATGAGTCTGTAATTCCTCAGCTCGCTCGTTTCCCCTGACTTGAATAAAGGAACAAGTTTATTAAATTTCATCAAGTGTCAAGAGAACACACCCATATCTACACATAGGTACATTAAAAATATGTGACAAGTGTGGAGCTATTGCCTCGATAATACAATAAAATACTTTCCCCAGTGATACTCTGTTTTTAACGTCCAATTGTTTAAAAGTTTTAATTATTTTAGTTGGCTCAATATGTTTAAAGTGAAAAAGTTTCACACTAGGTCGTACGTTTTCTTTAACAACTCAGCAGCACCAGCGTACGACCTGCCTGATGCTAAGCAGTTACTGTGTTTGTCACCTTAATGGTAAAAAACCGTATTAACCGACTGATCTCCGTTTCTAATCCTGGTGTGGGCATGTACATCTAAATTCGTATTTTTAATTTATATATGTACCTGGACATATTTATAATTATCACTTGCTCGGCGGTGAAGGAAAACATCGTGAGGAAACCGGCGCGTTTAAGAAATTATATTTCGAAAGACGAGTGACCTATATACTACCTAAAAAAGGTCTGGTTTGCCCTCTGGATTGTGAATATCTGACGGCAGTTGCTCTATGTAATCAGTATCTTCGTCAAATCCTCATGCTTAGGGTAGCGAATCCCGTCACGCCGTCATCCCAACGGGATAACGCTAGGAAAAAGAAGTAGAGTTGCAACATAGGGGTTACTTTTTATTATATTGGAACCCTAAAAAGCACCAAGTAACAGTTTCAAATGCGACGGAAACAGTACATGTGTATAGGTATTTAAGAAAAATCTTCTTGCCAGAAAACTCTTAACAGTGTCTGAATTATATTTATTCTTGTGAAACACAACAACGCCATAATTTTATTTGTGATTGAGTTTGGTATGAGAACAATGATATACTTCTATATTCGGTACTATAGAAGAGCAAGTATGTCTGCACTCAGTAAGTACAAGAAGGTCGAAATCTACTTTAATGGATTTCAATAGAATCTTCAGGTCATGAGAGTTTTTATTTATGCTACGTCAAATCAAATAAGTAGGTTATCATCATAGACACGCACCGCGTTCGGTTTGTATGTTTGCGCGCCCGTACTATCCCGTACGTATGCGTCGTCGCACGTCACACTGACAAAATTTATCGCTGCTAAAGATACGCCAGTGACCAATCGTGGCTACGCCGTGCTTAAAGCGGGTTGCAGACCGAAAACTAAGCTATGCCAAAGCTAAACTAAGCAAGCTATGCTCTGCTAAGCTAAGCTAGAAATAAATGGCGTGCACACCAAGAGCTAAGCCAAAGTTCAGTCAGTGTTGCGAAGTTCAATTAGACGGACGACGCTCGCCATGAATATAATCGATGAAGAAAGTTCCGATGATGAATACGTTACACATAGAAAAAGAAGATTAATACTGACTTATTATTATTTAAGAAAAAGACATTCCAGATCTCAAGAAGTCTTTGCCAGATCTTGGATATGTCAACACATTCAATTTCGGCACACAAGTGGAGAGTTTAGAACTTTATTTTACGAGTTAACTGATGAACATTTTCAGTTATATTATCGTGTTACAAGACTTCAGTTTTATGATTTGTTATCATTGATTATCGGAGATATTACTAAACATACATATTTCCTCAACTATTTTTTTCCATACAACATCCTTTTTAATTAAGTTATGATAGTCCTTTGACTGTGTGTTCCATAGTACAGGAAATTGTTTAACAATTTCCTGTACTATGGAATAAATTGCTCCATATTTGCTACAAAACGACCGTGCGTACGATAAAGGACACTGGACAGCACTGGCGAAGGATGTGCGAAGGGCGTGCGGGGAAGGCGGGAGGGGCTTAGCTTAGCTCGTGTAGCGCGCATCGGCATACACAACTAACTTAGCTTCGCATATTATAGTTAGCTCACATAGCTTAGTTCGCATAGTTAGCGGTCTGCACACAAGTATGGAAAACTGCGTCAGCTATGCGAGCTAAGCTAAACTAACTTAGCTTAGCTCTTGGTCTGCAACCGGCATAATACCGTACGCTGCCACGCACGCACCGCCGCTGCGCTCCCGCTCGTAATAATTTGTACGTGTACCTACCTACTTTAACTACAAATTCGTAAAAATGGCTAAAAAGTAAAGTTTTATTTTTGTATCAAATGTGTAATTTTGTTATAAAATCACAAATTTCCTACAGAAAAAAGTACTTTTAATACCTATCATTTTAGGCTATTGCAAAAATATTAAATTTCCGAATATAAACATTATAATTTTGATAAGTGTAGTCAATGAAAAAGTAAAAAATAGTTTAGTGTAAAAAAAAATGGGTGCTTGTACTTATGTACGCGCGTGACTAGTTAGACTTCTCTGGCATCATTAAATAACAATTCCCTGGAGGGATGTTGTGTTCATGCGAGTGAGTGACATTACTACCTCACGGAAAACTACAGTCCCGCGAGGCATACTTAATGTATTGCAAGCGTAAACAGCTACAGTGACCGCTTTAAATTGGGTGGATCGTATGCTTGTTTGTTCATGCGAGTGAGTGACGTTACCACCGCAACGAAATCTGCAGCCAAATAACAATTCCCTGGACGGTTGTTGTGTTCAGGCGAGTGAGTGACGTTACTACCTCACGGAAAACTGCAGCCAAATAACAATTCGCTGGACAGAGGTTGCGGTCATGTGAGTAAGTAACGTTACTACCTCACGAAAAATATGCTCAAAACTGCGGCCGAATAACAATTCCCTGGACGGTTGTTGTGTTCAGGCGAGTGAGAGAGCGAGCGAGAATGCTCGTGTGAATCACAATCATAAACCTTAGCATTTTCTATTATTAGAAGATCCAAAATATACAGAGTAAGTGTGGAAAATTTAGGAGGCTATTATGTCATAGATAGAACTAATATCCCAGAATGAAGATATATTCATACAACTTTACAAGAACAACTTTATTTACTTTTTAAATAATATCACAGTAACATATATAATAGGTATGTCTATTTTAAATATACAATGAAAGCAATAACATAAGAAATGACCGACTATAAATCAGTCATGTGGTATTTACATATAGCAAAGTGGTAGCACTAATATGTTAATTTGTTTACATTTGCCTTTTATTATTTATCACTTTCATTTGGAAGCGAAAGACGCGACAGTTATAGTGAAAGACGCATTGAATTTTTATTATTTACGATAATATCTCAACCTTCTTATTTCGTTTATCCGACATATCTTGCATACTTGCCACTTATGTTTTCTACCAAACGCTTATCTTTGTATCTCTTATACTTAAATAATACACATATGTTTTACTTTCCTCATATTTTAAATAGTTGACCTGGTAAAAGTTGATTAAATGATGAGATTGTTAAAAATTGTATTATTGGCAAGGCCACCTAATATTTGAGGATGCACCTGACCTTTATCGTCTGTTGTTTAACAATCTCATCATTTGATCACCTGCCATGTATCTATCTACTTTTCAATTTAGTAAGGTGGCAGTCCTGTAAATTAGTTTTAAATTAGTAAGCAGTGAGATGAGTAAGAGTTGGTGTGTGATGCAGCTTCAAATAAAAACACAGCCCCATCTATCCAACACAAAAGTAACCAATTAATATGAAAGGCGGTGTTAGTTTCCATATATTTACACTCGTCACCTTTATAGGATTTACCGTGAATTTAATAGACTATAGTGTGAGAAATAACATTAAAAGTAGTAGTTGCTTCATAAGATCACACAAATTCCATTAAAATAATAATTACATTTTAAATTTGTTGCACATCATCATCAATACAGCCAAAATCATCCACTACTGAACATATGTCCGCTTAGATTTCCACAGCAAATTGGTCCTTTCATCAACTAACTGTGATCTTCACCAGACCATTAGTCCATTGCATGAGAAGGGTGGCCTATGTTACACAAGCACATAGACAATGCTAATTGCAATCCTCCAAGTAACATTTCCAGCCAAATTAATATGTAATTTTGGCAGAAAATGTTGATCTAATATAAAAATCAAACTAATTATCACATTTAAAAAAAATAGTCCAATTGAATTCAAAATATGAAATTATAAGATGCTATACCTGCAAGATTAGTATTGTTGTTATTTGCATGAAATTATATAAAAAAAATAGCAGTTATGACTTATTTCTTGCAAATTGACATAATTATATTTTAATAATCTTAATACCTAGTTATAATTAACATGATTATACAATTCATAATTTTGCATAGGTTTTTTCATCTATTTCTATTATATCTTGCCTATCCTTTCTTTCTTTCCAATGCAAATATGACACAAGGCCTATTATTATTATGATAACAGCAGTTAAAACAAAAACACTTTTAAGAATAACTTTGCTAGGTGTAACAAATAATTGTGCCTTCCATTGGGAAGGGTCAAAAGGCGGTGAGGGTATTACTACAATTTGAGAATTGGGAATAATTTGAGTCCAACTTTTAGAGTACCCTGAGAGGCCAACTGATAAAGTATCTACAAAGTTTGGTGTTCTTTCAAGACCAAATATAGAATATGGAAGTTGTAGAGCAAAGTATGCTGATTGTGGCAGCTGTGCACATACTCCAGTCCTGTAGTTGCCTTCCTGGGACCAAGTATTATATCCAATTTTGGGGCCAGGCAAATTGGTACCTGTAATAAAAAAAATGTTATATAAAAATTTTAAATAACAATCTTCTTGTATAGACACTGTTTTGAGAATTTCACATATAACAACAAAGAAAATCTTACCAAATGTGCCTTGTCTGTTGTACAAAGTTCCATTGATTACAGGTATCCTCTCATTTGTCAATCCAGTTACAACTATGACTTTTATGAAATTTGTATCATATTCAAGTTCATTTTTGAATGCATGCATAGTGTATTTTTTAGATGTATTATTCTTTTTCACATATATTATATCGAGGACGCCATCCATATAAAAATCATAAAATGTAGCCATAAGAGTGTCTTTTCCAAATGAATTGAAAACTTCCCACTGCACTTCGTAAGTCCTATAAAATTTACAGCCTGGCAAACTACAAGGTATGTTGTGAAACAAGAAAACTCTAGTTTCATTACTGCTTATAGGGCTAAGGGTCATTAAAATATCAGGATATCCATCCATATTGTAGTCCCCACTGCGCATAGTAATAGTGTCCAAATAAATCTCATCTCGAGGAGGTGTAAATCTCCACAAAGTTCCTTTACCATCATTAAAGTCAACTTGCAAGTCATGCCATTGTTCATTATCATAAATAAGTATAGTGCTGTTAGTGCATTCAATGTCATAACACACAGGTATAACAAGGAAGAAATCCCCTGACAAAGCCACATCAATAAAAAGGGCCTGTCCGTATATGGCTGGATGGCCCACTAGCAACTCAATGCTATTATTGTAACGGAACCCACTGGTGTCCTCACTTAACCACACTTCTATATCAAGAGTAGTTGTCACCAAGAGATCTGCAGCATCATCATTATTAACATCTAGAAATGAGTGGGAATGTGGTAATTTTATTTCTTTTGATATGCCATTTATTGCTATTTCTGTTGGAGTTTTTCTATCTTTATCGAATATCCAAAACACTCGTTCATTTCTAGTATTAATACCAAATAAATCGAGTATCATGTCACGGTTATAGTCCATTACCAAAGGTTGTCCAAGCGTAATAGCTTTTATGAATAGTGCATCCGAGCAATTTAAAGTGGACATGCCTCCCCACAAAATTCGTACTTCGTGCAAACCAGATGTTTCATTTTGTATTTGTGTTGTCAGAAGTATGTCCATGTAGGCATCACCGTCGTAATCACCTGGCACAATGCTTGTTATGACAATGTTACTAAAGTTGCAACCACATGAGGATGGTCTTAGAAATGGTTCTTTGTCATGAGCTAGAAATACTTCTATACTAGAACTGTTTATGATAACAAAAGCATCAGTCAACTCATCGGAATTGAAATCTCCAAATGCAGCTATTACTCCTTCTGTAAATTTTCCAAATGAACTTTCTGTCATATCATTTAATGAGCAGTGGCATGAAAATATCATGCAAAGTAAGATAGAACAAACAATTTTATGATACATATTGTAACATTACATTAAACACATTAATGAATATTATGAAACACCTATTAACAAATATTGTTAGACTAGACACACACAACACAGAGAAAGTAAAAATACAATTTTATTGTTTCTTTGTTCGGTTTCCATAGCCAAGTTTTTATTAACATCCAGTGCCTGAAAAACAAATTAATAACAAAAACTTTATTGTGTAGCCTAGGTAATGAGAACGAACTGTGAATATTTGTTTAGATTTAGATACTCTGTCTACGTAACAGACAGAACAGAGTATCTAATTTGTTTTGAAGGAGATTGTACCATAGACTGTCTAAACTCGTAGAGTCGTAGGTATTTTACACCGAATTATATAGGTATATAAAAAAGTGTGTGTGTCAACTCCGATGCACGACTGGAGTTTACTCCTTACAAACGACAATTATAAAATATATAGAAAAAGAGAGTAAATGAACGCGTAATAAGAATAAAATTTATATTATCCATAAATGTGAACTATAGGCTTCCCAATTAACCGCATTCACATGTTTTTAATCATTTGCTAATATGTTTAATAGTACATACAAATATACCTACGTAAAATACACCAAACTTATACTAAGACACGCACAACGCTCAGACCCTAGGTTTTTTTACACCACTAAGGCATACGGCCTGCCTGATGATAAACAGTCACCGTAGCCTATGGACATTTGCAACACCAGGGGTGTCACTCATGCATTGCCGACCCCCTAAAAACCTCTTCACGCATTTCTTGAAGAACTTCGTCAATATACCCGTCCGTCAATCGTACTCTGTCAATCATAAGAAGGCATACATCCTTCCGACGTTGTATAAAAAACAATCTGTACATATTCTATACTATCTATCTATAACTTCACGCCAAATCCCTTGCGGGGTAGGCAGAGAGAATCGAGCGCCACGTGACTCGATCCTTATATATATCACTCGCTTCTTTAACATTCATTGCTCTTCTCATGCACGCTCGCCGGTTTCTAGGGCTCCTGACATCACCTTCTGATAGAACACGACCAATTTGGTCATGGTAGGTAAGTCTTGGCCTTCCCCGGCTCCTACATCCTTCCACTTTTGCATTGTATATCTGCTTCGTCATTCTTTCATCTTGCATTCTTTCTACATGTCCGAACCATCGGAGCATGCCTCTTCTTATTTTAACACCGACGCTCACTTTCAGACCAACTCTGGTTCTAACATCATCATTGCGGATACGGTCTACAAGCCTTACGCCACAAATTTTGCGTAGCGCTCGCATTTCGACCGCGTTTATTCTACTTTCATGCTCTTTCTGCCATACCCAGCTCTCGCTTCCATAAGTTAGCGTTGGCACCAACACTGCATTGTGTATAGCGAGTTGTGCCTTCTGGCTCAGGATTTTACTAGAAGAAACTGCCAAGAAGTTTTCCCAACGCTCCATTCACACTATTCCCAGCACTCACACGTCTTTCCACATCTGCGGTGTACCTTCCATCCCTGCTGAAAGCGCATCCAAGATATACAAACTCATCCACTTGTTCCAACACTTCATCATCAATCGTAATCCTTACATTAGTTCTGGATTCTTCTCTTTCAAATACCATTATCTTTGTTTTCTTCGCATTCAGTAGTAAGCCTTTCTCCATACATTCGTCTATCCCAGTGTTTGCAGTTTAGATGGTGTATCTGCTAATAGCACGGCATCGTCTGCATACAGCAGACAGTTCACCACTAGGTCACCCATGCGCAATCCCACATCCGTTGACCTTATTCTCTGCAGACAACTATCGAGATACAGGATAAACAGCCTAGCAGATAGCATGCAACCCTGTTTGACACCAATTCTGACATCAAACCAATATTCTATACTATAGTAGATACTTCTATCTCATTCCCTCGCGCGTTAAATTCTACACATGTATGTTTGTCTCTGACGACGTAATGGTACTGTAGGCGAGTGGATGGAGAGAAGTGAAACTCACGATGTCTAGATTGGAATGAATGTATGTAGGAAAATGGCTTACTCTTAAACGATATAACTGACCAATCGCAGGTCGAGAACCGTACAATAATAAAATCGAAGCACCGCCACGCGGCGATGAACGGAACTGGCTGCGCGGCGTCCGCGGCTCCAGTACGGCGACGATGCTCGATGATGTCATGTCATATGTATGTTCCCACATCACCCCCGCTCAAGCGAAGCGTACTCGTTTCCGCACGGCTCGTCCGCTGCGGGTGACGTAGGGTCCTGCTGCCTGGGATGTCATCGTCATCTCCGTTGTTGCAGTGGTTGCTGTCGATGGCGGCTCGGTGCGTCGTGCGGCTGCGTCTTCGAGACTCGGCGGTGGCGGCGACGGTGTGTGCTCGTCGCTAATGATGAACGCCGGCTTCAAACGGTCTATGCTGACCTGGGAGACTCTGTTGTTGAGCTGCACTTTGTAGTACTTGTCGTGTCGCTCTAGAACTTCGTAGGGGCCTTCGTAGGGTGGTGTCAGCGGCTTCCTCGTAGCGTCGACTCGTATGAAGACGTGTGTGCATTCGTGCAATTGTTTATGCACAAATACGGGTCGTCGGTCAGCTGATCGCCGCGTTGCCGGTGCAAGTGTTGACATCGTGTTGCTCAGGCGTCGTACGAAGTCGTGTGCATGTTCATTCGACTGCGTAGGTACGAATAAGTCTGCAGGCAGTCGTAATGTAGTGCCGTAGGTCATCTGTGCGGGTGACAGGTTCGAATCCCGGTGAAGTGCGCTCCGTAGGCCGAGTAAAATAGTAGGTATTTCGCTAGCCCAGTTTGTAGTAGCTTCTCTCGCCATTAGTGCTGCTTTCAGACTGTGATGCCAGCGCTCAATCTGGCCGTTTGCTTGTGGGTGGTAGGCAGTGGTACTAATGCGGGTGACTCCGAGTTTCTTCATCAGCGCTTGGAAGAGTGAGGACTCGAATTGGCGTCCCTGGTCGGTGGTTATACGCAGTGGACAACCAAAACGAGTGATCCAGCCTTCGTAGATGGCGCGTGCGACGTTCTCAGCGGTGATGTCGCGGATTGGTATTGCTTCGGGCCACTTCGTGCGTCGGTCGATCATGGTGACGATGTACTGGAAGTCTTCAGATGGCGGTAGTTTCCCAACAATGTCGATGTGGACGTGTTCAAATCGCCCGCAATCTTCGAATTGGCCGAGAGGTGCATTGGTGTGACGATGCACTTTGCTGCGTTGACACGTGATGCAGGCTCGTGTCCACTCCCCGATGTCCTTGTTCATGCCGCTCCAGAAGTATTTTTCCCCAATTAGCTTCCTTGTGGCTCGTACGCCAGGATGACTGAGTCCGTGTAGTGCGTTGAATGCGTAATCAAAATGTCATGCATTGGAACTCGAAGAGGCCGAAGGGTGTGATGATGGCCGTCTTCTGTGCGTCTTCTTTGTTGATAGGAATCCAAAAGTATGCCATTTTTATGTCTAGCTTCGTGAATATTTTCTTGCCATGTAGTTGATAGGTGAAGTCTTGTATCCGTGGTATGGGGTAGCGGTCTGGAATTGTGACAGCGTTGAGTCGTCTGTAGTCGCCGCACACACGTAATGAGCCGTCTTTTTTCTTAACAACATGTAGCGGGCTCGCCCAGGGGCTCTTCGAGGGGCGACATATTCCCATTGCAGTTAGTCGCTCGAATTCTTTCTTTACCGCTATATATTTGTCCGGCGTCAGAGGTCTTGCTTTGCAGAATATTGGTGCGCCCTTCGTCTCCAGGTGGTGCATGACGCCGTGCTTCGGTGGTTCTTTCAGCGTCATAGGTCGTTGTAGATCCGGGTATTTCGCCAATAGGTCATAGTATGGATGACTCTGATTGACGAGATGTATGGCTGGCTGGTCGTTGTGAACTGCAGGTGCGTTGATGGAGAAGTCTGTGATGCCGTCGATGAGTTTTCCGCGACGTAGGTCGACCAGTAGGTTGTGTTGCTTCAGAAAGTCGGCTCCCAGTATGGACTTCTTGGTGTTGGCGATGACGAATGTCCACGTAAGGTTGCGTCGTAGACCCAAGTTAAGCTGCAGTGTCTTCTCGCCGTAGGTGTCGATAGGTGTACCATTTGCTGCGTATAGTTTATAGTCTGAAGGAATGGCGCGTCGCTTCGTCTTCAGAGCTAATACGGAGATATCTGCGCCGGTATCCACCAGGAAACGTTCACCACTTTGAAGGTCGGTGACGCATAGGCGGTTGTTTGAATAGTCAACACCGACGCCCGCAATGGTCGGTGCTGCGTCTAGTTTCCCGACGTCGGCTTCTTCTTGGCGCAGGGTTCTTCACACTTCCTGGCTTTGTCTCCGAAACGATGGTGATAGTAGCAAAGCCAGTTAGGTGGTGGATTCCGGGGTCGGCGTGAACTTGAACGTGATCTTGCGGCTTGGTGCGGTGTCTGTCTTCCTCTTCTCATCTCGGCAATCTCCAGCTTCAGCTCGTGTATCTGTGCGGTCAGTAGGTCGATCTTGCTGTCGTTGGTGGTTGAAGTGATTGAAGTCGGGTGTTGAGGAGTGATCGCGGCGATAGTGTATGGTCCCATGTGCTCCATCATTTTATCGGCCATGGATGCGAGTTCGTCCAGTGAGACCTTCGATATGGATAGGACAGCCCGTATTTGTGTAGGTAACTGGCCCATCCACATGACTCGCAACGCGTCGTCCGGGACTTTTGAAACTGCGAGGTCACGCATTCTACGGAGCAGCTGTGACGGCTTCTGGTCTCCCAACTCGATACCGGCGAGGAGTTTTTGCAGCTGCCGGGACTCGGATTCCTCGTAGACAGATAATAGACGATTCTTCAGTGCCGCGAATTTTCCCGCCGTCGGTGGTGAAATGATGAGGTCGCTGATTTGCTCGATATCTCGCTGTTGAAGAGCGCCTAGGACGAATCGGTATTTCTGATCGTCGCCGATCCTCTGGTATTCGACGACGGCTTCAAATTGAGCAAACCATAGCCGGGGTTGTTCGCGCCAAAACGGAAGAATTCTTGACTGCAGAGAGACGGCTGCCATGTCGTAGGTGGTGTGTTCGCTCTTCCTTTCCTGATGTGTGGCGCACTCTTCATTTGCGTTGTCCACCATTTTCCTTGGTTACTTGGCTTCAGAAGGGTTTTTCTTCCGTGGGGGTCACCAATGTAGGCGAGTGGTCGGAGAGAAGTGAAACTCACGATGTCTAGATTGGAATGAATGTATGTAGGAAAATGGCTTACTCTTAAACGATATAACTGACCAATCGCAGGTCGAGAACCGTACAATAATAAAATCGAAGCGCCGCCACGCGGCGATGAACGGAACTGGCTGCGCGGCGTCCGCGGCTCCAGTACGGCGACGATGCTCGATGATGTCATGTCATATGTATGTTCCCACAGTACCAATTTTTGTTAACGAGTTCACTTGATTTTACCCTCATAAAATTTGCGTACCGAGCCTTATAACTTAAAATATTAGTTAGTTTCTTAACTCAAGACTATAGTTTGAAATCAATTACACACAGCCAAACAAAAATATATTTGGTATGTTTATGACTTAGCACGCGACTTTTTTTCAGTGATTGATTTTAAAAACCTAACTTGCTACCATAGACCTTTCAGCCAAAGGACTATTACAAAGTTACTTTTAGTAAATTATACTGTCGTTATTGACGGAGGACGAGGTAAATATTTTTTTATTTTTATTTAATTAATAAACATTTTGTGTTGTCATGAACGCACACCTGTAAAATGTTTAATACTAGGTCTCTCTCCCCATAAAACTTTACTTCTCTTGTACATAGATATTATTTTTGGTGGAATCTTTTCCAAACAACACTATCACAACACTATCACAAGTGGCAAATGTGTTGAAGCAAAGAGGTTGCTTCATAAAGTAATCTTACCATAGACTTTTGTTCTAAAAAGAAAGTTACTTATGTCAACGTGTCAATAGAAACAAAACTGTTTTTATAAATGAATTTGTATTTATTATATCTAATAAATATTAGGTCTGGTTATCGGCATTCTTATTATCTCTCATGTATGCAAGCTCTGCTAAGGTGGATTTCCATCAGGTTATGGTCAGCGCGTGAGTAAAAATCTTTATTAAATATGGCAGATAAAGAAATCGAAAAACATGAAAATGAGAGAGTTAGTAGTAGTTTGAGCTTGCTGAGCATAGAGAAGCTTGATGGCAGCTCGAACTACAATACGTGGAAATTTCTCATGGAATTATATCTTATCCATGACGATTTATGGGAATGTACGGAACGGGTACCAGATAGTAATGATACTGTAGCCAAGAAGAGAGACCATAAAGCTAGAGCAAAAATATGTCTAATGGTTAAGCCCCATTGTCTAGTACACGTGCAGAGAGCCACGTCAGCGAAAGCAGCATGGGATGCTCTGAAGACAGCTTTTGAGGATAGAGGATTAAATAATAGGTGCAGATTTTTGTCGAAATTAGTAAGCTTGAAGTTGGAGAACTATGAAAGCGTACGAGAATATGTCACAGATCTACTAACAATTGCACAACAACTTAGCTACTTAGGTAAGGAGGTCGACGACGAATTACTAGCTGCACTAATGCTTCAAGGTCTATCAGAAAAATTCCAACCAATGAGATTGGCTATAGAAAATTCGAATATTACCCTCACAACTGATTATGTTAAGACTAAACTACTGCAAATGGAAGACACACATTCAGCTGGCACAAGCACAGAGCAAAGAAGTAAAGCATTATTTCTAAAGAATAATAAGAAGAAAAGTCAGAAAAACAAAGCCAAGCAAATCAAATGCTTTATTTGTCAAGGACCACACAAAGCAAATGTTTGTCCAGATAACCCCAAAAAGATAAGAGGCGAATCGAAGACAGCATATGCTATGTCAGTGGCTACGACAAATGATGAAGAGTGGATTATTGACTCTGGTGCTTCGAATCATATGTCAAATAACAAGGAATGGATGCGGGATTTGAAAGGGATTCCTAAAAGAATTATTTCTTGTGCGAATGGAGAGAGAGTATTTGCAGAAACAGTAGGAACTGTGAGTAGCGAGAAGCTTGGTCTTACAATAAGAAACGTAATGTATGTACCGAAATTATCTAATAATTTAATTAGTGTTAGCGACGTAGCTAAGTCAGGACATACAATTATATTTACTGCTAAAGGTTGTGATGTGTATAAGGATAAGGAATGTAGAGTAGAAGGTAGACCGGTAGTGAAAGGTATCTTAGAGAGAGGTATTTATAAATTTAAACATTCATTACAGGGGACTGCTCTAAATACTGCTACATTAGATGAGTTAACATTATGGCATCGGAGGATGGCTCATCTTGGAGTACGTAATTTAACCCTACTTAGAGATAAGATGGCATTAGGGGTAAGCTTTCCTAACCCTAATTTAAAAAAATTGGAATGTGTCGAATGTTTGTTAGGTAAACAAACAAAGCAACCTTTCAATAATAAAGGGGCGACACGAGCCAACGAGGTACTAGAGTTAGTACATACAGATTTATGTGGACCTATGTCCGAAAATTCTTTTGGAGGTTCTAGATATTATATAACGTTTATTGACGATAAAACTCGTAAGACATTTGTATATTTTTTAAAACAAAAGAGTGAAGTTTTAGAAAAATTTAAAGTTTTTAAAACTTTAGCAGAGAAGCAAACTGGAAGGAAGTTAAAGGCAATTCGGTCGGATAATGGACGTGAATATGTCAACAGAGAAATGGACGATTTTCTTAGAAAGCATGGAATTCGTCATCAACTGTCAGTCGAATACACCCCGGAGCAAAATGGAGTCGCAGAGAGAGCCAACAGGACAATAACAGAGAAAGCGAGGACAATGCTACAAGAAGCTGGTTTAGGCAAAAAGTTTTGGGCTGAGGCAGTGCTCACAGCGGTATATCTAAAAAATAGATCACCAACTATAGCTGTACGTAACAAGACGCCTGAAGAAGCATGGTCTGGAAAGAGAACCGACTTGAGCAAAATAAAAGTTTTTGGATGCATAGCATATATGCACATACCAGATCAAAAGAGAACAAAGTGGGATCCTAAAAGCAAAGAAATGTTATTTATTGGCTACTGTGAAGATTCCAAGGCGTATCGATTGATGGACATCAAAACAAATAACATCTACAAAGCACGAGATGTTATATTTTTTGAGAACAAAAAATTACATACAAATGAAGCTGTACAAGAGAGTACTAGTGCTTCAGAACAAGAGATATTAGAAGAAATAATTTCTGAACCTGTGGCTCCCTCCCGTGTACAAGAACCAGAGATTCAGGATGATATTGGCAACTTTCAAGAAGAACAAGTATCAAATGATGAACTGGTGTTGGAAGATGATGGTGCTGTAGCAGATGATGACATATGGGTAACATCTGATGAAAGGGAGAAATCGGATAATGAAGAGGAATCCACCAATGAAAATGCGGTATCAGGCAGAAGATATCCATTACGGGAAAGGAAACAAATACAATTTCCGGATTTCCTTACTTACAAGGCTGTTGTTGCATCACAAGGTCCATTGACTGTACACGAGGCATTAGTCAGAGAGGACAGGGACCAATGGAGAATCGCAATTCAGGAGGAGCTGGATGCACTTCAGAAAAATAAAACCTGGACTTTAGTGAAAGCGCCGAAGTCAGTTAACGTCGTTGATTCTAAATGGTTATTTAAAATCAAAGAAGAGGCGGGGGGAAGGACCCGTTATAAAGCTCGACTCGTCGCAAGAGGATTTAGTCAACGCGGAGGCGTGGACTATTTTGAAACATTTTCTCCTGTAGTCAGACACAGTTCACTAAGAGTTTTAATTGCTTTAGCTGCCAGGTTAAGTTTAAAAATAGACCACTTAGATGTAAAGACGGCGTTCTTAAATGGAGATTTGGACGAAGTGGTCTACATGAAACAACCCGAAGGATTCGAGACCAAGGGCAAAGAGGATTACGTTTGCCTATTACAGAAGTCACTATATGGTCTAAAGCAGGCTCCACGAGCGTGGAACACAAAGCTGCATGCAGAATTAATTTCGCTGAAGTTCAAAAAGTCAGAGAATGAGCCATGCGTCTACACCCGATCACACAATGGTAAAGTGATAATCATTGCTGTTTACGTTGACGATATTCTGATCTTTTGGAACAATAAGCAAGAGATGCTTAAGGTCAAAGAAGATTTAAAATCCAGATTTGAGATGAAGGATTTGGGCAAAGCTGAACTTATGTTAGGAATCCATATTGTTCAGGACAGTAATGGGATTAAGCTGCATCAAGAGAATTATGTGAAGAAACTCTTGAAAGCTTTTAACATGGAGGACTGCAAACCTGTTGTTACACCAGCAACTCCAGGTCAAAGGCTAGAAAAACCTTCTCATGGTGAGAAGCCTAATGATAAGTTTCCTTATCGAGAATTGATAGGTTCTTTGATGTACTTGGCGGTCTGCACACGGCCCGATATAGCTCATGTGGTAAATAGCTTGAGCCAATTTAATGAATGTTACGAGGAACAACATTGGGTGGCGGCTAAAAGAGTACTAAGGTATCTCAAGGGTACCCAGAATCTCGGTCTGCAATATTCAGTGGAGCAATGCGAAGAAATTATTGAAGGCTTCGCTGATGCCGACTTTGCAGGAGATAGTGATAGACGTTCCTACTCCGGTTCAGTGTTCCTTATTCAAGGAGGAGCTGTTTCATGGCAGAGCACTAAACAGCGTACCATTGCATTAAGCACTGCTGAGGCAGAGTACGTTTCTTTATCTGAAGCAGCCAAAGAAGCCATATTTCTTCGCCGATTTATTGGAGATATTACTGGCCAAGAGGATCCGAAAGCCATAACTTTGTTTTCGGATAATCAGTCGGCAATTGCCATCGCTTCTAATCCGGTACATCATCAGCGTACGAAACATGTTGATGTTAGATATCACTTTGTACGCAATGCTGTTGAGTCAGAAATCATCAAATTGAAGTATCGTGAGACTGAAAGAATGGTTGCTGACGCTCTAACAAAACCCGTGCCAAAGAGTAAGTTTGAGTGGTGTGTGAGTCAAATGGGTTTATGTAATGAGTGACCACAGGTGTGTATGTATGAGTAATGTATGGATGAGATTAAGGAGGAGTGTTGAAGCAAAGAGGTTGCTTCATAAAGTAATCTTACCATAGACTTTTGTTCTAAAAAGAAAGTTACTTATGTCAACGTGTCAATAGAAACAAAACTGTTTTTATAAATGAATTTGTATTTATTATATCTAATAAATATTAGGTCTGGTTATCGGCATTCTTATTATCTCTCATGTATGCAAGCTCTGCTAAGGTGGATTTCCATCAAAATGGTCCGACCAGTAAACACCATAACCTACACTTACATTTGCAACAATATCCCATGCTGGCCGGGTGACTACGCAGTGATCCAATCAACGTCTACTACCATTCATACCGCTTTTGTATGTATAAAATCGGGCTCAATTCCCAGCAGATCAACATCAACACACAACCAATTATGTTCTCTACTAAAGCAATCGAGTTCATTCCAAAACGGTTGGTAAGGTTGCGAATTGAAATCACCCAGCATGTAAACAGCTTCGACGTCATTACTCTCATTCACACCAGCATTTATTTCACTCAAACAGCTTGTAAATTCCTCTATATTATCGGCCGCGTCTGTAGGCATGTAAATACTAAATACTATTATTGAACGATCAGACAGTGAAGCCTTAATCGCAGTTATTCGTGCACTATTACAATTTAAAACACAAACCGAATTAAAAATTCCCTTGCGCCGCAACAAAGCCATGCCCCCGAAAGGTCTACCCCATAAAATTTCCTTAGACGTGTCTATTGCCGACTTTCTAGTGAACTCAAAATCATCGTGAATTGTACCTAACAGTGAGATATAGTGCTTTGGTACAAATGTTCTTAACACATGCAAATGACCTTTTGACAGATTTACAGTTAAAAGTTATCAACTTACATAAATTAATATTTTTGTCATCCATTTTTTAATTATAAATATATTCATTACACACCTTTTTTGACAAGTTCGAATTTGCTTTGTCTTTAAGCAAAACAAATCTTCTAAAACATAACGCTTCAGGCTAAATATCATCTTTTAAAAATATGCTTACCTTATTTCTAGACACATACAACTTAATAGAATTATACTCTCTGTCAATTTCTGATTTTGTTTTTTTCCTATTTCACTGATTCTTGCGTTTTATTTATTTAATGTAGGTAAAATATTCTTGGATGAGAGGTTGGGCGTTTAAAGCAACGCGAATGATCTAAATACCTCCAGACAACCGGAGCTAAATGATACAGGAAGTAGGTACCTCGAGCTTACAAAAGACCATTCTAAAATAACTTCCTCAGGGTTATGTTTCTGTAAATGAGAATACCAGCACGCATCTGCAAAACTGCTATGTTAAGAGCGAGGGTGGCAACACAATATGTATACTCCTTGTATTGCAAACCTTCGTAATTATATTATATTATTTGTAAATAATTATATTATTTGCCGATTTCTTGCTTTCGTACCGAGCGACGTTACATAATAAAAAATATTTTGATCTCGTCTTACTCAGGGCGTTATGATTTTCTAAGGCGGTTTTTTCGTTTCTTATATATCATTGCATAATACACATTATTTTGGCAGTGGCCGTAACGCTGATACTAAGATAGAAAACGATTTGATCGTGACTTCCTAGGGCTAGTATCCAAAGCTAACAAAATATTAAAAAACACCGGATGTCACACATAGTGTCACTCACTTCTCTCCATAGGTGTACTACCTCAGAGGAAGGATACCTAGAGGTGACAAGCAAATAATAATACCAAGATAGAACGTGATAGATGTATGCAGTTCCTCATAAGAAGGAAAGAGACAGATAAAATATTTTTGTCCCTGTCATAGTTTCACTATTTTGTGTTTGCCACAAAAACAAATTCGTGGCAAACAATCATTTCGTTCCTTGTAGTACAACAAATTGTTTGCATATATTACTAAATATTAGTGCATATTTGTGTTCTTTTGCTTGTTTGGGATTGTCTTTTTACTTTAACAATGGTACGTTGCTGTGCAAAAGGCTGCAAAAGCCTCAGTTAGCAAAAATACGAAAACATAACCTTTCATACGTAAGTATAAAGTTTTAATAGTTATTATCAAATATTTTACGAAAATTAGATACACATGTAGTTTTTAAATAAATTGTTTGTATAATAACGTAAAAACAATGAAAATATCGGTTTAATTTACAAAAAGTATTTCTAGTAAAAACCGCCTAAATCTTGAAGATTGTCTGTGGATAATGCGTCAGCCATTTTCTGTTGTATTTTCAATTTATCGGTATAATGAGCGTTTTAGGGTTACCAGTATGTAGTATGGGAAAACACCCCGAAATTATGGGTAAATTATATGGGTACAGACACCTTTTTTTTAACTTCTTACTTTTTATATACTTCTTTGTTTATAATTTTTCGTCAAAATGTATTTATTTATTTTAAATTAAAAATGTTAACATGTTTAATCTTAGATGTATGATGTTTATTTTTTAGATTTCCTAAAGTCGTCAGTGTGCGTAATGCGTGGATTTTTGCTACTGGACGACAGAATTGGGAGCCAAGTACAGTTGCATATGTTCCAAACATTTTAAAGACCACTGCTTTCGGAAGAAGTTTATTTGGATAAGTCGTCAGTTTCAACATCCACCATACACGTAAGTTAACATTTGTTGACCTGGTTCGTCAACATTTGATTTGTTGACGAACCAGGTGTTCCTCTGGCAATGCAAGCTTGCGCATTCTCAACTGATTTATATTGTTTTTATTTATTTATTTACACGATACAGTTACATAGTACAAATTATTATGTTCGCCAAACTGTTATAACAGTTTGTTGGCGAGTATATATGATGATACGTATTAAAAAAAATAAGGAACTAAATTAGATGATTTACATGCCTGCCTGTTCGTCTGCTAGTCTGTCTTAGAAAGTTTCACGTACAGACTTGAAATTTTACATAGTTACAATTTAGTCGTAGAAGCGTATAATTGAAGTACAAAAACATATGAAAATATTCCAACGACTCCGACAATCCGTAATTGAGTAGTTTCGGGACATATCTTTTAAGGTCTTTTGGTTGAAATAAGAACCCGTACTCCAGTAATGAAGTGAGTATGGGTTGATATGATGTTGGATGGGTTGATTATATTTATACAGGTAATTGTGAAAGATGCGGAGGGTAGTCGTGTAGATTATTCTATACCCATTATTTATACCACGTTAATCAAGTTAATCACGCACACATACATCCTTTTGTGTCAACACATAAATGTTAATCAATCATTTTATATTGTCTGAATTTGTAAACTTTTAAATATGTTATAATATTGACAGTAGTTTTAATATAATGTTAGTACTAGGCTGTCGATATTATATGCTAATAATGCGTTACAAAATTAAAATTGTCCTATTTTCCAGACCGATTATCCAGGGCTTCCAATAGCGACGGACACTACATAAACACCATGAAAATTAAAGCTTACTTTTGAATTGAGACTGAAAACATTACTGGCTGAGTCACGCAAGAAGAAATTAGATATATTAAGGTCAAAAACTAAACGACTTGAAATAAAAATGCTCATCTATCTGTCATTATGCAGAATTTTAATGTAATCGATGTATAGATGATAGATATCATTATACAAGTTAGAGGAAAAGAGTGAACTAGGGAATTAAGGGATCGTAGAAGTTTACCACCTTTTGAGTACAATATATGAAAGGATAATCCTTGATCAATTGTAGCTTTAGTTGAAGTCTAATGAAAACCATGATGCGCAATGTTTAAAAACAAAGATTGTTTACCTTTGTTTAATATTTACACTTAAATCATCCCTGGCACTAATTCTTTTTTACATGACAATTATTGAAAATTTTTATGCAATATGTTTAATTTTAAGAGGAATAATCCGCATTCCTTGTGTAAAGAAGATTTAACTAAAATCCGTGTATGTAAATGTGACCATGAATATTCGACGCCTGTTTCATTCTCACGATATTTACATAAATACACGATGTAGAAAAATCGATCTAATAACATTGATTTCAAGAATAGAAATCTATGAAAAAATAAACATTAATATGTTTGTAAGGCACGAATATTTTTATTTACAAATTGTCTATAAAGTGTTTTTTTATCTTTTATCTCATATCTATGCCTATATTTAGTATCATGTCATCGCTTGTATTTTAAAATATAGGTCTAAAATAGAAAAATATTTTGTTTAATTTATATAACTCTGTTAGGTTTGACCAATCTCCTATCCTTATTCCAATGATTTCACAGATCACAGATTGACGAGCTCGGTGGCGCAGTGGTGGAACGCGATGTTACGCTACTTTGACACCAACGCTTGTGGGTTCGATTCCCACACAGTACAAACATTTGTGTGCATGAACATGTCTGTTTGCTTGGTCTGGGTATTTTCTATGTATAATAAGTATGTATTTACAAAAAAAAATGCATTTACGTATGTTTATCAGTTGTCTAGTACCCATAACACAAGCTTCGCTTACTTTGGGGCTAGATGGCGCTGTGTAATTTGTCCGACAATATTTATTATTTATTATTATTATTCACTTATTTATTAATTTGTCTTTCTTATACATCTTTATATTTACAATACATATATAAAAATACAATATTGTAAATATAAATTCATATAAAAAGAATCGCCATCGACGCGAGACGTAGTGTCTAAGTCGTCGGTGGTCAGGGCGACAGACTGAGGAACCTCCGCACAATACGTGCAGTTCCCAAAATTGCAACCTTCTGTATCCGGCTCTTGACCCAGTGACCTAGCAAAAGTCTTCGTAGGTGTTGGTCGAGACTTTTTGCTACTAGACCATTGACCGACACGACTATCGGGACAATTGTTGTTGAATCAACATCCCACATGTCGGTAACCTCGTGGGCTAAGTCTAAGTATTTTGCCAACTTGTCTTTCTCAGCCTTCACGAGGTTCTCATCACAAGGGACGGTGATATCAACAAGAAATGCCTTTCGTTCTAAACGGTCTACCAGCACGATATCAGGTTTATTAGCAATAATAGTCCTGTCCGTGATGATAGACCGGTCCCAGTAGAGCTTGCCACGGCTGTTCTCGAGTACTGGCTATTATTATTATTATTATCTCATTTATTTATTATTCATCTCATTTTTTCATTTTTAAATATATCAATATAATTATAAAATACATTTAAAAATATAAAAACGGGCACCCACAGGCAGCGGAGCAGAGGCCCAAGCTACCGGTGGTCAGGGCTCCAGAGTGAGAAACCTCCTCACAATGCGTGCCGTGTCGAGAAGAACCGCCTTCTGTAACTGGTTCTTGATCCAACTGCCGAGCGAGAGTCTCTCAAGGTGACGATCATTATTATTATTATTATTTTATTATTACATCACAATCTTTATATTTTTAAATATAAAATATCGCAAAAAAATACATTTAAAAATATAAAAAAATGGGCACTCGCCGGTAGCGGAGCGAAGACCCAAGCTACCGGTGGTTAGGGCTCCATAGTGAGGAACTTTCTCACAATGCGGGCCGTGTCCAAAAGAACCGCTTTCTGAATCTGGTTCTTGATCCAACTGTCAAGCGAGAGTCTCTCAAGATAACGGTCGAGGCTCTTCGCTATAAGTCCGTTTACTGACACGACTATCGGAACAATAATCGTTGAGTCCACACGCCACATGGCGGTAACCTCGTGAGCCAAGTCCAAGTATTTAGAAAGTTTTTCTTTCTCGGCTTTCACGAGGTTCTCATCATGGGGAATGGTGACATCAACGAGAATTGCACGGCTCGCCCCCCGATTTATCAACACAATGTCAGGCCTATTGGCGACAATAGTCCTGTCTGTGATGATAGATCGGTCCCAGTAGAGCGTGACATTGCCATTTTCGAGAACTGGCGCTGGTGCATACTTATAGTATGGTACCTCAGAGCTTACAAGGCCATATTTAAGTGCAAGTTGCTGGTGTATAATCCTCGCTACTTGATTGTGTCTGTGCAAGTACTCGCCGTTAGCAAGATGAGAACAACCGGAGACTATATGCCTGAGTGACTCGCCGGGACGGTGGCATGCTCGACAAATGTCGACCGTACCGTCCTTCAGGATATACTTCCGGTAGTTATTCGTCTTGATAACTTCATCCATAATTGCACAGACAAAACCTTCGGTTTCCCCAAAGAGGTCACCGAAACGTAGCCAGGCCACCGACGCGAGCGGGTCTACATCAGACCCATTAAGAGCCCTGTAGAACCGCCCGTGTAGCTCCTTGCTCTTCCATATGTCCTTGCGGCTCTGGGTGGTAACCACCAATGGTTTGCGCCAGTTCTCATTTGCCAAGGATAACGGCGTAAGGCCCTTATCAACTGCTACAACGTCGCAATGCATCCCACTTTCACAATGAAGGAAATAATCCCTGAGATTGCACACCTCACGGTTGTGTAGGTTCTTGACATTTAAAAAGCCACGACCCCCACACTTCCGTGGGATGTACAATCTCATCACCGATGATCGTGGGTGATGCATGCGATGCGTCGTTAACAGTTTTCGGACCTTCACGTCCAGGGCGTCCAGTTCAGTCTGCGTCCACCTTAGTATGCCGAAGGTGTATATTAACAAGGGCATAACCCAACCGTTGAAGGCACGTACTTTGTTGCCACCTGACAAAATACTTTTTAATACTTTTGTCAGACGACCAAAGAAACGCTCCGTCACCGATTGTTTTATGTCCTCATCGGCTATACCCAAAGACTCCGACATACCAAGGTATTTGTATGTTTCAACTTCAGAGAGGGGGTTGAGGGATATTGTCTCTGAGAGTTGCAAACAATCTGAATTTACAACTCTACCCCGCTTTACATGAATGACCGCACATTTGTCAACACCAAATTCCATACCAATAGCATTGCTGAAAGTTTCAGTAACTTTCAGCAACTCAACCAGTTTATGTTTCTTTGGTGCAAACAATTTGAGGTCATCCATGTACAGCAGGTGAGAAATAATCTCACCCCCTCTACGGAGTCGGAAACCCAGCCCTGAATCTCTTAACAGAGTGCTAAGGGGATTCAGAGCTAGGCAAAACAACAGCGGACTGAGACTGTCACCCTGGAAGATACCGCGTTCAATCCTTATTGGGTCTACCGATCCAGGAAAAGCTCCACATCCTGGTTGACAAAGGACTGTGGTCCACTGCCTCATACACGAACTGAGAAACGAGCATAGAGTTGCATCTACTTTATACAACTCTAGTACCCGTCTCAGCCATGAATGAGGCACCGAATCAAAGGCCTTTTTATAGTCAATCCAGGCAGCAGAGAGATTTTTCCTGTTTCGGCGGACCTGTTGGCATATGGCTATGTCAAAGAGGAGAAGCTCTTTAGTACCACGGGACCCAGCCCTGCATCCATTCTGAGCGGTGGCCAAAACGTTATTTGCAATGATATGCTTAGTAATTTTAGAGGTCAGAATGGATGTAAGGAGTTTGTAAATAGTTGGTAAACATGTAATGGGTCTATAGTTCTTAGTGTCCGTGGTACTACCGTTCTTATATAGTAGGAAAGTTACACCAGTGGTCATGAAACTTGGTAGAGATCCAGCTTTAAGGGCTTCCTGATATTGGGTTGCCAAGACAGCATGTGAGTGACGGAACCACTTAAGCCAGAAGTTGTGCAATCCGTCCGGCCCTGGGGCTTTCCAGTTATGTGTCGATCGGATTGCACAGCTAACGTCCTGGGGGCTAATAGATATAACCTCCATGTTCCCAATCAACTCACATGCTTGCTCCACAACTTCAATCCAGGGCCCTTCGGTATGGTTGATAGGCACCGACCAAATGCTTTGCCAAAATTGTGATATGGAATCAGCATTCGGAAGCTGTCCATCAACCACACAGTTGGCCGGTCTCTCCCAAGTTCGGTATACTTTCCTTTGGTCGCATTGGAAGAGGCGGTTCTGACTGTACCGATCTACACGCTCCCTATACCGTCGAATACGGTTTGCCCATGCATAAACTTTCTGCTTCAGGAAGTCTATGCGCTCTGTGACCCAGTGCATGTAATCCTGGGATCTAATATTAGTCCCGGCAAATGCCTGGTCCACAAAGCGCATAATTCTCGGGCGGTTGTTTCCGAGCCTAAAGCAGATTAGCTTACTAATGAGGGTTCTAGCCACACTGATACGCCGCTCGATTCTCAACTGCCATGCAGGAACATCAACAGTTCGTCGCGGAGCCCGGTTATTATCAGGAAACTTAACCTGAGCCACGCGACAAGCTGCTATGGCCGCACAGTAGAGAATCGAGTGTGTATCAGAAAGGTCTTGGCTAGATTGCAAATATGGATCTAGCATGTGGTCTAGAGCTTCCACTAGCGCCATATTACGTTTATGCATAGGTAAACGTGGTAGACGCGGTTTTTGGGAAATTGGAGTATATCGGTATTCAAATATCGCATCTTCCAATGTTCTCCTCAATTGCTCATCATTCTGGGTAGTACTTACGTTTATGCTCATATAATCGTAGGGTAGTGGCTCGTTCTCCACCTGCAACGGTGTCGAATTGATAACATTCGGCATCGAAGCAAGGGAAGGTTGACTTGCCTCGTCGATTATTTGAGCACGTCGTGATTCCTGACGTAGCCGCTCAAGCGTAGGTTCATCCAGCATGCTACACCGCTGGATAGCCCTCACCTGATCCGACAGGCGCTGAGCAGAGACAGTGACTGCTGGCTCAAGCACCTGAAACAGAGGTAACATTCGAACACGATACGCACTGCGATTAATCCCTCCCTCTGTTGCCCCCAAAGTAGGCGCGCATGACGTTTTCATTGATAGATTGCGTCCACTTCATGCGACGCACTACACCACCGGTAGCGGGGGCCTGTCGCGAAGCAGAGTGCCCCGAAGGTCCCAAGCTGGCCGGCAGTGGGGGCCGCCCTCTCCGTCACGCAGGTCTTGGCGGCGACGGGGGCGGCGGTGACCCGTCCTCGTCGCTCGACACGTTGGAGGTCGGAGGTATCGCATATTGCTGTTCCGACGACGTGGAGCTCGACGAGGCGGGTGATGGTAGGCGTGCGTTGTGTAGTCCTCGTCTCCTTGTTCTCGTGATCATTATTTATTTTTTTATTTCATACTTTTGTAAACAAATACGGTAAATCCAAAAACTCTGTTAATTTTTCCATAGCAACGTGTTCTGTTATGTCTTGTGTATTGAAATGTCACTTCCATGTTGGTTGAATTGTCTATTTAATATTTACTTTAATTTTACTTTTTGCGTTGTTTCTTACTTCACAATTATTTTTCAAAGAATTTCACTTTAATAGGTCTTCAGAAGTTAAATACATATATTAAAATAAGGCAATATAGCAAAAATATAAATAAAAATTTTCACGAGACGTGCGTCAACGACAAGGTTTTTTTTTATTGCTAATATCATATTATGAGTATATTATTATAGCACACAATACACATTCTATGCAAGTTTCTGGTAAACAGTTATCTGGGTACATTGTAAATTTCAAATTGCCGAAACGCATTATGTAGTGGGGTAAATTTTCCACAGTCTGGTAACCTTGTTATTGAATGCACTTTTGTTGCCGTCCCTTACGGGTGTACGCGTTTGTCAACTCTAGGTATATACTTCCTCTGAGTGTACTACCATAGCGTAGACAGCTCCCGTCAGGGAGTGAGTATTATATTCTTTGGTAGACAGTACCACAGTGTAGCGATGGGCGATTCCGAGATGTTTTAACAATCGAAAGATTTGCATTCGCCGAAATATACAATCGAGTCATTAATCGACTCGCCGTTTTACAAAACAATCGAGAGGTTTTTCGATTGTTGCATCAGTCAGTCATTCATCGGTTACCGGTCAGTTTAGCCGGACGGATTCGACTCGCTGCTAGTTGTTTACAAGCATCGAGCCGAGGTGTATGTGTCGCGATTGTTTGTCGAGCCGCTGTGGCTTTTTGTATGAAAATGAAAAAACTATGTTGTATACATTGCACAAGTTTATTTAAGTCATTAAAAATAGATGATTCGTTATAAACTTCGATTATTTTATTTATTTTCGTGATTCCTTTCTCCTATAATACGTACGTAAGTTGGGTAAGTTTGCTACTTTACATGCTTAGTTTGAACTCGCAAATCGCAATCACAAGACAAGGCCAAGTCCGGCCATCGAGATTTTCTAATATAACTCAAAACAATCGACTGAAATCTCTCGCCATCGTGCATACTCGCAATTCGCAACCACAAATTCGAGTTGAAATCGCGCTGAAGACGAACACAACAACAATCGAGATGTTCGACGAAACAATCGAGATGTTCGAATAATCGAGACAATCGAAAAGAACCTCTCGCAATAAACCATCGCTACCACAGTGTACTACTCTGTACTCCATAAATTTTATTAACTTCAGCGTACTAATTTTCTTTTTTCATTTCGATAATATTGTTTTTCATAACCATACCCTTTTTCTTTGTAAATAATCAAATCGGACAGTTGATTAATTTAATTAATTATTAGTCGTATACATTGCTATGGCTGATGGTGTGCTAATATTGAGGCGCAACCGCCCTGGTTCTAAGGCTAAGGTGCTTTTCGCTGTTTTTTTGTACTGTTAAACTCGATCATTAGAATAATAACTTGCATTTTCACCGGTAATTTTAGGATTTCTGTCATTGGCCAGATGAACCATTCGAAGAAATGGACAGTACTTTGGCAGTTCAGCAATTTATTCAGCAAACGATTCGTCGAGATCCGTCAAATTTGGAAGCTATTTTAAAAATGCCTGAAGCGCAAGATGAAGGTGTTTGGAAATATGAACATTTAAGGTAGGTACCTAGTTACCCCTGATAAAGTTTAATTTACTATTAGATTTTATTAAGGCAGGATCAGGGACATCCCATCCTGCTTTACAGAAAGCTACAGCAAATAACTTTGTATGTTTTAATTGTGTCCGCATTTGTATTGGAAATGCAGATACATCTTATAATGGGTTATGCTTCCTGACTAGTAGAGATGGGACATTACCAGTAACTTACTCAAGGCAAGTAAATTCCTGAGTAAGTTCCTGGTAACAAAGGGAATGATGAGTAATTTTAGGTAAAAATGAAGATAGCAATATTTTAATAATTTAACCTTAACTTACTATTGATAAGATAATAGAAGAGATGTATGTAAGATTGATGAGATGTATTTCACTTCGATGTATTTTCTAATTTCTGTTTAAGCACATAATGCACTATAATGTTTGTTTATAGTCATTTAACGCCTTAGGCCCGTTATATACTTGGTGCCATAACACACATGGTAGAATTCAGCCACGTGGGCCTCAGCGGGTTAAAGAATTGTAGCAATTATTTTATACCTTTTAGTGCATTATTTTCATAGCAGATGTTTTTAGTCTGTATTTTTTTTTTGTAAAAAATATGTCTAACTTACCTAGTTACTGTGAATATACCTGTATCAGAATTTATGGTAATTTACACGATAGTAATGTTCCATGCCCGCACATCATATTAGACATACTGACCACACTACAAAAGCAATTGTAATAAAATTTTATTTTGCAAAACAAATGTCTGTAAGTAGTTATTTTTGTTGAAAGTTTTAAAACCAGATATTAAAACTTTCCACAAAAACAACTATTTGAATAATAGAATAAGTGGCGTAGCTATAGAGAGTGCTTTGTGGGTGCACCACCTCTCAAACTGCAATAAATGGGATGATTTATACTATTTTGCAGTTATATTATAATTTAAAACCAGGACATTCTCAAACAAAAGCCTGATTATTATTTGTTCTATTAATATGATAAATACTCCCAAAATCATAACCAACACTACAAGCATGCTATTACAATAAGATAGGTACTTAAATCCAACAACAGTAATATTTATCACATGCAACTCAGATTTTAGGATAAGTTAAGAAATTATGAAAAAAAAAATGATTGAACCAAATTATGACTATGATTAAGTTTATGATTACATTAGTGGCGGAGTGGGTATAATTGAATCTGTTTGTTTTCAAAACACTATTTGACATATCATCTTAGCAATATTTTTTTCTTGTTATATATTTGTAATGAACTTTGTTGTGTGTCCCAGTGATTTGATAGTGGAGGAAGAAATTTAGTTAACATACAAAGAAAACAAATTGAATTTTATCACACAACAAAATATTGACAGGGATATCCTTTAAAGAAAGAAATAGTATCTAATTAAAAAAAAATATCAGAAATTTGTTGTCCTTGGCATTGTGTAGTTTTACAATCACATTCAGCTTCTTCAATCATTGACAAAGCTGCAAAATTTTAAGAGTATAATACTGTGATCAAACAGGATTAGTAAATGTGTAGGAATTATAGACCAATTCTTTTATTTTTCTGATGAATCTATAACACTTTTTCTAAAATATAAGCAAATTCTAAATCAAATGGAGATATATCCTTATGTTGAACTAAATCTCGTAAAACTTTTTATTATCGCTCTGATAATGTCAGAAAAATAGACGCAAATATCTTTTTTAGGTTTTGTCATTGTTTCTATCCAACTTCATAGCCACTGGTGTATATGTTTGACTGCCCAATATGATTTGTGTTATAATAGGCAGTTGATGTGTTTATTAATAGTATTTAACAAGTTATAATGGACACAGACACAGTGTTTATTTGTAGTTTGTAAATTCAAAAAAATTTTTAGTGTAGGTATTATATATTTATATTGTATATTATATATATATTTATATTGTATATTATATATATATTTATATTATAATATTCTATAAGTACTTAGTATATGATCTTGTTCCCTTTTTTTGTCTAACATTTTATTTTTAACCACAATTGGGTAATGATTCTCTAATTTTTCAGCTAATTGCTGCTTTTGAAATTAAGTGATCTTATTTTTTGAACTGTCTATGCAAACAATTCTACATAATTTCTCTTTGCTGAGGTAAAAAATGAGAAGCCGGTTATGCGGTTTGTTGGTGCGGTGGGCGGGGAAGCCCCCTTCCCCTTTCTGCAGCAGCCGGGTCCACTCCGGTCTCCCGCTGTCCGCAAAACGACCCCTCAGTTATCTGGCGACCTTATTCACTCACAAGAGTACAACAATCTTTCCGGAGTTGTTATTTAGCTGCAGTTTTCTGTAAGGTGGAGATGCATCTCTGACGAATGTTTAGAGCCAGAAGAAGCCATGCTATCCTGACCATAAAAGAAAAAAATCTGAGGGAGTGGAGTACAGCATGACCTCTGGCTGGTTCCTACATATCTTGAAAGGCATATTTTGTTCAATTCACAGAAGTACTGGTGCAGTACCATACCAAGTAATTTTAACTTACTACTGTCAATAAGAACTTCTGTATTGCCAGAAGTAGTAACATTTGGAAGACATTTGGTTTTAGTTGAGTTTAATAAAATGTTATTGCACGTGAACTGGTTTAGAATGGCAGACAGAACACTATTTTTCTTAATATAGTAAATACTTTCAAATTAACAAGCAATTAAAATGAAGGGGGTATCATCAGCAAATAGCACTATATCCGCCATTTTCTATACCATGGTATATCGTTCGCATACACTAAAAGTGGTCCCAAAATAGAACCCTGGAGCACTCCAATATTAACATTACCGCCTCTAGATTTATCCCAATTATGTCAACTGTCTGTATTCTGTTAATTAAATAACATGAAATCAAATTTCGGGCTTTACATCTAACCCAATAGTGGCACAGCTTGAGTAATAATGTCCAATGGTCGACACAACCAAAACTTTTGGAGAGATCACAGAACCCCCCAATGGCATCCTGCGAACTCTACCCTAGCATTATGGACATGCTTATCCAATAGCACCCCCGCATCTATAGTTGATCTTCCTGCTGTAAAACCATATTATAAACTAAGATATACAATCTCGTTCAGTTGTTCCAACTCTACATCGGCAACTGTAATCCTCATGTTCCTTCTGATTTTCTCATTTCAAATACCATTAGTTTGGTTTTCATCGCATTCAATTTGTAAGGCTTTCTTCATACAATAATCTTTCACTGTTGTGACTAATGTTTGCAGTTCTGATGGTGATTCTTCTATTAATACGGCATCGTCTGTATAAAGCCTGTGCTTCGCCACTATGTCACCCATTCGCATTACATAATCTCAACTAAAACAATTTCGACGAGCTCGGTGGCGCAGTCTTGAATGACGCGACTTTGACACCAACGCTCGTGGGTTCGATTCCTACACAAGACAAAAACATTTGTGTGCATGAACATGTCCATTTGTCTTGGTCTGAATGTTTGAGAGAGGTAGGGCGCATCAAAGCAGGCCGTTTGGGGAAGTTCCTCCACGTCACAGAAAATCGCAGCCAAATAACAAGTCTCTATACTGTTGTTGTGTTTCTGCGTGTGATAGAGGTTCACCAGTAAGCACGTTTGGTTTACACTCGAACATCAACGCGGTCCATCATCACTTGGAGACCGCTCGGCCGACCAGTCTTTTCCTCATGGAGACACAAATCTCCTCAACGGCCGACACATTTTACTTATATTACCCCGGGTACAAACTAGAACACTTATTTGTGCGCCGTGCCGGGGTATGCGTGTTCGTTCGTAGGGAAAAATATGTATATTGGAATTTTTTTATCAGCATTTCTTCTTCGCTGATAGTCATTTTCGAGATGCTGGTAAATTAAACATAACGTGGCAATAGCTATGAATGTTAAACAAGTCAAAGGACCGAATCTTGTGTTCTCTCTGCCAACCCTGCAAGGAATTTGGCGTGAATTTATATAATCTTTTTGTGGTGAATTTACTCAGTGTAGAAAATTACACAAACCCAAACGGACAATAACCAAACATTTGTTTCAGTGAAGTTGTTGGGAAATTAGTATAAATTTATAACTTTAATGGCAAATTATAAATTTATAACTTTAAATTGGTGCAGCCACTAAGAACTCTTCATAGCCACTAATTCCTTTCAATTTTTTTTTTTTTTTTAAACTATCACTTAAAACATAATTTGAAGACATTTGTTTTGTTATATCTCATTCAAATTACTTTTTATTTAATCAACAAAATCATGTTTAATTTTTATTTTTCAGACAATTCTGTATGGAATTAAATGGTTTAGCAGTGAGGTTACAAAGTGAATGCAAACCAGAAACTTGTACACAAATGACAGCTACAGAACAATGGATATTTCTGTGTGCAGCACACAAAACTCCCAAAGAATGTCCTGCTATTGACTATACGCGACATACTCTTGATGGTGCTGCTTGTTTATTAAACAGTAACAAGTACTTTCCCAGCAGGTATGAAATAATGTGAATGGAACTTTCACAAACATACTATAGTTAGGTCGCTCAAGCATGTAATCCTAGATGAATTAGCCAGTTTTTTTATTTGTACATAGTTAGAATAAAATAACTACTGCACATAAATATAATTACAAATCACTATTTGCTATTTGCATAAAAATTAATTAAAATATACTAAATTTTTGGAGTTTAATCCTTAAGAATCTATTTTGAGTTATAAAAGGCCTGGTATGGAATTTTTTTGAGGAGTAAAATCAAGTGAAGGTATTAACAAAAATGATGCCATTACGGTCGTCCGCTTAAAAAGAGATAAACATATACATCTGTAGGATTTAACGTGCGAGAGAATGAGATAGAAGTATGTATAGGATTTAACTGAGATTTTTTTTTATACAACGTTGGAAGGCAAAGAAGCATACGGCCCACCTGTGTAAAGTGGTTACTGTAGCCTATGAACGCTTGAACATTAAGTATTACTCGATACCACCTCTGTTGCTAACAGAACAATTCCTTAGGACCTTACTGGTGACCTCACTCACACGCAGGATTACAAAAACAACCCTCCAGGGAGTGTTATTTGGCTGCGTTTTCAGTGAGGTGGAGGTACTTCCCCAAGCGGGCTGCTTTGATGCACCATACCTCTCTTAAAACATCTAAACCAAGACAAACAGACAAATGTTTGTCTTGTGTGGGAATAGAACCCACGAGCATAGGTGTCAAAGTCGCGTCATTCACGACTGCGCCACCAAGGCCGTCAAAATGAGAATGAGATAGAAAGCATTATGCAGTGTTTATTACAGGATCCAAGCGTTGTATGTGTGTTAGTAAGTTTGAGAGCGCGCGTATTACGAAGCTTGGTATATTTTACATATATTTTTATGTACTATTAAAGAAATCATCAAGTGATTGAAGTTAAAAAACATTGGAAAATATGAAAGAAATTGATTCAAGTGGTAATGAAGAAGAAACCGAAAAGCCTATTATAGTTCACATGTATAAATAATATAAATTTTATTCTTATTATTTTAGAAGAGGCGTTCATTTACCCTCTTTTTCTATTCAATATATATATCATAATTATCGTTTGTAAGGAGTCAACTCTAGTCGTAAGGTCGGAGCTGACACACACACACTTTTTTATGTCCATTTCCAGGTTATTCATAAGTAACACTATATATTACATTTAATGTCGTGTCATATCGTCATCATTCCATATTCATCAGCGTTTTATGCTTGCTAGTTTATTCCAGGTGATGTTAGCATATCTAATGTGTGTAGTGTAATACCTCAATAAACACAAAGTTTAAAATAATTTATATCTTACCGTAAATAAACGTTAAACTTGTGAAAAACTATATATTTGTTGATGATAACCTTACCCATATATCCTTTTTTACAGGGTCAGCATCAAAGAGTCATCGGTAGCCAAACTAGGATCAGTATGCAGAAGAGTATACAGAATATTCTCACATGCATATTTCCATCACCGTGCAATATTTGATGCTTTTGAAAAAGATACACACCTGTGCAAAAGGTTCACTTATTTTGTTACAAAATACTCAATAATTTCAAAGGAAATCTTGATCTTACCTAAACTTGACGACGAGACGCCAATTGCTCCTGCAGTGGGTGAATCAGAAGCCTGAGGGTTAAAGAACTAATTTATGTTGTGTAATAAGTTACAATTGATTTTGTTATTACTGTAAGCATTTATTAAATATAAATTGTGTAATAAAAAAAATGTTTCGTCACCAAATTCGATTCTTTATTATTATATTAAATTGGGATTGCAATTTTTTTAGTTTCACATGTGATATTGGTGAAATAAAGAATATTTACCAATATTATTTACCATTAAAATATTGATTATGCTATTAGAATAGCAGTATCTCTATTAGATTGGTGTAATGATATTATAAAATTGTATGACCTGACAATCCTAAACTTGTATAACAGTCATAATTTTGCGGTCGCCAAATTTACGGGCAATTTGATCTATACTACTTTGTTCTTCCTCCACCTGTTGGTAGTTACAATGAGCAGACTAATGACTATAGATCTCATTGCCTATACTTTATTGCAGTTTACCTGCTGTTTTTTATAAACTAGTCGCCGCTTCATTGTGTGCATCTAGCGTTTTTCTCTCTTTCTGGTAGTGTGTTCTACTATACGTAAGTGACAAGTTTGAGCTCAACGTAGTAAATCGTTTACGGCATAGAAGAAATAACCTTTAAATTTTAGATATAATTATTTATATGAATATATAGTATAGCTCACTATTATCATAATGTTTAAAATTAACTACGTATGATAAAATTTTTAGTAATCTGTAGCATTATCTTACCAATAATGTAACGAGAAATAGTATTTATAATGGGTGTTCTAGTGTGCATATGTATTGTGCTTCTTCCTCGAAATATACTTAATTATAATATGTCATATACATGTATATGTTGTTTTACTTAATGAAGCAACTAATTAACAATCCTCACAGGATATGGTTCATTGCAACGTTTTTTGTAATTTGCAGTTATAGTGTTCCAGGTCTAAGATTAAATTATACAAAAGGACTAGTTTAAATTATTATATATTTTTAAGAGGGGAAGGGCGCATCAAAGCAGCCACCTGGGAAAGTTCCTCACAGAAAACCGCAGCCAAATAACAACTCTCTAGAGGGTTGATCTATTCCGCCTTACACTTACGCCTAGTACGAAATCTATAACTATTTTACAATTAAGCAATGTTGGTTTCCACTAATGGCATGGAAACCATGCAGAGGTAATAACAAAACGCTACATTGCTTCTATTCAACTACTAGCTAAACGTGTAAATCCTGAATTATAGCGACTCTTATGTCAACCGCGTCTGTCCAGCATGCTAAATACATACTTGCAACATTATCAAGACAAATGTGATATTGATATAAACCACGACTCTATCCAGATATTAAAAAACAGGTACGTCTTTACGCGGAACAAAGACTTGTACAAGTCAGACTGCACACAGAGTACTATGAGTCACCTTTGGGCGGGCGCACCTGGATACCAGCTAGAATCTTGTGATTCGGTTCAGAGGCGATCTGTGAGAATTGTCTGCGATCCATTTTGACGAGCTCGGTGGCTCAGTCGTGAAAGACGCGACTTTGTCACCAACGCTCGTCGGTTCGATTCCCACACAAAACAATCATTTGTGTGCATTATCATGTCTGTTTGTCTTGGTCTGGATGTTTTAAGAGATGTAGAGCGCATCAAAGCAGCCCGTCTGGGGAAGTACTTCAACCTCACAGAAAACCGCAGCAAAATAACAGCTCCCTAGAGGGTGTTGTGTTCCTGTGTGTGAGTGAGGTCACCAGTAAGCTCCTAAGGAGTTGCTGTGTAAGCAGCAGAGGAGGCATCGCGCGAGCGATACTCAACATATTACACGCGTTAATAGGCTACGGTAACTGCTTTACATCAGGTGAACCGTATGCTTGCACGACTCCCGACGTTGTATAAAAAAAAAAGATCTTAAGTCTACAGACGGTATTGAGCCCTTAAGTTTAAGGCGAGATTCTCTGTGTGTTCTATCGATTGTGTAACGGGTTGTGTTCTGAAGAATTTGTGGCGGCTAGAACAGATTGCTGATTCTGAATATGTCACGTCACACAGCACAGGCAGTGTAGAATTCAGTCGTCTGTTAATATTTAAATACTTTATCTACTAATTTACGGTTACGGTCTACTACGAGTTTGAGGTGTACCAAAAAATCCGCTCCCAAAATCGGCTGCGTTAAGCAATGGACCAAGTGGTGCGCGACGTTGCGGGCAACATGGCGGCCATCGTCGCCTGTTAATATTTGAATAAGACTGGCAGAAATACAAGTGTGCCGAGAGCCATAGCGTGCGACGCAGCGGGCGACTAGTTACATACTATTTTTATACAACGTCGGAAGGAATACATGCATACAACCCACCTGATGATGTTGAAGCGGTTACCGTAGCCTATGAACGCTTGTAAGATATTCGCGCGATGCATTCTCTGCTGCTAACACAGTAACTCCTTAGGATCTTACTGGTGATCTCACTTACAAGCAGAAACTCAACAACCTTCTAGGGAGTTGTTATTTGGCTGCGGTTTTCTGCAAGGAGGTATTTCGCCAGACGTGATGCTTTGATGCGCACTACCTGTCTTAAAAACATGTTTGCTTAGAACGGTGGTGCGGCGACACGTGTCGCATATCCGTAAATGAAGAAAGCGCTCGACGGACCATAGCCCGTCCCACGAACCGCGCCCTCCGACGTCCGGCGTCTCCCTAGAAGAGCTCTAAGTAGCAAAGATGCGATATAATCTCCGCGTCCCGTCAGGTGTCAGAAGTGAGGAGTTATGCAGATCGGAAATATGAGCGAGAGTCCTAGTATATCAGGTTAGCGCAGGGTATGTTACATAGCGGCACGAAAATATACCTTGTGTCGCTTTGACCCATGACTGACATCTATAAGCTGGCATGAACATGCTAACTTATAGATGAGAGTCTCTAAAATCGTTTGAGGAAAACGATTCTAAGTTATTGTATATAGGTTGCAAGTGGTCTCGTTTGGCTCCAGTCTCTTCGTGCATGTAACTCGGTCCTAATCGTTTTGGTCTATACGTGATGTAGACACTTGCCAGGGTTTCTTCCCCCTTATCTTTGTGGACTATGTCGTTCCACTACTAAGTCTCTTTGTCGTACTTGGGGCCACTCTGAGATTTGCCTTACACCGCCTTTATCTTCTGCTTTCTACCAAGTCCCTTTGAGGAACGCCACAATCCGGCCATGTGTAGGTACATATAGCCTAAACTGCTGTTAAGTTAGATATGGATTCATAGATTTATATGTCAGAGAAATAATACATGACATAAAATGTATTGGATTTATATAATGTCAAGGTTTTAACATTATTAATGTAAAATTAACTACTTTTAATTATGAGTTCCCTTGACTTTTCTTGTACTTAAAGGGTTTCTTTGATTTGTACGATTGATTTTGCTTTGAACTACCATTAGATGATTCTTTTTGCCAAAACTTTTTTCCTTTTATACTCTGATATCTGAAAAAAGAAATAGGTGCTTTATAGTATATGCTATCCACATGCATGCATTTAATATCTTTTTATATTCTTTGATGTATGTTTTTTATTACTCAGAAAGTAAGGACAAACTTGATTGAAATAACGAATTTAAATTTTCTAAAAGCCTTATATTAAATAAGTGCAGCATATAAACATCTAAAACAGTAAGTAGTTGTCTATTTTCTTTCAAGCTTTCAAAGCAATTATTACATACATTACATTACATACATTAGTAACAAAATAATTCTAGTAGCATTTTGTAGACGTAAATCCTCCGATGAATTGGGGATAACCAGTGTTTGTTAACTACCCACATTAGGGAATGTTATTGTAATTTAAGTCAATTGAAGGTGAAACTTATTTTTTGTTAATATTATTACATGTCAAGACCTACTGAATTTTATCATGGCATTTTTGAGACCATGGCTGCATGTATATGTGTGTGTGTATATTGTATATGATACATAAAAAATATTCGTGTTCCATCCATTTTCTTTGGAACCACTGAAGCAATTGAGATGATTAAATTTATCTAGCGTAAGTTTGCCCTGCATAGATGTCATCTAGACTAGTAGTATTTTGTAATAATCAAAAATAAGAATTTTAATTACATTTTTAAATGGTTAGTCTTTGCAACTTTCCTTTAAATATGAGCCATAATTCTCAGACTGATACATTCTAACATAAAGATTTTTTAAACTTCCAACATTTATTTTGATCAGGTGTCAAAATAGTACATGCATAAGTAACTATATCTACAAACCCAAGTTGACTGGAGTCAGGAATAGCTTCTATTGATAAAAATATGTGTATTACAGGTATTTGCCGCTTTACAACAATTGTTTCAAGTCCTTCAAGTTTCGGCTCCCAATATTCTTCAACGCTAGAACAGAACAAGTTCCTAATATTATAGTAATTAATAATATCTAGAACTTCGCGCTAAGCACCTTGCAGTGAATATAATAATGGTAATAGTAACTTATACATACTATTATCCCGGACATCAAGTCTGTATGAGATTCGTATGGCTGTCAAACAGTAACCAGCACCAGGTAAGGACGGAATTACAGTAGAGCTTCTGAAAGCGGGCGGTAAGCCGATACTTGTAGTCCTTCAGAGGCTATTCAATTCCGTCATACACTCCGGTGAAACACCGGAAGCGTGCAGCAGAAGTCTGGTCACGTTGTTTTTTAAAAAGGGTGATAAAACCCTTTTGAGGAATAATAGGCGGATATCGCTTGTGAGCCGCTTTTATGTATTGTTTTCGAGAGTCATCACAAACCGTCTCGCACGCAGACTTAATGAATTCCGCCCTCACGAACAAGCCGGATTCCGAAAAGGCTTTAGCACCGTAGATCACGTACAAACTCTCCGCACGATTATACAGAAGACTGAGGAGTATAATCTGCCCTTATGTTTGGCGTATGGGGCCTACGAATAGGCCTTTGATTCCGTTGAGACATGGGCGGTGCCACAGTCTCTGCAGCAATGCTGAATTGACTATTAGTACATATAGACAAGGATATGAAACTGATTCAAGTGCAAAAAGGTGTAAGACAGGCGAAACTCTTCACCGCAGTATTGGAAGATGTCTTCAAGTTCTTGAACTGGAAAGGATACAGGATAAACATCAATGGCGAATACATCACTCATCTTCCACCCACCACCATTTGCGGATGATATAGTCATGGCGAAGTCGCTGGAGGAACGCTATGCTCAATGACCTCAATAGTGTTTCCAACCAACTGTTCAAGATAAACATGGACAAGAGTAAGATCATGTCGAATGTCCATGTTACACCTATGCTAGTTACGGTTGGAAGCACTAAGTTCAAAGTTGTTGACAAATATGTCTATCTAGGGCAGAGTATTCAGTTAGGTAACTTCAACTTTATCCGAGAGGTCAACAGACGGATCCAACTCGGCCCGGCAGCGTTCGGGAAACTTCGACACATCTTCTCGTTCTAAATACCTCAACGCCAGAAGAACAAGGTCTTAGTACAGTCAATCTTCAGAACAGTTGCCAGTGATGAGATACGGAACTGAGACGTGACCCTTCACTGCCGGCCGTATGGGGAAGCTCAAGGGTCGTTCAGCGTGCTATGGAAAGAGCTATGCTTGGGGTTTCTATGGGGGATAGAGTCAGAAATGAGGATATCCTCATTAGACCTAAGGTAACTGACATAGCCCACAAGATAAGCAAGCTGAAGTCGCAGTGGGCCTGGCACATAGCTTGTAGAACTGATAACTGCTAGGGAAGAAAAGTTCTCGAATGGCGTCCCAGTACTAGTACACACAGTGTGTAAATTATTGGCATAATAATGATGATATATTATTATGCCAATAATTTATTTATTTGATTATTGTATTTATCTGGAAAAATATTTTTTTATCATTAAATTGCAATATTTCCTACAACAATGCAGCATGTTATGCCAATTACCTTTTATGTGTAAGTTTTGTAACTTGATTTTCAATAGAAAATTCTCTCTTCAAAATTTCAGCACATGATATAGCTTTTGGTATACCAACTCCAGCAGCACTCCACACCACAGCTGATGCTGCTTTATCTTCAATAATACCTGATGCATGGGATAAAAGATTTCCCATTTTACTTCCGCCTTTTACCTGAAAAATGAAAGGAGGGACATTAATATTGCATATTAACCCGTCGAGGCCCGTTGTATACTGTTTGCCGTAACGCAAACATTAACGTTTGCTGTTTGTTTGGGTCTCGACACGTTAATCACTATTGTTGCCACTGGGCAGAGTGGGAACAAATAATAATAGGGCATCTTGCAACATTTTAAAAAGTGATTCCAATAATACTGTATACATTTTATTAAGCAACTTTTGACAGATCATTCTATCTCTTTTGGATTTATGAGATACACAACACTTGATAGGTACCTCTCTTTCTGACTCGTTAAAATGATTACCTATCATTATAAGATGGACAGTGTATAATCTTTATGGACATTTGTTACTATTAAAATATTGTTTTAAATCTTCTTCCTAGTGTTATATCCTTTCCCTTTCTATTAAGATTAGCAGGGTCTTCTACCTAAACCCAAGGATTTGACGAAGATACTGATTTCCAAATGGAGCAACTGCTGGCATACCTCTATAACCCAGACAGAAAATCGGACTTTTCTTAGGTTAGGTCACACATCCTTAGAAAATTAATTTCTTGGAGCTTGCATTATTAAAATATTATTAACATTCCTATTAAACCTTGAAAATCCAAACCCAAAACTATGCCTAAAGATTATTTATTATTTTAAAATAAATAATCTTTAGGCATTGCTGCAAAAAACATATAGAAAAGAAATAGCTTTAATATTAGGAATAAAATAACACCCTAAATTTTTTTATTCCTGATACTAAGCTATATGTAACTTTAACTTTTTGTCTGTGTTAATCAATTGCAAATATAGCTTTTATGGCTGGTACATGAGTGGATCTTTTAATATTTTTATACCTACATAGTTTTGGGTCATGAAACATTTGTTTATTAAAATATATGGTGATAAATATTAAATATGTTTGTTATTATTTATTACCTATATATTCAAAAGCTGTTTAATTAGATAATAGCAAATACTAATAAAGTACGGGATATGAAATAATATAACACATACTTGCATCCACAGAAAATTTTCCGGCAAATCTTTAATTGGTATCTTATTGCGCTCCAGTTCATCTTCCACATTTTTTCCTTTATAATAATTTTCCATGGTTTAAATTAGTAAAATGTTATGAATACACAGTAATGAATCTGTCTGCCAATGGTTTCGTCACATATATATTTATACGGGCAATTAGTCAATCTTCATTCTAGTGCGTGGTGTGATACGATGAGCGACTGCTGGTTTGATAAACTGCTGTTCTGACAGTACCTACCTACAAAGAAACATTATGTCGTCTACTAAACAACGAGGCCCAGAATACAAATTTCGTACCTACTAGAAAGATACTAAAAAAAGGTGCATAAACACAATTTTTTTTTCTTTTTATGGCAATATGTTACTTTGCCAACGTCAAGTATATAATATACACGAAAAGAAACCTAATATTTGGAATTTTCAGGAGGTGCATTACTTCGGGACCTGAAACAAAAACAAAAAGAACTGCCTATTTACATATAAACTATTTATAACTAAGTACATAATACTGTAAGACCATCATCTACAGACTATTCTTGCTCTAGAGTTTAATATTGTTTAATGAAATGAAGTCTGAATGAGAGAATTTAAAAATGGGCAAGATATGATTGATATCCTCTTCCTCAAGACCACTCACAGATAGAGGAATCAAGTATTCTCAAACGTCTTAAATGGACAGCTGTACAACAGTGGCCAAAGCGAATACGACAAATTGTTGTTGTGATCCATCTGGATGCAGTAAATCTATAGAACCAAGGTTTAGATAGAATCGTAGGTTGAATTGCAAAGTAACACCTCACAGTCACCTTTGAACTCGACTTCCAGACATTCGCCCAGGATTTTAAAAGATTTCTTTTGGGGAGTAAAAGTAAATCCGTACAGTACTTTTGGAAAAACAATTTTTCTGTAAGAAATTAATGTTTTCTTTCGCAAAATTTACTAGGAAACTAGGCATGCACAAATGCAAATGAAATGAATGATTGCTATTGCTACTTTTAATGATGATCGATGAAAATACTAAGTTTTTTCACATCGATTTCACCTGTGAAATTTCACAGTGATTTTAAATAACTGTGCCTAATTTGTCATACTTGCTACTGGAAATGAAATATGCTTTTTAATTTTAATGATTATGAATAAGATAAAAGAAATATGAAGATGCTGCCATTTGCATATTTGCAATAAATAAATAAATAAATATAAATATTGTCGGACAAATTGCACAGCGCCACCTAGCCACAAAGTAAGCGAAGCTTGTGTTATGGGTACTAGACAACTGATAAACATACGTAAATACATACTTATTTTACATAGAAAATACCCAGATCAATACAAACAGACATGTTCATGCATACAAATGTTTGTACTGTGTGGGAATCGAACCCACGAGCGTTGGTGTCAAAGTAGCGTAACAACGCGTTTCACCACTGAGCCTACGAGCTCGTCAAAGCCCGAATGAACTTTCGCTCATTTAAACAGGCTTGTGACTATCAATATAAGAATTAGGTAAAAATAAAAATTGAAATTGTAATGATTACAGACATAAAAAGTATATAAACAAACACTGATGATACGAGTGATGCGACACTGGCATTACTGGCAAACTTATAAAAACAACAAAATAAAACATAGCAAAGCAATACGATATACTTTTAGATGAAAGGTAAAATAGTGATTCCCCTATTTCTGCTCTAATGTGGCAAGTACAAAAATGAAAACGAGTTTGTAGTTATTAAAGAAATTAATAATTAATATGCGCACATTATAATTTTACATGATTATAACATTACCTTCTGTGTACTAATAAAAATCCGAACAAATATCTGTACGCATTTATTTACCACCCAATTTGTTGGAATTCCGTACGTGGCGTAATCCGTACATATGGAAACATTGATGCGGCAAATGAAATTTGATTTCATTACATCCCAAATAGAAACTAACAAATTTATAATAATAGTATAGATAAGGTAAACAAAAGATCTTATAGTTTGCTTTACTTGGCATATATCAACGATGCCGATGGTGGTTGTGATAATATGTAACCCCTGGGGTAGAGTAATCTAAACCTTAAAAAAACTAAAGCATTTTAGAGAGAGTTATATATTTGTATGTATTTTATTTCGAGTAAAACTAATCGTATTGTTTAGAGAAGAAAAAGAAAAGATGATGTTGCTAAAGTTTTATTTCATCTAAGGACACAATGGTTTTATTATAATACTACATTTCACCGAAAAGATTATATGCAAAAGTCAAACCTACGAGTAATAACAATTCAACCAATTTTATTTCGTACACAAATTTAAAAATGAAAATTGTTGTTTTATTTAACAAAAGCTACAAAAAAAACTCGTGTTATGTTTTTAAAAGTTTGTCTTCACGCTATACCATCTTCCATTCGTTTACCCTCTCACACACTTCCTATCGTGTCTTTCATCGCACCATTTTCAAACATCTTTATTTCATTATGCAGTCATTCTAACAATATCACGTACATATTTCGAAACGCGTAACTAACATTATATTAAATTAGAGCGATATTTACGATGCCGGCAATCGCATACACTCCAACCCTCTTAATGTTTATTTTCCATAAAGATAAGTATAATAAAATTAAATAGTAATTTCCTTAAAATACTTTTTTACGTGTGTCAATCCTGTTCATCGTACAAACCCTGGTTCGCCCCCAAACTGCCCGCGCGATAACAATGTCTAGTTATAAGTAGCAGTGTGTCTGAAGGAAAGTAGCAGGCGCGACGTATAAGCAGGTCATGATTTTTCACATGTTACTAGTAAATTAATTCCATGCCTTCAGTGTTCAGTGTCATTTGCTTGACTTGACACATGTTGTCTATTGTGTCATTTGTCAAGACTTCTTCTACTTGGTTTGATAGTTTTTACTCACATAAACCATAGGTTCAAATTCTGTGATTCATCATTGACCATATACACACATCAAAAGTGTCTAGGGATCAACATATATTTTTGCAATAACTTTTCTCCTGATTGATATTAATTAAAATTTTCTTTAAGGATTCATCAAATAAAGTGTTTTCGTTTGTCTACAGTAACGATAAACCAAGTCACCTTTGCATTAATAAAGAAATTTGCCATTTTCATAATAAAGGGATTTTTGACATTTGAACCACTAACATTAAAGTTCGAAAAAAAGACTGAAATAACAGTTTTCTTTAAAATTTTATTGGGTAACTTAAACAATTAATAATCCGTGTTTCTACCGCGAACACTAACAACACAAGAACATCGGTTTGGCATACTCAAAATGAGTTCATCCAAATCACGCTGTGGAATGGCCGCCCATGTTCGTTGCAACAACAAAAAAAGGTCTTCTTGCGACTGGATACCCTCCATATTCGGCAGAGCTCTTCTCTGTAGCATATCCCATGCATGCTCAATCGGGTTCAAGTCTGGCGACTGAGCAGGCCAGGGCATGACATTGATGTTAGCTGCGGCGAGAGTCTGTCTTACAACTCTTGCGATGTGCGGTCGTGCATTATCATGCATTAACTGAAATAAGGGACCGATTTGCACTTGTAGAGGAACGATGACGTCTGATACAATCGTCTCAGCATAAATTTGAGCGTTGAGGTTGCCTCTGATCCAAATCAACTCAGTTCTTCCGCCGATCCAAATACCCGCCCATACCATGATGGTTCCACCACTATAAGGATGGACTTCCTGGCAGGATTTTAATCGCTGTTGGCGTCCAGGGGTTCTCCAGTGTCGTATACGTCTTGTATCCAGTCTCATACCAAAACGAGACTCATCAGAAAAGCACACGAAACGCCATTGTTCTTCTGCCCAATTTCTGTGTTCAAGAGCCCATTGATATCGAATCCTACGATTGTGCATTGCTATAGGTGGTACCCTTAGCGGTCTTCGGGAATGAAGGTTCACTTCATGCAAGCGGTTTCTGACTGTTTGGTCGCTAATTAAGTTCCCTGAAGAGTGATGAAGCGTCACGGCTAACATCATGGCGGTTATTGTTGGAGCTCTTCGACTTGTGATTTGAATGTATCGGTCTTGTCTCCGTGTGGTGCAGCGATACCGTCCTCCATGGCGCTCAGCCACGGTACCAGTGCTTCGGTAACGTGTCCAAAGTCGACAGATAACACTTTGACTTGTATTCAGAGCTAAAGCCACAGTACGTTGCCGGGAACCAGCTTCTATCATTCTCACGGCTCTGAGCATTTCTTCCCTGCTTAAATGACGTCGCCGCTCCATAATAACGTTGGTTTTAATCAGTAGTAGGGAAACAGTAGCACTAATAATGTCTTCAATGCGTTGTATGTTTTTATAGGGAAAATATTGACAGCTGATTTTCATCTTTTACTCGAATTTGATTGACAGTTCCTGTTTCAAATTATGAAATGCACCAAAAAGGATCCATATAAATTTATAAAATCATAAATTTATTACAAAGCCACATCTCAATCTCAAGAAATCCGCATAAAAATGCTTGATCCCTAGACACTTTTGATGTGTGTATATATATATGGTTTATGGTTAGAACTTGATGCCCAATTCACTGTCTCATCAATGCAAAATAAGTAGGCCGACTCGAGCCCCGAGCGAACGATAATAGCCTAAACACGTAGGGATGTCGCTTATAGTTTATACAATCATCAAAAATGCATAGTCTATCTTATATACAAAACAATTTTCCCCTGTAGGGGAATCATCAGGGATCTATAATACAAAGTTTTTTTAAATTATTTTTTACCTATTTAGTGATTTGAAAAATTACGATCGAAATAGGATTAATTCAAACGTGGCTTTACTGAGTCATGTATTTATTCAAATAAAATTAAATGATTATGAAATTGTATTGAAGTTGTAGTTCTTTAGGCGCGTTATGAAAAAATGATGAATGAAATTTTAAGATATTGTAACACAAAACTAACAGGTTGAAGCTGCCCGCTAAACCGCTCCTTAAGTCATGAAAAATTTGCTCAAAACTACAGCCAAATAACAATTCCCTGGAGGGTTGTTGTGTTCATGCGAGTGAGTGACGTTACTACCTCACAGAAAACTGCAGCCAAATAACAAATCCCTGGAGGGTTGTTGTGTTCATGTGAGTGAGTGACGTTACCACCTAACAGGAAACTGCAGCCAAATAACATTTCCCTGGAGGGTTGTGTTCATGCGAGTGAGTGTCCTTATTACCTCACGGAAAATTGCAGCCATATAACAATTCCCTGGAGGGTTGTTGTGTTCATGCGAGTCAGTGAGGTAGTAACGTCACTCACTCGCATGAACACAACATCTATCTAGGGAATTGTTATTTGGATGCAGATTTCTGTGAGGTGGTAACGTCACTCACTCGCATGAACAAACAAGCATACGATCCACCCAATTTAAAGCAGTCACTGTAGCTGTTTATGCTTGCAATACATTAAGTATGCCTCGCGTATTGCCACCTCTGCTGCTAACACGGCAACTCCTTTGCAGCTTACTCGGGACGTCACTAAGATGAACACAACATCCCTCCAGGGATTTGTTATTTAACGATGCCAGAGAAGTATAACTTCTCACGCGCGTACATAACACTTACCCATTTTATTACACTATTTTTTACTTTTTCATTTACTACACTTATCAAAATTATGCATAATTTTTTAGGAAATTTAATATTTTTACAGTAGCTTAAAATGATAGGCATTAAAAGTACTTTTTCACTTCTCCATAAACATGGTTCGTTTTGTGCACTCGTTTTAAAATCTACTATTTTCTGTAGGAAATTTGTGATGTTTTAACAAAATTACACATTTTGATACAGAAAAAAAATGCTTTTTACTTTTTAGCCATCCATACACGTACAAATTATTACGAGCGGCAGCGGAGCGGCGGCGGTGCGTGCGTGGGCGCGAGCGGTATTACACACGGCGTAGCCACGACTGGCGCACCTTTAGCAGCGATAAATTTTGTCAGTGTGTGCGTGCGACGATGCATACGTACGAACGCGCACCCATTGAAACCGCGTTCGGTGCGTATGTATGAAGATATCGTACTTATTTGTTTTTACTATGTCAATGCCCAGGCCAAACTCTCGAACCTAGAAAGCTGAAGTTTTGCACAGAGGTTAATTTTATAATTCTCACGAGAAATAAGTAAGGATTTATAATTTAAAATTCAACCCCTAAGGGGGTGAAAAGGGGTTTGACAATTTGTATGGAGCTGAAATATTTTTTCAAGTTAGTGACTTGAAATTTTGTACAGATACTCTCTATTAGAATTTAAAAAAAGGAATTTCAGTGATTTCAAAAATTCCACCCCTTAAAGGGTGTAATGGTGGTCAAAAGTATTTCTTGAACTAAAAGTTGAATAGATAAGAAATTGTTTTTTTATTAATTGAGCTGCTTTAGACTTTGTAAATATACTCTCAATCAAAACAGTAATTTCAGCGTTTTTCAAAATAATACCTTTAGGGGGTTGAAAACGAGGTTGACAGTTTGTATGGAGCAGAAATATTTTTTGAAGTTAGTGACTTGAAACGTTTTCAAAAATCCACCCTTTGAAGGGTGTAATGGGGGTCAAAATTATTTCTTGAAATAAAAGTTGAACTGTTAAATTATTTTTTTTTTTAAAGTGAGCTGCTTTAGACTTTGTAAATATACTTTCAATCAAGACGTCAAAAAAGTGATTTCAGCGTTTTTCAAAATTCTACCCCTTAAAGGGTGTAATGGGGGGTCATAAGTATTTCTTGAATTAATAGATGAACTGTTAAGAAATAATTTTTTTTAAAAGTCCACTACTTTTGACTTTGTAAATATACTCTCAATCAAGACGTCAAAAAAGTCATTTCAGCGTTTCTCAAAATTACCCCCTAAGGGTGGAATTTTGAAAAGGAGGTTGGCACTTGTATGGAGTAGAAATATTTTTGAAGTTAGTGACTTAAAACTTTGTACATATACTCTCTATTAGAATACAAAAAAGTAGTTTCGGCGTTTTCAAAAATTCCACCCTTAACGAGGTGAGGCGAGATGAAAAGGGGGTTGAAATGTGTTTCGACGAGACGCTAATATATATTAATAGAAATGGAGCTCCTGACTAATTCCCTGACTCATCAAGAGGTTCCTTTTGTAATGCATATCAGAGATAAGAAATGATTTTTTGAACTTCAACCCAAAATATATTTTTTCAAGTAAGTTACTTGAAACTTATGTTTTTAAAATAGGTAATGTTAATAGAAATAGAGCTTAAATTAATAGAAGCGCGAGAAACGAAAAGGGAAGCAAAGCCTGCCCAATCGACGTTCTTAGTTTTATATTGAAAGCCAGTATACAGTTGCGGGTGTAAATTGTCAACAACCGGGGAGAAGTTACAAACGATCAGACGGTGATCACTACAAGAAGCCTCAGGTATAACGCGCCAGTTTTGTATTCGCACGTCTACACTAGAAAGTGTGACGTCAATAGAAGACTCGCCCATTGGGCTGCTAAAAGTAGGTGGTTCTGGGGTATTGTGAATAAGAAGATTAATTTCAGCAATGAACTCTTCTACTGCAGAGCATCTGTCAGCATCGGTTGCTCTCAGCTTACCGTACCATAATGGCGATGATGCATTTACGTCTGCTCCTATAACTACTTTATAACCAGAAATCGCATGTAAAACTTTACGTAGATGGTGTAAATGAGGAATTACTGGGTCTGAATATTGAAAATAACAACTCACTACCTACACTTTTATATAGGGGGATGTTACTTCAGCTACCGTACAGTTCGTGGACATTAAGTTATTTATAGCTGTTATAGTTAAATCGCTTTTTGGAACATAAATACCCGCGCGTGACCTGTTACTGAGCTGTAGGAATTTACTAGTTAGTTGGGCTCGTTGGTATTGCCCATGAACTAAAACTAGATCGAGCTTATAGTCCGCAACGAGATTATCTAACTCTGATGTTGCAATTTTATCGTTGTGAAGATTTAATTGAGCAACCACGACGTTATCCATATGTATTTAATATATTGTACTCCAACCTAGCCGCGTAAGTTGGACTGGATTCTGACCCGGTCTTTTTTAGACTTCTTAGTACATTCTCGCGAGTCATGAGATTTAGCACAATGAGCACATGTTGATTTGGTCTCTGTGCAATATTTACTAACATGTCGCGTTGTTGACATTTTAAACAACGTACTACTGCAATGTCACGAACGTAATACTGTGGAATGATAATGTGGAATAGTTTATCTGTAAAAGGCAGCAATTTTTTTCACTGATGCAGTCTCAAAGCTACGTGTGTAAAATCGTGAAAAAAAAAATCGTGTTTAAAAAATTAGTAAAACACCGATATGCGCAGGGATGGATACACAGTCTGAACCCCTAATATTAATTTTGGAGTTATTTGTGAGGCTTTGATATTACGAAAGGTATCATCTGTTTTAAGTGTAGACGTATTACGATATTTAAGTTAAGAAGTGCCCGGTCATTGATACATTTCGGACGCGTAATTGACGCTTGACGCGTAAAGAGCTGATTTTAGGGTAGCGAATTACGACGTTTAGGTAATAGACGTTTTCTATGAAAAACTTTGATAAGCTGTAACTCGAAAACATCTAACAATAAAAGTATAGTTGCTTTAGGAAAAATGTTGTATTACATATGCACAATCTGCCTTTTTTCGCTGTGTCGCTCGTTCCTTGCCAGCCTGTATAAGTTTATACAACTAAGGTGGTAATCAAGCATACGGCCTGCCTGATGGTAAACAGTCACCGTAGCCTATGGACATTTGCAACACCAGGGTGTCACTCATGCGTTGCCGACCCTCTAAAAACTTCTTCATGCATTACTTGAAGAATTCCATGCTGTATGTAGTCCCTTAGAAAAACCTCAGCGTGGAGTTCATTCCACAGCTTGAGAGTGCTCGGAAGAAAACTTCCCTGGAACCACACCGTACGCGACCATTGCTGTTCCAGTGTGTGAGGGTGAATTCCCCGCCGTCGGGGAGCTCGAATGGTGCGGGAATCGAACATTTCATCAATAAGTATTGATGATTTGAAAAAAGGGCCTAATGGCAAATAAATGATGATGAACAAACAGACAGACCTAAACAACTCCCCTTTATATCTTTTCACTCATCCCATCCACCCCCGCCTCCAATTAATTATAAGGGACGGCATTACGATGGATTTGTCACTTGCAGGCCGTGTACTATGTTATTCTAAATTGTCTAACGACTAACATCTACAGCGCCCGAGGACCCGGTTTGGTAACCCAAGGCACATGGTTTTAATTTCAAATGATTTACGCAATAAATAGTATAAAATGATTTATGATATCAAAATATGACGACAAACAAGAGAAAATAAAAGCTAAATATACTTTTGTAAATTAATTTGGTGAATGTTTATTCTCGTTAGTGATTAAATTTTTCGCTCTTATTTGATATGGCTTTGGTGTAGGTCGACTTAAAATGGGCTTCCGCAAGTGGCTGGATGAGGATAGCGTATAGCTGAAAACTATACGAAGTGATGTTCACACCTAGTAGTACCTAGTGTATAGATACACGTTGAGGAATTATCATTATCTGAAAGGCTAAATGGGAACCCTATTGCATACTTTGCTGTCTGTTCGGATGATACTGTCCTTAGTTCGTCAACCAGACAACCAGTTGACACCAAAGCTCGTGGGTTCGATTCCCATACAGGACAAACATTTGTGTGCATGAACATGTGTTTGTCTGGGTGATTTTAAGAGCGATAGGGCGCATCAAAGCAAGCCGTCTGGAGTAGTACCTCCACCTCACAGGAAACCGCAGCCTGCGTGACAGAGAAGTCACCAGTAAGTTCCTAGGGAGTTGCTGCGTTACCAGCGGACGTGGCATTGCGCGAGTGGTACTTAACTTATTACAATCGTTCATAAGCTACGGTAACCGCTTTACATCAGATGGGCCGTATGCCTGTATGCCTCCCGACGTTGTATAAAAACAATAATTAGAATATTGCTTAAGATATTACTACGAGTAATTGTACAACCCAAAACTGAATATTTAATTAGAAATTCAATTGAGTATTTTTCAAGTGGAGTTCATTGTATTTTTTGAAGAAATTTGATCTATACTACTTTGTGTACCCCAACTGTTATAATCTTTATGTCTACCTTCTGAAACAAAAGCTATGTTCTGGTCATCTGGTGTATGACGTGGAATGGTGTTTCATCGATTAAATGCGAACTTCAAGATAACGAGGCGGATGTACATAGCGATCTATAAACAAAATCTTTTTTGAAATTGATGCAAAAGTGCCTGAAGAACAAAGTATGTACAGTACTACGGGATTCAAAAAGGTGCCCCAAAGACAGAGCATACAATTTGTTACAGAAGGTGAACGCGTTGGCGGTTGCATATATTTTCTGTTCTAGATACAAATGTATACATCGCCTGTTACGTATCGTGGGGAAAGGTAGAGACGACAGCAGCAGCCTCTCGTCTCTACTTCATTAGACCCAGAGAGTTTGACTTCCCGCCAGAGAATTTGGTTATTCAAACATCAAACAGTATACTAAAGGCTTAAGTATTTTTATTGCTACGTAGGAAATAACCGTGGACGTCCACAGTTATTTCCTACCGTCCTTCTATCTCTAAACATAGAGTGTTTTGAGGAGGAGTCGGAAATTGATTGAAGGACTCAATCCCATTAATTGTTGGTTTATCTAGTACGTTCTCTAGGGCCATGCGGTCATACGTTCTAACGCTGACTTTGTCTTTGAGTTTTATTTTTGAAAGACAAATTCAACACACAGACACTCTTCATAGTATGTAAATTGACCCTCATTTACACCAGTGTTTGTTGACATCAAACCATACCTTTCAAGGACTCATTGGCTTCCTGGACTTCTACTCGTTGAAGTCATCGACAATCACAGGAAAATGAATACATCAAAGTCAAAGTCACAGTCAAAATCTTTTTATTCCGTAAAACTGGCTACATTTGTTTGTAATCGTCACAATTTTTTCCCTACCGTGCAGTTCATGACTAGGTGAGCACTGATAAAAATACTGCCAAAAAACTCAGGTATCCCTCTTTTGGTATCCAAAGAAATTTACATTATTTATTTATTACATTATAATTGGATCGACTCAATCCCAGGCATTTTTATCATTAATATAGTCAGATACTTTGTAATATGCCCTGCTACACAATTTGGCTTTAATAGTAGTTTTAAATTTGTTTATTGACAATTCTCTTATATTGCTGGGAGTTCTCTTACATCGCAAAGCGTTTTAGAGAAAGTATGAATCAATTTAACTTGACTTGCATCTGCATAATGCTACTTAAGATGCAAGTCAAGTTGAATTGATCGACTCGTTAGTAAAGAGAAACTCAAATCAAATTGTATTTATTATTAAAAATATTCAAGATAATATTTATATTGTAAATTGACGTTTCGTTAAATGTAGGTGCGTGCAATTTGAAATAAACTTAATTGATATAATATTAAATGTAATCGCGCTGAGTTACAATAATATTTATTTATATTCTTACTGCTTAGAATAAATAACTTGTTGCATGTTATTCTAACGACTAACATTTGGAGCGCCTGAGGTTGCCTCGTAGAGAGGCGAAACACGTGTCGCAGCGACGACCAGGGCAGTCGTGGCAGCAGCGATGGCGGGTGCATGCGGTGTCTGTTTCAGATGGCGGGCAATCGCGATGACGACCGCAGCAGCCGAGGCAGAGACTACCGGAGCAACCATGGCAGCGACGGCATATTGCATCAACTAATGGTAGTGGGTGGATGTCGGCCGGCGTTAGTTCGCATGAACTAATTGGTGACGGAAGCACACAAAGCAGGTTAGAACAAATTGCATGTAAATTTGACTTTCGCAAAATAACGCCTGGAACTATTAACTATCACACTATATTTTTTATACAACGTAGGGTATAGGGCTCATCTGTTGTAAAGCGGTTACCGTAGCCTATGAACGCTTGAAGTACCTCCACCACACAGAAAACCGCAGCCAAATAACAACTCCCTAGAGGGTTGTTGTGTTCCTGCGTGTGAGTGAGGTCACCAGTAAGTTCCCAAGGAGTTGCTGTATAAGCAGTAGAGGAGGCATCGCGCGAGTGATACTTAATGTATAGCATGCGTTAATATGCTACGGTACCCGCTTAAGATCAGGTGGTCCGTGTGCTTGTATGCCTCCCGACGTAGTATAAAAAAACGAAGATATACATACATACATAGTAAATAGCACATATCATGTCAACCGTGAGTGTTGTATTACAAGAAAGCTTTTATTCTTGCAGGAGGACCTAAAAAGGCATGTATATATTATTATTAGGCAACAGTATGGCAAAACAAAAGTGTTTTAGTTACTCGTATATACTTACGCATTAACAACAATTTGTTAAACGGGAACATTTTATATACGCAATACAGAGCATCCAAAGGTTATCTCTTGCGATAATAAGTAAGTCATGGCTAAGCTAATTAATGAACATATCATAACATAGTTAGGTACATAATTCGACAGACATTTCTAAAGATGAGACTTGTATCGAGTGCCGTTTGTATCGCGTGGATCGCAGTGTTGACGCCAACGTCATGTCGTGAGACGTTCTCCATTGACGAACGATGGGTATGCAATGTAAAACGATCTTGTAATGATTGCCTGTTATTGAGTCAATGTTCATGGTGCTCAAGCGAAAACATATGTTTTTCTAATCAGTTAAATAATTATCAAGACTTCTGCAAAAATAATACAGTAGAACATAAAGATTCCGGATGTAAGTACATATAATATTAATACGTATAGGTACTACAGCAATTTATTTTTATACGTAACTATAATACCCAGCATTCACATAGGTACAGTCGTTAATTTTATTTAAAAATAATATTATTTATACCTCCACAAGATGTAGTCAGATGTAGTGTGTATAGATAACTTTTGTCTATAGATAAAATGTTAACATAATTGATGGCTATGGTAGACAGCTTTACGGAAATATGGGCTATACTATGATTAGGTTTTGTGTATAGACAAAATATTATTCTACTCGAGGCCTTGTCAGATAAAGGATGAGCCAAGTGTCCCTTATTTGGGAAAAACGTACAAAACATGTATTATGATCTTTTAGGAATTAAATATCATTAAAACGTTTTTATGAATGGGCTTAGTAACGACGATAGTTGAACAACCTTTACCAACAACATTTATATCTGACTTCAAGATAGTATACAATAGCCTGATGTTCAGTGACCACGCAACAGCAGAAAGGCATGTTTATTGGTAACATTACTCACTCTTACTCACTTTTTCAGTGAGTTGTTATTTGGTTCGTTAGGTGAAGACACTTCACCAGTATAATATAAACAAATATTGAGTATGGTTGTGTTCTTTAAAGTGTGATCTCTCATATATATTTTTTTAATTACTTTTTGTACGATAATACTCCAATGATGGTCTGTTATAAGCATTACAAAATTAAAAAAAAAATTAATGATATTTGCCTCCCTCTCCTAAACATTTTGCAATTATGCAGAGAAGTTAATGAAATTTATTTTTGTTCTTGAACAATCTCAGGAGTTCCTTAATTCATATCCTATCCTGCACTTAGGAGATGTTCCATACATTTGCTATGAGAAATTGAGAGATTAATTCGATTTATACCTACGTACTTCCTAATGGAATTATTATTATTTTTATTATTGCAACGTAATTAAATATAAAAATAAATAAGAAATAGTGTAAGTGTAAGCAATGTTATTAAAATCCACGCTTGTAAAGATTAAAACAATAATGCAAATATGGCGTCGAAGATACTAGAAGTGTTCAACACTGAAGCGGAGATCAAAGATGTTTTGTTGTACAGATCTTAAATCTTTATAGTGCTTCTTACGGCGTACATAGAAACTGTTGTGGAGGGAGCAGCTGGATATGAGAACACTGTGACTCACTTCAGAAAAGAGGTGTGGGATGAGATAATCCAAAAGTTTGAAACCGGTATGGAGTCCTATCGAGTCTAACTAGACACTTCAGCTGCCGATGTATATTTTAGCGTCTGTACGAGGTTGTGTTTAGAAGGAAGGAATTAAGGAAGGGTTTCAGAGGAAAGAATAAAGTCAAGAACTATCAGAACTCCCAGGAAAAATTTGGACCCGTTTAAATTTTGTAGTAGAATACTGTTAGACGCTGATCTGATCTGATATACTGCATTTTAGGGTATGAGAATTTGTTAATCGATTCCTCATTATTTATATATTTATTTATCGGGAGGCATACAAGCATACGGCCCTCCTTATGTAAAGCAGTATCGTAGCCTATTAACGCTTGTAATATTATGTATCACTCGCGCGATGCCTCCTCTGCTGCTTACACAGCAACTCCTTAGGGGATTACTGGTGACCTCACTTACACGCAGGAACACAATAACGCTCTACGGAGTTGTTATTTGGCTGCGGTTTTCTGGGAGGCAGAGGTACTTCCCCAGACGGGCTGCTTTGATGCGCCATACCTCTCTTGAAACATCCAGACCAAGACAAACAGACATATTCACGCACACAAATGTTTGTCTGGTGTGGAAATCGAACCCACGAGCGTTGGTGTCAAAGTCACGCCATTCACGACACGACTGAAGCACCGAGCTCGTATCCCAGTAAAACGTAAGGAAATGAATAAAATTTTACAGAAAATACATAAGAAATATAATAACAAATATATTTTTCTTGTCGTTCATGTTACGATTATATTAAAAGTAATAGTTAAATTAAACAATTTTTAACGGAAGTATCGCGTATTTTATTTATTTTGTTGGTCGCAGGAAGACAGAAAAAATGTTTAATTCAATGTGTTACAATCGCTAAAACCTTAGACAATAATAGTTAAATATTAAGTAATCCTAAAGGTTCTTTTAAGAACACCAGAATTTAAAAGCAAACCTATGACAAGTTTTCGCTTTTCACACTTTCATACGTTTTACGTTTCTAAGAGTTGATATTAATTAATTTGACGAGCTCGGTCGCACAGTGGTTAATAAAGTTACTTTGACTCATGGGTTAGATTCCCACAGAGGACAATCATTTTTGTGCATTCGTTTATGTTTATTTCTTTTGGTCTGGGTGTTTTTAAAAGAGGTAGGACGCCAAAAAGCAGCCATTTGGGGAAGTACCTCCACCTCACAGGAAACCGAAGTCAAATAACAGCTCTCTGGAGGATTATTGTATTCCTGCTCGAAGACACCAGTAAGCTACTAAGGAGTTGCTGTGTTAGCAGCAGAGGTATCGCGGGATTGATACTTAATGTATTGCAAGTGTAACAGCTTTACATCAGGCGGACCGTACCTATGCTTGTATGCTTCGTGATATTGTACAAAAAAATAAGTATACATTTTGCTTCATAGCTTTGGTCAATGGTACTTTTATGACAATCAACTTGGTACTGGTGGTACCTAACCACGGCTGTAAAAAGTACGTGTTAGGATCGAGTCACGTAACGCTCGGTTTTCCCGCAAGGGACTTGAAGTATATATGTAAAATTCCAATGAATTTTCGAATGAACTTTTCCAATGAAATTCATTGGAATTCTACATTAAAGTTTTAACGAATAATGAAAACGTGAGTATGTTACCAGTATATATGGGTGAATTTGTTACCTTGTCATGTAATAATAAGTGAATTTCAGATTACTTAATTATTGTCAAGGAGAAACATCGTATATTAAAAATTTGACAACTAAAATTGCTCCAATTTGATTCAGTTGAAACATCATTCAAATATACTCCTCATGGCTGATCTGTATGCCAAACAGAAAGGACTATATTGTGGAAAGATATGGAATATTGAAAAGTTATGTTTATGCCAATAGTATTAAAATCAATTGAGAATTAACCCTATATTTCAAACAATACAAACAAGTTGTGCCCAACAATCACGCGAGAAGTATTTGAAACAGTACCATATGTTTAACACATGGCGACTAGCTAAAGGAGCCAAAACTTTCTCAGAAAACGTTTTGCTGGCATATTTTATTGAATTATCCGAGACCAAGAAATCAAGCACTCTAAGGAGTATGTATTCAATGCTAAAAGCAACAATAAAGATTAAAAAAGACATACATATCGACATCTATCCTAAATTAGTGGCATTTTTAAAAAGCGCCTCATCTGGTCATCAACCAAAAAAATCGAAGGTTTTCACAGCATCTGAAATTGAAAAGTTTCTTAACGAAGCACCTGATTCCGTATATTTGGCAGCAAAAGTAAGTTACATTCAGTACCTACTTAAGTATATTAATCAACTACTTAACATATTCTAGTATGTACTTAGCAGATGTTGATAGGCTTAATTATGCATGCATATCAATTATATTAATTTATCTAATACAATACTCTTTACGTTACAGGTTGTTCTTATTATTGGTATAAACGGAGCATGTCGAACTAATGAACTAACACAACTTAATGTCAAAAACATTGAGAAACATTCAGATGACTTACTATTAATTCATTTGCCTAATACAAAGACAAAAAGAGATCGCAACTTCGTCATTCGCAAGGAATACGTAACAATTGTTGAGAAATATCAAGCCTTACGCCCGCCTAACACTCCAATCAACCGATTTTTTCTACAATATCGCAACGGAAAGTGTGTCAGACAGCCTATGGGTGCTAATAAAATTGGCAGTATCCCACGAGAAATAGCAACTTTTCTTGAACTTCCAGAACCCTCGTTGTACACGGGTCATTGTTTCCGACGAACTTCAGCCACACACTTTTGGCCGATTTAGGAGCTGATCTCCTGTCTCTTAAGCGCCATAGAGGCTGGAAGTCCAATGCGGTTGTAGAGGGATACATACAGGAGTCCACCCAAATTAAGTCTGTAATATGTAAAGGCATCGTAGGAGCCATTACACTGAAAGAGCCTCAGTCAGATCCTTGGACTGGCCCTTCTACATCAAAAATGGGCCGTTACGAAACACCTAACCATCGCCCTCTCTCGCCAACATTTACGCCAAGGGAATCCGCTGAATCGGTACAACTATTAAGTATGACAGATAGTTTACCAAAAAACAGAACACAAGTCACTAACACCAACATAACAGTACCTAACAAAAATGTTACACTCAGCTTAAGTAACTGTAGCAACGTACCTTTCTATTTTTCTTAATTATACCTCAGTATTATTTGTTAAAGTTTAAAGATTATTCTGTAATACTTTCTTATCATAATGTTAGTTAATACCTAAACTGAAATAAAAGTATCTTGTGATTGTATTTTTTTTTTGCATTTTAGTCATTTCCTGGCTGAGGTGGGATGAAAAGTTACGTGTTGCACTCGAGTGCAAAGATTTTTCACCTCGTGCTCTTTTGATTCCCTCGCTAACGCTCAGGATTCTAATTTTTGAATAACTCGCTCCGCTCGTGATTCGATTTTGTGATCCTTCACTTGCTCGGTCATCAAAATTGAGCACGCAGTTAAAAAGCCATTTTGCACTCTTGTATAACAAATAACTATTACATAGGTATACTACTTATCCTATCTCATTCCTATACATCACATCAACCCCTACATATCGCACTGCAGGGATACGAATCTCCCTTCCACCGAATATAGAGCATACTCCACCATACCGCTTAAATACGGATTTACTGACAGTGTTTTCAAGCCGCTCGAAGGTTGACTTAGATTAACGACTTTCATCTATATACAACAGCTCGCATCGACGACTTAACGCCCTCTTATGCAAGAAGAAACTCGGGATAGATAAACCTATCCATAGACTCGTGGTCAACGTTGCTTAACCTACGTATTCGTTTTGAAGGACGCTCTCACCCATACCATCGAGCTTCTACTATCTTTATCTATTAGTTCCTCTACCTATTAACACGTTTCTTAACTTCCAACAGAATAAGTAAACAATACTCGTAAAACGTTTCTATTGGTTTACAGTCAGTTTAGAGGACAACGCAAAATGTTCATGCTCTACCCCCAGCGAATTGAAGGACTTAGAGAAGGACTGTTACCAATCTGGGAAGGCTGACGAGGGCTTGATGTGCTCAGGCCGAGGGATATGTGAGTGTGGTCGCTGTATCTGCAATCTCCACCCAGACCCTGATCATCTGAGTAAGGTACAGGAAATGAGCTTTGGATTTTTTTTTACATTAGGTATAGTTATTGCAACAAATCAACCTTTTTACAGTATAAAGACTCAAGAATTCTTCTTATTTAATAATTAATCGTAAGTATTTACATTTTTTTTGTAAATAAGTATTCTATAAAGTTATTATGAAAACGCATAACTAAAGTTTTTTTAATCTTATCACTCATTTAAATTATATAATGCGATCAAAGAAACTTCATAACTACTTATTCAAATAGGATAGGAGGATACTCCTACTCCTACCTACCTATTCATTAATTAAAGTGGCAAAACTCAAGAAAATAATAATAAATCAGTTAAGATATTATTAACGTTCTGCAAAAAATACAATTATAAATATAAAAATTTATTATTAGAATTTAAATTCAAACTAAATATGTTATCATACTTAAATTAATTACCAACAAAGTATCCGTCTATTCACTACTAAATTTAATGCTCATCTTGGAAGATTTACAATAATTGTCGTCCTTTGCAAACGGTGACAATACGAAAAAGATTGTACAAAATAACTACTATATGATCATACATCACATTATACTCAAATACTATCATAGAAATGGAATCATGGACATGAGCCATATGCCTCGATGAATAATTTTTTTGAAAATTTCGCGGCCTAGCTAGCAAAATAAGATTAATTAGGTACTTACCCATAAAAATATTACATGTAACTATATAATAATGTGCTATCCAAATCTTTCCCGTTTAAAAACGGAACAAAAAAATATTCCAAAATAAGATTAGAGAGTATACTCAAAATATTATTTTACTGCAGTTTCAACTTGTTACTTTGAAATTTTCTAATAAATACTTGATAAATGTCGTTATTTGGTTTTTTGGTTGAACAAGGTAGTGTAGCAATAAAAAATTATATAACGTGTCTGAATGGGAAACCGTGGACTTTTCAATCCACCTTTGTATTTCACTTCAAAATGATATCTAAGTATTTACAAAGTTTATGATAATACTTATCACTACTATATTGTACAATATACTGTTACAGTATACTTTGCTCTAGTTATGTACCTACACCGAAATAGATTCTTCTGAATAGATTAAAAATGCGTCTTGGGGGCTAACTTTATTATGTGAATATGCTGAGCTGATGGTGCAATATGCGTAGGTACGTTGAAATTTTATTTACTTTTTCAAAGTTTGCCCCGTACTCTTTATAACTTGTAATATATAATCCGTGTAGTACTCGTATAGTAGACAGGTAGTCAATACTGGTAGGTCTTACTACTACTGAATTGGCATATTACAATCTACAGCACGTAAATAATAATAGTATCCAATTACTAGATTTATCCGAAACAATACAAGATATATTTTACTGGCATTGGAAGTGCATGGAGAAGTGAATAAAGTAACTATAATTTTTAGAAAATATACCATATATTTACTTATAAGCGTACCCTCTCGAATATGGCAGATTAAAGTCTCAACACATCGACTCCACGAAATAAATAACAGCATTGGATGCTAGCGCGGAGGAGTGCGAGGTCAGAATATTTTTCATACATTTAAAGTATTGTACACACAGCGACACCTCAAGCTAGATTGTTTGATTGATCATTGCACCTTTCTTACGGCTCACGCAATAAGAGAGTAAATGTGCTGTAAGTGTCTAACATGACTTGACGCTGTGTGTACATGCGTACGTGTGTACTTGTTTTTCTCAGCTGTAAAAGTATTAAGCTATGAATGTGAAAGAAGCGAGTGATGTGTGTAAGGACCGCGTCTTATGGCGCTCGGTTCTCTCTGCCTTCCTCGCAAGGGACCTGGCGTGAAGATATACATACATACATACATAAAAGTATTTCAAATTCATTATTTACTAGAGATTACATTTTTAAAGATCCTTCTGTAATGCAGAGTGCTTTAAATACTTATAATTAGTGTTGTACCACGATAATAGTATAGTAATAGTATCTGCTTGTTCTGCCCGTTGCGAAATATAAAAAGTGATATCGCAATTTTCAGGTCATTTCTTGTATTTAATTTGATATTATAGTAATTGAAGAAAACTCTTTCAGTACTAGTTTTACAATATGTTGTATAGTTTAAAATAGAGAAATTAACGAGTATAATTACTGTTTGTGTATCACAGCTCTTTAACAATCTGTTATTGAATAAGAATTGATATAAAGGACATATTATATCCATATAATTTATTTTATAGATGGTGGTAGGGGACTACTGTGAGTTCGACAACTTTTCATGCGATGGACCCAAATGCAATGAGGGCCCTTATTCCTTGACTGAACCAGAAATTCCTGATGAAGAAAACAACTCTAAGATGGATAAGGAAACTGTAGATTCTGAAGATTAAATCGAGAATTTTGTTTTGGCAGTATCTGATAATACACTTAGTATTAGAACTAGAAACTGTAAATCTCTTTACTAAATGCAAAACAAGAGGGATTCACTTAGAAATATTGGATTAAAAATATATGCTTATTATTTATCTCCACTGTTTCACTGTCGAATTTCAAATTGTGAAGATCAAAACTGGTCAACGGCCGCAACTAAAAAAAACAGAGTGCCATAATACGCGGTCCTTGCCTTACTCGCTTCTTTAACATGCATAGCTGTTTTCAAGCACGCTCGATTACTAGGGCTCCTGAAATCACCTTCTAATAAAACACGACCAATTTGGTCATGGTAGATGAGTCTTAGTTTATCTCGGCTCCTACACCCTTCCACTTTCACATTGCATATCTGTTTCATTATCCTTTTAACCTGCATTCTTTCTACATGTCCGAACCAGTGGAACATGGTTTTTTATCTTCACACCGAAACTCTCTTTCAGACTAACTGTCTTTCTTCTATCACCATTGCAAATGCCGTCAGTAAGCCTCAAATTTTGCGACTCTCGACCACATTTATTTTACTTTAACTTTTATTAGGTATATGTTCTCTGTCAAGGCTCTTGTATTGGGGTCTTGAATTCCGGAGACGTCCATCTATCAAAAACAAATCAATCACACTTTTCTGTTCGTTCCGTCTCCACGTATAAGTGTGAATTTCCCTGTGATGGAGTAACGTGTTCGACACAAAGAGGTTTCATTCGATACATACGTCTATTGGTGACTTACTAGAATCGTTCACGTTTTTATTTACGTGTGGACCAAGCACAGCTTCGAAAGTGCTTCGCTTGGTCCCAATCCATACATTCGTATCTCCACACATAATTATCCCTTCATTCCCTTCAACTGAATCTAGAATATCCCTTACGGTCTCCCAAAACTTGTCGAGCTCCTGGGGAGTGGTCGATATCACGTGAGCATCTGCTACAACCAAAAAAACTCGCGAAATCCTCAATTTTATTCTAACCCACAAGGGCTTCATGCCATCGGGAAGATCTTTGCTGTTGCTTCCCATCCTCTTGCATCTTTTTTTGTTGTATCTCTCGTTCATTATATCTATCAAATCATTCATACATACATTATATCACGCCTGTTTCCCATAGGGGTAGGCAGATACTATGGAACGCCAAGTGCCGATCCAAACATACCTCTCTCGCCTCTTCCACACTCATCAACAACATCATCAACGGCTTAGCGCCGGCCGGCACCCACCCACTACCGTTAGTAGATGCAACATGCCGACCCTGACATGACTGCTCCGGTAGTCTCTGCCTCGGCTGCTGCGGTCGCCCGCCATCTGGAACAGAAACCGCATGCCGACACCACCGTCGCTGCTATGACTGGCCTGGCCGTCGCTGCGACACGTGTTTCGTCTCTTCACGAGGCATACTCAGGCGCTGTAGATGTTAATCGTTAGAATAACATTCTACATGTTGTATCATGTTATTCTAACGATTAACATCTACATCAAATTGCACACTTAAAGCACAGTAGACTTATAAGCTAAAGCAGTAACGTAACTCAACAGTGTCCTTGAAAAGTATACCTATGGCTGGGCGGATCGCTAGGGATGGTGCTTACAAAAAGAAAAGCAGGTGTCTGTAGATTTTTATTGTACATATATTTCGTTTTATTTGTAGGTTTAGGATTGAAACATATGTTAATTGAATGATTATTTATTTATTAGTTACTTTATAAGTTAGTAATAGAAAAATATTTGCATCTATTGCGATAAGTTCTAAATCCCGTAAGATAAGACAATTTTTAAGACCGTTTAACTTCTCTGGTTCTGCCCACCCGTATGGCTTAGATTTTATGTTTGAGCTATCCAACTGTGAAAACTTCATCAAAATCCGTCCAGCGGTTTATACGTGATGCGCTCACAAACAAACAGACATACAGACAGACAAGGTTCTACCCACACGAATTATATGAAACATGGCTTAGATTTTAAGTTAGACCCCAAGCTACCAAACTATGAAAACTTCATAAAAATCCGTTCAGCGGTATTGGAATAGGTACACATCATGAATACAGGTAGGTAGATGTTTTTTTTTTTTTTTTTTTTTTTTTTTTTTATTTGTACCACGTCTGATGGCAAACAACCATACGGCCCGCCTGATGTAAAGCGGTTATCGTAGCCTATTGACGCTTGCAACACAAGGAGTAACACTCGCGCGTTGCCACCCCCGCTGCCAACGTAGCAACTCCTTTCTGAATTCCTGTTGACCTCACTCACTCGCAGGATAACAACAATCCACCTGGGCGTCCAGGGAATTGTTGTTTGGTTGCGGTTTTCTGTGACGTGGAGGTACTTCCCCAGTCGGGCCATTGCTGTGCCCTACCTCTCTTAGGCCAGAGTCGCGTTTGCTAATCGGCAGGGCGCACCACGTGCAGTGTGGTTGGCTTTAGCTCTAAAGGTGACATTGAGCCACTCCAAACATCTTTGAATTTATTAGGACAAAACATAAATTACGTAGTAACTTTAAAATAATGTATGTATGTAGTAGATACTTATTACATTGGTTATTCAGTTATTATATCTACCGACACGGATGGATTAATTATATATGTTCCGATTCACACAAAAATCGCTCACGGTGTCCGAACGTTTTTGAGTAGATCTCTGGGTTTGTGACTTGATTATTTTTAGAACTGGATCCCAAGCAGGTGGTACTTGCCAACCATCTTCTTTTTTTTTTGGGTGTTTTCTTATTTCTATAGCCTCGCGTAGCATTCTAGGCTAGCGATTCTCCTTGGCGAGGATTTGTGGTTTATCGAACCGCATGTAATGGTTTGGCTGGTCCAGTGTAGGTTCACATATTGCAGAGTTTTTATTACGCCTATTCTTCATGTCAGCAATGTGTTCTTTCACTCGAGTACCTATGCTTCTCTTTGTTTGCCCTATGTATGATAAACCATATTCGCAGTCTAATTTGTATACTCCTGCATCTTGTAAGGGGATATTACACTTGATAGGTCTTGATTGGTGAATAGTGACGTAGACGTAAACATACTTGTACCTTCTTGTGTTAAACCACCAAAACTGTATGGATTACCTAAAATACCTAAAAACAGCTTTCCTTTACGACCCATAGTTAGCCAGATTGCCACACCAACCTACAAACTGGCTCTATCGAAGGTATTCTCACAACTTCGTGGACATACAAGTGCATATGTTAAGGATTCCTACCATTTCATTGGCCAAATAAAAGGCCTAAAATTGACTAGTGATGAAACTATAGTCAGTTTTTTGATGACGAAGCAGATATACAATGCAAAAGTGGAAGGATGTAGGAGCCGGGGAAGGCCAAGACTTACCTACCATGACCAAATTGGTCGTGTTCTATCAGAAGGTGATGTCAGGAGCCCTAGAAACCGGCAAACGTGCATGAAAAGAGCAATGAATGTTAAAGAAGCGAGTGAGGTATGTAAGGATCGAGTCGCGTGGCGCTCGGTTCTCTCTGCCTACCCCGTAAGGGATTTGGCGTGAAGTTATAGTAGCCATCTTTACGAATTTGTAGTTAAAATAGGTACACGTACAAATTATTACGAGCGGCAGCGCAGCGGCGGCGGTGCATACGTGAATGAGGGCGATATTAAGCACGGCGTAGCCACGACTGGACTGGCAGCCTGGCGCCGAGTAGGTACCTTTAGTAGCCGATAAATTTTGACAGTGCGTCTGTGTGCGACGACGCATACGTACGGGCGCGCACACATACAAACCGAACGCGGTGCGTATCTATGAAGATATGCTACTTATTTGTTTATACTATGACTGTGGTTAAAGTAAACGAATATTATTATTATTTGTTTTGACCGAAAGTTATATGTATGTTAAATTGTTGCATGCCTGACAGGGTCCGACTGTAGGAACTAACATATTTATTGTAACCATCAAAATATGTACACAGTTAGCAATAACGTCTATTCTATTCTATTCCATCGGTACCTATTTATATTTTTACTATGTTATAACGTTGTAAAAAGTGAATTAAAAGTATAATTAATACATGTTTATTCCATATTACACAATATATTCTTTTTATCTTATAGACCAGACAGAGACCGTCTAAACACTTCTTATAGCTCACAGTCATCCCGCTTACAGTCGCGGGCACACTATACCACTACACTATTCACTATTTGAACACGCCGTTAGATTTAGGTAGCCGTTATACCGTTTTCTAATATGTAATTCTAACATATTGAAAAACGGTATAACGCTAAGAAGAGAAAGATAAACATCCAAACGTACTAGCATAACAGAAACATACAGACTTAATAATGAATTTGCGGTTGTTGTAGAAATGAGGATTTAGTCGGCGGCGTCTACAATTGGTAGGTACATATTTTCATTTAAATTCCCACTTGTCATGAATGGGGACATCGCCGATGGTGAAAACTTAGAACAGTCGTCATATTTGATGTAATTATTAATACATAACGTCGTTGGCGTTTAGCTGAATATTCAATGGAATGACTTCTACCCGCGGGATCTGTACCTGGTCGACGGTATTCTGCCGGTCGTAGCACAGCCATTTAATTAGTAGATCTACTCCGCCTATTACTCCGGGGAGGTAACTCTGCTCAAAAACAACAAAAGTTACTCTGCGCAGAATAACAAATTCCTATTTGTCGTGTTCTGTGAACGAGTTACGTTTTCAGAAAGCTAATGAGTTGCTACGTCAAACAAAATAGGTGACAACGCATGAGCGATACTCCATGTACCTACTGCAAGTGTTCATAATCTATTGTAATAATTTCACATCACGCCAGATTGAATGTATGTTTTTTGCGGGATCATACAATTATTAAAAAATAATAAAATTAAAGGAACAGGGAAGACAATAATGTATATCTATATTAATATATAAAGTAGAAAAGATTTTTGTTCGTTTGACGCGCTAAATTTTGGAACTACCCATTTTGAAAAAATATTTTTGCATTTTATAATATAAGTCTTGATGAGGAAAGTTATTGGCTAGTCAACACCACTATACACAGCCTTTAGGAGGCGAGAAAAACAAAAAAGTAAGGAAAAGCGGTCCCCACGGGCTACGGAATACGCACGGATGAAGTCGCGGGCTGCAGTTAGTATGCCTATAAAATCACAATGCATGCTTCTGTCGTACATTATTGTTAAAAAAAATATTCTTTTTTTGGTGAATATTAAAAAAATATGGTTGGCTGGAAGAGATTCCTCGAAGGAATAAGCCCGCCTTTGCAAATCAAATTCCAATATTTTAAGAATGTAAACATTAACATAGCAATAAAGTTCTACAAACAAACAAAATATTTACATTTTTTCAAAAAAACCCAGCAACTCGAGTATGACTGCGTTAAGATTGATATAGGTCCGATATAGGAATTATTTAGTAGCAATAAGCTCGCAATCACAACAATTTTATGTCATAAATGCTTCTAATTGAAATTGCTCAATTGCAACAATGTGTTAGAACTATTTTCTTTCGAGTTAAAACATCAAATATTCATGTGGACTCTGCCATGGTAGATTAATATTTTATGAGCTCCTGAGGAGTTGTAAGCTGCCTTAGAAACAGTGGTAACAACGTGTAAGTGGTATATACACTGTATTGCGAGCGCTCATAGGTTATGGTAATCGTTTCACATCAAGCATGCCGAACGTTGTGTGACTCCCGACATAGTATAAAAAAGGCTTTATGCCGGTCGAGTTTCGGTATATCAAGACAAAATTATTTTTAAAAATTCACTGCAAATTTATTGAAGAGTGAGCCATAAAGTAAAGATGGCCACGTCTCCGTTTTTCAGAGAGCGCGCTCGAGCGAAGAAGTCGCGCCTCAATTAAAGAATTGATATGAGGCGGGTGTCTGTCGCGGATGGCTCATCGGTCTCGAGTGGCTGCCCGTTATGGTTACGCGAAATTAGATTTCAACGAGGCTATTTTCTCTTTTTCCACGAGTTCATCTTTTATTTTCCCGAGCCTCCCTCGAGCGAGTCTTTTCCGCCAACGCTCCGATCGCTGACGTATACAATAATCAATACGATGGTCGAAACGACCTATTAATTGCCAATATACCTAATTACTTCAACCGATTGAATTTGACCACAATGATTATTGAAAAATTGAGGACGACATACGAGTTTTAATCGAAACGAAGATTGCACTCCCAGAGAACATGATGTGATGTTTGCTCGAATTCATGATATGTCGTAGAACATTCACATAAAGGCGATGGCACAAGTCTAAACGAAAAGGTCTTTGCCCTAAAGTTTCCATGCCCAGTTAAAAATTGCGCAACGGGATAATCGACTTTTAATGACTCTTTATTTAATCTGTCTCGCACTGATTGAAAGAACAGATACAAGTGACGTCCTTTATTAGAAGTTTCCCATTTTTCTTGTCATTCAGACAGCATAGTTTATATATAGTTTTGATCTGTGTGGGTAGGCGCCACACGTATACGCTGCGTTCCGTATTATTTAAAGTTTAAAAATAGTAACTAGATCACATTCTTACGTTAATTTTGCTATAATAACGTTTTAAACGATGTAAATAATGTACACAAATATTATCTAGTGTAAAAAATTTCAACAACATAACTAAACAACAACTCTAAATTTGGACAAAGAAATCGAAAATATACAGTGCTAAAAGTGACAATAAACATTAAACCATTAGAAACAGTGTTAATACAATAATGTGACAGTGAGAACCAAAGTGTAAAAAAAAAACTCAAAACTCAGCTGTTGTGAAAAAAAAGTAATCCTGAGCAATGAGTCATTGTAACGAACTTTTTACAATCCATGCCCATTCTAAGACTAATAGATCTTTTCTTGTAAATTGTATTCGATTCTATAATAAATTACTTGAAACAGTTCTGTCCTTGCCTGACAATATGTTCAAAAGGCACATCAAAAATACTCTATGTAAGAAGAGTTATTATAGAATCAATGAAATTCTAACTGACAGAGATGTATGGAAATGATTCAGCACATGAATTAATATAACTTTAATTGTACCACTTGATATCACTATATACACTCATATCATTATATTTATTGTAATATTTATAAGATGATTTGGAAAAAAAATACCTATATTGACAAGTTTTTTTTGGCATTTCTTCTTCGCCAAAGGTCATTTGAAATGCTGGAAGGTTAAAAAGGAAAAAAACTAATAAGAAAAAATAATAAGATATAATATTGAAAATGTATGACGTGCCCGTGAGGGTCTAAAGGCAAATAAAGAATTTTTATCTTTTTATCTATATTTTTATTTAAATATTTTTTTTATAAATCATTAAAATCGATTACTTTCTATATTGTGAGGGTTCGTAGATTAAGAAAGAAGTTGACGAGCTCGGTGGCTTAGTCGTGAATGACGCGACTTTGACACCAACGCTCGTGGGTTCGATTCCCACACAAGGCAAACATTTCTGTGCATGAACATATCTGTTTGTCTTGGTCTGGATGTTTTAAGAGAGGTAGGGCGCATCAAAGCAACCCGTCTGGGGAAGTACCTACCTCCAACTCACAGAAAACCGCAGCCTAATAACAACTCCCTAGGCCTAGAGGGTTGTTGTGTTCCTGCGTAGATGAGTCACCAGTAAGCTCCCAAGGAGATGCAGTGTAAGCAGCAGAGGAGGCATCGCGCGAGTGATACTTAATTATCGCAAGCATTAATAGGCTACGGTACCCACTTGACATCAGGTGGGCCTTATGATTGTATGCCTCCCGGCGTGTATAAAAATATACGATAACCACTTTATATCAGGTAGGCCGTATGCTTGTTGTATGTCAGATCTATATATATAAAAATTAAAGTTTCTCTGTATGTCCTCTATGGACTCAAAAACGTCTGGGCAGATTTTGATGAAATTTTCAGTAAATCTTCAGGTTAGCCCAGCAGGTGATCCTGTAAAGTTTGGTAGCGATCATATCAACCGTGCGAAGCCGGGGCGGATAGCTAGTGTTATATAAATAAAACTTCCAAATTATTATTATTCCCATTCTTTAACTACAAAGTTAGCGAAGCGAAAAATCTAAAGTATATAAACTTGGTTAAGAATTTAAATACATAAATATCGTAGGAAATAAATGATGATGAGGGAAACACAGTTTTTTGGCTATTATTAAATAAAAATCGTAAACAGCAACTCTAGAAACCTTAATTTTATTTATTACGCTTCTATGGTATTATTTATTTATTAATACGTATTGTATTGTATTGTATGGATGGGACTAATGGAAAGCTAGGATCTTTGCAACAGATTTTTAATAATGACAAAAAATTCAAAAGTCTTTAAAACTGATGTTAGTAAAGTCGTAACCCCACCAATTTTATAAGGAATGAGACGCAAGGAATATCATAGAAAGAATCCCTTCCCTTAGTAAGTTCCCATCTCATAGAAAGTATTTTCAAAATCAATCCAGAATTGATGAAGATATCGTGTATCATACAAAAAACATATACGTCAAAATGATACCCTACTTTTTTTTTGACATCCTGAAAACCTGACCAAACGTGATGTGATTTTGTACCACTGCTACTGGGTAAAAAAAACTCTCAAAAATGTTGTTTCTTGTATAAACGCCTCTGGTGTTGCATGTGTTTAATAGCCGCTCATTTTCCACCTTAGTGGCATTATACCATTATACATTAATTTGGGAAAGCAACTCGTACTGGACAGGTAATTTATTTCAGAAGATGTAAAAATACTTATAGGCAGTTGTTATTAAATGTGTTGCGTGTGCCTGTACATCGGCTTGCTAAGACTGGTAGGTAGGTGTTTTCTTGTAAATTTTATTTGATTCTGTAATAAATTGCCTGAATCATTTTTGTCCTTTTCTGACAATGTCTTCAAAAGGCGCATCATAAGTACGATAAACTTACTACTAACTAGTTAATAAGTTATGAAGTTACTCTCTTGAAAAAAATTGATGTGTTATAATAGATTTGATAAATATTTAACTGACAGAGATATTTAGAAATAATTCAGCATAGGTCATATAATTTTAATTCTACTACTTGACATGTCTTTTTAGTCACGGGTATTATTCCCGATCATTTGATAGGCGGAAAATAAAGAAAAAGAAGCGCTTAACGTGTTGAGCTGCTTATCAAACATTGTTTTGCCACCAGACACATTGCACAATGCTCAAGTGAGAAAGGCTAAAGTTGTTAGTTGATGACACTATAAAAAAATAATTAAAAACATCTGAATAAGTGAATTTATGTCAAGTAATTGTGGTGAAACTGTTCCTTCGATCGGGTGTCGCTCGTAGCTACCAATTCAATTAGGGATGGAGAGGATCTAAATTGTTTTAGTGTCGATGGAACAGCATTTCGCGAGATCTTATATCGTCGACAGCACGTTTGGAAAACGTGGTAAGAATGTATAAAAATGGTGGTGAGTAAGTAATTCGTGTTTGTTAAAAGGGAAGGGCACACAGAACTCTTACAACAAATGGCAGGAATGAATGGCAGGAGTGGGAAGAAGAAGAAGAAGTACACGAGAAGTAGAATAGTAGCAGTAAGACGATTTTCGGAATACATTTAAGATTATTTTTGGCAAAGTTCTTCAGGAAACATCCAGGGTTAAAATAAATGGATTTTATCGAGCAGAGTGGTCGAAGGGTTAGCTAATGTCACACCAAAGGCTATAGGTTCGATATCCACACAATGTGTGCATGATCATGTCTATTCATATATATATCAATATGCTCTAGCTGTTTTTAAAAGAATTAGAGCTCATCAAAGCAGCTCGACATGGGAAGTACCTCCACCTCATAGAAAACCAAAGCCAAATAACAACTCCCTGGAGGATTGCTGTAGTTCCTGAGTGAGCTCCTGCGAAGTTAATGTGGTAGAGCAGCAGTGATGGCAATATGCGACCGATACTTTCTGTATTGCAAGCGTTCATAGGCTACATCAGGTAGGCCATATGCCTTCCGAAGTTGTATAAAAAAAATGGGAATTACCTATTCCGATATGAATATGGTTAGGGTGCAACAAAAAAGGCTCAAGCATTGAGCAGTCAGAACCCGTTATATACGTTTTCCCATACATTTCGCGGTCGTATACGATCACCCGGGTTTCGAAGGGTTAATAGGCCTCCCGACGTTGTATAAAAAAAAACAAGATAAATGTAGTTAAAAATAACTATAAAATACGTATTTTGTGCCAAAGGGCTCATACTTCATTCATACAAAGGGCAGGACGAGCTCAAACTCTATAGACTGCCTGTTGTCGCACATGTACTATATGTACATTATTACATTATGTACATACAGGTACATGTGCAACTTTATTATTTAAGTATAAATAGGTGATACGTAAAAATATAATTCTGACAAATAAGATCAGATATTCAGTTGTTATTTATTAGAATTCAGAAACTTTCAGTATAACCTAAGTATATCGTAGGTGGGTATATTAATATAATTATTGCGCACCATCTATTGTACGTTCGTAATAACGTGTCTCTTAGGATATATTTATTGTTTTTCAAAGTTATATATTTCTATTAGACCAGAAGAACAATCTGCCGGGAAAAGTTGTTGTGTTACTGGTAACTGTTACGACATAAGTAATATAAACATAAAATAACGAGCTTGTAGATCTAGGTCTAATTTTTAATATGCTTGGTACCTATCTAAATTTCATTCATTGATGCATGTGGCGTGCGTAAGAGGGTGGTAAGGGGAAGGGGGGTTGTGGAGGAATAAATGGCATTTGACTATATCCATACATCCATCGGTCGGCCATCTCGCATGGCGACTGGGGCGGCCTTAGTAGAAATGACATAACTACAATTTTCTTCTTTGGTATAAAATGATGTATATCTTCACGCCAGGTCCCTTGCGGGGTAGGCAGAGAGGACCGAGCGCCATAAGATGCGGTCCTTACACACTTGACTCACTTCTCTAACATTCATAGCTCTTTTCATGCACGCTCGCCTGTTCCTGGGGCTCCTGACATCACCTTTTGATAAAACACGACCAATTTGGTCATGGTATAGTGCTAGTATATATAGTATAGTATAGTGCTTAGTGTTCCTCGGCTCGTATATACTTCCACTTTCGCATTGTATGTCTGTTTCGTCATTCTTTAATGCTGCATTCTTTCTACATGCTTACTTTCTACATCGAAACCAACGAAGGTTGCCTTTTCTTATGTTAACACCGACACTCTCTTTTAGACTAACTCACTCTCTTACGTCATCATTTCGAACGCAGTCAGCAAGCGTTATGCCACAAATTGTTCGCAGTTCTCGCATCTCGACCGCATTTATTAATACTTTCATGCTCTTTCTGCCATACCCTGCACTCACTTCCATAAGTTAGCGTTGGGATTAGCACCGCGTTGTGTACAGCGAGCTGTGCCTTCTGGCTTAGATTTCGCCTGCCTAACAGTTTACCCAACGCATGAAGCGTTGGGTAAACTGTTAGGCAGGCGAAATCTCTCACGTTATTCTCTGCACTCACGTCTCTACATCAGCGGTGTGCCTTCCATCGCTGCTGAAAGCGCTTCCAAGATATACAAACTCATCCACTTGCTCCATCACTATATCATCAACCATAATCCTAATGTTCGTTCTGGTTGTCTCTCTTTTAAATACCATTATCTTAGTTTTCTTCGCATTCAATTGTAAGCCTTTCTTCATAGAATCGTCTTTCATTGTTGTGACTAGTGTTTGCAGTTCGAATGGTGATTCTGCTATTAATTATTCTCTGCTATTAACTATTGTTAAGTATTATTTTAAATATGTTATCCCTATCCAAAACCATAGATAAATGTGGTTGGTAATCTATCCAAAACCATGGGTTACTGGCGGTTAGTACCTACAACGTAAAGACGCAAAGAGACGGAAGCCTGCCATAACTGTTATATCAGATTGCTACTTCTGGCAGGTGGTGGCTCGCCCTTCACTGTATGTAATGCATTCGGTGACAAAACCGGCGTGAGTGACTCGGGCGTGTCGAGAGATGTGCTGCACTTTCTCCGAAATGACTGGCTACGTTTGCCCTTTAACTCTTCCACCACTGGAGCATATTGTTGTGTGGATTCGCCTCTGGGCGGTGAATGACGATAACTAAGACCTGAAAGTCCTGCAGGCCTTCTTGGGTTTCCAATCCGAAAACACACCGGAAACGAAGGTTCTGATCGACTCTTTGAAACACTGGGGTACCCACCCGTAGTGTCGTCGCTCATCAACAACTCGCCATAATATATGCTAAAATTATTATTATTGTAATGCAAAAGCAACTCTTTGTGTGTACCTTAACCTTACCTAACACCTAAAAGAAGTAGTCAACCTATACCATGTGTCCATCCATAGGTCGCTAGTTCAAATTCGGCTCGAAGGACCGTAAAGAAGTACGGGCTGCTCGTACATCTTTAGATGTTAACTTGTTTAAAGTTCTGCTTTGATTTTAAAGATGTTTATTAAAATATTGATAGAAATGATAGTTATTGATAATATGGTGAGTTACACGTCTGCTGTGATGGAATACAAATCGGGAACTGATGTATGAAATTATAAAATAAATGTATAAACTAAATATTGATGGCGCGGCAATTCGCTAATGAAGGACGCCTATATCGTACAGGTACATTTATAGAAGGTAGTCACAGCTTCATTCTATAACTTACATTTACAACATTAGTAGAATTTTTAATAACAAGTAATGAAATTTTGACATCGAATATTATAGTGATGGCGATACTACACTACACTTGGCTGGCTACAGTCTACAGTCCTCTGATCTATCATTTATCGTGCCCAAAAACTATTAAATAAACATATATTTACTGAATACTCATCCGCGTAGATACAGTCCTATTATAGTCTAATACGAGCGCTGAATTACAAATACTAAATAAGATGTCAATGGCGGAGTCAGTTAAGTATATGTATATTGCTCAATAGGGGAGGGGATCACACATAATAATATGCCATTGGTATTCTGGAGCGAGGAAGAATGCGAGTTCCGTCGCGGGTGGCGACTGCCCGGCGTGCCTGCGAGGCACTCGCTGCATACCGCGCCGGCACGCGGCACCTCCCTCGCAATCGCGAGCAACCGGCCTTCGCCTCGCGCCTTGGCCTATTTTGCTTCTCGACCTGACAATATGATAGAGAAGGCTTTCAAAGTACCTATGCTAAAAAATAAACTATTGTCGTAACTTAGCAAGTAAAGAAATATATGCATATGCATATCACATAATATTTAAAATTTCATTAAAATCTGTACTGATCACTGAGCCCCGTGATTTCCCATCTTCAATACAAATTTTCTTTGAATTTTCGGAATTCATCACAATGTAGAGAAGTTTTCTTCAGAGACAAAATCATTAGGTTCATCAAAAATGGTAACGCACGAGCGATGCTCTGGTGTTGGAAGTATCCACTAGTTAACGTAACTGTTTACCATCAGGCAATCCGTATACTTGTTTGCATCTTAATGTTGTAGAAAAAACAATCGAGTCGTGCCTATTCATGCCACAGTTAATGACTCGTACGTACATTGTATTGCATATTATGTTATTTCGCAGAAGCCATGTTTACTATTTATATGTATATCCTGTGTGTGGTAGGAACATCGAGTACGTTTTTAATTATAGAACAGAAGCTTCGAGTTTCATAATAAAACCTAATATCGATCGACGGCTTCGACTCGCTCTCTTAACCATTTAAATCTATAAAGATTTTTAAATAAAAATCTGGAACCGACTTCTTTGAAGTTGACGCCTATTCACACAATTGATTTGCTTGCGCCGACTTCAGTAAACTCTGGTTCAATTTAGCGTTTATTTGTTTCTATTGACCGATATTTCCTGCTCTACATAGAAATAATCTCTGATAAGCTCTGAAGACGTAGTCATACTTTAAGCGAATATTTGTCTCCAGAAGAACTAACAAGGTCTACACTTAAAGAACTTTGAAGTACAATGATAATAAAGACATAAGCAGAATTTTGAACCATCTTTTTAAACATCCTGAAGATATCCAATACCTTCAATGAATTGCATTCTGGACTGGAATTCATACTTGTACATTTCGATATCGATTTATGATCTTTTTTTATACCACTAAGGTGGCAGACAAGCTTATGACCTGCCTGATGGTAAGCAATAAGTATGTTAATCGCGTTTAGATTGTTCATTTGTGAGGGCTTTGCTTTACAGATTTCGCAGGAAACAGGTGAAGTGTCAGAAATATATGAAGAAATTTTGCCATCTATGATTGTCAAGAGCAACTCGTGACTTACAGGTAATTCTCCTACTTTTGTAGGCTGTATGTTTACGTTCTTAATATATTTTTGGAGCGACATGTAGTTCAGACCGTAAGAACTGGCAACATTTCTAAAACTATTTCCACGTACTGTAACCTCCTCAGAAGCTAGTCATATATTTAGATAATTGACGTAGCTCTATTAGTTTTTCTTATATTTTATTTGGTATTCTAGAAAAATACTTAATAGTAGACAAAACATCCCAAATTAGAAGAATTGTTACAAATTAGGAGAGTTGTGACAGGTACCAGAAAGTACGTTTCGATCAGAATAATGGCGCATAACCTTATAAACATGAGGCAAACCAATCATAAGAACAGTGTAATAACACGTATCAAATAATAGAACAGTGAACTACTGATCAAAAGTTATTTTTTAGCATTTATTTTTACGAATATAATATGTTTTACGAATATAGTATTGACGCTACCGCTTGCACTGCCAGTTGGCACGTGCTAACATTTAATCCAGTCGAAAATGCAATTAATGCGCTGTCTAGCCGTCACAGGTTATGAGAAATCAACATTATCACAAACTCTCCTCTGTCACAAGTGTCACAACCCTCCTCGGTTTTCCATACTAATCGGCCGGCATGTGTTTACAGTGAATTGAGGCCACCACGGCCTCTTCTGAATTCTTAAAAGTCATACCGCTTTGCTTTACGAACTTAAAGAAATCACAAGGTATAAAATCCGAACTATGTTGCGAGATGAGTTACGAGTTATACTTTTTCAGAGGCTATAAATTGTGAAAGTGTGATAATACAAGAGAATGTGGTTACTCGGTCGTATTTTTTAACACACTGGGAAACACATGGTAGTTTATCGCAATGGAAATAGGATCCATGCGGGAGAAATAACAGCAATTATATTTTATACCCACATTTCAATTTTTTGGGTCTGTTCTCATTTTTAGGGTTCCGTACCTAAGGGTAAAACGGAACCCTATTACTGAGGCACCGCTGTCCGTCCGTCCGTCTGTCCGTCTGTCACCATGCTGTATCTCATGAACCGTGACAGTTAGACATTTGAAATTTTCACAGATGATGTATTTCTGTTGCCGCTATAACAACAAATACTAAAAAATAGAATAAAATAAATATTTAAGGGGGCTCCCATACAACAAACGTGATTTTTTTTGCCGTTTTTATAAATAATGGTACGGAACCCTTCGTGCGCGAGTCCGACTCGCACTTGGCCGATTTTTTAACAACACGAGCCAATCTATCAACTACAAACACATTGTGTACCAATCAACAAGAGCCCGTTTCTGCATAGCGAGAAATCCTTCGACAGTAGAGTTGTGTAACTGTCAAATGTCAGTGTCCACTGCGTTTATTCACACAATTCTGGTGATTCAACTGATAGCTGCTATAACATATCGAGTGTTTTCTCGTTATTATAAAATAAATTAAATAATTATGGAATTCAAAGTCATTTGATGAAAGTTTATATAATATAAGTACAGTACATAATTGTCTTTTTACATTACAATATTATATTTATATTATGGATTTTCTTTAATAAACTACTTGCATAAGGTAATAATAGTACGTAATTCAAAGGACAATTATGTTGTGAAATTAATAAGTATCATTTAAAAATTCTCTTAACTAAGGTCTCAAAACGTAATGTGATTCGGAGTGTTCATTCACTTCGTTTATTAAAATTCTTCGTAAAGTAGACAGTAAGAGTTAATTTTTGGGGTGTTTAGCTAAAATAAATACTCTAAAGAAAGGATAAGCTCGTTCTTGAATATTTATGAGACTGCATTAGATCATTTATAAGAGATGAATATTTTTACTTTCGAGTCATCGAAATTTGTGCAAAAGGTATTTATTAAAGGCGTGACTTTTATTTCTAGTAATTATGAAAACAGAGTTAGATGTTCAGAAGTTATTATAATTTGAAAATAGTCGATTAAAACTTAATTTAAATAATTAAATGACTATTAATGTGTTAACTCTTCGTTGCCAACGATCGGGTAAACATAAATTAATAATCCAAAATGAAGTAAGTACTCACCCCAATTATTTTCTCAAAATTTATACAACAAACAAAACAAAAAATATCAATAATCAGATATCAGATCAGAACAGCAAGTGGGATAAAATCTGGCAGCTCTTTGTAAATGAAAAAGTAAATTAAACTTATGTGTGGTTTTTATTTCTCGCATGAGAAATCTAGACACCTGGCCGTGTTTAACCAAATTCATTTGGGCAATCATTACCAAATAGAGTTTTTATTTGTTATAATTCTCTCCCTGTGGAGAGATATTATTATCCCATTATCCAATGCTTTAATTGTTGTCGGTTTGGGCACACTAAATTGCAGTGCCATTCCAAGCCCAGGTGTTATAAGTGTGAAAGTGTGCACGCTGGAGATGCATGTGGGGTTGAGGAGGACTGTGCTTCATGCTTATCTTGTTCAGGTACTCATTACGCCACTAGTAAGAAGTGAGATAGGCAACGTGCTATCCAAATTTCTTTGACAGATAGATCCATGGCATATATGGAAGCTTCCAAATTACACCCTCCCATCAAAAAAAGTTACAGCGAAATTGCTAAAACTGTTTATGCAGTACCCCAAAGCGAATACCATGCCCCAAAATTCTTTTGTTAAAAACTCGTACAAGAAGACTGTTTTCTTGAAACTTAAAGGTTCCCCTGCAAAGCCCCATATTTTGCCTTGTCCATATTTAGAGGTTCAATGACGCAAACCATAAATTAAAAATATGTTTTGAAGCTTCTAGAAGGAAAGTTCAACATAGAGCAGTTAGATAGCAGCACTTCCTTTACATGAAATAAATCTTTATTCAAACAAGAGCAAGAAAATAATAATAATAAAAGAATATACACCGAGATAAGGTAATAAATTCCAGAATTAATTTTAAATAAAAGATGCATTCCCTTAGCTATGCAGATTAAAAAAATATATAAATCTAGTACCACGACTTCACACCAGGGGTAGTCGCATCTTCAAATGACTAACAAGAAATGGGTACCGCCCGACTCATGTACTCAAAGAGTCGAGTCGGCTCCGGGTCCCTAGTATGGGGTCGGTATAGGCACGTATAAATGCGGCTTTGAAGACCCAGATTTACATACACCCAGAGGACGGGAAAGGAGGAATCCTAGGCAGCGCAGACGGCGACAATATACATCCGAGAGGACAAACAAACAGACTACGGCTTTCGCGAGGAAATTCTCCTCAAGCACGTAACCGGGGAACTGGATCTAGGACGTGTCCGCTGGACGCTGTATCTCTGTCTCCATCAAGAAGAGCATGAAGGGCCGTGCCGTCACAAGGTGTTGGTGGACGGCATTAAGGTTTGAGTGATTTAAGTACTCGTATTTACTTAGTTTGAAAATTTTAATATATAATATTATTCACATCAAATTATTTAATTTACTTGTTAATCTACACAAGTAAAGCTCGCAACAAGCTTTTATGTCATATAAATTGTGTCAAATGTGAAATGACGTTATAAGTTAACAGTAAAAGATTTAGTATAAACGTTTATTTTTTTCTTTTTAGAGTATTTAAATAAAAGCTTGTTTTTAAAAAGGTTTTTTACTTTTAATTTATTTCTCTTGAAGCTTGTTTTTAAAAAGGTTTTTTACTTTTAATTTATTTCTCTAGATTGACTTTTTTAAGAGATGTAGGGCGCATCAAAGCAGTCCGTCTGGGGAAGTACCTCCACCTCACAGAAAACCGCATCCAAATAACAACTCCCTAGAGGGTTGTTGTGTTCCTGCGTGTGAGTGAGGTCACCAGTTAGCCCCCAAGGAGTTGCTGTGTAAGCAGCAGAGGAGGCATCGCGCGAGTGATATTTAATATATCGCAAGCGTTAATAGGCTACGGTACCCGCTTTGCAACAGTTGGGCCGTATGCTTGTATGCCTCCCGACGTAGTATAAAAAAAAAAACATAAAAAAATTCTCTAGATTTCGTACTTTAAGATAGCCGTTTCTCCCTGTCTTCGCTCATCTCATTTAAACTGCGTTATCTCATATGGGCAGCACGTTTAGTAGGTCTACTAATGTTCACTTTCGATAAATCAGTTACAAAATGCAAGATTTATTAATAACCAAGAAATATATTTTTTAACACCGACGAAACATCTGCTATGAAAAAATGCACTGAAAGGTACAAAATAATTGCTTTATTTCTTTAAATGGCTATAAACAAGTATTATAGTGTCTATTTGTGCTTAAACAGAAGTTAGAAATATATTTTTAAACTACCTAGTTAGAATAGAATCAATGTATTAGGACAATAATATACATTTCTTGTTATTTTTGGAGTCGGTGCCAGCACATTTATAGTAAATGGTTGTAAATAGGTTTAATTAGGCATTACTACATTATAGTATTAACGTAACTTTAAATATATTTTTTAAATCTAAGGAAATTTCTCAAAAAATGTAAAAAGGTTTACTGGCACCGTCTCCAAAATTAAACATCAATCGAACGCTGTAAAGGGTTTCACCCACACACAAATAAACCACATGGTTGCATAAAGGTCCCCTTACTCTCCAAACCGTTGAGTTTTTGGTTTTAGCGCCCAAATATCTCAGCGATTCGAGACTATTACCCAAAATGGGAGGACATTTTAACCAATAAGCCAATAAGTGACGGGTGATGTTGTTCCGAGATCTAAGGCAATAAGAGCCGTTACCTCCCGACCCGCAACCGTGAGATTTTTTACTGTATGAAATCGTGTCATTGGGAGTGCTAGGTTATTTTCTTCGTGGTTCACCAGACGAGCCATGGAAGAATCCACAGATAGAGTCAGCCATCAAGCCAAGTCAAGTTTTTAATATACATCATATTTTTTTTTTATAAACGTCGGGAGGCTACATTCGTCGTATGCTAGTGAACCTGGGGTAAAATAGTCATCGTAACCTATGAAGGCTTGCAATACATTAAGTAACACAACTGCTGGTCTGCTGCTAACATAGCCACTCCATAGGAGTTTTCTGGTGACTTCACTCACTCGCAGGAACACAACAACCCTTTAGGGAGATGTTATTTGGCTGCAGCCCTCTGTGCGGTGAAGGTATCTCCTCAGGCGGGCTGCTCTAATGACCTCTCCCTCTCTTAAAAACTCCTAGACCAAGACAAACAGACATGCGCACAAAAAATGGTCATGTGTAGGAATCGAACCTTCAAGCGTTGGTGTCAAAGTAGCGTTATTAACCACTGGGCCAACGGGATTGTCAAAATTTGTTTAATATAGCATAATAAATACATTTCATGATAAAAAAATTAAATAGATATTTCATTCTTTAGTCATAATTAGTCGAAGAAAGGAACGGTATAAACTTTATTGTAACTCGGAAATGTTGGAATAACTAAAGTAAACTTTCGTGCTATTTTCGTGCTCAAAGTAAAATCGAAGTTATTCATAACTTTTGAATCACTGTATACAGGATCTTTGCTTTATAAACACAGACATCACTGTACAAAATAAGAAATAGTAATATGCACTCAATATGATGTAACTCCACCTAAAATTGAATAACTTTTTATAGCAATACATGGATCACAAATAGAAAAAAAATCAATCTCGTAGTTAGAGAAACTGATTGGCCAAACTTAATCGATTAAATTGTATGGAGAATAATTTATTAGGATTCTGTTTCCACAGCGTTCCAACAAGACCACGTGTTTCAAAGGGTTGTCTGTCACTTGAAATTTGTACAGGCTGTGCTATTATGATCGCTATAACAACAAATAGCTAAAATGAAATTAAAAATGAGAAGCGCCCGCCATACAAAAACCGTGTTGTATTCGGCGTTTATATAATAAATTTATTTATTAATAATAATTTTACGTGTGCAAGTCGGATTCAAAATTTATTTTTTATTTTTTCCCTTCAGGATTTTTTAACAAATTATTTAGATTTATAAGACAAAGTAAATCCTGCCAGGGTTGTACACATGAACCTTGTACATTTGTGTGTGACTTTACGAAAGTAACGTTTATACTTTTATAAATTACAAGTGCTGGAGTTCGCGCTTCGCGCAAATCCCACCACTACTTTTACAAAATGTACTTTTTTAAATACTTCCGGTTATCAAATTAACTCCATTTTGATACCATTAGAAAGATGCAATTTAGTTTGACTTTCTGGTGAAAACCGCATCTCAATCGCATTTATAGTTTTATTTCTAGAGGCCAAAATGTCAGTGCAGAGAAATAGAGGGAGAAACTGTACTATTTTATGGGTTAGGGATTGCAGAGGTAGGTATAAAAATTACGTTTGTGGAAAACCTTTGTTGTCTCTTTTTCAATACGCTTGAAAGCTATTAAACCTTGAGATTATCTGAAATCTCATTTCATTTTTATTTTACTTTCATTTATTCAAAATATATGATTTACACTTTGAAGAGCCCGGAATAAATTATTATTGAAAATGTCATAGTCTAAGACCAGGCTCGGGGTGAGAAGTCGAATACTTAATAGGGCGCATTCAGCTGATATAATGAAGTGGCATCGAGAGCGAGCGGAGGCGGCGGTGGCGGGGTATCATTGGCCGCGGACCGCGAGGCGGACATAGGCCGTCGCGCAGTGCATGAGCGGTGCGTGAGCCGAACCTGCCGCGGCGAGCGACAAAACGGAGATAGCGAAGAGAGGTGGGCGCACGAAAGCAGCCCGACTGGGGAAGTAACTCCACTTCACAGAAAACCGCAGCCAAATAACAACTCCCTAGAGGGTTGTTGTACTCGAGAGCGTGCGTGAGATAATGGTTATCAGTATTCCTATAAGGAGTTGTTCTGTTAGCAGTACAGGGGTGGCACTCGCTAGCAAAACTACCTGTATTGCAAGCGTTCATAGGATACAGTAACTACTTTGTATCAAGTGGGCCGTATTATACTATATATGCCTCCCGACGGTATATAAAAAAAATTGAGAAATTTCTTACGTCAGCCCGTATATTTTTTACATAAGGTCATGCATAACTTTGCACAGAGTAGTCCGAATTCATTTTTTTTTTATTTCATATTATAAGTATTGAAATTTAGAAAAATAAAGATTACTACGCTACATAAGGGAGACCTGAAGCTGAACAGATGGCGAAAATGGAAGACAAACGAAGCAAATCAACCATTTATATATAGCAACAATCTCGTGTTTGAATTTATTCATACATCTCAATGGGGAGAAAAGTTAGGACGTAAAAGTAATTTTCTGCTGCCAGCTCAAGTTATTATGCTGAATGTAATAAGAGTTATTAATTGAATTTGGAATGTTAAGCGTGATTTGTGATGAATGTGTGATTTAATAACTCATCGTGTCTCTTTTACGACACTAAACTTTATCGATCTTCGTGAGAGAATGTTGGATGGGATCGAGCATACCGAAGACGAAACGGAGGAAATTTAGAACTTTCGGGTTTGCCCAAACGTAGTTTGCACGAAGGCACGGTACTAACTCCGTAACTCTCTCCATTTGGCTAATATAACAGTGAGGTCTGTGGAAGCTATATATCTCATGATGTTATTCAGAAATCTCCTAATCCAGCTTCTTTAAATTCCAAGCGCAAGCAAAAATAGCAACACTGTTATGAAAAATCAATCAAAGGGCATTACTATTATAGAATTTAATCAATTAAAAAAAAAACAATTACAATGTAAACGAATAATTTCTGTAATTTAAGTTGTCTAAAACGATTGTTGTTTTATATCTTAATTTGAAACATATATGTGCGTAATTACGATTGACAAAATGCAAGTTAATTTGCAATTCTATGGTATTTATAAATGTTATTCATCAAATTGCTGAATAAAACGCTTATCTTGTATATAAGGACAAGTCTTTATTCCGAAAGCGCTCACCATACCTTCACGCTCTCATCCGCCCGCGCGTCGCCGTTTCACCCGCTCTCTCAACCACCTAGGGTTGGCGGCGGCGTCGACGAGTCAGCCGGAGGCCGTCGCGGCGCTGACAACGCAGTAGTCTCGTGCTTGATGCGGCACCCTTAATTCACTGACTGCCGTTTTCTTTGAAAACTTAAAATGGATGTGGAAGAGTTTCGCGTTCGTGGCAAGGAGATGGTAGACTACATTTGCACATACATGACAACTTTGCGTACGCGACGGGTGACTCCATCTGTAGAGCCTGGTTATCTCAGAGCTGCCTTGCCTCCTGAGGCGCCTTACCATCCGGAGAACTGGGATGATGTGATGAATGATGTGGAGAGTAAAATCATGCCAGGAGTGACACACTGGCAGCACCCTCGCTTTCACGCGTACTTCCCCGCGGGCAACGGATATCCTTCCATCCTTGGAGACATGCTGTCAGCAGGCATTGGGTGCGTTGGATTTTCATGGGTGAGATAATTAACTTTCAAAACTTTTATATATTTATTACATAAGCTGTTTGAATTTTCACCTATACAAATAGTAAAAATGACAAACGGGCAGATAATATACATTGATATTACAATGCAAAATAAAATGTAAGGTATTGTAAGTGAATAATTACATACGTTATGGACCCAATCAATACATAGCATATATTAAATTCAATATCCTTGTCTGTTTGATTGTTTGATTGGTATTTTAAACTAGTAATGACAATTTCATCCGGGAAAATCAGCTAGATTACAATAAAGCATTAAGTAGAAATTATATTAACTGTCTGATAAAAGATATCTATCGTTTACACTCCTTCCGTCATCGTAATTTAAATTATAGTGATTAACAATAAAAAAATATATAATATTACAATTTAAAACATTTCTGTTAGTTGCTGTGACATAAATCATTTAGCAATTTAAATATTTTCATTTGACACGTGATTAAAACAAAACTATTTCTTTCAACTTTGATGCCATGTATATTTTTAATAATGATATAATAGGCGTATAATACAAATTATGTCATTTATACTATTTGATTGATGAATTCAAGTAAAAGTAGTTCTTTTCCAGGATTTATCTCCTTAACAATTTGATCAAAAACGGTTTAATGGTTTACGCATGAAAACGTGACATTTACCGTAACGTTTTTATAATATAGATTAGTAACGATTTACAAGCAGTTGATGTCTACAATACTAATAACAATTTAAACATATCCGCTATAAATTATTTTTCTCATACCCATTTGATTTGTGGAACATTACCCATAGCTTATTTTTCTATGCATTGCTTAATTAACGATGGTAAACATAAATCAATTTATACGCGTCTTATGTTGACACGTAGAGGACTTTTAAAAGAGACTTTTTATGTAAACTAGGTTACGTTTTATGCTACAAATATTTAACATAATCACATAAAAAAACTCCCCGTACAAAGTCGTTTCTATTGCTAATATCGAATTTTAGATACTTATATGAATGAGCTTTAAATATTTAAATATCATGTACAGTGCTTCTGATTTACTCATAGGTGTTTCTATTTTATTTATTTTTATATCTATATGTATATAAATCTCACGCCAAGTCTCTTATGGGGTAGGCAGAGAGAACCAAGCGTCACATGACTAGGTCACCTGCACACATGCTGTACAATCAGCACAAATGGACAGTACAGCATGTAATAGGGCACCGTCTATTCCATATACCGACTTCGAAATTTCTAGTATCTATATACTAGAAATTTCGACGATCCTATGAAATGCTTTCTCGAAATCCACTAAACAGAGAAATCCAACAAAAAACTTTCTGACCTCCACGATATTGAAGAGTAAGAAAACTTGTCCCATTCATCCGCATTAAGTTCGGAATATCAGGTGCATAGTGTTATGTTACTTATTGAGGAAAAGAGTGTACAAAAAGGGTTACAAATTTATTAGGGCTTTTTATACAAAATATAAAAAAAAGGTTCACTAAGTTCGGCTAAATAAGGTCTTTAAGAACTCGCGTTATCTTTGTCTAACCGGAATATCACTGTTATGTTCACTGGAATGTGGCACTGAGTGGCCGCCGGCTATAGTGGCCGACGACTGTAGACAGCTGGTTAGCGTGCTAGCCAGCACGCAGATCCAGATGTAGAAGTTGTTGGTGGACCGCCTTACGGACCAACACCACAGCGGAAACTCCGTCAGCCGCCGTGGTCCACAACAGAGGCTGCAGGTATTATAATTTTTAAATTAGTTAGATGTCCGGAGATTATCGAGTTTGGAAAAGGTAGTAATATCCCGAGGGTTCACCACGTAGCCCTCAGCAGGAGGCTGGTGGTCTCAGACGTAGTGCACTGAATCTCTACTACTCGAAAGCTTCCTCCAGACTGCCTTGTTTTCTGTTTTCCGACACTAAAATGTAATATTTTAAAATTTTGAATTACAAATAAATATTTTTGACAAACATCATTCGGTTCACAGAGACAATGTAGTGTATATCTCTACAAAGGTTTTATAAAATATATTATTCAAAAAGGTTATTACATTAGATATTTTAAACATTACAATAGGCACCTCTGACAGCATTCCATCGGATTTCAAACTATACGGATAGCCTTTGTACAGGGGTAAGATGACTGCGCCAATCTTTTGGGTCGTTTCCCGTTCTCCAGCATAAATTGTACAGGACCCAGAAAGTATGCAGAAACAAGCAGACAGGACGTAAGTGCTACCTAGTTTAATCGAATAAATAATTGAGTGAATAAATGAATCTTTATCTTTTAAAAAACCATATATTCTCATCCATAGTAATGTTCTCATTTGTTATTCATTGGACGTTGATATTGCAGTTGGTGATAAGCTCACTCGAGCATCCTGAACATCACCACACATTTCCTCAAAATATCCCTTTACTATTCTAACACATCCTAAGTGTTAGCAAGAATGTCACCAAACTTTATCTTATCCATTCTGGATGTTGACGATCCAATTCATGTTTTTTTTACCTCCATCTAAAATAGTTCTGTGTTTGCCTGGAATTTTTCTGTTAGCTTTTCTTCTTTGTCCAGAATTATTCTTCCCCGGTTCACTTTCACTAAAACTTTGATTTCATTCCTACACCTACGTAAAACTTATTTCTTTTGTACTATTAAGCGCAATGTTGTGACATAATTTAACCATGCTTTTCTCTTTATTGGGGATTCAACTTCTGCACCCAATCTTCTCTCCCACCTACATACCTTACCAGGTTTTATCCCACTTTGTGCATCGAGATGCTTCTTTAGCGCAATCCACCATATTTTATTTTACCTTTATATTGTCTTAATTAATTAAGTAATTATCGAGTTAATTTTATTCATTTATTTGGGAACACCAATCAATTGTTACATTATATCATATAATTTTACATACATTGTGAGATTTCAGATCTAATGCACAATATATAGTGTACACAACATACAGTATACTATAAATTACAGATATATATTTAAATATTTGTACTTCTATTTCTATTATGTTACCTAAATATAATCCTTAATAATTATTAATTAAGTCATAAATAGATTTGTGATTCTATTCATTAATAAATTCTAGTGCATTATTATCAATGAGAACTTCTGTATTGACAGAAGCCACATTTGGTAGACTATGTGATCTCTACGCTGTATAAAAGATAGCCAATCTATAGATATCCAAAGTACTGCAGTCTGTTGTCATAAGATTTTAATTGCTTGCCCTTACTGACAGAAACAAGGTGCCATAGGAAACGCTTTTGTACTCGCTTCAATCGCAACGCGTGTGTATAGTAAGGACGCTAGACAAAGCAGCAATATTTCAGTATACTTCGTACAAGACTGTTAGAAAGTACCTATATTTTTTTATTTAGAATTTTAAATTTTGACATTTCTCATTGTAAAACCTAACAATTTGAAAGTTTTCTAATAATACATACATACAGATCGAGCACTAGGATTACGCTTGATGATGTAGTGTTGGAGCACGTGGATGAGATTGTATATCTTGGAAGCGTTTTAGCAGCGATGGAAGGTACACCGCTGATGTGGAGAGGCGAGTGAATGCTGGGAATAGTGTGAATGGAGCATTGGATTAACTTCTAGGCAGTCGAAATATAAGCCAGAAGGCACAGCTCGCTGCACAACGCAGTGCTAATTCCTACGCTAATTTATGGAAGTGATAGCTGGGAATGGCAGAGAGAGCTTGAAAGTAGAATAAATGCGGTCGAGATGAGAGCATTACGCAAAATTTGTGGCGTAACGCTTCCTAACCGCGTTCGTAATGATGACATAAAAAAGAGAGTTGGTCTGAAAGAGAGTGTCGGTGTTAAGATAAGGAAATGCATGCTCCGTTGGTTCGGACATGTAGGAAGAATGCAGGATGAAAGAATGACGAAACAGATATACAATGCACTTATTTATTTAAAATTAAAAAAAACCTTATTCATATATCTGAACTTTAAGAAACAGATAAATAAACCGATAAATAAACTGTAAAAACTAAGTAAATAATACATCTATAATTTCGAGCCAAATTCCTTGCGAGGTAGAGTGAGCGAACCGCGCGCAACATGTCTCGGTCCTTACACACCTTACTCACTTCTTTATTATTCATAGCACTGCGGTCGGTTTCTAGGACTCCTGACCTGACATCACCTTATGATAAAACACGATCAATTTGGTCAGAGTAGGTAAGTCTTGGCAGTTATCCGATCCAATAGAACATGCCTCTTTTCATATTTAACACTAACATTCTCAGATCAATTTGTTTCTAATATTATCATTACGCGGTCTACGAGCGTTATGCCACAAATTTAGTGTAACACTCGTATTTTAACTGCGTTTATCTACTTTCATGGCCTCTCTGCCATACCCAACTCTTGGTTCCATAAGTTAGCGTTGGGCCTACCACTGCATTATGTATAGCGAGCTGTGCCTTTTGGCTCAAGCTTTTACTGCCATTTTTTTTAAACGCTTTATTAACAGAATTCCACCAAGAACAGCTTCATAGTTGTCATATTTGGTCCCAACCTATCCATTTAAATTTCCACACATAATTACTTTTTCGTTCCCCACAGCTAAATCTAGAACATCTCTGACATACTCCCAAAACTTCTCTAGTTCCTGAGCACGTGCTGAGTTTACGGAAACGTATGTTGCTACCAAAAATACTCGCTTGGTGCCCAGTTTTATGCAAGCCCAGAAAAGTCGAGGCCCTACAAAACTGTAATCTTTTTTAAATCAGAGGCTAAGCGGGAAGAGAGTATGATACCTACACGGACATTGGCACATCATTCTACCAGGAAGATTATCAGTGTCGCTTCCTTTGCGTTTAATCTCAGTCACACAAATCATTTAATCGTTTCTCATTCATTACGTCCATCAGTTCATTGATCTTGTCATTCAATCCACCTCTCACATTCCACGCCGCATGCAGCTATATTCTCACCGACACGGGCGGATCGGTGTGTGTCGCCCCTGGGGGACGTCATAATGCAACATCACAATGCTCTTGGGCTCGAATTGCAATATTATAGTGTTAACCCATTTCATCGTAGTCTCATTATACCAGTGCTGTAATGTTCCATGTCCAAGCGCTACATGCTACGTAGAACATGCCGCCTCGCCTGTAGACTCGTAGCGCTATTAGAAGTATCTGCTGCTTCACTGCACTCGGAGCTTCGTAGAGTCTTAAATTTGTAGATATGTAGAAGATACCGTTTAGTATCGTAAGAGGCGATATCTAACAAAAACATATAAACATTTGATCAAGACATTATCTATCCATTCCTTCGTTATTACCTGTTCGTTGCCTCCCAAAAATGTTACAACTCCGTAGCTGGAAAAGTATTTATTAATTAAATACGTAGTTAGTTTACTTCAAAAATTCCTTTGAAGTTTTTGTATAAATATTTCCGCGCTTGTTCAAAGCAAATCGAACGCGACTGTATATTCATACTTATTGCAAGTTCTTTAATTAAAATATCACTTTAAATACATTAAGAAGGATTAATTTCACTTTAGCAGTTAGGAGACGAATGGGTACTTATTTTATAGATTACTTAAAATACATTTGGTTCATACACCGATATCATTGCGAAAATACCTCTCTGAATATGTGTTAGAGTTATACGTGAAAAGAGCTATTTCAAGAAGCGGATGAGATATGCAAATACCGAGTCATGTGGTACTAGTTTCTCTGTGCCTACCTCGCAAGGGATTAGACGTGAATATATAGAAATATTGAGGTATAACTTTAGTTTAATAGTTAGAAGAAAGTCTTATATCACAGAAGCCAGAGGATTTATTTACAGATTTAATAAAGTGCATTAAGGTCCTTATACCAGTATTAAGGCTAAATCCTCAAATATCGTACAGCATTGTCATTCACGACAGTAAGAAAATAAGGTGTAGGTAATTCAGCAAAGTGTTTGACAAGCTCGGTGGCACAGTCGTGAATGACGCTACTTTGACACCAACGCTCGTGGGTTCGATTCCCATACAGGGTAAACATTTGTGGCATTCCTTCCGACGTTGTATATAAAAAAAAACGTTTTTGTACACGTTTTTATTTATTCGAAAATTTGTTACTTTTATTCATAAATAATGAAGTACATCAATGTTCTTCGAGAGTCAACTGAAAATCGATGATGAAACATTAATGTAGCTATGGCACTGTTACGTAAAATATAATATGTATAATCGAGATTGGATACTTTGTGTGACAGCCAGTGATAGATGAGCTACGCTGAAAGTGCATCTGTACGTTCGAAAAATCAGTGGTGTGTTTGAAAATGTTATGCTTAATAATAATGTCTATCCTTATACCTTACTTATAGGTCTTTGTGGATTTACGTCAGGATTTAAATAATACAGAAACGAGATCCTGTACAATACAATATCTACAAATATTGACAAAAAGTATAACATGCGATCTCTAGGCGATATCTAACAGACAACCTAAACCTATAAAAACAATTTGTAAAACGGCTAAGTAAAAGGAAAAATGTAGAAAATTAAAGAGATGCTCCCAAGGAGATGCTGCGTTAGCTGCAGAAGAGGCATCGCGCGAATGATAGTTAATGCATTACTAACGTTCGTAGACTACGATAACCGTTTTACATCAGGTGAGCCGTATGCTTGTCTGCCTCTCGATGTTGTAATAATACCATTTTTACGTATTAAAAAAAGAAGCTGGTATTTTTTGTTACAAAGTTATCTATTTTAGTCATTAGGTACATTTATTGATCAATAATTCAAAATAAAAGTACCACGCGGAACATGCTGGCAATGGTGCATTCCGCTACTATTTGCATCCAAATTTACATATTATTGAGAGTAAACGCGGATTTTTTTTATGAAATGTCTAGAAAAACGTATTTACTTACATTTTAATACACAAAACCACGTTTTTCGATAACACAAAATACTTCTGCTGACCCCGGCACCGCCCACATGAAATTCGGAAATTTGAGTTTTATATGCGAACCTTAAGTACAAAGTAGCCTATACAATAGTAGCATTGAGGAATAATGCAGCTTCCTTTTAATATAAGAATATTCCGAATCGGAGCAGTAATTTACATTCACACTTTACATAATTATACATGTAATATTTTCTTTACGATGACGTACCTACTACATTTTTTCGCGAAAGATTTAATATTATATTTATCAGTACTCGATATTTGTTTTTACAACGGATAAGCTTATAGTTACCTACCTGTATAGAATAGTTATATATGTGAAAACGTCAATGACTTCAATTGCAACCGACGATATCGATTATCTAACGATGGTCGTTATACATAATTTACGCAGTTGTAAGTAAAGGTAGTGTGTCTATTAGATACTGTATGAACGAAGATAAAATGCTTGTGTGCTTCGGGTAAAGATGTAGATAATAAATCAATCATAACATAAGAGAATATTACATTAAAGAAAAGATAAAATTTCTTTATTTGCGATAAGGCCCCCACGGGTACGTGTCGTCTTATATTTTTAAAATTTAATCCTAATGTAGCATATTCAATTCTCTTAGTTAATATTTTCCTTTTACAATCTACTAGTATTCAGTCGTAATTTTCCTAAACTGCAAATGAATAATAATTAACTCCTTATGTAAACATCTCATTAAGTTCGTCGTACTATTAATCGGACATAACAATGGGAGAAATAGTAATAAAGAGGCTTAGGCCAAAGATTGCACTTCATTACAATAAGAATTGCAGAGATATAACTAATTTTATTTACTGAAAATTAAATTCAACAAAATAAGTAAAATACGCAATACTCCCGTTAAAAATTGTTTAATTCAATGTGTAACAATCACGAACACCTAAGGCTCCAACTTTACTAGCTAATTTCGTCTTTCTGTTTTGGTTTGCTCCACTTCGTCTCCCCGACTATATATAACTTACATTTTTTCTCTATCCTTCCTTCTTATCTCTATTCTCTCCTAATTGTGTTTAAATTTCCTTGTATCCCCCTAACTCCTATTATTGATTTGAATTTTCCAAGCATGTAATAGGTAGAACACATTTTTATACCACTAAATTGACAAATAAACATACGGCCTGCCTTATAGTAAGTGAGATCAAGTTCAGGTTCGAATGTTTTAAAAGAAATATTATTTTTTTCATGCAAACTTTGGAATTGACACTTTTGGGAGAGGGATTTAGAAAAGTCCCCTCTATGTGTTCTCTAGACACTAGGATGATATTATCATCAAAAATCATGTTTGTTGTATCAGTGGTAGTACGTTCGTGTATTAGACATTCCGGCAGGCTTTCCTGTTTAATATTCGTTTCTAATATGTAACTCAATAATGGAAGTAAGTTTCAAAGAATAAAATAAGCATTTCTTTATTTCAGGCTGCCAGTCCCGCTTGCACAGAACTAGAAATCATTATGCTTGACTGGATGGGTAAGTAATCTTGGTAGTTTAATTTTTTTCATTACACTTGCACGTAACCAACCTTGTTACACTGTGTGACATGTTGCCCACGGAATTGTGTATTACCTTTTTTTTTAATAAAGTACACCAAATTGGAAACAAAATGTTTTGTGCAGTTTGATTTAGCCTGTTTTTTGTAATTAGTTCATGCGGACTGGCGCCGGCCAGCACCCATCCACTACCATTAGTAGATACATCATGCCGTCGCTGCCATGGCTGCTCCGGTAGTTTCTGGCCCGGTTGCTGCGGTCGTCCTCGCGATTGCCCGTCATCTGGAACAGAAACCGCATGCACCCGCCACCGTTGCTGCCATGACTGCCCTAGTCATCGCTGTGACACGTGTTTCGCCACTTCACGAGGCATCCTCAGGCGCTGTAGATGTTAGTTGCTAGAATAACATGGCACAAGAAATGTTTTGATTTCCACTTCAATCTTTGAAGTGATATAGATAATGTTTATATTTATAGTAAGCGGGAAAGTAAGGTCCAGGAAATAAATTTATACTTATTACCAGTAAAGACTAACGACAGCGGTGTTATTTCACATGTTTTTTTTTGTAATATACAACGTCATGTGACATACGTATCGCTAGCGTATTGTCACTCCTACTGCTAACACAGCAACTCCTCTGTAGCTTACTGACAATCTCACACAATCGCTCGTTTACTTTAGGCCCCTTCCTCACTTGGCGGTGCGGTATCGGTGCAGCAAATTACATGCAGTAAAATTTTTAGCACTTCGTTACCGAACGCCTATATTTGCTTCCACGCGTCCTGATTGACACGAGCTGTGCGAGAGCGGGGCGGTATACGCGCGACATACTGCGTCGCAGTACGGACATCCAGTAAGAATCCGAATACCGAGCGCGAATTCTCTAAATGTAGTATTTTGTTTCGTAATAAGGGGTGCAATAAGACACAGAAGTTCACGATAATTTTGTTTTGACATCATATACATCGCTCGGAATTTTGCATCATCTTGCGAAAGTTGTTGTGCCGCAATAAAAAATCTGCTAGAAATATTTTTGGCAATATACGGGTGTACCATATACTTCTTTCTTTTTCTACGCAATCGTAAATACATGTAACACGCAACGACATCTTTATAATCCATTATTTCACGATGACGGCACAAACGCGTCTGAATGTTGGCACCGAAAACATTTAGACAACATACCGACAGTAAACTGATAAGTGGAGAGATCTGGCCGACACAGTATACTGTCGGTATACCGCATACAGATGCCGCACCGATACCGCACCGCCAAGTCAGGAAGGGGCCTTAGCGAAGTTTCTCCAGTCGGACGTTTTGTTGCCGTAGTGTTTATCGCCGGAGCAACAAAAAGCCACTGACGCCGAACTCGCTAAGGCCAGCAGTCAAACTCGCCCCGTTGAATCCAGCTCCGGGAAGTGAAATCTCATTTCTTTCTTTCATTTATCTCATAATCTTTCTTGCAACTTCGCGTCTTCTTAGTGGGTTGCGTCGGGTGTATTGCTCCGGAGATTTTTTTTTTGTTCGTTCGTTATACGTCGCACCTACTGCCAAATAAATAAATAAATAAGTAGCTACTGCGCGTCGTTCGAGGTACTTAGGTATCGTGCAGGGTGTCGAAGGACAAATCAAATGCATCGTCTACTCTATTGAGCTGGAGCAGGGAGTGAAAGGAAGAATAAAATGATATTTAATAGAGGGAAGTTGTTAATATCTGTTTTGTAGCTTGTTCATGAGATAAATTTTAGTACTTATATTTTATAATTTCGAATAGTTTCCTAGTTAAAAAACAATTGCATTGACAATCGCAGCAGCGGAAGCAGAGACAGAACATGCATGGCGGCGACCGTGTGCATCTACTAACGGTAGTGGATGGGCTAGTTCGCATGAACTAATCGGTAGTGAATTCAGAAAGTATTTAGATCAAAATAAAATAGCACCATTACATATTTGTTTATCAAATTTGCAATCTACACACCTTGAGAATTTGCATGGGTCGTTATTTTGCTTGACTAGTGTAACGTACTCAGGTAAAATACTCCAGCGAGTCTTAGCGGGCTCAGCTTCGCATCTAGTAGGCAAGGCTGACTGCAGGCAAGTGTATCGCCTCCTCCTAGTCCACTTTACCTTCACTAGTGAAGACTTTAACTTCATTTAAAGAGAGACCCGCTGCTTCGTTTGGCGGCCGGTAGATTATTACTTATAACATCCAAACTGGGCAGGTCACACCGAAGACCCCAGCTTATCTGGGAGTACCATCTTGTAGCCGGAGATAATAAGATTGCTTGTCCATCCACCGCATCTAGCTATCTGAAGTCACCAACACTGTCGCCTGAAGCCAGCTTCGTCCACGAAGATAAAGAGGCATAGGGCAAGAAGCATATCGATCCCTACTGCTTAGCAGTTTGCAACCTCACAGGACGATGCACACCTCGTTTCCCTACCTCAAACGAACAGCTGGCTCAGATGATTTTTTTTTAATAAAATGTCGGGAGATTACAGGAATACAGCTCACCTGATGTAAAGTGCGCAACCATGGAGGTTTTCGCTCCACGGCCGCAACTTCAGCAACTTCCTACGCTGGAGCTGCCCTCGCGGTGGGCCAATCTAGAGTTCTCACTCCAACCGCGGAAATAGGACCCACTACACAACTCAAAGGTGGTATACTTGCCTCCTATTGTTGTCGAATTGCTGCCAAATTGACTGCATCACTCCGCCACGCTGCGAGTAAAACTTGGACACGTGTCCAATGCTCTCCCGTATGGAAAAGGGATTCGTTTTATTGCTAGGAGAATTTAGGAGCCGTACAGGCGTATCGATGCAATCTGGCCGGAGCAGTACCAATCCCAACCCAATCCTGTTGTGTTTCTGTTATTGGATATTAGCTACCCAGTAACTTTGCAGTACGAGGGTTTCATTAGATAAACCGGTGAAGGACGTCGCATCTGCCTTTGAATCGCTCGTGTATTCGGTCGCTTTTATGCGGTCAGCGAGTTCCTATACATGACGGGTGTAACTACAGAGGCGTAGCGAATAACAAAAAGACCGTCGCAATGCCACAGCTGCCAGGGGTATAGTCACTCCTCCGATGTCACTGACCGATTATATGCATATATACATATACGGTATGGTATGTTGATGTGAAAGCATCGGCCAAATGTGCCAACTGCGGCAAGGATCATGCCGCTAATGTTAAATGCTGTGCTGAGAAGGAAGGTCAGGCGCAGAGGAATTGAACTCCCAGGCGCTCCTCCCCTCAGGCAACAGCAATCACATCGTCCAAATACTCACCAGAAACCTCCTCATTTAACTCAAACTGAAATAAAGGAGGGTTGGCAAACAACAAGGAACAATCGCGGCCAGCCCAATCACAATCGCGTCTCAGATCAAAACGCGCTATTGGCTCGGCTGATGGGACAAGCGGAGCAGGTGAGATAAATTCCCACTTCAAAGACGAGGAATCGGTGACCTCCTAAAAATAAAAAGAGGAAAAATAATAATATTAAAGAGAGCTGAACCTCGAGGTCGAACTAATTCGCTGATGAAAAAAATTTCACGATTGAAGAGCACTACAACAAGCAAAATGACAAAGTGTACGCACACAGTTCTGAAGAAGTCGCCCAAGTGCTCGAAATGACACAACGTGCGTCACCCTGCGTCTGTAATGGTTTGGTGGAGGGTGTCTTATCAAGGAGTCACAAAGCTTCATTTTTGTTAACAGGGGGTGAAGACTTCAGCCAAAGTGTATCAAGAGTGTATCTTGGATCGTGTGAAACCTCTCAGCAATAAACTTTTTAAAAATGTACCTTGGACTTTCCAGTTGGTCACAAGCCACAAACTAAACTACCCAAGCCGGGCTCGAAACCAACGTTCCGGATTTTATGAGAGCTGAAGACTGGCTGGAAATTATGGTCAATTTTAGAGGACATGGCCGCTCGAAACGACACGCCGATATTGTATCTCTTAAGAAATTTCTGGAACAAGCAGTGGCTTTTCCCATTGAAACAGTGGGTAAATCTATAGATTCGTGGCCAGACAGATTAAAGGCCTGTATCAAAGGCAAAGGTGGCAATTTCGAATAGAATCGTTTTATTTATTTTTTTGCTGAGACTTCCATAAATATGTACATATAAATTTTACTTATAAAAAACTTCATAAAAAAATAAATCCATGTATATTTTTGACGAGCTCGGTGGCGCAGTGGTGAAACGCGCTGTTACACTACTTTGACATCAACGCTCGTGGGTTCGATTCCCACATAGTACAAACATTTGTGTGCATGAACATGTCTGTTTGTCTTGGTATGTCTGGGTATTTTCTATGTATAATAAGTATGTATTTACAAAAAAAAAATGTATTTAAGTATGTTTATCAGTTGTCTAGTACCCATAACACAAGCTTCGCTTACTTTGGGGTTAGATGGCGCTGTGTAATTTGTCCGACAATATTTATTTATTTATTTATACTTATTTATAACAGAACTTATGGCCGGACTAGGTATATTTATTAATTATTTCATATTTCATTTTATAGGAAAAGCTATTGGTTTGCCGTCCGCTTTTCTAGCTTTAGAAGAAGGAAGCAAAGGAGGTGGTGTTATAGAGGTAAGCTAATTGGCATTCTATACATTTAATCTATCTATATTTGTTTGTGTATTATATTTGATTGTGTATTTAAGTATAACATGGTAAATTGTCGTTATACTTGTGGAGAAATAAAATAAATAAAAATAAATATACACCAATGTATAGACGTATACATTTGCATCCCGTGCAGGTAGGCAGAGGGAACCTAGCGCCAAATGACTCGATTCTCCTTTTTGTACAACTTCCGGGAATGAGGCATACGTTATTCCTGATACACTTCATCCGTTACCGTAGCCTACCTACTGAACGTTCGGATGGAAGTATTACTTGCGCGTTGCATTTCCTATCACCACCATACCATCCCTTTACGTTAGCAATCACTCGCAGGAACACAACAACACTCCAAGGAGTCGTTATTTAACTGTGATCTTCTGTGACGTGGAGGTACTGCCCCGTCGATCTGCTTCGATGCGCCTTATCTTTCGTTTGCCAGAGCCTTCTTTGTTAATTACCAGGGTATGACTACTAGGACTTGATAACCTACACCTGCGCTAGATATCTAAGGTCGTAAAACAATGACAATGTGTAGCTGATGCCCGCGTCGAGTTATATTTTTGGCAAAACCCCTAAATATTTTGTAATATTTCAAAACCTAGATATATTTGTCACAGCCGGAGGACTATATAAGTTCTAAGGATCTAGATAAGTTTTTAATTGATAATATCCTGCATGACAATATCCAAGAAAATACTGGGTTCATCCCTGTTATTTCATTACACAGGGGATGAACCCCGTATTTTCTCATGAAACATCTTTTCCTTAACTTCAAGTAACATTACACATACAACCACCAAATAATTTATTGGTTTGTGCAACACAAGGTGGTTAAATGAAGAATATTTTGTTCGCGGAGAATATTTCGGATACCTTTGTTCTCCGCTCAAGATAGTCTACACAGGCCGTTGTCTTTATATTTCCCACATCAATCCTTACTCATTCCACTGCAGAGATACGGGTCTCCCTTCAACCGAAGGGGTTTAGAGCATACTTCGCCACGCTGCTCAAATGCGGATTGGCGGTCTTAACGTGCCCTCCGAACTACGGAAAACTCAAGATAGATAAACCCATCCATAGACAGGCTGCGGTCGACATTGGGTACCTGCGTGTTCTGTTAGAATGATACTCGCAATGACACCATCGAGCTCTCATTTTTATATTTAATAGTTAGTAAATCCAAAAATATCACACAGCGACTTACTTGGATACTTTTACAACCGGAAATTATATACTACTCTGAGCTATACGACGACAGAGGTAAAAATTCTCGTATGGCGATCTCACACACCTACGCACGCAACGTAGCTATAGAAGGAGGAAATGAAGCAACGATTTCACAGGGAACACGCAGGAAGTTGAAGTGCTTGAATGCTAGTAGCGTAGTGTTATATTTATCTCCCACGTGCTCGGAAATCCTGTTGTTATTGACAATCATGAAAATCCGGGGTCCTACTATAATGAAATAGATATGATAAATTACTAAATGTTGAAAATATTTTTGGCATTTTTGTTTTTTTTCTATATTGAAAGAACCTCTGCTTTTTTACAGGGATCCGCGAGTGAATGTATTTTAGTGTCGATGCTCGCGGCTCGCGCGAACGGTATCAAAAGGCTAAAGCACCAATTCCCCACTGTCGACGAAGGTCTACTGTTATCCAAGCTGATAGCATACTGCTCGAAGGAGGCACATTCGTGTGTTGAAAAGGCGGCAATGATATGCTTCGTGAAATTGCGTATTTTGCAACCGGATGACAATGCATGTCTGAGAGGCGAAACTTTGAAAGAGGTAGGTAGTGTTTCGAGAAAATAGTGTTCACGATCACTACTGAATGTAAATTTCCTGCTATATAGATATATAATTAAATGATTATTTAGAAGTATAGGACTACATAACTATGTTGAGACAAGTTTAAAACTTTTGGCTCTTTGCTTCACAACGAAGCGTAAAGTAAATTTGAATAATAATATACTCGTAACAATAATAACGCGAGAAAAACGAAGAAATTCCATGCAAATTAGTTGGTAATACTACAAAATGCATACCTTAAATTGTGCTCTTGCATTATTGCAAAATGAATTGGTGCAAGGCGCGGTGCAGATAATCAGGCGTTAATTGAATAACTGGGCGGCGCGGCAGCTATATGCCATCGGCTCAGTTCTACGGCTCGACTCGAGTGGAAGCGCTGCGGCAGCGGCACGACGCCATCCTTCGTTTAATGACTTGCCCTTGGATGCCGGAAATACGTGGCGAGCCACCCGGTAATGGAGCCGCATTGTGTGCCACTTTCTATGCCGCGAATATTGAAATTTTGCAATACGACCCTCTCATGGAAGTTTTCATTAATTGCGACCTCTCCTAAGTAGAATGTTCTGTCTATTGGCATTTAAAATTATATTTTCGCGGCAAATAAGTAAATTATTTGGTCATTCCACGTATTTCACAAACAATTTAATAGTTTGGTCCGTTTGTGATATGTGATATGCATGTACTTCTATGCTGCATGATTAGTTGGATGGATATGAAGCTAACAAAAAACCTTCATTCCGCGTTTGTTAGGCTTATGTAGTATAAAAGGACCGAATAGGTTTATTTACGTGCCAGATCCCATTGACGTAATTTCATAATTTATTTATTCATTCATAAACATGGGTCCGATACATTGGTGTTAAATAAGTTAATAATAAGTGCAGCTATGATTCGCCTTACTGGCATATGATACTATGTAGTTAGATGGCATATATTTTCTATGATTTCGTATGACCACAAAATGTCAAAAAGAGTTTTTATGGACATTGAGTATATAGTTTATTATTATTATTTCATTTACAATTACATTACAATTTGCCTCGATTGTAACACTCCACATTCGACGATTTTCCTATTCAATATATTACCGTAATTATGTAATCTACTACAGTGGGCCACATTACGACTTTGATGATTTATTTAATTTACGTATTCATTTACCCCCTATTTTTCGCGGTTGGTCTGTGGCTGTAGCAGAATAATCAGCGTTTTGTTCAACAGGACAAAACAAGTAGCTGAGTTACAGCCATTTTGTGTTATTGCGGCACACATATGATATTTTTTCCTCGTTGCAGTGACCATGTTTCCTTGCATTGCTTACATTTATAAGCATAATTGTAACAAATTGTTATGTGTGTGCTTGAGATACAAATAAAGAATCTATCTATCTAGATATTGATAATAAATAGGTATTACTGAACTTTAAAAGTTGCGTTGAAATTAAAGATAAAATAAATAAGATAATAAAAATACAAAACAAGATAACAGAGTAGGTAGTGTACAATTAAATTTCACGATATTTATAATACACTAATTAATTATTAAGGCATCTTATCATTTAGAAATGTTTTCAAGTCATAATAAGCTTTTTCAGTTAGGAAGGTATTAAGAACATGGTTGTCGAGTAAAAAATAGCACGATACGAGAACTTGGAATGAAAGTGAAAATGTGTCAAAAATTTAAAAGATTGATCATTTAGAAAGAATGAATGACAAAAGAGTTACAAAATAATGTATGATTTTAAACTTTCCCGGTTGTTTACACTATTCATGTAGGTACGGAACTTACCGCGGTTTGTTTTTATATTTCCCCGATATTTCGGCGACATCGCAGACGCCATGGTCACGGGATGACTGGATGTCTTACTGGACTCTCTTAAAATCATACATTGAAAGCCGATACGGGTCGGAATTCGTACGTAAACTTAACCACCTAGAACGTTTGCGGAATAAGTACCGAAAGCTAAGTGAATCATTGTGTTTCTTAGTGAAATATCGTGCGTGATTCAGGTGTTAGACTACAATGTGTCCGTATAAAACCCCGGGCCGATATTAGGTGGTCCGCAAATATTCTAATGAACGCGAGTATGCGATTAATGCGAATGGTGATACGTAACTGTAGGTACATATTCCATAAAGTGCAAGTTGAGCTGTATTATGATTACGTTTGGAATACGGTGTGGTATTTTCTAAAGATGATTTCGATAAATGCGACCGCAATATCAAGCTGAACGTGTTGGGGTGTTATATGCTCTCAAACCCACGAGTTAAAGTTTCAACGCTTATCAGAACATCAGAAGTCTAACGGCACGAATGGAATCTTTTTGGAGAAACAAGTTACGGTGGTAAATCTGTCACAAACACCGTTAACTAAACCGTGTCGGAATATTTTATAAAAAGGGTTGAAGTTTGCGCTGACACCGATACGTATACCATATGAAAATATAATCGGAAACATCGAAGAGACAATTAAGAAGAATAATTTGCAAATTGCAAATATTAAGGCAAGATGTTTCAGTTACTTTTCGTAAGTCTACCACCAAATGGAAACATTATCCGTGAAGAAAGAGCCGCGATCTTCGAAATAAGAAATAACACCAATTTAATTGTTTTGAAGGCAGATAAAGGGAACGCGACTGTTGTTATGGATGTGGCCGATTATCATTCGAAAATGAAAAGCTTGTTAAGTGATGAGAATACGTACCAGAAAGTAAACTACAATCCAACCGCGTGGATTACGCGACGTACAAGAAGTTTAATTCAGGAACAACAATATCTTTTTACATACATGGAAAAGAAACACCTTTTACCCCAAGGAACACACAACCGCCTAAGTGGTATGGTTTGCCAAAAGTCCATAAACGTGCCATTACGTCCTACCGTGAGCCAGATAGACCCGCATACGAACTGGTAAAATACGTGAATAGGATATTGCAACCATTAGCAGGATAAACCGGATCTGATGATGAGTTTCTACGTAGAATCTCTCTTCACAAATGTGCCAATATCTGAGAACTTAGAAACCATAAAAGAGAAATTAAAGAACAGTAGTAAAGTTACTTGAACACTGTTTGAATTCGAACTATTTCGTGTACCGCAGTGAATATTACCTTCAGATGGACAGTGTGGCTATGGGCAGTCCTGTCGTTCCAGTTAGTGCCAACTTATAGATGGTACGAAGAAGAAACAGCATTGAATTCGGCTCCAGTATGTATTAAATTTTAGAAGAGATATGTCGAAGAGATCCTTAGCATTTTGGTAAGTGATAAGGAGGGAGTTCAGTGTTGCCTCGAGTATCTTAATTCCATACATCAGAAGTTAAATTTTGCTCTGGAGTTAGAGAGTGACAGTAGCCTGCCATTCCTGGATGTTAAGATCTCTGTTCGCTCGGATGGTACATTAAGCCACACGGTATACAGAAAACCTACTCACACTGACAGGTACTTACATGCCACTTCTCATCATCATCCTCGACATCTCCACTAATTGCTCACTCCCTCACGCGAAGAGCGTATGATATTTGTGATCAGGATCACTTGGAGTTGGAGCATGTACAGGCGGTTTTAACACGCAATGGATGCACTGAGAGAAAGTTCAGACCACTTGCACCACGAGGAGGTGAATGCTCTCCATTGACGGTTGACACACAGCCTTTCTTCTGTACATGAGAGTGACCGATAAAATCGGAAAGATCCTGATAAAATATTCCATTAGGATTACATTTACGGCCAGGAATATAATGAAATACATGCGGTCACCGAAAGATGTTTTCCCACTTGAAAAATTTGGAGTATATAAAATTGAGTTGCAGTTGTGGAAGCTCATACATTGGGCAAATCAAAAGGTCTGTGACATCAGAGGGTCAAGAAGCATATAGTTGCAGTCAAGAATATAAACATTGAGAAGTCCGCTATTTGCAAACGGTTCCCAATCACTGGATACAGTTGCATAATCCCAAGTTACTCTCAACTGAACGATGCTTCATACCGCGACTCGGTAGGAAAGCGATTGAAATAAAGAAGCATCGTAATTTCAATCATTAAGAAGGTTTCAAGTTGTCGGGAACGTGGAACGCAGTTGTCGAGTTATGCAAACGTTATGTGCAGGCTTCGAATAGCAAACTCCAACAGGACACAGGACAGTGTAGTGTGAAAGGCGCCGAGTAATAAGCGACGCAGAAAGAGGGTAGACAGATATGTCTGCCCTTAACGACTTCATCTACTCGCCGAGCTTCAATCATCCCGTGACCATGGCGCTTGAACTAATCAACCCCATGGCGTCTGCAACGTCGCCAAAATATTGGGGAAATATAAAAACAAATACTTAGAATAATATTTTAATTGAATTTGTAATGAAATATTTAGCTTTTGGTACAGAACAGAATATCCACTCACAAAATGTTCCTAACTCTTTTCGCTTACGAATTAGATTCCGTGACGTATTTACAGATGAACGAAAGGTAGGGTTTTTATACCACTAAGGTGGCAATCAAGCATACCTTGGGTGGGTGCCTGCTATAGTGTTTCGTTCTTTGTTCTTTGGGTACGGAAACGCTCCTATGCTCCTTAAATAATGTCGTCGATACGTTGAATTTTACTTTAGCAACTTTACTAATAATGTATTTTATAAAAACACTCAAATTAGTTGGTAGGCCTTCAAAAAGTACATAAATATCCTCTATTACGCCAACCTGCGCAATAATAAGTTCTTTTAACTTATTTTTTTTTGTTTACGCCTGGAAATCCTTTAGGAATATCATACGCTGTCTTGGGAGGCTGCCTGCTTATGCCGGAGACTTCAGCTGGAGTGCCATACTCTACGCTACACCAAGCGTAATTCATCCCACTGCAGGGATACGAGTGTCCCTTTGGCACTCTACTACGCTGCTCAACTATGGATTTGCGGAAGTCAGTGTTTTCAAGCCGCCCTAAGGCCACTGACTTAGCTTAACGACTGTCATCTATCGACTACAACTGGAACCGACGGCTTAGCGTGCCCTCTGTAGCACGGAGAAGCTCGAGATAGGTAAACCCCTCCATAGACGGGCTGCGGTAGACGTTGCTTAATCTGTGTGTACGGTTAGAGTAACACGCGCAACGACGCCATCGAGTGCCAGGCACACCTGTTGAAACCACTACGGTGTTCCTACTCACCTCCACGAACTGGAGCCTAAATATCCTCGACAGTCGTCTCGTCAGAGCACTACCAATCAGTAAACAAGATCTACAAATAGAATTAACTTACTGTTGTATTCAAGAGTGGTGACTGGTCCAGTCTATTGATGACTTACTATCTCAGTGACCGTATTAAGTGAAATAAGTGAGCCAATAACATGACCAGGCTTACGGAGAGTTTTTCTGACAGTAGCACTCCAACCAAACCTAACCTAAAAAAATCTGGCAGTTTATTCCAACCAAACATAACTTAACTTTGATTTTTGTTGACGTGTGGAAACAGCAGAGTCTTCTAACACAGCAGCAGATTTGTTAAAAGTTATGCGGTGATATTTCTCACCGCTAATAGGGATTTCTCTAGCGGTTACCCGGGAGGGCCCTCTCTCTCTCTCTGGCTGGAAGCAAACCCCAGACTTACTCCAAAGGTAGCGTGCCCGAACAACCTAAGGCACACTGATCACACCTCATCGACAACACAATGTCACAGCTTCACCATATTCCTCTGCCCTTCTTCCCATGTTCACTGCCGAGTGTGCAGTAAAAAGAACCAAATAGAATATTAAAAACACGGGTGTACATATGCAGGGCGAGCCCTATTGGTCCACATTATAACTAGATTTAAACAGACATATTGACGAGACTCTACTGAACATTTAGCACTGGATGTCGCTACCGGTTATATCACACAATATTTGTATCAAATTCGCGTCGGACTCGCGCACCGATGGTTTTGTACATTCAATTAAAATACAATAAAATCATCAGCCCAAGCCCGACACACACTTGATTGGTTCTTTATTATTTGCTATGTTACTTTAGCATTATATTTACGCCGAGTATCACGGTTGTGCGTATTACCATTTTTACTCTTAACATTAGAGCAAATTGTAGTAACCAACAGCGGAAGTAGCTCCTACCTTACAGAAGTCCGCAGCATAATAACAGCTCCCTGGAGAGGACGTAAAAAACGTATTGGATCTCATTGTTTACTTTCTTTCTTTTTATAATATAATATCTTATAAAATATAATTTATTATTTGTAATGAAATTCACCATATTACAATAAAAATAGCGCGGCCTAATAGTCCCGTTAGTAGTGGCACTCATTTGCGAAATGGAAAATATCAAAAACGCTATGATGATATTGAGACTGTATTGTGCACTTATTATATTATAGGTACATGAACACACAGCAGATGTGTTCATGTACCTATATAAGTGCACAATACAGTTCACATAAAATGAACTATACAACTGTATTTTATAAGGGATTAGGTATTAAAACACTCCACATTCATGTTATAATAATCCTCATTAGGTAAAAGTATATAAGAAATATAATCTTTTGATAATAATCACAGTTCTTCAAGTCAAAAATGTTCAGGATGAGCGCGTTCCATGTTTTACTTTTTGTGAGAATAGAGCCCAGCGTCTTTGTGAGGACCAGATTTTCATTTATCACAGATTTTTTTAAGAAGAACAAAAACGTGAATATATTTTTCTTTGTAAATTTTCTTTCATACATTGCAGGCAATGGAAGAAGACGAGGAAGCTGGACTTGTGCCATTCTTCGTTTCCACCACATTGGGTACAACGTCTTGCTGTTCCTTCGATAACCTACCCGAAATTGGGCCCGTGGCGAAAAAGTTCCCTTCTGTTTGGCTTCACGTAGACGCCGCATACGCTGGCAATGCGTTCCTGTGTCCCGAACATAAACATAATTTGGCGGGAATCGAATATGCCGACTCCTTTAACACCAACCCTAATAAACTAATGCTCACTAGCTTCGATTGCTCGCTTTTGTGGGTTACAAACAGATATTTGCTGACGTCGGCACTCGTTGTGGATCCTTTGTATCTTCAACATTGCTATGACCACACGGCCATAGATTACAGACATTGGGGTGTACCATTAAGCCGTAGATTTCGGTCATTGAAACTTTGGTTCATGCTGAGGAGCTACGGAATCAGCGGATTGCAGCGATATGTACGACGTCACTGCGAACTAGCAAAATACTTTGAGAAGCTAGTCAAAAAAGATGATCGGTTCCAAGTTTGTAACCAAGTAAAGGTAAGTAAGTAGGGTACTTATTCCATAACAAATTATATAAAAAATGACAAGTCACTGATTGAACGACTGACTTGCTTGTAAAATAAGCGAAAAGACCTAACAACAGTTTCGAAGAAATTACAATTTTGAACGTAACTTCCTTGACGTAGGGGGCTAGGAAAAAATACCCCGGGATATTTTTAACTTAACCGCGACAAAATTGCATCTTGCAGCCAGTATCGTTTTGTATATAAATATATATCAGGGGTTAAAGCTACGAATAAATAAGGGTTAAAGCATGAAATTACCGTTTTATACTTTGATTTTGCATTGAACCTTCATGGTGTGATATTTTCGAGTGAAACTTTTTTCACATGTTACCTGTTGAAGTTGTTCTTTTAAAAAATGTCCAGCATTTGATTTTAGAATTTCAATTGTTCTTTTTTATTCAGCTTAGACACGTAAGATAGTTCGCTGGGTAAGATGGATATTTCGAAAATCCGACTAAGTTTTGAATCAGAGTTCCGACGCGGAACTAACGCGGCAGATACGCCTCGCAGCAATGATATTAATACAATATCATTGGCTCGCAGTATCAATGCCGCGTTTGGAGAGGAGACTGCTAATGAACGCAGCGTACGTTTTTGATTTAAACGCTTTCGTAATGGAAACTTCGACTTGAAGAACGAACCACGTGGAAGACCGCTCACACAGGTGAATAACGCTGAATTCCAGGAGATGGTGGAAGCCGATCCGAGTCAATCTACTATTAGCGGCATGGTTTAACGTTACCTTACCTACAATATGACTTATTTGCATGAAATCAATAAGATAAAAAAAAATATGAAAAATGGCTTCCTCACAAATTGCAGAAAGAAACGCGTGTTGAAACTTGTTGCCTTGTTGAATCTGTACAGTAATAAAGGAATATTGGATCGAATTGCGACGTGAAGAAAAGTGGACTCTTTACGATAACCGCAAGCGAAAAATGCAATGGCTAACCCCAGGTCAAATGCCGCAACAATGCCCTAAAGCAAAGCTTACCAATAAAAAAGTGAGCGTTTCGTGGTCACTTCATGGCGCTATTTACTATAGCTTTCTCATTTCGAGTCGAGCAATAACAGCAGATGTTTTCTGTGCCGAACTTCGAACAATGATGTCGAAACTGGCAGTGGAACAGCCCCTGCTCTTGAATCGATCTTTACCTTTATTGCTCCATGATATGATAACGCAAGACTACACACTGCACGAGAAACCGTTGTAACTCTACTGGATCTGCAGTTAGAAACCATACATCATCCTCCATACTCTCCAGACCTTGCTCCAACTGACTACCATTTTTTTCATGATATGGACAATTTTCTACGTGGTAGGATTAATGTTCTAAAAATCAAAATGAAATAAAAAAATATTTTATTAGAGTTAATTCTTATTTTTATAAAAATATTAATTTATTAAAATTAATTTAGGCAGACTGGGTACAATTGTGACAATTTTCAATTGATCGCCCATAGTTTTGTCAGTATGTCAGTTAGCTTCACGGAAAGTGTTTTTATAGTGTACATGTACATTTGTTTACGTATAGTTACTACAATTTTGTCTCCAAGTGCAATGGATAACGCGTAGGAGCAAATTAAAAAAAAAAGAAATTTTGTCACAACGGACCACAGGCCAGGGGCGGTTGTGACAGTGTGTGGGGTCGGTAGTGACAGGTTCAAAATAAAACACCAAAAGGGTCTAAATTCACGTTTATTGCAAATAATATCAAATTAATACAATATAACATTCTTCTGAAAGAAATAATAATTACGTAACAATAGAAATATAATTTGGAAACATTTTAATCGCTTATAACAATTAAGCACTACAGCACATATAGTCATTATAACATTCTTCATGTTCATCAGTCAAGAAAGTTAACTAAATTTTCAATTACGCATTACGGTAAATATCAAAATATAAAATAAATGTTATAACAAAATCCCCTTGATACACCTATCTCTATTAAGATACCCTAGTGGCAGGGATAAGTGGAAAAATTAGAACTAAAAATTAAATGACATTTAGTGCTGCAAGAAGCTAATAATATCTTCTTAAGGAACATAAATATTTATGTAAGTATTATCATACAACGTCAAAAACCAATAAAAATCTAAGGTTGATTCTAGTTGTCTATAAACAGAAAAAAAAACTACCAAGATCTAGTCAGAGTCATGACAAATATAATGACGAGTACCACCTGGGTACTCTGTGTGGGACCAGAGCTCATATTTTCCTTGGCATTTGATCCATTTTTCGCCAGGCCTACTTTCAGAATATGCGCCTACACAAACCAGACAGAAATACTTTTCTTCATCCGATGATGGTGGAGATATCTTCATTTTCCTTATTTTGTTTTTCCTTTTCCTGTGTCTTTTTGCTTAACGTTCTATCGCTTTTCTTTTTCTTCAAATTCCAGCGAGACTGCTTCTTTTTCAGGCATATCTGTATAAATGGTCGACTTATTTGTTCTGGAATATCTTATTTTTCTTTGCCAAACCTTCGGAAAAGTCGAACAACTTCAGGCGAAAAAGCGGTTGATGCGAATGACGCACTTGGCTAAATATTGCTTTATTTTCGAACTAAAGATTCACCCAATTAGTTATAAGTTAGTTAGGAAACTGGCGGCATTTCATCGTTAGATCCAGTATTATTTTCTCCAGTGTCAAGGTTTGGTATGTCTGCAACAAGTGATGGTCGTGTAGGATTAGTCTCTCCAGTGTCTTTGGTCTATCCATTACAAATGATGACCCTGCAGGATCTGTCCGTTACAAAAGATGGTGCAAAGTCAATTTCTTGGAATAGGTTACGATTATACGAATAAATTCCAGTCTTCCTCGTGCGTGTTCTGGGCATCTAAAAGCAAAAAAAAATTTTTACTTGTGTCACAATTGTACCCAGAAAATGTGGCACAACTGTACCCAATGCACTCATTCGTAAAAAAACAATTGTCATGACAATACCCAATAATCTAGGTACAAAGTAATCACTGCTATTTGACACCAAATATTTAACTTAAAACGAGGGAAAACACTCATTACTCTATCTGTAGACATATAACAACAATTATTAAAAAAAATCGAATAAAAATACTTACTTTTGACTGTTACAAAGTAATATAGGCCTCTGCAAGCGTTAACGTCGCGCGATGGCTGACGCAATACTGTGAAACACGTTCAGGTGGGCACACTGCTCCTCTTTTCCTTTGCAGCCTACCCGGTATTCCTTATACTTTCGCTGATATGACGACTGTCACAACCGTACCCTGGTACAACCGTACCCAGTCTACCTATTTTTTCCCCAGGAAGCAGTAGAAAATGCTTTCACACAGTTTGTCGAATCTAGATCCCCAGAGTTCTATCGCAAGGCATAAATAAACTTCCGATTAGATGACAGCAATGTATAAGATAATGAGGGTAAATATCTTGATTTAATAAATATAATCTAATTTTTCAGTACAAATCGGCAATTTCATACTTTAACCCCTAATATTAAAGTCGCTATTTCTTTTTCTCTTCTCGCTCCGTTCTTATTACACAACATATTTTGTCGCCGTTTTCGCTACTATTTGGAAGACTACTTACGGCAGGTACCCTGGGAAGTCAAGACGTATTAGTTAGTACACATATAAAAGAAGAAAGGATAAACAACCCAAACTGTTCGACTTAGGAGAGTATAAATTATTTTAGAAAACTTTCTTAACAATAGAATGTTTTTAATTTGTGATACTATTATTCGTCTTATATTTCAGCTGGGGTTGGTGTGTTTCCGACTAGTGGGTGGGCCGTGCGAGACGGACGAGCAGATAGACGAGATGAACAAGAAATTGCTCACCAATATCAATGCTTCTGGAAAAATCCACATGGTGCCGGCATCAGTGCGTGAGCGCTTCGTCATTCGATTTTGCGTAGTACATCAACATGCTACACGCGAAGACATTGGTGAAGATCAAATGATTTTTTTTTCTAGTTATTTGTTAATAAATCTTCCCTGCTTGCAGAACATTAGGCAATACTTAGACATGCCTGGGTGACCGTAAGCTAGATAGGTATCTAGGGACCCCTGTACTAACACTAATGTTAATTATATAGTTATATTTACGGAAGTTTTTAGTGTCCGTACCCCAATAAGTAAAAGAAACATACGTGTCTGTCTGTCACAAGCACATATCTCAAAAAATGTTAGTCATATGCAAACTTGAAATTTTAACTTTTCAATAATAATGTATGAGAAACAGGGAGTTCAAACAAAAAGTGCAATTTAATTTTACTTACATTTTAGAAATAGGTCATGCAACTACAGTATTAGTTACGTGTCAAATTAAAAAAAAAACATTAACACTTCACCCTTGCTTCACCTAGGTTCTCCACCTGGGCACGGGGACTATATAGGGTCCCGTGCTCCAACTGAAGACGTTATTGTATCGTGATGCAGTAAATTGTTTGACAAAACCGGAACTCCTTCGTAGTCAATGACGACTTGTATTATTGAAAATAACGAACGAAATGGACGAAGAGATGGTCTTTACTCTGGAGTAACGTGGAAACATTTACATTTTTCATACAAATTGTTCGTTCAGCTTTCATATGGGAATGACGAAACAAGTTCTGCAGTTATAATTTCGATGGAATGTAATTGTAGTGCAGTAGTAATGCAGTTACCCATTTCGCAAATTTGAGAAAAACAACCACACAATTCCTGCAGCTGAGTAGTCAGGATCTACAGCGGTTACTACGTATTATAAAGTGATAATTAACAGTTCGTCGATACTCCCTTGAAACTTACAGTTTCGACATAACGCAATGAAAATAGCGGGAGTTTTAAAGTTTGAGTAGTATCTTTGGTAGCTTACATTACTAAACATCAATAACAGACTTGGAACTAGATTAAGTAGGTATTAATACCAAGGAGCTACGAGTAAAACAGGCTAGACAATATTCACTACAATTTATTTATTTGATACCATTAGCTTACACAACTATATTGGTCACATGAATATCAGTACCTAAGTACTTACTTTTTTACTATAACATAAGATTGAAACGTCGGAACATGTTCCCGTTGTCGATTGCAATACTACTAATAACTATTTATTGCAGAAATCGCTTGGGATATAATATCCGACTTCGCTACAGAGCTTCTAGAGGGACCGGACAAGGAACGGGTATGTTTATTTTTAGGCACACAGCATACTGACGTCACTACCCCGTCTTACATACTTGACGTCATACAAACCTGCTTAATTTATGATAGATAGATAGATAGATAGATAGATAATAAGTTTTATTTGTTATCACATAGAAACACACACAAATACAGAAACACAAGAAAAAAGAAAAATCACATATAACAATGACAACAGTAATGACAGCAAACATTTAAATATAAAATAAATTGTAGGTACAGTAGGCCCGAACGGCAGCAACTTGTGCGTCCTGTGTGTGTCGTGACAACAAAAAGGCCCTGACTCAGCAAAAAGCTGCGGAGTAACCACAGCGCTGATATTATGTCAGCACCTTTATCGCAACAGCATAACTACATATGTTGCATAGCTACGCTCTCACGCTTTCATCTCTTATTTGTAAAATTTATCCCCAACATGCACATACCACAATAAAAACAAAAGAAAAAAGAAAAGAAACCTATAGCACTGACCACGCACGAGCAAACAGTGGTTCCCTCAGTTCCACACAATCCCCATCACCACACCGCTCATCCAGACATGAGACGGTAAAGTACAGCCACCAAGCTATGCCGTTCTTTGTTCCTCCAATAGAAAGGCTTTGTAACATTTTTTGAAACTGAATTTCGACTTTTGATTGCGAATTGGAGGTGGTAAATTATTCCAACACTTGGAGGCTAAGTACCTGAAACTGCCCCTGAATGCAGCGGTCCGGTGATGTGGAGTTATTAAAAGATAGGAAGAAGCTCGCGTCTTATAACTATGTTTATCCGATGACCAGTGCAGTTTTTTGTACAAATATTCAGGTGACCGCGTATTGACCACTTCAAAGAGCATTGACGCAAAATATAATGTGTGACGTCCTGTCATTTTTAAAAGATTAGCTTGACTGAGATACGGTGAAACATGACTACGTGGCGGAATGCTAAAACAGAAGCGAGCGCAAGCGTTCTGAACACGCTGCACGAGACGCTGTGACCTACCCAGCAAACATGAGCCGTACACCGTCAGACCATAATTTAACCTTGACAGCACCAGCGTATCACAGAGCTGAACGCGAATTTCAGTTGAAAGATAGTCCCTTATTTGATATAAAATTTTAAGTCGATAGAAACAACCGCTAACACGCTCTAAAACATGGTTTTCAAATTTTAGTTTTTCATCCATTAACAGACCGAGATTGCGAGCTTCCTTCGTAAAATCAATAGGTTTCCCTTGGATAGCAATGATCGGTGATTTGGATGATATTCTCTCTACTTGAGATTTGGAATGATCATTACTACTACATTTGAAATGATGTTTTTAAACTCGTGAAACATGCATATTTGCGTATGATTTGAAGGGTCAGGTATAAGCCACTGCGAGGAAACAAGGCGTTTCCAGGAGGCGGTAGGGATTGCTCAACTGTACGGATTACTATCCCTTCAGTACATTTTATAATCGGGCATAGCTAGTTATGTAACGTGCATACTTCATACAAACCCGCGTAATTAATGAATATTACTACCTACTACAATTGAAATGATGTTTTTAAACTCGTTAAAGTCACAGAGGAGACGAGGCAGTTCCAGGATGCTGTAGGGATTGGTCAACTGTACGGACTACAATTATTTCAGTACATTTCATAATCGCCGGGTATAGTTAGTTACTTTATGTAGTATGTAAAGAAATAATTCATTGTGATATACATATTTCAAGATTACTTTTCGACAACCGACTGCAGAAAGGGGAATGTTTCCAAAATTATATAGGTGGTTTACAAAACGCTACGTAATGATTAGACGATATTAAGTACTGTCTAGCCATACGTATATAGGTTGCAATATAACTACGTAAATAGCAATCAAGCACCATACAATGAAATGGGCAAATATGTATGATTCTTAGTTGCAAAATAGTTACGGTTTTGATTATTATTATTACGTAAAGGTTCTTATTACATTTAAATATTTTTAGGACTTGAACGAGCTGCGTACGCGTCGCAACCGCACCGCGCTGGCGCACAAGCGTTCGTTCTTTGTGCGCATGGTCAGCGACCCCAAGATATACAACCCAGCCATCAACAAAACTCCGCCTCCGGTGGCCTCTACGCCCGGCTCTCCTCCTCCTGCGGTGCCTACCACGCCCGACACGCCAACAGATGTCAGCGTCGACCAAACTGCCAAATCGTATGCATTGCTTCTACATTTAATGCACACGATTCAATCAATAAACTCGTACCGATGATGGACAGGGAGTAGTAACTGATTTTCATAGACTGATTTTATTTGCTGCAAAGATGTTTAATGCAAAGACAAAGCTTTAGCTCATGCGAGTAAAACAATTTTTCTTTTTTTACTACTTAAGCATTGATCGGAAATTAATAATTAGGTATATTGTTATCTATGTCATTTCATGTCATGCACAGGTTTTTATGCCCAAATTCTATCTAGGTTTAGCTCAATGGCGATCGTCTACAGCGTGACAGTAACCCTGGAGATCTACCGATTGAACAGAATAATATTATTACTTATCTAAACTGAAGTGCGATATTCGGGAATCATAAAACTTGATCTGAACCGTCTTCACTTTAGGCTGTAGGCGCTCAAATCTGTTATGGGATTGTCCTTCTCGGTTAAAATATTACAGCAGCCTGCCTAACCGAATCACCGCCATAGAAGGTAATATTCGACTTAGCTATAACGTTACCTATATGTCTAAAAACTCTGGTTTGACTCCACTACTTGTTGAGGATTTTCTAAGGGACTACATCACGAATTTATCCATTTATAAAGCCTTTTAGGCACGAAGAAGTCTTTTTATGAGGTCGACGCGCAATTGATACCTCTGGTGTTGCAAGCATCCATAGGCAACGGCGACTGCTTAACATAAGGCATGCCGTAACCTTGATTCGATTTGATATCAAATCAAGAGAACAGAACTGTTCTCGACATGTCACAGTCACAGCCGACCATTCGCACTATAGCATACAGCTGTGAATCCATAAAAAGCACAGACGTCCACCCGCAACACGACTTAAACGGCCATCCGGTCTATGGCAAACACAGATCATGCTATGGCACAGATATTATTATCCACCCGCGATGTGCCACAAAAAAATATCCGCGTTATAGCACAGTCTCATACCAGGGGTGTGTTTTAAAGCTGTCCGCGCTATGGCACAGCCGATTATTGCGCTATGGCAAAGACGTCTAACCGCGTTATTCAATTGCTGCGTACGGTTTCGCTACGCACGTTGACTTCGCTTCGCTTTGTATGAAAATATATGTGATACCGTCCACTGTAACCCACGAACACATTATGTACGAGTGCGTGGCCTATGACCTAGGCTTATATAGCTTCTGCGTACACATCGTACGCAGCAGTGGAGTAAGTAGCGCCTTTATCGCACAGGCGTCCACGGATACTCGCTTTATGTAGCTGTGCTCTTAAAAAATATACGTACGACCGCGCTTTTTTACGGGTGTAGGTACACTTGACGTAGCGAATAATCTAGGTTCAGTGTAAATTCATAATATTTAGATACATTTCTAGTAATGTAAAGATAAGAAGAATACTATTCAATCTTATAAAACAGATTTTTTTTCAACTAAAATTAGCGTTTTGTTTTTACCCTTTCAGAAAACAATCGTCTTGGATAAGTTGGCCCCTGGCGTTCTTCTTCCAGAGTGTGGACAATGATACGAATGATTTACCACTGAGGTACTTATTATTTCGTACTTGACCACAAATATGTAACACTTAACGTCGTTTCAATTTTTTATATACTATTACATGAGGCTTGAATTTAAGCCGCGCTTTGTCTGTCGGTCAGTGAGCGTTGAGTTATATTAACACACGATATAAACATGAGTAGCTATTTGAAATGAAACGGAATGATATGAAACGAGATATACCTAGTCTTGCCATAAATACTGAAACAAAATAGAAAAAAATTTCTATTGCAAATAACATTTATTACTTTTACAATGTGTTAGTTTAATACATAAATATAAAACAATTTAAAGTATAAAAAGCTTATTCGAAGTGGTCTCCATTGGCTGCCATACAGTCCTTTAAACGTTGAGTTATAAATAGAAGCACGCACTCTTTCCATGGGAAAATTCTTCACTGCCAATCGTAGGGATTGTTTTAGGGACTCCCAATTATCATGGCATTTTGAGCAAGCCGTACTCTTTAAAACTGGCCATAAATCATAATCCAGCGGATTAAAATCGGGACTAGACGACGGCCAGTCTTCAGCTCTCATGAAGTCCGAAACGTTCGTTTCCAACCAAGACTGCGTAGACCGAGCTTTATGACCCGGCGCCAAGTATTGCTGGAAGGACCATTCTTGGTTATTGAACATGATGTTGTTAAGGGGCTTCACTACCATCTCAAGAATGGTATGTTTGTTACCTTTTTCACAAAAGTTTGGCTCAGTCGCTCCTTTATAGCTAATACCCCACCAAACCACCACTGAAGTCGGATAGTGCCCACGTTGCACTCTGTCGACTAATTGGAAAGCTTCCATAGAACTTTGAGCATAACGGTCATTTTGTTAGTGTTGCTCAATTGTAAAAATTTTCTCATCCGTAAACAATTTTTTTCTGTGACCACCCTTTGCGTATCGTTCAGTAGTTGTTTCGATTTTACCACCATATTCTTTTTTAAATTATCAATTAAGATGTGACCAGTACCTCTCTTATAGGCTGCAAGTCCTAAGTCATCTTTTAAAATACGCGACATGGTTCTAGGTGCTATCTTCATCTCCCGAGATAAAATCTTTTGCTTTCGGACAGGATTTCTTCGAATTCTTTCCCTTACTGCTTTGACCACCTTTTTCGTACGAATACTACATAGACGGCCAGATCTTTTTCTGTCACAAAAAGAGGAGGTCTCATTGTACCTATTAATAGCCCGGTACACAAACATTTTACTAATAGGTACCAAGCGTATGGAGAGTTTTAAAAATTGCATTTAGCTCCATACCTACTTTGTGTAATGCAATCACAGCGATTCGGTTCTCTTTATCACCCCACTCCATTTTAATATCGCAAAATATTGTACAATGTATTGGCGCCAAAATGAGAAAACAATGAACAATCATACCTATAAAAATGACAGATTCCAAATTCAAATGTAACATTTTGTTTCTTTTTAATTGTAACAGTATTTATGGCCAAACTAAGTATATCATCACATAGTAGTCATTTTTGCAGTAGGTACAAGAGTTGCACTATCGTCGATCTGTTTTTATAAACTATGTACTGGCTGACCCGGCGAATTTCGTACCGCCTCAGAATCAATAAATGTTGTGTTGTCCGCACTGACACGCGGATTAGGGTTTCCGCGGAGGCGACGCGCACCGATCCGCCCTCGTCAGTGCGAGAGTAAGTGCATGCGACGATGGGGGCCGCCACCCACCACGGTCAACCGACCCAACGGTCAACCAACCCAGTGACAAGAGGAGAAATGAGTGTCGTATAGGCACATGTAATGTGAGAGGTGGATTACAAGATAAGATGAATGAGTTGTAGATATAATGAACGAGAGATGCTTAGATGCTTTGTGTGAGTCAGAGATCAAGCGAATGGGAAGCGACAACGAAAATCTGCCCGGTGGCATTACACTGAGAGATGCCTGATGGAATGCGGAGGTTGAATCTACTGTGGAAAAGAGGAAAGCGTGACTGGATTATGTATCATCTTGGCACCAGATTATTTTTGAATTTTGAATTAAGAATAGAATCATTTTTGATAATGCATTGTCTTGGTCAGCGCAGCTGGTTCTCTTAAATGTTACGAAATATTCCACCAGTAGACACTAAAATTGCACTAGCACAATCCTTGTTCCTTCCTATCCTCGACTATGCTGATTCCTGTTACCTAGATAATCACCGAAGAGCAACTAAATAAGCTTGAGCAACTAAATAAGTTTACATTTGGGCTTCGAAACGAAATTCAGAAACATGGTCATATTTACGACCATGTTCCTGAATTTCGTTTTCAACACTAGTGGCTTCCTATAAGACTTCGTCGCAACTGGTACGGCCTTTCCCTTCTTTACTCTATCCTCTTTGATCCATATTCATATTCATTCGTTATTGCAAGTCACAGTTTTATAAGGTGTTAAGTATATGGAATGTACATGTGACGCCCTGTGAGGGCACTGCAAACATAGGGGGGCAACTAGCTGCCCTTACTTAACGTCTTATAATCTATTGGAACAAAATTAACAACATTACTTAATATCTACTATAAATTCTTAATTCTAATAATAAATTCTTAAATCTAAATTAAAAATAAATTCTAATTATAAACTCCTAAAACACTATTACAATATTTATTTGTTATTATACGTTGATGGATATAGATACCTAATATGATTTATTCAGTTTTAGAGAAATCCAGGCTATCTTACTCTTCAAAAACCTTTGTCGTTAAAAAAATCACTTATATGGTAATAACATTTATCAATAAGATACTTTTTAGCAGATTTTGAAATGGTATAGGCTTTTTATATTTTTAATATTATTTGGGATTTGATTATATATTTTGATAGCCATGTGGTGAGGGCTGGTAGAAACTAATTTCATTTTTGTATGGGGTATTTTATATTTATGTATGCTCGTACTCTGCGTGACACACTTTTACTTCGTCTAAATACCTTTCCACTGCACTGATTTTTACACCAATTCATTCTCAGTTGAGGCAGTGCGCCTGTGGAATGCTTTGCCTTTCGATATCCGGAATGTTCAATCACTTTGTTCCTTCAAACATCTCAAACTTCACTATCTTTCCCTTAACATTATGTAATCAGCATAATTTTATTGTTTCTCCCCTCAGTCTCATTCACTGTGTGCATATTCACGACTGTGTCAACTATAGGGCGATCAGTTTGATCAGCTTAGCAGCTAAAGGGTATGGAAAAATCATTGAAATGAGAATGAGGGTGAAATCCGATGGAATGCTTTGGGAAACGGTGGATTTCGAAGCGGCAGAGGATGTACGGATCAAGTTTTTTTCACTCCGCAACATCGTGGAGAAACATCTGGCTATGGACCAGAGGGTGAGGGTTCACGGTGACCGACTCCGTGCTGTGCAATCCACTTATGAGGTTGTGGTGTGATGTGTGCTGGATGGCAGCTAGTCGCCCTGGTTTGATATCAATATTGGTGTTGGTGTATGGTAAAAACGAACACTAGGATTACGGTTGATGATGTAGTGTTGGTGCAAGTGGATGAGATTGTAATCTTGGAAGCGCTTTTAGCAGCGGTGAAAGGTACACCGCTAATGTGGAAACGAGTGAGTGCAGGGAAAAGCGTGAATGGAGCGTTAGGTAAACTTTTAGGCAGCCGTAATCTAAGCCAGAAGGCACAGCTCGCTGTACACAACGCGGTGCTAATCCCAACGCTAACTTATGGAAGTGAAAGCTGGCTATGGCAGAGAGAGCATGAAGTAGAATAAATACGGTCAAGATGAGAGCATTGTGTAAAATTTGTGGCATAAATAATTGACCGCGTTCGTAATGATGACGTAAAAAAGAGAGTCAGTCTGAAAGAAAGTATCGGTGTTAAAATAAGAAAAGCATGCAGGATGAAAGAATGACGTAACAGATATACAATGCGAAAGTGGAAGGATGTAGTAGCCCAGGAAGACCAAGATTAACCAACCATAACCAAATTGGTCGTGTTTTATCAGAAGGTGATGTCAGGAGCCCTAGGTGAACGTGCATGAAAAGAGCTACGAATATTAAAAAAGCGAGTGAAGTGTGTAAGGGCCGCGTCTTATGTCCCTCGGGTCTCTACCTACCCGGCAAGTGACCTGGCGTGAAAATATACTATAAATGCTTATTAATTACTGTAGGTAATGGCCATCACCGCCTTCGTGTCTGCGTAATTATTAATTTTTAATAGAAAGACAATCGTCTATTTAATCATAAATATACCTATTAGAGTACCTACAATAAAAATAAAAATGATATGGTGCCACATACGTAGTTATCTGTTATGTTCCAGGTTCCGTCATCTGGACACGATGGTCCGACTGAAGAGTCCCGGCCCGAGCGGGCGGCGCGGCTCGTCCCCCTGCGCCTCGCCCGAGCGCCGCGACCCTTCGCCCTCCACGCGTTGATCGCGCCCGATCACATAGCCCTACAATGTTTCTTCAGTATTCCCATAAATAAACGTTTCTGAGCATTCATCACGTGTGATTCATTTTGAATTTCATACAATACTTGCATTTTTTTAATATGATACATATCAAATATTCAATTTTATTTTATTTAGCGCTAAAGGACGAACGATCGGTACTGTTATACTTATTGACACCGTTTGTAGGCTACGGTAACTGTAACTTGTTTAACACATTTGAAATTTGGCTTTCTTTAAAAATCGGGGCAATAGTTCGATCTTACCGCTTTCTAATAATAATCTTGCCGATGTAATAATAATTTTCCGTCTCTCTACTCTATATTGACAATAATTCAATAAATAAATAGGTCCAAGAAGTTTAGTGTAGTTGCCATCTAGCCACAATTTTTGGAACTAAAATAATTATGATTGTACACTTTCTATCGGTTCTGACTGCGACATAGCGATCCTACGTAAACTTCTGAACTCTCATGGGTTTCATTTGCCGTTTCGTAACTTACAGATAGACATATGGAAAACAAAATGATCCTAGAAGAGCGTATACCTTTTATGATAATCTCACTGCAGCGTTATATAAATCTCCGTTCAACCGAAGGAATTTAGAGCATATTTACTACAAATTGGCGTGATCAGTGTACTCAAGCCGCCTGAAGACCACTGTCATCTATCGACAATCGACCAGGACCGACGGCATAACGTGCTCTGCGGCACTGAGATGCTTGAAATAGATGAACCCAGCAAAAGACAGGCTGTGGCCGCCCTTGATTATCCTGCCTGTTTAAATATACTGACACACAACAACGCCATCGAGCTCCTTGATGGCGCTGTTGATTGTTGATCTTATTTTCAAGATTTATAATTGTCACATAGTAAGAGTTTCTCAATAAATACGCAGACGATCTCAAGAACTTGAGTCGTTGACGAGCATTTTATGGAGGTTGCATCTCAAACCTACAAAACATTTTTAAGCATGGCGATTACGTTTTTCTCTATTTTAATATTTTTTATGGAGGGTACAGATCGCGTCGAAGATCTAGTCCGCCCTTAAGTTGCTTTGCGCAGATGCATTCCATACATCTTACTACTGCGTGAATGAAATATGCTGAGTTCAGAGCTATTCACAAATTTGACGCCATCTATATGTTCCGCATCAAATTGGGGAGGACCAGGTAGGTCTTAATAAAACAAATGTTTATAATGTGGTGGGATAACATGTTTTAGATGAACAATTTGTAACTAACAAATAACACTATCTTGCTCACTAACAATATTGTGTGTTATTATTTCGCCGTCCCATCCTATACTGTGTAGTACGTTCGACGCGTTCCTGTCCCAGGCCAGCCCCCGTACGTAGTTGCTATGCAAATGTCTATCATGATATATCACTTTTGAATCATCATGTTCATTTAGTGAACAAACTGACACTATTTTATTATCACAGCATACAGCCATTTTGTCGGACCTAAAAATAACAATTTAATAATTAATAAACTATCTATATTTTATATAGCACAGGTCATAAGTTATCACCTTAAAACACGAAAGAAACAAACAATAGAGAATTAATGAGACCGATTCCTCATTTTTTTTTCGTTTTCAGCCAGCGTGCATGAGTGGAGCAATGAATGTTAAAGAAGCGAGTGAGGTGTGTAAGGATCGAGTCACATGGCGCTCGGTACTCTCTGCCAATCCTGCAAGAGATTTGGCGTGAAGATATACATACTAAATAACTTTAAACGAACTTTAAACGAACATATAATAACAGTTCGCAGAACAAGTACAAGTATTGTAATTCTATGTAACTACATAGTCGAGATTTAGAACACGGGCACTTAGAATTATAGAACAGAAATTATAGAGTACGGCAAGGCAAATAAAAATCATAATAAGTATTACTTTTTGTGAATAGCAATTTTGTGAATTGCGGCCGGGAAGTCTGCCAGCTTCATCGTTGTTTGTGGATTCCTTGCATCCACTAAACTCAAAATTCCAGCCTCATCTCCAAATACTAATTTGTTTTCATTTATCCACTGAACACAACGGATGCCACAATCGTTTCGCACCAAATCTGAAATAGTAATGAGAACTTTTTTATTTACGTAAACCTTTCCTTCTTCCTAGCGTTATCTCGCTTCCTAATCCATTAGAATTGGCGCGGTCCGCTACCTAAGCCCAGGGATATGGCGATGATATTAATTTTTAGATAGAGCTAAAACTTCACATACTTTAGCCAGGCGGACGTTATTCGTATTTGGCAAACATAATACAAGGTATTAAAAGATTACCTAGAACTGGTTTGCAGACATTGTCATCCCATAAACTTATATATTCATCTGTAGATCCACTGGCGAAACAGTTGTTGGTTTGTGGTCTCACTGCAACGCTATATATGGCCATGCTATGAGCTGCGGCATAGTTTCGTATGCAAATCATTTCATTGACATCCCATACCTGGAAATTTTAATTAACATTTATTCTGAAAAGTTCTAAAGCCTCTGAAATAAGAAAATTCTTTAAGATCATCATTCATCATCTAATTAATAAATCATATAGAAAGATAAAAAAGAATTTGATAGTACTAAATAAATTAATCCAATGGAGTTCAAACTTAATCTTCAACACATTATCAGAGCAGTTTAGAGATATTGAAGCAAAAATAAGTAAAAGCTCCGACTGGTTGCTAGCCGTTTACCGTCCAGAGATGTTTCATATATGTATTATATACAATTTTATTATGTTTAAAAACTCTCAATAAGTTTTTAACAGGGACACTTTTAGAGATTACTATCAAGGCCTGTCCAATACTTTATTATGAAAAAAAAGGTCTTTGAGAGGCATTAACCTTGAGATTGCCGTCCGCGCCAGCTGTGACATATTCATGTTTAGGATGAAGACAGGCAACTGCCAATGCAGCATCATCATGTTCAGCTACAGACACATCTTCACTCCACTGTTTCCAGGCGTCGTCACATGATGTAGACCATATACTGATTGCACCACTGTCTTCACATAGCAAAACCTTCAAGTAAAAATATGTTTTACCAAATGCATGTAATGATGTCAATTGGGATTCAATGCACCAGGGATAATCCTGGTATTGCAAGCGATCTTAGCTTACAGTGGTCACTTCAAATCAAGTGAACCATATTATGCTTATTTGCCACCGAAAGCCTTAAACATTTTTTTAAAGATTAAAAATGTTTTTTTTTCAGCATATTTTTATACATCTATAATTTCTTCTCACAATAATATAAATAGAGTACGTAGGTCACACTATAAGTTTTGCGTAACTTAAAAAAACATGTTATAACCAAAATATTATGTTTATTGCTTTTCAAAATACTCTCCTTTACATTTTAAACATTTTTTCATGCGATGGAACCATTTTTTAAAACAAGAGGACCACAGATCTGAAGGCATGTTTTCTACGTGCTGATTGAACGAAAAAAAAAATTGTGACGATTTCAAACAAATGTAGCCATTTTTACGGAATAAAAAGATTTTGACTTTGACTATCACTGCCTCTTCGGAGTTGGTGAAAAGTGAAACCTCTCATCAAATCTTTGATTTTGGGGAAAATACAGAAATCACAGGGTGCTAGGTCGGGGCAGGATGGGTAACAAGTTGTACTTTTTCGGAAGTTAAAAATGACTGAAATGATGTAGGAGATTGTAAAACGAAGCTGTTGGCATAATGTCAAACAACTCCTCAGACCACAATCCATTATACAATGGGTAGAACACGCAAAGGGAGGCAAAATATCTTCTCAAACTCAAGGGCTCAATAGTATGTGAGTTCAGAATCACCGATGATCCTCACAGCTCGTCTCTGCACTAAATCACAAGGTCCAAGCTGGTATTCAGGTATTCCAAAACGTGGCTACAGTACTCCATATGCGGCCTGACTTGAGACTTATATAACATAAGTCCTTGAGCTGAAGTACTGTTTGGCCCTGATGAACACACCAAGTTTCTTTGACGTCAGCTGCATCTTCTCTTCCAAGTGACTATGGTACTGAACATCGCTGAAGATCTCGACGCGTGTTCTGGAATTTGGGGACCACAGTTCATTCAAAGTCGAGTTAGAGTCAAAGAGATTACCCAGTAAATCGGCTTTCTCTTTAGCTATGTAGGCCAGACTGCCATCCGGCTTTTGTAATGGACGACTAGAATAGAAGAATAAAAGACTGATAAAAGTTTCCCTCAGCAGCTTTAGCGAGCGACCAGAAAGCACGGCGCCCTGGAAGACTTGCATGCCGCTCGCCAACTCTACTGATGAAATCAAATTTTGCTCTGGCAATTACCCTCTTACTGGATCTTTGCATTAGCACGCACCGTGGTCAAGTCTCGAAAGAGTTATTAACATATGCATGGCAACATTCAAAAACCACAGCTAAACATGTAGAGATAAGAGAAAGGGGAGAGTGTAGTGTGGAGCAGTTATACTAACAGTTGTTCTTGTGTACCTACCTTGCCTTCTTCACCAACAAAACATCCATCTGCAGATCCACTCGACAAATAAATGCTCTTTTTAACTTCATTATGAGATCTTTGCCCTTCCAATACAGATTTATAAACAATTGCCCCACCATTCCAGTACCGCCCCGTTAATTCTGAACAGCCTATGAGGACACTGTTATCTGCAAATAAATTATTTGATAATATCATGATCCCCATTACTGCATTACACCATCGCCTGTATATATCCTTTCTGTGATATGCAATAGCCTGCTTACTTGATCCAACCATTTCTGGCTGGTTGTTGAAGGTGATCCAAATCCTCCGCCTAAACTGGGGACAATCAATACTTTGTTGGTCCTCATTTAGCCTCTCTTCTATACATTTTCACCCCTTTTTGTAGTCAATGACTCGGCAGATATAGCAGAGCCAGCTATATAAGTAAATATAGCTCTCAAGGTCTGAATTGGCAACCTTAAGAGCTATGAAAACTTTGATTTCTCAAAGTCTGTTTATTAAATTTATTCATTTTGAATATTATCTCTTCGAGAAATTTTACTTGCTGCATTGTGGAATTTTGTTGTGGGCACTCCTAAGTTGTAGAAAGAACTGTTTGCAGGGGTTTTCCCAAAACATTCTTCAAAAAAGGAATGAAGAAGTTTTTACGGAGTCAGCAGCACACAGGTGAGAATCCTGGTCATTCAAATGTTCCTAGGCTATGGTAGCTACTTACTTACCATCAGGCAGTAAAAATCAATGTTTCTACACCATGGGTTAAGGGAGGAGGACGGACTAGTTTATGTCTTTGGCCTTCAAGCATTCAGGTATTTGCACAATAAGGATGTATTGAAATTTAAGAGCAGTGATAGTGTCTAGTAGATAAACAACTGACTTATTGACAGACCGGTCCTTGGTTCAATACCTTGGTTTGGACATGTACCACTAAATTCATATTTTAGGATTTATGTACATGTAAAAATCAGTATCCTAACCAAATCCTGGCATAGCTTGTCGACAGTGCCAATCTGAATGGATTAGGAAACCAGAAGAGACATCTGTCTCGAAGTTTTCAAAATGAGGACCAATTCCGGACGGGATGTGTCTATTAAACTCTTTGTTGAAATTACCTGAGTCAAACCAGGTTGTCCGAGGTACACAAGTTATTAACTTAAATTATCACATCTTCGATGATACCTCTATGTGAGTTAAGGATGATGATATTATTGTACATGGCTTTTTTCTTGGCTCAAATTACAGGTTGGCATTATTAGTCAGTTGCAGGTATTTGGTATATAATAGTATTTCTCTTTCCCTGCTGACGCATTTGAGTTTTCTTAATTAAATTTTTACCCAGACCGACATGGGCTCTATTGGGTTAGAAAAGCTCAAGGTCCCGCCATAACCTTTGCATTGAGGATGTTTGTAATAGTGAAAGACTAAGTATAAAATTAAACTTTCACCCAGACTGAATGAGCGGGTTAGGTTAAACAAAACTGACTGAAAGACTTTGGAAGAAAATTAAAAGCAGTTTTTCTCGAAAACAGTTTCCGAGGGGGGAATGGTACCGAGGGATAGTCCTCCCCTCTCCCCTCCTCCGCTCTTAAATCTGGCAGCTTACTAGTGACTTGTTGAAACACGGTGGTACTGTTACTCCATATATGTGTCGTAAGCGAGTGCCATATATATGGCAGTCGGGACTCGACGGGTTAATGCAACCCTAAAATTTCTTTTGTCATCAAGTTTCATCTTATTTTTGTATATTTGGCAAAACACTAGTAAATATGATTTGATTAGATATTTTTTAAACGGAGTAAAATTTACCACAAATAGTTCTAATTTTTAAGTATATAACCTCAGTTTTTTATTGTAGAAATACACATTTCAGACATTTTGTCTTTTGAGAGGAGAATCGAAGGGACTGCTCCCTACCCCTTCCCTACACAACATCCCTTAATCAAATGACAAATAATGGAAATCAAGATAGTTTATCAAATACCTTTATTGATGCAGATATAATCAAAATATGATACTGTGCTGGTGCCGGTGGTGTCACTCCTATAGATTTCGGCGTTAAGATGTGGTGGTACGATACGGTTACTATTATCCATTTTCAGGTATTTGATTTCCAGCTAAGCCGCTGATCGAACCACTGGCTAAAAACTTGATTTACAGATACAATGATAAACAATGGTTAAGTAATTTTAATTATAAATATTGTTTTTTATTTTTCAGCGCGTCTTTACTACTCTTAGTAAATAACATGGACAAACAAAATGTGTAATAATATTATATTATTAATATTAAACAAATATGTTACATGTAAGTAGATTTGTGCTAACCTACAAAAATAAAATGTTATTTTTTCCTTTTCTTTTCTTGCTTTGTTTATTTTGGATTTGGTAATCGGTTACCGTACTCGTTGAAAAACAAATTAACAATGCAAGTTTAGTTAATATTTTACATGAAACTATTATATATGCCAGCGTAACTGGAAGCCATACTCAGTATTCGTAACTAGAGAGAGATGGGCGCTTCATCATATCAGCCGAAAGACGTCAACTGCTGAACATAGGCATCCCCCTTAGCCTTCCACAGCAATCGGTTTTGTGCTGCTTGCATCCAACGGCTCCCTGCGATATTCACAAGATGGTATGTCCCATCGTGTGGGGGGCCGTCCTACGCTGCGTTTTCCAGTTCATGGTCACCATTCGAGAACCTTTCTGTACCCAACGGCCATCGGTAGGGATGTTAAAAAATAATCGATTTTTCTTTTAATCGATTATTATTTTCGTATAATCGATTTTTTATAATCGATTTTCAAAGTAATATTAATCGATTTTCAATAAATCGATTAAATAAATTGCGCGATTAATCTATGGGCCGAATGAAAAAACTCGATGCATTATTACTTACAAGTTGATTATATAAAAACGGCGCCATCTGTAGGTATGTATGCGTGTAAAGTAGTTTCACTGTAGTGAGTGAGATCTGAGATAATATAGTTGTTGGTAAACAATATAAATGTCTTCTTACCGTAAAACACAATAAATAATAATAAATGCGGTCGAGATGCGAGCATTGCGCAAAATTTGTGACATAACGCTTGCTGACCGCGTTCGTAATGAAGACGTGAGAGAAAGAGTTGGTCTAAAAGAGAGTATCGGTGTTAAGATAAGAAAGGGCATGCTCCGTTGGTTCGGACATGTAGAAAGAATGCGGGACGAAAGAATGACGAAACAGATATACAATGCAAAAGTGGAAGGATGTAGGAGCCGAGGAAGGCCGAGACTAACCTACCATGACCAAATTGGTCGTGTTTTATCAGAAGGTGATGTCAGAAGCCCCAGGAACCGGCGAGCGTGCATGAAAAGAGCTATGAATGTCACAGAAGCGAGTGAAGTATGCAAGGACCGCATCTTATGGCGCTCGGTTCTCTCTGCCTACCCCGCAAGGGACTTGGCGTGAAGATATACATACATACATACATACCGTAAAACACCTAAAAGCGGCTGGCGAAAGTTAATACCACAGCAATATGCATGTACTGTTCGAAAGAATTAAAAACTTGTAGTAATACTACAAACTTAAAACAGCACATAGAACGAAAACATCCCACTGTCTTACAGGTAACATGAATTTTTTAATTGTCATTTTAAGTATTTTATTTTAATACTAGTCAAATGTAAAATCGGGCGGGACATTTGTAACAATAGTTATTTTTAATTTTGTTATTGTTTAAATTTAGTAATTAACAAAAGAATTGTTTTATATTTTTGTTTTTGAGACCATAACGTCGTCGTTTAGTTTTTTACTTGTTATTTTAAGTAAGTATTTTATTTTATTAAAAGTCACATGTAAAATAGGACTGGATATTTGTGACATTTTTTTTTATTTGATTTATATTTTATTTTTTGCGACAATAAGGTTGTCATTTTGTTGGGGTGCTCATTTGATTTTTATTATAATAAAACCTTTAATGATACTGAGAATTTGTATCAATAATGATATTTGGTTTCATTATTCCTTACCTTGAAAGTTTAAAAGAACATTTGCTTTGATTTTTAGTTTTGAATTGGTATTTTTTTATTCATATTATTTTATTTGATTTTTAATCTGATTAATTGTTAATATGAATCTCTTAGGTTTATTATTGGAATATGAAAAGCATGTAGGATTATAAATAATAGAAAAAATCGATTTTTTTGCAAAAATCGATTATTTATTTTCATTAAAATCGATTATTGACAAATCGATTAATATTCAATAAAGAAAAATCGATTTTTATTAAATCGATTCTTTTCCATTAATCTCACATCCCTAGCCATCGGTTCTCCGAGCTATGTGGCCTGCCTGCTGTGACTCAGTTTGCTGATCCTTAGAGCCACGTCGGAAACTCCACTTCTGCAACGGATGTGCTCAGTGCCACGTTTGTTAAAGGCTTTGAGCCTTTCCCGCTGAAAAACTCCAAACATGGCTCTCTCCATCGCACGCTGTGCAACCTTGAGCTTTCGTATGAGGCCCATAGTAAGGGACCACGTTTCTGTGCCGTAAACTGGCAACACACACTGGTCGAACACTTTCATCTTGGGACTTTGACGTATTTTAGACGAGAAAATCGTTCGCAATTTACCAAACGCTGCCCACCCGAGTTGTATTCGAAGAGAGAGCTCTTTCTCGAAGTTGGTTCTACCTAACTGGAATGTTTGTCCTAGTAGACATACTCCTCAACAACTTTGAGAACCGAGCTCCCAACTGAAACTGGAGTGGGTACAACATGTACATTTGACATAATCTTCGTTTTGTCCATGTTCATTTTAAGACCCACTCGTTGGGACGCTTTGTCGAGATCTTCAAGCATTGTGTTCAAGTCCTCCACCGATCTCGCCATGACTACTATATCATCGGCAAATTGAAGGTGAGTGATATAATCGCCGTTGATATGTATACAGTATCCTTTCCAATCCAGTAGCTTGAAATCATCTTCCAATGCAGCTGCAATGAACAGTTTCGGAGAAACAACGTCTCCCTGTCTCACTCCTTTCTGCATTTCAATAAGTTTCATACTCTGGTCCTGTAGTCGGATCGACATGGTCGCGTTTTCATACATACTCCTCAACATTTTGATATACATATAATCAATGCGGTGGAGAGACTGGAACTCAGCCCAAGTCTCGTCTCTATCGAATCAAAGGCCTTCTCATAGTCCACAATCGCTAAGCATAGTGGCTGGTTATACTCTTCGGTCTTCTGTATAACCTGCCGCAGCGTATGTATGTGGTCTATGCTTGAGAAGCCCTTGCAGAAGCTGGTTTGTTCGGGAGGCTGGAAGTCATCTAACCAGCGTGCGAGACGATGTGTGATGACCCTAGAAAACAGCTTTTAGACATGGCTCAGAAGAGAGATGGGTCTATAGTTCTTCAATAAACCTTTATCACCCTTCTTGAAAAATAACACCACCACGCTTCTGCCGCACGCCTGTGGCGCTTTGCCTTCGAGGATGACGGAATTGAAAAGCTTCTGAAGGACTCTAAGTATTGGTTTAACACTAGCTTCAGAAGTTCTGATGTGATTCCTTTATCGCCTGGGGCTTTGCTGTTCTTAAACTGTTTAAGAGCCATCCCAATCTAGTACAGGCTAATGTCCGAGATATCCTCGGTGTAGTGTCGGGTCAATTTGGCTCTTGGGTCTGATGTCGAACCAGACCTTGACTTGGTGTATAGCTGTCCATAGAAACTCTCAATATCCATCAAGATCTCTGGTTTGGACGAGACAATGTTGTCACTCTTGGTCTTCAGCTACATTAACTGACTTCGACCAACAGACAGAGATTCCTTGCGAACACTTTGGAGCAGGTCAGGGCTTATGCAGGTCTCCTTTCTGTGTGGTGATGGCTTCCTGAAGAAGGAGTTCATCATATAGAGTTCCTCCTTCTCCATGAAATCGGTCAACATCTGTCCCCTTTGGTTACGCTGCCCTGCTTCCAAATTTCCCCACTCTCTGCTCTGTCACGCTCCTCGGGCCTAGCCTTGCGTTGAAATGACCCATAACAAATGTATAGTGCGTCCTAGAGGCATGTATGACTTTAGAGATATCCTCATACATTGCCTCTACTTCCTCATCAGGGTGTGTCGAGGTCGGCGCGTAGACCTGTATCACCTTTAGCGAGTATCACTTAGTGATTTTAAGGACAAGGCCCTGGTCGACACACTCCCGATCGACACGATGTTGGTACGAAAGGAACTCCGGACGATAAACCCAACACCAATTTGGGACTGTTAGTTGCTTTCCTGAAAATAGAACAATTTGCCAGACTCATGGATTATCGTGTCCTCGCCCTCTCTTCGAACTTCTGATAATCCAATGATATCCCAATGCAACTTAACTTCACTCTCCGAGACTCTTCGACTACTGTTGACGTGCAACAAAGGAAAAACAAACATTTGAAATATTAGTTAAAAATTAAAGAATAGAAAGAGATTTAAAGATGGTACGCTATGTAATTGTATTAGTATTAAATTGATATAATCCAATTAGTCAATATTTATCCGCTGCTTTTAATATATACCTGGTAAAAATGGGTATTTATTATTTTTACCCTTTTTACCATTTTCTACCTATTTTTACCTACCCATTTTTACCCACCCTCCCTTCACTATTCAGAACGTATCAGCAAGTGTATTTTTGGAGTTTACTCCTTATGAAACGATTTTGAGTTATAAAGTACGGAGATTTTATAAGGAGTAAATCAAGTGTTAACTAAAAGTGATATCGAGACAAACATAAATACATACATATATATGATGTTCTTAAATAATATGCCCAAATTGAAAAGGGAAATAGTATTATGTATGCTGATTATAATAATAAATATATTTTATGCTCCACGTGTTACAAATTCTTTCATAGAAAAATAAAATCCGTCATAAAAATTAGCTTCCTGTTGTATGAAACCAACCAGCTAGGAAAATACAAGCATGCCGGTACGGTACGCAGGTACAATGCGCCTTCCCGCGCATGCGTCATCTACGCCACAAGGCGCACGCGCGGCGCGAGCGGCCATCATTGTTTCCCAGTGGCGCGCATTACACTAGTACGCGTGACCGTAATCATGCCTGGACGTCGTTACTCTAATCAGGAGTATCTCCAAATGGTACTTTGTTATCGCGAGTCTAATAACATCACTGCAGAAGCGTACGTGTTTATACTTCTAGCACGATGGAGCACCAGCCCATTACGCCTTGTGTTCGCGAGTATCTGGACGTTACGTACGCCATGAGGTGGATAGGAACCTTTGTATAGAACGCCAGGGTGCGCTTGTGAAACAGTTTTGTATTTAGTGTCGTGATTGAGATGTGTAAATAACTTGTAAATAAACTGATGAACTTTTAAACAAGCCCAGTTAATGTAACAAACGTTATCCGATAGCTTTTTATGTTTCAATATCAAACCACGTCTATCTAATAGTTAATGTTGTCGTAACAAACACTAAATACTCAAATTTAACGTTATTACATTAATTTGACAGTCCAAAGCCTGTGTGAAAGTGTGATGGAAAGTTTGTGACCTTTTTCAAGAAAATTGGATCAGCTGTTATATCCGGTAAGTGTTCTAAATTTCCATTTTTATTTAAATAGATAGGTAGCTATCAGCGTTACTCTACCGGCATAGTCATAGGTATTTCTTTTTTGAATACAACGTTGGGAGGCGTACGGTCGACCTGATGTAAAGTGGTTATCGTAGCCTATAAACGCTGTGGTCATCGCTGCGTAAATGGCGTGTTCGATTAGACCCGCGACCCGTGCATCGACCCCGTCAAACTGAATTATTAACAACTGATGATGATGATGATGATGATAATGACGGGGCAATCATTATGCACCATGAACCAAGTAGGCACTTTATTTATTTGATTTTTCAAACTTTTTTGACGATGCTGGGACACGAAGTTTCTTGTCTATCGTAACAAATAAACGATATTCTTTCTCCCATTGAAGTTCGGGCATATAAAAAAAAACATCTTATATATGATTAAACGTGCGAGCGAATGCATGAGATAGAAGTATTAAAAAGAAACAACCACATGCATCCACAGAATTTAACGTGCGAGAGAATGAGAAGGAAGGCATTATACAGTGTTTATTACCGAGTCCGAGTGTAATACGTTAGTTAGTGCGTGTGCGTGTGCGTGCGCGCCTTCGTATTATGTAGCTTGATGCCGGAGCTTGATGGTGTTTTACGTACATTTTGTATGTATATCTTCACGCCAGGTCCCTTGCGGGGTAGGCAGAGAGAACCGAGCGCCATAAGACGCGGTCCTTACACACTTCACTCGCTTCTTTCACATTCATAGCTCTTTTCATGCACGCTCGCCGGTTCCTAAGGCTCCTGACATCACCTTCTGATAAAACACGACCAATTTGGTCATGGTAGGTTAGTCTTGGTCTTCCTCGGCTCCTACATCCTTCCACTTTCGCATTGTATATCTGTTTCGTCATTCTTTCATCTTGCATTCTTTCTACATGTCCGAACCAACGGAGCATGCCCTTTCTTATCTTAACACCGACACTCTCTTTCAGTCCAACTCTCTTTCGTACGTCATCATTTCGAACGCGATCAGCAAGCGTTATGCCACAAATTTTTCGCAGTGCTCGCATCTCGACCGCATTTATTCTACTTTCATGCTCTCTCTGCCAAACCCAGCTCTCACTTCCATAAGTTAGCGTTGGGATTAACACCGCGCTGTGTACAGCGAGCTGTGCCTTCTGGCTTAGATTTCGGCTGCCAAACAGTTTACCCAACGCTCCATTCACGCTATTCCCTGCACTCACTCGTCTCTCCACATCAGCGGTGTACCTTCCATCGCTTCTAAAAGCGCTTCCAAGATATACAAACTCATCCACTTGCTCCAACACTACATCATCAACCGTAATCCTAGTGTTCGTTCTGGTTGTCTCTCTTTCAAATACCATTATTTTGGTTTTCTTCGCATTCAATTGTAAGCCTTTCTTCATACAATCGTCTTTCATTGTTGTGACTAGTGTTTGCAGTTCGGATGATGATTCTGCTATTAATACTGCCTCATCTGCATAAAGCAGGCAGTTAACCACTGAGCCACCCATTCGCATTCCCACATTCATATTTCTCATTCTCTGAAGACAACTGTCCAGATACAGGATGAATAACCGAGCCGACAGCACGCATCCCTGTCTGACACCAATATCGGTATCAAACCAGGGTGATAAGCTGCCGTTCACTCTCACACATGCTGTGCAATCCTCATAGGTGGATTGCACAGCACGTAGAAGGTCACCGTCAATCCCATATCTGGGCAAGATGTTCCAGAGATTCTTTCGCACGACCCTATCAAATGCTTTTTCAAGGTCCACAAAACCGCAGATAACCTTCTGGTCCGTAGCCAGATGCTTTTCCACGATATTGCGGAGCGAAAAAACTTGATCCGTACATCCTCTGCCGCTTCGAAATCCCCCCTGTGCTTCCCAAAGCATTCCATCGGATTTCATCCTCATTCTCCTTTCAATGATTTTTCCATACACTTTAGCTGCTAGGCTGATCAAACTGATGGCCCTATAGTTGGCGCAGTCCATACGTGAGCCCTTGCCTTTATACAAGGGCACGATAACTGCGCGTCTCCAATCGCTCGGGACTCTTCCGGTTCTCCAGCATAATTTGCTCAAAAACCAGAAAGCGTCCCTAACGTAGGTGCCACCCAGTTTGATCATCTCAGCTGTTACCATATCGATTCCCGCTGACTTTCCATTTTTCAAACTTCGTATCGACCATTCAATCTCATCCATGCTAATGTCTTCATGGTACGTTGGTACTGCCGAATCAGTCACAGACTCATTCACAGTGCCAGCGCCCTGGACATAATCATACATTTCTCTAAAATATTCGCTCCACCGTTCTAACACCTCCTGAGTGTTAGCAAGAATGCCACCAGCTTTACCTTTTATCTTGTCCATTCCGGATGCCGACGAACCTTTCCGAGACTTCTTTACCTCTCTCCAGAAGAGTTTGGTATTAGCCTCGAAGTTCTTCGTCAGCCTCTCTTCCTCATTCATAAGTAGTCTTTCACGCCTCTCTTTCACTAAAGCTTTGGTTTCATTCTTGCATCGACGGTATATTTCTTTCTTCTTCTCTTTCATACTATCACTCTGGTGCAAAGATGATACGTAATCCAGCCACGCTCTCCTCTTTTTATCCACGGAGGATTGAACCTCCGCATCCCACCAGGCATCTCCTTTCAGTGTTCTACGTCTCTTTGCGCATCCACATGCTTCTTTCGCACTGTCCACCATACTTTCTTTCAGAACTTTCCAACATTCGTCTACATCTGAGTCGGAAAGACTCGCGTTCGCAAGTCTTTCACTGACTAGACGTACATACGTACTCCTCACACTTTCATCTTCCAATTTTTCACTTCTTATTCTTTCATGGTCTCCGAAAGGAATACGCACTCGCCAATGCCTCCACTTCTTGAAAAGGCCCACAAATCGGCTTATCACCAGATAGTGGTCCGTTTCAAGAGTGGGGCCTCTGAAGGCTCTTGTATCCATTAACGACTTTCGGAGACGTCCATCTATCAAAATCAGATCAATCACACTTTTCTGTTCATTCCGTCTCCATGTGTACGCGTGAATATCCTTGTGATGGAAGAACGTGTTCGTCACAAGGAGGTTTCGTTCCATACATACATCTAAAAGTAACTTACCAGCATCGTTCACTCTCTTATCTCCGTATGGACTAAGCACAGCCTCATAACTGCTTCGCTTGGTCCCAACCCATCCATTCAGATCTCCACACATAATTATCCGTTCATTCGCATCAGCCAAATCAGAACACCCCTTGCGGTCTCCCAAAACTTCTCGAGCTCCTGGGGATTAGTAGAGCTTACAGGAGCATATGCTGCAACCAAAAAGACTCGCGTAATCCCCAGTTTTATTTTAACCCAGAGAAGTCTTGGCCCTACTAAATCGTAATCTTTCACACCAGCGGCCAAGCGAGATGAAAGCACAACGCCTACGCCAGCGCTGGCATGATCGTCCTGGTTCACCCCGGACCACAGGGCCATCATGCCACCGGGCAGATCTTCGGCGTCGCTTCCCTTTCGCTTGGTCTCTGACACACACAAAACATCTAGGCATCTCTCATTCATTATATCTATCAACTCATTCATCTTATCTTGTAATCCACCTCTCACATTCCATGTGCCTATACGACACTCTGCTCTCCTCGACCCGCCAGGTTGGGCGTTGCGTGGTGGGTGGCGGCCCCCACCGCCGCATGCACTTAAACCCGCACCGACGAGGGCGGATCGGTGCGCGTCGCCTACGGGGGACGCCCTAATCCGCGCGTCTGTGCGGTTTGTTTTTAGGTCCAGAATTGCAGTCCAGTGTTGGACTGGCAGGGTCGCGACGTGCACGCTTCTGGTACCGACCCCTAATTTAAAACGTATATTTTCATGCACTATTAAACAAATCCTCAAGTGATTAAAGTTAGAGTTAAGTTAAAAAGATATCGGAATCATAATTGTCGTTCGTAAGGAATACCTAAACTCCAGTCGTGCATCCGTCGGTGCTGACACACACACACTTTTTAGGGTTCCGTGCCCAAAGGGTAAAACGGAACCCTATTACTGAGACTCCGCTGTCCGTCCGTCCGTCTGTCACCAGGCTGTACCTCACGAACCGTGACAGTTAGACAGTTGAAATTTTCACAGATGATGTACTTCTATTGCCGCTATAACAACAAATACTAAAAAATAGAGTAAGATAAATATTTAAGGGGGCTCCCATACAACACACGTGATTTTTTTGCTCGTTTTTCCTCGATATTGATAACGGCAACAGGTAGACGCTTGAAATATTCACAGAATATTTAATTATATATCCCCTTTAAAAATTCATAATTAAATTAATATAAAACAAATATTTAAGGGAGGCTCCCATACAACAAACGTGATTTTCATGCCGTTTTTATAGATAATAGTACGGAACCCTTCGTGCGCGAGTCCGACTCGCACTTGGCCGATTTTTACATCCTTTAGTTCCTCAACCAAATTTCGGAAGAATTAATTTCTCCCGAAACATCTAGTTCCTTCTTGGGAGTTTGCTATTAATGTGCCCTTCGTGTGGCCTGTTGGATCATTGCTGATTCGCCTCGTCTCTGTCTCTGATGTGCAAGTAAGAAGCATTCCATTCTGAAATTGCCACCGAGGAGTGCGTGCCTGCGTGGGCTACGCTTGTGCGGAAAGCCCATAGGGCGGCAGCAGTTACTAATTACAGCAGCAGGTGATACAAGTGTTGGTGTTACTGATTGCTGTTCTTGACCATCAGTTAATACTTCTATAGGCTGATCAAGTGGCCAGTGCAAGTTTCTTAATAGCGTGATAGGAATGCCAAGTTTTAACATAAGGTCTTGAGGAGGTAAGCCAGAAGGGCTCAAAGAATTTAAAAATTCCTGAGGATAGTGCACTGTATCCTCATTATTACACACCGTGTCAACTAGACTTATAGTATTTGACTTGACCGGCAATCTTCTCTAAAATCAGTTTATTTATCTCATTCACTGTATCGTTTCTGGGTGACACTATTGCCCTAGAATAAAGCCAAATATAATCTCTTTCCAATAAAATTTCAAAATCGGGGTATATTGCGTCTATCAGATGTTCTATTCTATGTAATATGTGACCTAATCTATCGTCAAATTTAATGTCATCGCTAGTACTGTTGGTGTTGGGATTAATTTTTCCTTCTCGAAGATTCAGTAGTTGATGCGGAAAGTCATTATCGTAGTGGTCGCTTAAATGGGCTCTCACGTTTGTTCGTAAATTGAAAGTTTCAATGGAACTCCATAAGTAAGATGATTTTAAGCATGCCCTCATGACATCGGCGCGTGTTCATTTTGTTATTACAGGCAGTGTTTGCCGAAAATCGCCCGCAGAAACAAAAGTAACACCACCCGTAACAGCATCTGAGGTATATGAGCGTTTGAATTACTGCTTCAACATGAGCTCTATGACTCATGGTACATTCGTCCCATATAATTAAAGATGTCTCTTCTAAAAATTTCCCGAGCGGTCCATTTTTACATGTAGAGCATACTGACTGTTATCTTACTTTTGCCAATACCAAATTTACGAGGAACGTTTTCCCAGTGCCTCTTAGTGTATCCAGAAAAAAATATTTTACCCCTGTTATTTAGCACACTGTCAATAATTGCATCAAAAGTCTTTGGTCTCTAACTAATTTCGGTAAATTATCATGAATAAAAACTGACAACTCATTATTATCGTACGAACGTGTCAGTATTACATCCGATGCATTGTTGTGTGGCCAAATTGGAGAAGGTATACCAAAATCACTTAAGGTTTTCTCATTTAGTTCTAAGAGTTTATTTTCTATTTGTAATAAACCTTCATTATAGATGTTATCATTATAGGGTAAAGTGAAGTCCTGATTTTGCTGTCGTATTCTATATCTTATGTCGTCACATAAATCGTCTTTGAAGTTTTTCCACAATTTGAGTGGTTCAGATGGGTAACAAAATAATAATATACCACAAATAACCCCCTCAGCTTCAAAGGGCATTGAGAAATCGAGGCTTCTCTCAAAGTGTTTTCCCGTTGGTTATCGTTTTCTAACCAACCTCTCTCACGGCAAGCAGCTTGGTATGTTTCACAGTTTTTAAGTCCTGGAATGAGGTGGGACCACGTACGTGGTGAACCAAAACTCTAAGATAGAAACACTGTGATTGAGAATTATGGGCACTGTGTACTCTTCCCAAGGCAGGATCTTCTTTATTCCAGGATGCCCAGCGACATCTTCTCCGCGTTTTCTTCGGGAAAATTTGTTATTAGCACAAGTATATTAGTTGGGAACTTCGTTTGAAGTTGTCAGAATTGCACAAATCAAAGTATGCGGTCAGAGATGTTTTTGGTGGATTTTCTATTATTGCACATTGTCCGGTGAAAAGTATACCCTTTGGCCGTTTTCTAAATGTACAGCTAACTGCACTACAGTCGGGTGTCTGTCATGTATAGGAAATTCCAACAATTTCCATACCGCTTCCGATGTACTTATGTACCATCCGTTTAAATAATTTTCGATTTCATCATGAACATTACACGAAACGTTGCCAGATCCGACCCTTTGTCGATAGTAGCTATAGAATGAATGAAATAATGGTTTTCGAACGTACTTCTACATGAATTTAATAATAATAATAAAAAATTTATTTCTTCTCTCACACAGATTTGTAGAGAGTATTTAGAGAGAGACACTATGTAACACGCCATAAGGTTTTCAATTATTCAAGCGGTTTAAATGCATTTCAGTTTAATTATAATGATGGAACGGATTAAAACGGTTCATTTTAAGAACCTACACTGAAAAGAATTAAGCTTGAGTCGATAGTATAAAGTTGGTGGTAAGCCTCCAGTTCAAGTTCAAGTACGAGTGAAGTTTTTGGTATCGTCCAGGACTCCCAACTGCGAGGGATATATCATCTAAACTACATCTGCAGGTAAACAGAGAACAGCATTAATGTATTATGGGTTTTTTCAAGAGTTTCATGGTAAAAACACTCGCGTAATCCCCAGTTTTATCTTAACCCAGAGAAGTCTTGGACCTACTAAATCGTAATCTTTCACACCAGCGGCCAAGCGAGATGAAAGCACGACACCTACGCCAACGCTGGCATGAACGTCCTGGTCCACCCCGGACCACAGGGCCATCATGCCACCGGGCAGATCTTCGGTGTCGCTTCCCTTTCGCTTGGTCTCTGACACACCCAGAGCATCTAGGCATCTTACGCTCATTATATCTATCAACTCATTTATCTTATATTTTAGACCACCTCTCACATTCCATGTGCCTATACGACACTTAGCTCTCCTCGACCCGCCGGGATGGGCGTTGCGTGGTGGGTGGCGGCCCCCACCGCCGCATGCCCTAGATTTCGCACCGACGGGGGCGGATCGGTGCGCATCGCCTCCGGGGGACGCCCCAATCCGCGCGTCTGTTCGGCTTGGGTTCAGAATTGCAGTCCGCAGTGTTGGACTGGCAGGGTCGCGGCGTGCACGCTTCTGGTACCGACCCCTACGATAACGTCACTTATTGAGCTAATCGAAATTTAATCTATTTTAGGGGAATCTACAATACTTAAGGTACATTCACGTCGAACAATCAGCTCTCTAGCTTCAAAACTGAAGGAGTACTACGTGTAACAGTCGAAAACCGCAAAACTGCATAAAGGACAATTTTCTCGGTTATAAAGCTTCGCTGGCTAACGCAGCTCTGCAATTACACAGAATGCATTCAAGGTGTCTGCGGAATACCCCCGGTGCTATGAGATCTTCTGCAGCCTTCAGATTGAATGTTTAGATCCCCCTCTTCACATATGCTCCAGCATTTACGTTTACCATTTACATTTAGATAGATTGTTGAATTAGTCAATTCGAAATTTATCGTAAATATCGATATCGTGAAAAATCCTAGTGTGCCTCCTTTAGTCTACCCCTAACTCCCCATACTACTATAATAGTTATAGCTTTACAACATTACTCTACTATTACTACTACTATAACTTCACGCCAAATCCCTTACGGGGTAGGCAGAGAGAACCGAGCGCCACGCGACTCTATCCTTACATACCTCACTCGCTTCTTTAACATTCATTGCTCTTTTCATGCACGCTCGCCGGTTTCTAGGGCTCCTGACGTCACCTTCTGATCGGAGAACAGGACCAATTTGGTCATGGTAGGTAAGTCTTGGCCTTCCTCAGCTCCTACATCCTTCCACTTTTGCATTGTATATCTGCTTCGTCATTCTTTCATCTTGCATTCTTTCTACATGTCCGAACCAACGGAGCATGTCTCTTCTTACTTTAACACCGACGCTCTCTTTCAGACCAACTCTCTTTCTAACATCATCATTGCGAATACGGTCTGCAAGCCTTACGCAATAAATTTTACGCAGCGCTCGCATTTCGACCGCGTTTATTCTACTTTCATGCTCTTTCTGCCATACCCAGCTCTCGCTTCCATAAGTTAGCGTTGGGACCAGCACTGCATTGTGTATAGCCAGCTGCGCCTTCTGGCTCAAGTTTTTACTGCCAAGAAGTTTTCCCAACGCTCCATTCACACTATTCCCAGCACTCACTCGCCTTTCCACATCTGCGGTGTACCTTCCATCTCTGCTGAAAGCGCATCCAAGATATACAAACTCATCCACTTGTTCCAACACTTCATCATCTACCGTAATCCTTACATTGGTTCTGGTTTCTTCTCTTTCAAATACTTTAAATCTTTGTTTTCTTCGCATTCAGTAGTAAGCCTTCCTTCATACATTCGTCTTTCATCATTGTGACTAGTGTTTGCAGCTCAGATGGTGTTTCTGCTAATAGGACTGCATCATCTGCATACAACAGACAGTTCACCACTAGGTCACCCATGCATAATCCTACATTCGTCGATCTTATTCTCCGTAGACAACTATCGAGATACAGAATAAACAACCTAGCAGACAACATGCAACCCTGTTTGACACCAATTTTGACATCAAACCAGGGTGACATGTTGCCATCTAGTCGCACACATGCTGAGCAATCCTTGTAGGTGGACTGCACAGCACGGAGCAGTGAGCCGTCAATCCCATATCTCGGCAATATGCACCACAGTTCCTTTCGCACAACCCTATCAAATGCCTTCTCAAGATCCACAAAACCGCAGAAAACCTTCTGGTCTGTGGCCAGATGCTTCTCTACGATATTGCGGAGCGAGAAAACTTTATCCGTACATCCCCTTCCATTTCGGAAACCTCCCTGTGCCTCCCACAGCATTTCGTCAGATTTCACCCTCACTCTCCTTTTAATTATCTTTCCATATACTTTTGCTGCTAAGCTGATCAAACTGATGGCCCTATAGCTGGCGCAGTCCATACGTGTTCCCTTGCCTATATACAAGGGTACGATGACTGCGCGTCCCCAGTCCATTGGACCCTTCCAGTTTTCCAGCATAGGTTGCATAAGTACCAGAAGGCGTCCTGGTCGTAAGTGCCACCTAGTTTGATCATCTCAGCTGTGATCATATCAATTCCCGCAGACTTTCCATTTTTCAAACTCCGTATCGACCATTCTATCTCATCCATATTTATACCTTCACCGGACGCCATCAACGTGGAGTGAGCATCAGACTCACTCTCATTGTCAGCGTCCGAGGCATATTCATACATTTCTTCAAAATATTCACTCCACCGTTCTAACACTTCCTGAGTGTTTGCAAGAATGATACCAGCTTTAGACTTAATCTTATTCATACTGGATGCCCCGAGACTTCTTTACCTCTCTCCAAAAGAGTTTAGTATTTGCCTCGAAGTTTTTCGTCAGCCTCTCTTCCTCATTCATGATTTGTCTTTCACGCTTCTCTTTCACTAAAGCCTTGGTTTCATTCTTGCATAGACGGTACATTTCTTTCTTCTTACGTTTACAACATTACTCTACCGATGAAAAATTTCTTCAAATATCACTATTACATTTTCAATCACGTATTATCCTGGACCTAGGTGTTAACAAATAGATCACAGTCTACATTTTTTATATGTTCACGGTTGTTTCAGTGACGTTGCAGTTGCTATGGTCACGGGATCACTCGAAACGGCGCGAGTAGATATCAGTTCATTCAGGGTGAAGGTATCTGTCTACTCTCTTTCTGTGTCGCTTATTACTCGGCTCCTTACACATTATATGCACGGTGTCCTATTGGAGAGTGTTATTCGAAGCCTGCATTCCACGTTAACGATAATTTGAAATAGTCTTCTCGATTGAAATTATGATGCTCCTTTATTATTACGCATCATACGCGGATCCATTTGCATGAACGAAACTTTCTTTTTATTCTGGCCATTATGGGAAGAACTATGAATGTGAAAAAAGTGAGTGAATAAGTAAGGACCGTGTCATGTCACACTTGGATCTTTGTCTACCCCGCAAGAAATTTGGCGTTAAGTTAGAGATAGATACCTGGAACCAGAGTTCAGTCTTGTGAAGTGATGGTGAGTTTCGACGTAACCTACAATAGAGATCAAATACTCCAACAAAGTACATAGTCTCCAGATTGCTCGCAAATGACTGGACCGAATAGCGATATTGAAACTGCAATATGGTTTCCAATATTTCATATTATGTCGTTACAGGCGAAGTCACAGCTACCCTTGCAGCTGTATCTTACACAGAATCCTATCATATTCCCAAAGCGTTAAAGCTGTCAGATTTGAAGACTTCAAGAAGTAATCAAGTCCGTTTCTTGTGACAAAGATGATGTTGCTCATAATCTAGCAAAGACAATCTTTATTTTGGTATCACTCATCAGAGTTAGATATTGCATTGGCCTGGATTTCAGGACACCATCTAACAAAACTACTGATCTAAGAATCCAACAGGTACAGGTTAAAAATAAATAAATGCGATTAAATAGAGACTGTGTGGGCTATTGCAGTACCACCCAAAATTTTACTCAAAAATGCTAACTGTCTACTAACTAAAAACTAACTAAAACGTAATTTGATAATTCATGTTCAAAATCAATGAAATAGATGGTTTCAAATTATTGACGGGTGCATTTTGGCCGTACATTAATTGTACAATATTGCTTAGCTGTATGGCCTAGATCCCATTGCCTTTGCCCTCGGGGAGAAAAAAGAAAAAACTAACCTAAATGTGTCAATTTTTATATTTTTCTTCAACAAATACTATTAATTTTGTTTTCATCTTCATCTGAGATTCTATCACAAAGTGATAAAACAAATTAAATTACTTAAAAGGTAGTTTAAATTCACGTTGTTTTAGGTAGGTATCAGTAAATCCTCCCCATAAGTAAGTAATGTATTTTTATTAAACTATTTTTCTTTGTAATTAATTGTACCTACGTCTCCTCGTTATTGTAGTAATGTGTAAAACGTTTTGTAAGATACGATTTCAGTCAAAATTGTGGATGCTAAGTGTTTTTTCTTTAGTAAAATCGTAAAACATTACTATTCAGGTGTTAAAAAATGAGTAGTAATATTTTAACAATTTAAAATATTACTCATTTTTTAACACCTACCATGTTCTTAAACATGATAGGAACTAAATTTCTTCCTATTCCCGCATTATTTGTAACATCTCAAGTATCACTATATTTATTTGTTCTATAAAACCAATATGTACGAGACTATAAAAGTTATCAGTATTAGATCATTTTGTTATTTTTGTCATTATATTTATCATGTTGTTATTGGTTAGGGTATGTCTCTAAAACTAAACATGTGTATTAAATAATTAAAACAATATTCTCGGACAAGCAACCTCTCGCGCCTCCAATTATAGTAGCAGTACTATCCCACGCATTATTTTGGTTACGTATAAACTTATTGTTTTGTCGTAAAACTGTGTAGAGTAATTGTTTCATAATTAACAACAAAAAAGAAAGTACAAATAAGCAACAATTTTAATAACTGTGGTTATTAGTTTATGATAAGAACAATGTAGATACTTTTAGAGTTAATCAGACTTACCTATGCGATCATTTTAAGTCATTTAAGTCACTATGCCAAATGTGATAGTTTTTGAGCTATTCTCAAAGTTTTTTTTTTATTAAATATATAAGCACACATCATTTTTAAAATTGTCTGAACATGAATATCACTTGTATTTTTCTTTAATTACAGATAAAAGTCATTAAACTTTTTCAATAAAAATACTTGTGTCATGTTTGATTCAAATTCTGTTTATTATGCTGCCTCAACGAATTCCGTATTTTATTGTGATGGTAGCCTGATCAGTAAAGATTTAAGTTCACAATTAAAAAAAAAATTATGCACTCAATGATGTTTCTTCTCTTCTTAATCTTTATATATTTAATCTTTAACTCCATCAGCACCCCTATTTAAAGAAAAAAATATATTGGGTATAACTCTAAAATTATCGCATCTGGCATCCATAGTGAGTTATGACTTAAAATTATTGCAATTATCATTGATCGACCCTAAAAGTATCTACAGCATTCTTCGTAACACTCTGTATATATCCTTTATGGATTAGACAGAGAGAACCAAGCATCATATGACATTTCATACCTTGCTTGATTTCTTTAACATTCATAGCAGTTTTCATGCACTGATTCCTAGGGCTCCAGACATGTTAAAACTTAATTTCAAAATCTTTAACTTCTTCAAAATTGATCTACAGATTATATTTTATATCCTAAAAAAATTACTTTCAAGTTTTCAAATACTACCAGTATCTCGACAATAGAAGGCCTGAGAGAACAAAGTCAAATTTGTATATTTCACTTCATATCTTCTGAAATCTTTTATTAGTGAATGAATAATGGAGATATATTCTGTCAAATTAATGTTAATCAGGAAACTCCTTGATAACAGAACACAATGGCCACACTAGACCTACACCAAACATTAAATGGTCACAAGGGCATAGTTTGGAATGTTGCCTGGCATCCTGAAGGGAAAGTGTTTGCATCCTGTGGAGAAGACAAGACTATAAAACTGTGGGCTAAGGAGGGATCAGAATGGAAAATAAAAACTGTTCTTGTGGATGGGCACCAACGCACTATCAGGCAAGTGGCTTGGTCGCCATGTGGGAATTTCCTGGCATCAGCCAGTTTTGATGCTACAACTGCCATTTGGGATAAGAAAAGTGGTGAGTTTTACAAAGAGTTGTTAAAGATTAATGAAAAAAATATTTGATACATTGTAATGATATAATATTTTAATAGGTCAATTTGAATGCAATGCGACACTAGAAGGGCACGAAAATGAGGTAAAGAGTGTTGCATGGTCACCGTCTGGTCAACTGCTGGCAACATGTGGACGAGATAAATCAGTTTGGGTCTGGGAAGTGGCAGGAGAAGATGAATATGAATGTGAATCTGTTTTAAATGCTCACAATCAAGATGTTAAAAAAGTTGGTAATATTATAAAAATAAACACTTACTTTAATATGTATGTATATCTCCACGCCAAATACCTTGTGGGGTAGACCGAGTACTATTTCTATGATAATGTTTGGTTACACAAGATATATTTCATACAATAATAAACACTTACTTTGATATATCTATCTGTCTATATCTTCATGCCAAATTCTTTGTGGGGTAGACTGAGCACTATTTCTTTTGATGATGTTTGGTAAAACAAGATATATTCTACAATTTCATACAATATTTCATATATTTTGTAGGTGATTTGGCATCCCAACCTAGATGTGTTGGCTTCAGCATCATATGATAACACAGTTAAATTGTACAAAGAAGATCAAATGGACAATGATTGGACTTGTATTGCTACCCTTCAGTCCCATGAATCTACTGTGTGGAGCTTAGCTTTTGATAAAACTGGAGAGAGGCTTGCTACATGTAGTGATGACCAAACTGTTAAAATTTGGAAAGAGTATAAACCAGACAACCAGGAGGGTGTTGTGGTTACAGAAAGAGAATCAATATGGAAATGTGTCTGCACACTGTCAGGATATCACTCCAGATGTGTGTATGATATTACATGGTGTCCTAAAACAGGCTTATTAGCAACTGCATGCGGTGATGACATTATAAGAATTTTTAAAGAATCTGAAGAATCTGATCCTAATGCCCCCACATTTGAACTTGTTTCTACCAAGTTAAATGCCCATGCTCAAGATGTCAACTGTGTTACTTGGAATCCTGCCGGCAACCAAGAGTTACTGTCCTGCAGTGATGATGGAGAAATAAAAATATGGAATTTTTCAGATTAGTTGATTTTACAAATGTGGATCATTGTTTATATAAGTCATCCTAAATCACTGTTATTAACTATAATTAATTGTTATTTTAGGGTTAATAGGTAGGTTCATTAAATATTGAGCTTAACACAATGTAATATAAATAAATTGACTTTTTGAATAAAATATTTATTTAACTCAGTGTATATTTCTTGAAAGACATTTAAAGTTGCAGAATTGTCCATTATAAATATGTATGTATGTATGTATATGTATGTATATGTATATCTTCACGCCAAGTCCCTTGCGGGGTAGGCAGAGAGAACCGAGCGCCATAAGACACGGTCCTTGCATACTTCACTCGCTTCTGTGACATTCATAGCTCTTTTCATGCACGCTCGCCGGTTCCTGGGGCTTCTGACATCACCTTCTGATAAAACACGACCAATTTGGTCATGGTAGGTTAGTCTCGGCCTTCCTCGGCTCCTACATCCTTCCACTTTTGCATTGTATATCTGTTTCGTCATTCTTTCGTCCCGCATTCTTTCTACATGTCCGAACCAACGGAGCATGCCCTTTCTTATCTTAACACCGACACTCTCTTTTAGACCAACTCTTTCTCTCACGTCTTCATTACGAACGCGGTCAGCAAGCGTTATGCCACAAATTTTGCGCAATGCTCGCATCTCGACCGCATTTATTCTACTTTCATGCTCTCTCTGCCATACCCAGCTCTCACTTCCATAAGTTAGCGTTGGAATTAGCACCGCGTTGTGTACAGCGAGCTGTGCCTTCTGGCTTAGATTTCGGCTGCCTAGAAGTTTACCCAACGCTCCATTCACCCTATTCCCGGCACTCACTCGTCTCTCCACATCAGCGGTGTACCTTCCATTGCTGCTAAAAGCACTTCCAAGATATACAATCTCATTCACTTGCTCCAACACTACATCATCAACCATAATCCTAGCGTTTGTTCTGGTTGTCTCTCTTTCAAATACCATTATCTTGGTTTTCTTCGCATTCAATTGTAAGCCTTTCTTCATACAATCATCTTTCATTGTTGTAACTAGTGTTTGCAGTTCGGATGGTGATTCTGCTATTAATGCCGCATCGTCTGCATAAAGCAGGCAGTTGACCACTGAGTCACCCATTCGCATTCCCACATTCATATTTCTTATTCTCTGAAGACAACTGTCCAGATACAGGATGAACAGCCGAGCCGACAGCACGCATCCCTGTCTGACACCAATATTGACATCAAACCAGGGCGACAAGCTGCCGTCCACCCGCACACATGCTGTACAATCCTCATAAGTGGATTGCACAGCACGGAGTAGGTCACCGTCAACCCCATATCCGGGCAAAATGTTCCAGAGATTCTTTCGCACGACTCTATCAAATGCTTTCTCAAAGTCCACAAAACCGCAGAAAACCTTCTGATCCAAAGCCAGATGCTTCTCTACGATGTTGCGGAGTGAAAAAACTTGATCCGTACATCCTCTGCCGCTTCGAAATCCACCCTGTGCTTCCCAAAGCATTCCATCGGATTTCACCCTCATTCTCCTTTCAATGATTTTTCCATACACTTTAGCTGCTAAGCTGATCAAACTGATGGCCCTATAGTTGGCGCAGTCCATACGTGAGCCCTTGCCTTTATACAAGGGCACGATGACTGCGCGTCTCCAATCGCTCGGGACCCTTCCGGTTCTCCAGCATAATTTGCTCAAAAACCAGAAGGCGTCCCTAACGCAGGTACCACCTAGCTTGATCATCTCAGCTGTTACCATATCGATTCCCGCTGACTTTCCATCTTTCAAACTTCGTATCGACCATTCAATCTCATCCATAGTAATGTCTTCATGGTACGCTGGCACTGCCGAGTCTATCACAGACTCATTCACAATGCCAGCGTCATGGACATAATCATACATTTCTCTAAAATATTCACTCCACCGTTCTAACACTTCCTGAGTGTTAGCAAGAATGCCACCAGCTTTACATCTTATCTTGTCCATTCTGGATGCTGACGAACCACTTCGAGACTTCTTTACCTCTCTCCAGAAGAGTTTGGTATTTGCCTCGAAGTTCTTCGTCAGCTTCTCTTCCTCAATCATATGTAGTCTTTCACGCTTCTCTTTCACTAAAGCTTTGGAGTCATTCTTGCATCGACGGTATATTTCTTTCTTCATTTCTTTCATACCATCACTCTGGTGCAAAGATGATACGTAATCCAGCCACGCTTTCCTCTTTTTTTCCACGGAGGATTGAACCTCCGCATCCCACCAGGCATCTCCTCTTAGTGTTCTACGTCTCTTTGCGCATCCACATGCTTCTTTCGCACTGTCCACCATACTTTCTTTCAGAACTTTCCAACATTCGTCTACATCTGAGTCGGAAAGACTCGCGTTCGCAAGTCTTTCACTGACTAGACGTACATACGTACTCCTCACACTTTCATCTTCCAATTTTTCACTTCTTATTCTTTCATGGTCTCCGAAAGGAATACGCACTCGCCAGTGCCTCCACTTCTTGAAAAGCCCCACAAATCGGCTTATCACCAGATAGTGGTCCGTTTCAAGAGTGGGACCTCTGAAGGCTCTTGTATCCATTAACGACTTTCGGAGACGTCCATCTATCAAAATCAAATCAATCACACTTTTCTGTTCATTCCGTCTCCATGTGTAAGTGTGAATATCCTTGTGATGGAAGAGCGTGTTCGACACAAGGAGGTTTCGTTCCATACATACGTCTAAAAGTAACTTACCAGCATCGTTCACTCTCTTATCTCCGTATGGACCAAGCACAGCGTCATAACTGCTTCGCTTGGTCCCAACCCATCCATTCAGATCACCACACATAATTATCCGTTCATTCGCTTCGGCCAAATCCAGAATACCCCTTACAGTCTCCCAAAACTTCTCGAGCTCCTGGGGATCAGCAGAGCTCACAGGAGCATATGCTGCAACTAAAAACACTCGCGTAATCCCCAGTTTTATCTTAACCCAGAGAAGTCTTGGACCTACTAAATCGTAATCTTTCACACCCGCGGCCAAGCGAGATGAAAGCACGACACCTACGCCAGCGCTGGCATGAACGTCCTGGTCCACCCCGGACCACAGGGCCATCATGCCACCGGGCAGATCTTCGGTGTCGCTTCCCTTTCGCTTGGTCTCTGACACACACAAAGCATCTAGGTATCTCACGTTCATTATATCTATCAACTCATTCATCTTATCTTTTAGACCACCTCTCACATTCCATGTGCCTATACGACACTCAGCTCCCCTCGACCCGCCGGGATGGGCGTTGCGTGGTGGGTGGCGGCCCCCACCGCCGCATGCCCTAGATTTCGCACCGACGGGGGCGGATCGGTGCGCGTCGCCTCCGGGGGACGCCCTAATCCGCGCGTCTGTGCGGTTTGGGTCCAGAATTGCAGTCCAAGTGTTGGACTGGCAGGGTCGCGACGTGCACGCTTCTGGTACCGACCCCAAATACATTCCATCCATCCATCCATTATAAATAAAACTTTAAATTATGGATATTATTATGATTAATTATAGTAACATTTTCTAAGTCAAGACCCACAAGAACTTGAAAGTGTTTATTGTTTGTCGTGTCAGTTTAATGAAAATATGGTACCATAACATCTTCCATTTATTCTTCAATTGTAACCCTATTATTAAAGGGTTACTAAGGCTAATGTTATGTGACAAGCGCTATGATTATTAAAGAAGGACCACGTCATTTACCCCTCAACTCTCATTACTCTTTGTTTATCCATCAAGTGACTTGCAGATAGATAACCATTTATAGAATTATTCATTTATTTTTAGTTAGGCTTTAAGAATATGCTAATATGAGAAGAAATGGTTTGTAAAATTAGTTTTTTACATACTAACTATGCAGGATCGAGGATCTAATTTCAGCATTAGAAAGCCTTATACAATTTTGCCAATAACGCAGGCCAGAAGGCTTACTCTTGATAATAATTTTAATGACAATCCATTTGCAATGTCAAAGTTATGTATGAACATGACTGTTGTCTTGGTCTGAATGTTTTAAAGAGAGGTATGGCGCATCAAAGGCGCGTCTGGGGCTTGGGTAATACGCGGCAGTAGCGATTTTCTAACCAGCAACCCCCTGAAGGGTTATTGTGTTCCTGTTTTGTCTGGGTCCATAATCCATTGAGCAGCATGTTAGTATGTAGAGCATTGTCTTATACACATCATTGCCAAATTATGAAGAATGAATTATTCATATTATACTTTTTATTATTAATATATAGAGTATTTTAACTTTTCCAACTTGAATTTTAGGTTATTTCTAATGCTTATTCAAATTGGACGCTTATTATCTTCAAAGAAGGTCACCATAAGAGCAGCTTACACTACTTTTACCGCTTCCAAAATAATGGCTGGAGACAACACTGCCGTTACATTGAATACTGTTGTAGCCGCGCTTGAAAAATTCGCGCCAAAAGAACTCTCTGAGAGTTGGGACAACACTGGTTTATTAGTGGAGCCTTATTCTCCAAGGTAAATATTTATTAGCATAATGTTACGCATGTATTACTTACTTATCTTCTTCCATAAGATTGATATGATATAGTACACACGCCGCGACCCGCTCCAAGGAATGCCAATGGAATAATATACCCATGAGTAGGTCTCGACAGGGATTCGGACAGTTGCGTAGGAAATCAATCACATTAGATATGAGATCGTCGGGGATTATTGGGTTATTAGAGGAGGGACCGTTGCCTGCATATGGTAGTTTTCCTCATTGGATAGACCACCACAATGCTAGGAAAAGTCGGCTGGAGGCAACGCCAATTGTGACTCAAGGGCTTCGCAAGGTGCGTTTCGCATTCGACGAATTTATCCCTGCGTTATACCTTTTAACACTTCAGCCCCAGGAATATATAGCTCTAATGACTCCTATCTGGATAGACAATGTAGTCAAGCGAGAGCTGAGAGTGCTAGGCGTTCTTGGGTTCGAACCGGGGACCAGTTAATAGTCCGGTTTTTGTCCACCGGGCTACCACGGTTCTAGCACTGGTGTTGCAATTGTCCATAACTTAACTGCTTACAATGCAGGCCACCGTTTTTTTTTTCATCGTACTGGTATACAAAATAAGTTCATCAGGTGTTGAGGTATTGCTTGGTTAGCACCGTGGGTGACAACGCGCGTGCCATTTAGTAATCTGTTTTTAATATTTTCTTGTAGGAACATAAGTAAAATTTTGCTTACGAATGACTTAACGGAAGATGTCGCTATAGAAGCAAATGATCGTGGCTGTGAAATGATAATTTCCTATCATCCTCCTATATTCGTGCCTATGAAATCGGTGGTTCAAAAGTAAGTCAGAATCGATTGTTGTCTGTTGTCACCATCGGCGATGTACCCACTGATAAGTGGGAATTAATTAATTAATAAATTATCCTTGTTTACATCGCCGAAGTCTTGGCAGTAATCCCTAATTTTGTTCATAGTTGTTTTCAGTGGTTGGATGAGTAGGTGGTGACAAAGGAAAACAATTTTATAATAAATATAATACAATGTTATATAAAATATAAAACAAATTTTTGTGTTCCTGCGATTGAATGAGGTCGCCTTTAAGCTCATAAGGAGTAGCTGTGTAAGCAACAGAGGTGACATCGCGTGAGTAATAATTAATGTGTTGCAAGCGTTCATAGACTACGGTAACCGCTTTACATCAGGTGGGTCGTATGCTTGTATGCCTTCGCCCGACATTGTATAAAAAATAATGAACATCCATTCAAGTAAAGCCTGACCAACCGAGCAAAAAACCGCATTTAGACTAACCAATTTCTTTTGTTGGTTTCCGGGTATATTAAATTTTGAATGATCCCTTCGTTATTCTATTAGGTCCTGGAAGGAACGTGTTGTTTCGTTTCTTCTCGAGAAACGCATTTCGCTGTATTCTCCGCACACTAGTTGGGACTGCGTCAGTGGCGGAGTCAACGACTGGCTGGCCTCTGCCTTCTTGTCGGCACGATGCACACCTATTACACCAGGCGCCAACCCTACCGTTGGGGCAGGAAGGTGAGGAACGTTGAACGGCAGTGAAATTTGAATGAGAGTGGAATTTACTAGAAACTTTTTTCGATTACATTGCAGGTGAGCTCGGTGACTCAGCGGTGAATGCCGCGACTTTGACTTAAGGCGACACCTCGATCGTGAAGCTTTAAAATGGCTCCGCCCAATCACCCCGCGCCCCTCAATTGACACTCGACGCTCGATTTGTAAAATTTGAAATTAGCGCCTAATAGGTAACCTGGGGTCAACGTATAGTCAATGCAAACGAACAGAAAAGCTACAGAGTCGCGTCACACTTAAATAAAATTTATAATATCAATATTTAATAAAAATTATTGATTTAATTATTATTTAGCTTTATACATACTGAACCAAACATATTTATTTAAGCTAGACGGAAAACAATAGTAATAATAGTAATAAAAAACTACAGAAACGTATTCACTTTTAAAAGTTTATTGAAAGAGAAATCAATGACATCGTTTTATGTTTATATCTCTATAAGTTAACATGTCTTGGTATCTATGTTGTTCTTACTTAGGTCTCGTCCAGTGGCGCCCTCATTGAATAAAAAAACATATTATAGCATAGAAGATAAACATTATGAAATCTTATGTTGCATTTATTACGAAGATAGTAAAGTATTTTTACGTCATTAAACCAATACTCAAAATATTCCACTATCGTTGTTATAAGCAAAAGTGCTAAAAGAGGCCGTTTTTTGGCAATTATGCCTATAACAACGAAAGCAAAACATTTCAATTGTTGGTTTAATGACGTAAAAGTACGTTATTGTATTTGTAACACACGCAACACATGACTTTATAATGTTTATCTTCCACGCTAAGATACGATATTTTATTCCTTGAGGCGCCACTGGACGGCATGTATCCCCCTTAAGAAGAATGAAACACTAGCTACATAATACAACATTGTTTATCGAGAGGCTAAAGCGGGCCATTTGTTGATTCGGACACATATGTTTAGTTAGCAGATACACCATCTAAACTGCAAACACTGGTCACAGCGATGAAAGACGACTGTATGGAGAAAGGCTTACTACTGAATGCGAAGAAAACAAAGATAATGGTATTTGAAAGAGAAGAATCCAGAACTAATGTAAGGATTACGATTGATGATGAAGTGTTGGAACAAGTGGATGAGTTTGTATATCTTGGATGCGCTTTCAGCAGGGATGGAAGGTACACCGCAGATGTGGAAAGACGAGTGAGTGCTGGGAATAGTGTGAATGGAGCGTTGGGAAAACTTCTTGGCAGTAAAATCCTGAGCCAGAAGGCACAACTCGCTATACACAATGCAGTGTTGGTCCCAACGCTAACTTATGGAAGCGAGAGTTGGGTATGGCAGAAAGAGCATGAAAGTAGAATAAACGCGGTTGAAATGCGAGCGCTGCGCAAAATTTGTGGCGTAAGGCTTGTAGACCGTATTCGTAATGATGATGTTAGAAATAGAGTTGGTCTGAAAGAGAGCGTCGGTGTTAAAATAAGAAGAGGCATGCTCCGATGGTTCGGGCATGTAGAAAGAATGCAAGATGAAAGAATGACGAAGCAGATATACAATGCAAAAGTGGAAGGATGTAGGAGCCGGGGAAGGCCAAGACTTACCTACCATGACCAAATTGGTCATGTTCTATCAGAAGGTGATGTCAGGAGCCCTAGAAACCGGCGTGCGTGCATGAGAAGAGCAATGAATGTTAAAGAAGCGAGTGAGATATGTAAGGATCGAGTCACGTGGCGCTCGGCTCTCTCTGCCTACCCCGCAAGGGATTTGGCTTGAAGTTATAGATGTTCGAGTGTCATAATGGCTGATAGCGCCGAGTAAACACAGGATTTTTTTATTTCGAATAAATAAGAGAAATAAAATTATCAGATTGAATTAGATTGAAATTGAAATAGAAAATTGGAATTTTTTTGCAACTCCCTCCTGGTGAAGATTCACAAGTTATTTTACACAGTTAGGTATAGCTCTGGTAGGGATCCTAGCTTTTTCCCTAAATATAATACACTCTCGAATGACTAGGTATGCGCTTTCACTAACAGTCAATTTAACTTCGCGAATTTTATAAAAAAGTACAGGAAGAACTTGACGGTTAGACGGTAATTTTGCGCCTATTATTTGATCATTTACGTCTCCAACTAAGAAAATACTTGATTTATTGCTTCTCAATTCCACTGCCATCTTATAAAAGTTAAAACATTACGTATTAATCACGAGAATAACTGACATTCAAAATTAATAGACGGTTAGGTAATTATGACGAAGTTAACGATGCTCTCTCTAAAGTTATTCATTGGTTTAGTGTTAATAATCTGCTTTTAAATGATAAAAAGACTAAAGTAATTAAGTTCTCAACACCTAATGTAAGGCAGGTGGCTACCAATGTACATGTTAATGGAACTAATTTAGCCTCTGTGGAGACAACTGTGTTCTTGGGTATAACAATTGACTCCAGACTACAAAGGGGCCCACAAATTGAAAAATTATCAGGAAAACTAAGTTCTGCAGCTTATGCAGTGAAAACTATTAGACGGCTCACTGATATTGATACGGCTAGAATAGTTTATTTCAGCTACTTTCATAGTATTATGTCATATGGAATTCTTCTTTGGGGTAACTCCGCGGATATTAACACCATCTTTTTATTGCAAAAGAGAGCCATAAGAGCTATCTACAAACTTGGTCCCCGTGAGAGCCTTAGAGAAAAATTCAAAGAAATAAATATTTTAACAGTCGCATCGCAATATATCTATGAAAATCTTTTGTATGTCCATAAAAACATAGACTCATTTTGTAAAAAGAGTGATATACATAGCATAAATACTAGATATAAGCATAATCTTGTGTTATATGCAAGCCGTCTCCACAAAACAAGTAATTATTTTATGGGGCAATGTATACGGTTCTATAACAAACTTCCCAGCAATATAAGAGATTTGTCAATAAACAAATTTAAAACTACTATTAAAGCCAAATTGTGTAGCAGGGCATATTATAAAGTATCTGACTATATTAATGATAAAAATGCCTGGGAGTGAGTCGATCCAATTATAATGTAATTAACAAAATATGTAAATTTGTTTGGATACCAAAAGAGGGATGCCTGAGTTTTTTGGCAGTATTTTTATCAGTGCTCACCTAGTCATAAACTGCACGGTAGGGAAAAAAAATGTGACGATTCCAAACAAATGTAGCCATTTTTACGGAATAAAAAGATTTTGACTTTGAATTTGAACAAATGAATACCGCGAGTACGTGCGGCACTGCCGCGCAACTTGTATGAACATGTTTCGATGTAATTCGGCACGGATTATCGTAATCCAAATAAGTTAAAAATTAATTTCCGAGTGTTTTAAAAGCAAATGAACAAAACTAAGACATATGCGTTAGAAAATAAAAACTTTGAAAAATAAGGGACACCCTAATATACATATATACAAATAGATTTTATAATCTATTCATATTAAAAAAAAACATGTGACAAATGATTTTCTTGCTGTTTCATAACTTTAACTTCAGTATAATGACATTTATTGTATTTTACTTATGTATACTCTGTGTTTTGTATTGTTGTACGTTTCCTTGTTATTTATTAAACTCTCAAGAAGAAAGAACCAGGACCATCTCTGATGTTGCAAAATAAATCTAATCCGTACAATAGTTCAATACTAACCACAATGTATAGAATAGATGATTTTTTTGTGTTTTCAGTGTTGGTTCATAGTAAATATTATTTGTTTTCACGAGTACCATGGGTATAAGTATACTATCTATCTATATCTTCACGCTAAATCCCTCGTGAGCGCCACATGACTCGGTACTTACACACCTCGCTCGCTTCTTTAACATGAAACATACCGAGTTTTTTTAAAAACTATCAAAATATACTATTTTACTAGTAATTATTTTAATACAAAAAAAAAAAAAAAACCTCCACTGGTTTTCTATCTTCTGATTGGATAAATTTCCAACGTAAACTAACCTTCACCTACGTACAATGTCTAAGTCGGAGTTCGGTGAGCTTATAATGGTTACTATGAGTTTGTCGTCCCGTATGACACTTACGTTAAAGTAGCATATAAATCGAGTAGTGATTCTTCTAGTGGAATATGTTTATTTAGTAAGTTTCTCCTAAAAAACAAAACAGCAAAAATATTCTATTTTATAAGTTTTTATTTTAATACAAAGAAATAAAGAGTCTCCACTGGTTGCTATGTGCTGAGAACGCGAACCTTATTGGTATAAATTTCCAACGTAACCTGACCTCCACCGACGTACAACTTCTAAGTCGGAGTTCGGTCAGATTATAATGGACATAATAGGAGTTTGACGTCCTATATAGGTACGCGGTCAGCCTGTGGATAATGTATACCAATTATCAAATGTTACTGTTTATTCCTGCAAAAAATAACTCTTATTTAATTAATGCAGTTTTATATAGAGTTATTAAGTAAGCAAAATTAAAAAAAAGTTTGAAGAGGAATTAAATAGCTTGGGCCAACCATACCTAGGAACTGTTCTAAAAACTAGAAATATGTCTACACAATGTTATTATAATATGTTTAATGAATATAATAATTAAAAAAAATAAATACCTTGTCTTGTTCGCCTCCCCCATTCTACGAACATTTTCTTTGTATTTTTATTCTATATATTTTCTTTTTAGTGTTCCCCATTATTACAACAGTATAATAAATATATATAAACCTATAATATTATTTACTACTTATATCTAATAATAATACACTTACGCTAAATACTATAATATTGAATATTTACAACTATTAATTATAAAAACTTCGGTGTCGCGATGTAAATGGAGCGAGCTCGAGCAGACAGTCGACATAGGTCTCACCTCGAAGCGGGCTGCAGCCGGACTGGCTGGATGTAGTTAGTCAACGCGTTTATAATCCTCATTACCGCACAATAAGGTCGAAAACACGTAGCACCCAAGACGAATGTGATCGCTTAGAAATTGTCAGAAACTTAAAATATCTTTAAAAAATTTCATGTTTCACTTATCAAAATATGCAGCAAGCATATTATAAACATAGATATTACTAATAGATTTAAGTAATTTTGAAGCGTATAAACAGAACAACTTCGTTGTAATTTCAAAAATAATGAATTTCAGGAGGTGTTTTCGAAAGTAATTATTATCGAATCAATTTTACACAATCGCGTATTTGAGCAAGCAAATTCAAGATAAAGAAATGAAGTTATTTATATTAAAATCTTAGATCCGTCAGTTTAGTCATTAGCCTATACTATTCGATGAAAGTTGGTCTAATTTTTCGATGTGTCGCCTTAAAGTACGTAAAGTACCCCTGACGAGCTCGGTGGCGCAGTGGTGTAACGCGCTGTTACGTTACTTTGACATTAACGCCCGTGGTTTCGATTTCCACATAAGACAAACATTTGTGTGCATTAACATATCTGTTTGTCGGGTTTTGGATGTTTTTAAGAGAGGTAGGGCGCACAAAGTAACCCATTTGACAAAGTACCTCCACCTCATAGAAAAACGCAGCCAAATTGTATTGCTGCGTGTAGGTGAGGTCACCAATAAGCACCTAAGGAGTTGCCGTGTTATCAGCAGAGGTGACATCGCGCGAGTGATACTTAATGTACTATAAGCGTTAATAGGCTACTGCAACCGTTTTACATCAGGTGGGCCGTATGCTTGCTTGTATGCCTCCCGAAGTTGTATAAAAAAAATGTATTCCCGGTGTTATTTTGAAATACAATGCATATTTAATTAGTTTTTATTGTTAATACTCGTACATTGCTCTGAACCTGAACATGTTAATGTGATTTTAACAGAATAGTGGGGACTATATCTATTAATTGGTAAAAGGCATCTATAATTTGTTTTTATTGTTTTTTCTTATTCAGTGAAAATATTGAATGCCAAGTCGTGTGTGTTATCGTATTATAATTTTCGAAAAGTATGCACAGATCACGTAATGTATAAGGACCGAGTTATGTGGCGATCCACTCTACCTCCCCCGCAAGGGATTTGGCATGCAGTTATAGATAGATGCTAAGATTATGATGCAATTTCAAATGCAGATACGTAATATAGAATAGATAAATAGACTTACCTAACCGGATTCATAAGTTCGTAGTGAGACATTAAATTTAGTTTGTTTTTTTTTTTACTTTTAAATTGTAGTCTTTGCTTTAATCGTACTTGACATGGTGTCATAGTTACATGCAACAAAATATAAATATATGGCTAACTGCTGCTGCTGGTGCAAACAAACCTACCAATACCAAGCATATTGGCACGTTGCCGGTCATGTTTCAAAGACATTTGTGTTCTCTAAGAATGTGAAGAGTCCCCGTGAAAGAGTCCGATCACAATATCCTCACATTGCCTGAACTTATTTAAACCAAGTTAAATGACCGCAGCCAAATAACAACTCCCTAGAGGGTTGTTGTGTTCCTGCGTGTGAGTGAGGTCACTAGTAAGCTCCTAAGGAGTTGCTGTGTAAGCAGCAGAGGAGGCATCGCGTGAGTGATATATGTTACAAGCGTCAATAGGCTACGGTAACTGCTTTAAATCAGGTGGACCATATGCTAGTATGCCTCCCGACGTTGTATATAAAAAAAATGTTGTTGCTCAAGATTTCTACTGCGCTAATTGGAATTCTGTCGACTGTCGTTATGGAGACGGGAAAAAATAATATGGAAATAAAAATATTCTGTTATGAACTTGCCTTCGCACTCACATTGTAAAAAATCTAGTTGTTTAAATGACTATGATATTTTTAGCGTTCCTTAGTAAACAAGGAAACTTTATAGATTCGTCATGTTTGTTAGTTCGTCTGTCGTATATTATAATCTTTTTACTAGTAAGTTATTTCAGCCACAAAGTTAAAGTTTGATACGATTATAGGTATTTATAACGCCAGCAAAGTTGGTACAGTAAAAATATTTAAAACATATAATTAATGGTACCTTTCCTACATCTAAAATAGGACTACTTTTATTAGTATACAGATAAAAAATAGTAAGGGTCGTCTTTCTCGGCTCGTGGTTTGTTTCTTTTTTAATGCAATGTGAACCGTTGAGTAAATATTGTGGTTTTTTAGTGGACTTTTTGTTGGAACTGCGGCTGCTTCTGTATACTAAACAGTACTATTTTGATACTTATTATAATCATACATAAAATATAACTAATTTAAAAGGAAAACTCGGACGAATTGGCTTAGTAAAGCCGACTCGCCCGTTTATTAATGATAATCGAATATCTTTAAGCGTAGTTGGTTAGTCTCGGGTTTCGTATAAATTATATGCAATAGAAACTGCATAAATAACCTTGTAGTGTAATACATGTTATGATTATCATTTTTTCCGCCCTATGTTAGGGTTAGTACCTAATTATAGACGTTGTTAATCACACACAATTGGACTAGATGATAATTACACACATCGTTAATGATATGGGGCGTAGAATAAGAGAGATAGGGGGCATCAAAGCAGTCCGTCTGGGGAAGTACCTCCACCTGACAGAAAACCGGAGCCAAATAACAACTCTCTGGAGGGTTATTGTGTTCCTGCGTGTGAGTGAGGTCGCCAGTAAGCTCCTAAGGAGTTGTTAGCAGCAGAGGTGGCATCGCGCGAGGGATACTTAATGTATTACAAGCGTTCATGGACTACGGTAATCTCTTTACATAAGATGGGTCGTTTACTTGTACGCCTCCCAACGTTATGAAAAAACAAATCAAGTGACTACGCTTGTCTGGGCACTCCCCTAACAAGATTCATAGAAATTGTAACCAATTAAAATAGAAAAACCACATGTTTATTTAATGTATAATATCACCTATACGACCACGGAACCCTTTCATGCGAGAGTTCGACTGACACTTGCCGGCTTTTTTTCTATGTCTGTCTTAGCAGATATCTTACATAACCGGTTTTCTTTAAAACCTGCACGGACTTAATGCGGTCGACATGTTTCCGCTAGCATTGCACTGACGTAATATTTACAAAATAAGTTTTCGCAGAATACCTTAGTGTTAACTGCATCTTACAAGAGACTTTTTGTACTTTTCAGGTTGCTGAATTTGGAATCTAATATAACATTGTCGGAAGCAATTTCTAAAGTTAAAAAGCTAACCAGCCTCGAACACGTTCGTTTCGCTCTAGGAAGAGATAAAACAATGACTTCCGCAGTACAAACAATAGCGCTTTGTGCTGGCTCGGGTAGCTCAGTTTTAAAGGGAGTCACGGCTGATCTGTACTTAACAGGTATAAGGTTTATTACTTGAACTGCACATTATTTTTGTTGTGTTAGAGTAATGAACATTTACTTAATGTGTCTAACAATGCACATGGAAACGATACACAGTCATGGGTACAGGGACGGGGGAAAGTGTAACACATGTTTTTGACGAACTCGTTGGCGAAGCGGTTAATAATGCTAGTTTGACATCACGGTTTGTGGGTTCGATTCTCACACAGGACAAACATTTCTGTGCATGAACATTTTTATTTATCTTGGTTTAGGGGTTTTAAGAGGTAGGGCGCATCAAAGCAGCCCATCTGGGGAAGTACCTCCAGCTCACAGAAAACGGCAGCCCAATAACAACTCTCTAGAGGGTTGTTATTGGGCTGCCGTTATATTCCTGCGAGTGAGTGACGTTACCATTAAGTTCCTAAGGAGTTGCTGTGTTTAGTAGAGGTGGCACCGCGCTAGCTATAATTATTGTATTGCAAACGATTATAGGCTACGGTAACTACTTTACGTCTGGTCAGCCATATGCTTGTATGCCTCTCGACGTTATATTAAAAACGTCAGCTAACGTGCCGGTTAAAAGATACCCGGACTGTTACGACATTTTTACCTCTTTTATTACGAATTTTTTAGTCTAAGTTACGCTGCTGTCCCCATTTGTCGTTCGTACTGCTAGATTCTTTTATTTTCTAGGAGAAATGCTCCATCACGACGTGTTGGATGCTGCTCAGAGAGGTATATCGGTGATATTAACTAATCACTCCGACTCAGAGAGAGGTTTCCTGCGCGTCTTTTCGTCAGAATTGGAAAGTAGATTAAATAATCAAGTTAAAGTTATTGTTAGCAATTGTGACAGAGATCCATTGATTACAGTTTAACTGTATCTTTGTACATTATATTATGATATATTCATAAATAAAACAAATAATACTGTAGAGCATTTGTTATATTTATATTCCGTTCGTTATGCCTCTTATAGTTTCCTTTAACATGTATTGTAATTGCGTAGAAATAAATGACTTATTATTATATTATCTCCTTTAATACATATTCCAGTTTGTGAAATGTCACTAATATAATAGTAATATAACAATTTATACTACATATTTTATTATTGTGTTAGCTATATTAGGTTTGAAATATATTTCTAAGTAATGGACATTGAAGAGAAATGAAAACATCACTGGAAGCCTATGTGAGATCATTGTTATCGTCTTATACTATCGTTACTACGAATTTATGTTATAATATAAACTATAGTGCAGCACCCACAAAGCTACAATAAAGTTACATAAATAATTTAACAGTCAAGAACTCCAACTCTTACTGGACTAGCAATGATACCTAATTATAATAACTGGCAAGACCTTTGTGCATAAACCTTTGTCTTCCATTTCTTATTTTCGTGAGTATGTCCGTTTTGAGTCCATTGCCGATCTGGTAGTTGCACTGAAACGTGTTCATTTTTAATCACATTATTGTTGAATGCTGTTTGTTAGAATTAGGTTTATTAGAGCATGCATGCACACGACTTACTTACGCAGAGGAGTTTTATCTATCATCTTATTTTTTGTTTTAGTATCTTTTGGGCTCTCTTTTATCATTGTTTTTCTTTTTGATAAGTTATGTCCCGGCTTTACTTTACAAACAGACGACACTGTCCCATTTTTGTCATCATAGTTAATTACATATTCACTTCGCTTGGGAGTTCTATGGCCTAATCTTTTGGAAATGGCTTGAGTTTCACTGTTATGGTCCACGGTATTAGTAACAACCTTTACTTCGTGATTATGGTACACAGTGTCTTTTCTGTTGTTTATTTGCTCTTTTAATGGATGTCTATCGCGATGTTTCGGACTCTTTTTTTCAATATCTTCTCTTATTAATGCAGTCCGTTGTTTTAATACATCAGAATTTCCACTTAATTCTTCTGTGTTATTTGAATGCCGCTGTGACGATAAACTTCGTCTTTGTTGCCTTTTTGCAGATGTATTATTTTCATTAACAACATTAGCTTCATTAACAGAGCTAGCTAGATTTATTTTTGCCTGCTGATTGTACCTGTCATCGTCGGTCTTCGGCTGGCTACAAAAAGAATTTTCTGGTGTAACCAGCTTTTTCGTTCGGTGTATATTGTTTTTCTTGTTTGATTTGTTCTCATAAGTATCGTGTGCTGTGTCTGATTTATTAAATTTATTTGAGCCAGATTTATCGAGAGAATTACATTTTTTGTTTAATTTGGAATCATTGGTGTTATTTGCAGTCTCGCGAGAATAAGGATTACTTGCTGTTTGTCTATCTAACTTTTGCTGTGATTTTTGATGACGTTGTTGCGTGTCTTTATTTATTTTCTCTTCTGTTGAATTTAAGTTGATATACAGGGGCGTTTCGGACACTACACTGTTTTTATTGGTATCAGTATTTCGTGGCTGTACTGTTATTCTTTTTTCTACACCTTGTTGTTTTCTTAACCTGAAATGTAACATTAGTTATTTTAGAGGAACTCTTTATAGGGCAATATGATTGGCACACAATTTTAAAATTGATATATTTTGTATGTACGAAAGTAATAAAGTACCTTTAATTATAAAATACGTACCGCGGGGACGACGGCGTGTTTCTCATATGTACATATTCATCTCGGTGTGATTTTTCCTTAATTACTTTTGTTTGATTTTTTGAAGATTCCGAACGACTCCTTGGTGCAGGAACGACATGTTCACATTTTTTAGATCTAGATCGTCGCAGTTGTTGGTTAGTAGCCCTAGACATATTGTGATTTGGTTGTTCTAGTATAGGCTGCAAGATTTTGTCTTTTTCAATTTCTATTGTTTTATCATATTTTGAGCGTGGTCTCGGTGTAGGAATGGGAGTAATATTTGACTTTACCGGGATATTTTGATACTCTGGCGTATCTTCAGACTCTGCTTCGCTATTGCAAACGCTATTCGATATCTGTTTTATTAATTGAACTGATTGCAATATATCGTTGTTGAGACTGGAATGTGAAGTCAATACGCTTTCCACGTATTTTTTTTGTTCTTTTCTACCATTCTCGATACCGAAGTACATCAAATCACTGTCACGAAGTTTTCTTGTTTTAGGTTTTTGGACAGGTGATATCGGTTGTACGTCCAACTTATTTCTGACTAAACCAATACTGTTGGTGACAGTCGTTTTATTTTTAAATGTACCGTTATTATTGTCATTCTCCACAACTATACTTTCGATACTAGAGTCTTCATTTTTGGATGGACCTGAAACAAGATATAGACATTTATACTAAATTAATCGTAATGAAAAATTTAACTATTTCGATTTTTATATAGAAGAAAAAAACTAAGCATTTATATTTTATGTATAAAGATAGATTATGACGCAAAAAATAATAATTAGATGTCTATTCCGCTAAATTTAAAGATTAGGCAGGTTTCGTATCAAATAACTACTAACCGAACTTAAAATATATTTTTTATATATTTTCACACTATTACAATTTATCAACTTTAACTTATAATCATACAAGTAATGTGTGTATATCAGTACACACACGATAGATATTAATCACAACAGCTATGCGACTGAACAATGCTGTTGCACGACAATCGTAGATTTTGTATCCCCTACTATTTGCCAATTAGGCCACCAATTTGGTAATTAATGTTTTAACAGGACTGGAAATCTAAAAATTCAACCAAATCGATCCAGAATGAAGAATGTTTAAAAATATCATTTTTATATTTTAGATTAAAAAATAAAAGACAAATTTGCCTGTTAAGACGAATCAAAGGTACGGTAAGGTAGGTAAAATTACAATATTAAAAAGATGCTTTTTCAAATTAATAAATAATAAATGAAAATTAACCAAAGGCGCGGTGTGTTATGTTTTATATAAATAAATAATAAGTGCACTTAGCTTTTTGTTTTCATTATTTTTTGAATAGAGAAAACTCCGTCAGCATATTTGAATATGGGAAAATTGCGTTCTTAAAATATTCATGAATGTTTGGGTTCATTCAAATGAGAATAATCACATACCTTTTTTGTTTGTCCTGGCATAACTACTAGTATAAGAAGAATCAGCAGCACTAGAAAAGGTGGAAATTATATCATCGCTATATTTCCGTTCCTGTAATTGCTTGTTTATCAATGAAACTCCTAGCGGAACACTCGCTTCGTCGTTTCTGCTATCTTTTTCGGTACAATCGTCCGAGTTCCCAAATACCATGTTCTCTCCTAAAAGATACGGCTTGGGCTTCGGAATTTTGTTTTTGAGAATACTTTTTGTAGCTGCTGTATTCTCATTTTCGTCGAAATCATTAGTTTCATTATAACTGTATATCGAAAAATCATTACTTTTTATTGATTCTGTGACATCCCTCTTTTCACTGAAAAGTGTGATAGGTCTTTCAAACGTGTCAGATATGGGTATAAAAGCACTTCTTCTTTTTCTAAAATCAGACGATGGAGGAGGCTTTTCATCGGTTGCAATTATATTAACTTTACCCGAATCTGCAGCAAAATGTAATTCTGTTTTACAAAATTCTACTTTTTTTACTCGTCTGTCTGCTTCTTCACTCGTGTGTTCATGTCTTTTTTCAATAGTTATAGGTACGCTAATAGTAACTTTACCTGATGATTGCAAAGTCATATTATGTTCTGTCATGTCTAGTGTCTTATTAATTTCGTGTTCATTGAGTGGTTTAACTTGTGAGCCTTTGTAGTATTGTAATGTATTTGGGCGATGTTTATTAAGCCAATCTTTAAACGTTTCGTCATTCCCGTTGTGGTTCTTTTCTATTGACCCTGAATATGTAAGATGCGTATTGTCGTCCCCATGGTCGTTTACTTTTTCACTAGACTTGCATATTCCGCTGTCTGTTGAAGACTCCATTGCTAATGTGTCATTGCTGTGTATAATTGTTTCGTTCACTGGACAGGTATCTTCGAAACTGTAACTTTTCCTTCTGTTATTCCAATCAGTGCTACCGTTTAGAAGAGATTTAAATTTGAGAGTGCTCAGCGTTGTTGGTGCATCTAGAAGAGGTGACGCTCGCGCACTATTTTTTTTATTTGGTTGAATATCGCTGTTCTCTGAATCATGCGAGTATTTTCTGAATACATGTCTATGCGATGATCTGTTATCTAAATCAATAATACTAGCGTTATCTGTTGAGGACGATTCTTCACTTGGCATTCGTAGCGAATTTCCACTAGAACCTACTCTCCATTTGGATGGTTCTGAAATGTCGGTGTCGTCCGGCTCTGTTACTTTATAATTGTCTGTTTCAGCACTCAAATCTCGAAATGGTTCTAGTGGGGTAGAAGATATCTCCAATGGTTTACTTGGTAGCGATGGCGATTCCAGCAAATTAAATCCAGAGGATATAACCTGGAATTTGTTTAGATATTAAATAAGCATAAAATACAAAGATATTTAATTTTAAGTATAATCAACTGTTCTCCAGTTGATTATTCTTACAAAGGAAGGATTAATTTAGTATTTGACATAATATACGAGGGTCATTTGAAAAGTTCTTAGCCTAACATGGTTAAAGTCATTGGTTTTTTTTATAACTACCCTCATTTTGTAGTTACATTATTTAGCAACAAGTATGCACAGTTTAGTTTATTCACAGTAACTCATTGTTCGTTTACACGTGATACCGTAATTCAAGTCAGAGCTATTTTTGAAAATGGATAAAATTGAACATCGTGCAGTGATAAAATACCTGAATTTGAAAGGTTTAACTCCAAAAGCTATACATGAAGACATGTCTGCTACTTTGGGTGAGTCCGCTCCTTCGTATGCGACTGTTAAAAACTGGGTGGCAGAGTTTAAACGTGGTCGTGAGACCATTCAAGATGAGCCCCGTAGTGGCCGGCCTTCGACTGCTTCCACTGATCAAAACAAAGAAAAAATCTGTGATTTAATTTTATCTGATCGAAGATTGACTGTCGAGGAGATAGCTAAGACTGTAGGCATCTCATCTGAGCGAACACATCATATAATTACTACTGAACTTGGATTCTCTATGGTGTCTGCGTGGTGGGCACCGCGACTGCTTTCAGTGGAACAAAAACGCAACCGACTCACAACTTCTCGCGACTGTTTAGAGTTATATGAAGCTGACCCAATAGAATTTGTTGAAAGATTTATAACCATGGATGAAACCTGGGTTCACCACAATACACCCGAGACAAAAGAACAGTCGAAACAATGGAAAAGAGCAGGATCGCCCACCTGTTGCGTCGTTTGAGAGAAGAAATCAAAGAAAAACGTCCAGGTTTATTGAGAAGAAAAGTCTTGTTTCATCAGGACAATGCGCGCGTTCACACCTCTGTGCAATCCATGGCAGAAATCCATCAATGTGGATTCGAATTGTTACCTCATCCCCCATATTCACCGGATTTAGCACCGTCCGACTTTTATCTGTTCCCAAAGCTGAAAAATTTTTTAGGTGGTAAACATTTTTTTACAAATGAAGAGGTCATAGCCCCGTGGACGCTTATTTTGAGGAGTTAGACGAAGATTTTTTTAAAACGGGTATCGAAGCCTTACCGGGTCGATGGAAAAAGTGTTTTGAGCTCGGAGGAGAGTATGTTGAAAAATAAAAATAAACTCAAAATCGTGTGGTTTCATTAAGTATGTTAGGCTAAGAACTTTTCAAATGACCCTCGTACAAAAGTTGATGGATGGATTTTGACAAGCTCGGTGGCGGATTGGTTAGCGATGCTACTTAAACACAAACGATCGTGGGTTAGATTCCCACACAATATATAATTCCCAAACATTTGTGTGCATGAACTTGTCTGTTCGTCTTGGTCTCGATGTTTTGAAGAGATATAGTTCATTTGGAAAAGTCCCTTCGTCTCACAGAAAATAACTACTCCCTAGAGAGTGGTTGTGTTCCCACGAGTGAGTGAGGTTACCAGTAAACTTCTAAGGAGTTGTTGTGTTAGCAGCAGTGGAGACATCGTGTGAGTTTCTTTCCTTGTGTATCTTCGGGGTGGGTTTGCTTTACAAGTCCGTTGCCGGCCCCGAATCCGCTTGGCGTTCTATTATGCCGGCTTTGGCACTGCCACCCGCTGTCATCTTGATCCTAATTCTCCCGCCTTTCGAATTCATATTAACCCTAAATTTTATAGTGGCCTCTGTTTAGTGTATATATAAGGCTACAAACGTATGAAATTTGTTGTTTTAGGGATCCATAACCAAAACGGAAACGTTATTCCTGCCATTCTAAAGTTTATTCGTCTGTTTGTCACGGTTCTCTAGCTTGTAAATGAGAACCAGTTATTTAAATATTTTCATGAAGTCCAATTGAATATTAAGTTTTTTGGTCGATATTTTATACAAAATACCCAGATTTTTAGTAACTGCTTTAGTTCACAAGCTAGAAACCTGTAACATACGGACGAATAGACAATTAGCAATGGGTGAGGTTCACGTTATTTTCTTGGTTAGGTACGACACTAAAATAGTCTTTCATTACCGTCGACGCGTTTGACATAGTCATATATCCTGCGTGAATAGTTACCCTGCGTGAAGAGTGAAGCATGTAAGATGCAGCGGGTATGCCGGGTCCGGCAGAGGAGTGGTACGCAGCGCGCATGACGCGAACCCGCGCGCCTGGCCCGCTTGCGTTCAGTACCTCCATCGCCCGCGCTATCTGCCGCGTCACTCCGCCCTCCGTCACCTGCATAACATACAAATATGACTTTAATTTTTAGATATACTATACTAGATGAAGACACGTGATGTAGGTAATGTTGTTAATATCGCGATTTCCTAGAAAACCACGTTGACGCCTTGAGGCTCGTTATATGCATGGCGCCGTAACGCGCATGGCGGAATTCAACCACGCGGGCCTCAACGGGTTAAATTGGACGTCATTGACTATACAGGGATTCGTTGCGATTACATCAGACCATACTGCATCTAATCGAATGCACTGTGTGCTCAATTTCATGCCTCATGTACGCGTGTAGGTACATGTCAACTTATATGGGCGTTAGGGTAGCGACTTGCTAATCTAAAACATTTTAGAGCTGGCTAGGTGCGCTGTGTTGCTACAGAATTAAACTAAGTTTAACTTACTGTAATAATATTGAAATTCTGTTGAGATGTATTTTTAATGTCATATATTTTATGGCCTATGATATGTTTAAAATATAGGTTATATATAGGTTCACTCATCACCAAGGGCACTTATGTCGACCTTGTAAAAATCTAATCAAATTTTTAATATAGCTCTGTACTCAAAGGGTGCCAACGGTATCCTAATACTAAGGCTCTGCTGTCTGTCCATCCGTTCGTCGGTCACAGGACTGGATCTTTTAAACCGTAATTACAGTGGTACGGAACACTTGGTGTCCCTGTTTGACTCGCACTTGACTGGTTTTTTAATAACCTCATGCAGTGTCACATTATAATTTTACTTGTCTCGCATAGCTCAGCTTGTTATTTTCTTTCTTGTCTTAATAATCGCAATATTTGGCAGTTGTACTATAATTGTGTAACCAAGACACTCTAATATCTATCTATAGTGTGGTATCACAGCTAAATGTGTCGTTTCATATATTTCATTTATCTGGCTTCGTTTATTTGTGTAGATTTTGTACTGAATAGGAATAACAAATCCCTATGTACATGACTGTGTGTCAGTCTCGTCACAGGCATTTATGTCAGAAAGTGTTAGATGCATAAACGTGTAATTTAGCATGTCCACCCATCCTGCACATAGTTTGGATCTCGCACCTTGTTCTTTCTTTATTTAAAACATGCCATCCGATCATTGGTTCTCGTCATTCGAAAAATGGGTTGACTGAATGAGAAATGTTTAAAATTTAGGTTAAATTGAAAAACAATAGATACGTTAATGCTCTTGTTTCATTTATGAGTTACAACAAAACGCTCAGTGAGCTCTACGCTTATGTAGAAACTGTTAAAGTAGGTGCTTGATTATGCATTCACACCTGCAATAATAACAATCTGTTGACATAAATGAGTATAAGCACTGAGGTTGTTAGAATTTGGGTAAGTAAAGTAGGTCACTTTTCGTTTCATAGATAATTGTTAACTAGGTACTCCAACGGTACAATTTTAATGACAACCTATAAACTTCAGTCAAATATTTGGAGACCTATGAATAATTAGTGACAAGCACTTTTGCAACACTTATCGAAGTCGAGAAATGTTCAAGGAGGCAAGAAGCATGACTGTTCTCAAACTGTTATCATAACTGTCCATTGCGGCCGATGACGTCGACTAGATATCGCGCGATGCGTTTGTGGTCACGTTTAATTTAATATCCAGACAGAAATAACTATGATAGAGATATATAGACTTCATAGTTAAAGTAAGATCGGTAAAAAAACGTATGCGATCATTTTTTTTACCGATCTGAGCAATACATTATCTATGTCAAATAATTATGAGGTACTCATCCATCTATAACAAAAAATCCTTTTTCAAAACATGGCAAAAAGTATACTAAACCCATTTGAAAATTAAAGTTATCGAAATTTTAGGCAATACACGAGAGTCATAACTTTTGGCTAAATACTCCACAAGAGAAACTAAACCGTATAATTAACTTTTTTTTTTTTTTTTTTGTAACCGAACTGGGAAAGTACCTCCTTCACCAGAAGATCACTACTAAACTAACGACAAATAACAATTCCGTAGAGTAAGTAGTATGTTCCTGAGAATCGGTAAGATCACCAAGCAAGCTCCTGAATATCATTAAATTATAACACTTTGCGTTAAGTATTTCTTCCTTAATGATTTTTTATTTATATCGTAATTACTACATATAAAACAGCAGTATACGCTATGTATTATTTTCATGATAAATACCCCACCATGAAAAGAATACGCAATGTCTACAGATTTTTTTAATGGGAAGTATTAAAGGAGCCAATAAAAATATTGTATACTGAAAGCGGACTTATCGTAATACTGACTTGAGTTGTAATAAAGTGGGTAGGTACTATACTTGTTTACTAATGTCGATTGATAAATAAAACGTAGGTGTGGAAATAAATGTATAAAGAAAGTGTGGGTCGAGGACTCGCGCATGAGGGTAAACAAAACGACGTAAATGTACATTTACGTCGTTTTGTTGAAAAGCGTGAATATGACTAATATTTTTTTTAATGCTTTATTAGATTTTAGATTAACATATTTTTTTTAAATACCTTTGAAAATAGTTACCTATATGATGTCTTACAATTGTCAATTTATTTAACTTATTAAAATAGAATATATTATAAACATTATTTCAGAAGTCTAAAACAGTATTACGTTTAGAGAAAGATATTGTATTGTATTTTAGCCCACTTGATTCACTTGCCAATTACACAACGTAATTGGTATAATATTACCCCTGCAAAGTTTATCCACTTCATTTACAAATTTTGCAAATAAATCTGTCACGACAGGTCAACGTCCGGTGAACAATACTTAGCTGAACGTCATCTGTGCTACGACCATTGTCATTTCGTGATATGTTAATATACAAACTTTGTATTTATTTCGTAATGAATACTAGCATATAAATTATCACTGCAAAGTTTGTCTAGTAAATTTTGTTAGACTATATAGATGGCCGATATGAATATGACGTAGGTAATAGGTAGGTCTTCCTATTATATTTATCTTTGTATTATTATCTTTGTATTATTCATACTAGTGGTCGCTCAGTGATTCAAATTCGACCGTAATTTATTATGCATTTAATTTACTTAGCTATTTAAGGGAGGGGCAGGCAGAGAGAATCGAGTACCACATGACTCGATCCTTACAAGCCTCAATCGCTTCTTTAACATTCATTGCTCTTCTTATGCACGCTCGCCGGTTTTTGAGGCTCCTGATAAAACACGATCAATTTGGTCGTGGTAGGTAAGTCTTGTCCTTCCTCGGCTCCTACATCCTTCTAATTTTGCGTATAATTATTTAATATATATTTTAAGTATATATAACACTTTTTTCTTTCTGCAATCTTCTCCGTATGAACTATGGCAAATATGAAACTTCTCGGTGTGTGCTTTGTGCCTAAAAATGGGTACAAAGGTTTTTCTTCACTTATAGATAAATATCTCTGTAGTGCCGATAAGAAACTAACATAGTTTCGCGATAGATTAGATACCTGTACCTGCCTATATCTAAGTACCAATTCAAGGTATCTTTGCCACCCACCGAAAGACGCAGAAGTGAGCTGTTCATTGGAAAGATTGCAATCGCGACACACTGCAATTTCATTTCGCCCCCGCATTACCGATCACGTCATTTGTTACTAATAAATACGAACTTACATATCACATACTCGGAACTCGAAGGTTAACTCGTACCTACACGTAGGTTCCTACTGATGGAGAAATATACCTATGATTTACGTACAATTATTTTTGAAGATCATTATCTAGTTTGGTTGGGTTGTAAGTGGCTTATTACCATCGAGTCCAATGTCTACATCATCTCACTTGGTGCACCCTGCCTGCCCAACGAGGTTCTGACGAAAGAGAGGTAGGGTGTATTAGGCTGGTGAACATCCACCATATGAAGACCCCTAGCACAGAAACATAGAGAATTGTTGTGTTCCTACTAGTGAGTGAGGTTACAAGAAAGCTCTCGAATAGTTGCTGTCTTACCAGGGGAGGCGGCCACGCGCGAATTACAGTTCTTGAAAGCATTTATATATTATTATAACCGCTTCATATCATGCTGACAGTATGTTTATTTGCCTCCCGATGTTGTATAAAGACACTTTACGTTTTGGCTAAATCTTTTCGCATCTTGTGTCTTTCTCCTTTTGAAATAAGTAATCTACACTTTTTACAAATGGGGTGCCAACGGGAGACTATTACTAAAGCTCTGGTGTCTGTCCGTCTTTGACGGGGTATTTATATTTTAAACTGCAAGTATTTCAATTTTAATTATTTTAAATAACTATGACTGCTATAATAACAAATTATAAATTAAAATATAGTTTAAAACACTTAAGGACATAATCGTATTTTTCGTGGTACTGATAATTATTTTCGCGATTATTTTCTCCTCTTGGCATTGTACAAACAAAAATAGGAATAAAGATTTTATCAAGCTGACTCCAGACCAGAAACGTTATATAGGTGTATAAGGATTACCTATATAGCATTTCAGATGTGCAGTCAGGTTGAAAAACATCTTTATTTCTACAATACATTTTTTTACAACGTCGGGCGGTCAATCAAACGTACGGCTCACCTGACATCAAGTGGTTACCGTAGCCCATGAACGCAAACAATAGTAGAAATATTGACACAGATGTTGTCACACCTGCTGTTAATTTTTTTAGGTAATCAAAGGGCTGTTTTGATGCACTCTACACAGCTTAACGACGGACGGTCATCTATCGTAAACAGCTGGTACATACGGCTTAACATTTCCTCTGAAGCAAACTTAAGATGGCTTAACCCATCGATAAATGCTGCAGTCGCGCTGCTTAAGGTCCAGACACGAGCAACGAAGTCATCAAGCTCCTTATTTCTAATTCTAGTATTTCTTACGACTCCCCGCACTATGGTATAGCATATAGGTCATAGGCACCAACCCGTTTTCCGGTTCATAAAACGGGTTACCACGTCATACTCACTATTTGTCAGGCATTTTTAATCAACTTTATCATATCCCGTCTTATATACTTTCTCGCAGTTATCGTGAGACAAAGTATACCGACGATGGGGCGTTCGCTCTGATGAATAACTAGGACCGATTAGTAGTGGTAGTATCGATACTATCATTTAAAATTATACGGCAAATTGTCCATCTTTTTGTATGTTCAATAACGAAAAATTTGTCACAGTAAATTCAATATCATAATTTCCAAAATAATTAATATACTTTATAGAATGTGGTCATAATTATGCTTTCAATTTTACAAGGCATAACTGCAATGTGCCGTAGATCTTTTCTAGTATGTAATGGTACAAGTACTCTAATGTTACGGAAGCTTTACTTTTGCGTAATATAATGTACTTTTGCATAGGTACCTTTACGCAAGTGTATAGGTATACTGCAATAGTAATAGACTGCAAAATTTGTATATAGGTAGGATTAATGAAGGAAATAACCTATTGGTTGGTTCAATAAATTACACTCGCAGTAACCTAAAACCAGAGATGCTTATAAGTATGTGACTTAAACTGTGAAGTTAAAACACCTTTACATCTTCCACACTGGTATAGTAAGGCGTTTTGTCGGAAGTAAAGTTAGCTGCAGCAGTAGATATCTAAAAATACAATAATAATTAATCTAATAATATTTAAATTGCTAATGCCTTAATTTTTGCCGGCAGCCTTTTACCTGCATTAATATTGGATCAAGGCCAGTATTATTTCAGTGGATAAAGGTGACGTCACCTCAATGATCGAATGCTAACCAAGACCAAAAGTAAGGTCACTACCGCAACCCACTGACTCGAGCTTCGAGGCAGACGAAACAATACTGAGAATACGGTGAAATCTATGCCCACTCACAGAGACACTGTGTGTGACAAAATACTGACGGTGTTTGCTTATAATTATTATTTGGTTGGCATCGATCTGTAGCTGTGATGGTGAGTTGAGTATAGGTGCTAACATATACCTCGTTGAGTTATTATAACGGGAGTACCTACTGTTATATGTAACATTGATACAAGTATAAATTGTAAAACCACCGACGCTTCTTGGTCGAGAATATGCCGAGAACCACTGAGGCGAGAGTCATAAATACCTGTTAAAATATATTTCTAATAAAAAAAAACAATGCTGTGTAAATGGCTCACCATCATCTATACGATCAACAATCGTCAAGCAGAATCACGTTTGTTTATAAACAAATGTAATTCTGGCGAAAGAAGGTAGAGCGCATCCATATTTAGGAACATGTAAAAGTTAATTTAAAAAACTAAACGAAAACGTCAAAAAGAATTAAATAGATGCATATTCCCCAGGTATTGACAGTTTAATGGTTTACGTCCACTATATGGGTTTTGTGCTGACGTCATATTACGAGTAGCTATACTCACTCCGGGATGAAGGTATAGGTACGTCCGCGATATTCACTTGTTGGTGTCATAACATAGGCTAATATACACATATATACTCGGGAGAAGACTACGAATCTAATGACACCCCACTACCTCACAATGGAACTGACATATATACATGAGCGCGAAAACATTACCCTTCTTTGGGTCAGTTGGGTAAAAACCTTCGCCTGGGGAAGCTTTCCTGTTACAGCAGTCTATAGTCAAATCTTAAACGTTTGGACGTTAATTGTGCTACTGCGGTTAAGAAAGTAACTACGTAGCTAGAGAGGCGTTAGTACGATAGCGACGCGACGCCTTGCATTGCGTAGTTGTACATAGCAGGTACTAGTAGTATTACGATAACATAGCAGGTACTAGTAGTATTACGATGCGCCCCTTATGCTTGTGCACTCAGCGTTGCGAAAGAAATCGCATTTTAAAATATAAAATTGCCAGCATTGAAATCGTAAATTTCCCTCTCTTCTCTCTTGAATTCTCTTTTAAAGCGGGGTTTAAAAAAATATTACACAAAATTTGTAAGCGTACAGTATAGGAAGGTACGAGAAAAAATCCATCCATGACATGACGTGGTCGTGGAGGGTCGCTGACACGCACGGGCGTGGAACACGTCATATATTATAGGTATGCTCAAAGTAGAGTACACAGGGAAATACCTACTATCAAATTAAATATTCATAAAATCAATTGACTCATAACTAATACATATCTACAAGCGGAAAACAAATCTCACAACGTAGGTAGTTTCTTAAAGATATGCGTAAATCATTATAAAACGTCGATGACTCTTGTGTTTTCCTATGGAATTACTAAAAGTAGTTGCAGCAAAAAATCTAAGAAAGTAGATCTTGGAAACTTCGATGAAGCTTTCCTGGAAATACTTTTTTCTCCAGAACTATGATGTAGATACGTACAACTAAGAGCAGCGATAACAATGAGCGAGCGATATTTTTCAAGGTTTCATTAGTTTCCTTCATTAGCTTTACCACTAATAGACTAAATCCTACACGTCGTTTTGCACAGATTTCATCTACGCACATGTGAAATGCTCTACACTATTCTGTGTGCGGGAAACGGTTGAATTGTGTGGCTCCCAAAGGGAGTCTGATTATTTTTATGAATAATTATGTAAGTATATCAAACTTTTCAGTTACTTTATGGTTATTCGATACGTATATATTCAATTATTAAAATAAATGTGTATATTTCTAGATGAATATGACACTTGGTTACTGTATTAATCGGTCTAGTCAGTATTAGATTTTGCGGTGAAACATTAATTTTGTTTTCTGTATATTATCTATAAGAGACTTAATAATAACTTTTCCAAGTATCGTTGTAGTGTTAAATTTGCGACTTCTTCAACATCTATAATCACGAATGTAGGGTTTACTAAATACTGGTTTACATATTTTCTGAATTATTATCAGTTCGGATATAATATCATAAATATTATTTTTATTCTTAAACAAAACGACTGAATAATATATAATAAGGCATGTTTTGTTGCAATGTCACAGGGAATTGCTAAAATATTCAGCATAAAAAGATAAAGATAAAAATTCTTTGTTTGCCGTTGGGCCCTCGCGGGCACCTAGACACGTCTTACAGTTTTTGAAATATAATCTTATTGTATCTTATTAAATTCTTTTTTTACTTTTTTCCATTTTTTTTATCTACTAGCATTTCGGAAATGACCATTGGCTAAGAAGAAATGCCGAAAGAAACTTGCCAATATAGGTCTCTTTTAAAATAGTCAATTAGATATTACACAAACAAAAAATACATAAGCATTTTGGTACAATAATGATATCATATGGTAAAATTAAAGATGATTAAGAACAGGTAGTCTGTGCTGAATTATTTCCAGACATAAGCCTAATAAGCCGCCATAAGCCTAATAATAACAGAGATTATTTTTAATGTGCTTTTTGAACACTTTGTCAAGAAAGGACAGAACTGTTTCAGGCAACTTATTATAAAATCGAATACAATTTACAAGAACAGATCTACCAGTCCTAGCAAGCCGATGTACCGGCATACACAACTTATTTCTACTTCTAAGTTTTTCACTGAAGTTTGAAAACGACTTTAAATTTTTACGGGCACTCATTATGTTTTCATAAATAAGTATATTGAGAAGTAACAGTGAGGATATTTATTTCTTTGAACAGTTCCCTGAGGGATTCTCTGGAGCCCATGTTATAAATAGAGCGAATGGCTCTTTTTTGTAAAATAAAAATTGTCTCAATGTCAGCCGCTGTTCCCCACAACAGTATACCATACGACATAATGCTGTGAAAGTAGCTGAAATAGACTAAGCGCGCGGTAGCACATCCGTCAATTGCCTGATTCTCCTAACTGCATATGCAGCAGAGCTGAGCTTACCGGCTAGTTCATTTATGTGGGGGCCTACTGTAATTCCAAGAAACACAGTGTTATAACTGTCTGCACTCTGTTGTTTAAATAAGATGCAATCATGTTCTGGGCTTTACCTCTAACTCCATAATAGTTCAGTTTGAGTAACAATGTCTGATGATCTACACAATCAAAAGCTTTAGAGAGATCACAGAAAACCCCAATAGCATCCTGTGATCTCTCCCATGCGGTAAGGATATGCCTAACCAATGCCACTCCTGCATCCGTAGTAGATTTACCAGCTGTAAATACCGTATTGTGCATCATGACAAATTTCATTGGTCTTAAAAAAGAGTTGCAATTGATCAAGCATTATCCCTTCGAATATTTTACTCAAAACTGGTAGTACCTATAGTTATGGGTCTGTAATTCCCCAGCTCGCTCTTTTCTCCTGACTTGAATAAAGGAATAAGTTTACTGAATTTCATAAAGTCTGGGAACACACCCATATCTATATGTATAGATATGGGTGTGTGTGTTCCCAGACTTGATATTGATATATTGAATATATGTATTCAAATATGTGACAAGTGTGGAGCTATCCTCCATAATACAATAAAAATCTTTAATGGACATTCCCCAGTGATCCTCTGAGTTTTTAATGTTCAACTGTTTAAAAGTTTTAATAATTTTAGTGGGTTCAATATGTGTAAACTGAAAAAGTTCCACACTAGGTTGTACGTTTTCTTTTAATAACTCAGCAGCGCCATCTGGAGATGAATTAAGGGAGTTAGTGGTAAGGTAAGGGATATTGATGAAGTAGTCTTGAAATAGATCTGCTATTTGTTTAACGTCTGTAATATTTCAATTGTCACATTTTATAGAACATTCATTATCCTGTGGCTTATATTTACCTGTTTCTTTACTAACAATATCCCATACAGCCTTAATTTTATTTGATGATAGCTTAATTTTGTTTTTAATATACATAGACTTTGCTTCTCTGCAAACATTTTTTTTATTCATATATCGATATATACACATGTAAATATATAAACACATTTGGATTTACTCTTTGCCATTGGCAGCTGGGACTCGACGGGTTAATAGATCTATTTTATTTTCGTTTTGTTTATTCAGTTTTGTCATCATCAGTCAGTTCGACTATAGGCGTCTTTTGCCAATAGTTGGCAATCAATTGCCGGTAAGATATATGGTTCACTATGTTAAATCATTTACAGACATCTTTTTCAGTCATTCATCAATTCTATAATATTTAAGCCTTTTATAGAGAGTAAGTATTTTTGATGTGTCTTTGAGACATCCTCATGAAAGGACGGAACGTTACGGGCAATTTACTATATACTATACAATTTATAATGTTCATACAAGTTGATGCAATTTTATTTTATAGTATTTAACAAATTTTTTTAATTAATGCAGCAAAAGTTATAATTTTAAAAATTAATAATATTTACATGTCTCTACCTACCCCGCAAGGGACCTGGCGTGAAAATATACACGCCAGGTCCCTTGCGGGGTACATACATTAAACGGTCGAGGTCCAATGATGATAAGATGATACGCTGGCCAATACAAGACATCACTATTAATGATTCAACGGTCGTAAATATATTGGTTATCAAGGTTGAATGACACTTGAACCGTTTTGTTTCATGCATTTACCAAATATAGCTGTAGAGTTAAATTAGCGAATCAAATGTTTCCCGAATAATCAGCTCGGATATAATATCATAACATTTTCTCACCGAGCACGGTGACATCATACTGTCTACTTTTCAAATGGGTATGTGAAACTATTTTCATGTATTTTCCCTCTTTTCTTTTCATTATGTTCCGAGTTTTTAATAACTTCTTTTTGTTTTTTTTTTAATACCATTAAGGTGGCAATCAAGCATACGGCCTGCCTGATGTTAAACAGTCACCGTAGCCTATGGACATTTGCAACACCAGGGGCGTCACTCGACCCCCTAAAAACCTCTTCACGCATTTCTTGAAGAACTCCATGCTGTAGTCCCTTGGAAAAACCTCGGCTGGGAGCTCATTCCACAGCTTGAGTGTTCTCGGAAGAAAACTCTGGAACCGCACAGTACTCGACCATTGCGGTTCAAGCGTGTCAGGGTAAACTCCCCGCCGTCGGCGAGCGGTGCGGTTATAAAAAGTAGCTGTCGGCATCATTTCAAACAATTCTTCAGAACACAACCCGTTGTACAATCGGTAGAACACAAAGGGAGGCAAAGTCTCTCCTTAAACTTAAGGGTTCAATAATAATAATAACTTCAATAACTTCACATCATTCCGGTATTATTTATGCTAAAAACATTTGTAACGCATATGCCTGAAATCTTGTGTATGCCATGGCTTGATAAAAAAATATCTTCATTACGATACAATATATTTTGTATAGGTTGTATTGTAAGCAGTGGCGGCTGTACCTTAAGTGCGCTCGTGCGCTGAACCACCAATTCAAAAGATTTAAAACTTACAAAATATTACTTCATCTTTAAATTACCATATTAATATTTATTTTTGAAACATACAAAAACATAATATAACAAATAAAATTTAAAATTATAACAAATAAAAGACAAAACAATTTAAGCGCTTTGCTAAACTATTAAGACTTATTTTCCTTGTAAAGAAAAATTCTCGTGCGCTTCGGCGAGCGCACGAGGACTGCTAGTATAACTTGTATGAGTTACGAGCTAATATGCCTGACGCGTGAAACAAAAGATAGTTCATAGAAATGTACCGAGCAATGAGTCGGTTCTCGTGCGCCGCACGCGCGAATAGAAGATTGCCGAGAGCACCCGATGTTTGACGAAATTTGAAATTTGAGTTCGGCGGCGGCCATGATGGACCTCTCCTTATCAGTATAGTTTCGCTGTATCTGTGACGTGTTAATTATTGTTTGTTTATATTAAGTAATTGTTTTTTTTTAATTTACATATTTTATGTAAATTGTTGATTTGTTGCAATTTCTAATATTGATACTTGGTAAGCAAATAAAGTGCACCACCAGTTTGATAACCCACCAGCCGCCACTGATTGTAAGAATAATTCAATTAAAATTTAAATTATGGTCAAATTGTCATTATATGGAGCAATAATGTCCGATATTGATGATGTTTACAAGAGGTAGAACGCTTCGAAGTACCTACCCCGTCTGGGGAAGTACCGCACAGAAAACCACAGCCAAATAATAATATTCTGGAGGCTTAGTGTGTTCCAGCGAGTGAGCAAGGTTGATTGTAAGTTTCTGAGTTACTGCGTTAGTAGCGGGGGTGGCAACGCGTCAGTGATACTTCTTGTATAATAATCGTTCGTAGCAGTACGTAACCACTTTACATCAGGTAGTTGTATGCTAGTTTAGCTCCCGACGCCGTATAAAAATGATGACACCGTCAAAAGTTTTGGAGAGATCAGAGAAAAATCTCCGATAGCATTCTGCTATCTCTTTCATGCGATAAGAATATACAAACAATGGAATAGATAGATACTTGATACCTTTTGACGAGCTCGGTGGCGCAGTCGTGACTTTGACACCAACGCTCGTGGGTTCGATTCCCACACAAGAGAAACATTTGTGTGCATGAACATGTCTGTTTGTCTTGGTCTAGATGTTTGTAAGAGAGGTAGGGCGCATCAAAGCACCCCGTCTGGGGAAGTATCTTCACTTTACAGAAAACTGCAGCCAAATAACAACTCTCTGGAGGGTTATTGTGTTACTGCGAGTGAGTGAGTTCACCAGTAAGCTCCTAAAGAGTTGCTGTGTTAACAGCAAAGGTGGCATCGCGCGAGTGATACTTAATGTCCAATGCGTAATACAAGCGTTCATAGGCTACGGTAACCGCTTTACATCAGGTGGTCCGTATTCTTGTATGCCTCCCGATGTTGTATAAAAAAACCTTTGTAAATATTATTCTTCTGTACGAGTCTATGTCAACGATATCCTAATAAACGGCTGGACCGATTTTGATGATTTTTTGTGTCCCACAATTTCGTTCCAACAATTCATTTCATTCACAATTAGACCCGGTAAATGACTTTGCATTCATCTTTGAGGACTCTTTGTTTTTATTTTCGGGCAGGCAATATCTGTCCGCTAGCATATAAATCAATTGCCGTGAGTTAGTCTCGCAAATATTCCACAAACAACTCTCTCGACCGATCATTTTTTTCTTCTTCAATATTTTTTCGTTCGTTCGTTCAATATTAACAACAATTACGGATAAATTCAGAAAGAAAAAATCGCGAGTATCAGTTAGACTCTAACTATGTATTTACAAAGTATGTATTTATAGACATATAGATACTCTAACTGTTAGAGTATCTATATGTCTATAAATACATACTTTGTAAGGAAACAGCGGATTGCAATGTGTGTTTATACTGTATATGTATTTTTATATTTATATTTATACTGTTATAATTATACTGTAGAAATATTTTGCATTAACATATAGTGCTAAAGAAAAAGTCAATTTACTAGATCTCTATGCCTCTAACACGAGTTTGAATAACGGAGAGTGTGTGAGATCCATCACGGATATCTCAATTACCCAGTTAATATTCTCCTGCGTTGTTCTTTCCCGACATTCATTATGTGGGCCACGGCATACCAGCATTAGTGGTGCTGAAGTTGTGTGCTCACGATAGTGAAAGCCCGGTGCATAAAGAACCAGCCAATTAACAGACGGTCCCTTGTTCGAATCCTGGCGTGTATCGCTTAATTCGCATCTTCGGATTTATGTACTTATTTGTTGTTGTTGTTAGTTGTTTTTCGGTAAAGGAAAACTTCGTGAGAAAACCCGCGTGTCCAAGAAATTATATCTCAAAAGATGTGTAACCGAACTTAAGAACGATCTGATTTTCCTTATGGATCGTTGAGGTATGACGTCATTTGCTTCATTTCTTCAAAATCCTTATCTTCGACAAATTCTTAGGCATAAATGGATCCAATCCCAATGTATTAAGAAACGAGATAACGCTAAGAAGAATAAGTTATGTGCTCGTTACGTATGTTCTGTTCCAAAGCGTCTTTTCGCGTTTTCGTATTCTACTGGGCAAAATCTGTCTTCGTGAAAGATCGTTAATACAGTTGGTGCCCAAAACTGATCAGATCCATTACATGCTATCGTATCACCTTCATTGACTACTGTGTTTAATAGGAATGTCAACCCACAAGTGATGCCCCTGATGCTGCAAGTGTACATAGGTTACGGTAAGTGCTTACCATCAGGCATGCCGTACCTTTGTTTATACGATATGGATATGATGGGGTTGTCATAGCCGATGGCTGCTTGTTATACGAATGGTATGGCTTGCGTGTTCATATCCCCGTTGCTAACGCAGGAATATCTAGATTTCTAGTGACTTTACTTACACACTTTATATATAACAATCAACAGCAACTACTCCAATACAAGTAAACGGTGCACACAAGTATCCCTTTTTGTTGAGCAATATTTTGAAATATGTTAACATTTTCGAATAGGTTTCGATGATAGAGACGGAAGGTAGATGATCTAATGGTTGGATCGCAATAGTGAAATAAACGAGATATCTATACATATAAATGGTTACTTTAGCCTATGAACGCTTGCAATACAGAAAGTATCAGAAAGACTCGAACCCACGAACTTTAGTGTTAAAGAAGCTTTACTAACTAAACAAGCATACGGCCTGGCTAATGGTAAGCAACTACCGTAGCCTGTGGACATTTGCCAGGTGAGTCACTCATGCGTTGCCAACCCTAAACTTAGAATTAATTAGAAGCAACACACAAACAGCCAGTCGACGACAATCATTACTATCAGATGAGTACGTTCTCGAAATAATATTGTGTAATTTAAAGTAACAATGAAAAATGAGATTACGTCTCTCAATGAAACAAAAGATTCAACAATGAGATGTAGAAATAATGGAAATGTCAAGACTCAAATAGAATTTGTCAATGATAAATATGTATTCGAGACTTATTTAGAGGAGCAAGTTTACTTTCAAGATATATATGGAAACCTTATTCGAAGTTGTGAAAGATGTACGACTGCAAACGTAGTATGTTTAGCCTAAATTTCTGTTCAACATTTAATTTATGAAATATTTACTTTTTATTTATTTACCTGCTCAATTTTGGGATTAATCTAGAAAAATCACCTTTTTGTAATTATGTCTGCCTTATATCAAGCATCGTAAATCGAAACCTATAGTGTAACTTACTTGTAGTATTATGAAATTTAGATAGAGGTAAGATCGCGCAAGTACAGGGAAAATTAAAAAAGATCTTATGTTTCTACAACAACAATAGCAAATACCATAAATCCCACCTGATATAAAGCATTTACCGTATGAACACTTTCGATAATACGAGGAGTATCTCTCGTGCTTTGATATCTCAATCGCTAAACAACAATCCTTCCGTAACTTACTGGTAACCTTGGTCACTAGTAGTAGCACAACAATCCTCCAGGGAGTCATTACTTAGCTGCGGTCTTCTGTAGTGTGGAGGTACTTCCCTAGTCTGGCTGCATTGATAAGCCCTACACATCTCTTTGGCCATAGCCTCGTTGTTAATTAGCAGGGTTAACTATGCGCTGGTGAGTTTGGCTTTGACTTTAAAAGGTGAGTCAACCACCCCATTATCGACATAAGTTTTTGGCAGACAGCAGAGAGAGACAGCAGCAGAGTTTTCATAGCACTAGTGCATGAAGAAATCAAAATTATAATTTTTATACCAATATGCTTTTCAAGAAACTTTAAAATAGAGATAGGATAGGAACCAAAGTACCTTGTCATAGCACAAAACGTTTTATAATATTATTAAATTAGTACAAAACATGTGTTACAAGTACAAAAAAAACTAACACGAGTACAAAATAAATGTCTAGTAACTTACTCAAGTTGAAAAATAAAAAATACATAATCATAACAATATTTACTTCTAGAAGTTGCCGCACAAAGGCAACTAAAGTAAAACATCGAGTGGACATTGTTGATGCATACATGCATGCATATCATCACGCCTGTCTCCCGTTGGAGTAGGCCGAGACTATGGAATTGAGTTTCTAAGTTTATATGAACGTGTGTCAGCACTAATCTTGATCTGGTGCAGTAATTTCGATAAAACTTATATATACGAATATGTAAGAAGTGAGATTTAATTCCAATATTTGAAATGTAAGTTCATTTCAAATATTGGAATTAAATCTCACTTTTTCTGTATTAGGTACAAAATATTCACTTTTTCTGTGAAAGCACATCTTTAATTTTATGCTCCACTCTTATATTAGGAAATAATAATTTCTTTTCAGATTAGTTAACAGAATTAACAGTAGCAACCATCAAAATAACAATGATTAGTGAAGTTCGTCGCAGTCCTAGAAGTACTAGAACTTTTTATTTTGGGAATGGACATAAAGCCATATCTAGGAGCCTACAGAGATTAGTTAAGTATATAGTCCCTTTATTTATAATGATGTAGATTGGAAAATCGCCTCTATTCTTGGAAATTCTCCCTAATTTTAATCAAATTTAAATAATATGTCAACAAAGATCGTTTGATTTTGAGAACTTATGACATGATTATAACGGACGAATATCAAAATGAGGCCGGTCGGAGCATTGAAATAATGGAAATAAGAGTATAATATGATGGAAGAAACAATTTATCTCTCTATCTGAAATTGAACAGCGCATATAATTATTAGTTTTCGAAGTATGGACCAAGCTGAGGCTTTGTTATAATTGCATAATATCGATTGTTACTAACGAAATACTGCTGTTGACGTAGTTCCTATTATTAGATACACTGTGGCGTTAGTTCAACAAACTCAACCTAATTAACGATAGGTTATGTTTGGTTTAATTAGTCATGGAAATAACGTACAGAGCGATCGCCGGCGGTTTCATACCAAGGACTAGTTGGTGGAATGGTACATAATAGAGTAACATTATTATGCCTTGATGTTAGACAAGTCTAGCAAAAAAGATAAAAATAAAATGATGAGACGTTCATATACCTAGCGCAGGCGCTGCAGCCTCGCTGCGGCCTTTACACAGGATTTCCGGCAGCCTGCGCACGAACCCGCGCCGAGCCAACAACCTCACCGTACAAGTACCACGCTCCGATACCCAATTCCGCGATAACTGTATACACACTGTATGATTACCTCGAGAACTTCTGCCATTGTCACTGTACCCACGTACATATGACTTAATTTTGTATATTATCATTTATTTGAATACCGGAAACAAATGAAGACGTTCGAGTGTTGTGAATGACGGACGTATTAGAATTTGGGTACAGTAGGTACCGTTGAGTGTTAAAACTTTATTTAAATAATTTACATTACATATATTTCGGAATAGTGATATCATTTGACTTATGATGAAATTACTTTCTATATCATTTTAATATATTATGATATCCTTGATATTAACAGAATAATCATCTGGATACACTTAACGATCACACACTGTACCCATATAATGACCGCAACAGCAGCGATATCGTTCTTAGAGCCGACCTGCTTCAAAATGAAAAATCGTTGTTTGTTCTAAATCTCTCCCTTGCTTACGGTCTTGTTCGCTAACCGGCAGGATGAACCACGTGTAATGAACCTAGCTATGGCTCCATAGATCACTATGTGCCAGTACTATTTTAATTGGGAGTTATTACAAAAATAGCTATGATTTTGCGGGCTCTGTATTATTTTTTCCTGATGTTATATAAATTATTATGATTATTAATAATATCTTTACGCAACTTAATGACACTAAGTAGGTAGGTACCTAATATTGCTTAACTTGTTAAATTTTATCACATTATCTTGCAATCTCAACTTCCTGTATTTCTTTGCTATTCGTGGCCAATATCTACAGGCACTTGTATACATGTCTACATGCCCATGTGTTTGATATATTGGATCCGAAATCTAAAAATGGTTCACTTGCCTCGGTGTCCGTTCTACAGTCTGTCTATCCGTCCGTCAGTTATGTTATGTTAGTTAGTTCCATTAGCCGAACGGCAAGACACCAAGAGAGTGCATGGTAAAATTAACTAATGGTAATTCAGAAAACCACGCACATGCTCAAATTCTGCGCACAGATAAGGTCCGTTCTCTCCCAAAAATATTTTGAGGATGAACAGAGCGTTGTGGAGAAATAACATTTTTAAAAAAATAAAATAAATAAAAATAACAGTCATAGAAAACATCGCCTTGAATTCATTTTCACTACCTCCTCACGACGAAGTTTGTACTATTTTAAAATAAGTAAGTACCTAGGCGGCGATTATTTTTTTATAGATAAACTTTAAAACCAAAACCTTATTTGAATACAAAATTTGATACAAATAATAAGAACCGTCAACGAAATACACGCAATCATACCAACACGTACATATACACACATCAAAAGTGTCTAGGGATCAACATATATTTTTGCAATAACTTTTCTCCTGATTGATATTAAATAAAATTTTCTTTAAGGATTCATCAAATAAAGTGTTTTCGTTTGTCTACAGTAACGATAAACCAAGTCACCTTTGCATTAATAAAGAAATTTGCCATTTTCATAATAAAGGGATTTTTGACATTTGAACCACTAACATTAAAGTTCGAAAAAAAGACTGAAATAACAGTTTTCTTTAAAATTTTATTGGGTAACTTAAACAATTAATAATCCGTGTTTCTACCGCGAACACTAACAACACAAGAACATCGGTTTGGCATACTCAAAATGAGTTCATCCAAATCACGCTGTGGAATGGCCGCCCATGTTCGTTGCAACAACAAAAAAAGGACTTTGGACACGTTACCGAAGCACTGGTACCGTGGCTGAGCGCCATGGAGGACGGTATCGCTGCACCACACGGAGACAAGACCGATACATTCAAATCACAACTCGAAGAGCTCCAACAATAACCGCCATGATGTTAGCCGTGACGCTTCATCACTCTTCAGGGAACTTAATTAGCGACCAAACAGTCAGAAACCGCTTGCATGAAGTGAACCTTCATTCCCGAAGACCGCTAAGGGTACCACCTATAGCAATGCACAATCGTAGGATTCGATATCAATGGGCTCTTGAACACAGAAATTGGGCAGAAGAACAATGGCGTTTCGTGTGCTTTTCTGATGAGTCTCGTTTTGGTATGAGACCAGATACAAGACGTATACGACACTGGAGAACCCCTGGACGCCAACAGCGATTAAAATCCTGCCAGGAAGTCCATCCTTATAGTGGTGGAACCATCATGGTATGGGCGGGTATTTGGATCGGCGGAAGAACTGAGTTGATTTGGATCAGAGGCAACCTCAACGCTCAAATTTATGCTGAGACGATTGTATCAGACGTCATCGTTCCTCTACAAGTGCAAATCGGTCCCTTATTTCAGTTAATGCATGATAATGCACGACCGCACACCGCAAGAGTTGTAAGACAGACTCTCGCCGCAGCTAACATTAATGTCATGCCCTGGCCTGCTCAGTCGCCAGACTTGAACCCGATTGAGCATGCATGGGATATGCTACAGAGAAGAGCTCTGCCGAATATGGAGGGTATCCAGTCGCAAGAAGACCTTTTTTTGTTGTTGCAACGAACATGGGCGGCCATTCCACAGCGTGTTTTGGATGAACTCATTTTGAGTATGCCAAACCGATGTTCTTGTGTTGTTAGTGTTCGCGGTAGAAACACGGATTATTAATTGTTTAAGTTACCCAATAAAATTTTAAAGAAAACTGTTATTTCAGTCTTTTTTTCGAACTTTAATGTTAGTGGTTCAAATGTCAAAAATCCCTTTATTATGAAAATGGCAAATTTCTTTATTAATGCAAAGGTGACTTGGTTTATCGTTACTGTAGACAAACGAAAACACTTTATTTGATGAATCCTTAAAGAAAATTTTAATTAATATCAATCAGGAGAAAAGTTATTGCAAAAATATATGTTGATCCCTAGACACTTTTGATGTGTGTATATTTTTATATATGCAGGAATTGTTCATTTAAAATAATAGGAATTATACCGCCGCTCATCGTTTTGAATTTTGCTTTGCGTAGCATTACGTACATAAGGCAGTCAGCAAATATTTATTTGAAGTTGCATTACAAATCATTCTTCTTCTTCCTACCCTTATCCTGTTTTCTAATCCATTAGGATGGACGGATTCCGCTGTCTGAGCCTAAGAATTTAGCGAAGATACTCATTTTTATACAGAGCGACTGCCGTCAGATCTCCACATCCCAGAGTGAAAACCAGACCTCTCTTAGGTAAGGTCACACGTCTTCCGAAATATAATTTCTTGGACATGCGGGTTTCTTACAATGTTTGCCTTCACCGTCGAGTAAGTGATAATTACAAATATATACAGAAATCTGAATATAAATCGCATTGTAAATCATTATCAGAAAAAAAACATTATTAAATGAGATATAGAAACCAATCACAAGCACAAGTCTTATACAACCATTACTACATGTGCAGGTAATAGATGCTGTGTATTATTGATTACACACACAAGTTACTGCATGTAGTTATTAGTATCGGCCTATTGGCACCTCGAATATAAACTGTAATCGACATTGGTCATGACTCTTTGTCAGGGTCGTTAATGTACTTTTTGTTACTACTGGGCGACCAGTCTACTTCACTATTTATAATAGATATGACTTCAATCTAATCTTAATTGCAAATCAGGTACGAATTATTTGATATTATTATGTTCAAGCATGTATAAAATAAGTATACTGCTATACAATGTACTACAATATTACACTACAATGTAACTAAATATCATTTTTATGTAGTTAATGGCGCTAATGGGCAACATATATAAAAAGAAAACCCATCAAGCGCTAGTCGGACTAAGGCTTCGCACTTTCATCAGACGGCACAACTAAGTTTGTTTTTGTAGGGGTTTGATCATATTTGGATAGGCCAAAGCTGTCTCAAAATTGATAATCCGGCTCAAATCTAGCCCTACTATATTACTAGCATAATTACATTAATCCACATCAATTTGTCTCTGAAATAAAATTTATCACACAAACAAATGCATATAGCTTTTGATTTAGACTGGCTAAGAAAGAAGCGTCTAGAGGGTTGACGGGACGACAAACCGATAAACATTCCGTCAAAGTAAAGAGCGATCGAATGAGAAGAACGACTTTTAAATTTCTACTATTTGGGGGGCCGGGTACTGTACCTGTATTACATAAGTAGGTAGTGTATAGTTGCCATTTTCGTACGGATAAGTATTATACAAAAATAAAACTACAAATATATGAATACAAAGTTGTTTAGTAATTAATTTTCCGACTAACGGTGCTGCGGTATGTGACGTTAGTTGTGCTTACTTATTCTTATTGCCTTTTTCCAGTATGAATCACATGATGATGCATTCACCACAATTTTTATACAATGATATTCAGGAAAATGGATATGATTGGTATTTTATCCTTTTTTTTACATTAGTCACCATAAGGTTTAGATTATTTATGCATTCAATGTATCACGAAAGTATAACTGTACCAAGACTAAATTGGTCGTGTTTTATCATAAGGTGATGTCAGAAGTCTTAGAAACCGGCGAGCGTGCATAAGAGCTACGAATTTTAATGAAGCGAGTGAGATATGTAATGATAGAGACATGTCGTCTCTGCTTGTGCCACAAGAGACTTGGCGTGAAGATGTACAATATTTTTATATTGTCTGCAACGTACTTGCCGTGTATATATAGATACACAATGTTCATTTTAATTTACTTTTAGAAGTTGTTGAAGTTGCAGTCCGACTGAAGAATAACCTTCATCTTCTGGAAGACTGCATCAAAATAACACTGGAGAGTGATTTGTTGCTGCGGGTGAGTGAAGTTACCGTTAAGCTACTAAACAGATACTGTGTTACCAGAGGGAGATAGTAGTTGTTTTAGTTTTTGTGACTGATGTAGTACAAAAAAAAAAATATTAATAATACTTAAATACTAGTAATATTTTACTTGCCACTGGGTTCATGTGGGCAATTAAACACATCTTTTTATTATCATTTCTTTGTCTTTTTTAATCTACTTATATTTTGAAAAAGACATTTAAGAAAGAAGACATGGTGTAAGAAAATAAATACAAATCTTATCTCATAATTCTTTAGCACAAATCTTTCTCCTATATCGCAATGGAGTAACTCTCATGATCTTGTTGTAAATCTAATCAAGATGCATTTTCTTCACGCCAGGTCCCTTGCGGGGTAGGCAAAGAAAACCGAGCGCCATAAGACACGGCCCTTACATACTTCACTCGCTTCTCTAACATTCATAGTTCTTTTCATGCACGCTCGCCGGTTCCTGGGGTTCCTGACATCACCTTCTGATAAAACACGACCGATTTGGTGATGGTAGGTTAGTCTCGGTCTTCCTCGGCTCTTACATCTTTTCACTTTTGCATTGTATATCTGTTTCGTAATTTGTTCATCCTGCATTCTTTCTACATGTCCGAACCAACGGAGCATGCCTTTTCTTATCTTAACACCGACACTCTCTTTCAGACTATCTCTCTCTTACGTCGTCTTTACGAACGTGATCAACAAGCATTATGAATGAAAACAGTCCGTGCATTTCGGATTGTTAATGGCAGATCCTTCTACAGTGTTATATTCACATAGAAAATGATTCGTGTGAAATAGGAAAGAGCGTGATGACATTTTCAAGAAGAGCCTTGCAGATAGTATAATCACGCACTTGTGTGAAACGATAAGTGAACATTCAAATATACTTTTTGTTGTTTATCGTCTATTCAGACGTAACAAAAGTATATAGGAAATACAGGCAGGACGTGTTGATTACAACGAAGTCTAATGGAAATGAAAATGAGAACGAAATTCGTCATAGTTATGGAACGCAAATAGAAACCCAATAAAAAAAATCTTAATCTTAGACGCTGAAGCTTTTCTAATGCCTATAATATTAAGATAACAAGACTTTGTGTAATTGAGAGTAGGAATGGGAGTAATGATTACGCAAACGATTGCGTTTGTTTCGTGTCAAAAGAAAGAAAATTGTGCAATGTGAAACGAAACATGAAAACGAAAGCAAACAGTTTCCTACTATACCTGCGATTTGAGATGACCATGATAAACTTTTATCAAAGATAACCCCAAGATTTTTCACGGCAGATTTCAATGTCAGAGAATGGTATATAGGTACCGTTAAGTTAGGCAAACCAATTTTAACTTGACTACAGTAAAGCCAAATGGAACGGTTACGTTTTTAGTAGTTTATGTATGTTACATACGTACACATCAAATGTTTGTATTTACGTGTGTCGCGTCTAAATTATTCGTCCGAACAAAGAATAAAATTGTTGCAACAATATTGTATAATGTTGTTTATATTATACATATCATCTAAAAGACTTTTAAAATCGATACAGGGTTTCTTTGATCATTTCAAGTAAAATTTGCTGTAATAATTAAAAATAATCTACAATATGACGATAACGATTGGACTTCACTGTTTACTAGAGATGGAAAATTTGGGGAGATATTGAAAAAAAGAGTGAAAGCAGGAAACCGTACCAAAGGTTTATTATATTTTATATTCGATTTTGACGAGCAACAACATACCGAACAAAGCTCGCTTTGCTATAATTCAAGAAATGTTAATGCCAATATTGATATATGACAGTGAAAAAGAGTATGCTAAAAGAAGCATGACAAATCAAAATGTCGAATCATTCAAAAGTTCCACTTACACTCTTGTAGTTACAATCTGTACCTACATATCTTGGTACTTTATTAACCTTATTAAATAGGTCTCATCTTTCTTCTTAGGCAATGGATGTGCAACAAGCGATCATTAACAGTTTCCTCACGTATCTCGCAACTTTCACCGTTCGATAATCGAGATTGCTATTGTCTGCGGATTGGTTCCTTCCTACGCCGTTTATGTCTGTTTCATCACACGTGATTACCTAGTCTGTCATGTAACTGTAGATTTTGTACAAAATATTTAGTGTTGTGTATAGAAGCTGGGATCGATTATAGAGGTAGATTTGAATCTCAAGAAGAAGAAACTCGCACAAACAACGACTAAGTTAATGTTCGTGGAGCTTTGTAGAAGAAAGCTCCACGCTTTGTAGAACGTTTGTCGACATTAGAACAAATTAATATAATCTCTCGTCTACAAATTATTTGATATTGGTATGCAATAAAGTAAGATTATAACTAACATTTGCTACCACCGTTGCATAGAATACAAAGGGGATTTTTGCTGTCGAAAGTATCAAACATACCCTGTAAGGCCAAGTGCATAAGAGCCATCTAGGTACATTAACTTGAACTTTGAATAAAACATGCACTAGCAAAAATATCAAAACTTTAAAATTTATTTAACATTTTTATAAAGACATTTATGTAAAGTTGATTAAGATTTATTGAAATGTATTTTAATCAAATGTAAATGTAATGTAGCCATATCTGACCTGTATAATGAATCTCGCAAGCAAAGACATCAACGTGCCTGTCTGATCAAGCTACTGAACAACGAAATATATAATTAATTCTTTTGCATCGCATGTGATGAAAGCCTTTTAAACATCTAATTAGTATTCTGAAAAACTATCTATACAACACCAATTAGATACATAGATAGGAATACGTTGTTGTCATAAATAACTTTATATTTTAGTCCATGCGGTATGTATGACTGCATATGCCACTAAAAATTAGGAATAAATAAAAAGCATTAAACTGGCTAAGACTGGTTTGGTTAGATATTTCTTTCCGACATTGAACTTTAGGTCTAAGAGGCACAAGTACCATTTTTGTAAGTAATAAAAGTTTAAAAGCAACAGCACAGGCAGACAAGCGGGTCGCTTAAGTTTTAAACCCATATAAGGAAACGACAACCTTATTCTTTTGGCAATGACCGCTCGTTCGAAACACCGTAATTGATGTGAAATAAATATTTTTACACGATGATCTTAAGAAGTAATCAAACAGAAAATAACATCAGTAAAGTTGATCCTGACTTTTTTAACAATGGAGCAACGTCTAATTTGCAATTAAATATGAACATAATCTAACGAAACAGTGTTATCAATTCAGGTAAGATTGACGGAGTGAAATATTGTGGTCCTCACCTTTCCATATTCGGCAGTCCCTGCCCATTCGCGCCGCCACTGCCCTGCAACTTCCATGTCCGTATGTTGTGTCGATCGCTGCAGCTACATTCGTCGCACCACGCTCTATGTTCGATACGCGCCAAAACGTTCGCTCAGCGCGCCGGTTCGATGCTTACTGGTGCGCGCGCGACGCCCTCAGCTCGATCAGCTCTAGCTCACAAAATTTGAATAAGTATCGTCATTGCCTTCCGTTGGCAAAAAACCATACCTACTCGAAGTACGCCCACTCCTGATATTAAGGTACCTCTCCTGCCACCCAGACGCATGTCGGGCGCCTACGCATTGCGTGACTATTGCATCGAACACCCAATAGCTTGAGTATGATGTGCCTTTGCGTACTGTAATCCAGTTATAGTTAATATTTATAACTTTACAATGTCTAACCCTGTAGACGCTAGTTCAGTGTCTACTCTCCATCTTTTCGCCTTGACGCACTCATTGACGCTGTTGCATATTATTTTAAGCGAAGATGCTAGTTAGGCAAGTTTGTCCGTAAACTGTCTATGGATGACAAGAAGTGATATCCTGAGCTTCATCTCCTTCGGAGGACGTGTAGTGCTGTCGATCCCAGCTGCGTTCGCTGATAAGTATAGTCGTTAGGGAAGATCATGAAATCACTGGCCACCGTTGGCATCCGCTAACAAACAGGGCAGCGGAACGTTTTTAGGGTTCCGTACCCAAAGTCCGTCCGTCCGTCCATCTGTCACCAGGCTGTATCTCATGAACCGTGACAGTTAGAGTTGAAATTTTCACAGATGATGTATTTCTGTTGCCGCTATAACAACAAATACTAAAAAAAAATCGGCCAAGTGCGAGTCGGACTCGCGCACAAAGGGTTCCGTACCATTATCTATAAAAACAGCAAAAAAAAAATCACGTTTGTTGTATGGGAGCCCCCTTAAATATTTATTTTATTCTATTTTTTAGTATTTGTTGTTATAGCGGCAACAGAAATACATCATCTGTGAAAATTTCAACTGTCTAACTATCACGGTTCACGAGATACAGCCTGGTGACAGACGGACGGACGGACGGACGGACGGACGGACGGACAGCGGAGCCTCAGCAATAGGGTTCCGTTTTACCCTTTGGGTACGGAACCCTAACAAAATAAAATAAATATTTAAGGGGCTCCCATACAACAAACGTGATATTTTACTCGTGTTTGCTCGATGTTGATAACGGCAACAGGACGCTTGAAATATTCACAGAATATTTAGTTATATATTCACTTTAAAAATAAATAATTAAATTAAAATAAAACAAATATTTAAGGGGGGCTCCTATACAACAAACGTGTTTTTTTTTTGCCGTTTTTATAGATGGTACGGAACCCTTGGTGCACGAGTCCGACTCGCACTTGGCCGGGTTTTTTTTTAATTCCTTCCATTTAAGAGAGACTCGTATCCCAGCCGCTGGATGAGGTATAGTCGATGTGATCTAGTAATTTCGATGTCATGTAATGCTAAATTAAAAATACTCCTCGAACGGTCACGGTGATTATAGGATCGCTTATGAAAATATTGCAATTTTATTTATGGGAGTAGGTATCGTTTTTGACGTCCCGATTTTTAAATCAAAATTAAATGTCCCGCACGGGACAGGCTCAGTGCCGTTTTTTTGGGATAACACGACCGTGTGTGCAGCGTGCTGAGCACAGACAAGTGTAGACTGGCCGCCAGTTCGTATTTTTTTCTTAAATTATTGGCGTTAGAATCGTTATTAGAATCGTTTAAATGAAAAAAGAATGATGACTCAAATAAAAAGATTAATATTTAAAAACTTCTGATTATATACGGTTTTTTTACTAAGTCCCGCTTTCGTCGAAAAAATCACGCTTTTTTCACTCAAAAATTTTCAAAATCCCGACTTGACAAAAAAAAATCTGGCAACGCTGCTTAGAAGGCTCATTCTTTTACAGTTCTTAGTTTTCGTTTGTTTTAGTCTCTTAAGAAAAGCGTAGCGGCCACATTTCGCAACCGGACACAGTTCGCGACCCTTTTGGTTCAACGCAAGGTCGAATTCCCTTTTGATGGCGAACGGTGCGATTATAGTAAGACTGTATAGGCAATGTTAAACGATTCCTCTGAAGGCAGCTCACCGTGTGTACTATTCCCGATTCCGATTGCAGTGCCATCTACCCGGTCTAATCATGAATCTAAACCATCCAGGGACATATTTAAATTACATATATATATATAAATAAAAAAATGACTACACACACACACACAGTATTTCACCAAATCGGTCGAGTCGTTTAGAGAGAGTTCAGCGACATACACACGTACAGAAGAAGTATAATAATAAGTAGATTTTATTTTGGCTGAAGTAATATTGAACTATGTGAGAGTCAACTATACCAAAGGAGAATGCCATTCTGCTTTGGTATAGTGAAGGTTTAGACCGTGAAATTTTTCACTCAAATTTCAAGTAGTAAGCGAACATTTTTCGCAGGGTTTCTAGTAGGAATACTTGCATACGAAACTTATACATGGGTATACGGAATAAAAAATAGCCTGTGTGATAATTTAGAACATAATTTTTTGACTTTATCTTTACAAACATTTATAACATTAGTAGGAAGTTAATAATCAAAGATGATTAAATATTCTTTCCACTGAATAACCGCATTGGCATACCTGATCATGAGGTAATTACGTAGCGTTTTCAATCCTCCGGCACTAGCAAGTAGTCCATATGTTTGTTATTAAGAGAGGCAAGGCATAATAAAGCAGTTCGGCTAGGGACGTAGGTACCTCCACCTCACAGAAAACCGTATCCAAATAACAACTTCCTGGAGGAGTTGTTGAGTTCCTGCGAGGCCGTGGGGTCACCAGTAAGCTCCTAATGAGTAGCTGTGTAAGCAGTAGACGTGACGACGCGTGAGCGATACTTCGCGTAAGCGTTCATAGGCTACGGTAACCGTAAAAGGTGGACCGTATGCATGTGTGCCTCCCAACATTGTATAAAAATGTAATGAATTTATATTTTTTTCTATAGATAAACTACCTACAGCCCGCGACTTTGTCCGCGCGTATCCCGGTATCCCGTGAGAACTGCTTTTTCTTACTTTATTAATTTTTCCTCGTTGTCTAAGAGTCAGATCGTGACGTTGAATAGCCTATACTAGAGATGAAATAGATATCCGGTATCTAACCGGCCTATCCGGCTAAAATTTTACATCCGGCCGGATAGTAGGTAATCGAGTATCCGGCCGGATACCGGATAGTAATCGAGTATCCAGCCTGATACCGGATTTAAAAAAATATCACGTAGAACTTTAAAGGCACTTTAATTATTCCACAAAAAATCAACTTTTTCAATTACATAACAAAGAATATTATTACTCGTACCACACTAAGGGCAAATTATCATGAATGCATTAAGAGGCAATAAACGGTTTCGTTTAACGTTCTGATAACAGGAACTCAACAATAACAGATAGGTAATAATAATATGAAAACGTAACATGTAAACGTAACGTACTATAAACCTTAATAAAAACAACAAAACAAAAACAATTATGTACCTAAACGAGGGCCAAAACGCTCCCGTTAACCTATGTGTCAAAACAAAAAAAAATGGCGAATATAATCCGGATAAATGCAAAAGTTGCGTTAGCACAAAGCCTCTTACTTCCAATTCTCGACTACGCCGATATCTGTTATTTAGATGCGTCAGAGGAGCGTTGAACAAGTTGGAGCGCTTGCAAAACTTGGCGATCCTGTTCTTGTTTCGTCTCAAAAGTTTCATCATGTGTACGAATTTCGTTCTCAATTGAAGTGGCTCCCTATGCGCCTTCGCAGAAATGTGCACCTGTTAACTTTTCTTTATAAATAAATAAATATTGTCGGACAAATTTCACAGCGCCATCTAGCCCCAAAGTAAGCGAAGCTTGTGTTATAGGTACTAGACAACTGATAAAATACTTAAATGTTTTTTCTTGTAAATACATACTTATTATACATAGAAAATGCCCAGACCAGGACAAACAGACATGTTCATGCACACAAATGTTTGTACTGTGTGGGAATCGAACCCACGAGCGTTGGTGTCAAAGTAGCGTAACAGCGCGTTCCGCCGCTGCGCCACCGAGCTCGTTATAAACGTCTTTATAAACTCTTCAGTAACCCCCAATACCTCCGTCCTCGCTTCCCACTATTAACACCCCACGCGATCTCAGCGTCCTTGTCATATCCAAACCTTGAATTATCCCATGCAACACACTAATTATTTCTTCAACTCTTTTTCTGCAACGCTGCTCTGGAACAAACTGCCACCACAAATAAGGGACAGCTTTCATCACGACTTTTAAAAAAATCGACCAAGTGCGAGTCGACTCGCACACGAAGGGTTCCGTACCATTATCGATAAAAACGGCAAAAAAAATACGTTTGTTGTATGGGAGCCCCCCTTAAATATTTGTTTTATTTTAATTTAATTATTTATTCTTAAAGTGAATATATAAATAAATATTCTGTGAATATTTCAAGTGTCTACCTGTTGCCGTTATTAATATCGAGCAAAAATGAGGAAAAAAATCGGCCAAGTGCGAGTCGAACTCGCGCACGAAGGGTTCCGTACCATTATCTATAAAAACGGCAAAAAAATTACGTTTGTTGTATGGGAGCCCCCTTAAATATTTATGTTATTCTATTTTTTCGTATTTGTTGTTATAGCAGTAACAGAAATACATCATCTGTGAAAATTTCAACTGTCTAACTATCACGGTTCGTGAGATACAGCCTGATGACAGACGGACGGACGGACGGACAGCGGAGCCTCAGTAATAGGGTTCCATTTTACCCTTTCTGTACGGAACCCTAAAAAGGTCTCAAACTCTGTAATTATATATGTATTGCATGTATTTATTTATTTGTATATATATTGAAATATCTGTCTATCTAATCTATTTAATCTATCTAATTAATTTATTTGTATATTGTATTTGTAGGCTATGAATGAAATTTGTAAATATCACGTATAATAAGTATAGGTTTTTTTTCATTCATAGTGCTATTTTACCTACCAATCCTTTTTTTTTACCCGGCCAACAATGATTTCTTATACTGCCTGTGGGGTTGGCTGGAAGAGATCTCTTTTAGAGATAAGCTCACCTTTGTACACCTTTAATGTAACAATGGTATGTATAATAATATGCAATAAAGAATATATATAAAGTTGTAAATTCTTCAACGCGTAAAAGCTTCAAAATTTACGACGAGAATAGGTGTTTTATAATATACCTATATAAAATATCCACAATCATGAAATCTAAAAATAATAAATATATACGTATAGAGTATTCAAATTCACGACATGTATATGTTGTGTATTAGTGAAAAATACAGCGGAAATTGTTATCGCAATTCTAGTAGTAGCTTTATAATATTTATTTATAGGCAAGTAACATTAAAAATTTAACTAAATGTATACATAAACTTTTATCACACACATTGATTAAAGTTTATTTTGTGATAAAAGCGCCACTTAAAATAATCTTTTTGAACATAAACTGCTGCTACCTACGAAGGCTCGTTCATTTAAAGATGTGCCGATCGGTTATGTTCGGCCGGATATCCTATCGGCTACAAGGTTGGCCACTCGAATTTCGATCGCGTTTATCCTTCTTTCATGCTCTCTCTGCCATTCCCAGCTCTCGGTTCCTGCTGCTGTGCCTTCTGGCTCAAGTTTTTACTGTCAAGAAGTTTACCCAACGTTCCATTTACACTATTCCCAGTACTCACTCGTCTTTAAACATTGGTGTACATTCCACCCCTGCTGAAAACGCATTCAATATGTACAATCTAATCCAATGGTTTCAACACTTCATCATCAACTGTAATCCTTACATTGATCTGGTTCCTTCGCTTTCAAATACCATTATATTTGTCTTCTTCGCATTCAATAATACGCCGTTCTCCGTACAATCGTCTTTCATTATTGTGACCAAAGTCTGCAGTTCAGATGGTGTGTCTGCTAAGAGCATGGCATCGTCTGCATAAAGCAGACAGCTCACCACTAAGTAATCCTGCATTCGGCGATCTTGTATCTTATAGACAACTATCGGGATACAAACAACTTAGCAGATAGCATACAACCCTCTGTGGCACCAATTTTGACAGCAAACCAGGGTGACATGTTATCATCTATCCGCACACATGCTGAGCAAATGCTTTCTCAAGATCTAGAAAACCGCAGATCGAGAAAACTTACCGTATCCACCATTAAATCTAATTCATAGTTATACCTTAATCGGACGCCGTCAATGTAAGCATCATTCTCACTCTCGTGTCAGGGTCTGGCAGGCATAGTCAAACATTTCTTCAATATATTCACTCCACCGTTGTAACACTTCCTGAGTGTTAGCAAGAATAACACTAGCTTTAGACTTTATCTTGTCCATTCCGAATGCCGACGAAACACCCCGAGAATTCTTTACCTCTCTCATCTATATGCTTTTATTGCACTATCCACCATACTTTCTTTCAGAACTCTCCAGTAATTATTCACATCTGAGTCGGAAAGGCTCTCCGAAAGGGATACGCACTCGCCAATGCCTTCACTATTTGAAAAGTCCCACTAACCGGCGTCCCATCAGGTAGAGAGTCCGTTTCAAGATTGGGCCTTCTAAATGCTCTTGGATCCATTATAGTATTTCGGAGACGTCTATGTTTTAAAATCAAATCAATCACACTTTTTTGGTCATACCGTCTCTATGTATACGTGTGAATATCCTTGTGATGAAATAAAGTATTCATCACGAGGATCTTCACACATAGGTAATCAGTCTATCATTCGCTTCAGCTAAATCCAGAACATCCCTCACAGACTCCCAAAACTTCTGTAGTTGTTGTAGTATGCAGCAACCAGAAATACTCGCGTGATGCCCAGTTACCGAACAGTAATCTCCAGACACACCAGAGGCTAAGCGGGAGGAGAGTACAACACTTACACAAACACAAGCGTAATCATCCCGGTCTACCCCAGACCATAGGGCTATCACTCCACCGGGTAGATCGTCAATGTCGCTCCCCTTACGATTAGTCTCTGTCACACACAAAACATTTAAGCGTCTCTCATTCATTAAGTCCATCAGCTCGTTCATCTTATATTGGATATTGATCGTGTGTCATTATTTTAATGTAGATGGAAAACCTTGTCTATGCACGATATGCGAGTCTATGATTTTGTATATCCGATCGACACGCTTTGTGCTTTCATGGGAGAGAAAGAAGTACCTAGGCATAGGCAAGCTATTACTGTAAAATTAAATTTAGTAATTAAAGTCTAATCTGCTTTACTTGGGCTATTTTCATTGATCTTTCCAATATCTTATCACTCAATCCACCTCTCACATTCCACGTGCTTATGCAGCACTCGGCTCTCCTCGACCTACCGGAATTGACGCTGCGTGGCGGCTCCATCGCGGCATGAGGCTATGTTCGCACCGACGGGGCGGATCGGTGCGCGTCGTCTCCACAGGACGCCCTAACCCACACATCGATGCGCTTTCGGCCAATATAGTAAAATATACCCTAAATCTTATTTATTTAGGTACCTATATATGTAGATTGCATTGCAAGTAAGTAAATTGTAGATCAGGATTTCACAACCATAAGAGTGAATCAAGACAAAAATTGAAAACTTTTATTTTAACAAAGCTATGCCTAAAACTATCTCGTAATATCCAAGAAATTGAAAAATCCTAACATAAATAATTATCCTGCTATATTTAATTAGTTCAATTTTGTCATCTATAAGATATATAGGAGCAGTTTCATTTAATTCAATATAATGTCAATGTATATCTCTATGTGATATCCGAGAAAGTCAAACATTTTAACTACATTCATTTTAATTATCATTGTATACTATTAAAAAAAATCTATAAAAAAAGAAATGTTTTAATAGGTCCTTCTGTATGTAATAAGACAATGTTCCCCAAACTTTATGTGTTCAAGGTGAACCAAACAGAATCAAAAATTTTTATATGTACACCATAGGGAAATTAAATTTTTATTCCATATATGTTTATTGTTGAAATCAATATAACATGAAAAGATATTTGCTTGCTTAAGGAAGCACGAGCAATCAGAATTTGAAGTAATCGTTGATAAGCTTGCATAACTATGTGTAGGTATAATCTTCTTTTATAAATAACTTTTGGCAAAACTGACCATTTTCTGCAGGACACTGATACGAGGAACAAAATTGTAGCCTTCTAATTGTTATTGTATCATTATAAAACTTGAGAGAGTTATTATGTGATGTCATGCTTTACCAGCTGTCAGACGGTGCAGTGAAATTGATTGGTACCAGACTGAGCAATGGACAGTGTAAACATTGCAATATGACATCACAGTCGACTCTTGCTTGCTCTTTGTATTTCATATGCAGATTTTTCAGTTCAAATGAACATACACAATAGTGTCAATGAATTAATCTGATAATGACAGGTGGTGGGTAGTTTTGTAATGAAATGTATGTATACATATCTTCACGCCAGGTCCGTTGCTGTGTAAGCAGGGAGAACCGAGCACATTATGGCGCACACTTCACCTTAATGAAATGTAAGAAACCAAATTTTAGTTACTTCTCTTCGGTACATTAAAGTGGCAATTAATTACATTTATAACGACAACACAATAATGTGGAATGTCCAAGGCGGTATGAATATGAAGGTCAGAGACTCGATAGAGTTTCTTACATTCCTGGTGAACTGTATTCTAAAGTACATAAAATGATAAATACCTAACTTGAGATGTGTCATGTACATGACATGACACATCTCAAGTTATTTATCATTTTGTGTGTTTAAAAATCACATAAAACAAAGGTTGAGTTCACATTTATTGAACTTTATTCAATGTATAAATTTCATTAATAAATACCTAATATAAGTTTAACATCATTACCTAAAATATTAATTACTTCAGTCATAACAATGTAATAAAAAGGATCAAGTATTCATACGGCAGACAATTTAGTGTAATTGTTTCGAACATGGTTCATGTACAAATCCATTAAATAGCTATCACATTTCCTCAGTTCTTTAATTTCAATAAATGCATCATTCTTGTCTTTATTTCGCTTATTAATACTTCTATGGAATATAGCTACGAGTACATTTTTAGTCTGATTACTAAGGCAAAAATTATAAAACAATTTCTGTTCATAACAAAAGTTGTTTGTTAAGCCCGTTTTAAAATATCTATAAAATAACTGCTGACCATAGTTGCATAATTTTTCTACTTGGAGCCACTCTTCAACACTTAATCCAAACAATAACCCTACCATAAGCCCTCGCACTACACATACTACTTGACCAGATTTATCGCGAACTTTCAAGATTGCTACAGTGGAAGTCTCCCCTGATTTGGTGCAGTTGATTTTCACAGATTCCAAGTAATAGTTTGTTATCACCGTCCATTGGTTAATGTACAATTTTAGCTTTCTGCTCTCCGTTACCTTGGTTGGGCATGTATTTTCGAAAAATTCTCTTATGTACACAGTTTTATTTGAACATCGTACATTGATCATTTGGACATTTGGATTATATACTTGTTATTTTTGATTAAAAACGTTTCTTCGCAAATATTTCAATTTGTAATTCCCGCCTTGAAGGTTCACTGACGTATAATGTGTTTAAAGATAAAGCTTTACTTTACGTGTTTTTAACTAAATCGAATTTCTTCGATATATATTACGACACATAGCAATAGCAGTACCAAATTAAAGTTAATAAAGTAAAATTAAATTAACGGGTCTCGATAATGCACGACCAGTATTGCACAGCCAAATAATGTAGTATGTACAGCCAGGAATGCACGGCCAATAATTCTAGGTTTTGGATTCAATTATTGGGGTGTGCATTATTGGCTGTGCAATACTGGCCGTACAATATCTGCCCGTACTGATATTGTACGACCAAATAATGTACAGCCAGTAATGCACGTCCAAATAATTGAAACCATCTACATGTACACGAATTATTGGGTTGTGCATTATTGGCCGTGCTTTCCTGGCCGTGCAATACTGGCCGTACATTATTTGTACAGGGCGTAATGTACAGCCAGTATTGTACGACCAGGTAAAAGGCAACCATCTCTCATTGGTTGGAGCAACTGTGCTCCTATTGGTCGGTTCACTTGCTTTGTTTGTGCTTCGTTTAGAGGGATGGCAAGGATGGTTTAGGCAAGTGAATGGTCAGTAATGAAGTCTGGTCTACTTTTTATAATGACACTTTTCAAAATGGCAACGATTCGCTTCTGGCACTTCGCCGGCCGCTGCCGCGGCACGCTCGCTTCGCTCGCTCGGCTCGTGCGTTGTTTGTCATACTCTAACCTAACCTAACCAACTGAGATTTCTGTTGCTGTACTTATTACAAAATTTTTATTTGTTTGAAAGATTTGACAAATGATAAATGCCCAAACGTTTTGTGTCATTATAATAATCAGCTTAACAATAATTCTACCAAATGAAACAAAATTGCGGACGAGCGACATTGACTTGACAGTTGACTTGACAAATACGATGTCTTTCTATTTCACTGTTTATTCGTGCATTTTCAGTTACAAATGCACTTGACATCTACATTGTTACGTTGAGTTTGACGTTTGTAATGCTTATAATGAAACGTTTTGATAGTTTATATCATGTTTTTATTAAGTATTTACACCTCTACACCACATCTACTAGATAAAAGTATTTAGCCATATTTAACTTACTGCTGAGTTACAGATCTTATCACAAATATCGACCTATTTCGGAACCGAGCACTCGCAAATCTAAAGTTTATTATGCCCTCTACAATCGTCTCTGAACGATACTATCTTATTGGCTTGAGCACTCGCCCACCAGTTCTGTCTTAACGAGGCACGAACCGTCTTGACATTGACAGATGTTGGTCGCCAATTATTTGGCCGTACATTATTAGGCTGTGCAATATTGGCTGTACATTATCAGCACGGCCTGACTGATAATGTACAGCCAATATTGCACAGCCTAATAATGTACGGCCAAATAATTGGCGGTACAGCCTGATATTGTACGGCCAGTATTGCACGGCCAATAATGCACAACCCAATAATTCATTCTCAGGCTTCATAAAATCGGGGCGTGCATTACTGGCCGTACATTATCAGGCCGTGCTTTATTTGGCTGTACATTATTGGCTCCCAAATTAACTATAATAATTTTTTTTTGGTTCTTTTTATCCCCGAGGGGAAAGGCAAAGGGATCTAGCCCATACAGCCAAGTCATTAGTTTAGAACCATTTGAAAATCCCAATTCTATGTTCCAGCTTCAGGAACTCTGCTGAAAAAATCCTTGGGAAGGGTACCTAGACCCAATCAACCCAGTTTAAATACCACTCATAAAACGATAGTGATTTTACAAGGTTTTCTTGATGAACTCATTCACGTCTTCCAAAAAGTGCATAATCGTGTTATATTTGAGCTTTTTCATTACTGTATAATTTCACTAGCACTTATGTTACAAAATACTATCAAATTTGTCACACAAAACTAATTTTATACTGAATTGTAAAAATTTCAAGTAAAACAACAATGTCACTCGTCGAAAGCGCGGGAAGAAGTCCCTACTATTACTATAATAATAACAACGTACAAATGTTTCTTCTTCTTAATTTTTCATTGCTGACAAATATAGTCAATTTTGCAATGCAATGAGACATCAAGATAATTTCGTATGGATGGAATTATAGGTATGTCTCTCTCTTTTCTTGTGGTTAGAAAACATAGATAATATTATTAAATAGATAATTAATATTCAATTCCAAATAGTAGTTACTGATTGGGCATGGCATGGCCCCGTAGTGCAGTCAATATGGTATAAAAATAGGTCGATTAATAAAAATTTTTGAACAACAACCGATCAGGCTCAAACAGGATGCATTCGATGGGGAAAAATATGTAGACAAATAGACAAAAGGACCCCAAAATATTTTTGTCCACAACTTATCCCCCCCCCCCCGCACAAATAAAAATTGAATAATACTGCGGAATAAGCATGAAAATGTCAGCTCGGGGGTTTTCAGGGTCGCTGATAAGGATCCTGTCATCAGATTTCCTAAATTCCTCTTCTTTATTAACTCCCCGCATGCTGTTCATCCAGCATTTTTTGAAAAAATCCATCAGAATTGGATGAAACGATGGACTCGGGGGATTTTGTTATCGCTGATTACAATTCCGACGTAATGGGGGTTAATTAGAGGAGGGTGGAGTATTTTTGAATTCTGAAGTCGGAATCGTAATCAGCGACCCCAAAAACTCGGGTATACTTCCCCTGACTCACGAAAGAAGTCCTACGGCAAAATGTGGAACTAAAATTGACAGATCGGCCATATGTATTTGTCAGATGTTGTTACTGTGTTCGGACGCTGGTGCGATTATTGTTGATTTGACGTACATAGTTAAAGTGTTATTTACAATGCCTAAAGTTGTAAAAAGTGCTGCCCGGGAAATGATACTTAAAGTGAAGGAATTTTGTTAACAAGAAAAGCGGAATCAAGATGTTTTGATACCATTGAACAATGTTCGGAAGAGAGTTGCCGCCATGACAGGTACAGATTTGTGGTTGCTAGTTAAGTGATATTTACCATTTAGGGGTCGGTACCAGAAGCGTGCACGCCGCGGCCCTGCCAGTCCAACACTGTGGACTGCAATTCTGGACCCAAACCGCACAGACGCGCGGGTTAGGGCGTCCCTCGGAGGCGACGCGCACCGATCCGCCCCCGTCGGTGCGAAATCTAGGGCATGCGGCGGTGGGGGGCGCCACCCACCACGCAACGCCCATCCCGGCGGGTCGAGGAGAGCTGAGTGTCGTATAGGCACATGGAATGTGAGAGGTCGTCTAAAAGATAAGATGAATGAGTTGATACATATAATGAACGTGAGATGCCTAGATGCTTTGTGTGTGTCAGAGACCAAGCGAAAGGGAAGCGACACTGAAGATCTGCCCGGTGACATGATGGCCCTGTGGTCCGGGGTGGACCGGGACGTTCATGCCGGCGCTGGCGTAGGTGTCGTGCTTTCATCTCGCTTGGCCGCTGGTGTGAAAGATTACGATTTAGTAGGTCCAAGACTTCTCTGGGTTAAGATAAAACTGGGGATTACGCGAGTGTTTGGTTATTACTGCTGATCACCAGGAGCTCGAGAAGTTTTGGGAGACTGTAAGGGGTATTCTGGATTTCGCCGAAACGAATGAACGGATAATTATGTGTGGTGATCTGAATGGATGGGTTGGGACCAAGCGAAGCAGTTATGAGGCTGTGCTTGGTCCATACGGAGATAAGAGAGTGAACGATGCTGGTAAGTTACTTTTAGACGTATGTATGGAACGAAACCTCCTTTTGTCGAACACGCTCTTCCATCACAAGCATATTCACACTTACACATGGAGACGGAATGAACAGAAAAGTGTGATTGATTTGATTTTGATAGATGGACGTCTCCGAAAGTCGTTAATGGATACAAGAGCCTTCAGAGCCACTCTTGAAACGGACCACTATCTGGTAATAAGCCAGAAACTTTTTTCAAGAAGTGGAGGCACTGGCGAGTGCGTATTCCTTTCGGAGACCATGAAAGAATAAGAAGTGAAAAATTGGAAGATGAAAGTGTGAGGAGTACGTATGTACGTCTAGTCAGTGAAAGACTTGCGAACGCGAGTCTTTCCGACTCAGATGTAGACGAATGTTGGAAAGTTCTGAAAGAAAGTATGGTGGACAGTGCGAAAGAAGCATGTACATGTAGAACACTAAGAGGAGATGCCTGGTGGGATGCGGAGGTTCAATCCTCCGTGGAAAAAAGAGAGGAAAGCGTGGCTGGATTACGTATCATCTTTGCACCACAGTGATGGTATGAAAGAAATTAAGAAAGAAATATACCGTCGATGCAAGAATGACTCAAAAGCTTTAGTAAAAGAGAAACGTGAAAGACTACATATGACTGAGGAAGAGAAGCTGACGAAGAACTTCGAGACAAATACCAAACTCTTCTGGAGAGAGGTAAAGAAGTCTCGAAGTGGTTCGTCAGCATCCAGAATGGACAAGATAAGATGTAAAGCTGGTGGCATTCTTGCTAACACTCAAGAAGTGTTAGAACGGTGGAGTAAATATTTTAGAGAAATGTATGATTATGTCCATGACGCTGACATTGTGAATGAGTCTGTGATTGACTCGGCAGTGCCAGCGTACCATGAAGACATTACTATGGATGAGATTGAATGGTCGACACGAAGTTTGAAAGATGGAAAGTCAGCGGGAATCGATATGGTAATAGCTGAGATGATCAAGCTAGGTGGTACCTAAGTTAGGGGCGCCTTCTGGTTTTTGAGCAAATTATGCTGGAGAACCGGAAGGATCCCGAGCGATTGGAGACGCGCAGTCATCGTGCCCTTGTATAAAGACAAGGGCTCTCGTATGGACTGCGCCAACTATAGGGCCATCAGTTTGATCAGCCTAGCAGCTAAAGTGTATGGAAAAATAATTGAAAGGAGAATGAGGGTGAAATCCGATGGAATGCTTTGGGAAGTATAGGGTGGATTTCGAAGCGGCAGAGGATGTACGGATCAAGTTTTTTCACTCCGCAACATCGTAGAGAAGCATCTGGCTTTGGACCAGAAGGTTTTCTGCGGTTTTGTGAACTTTGAGAAAGCATTTGATAGAGTCGTGCGAAAGAATTTCTGGAACATTTTGCCCAGATATGGGGTTGACGGTGACCTACTCCGTGCTGTGTAATCCACTTATGAGGATTGTACAGCATGTGTGCGGGTGAACGGCAGTTTGTCGCCCTGGTTTGATGTCAACATTGGTGTCAGACACGGATGCGTGCTTTCGGCTCGACTGTTCATCCTGTATCTGGACAGTTGTCTTCAGAGAATAAGAAATATGAATGTGGGAATGCGAATGGGTGACTCAGTGGTCAACTGTCTGCTTTATGCAGACGATGCGGCATTAATAGCAGAATTACCATCCGAACTGCAAACACTAGTTACAACAATAGAATGCGAAGAAAACCAAGATAATGGTATTTGAAAGAGAGATAACCAGAACGAACACTAGGATTATAGTTGATGATGTAGTGTTGGAGCAAGTGAATGAGATTGTATATCTTGGAAGTGCTTTTAGCAGCAATGGAAGGTACACCGCTGATGTGGAGAGACGAGTGAGTACCGGGAATAGGGTGAATGGAGCGTTGGGTAAACTTCTAGGCTGCCGAAATCTAAGCTAACCGATTTATTATATGTACTGAAAGCGACAGCGAAACACAGTCAGATCAGGACAGAGATATTATGGATGATTCAGATAGTGACTGCAGTATGTCTGGAATAATTTCGTTTGATGACCACAATTATGCAATAAAAATTTAAAATATATAAAATTTATTTTATTTTATTTGGTTATATAATATTAAGCATTTATATCTATATGTGCTGCTAGATTTAATGCAAAGACATTAAGCTTAAGCTGTACCCTGAATCACGAAAGAAGTTTCATAAAAAATTAAAAACAAAAAGAAACTATAAATGTTACTATTGATATAAGATAATCAATGGTAATATTTATAGTGTCTTTTTATAAAAATAAAGTACGCCTGCAAAAAGATATTGCATCTCTATGTATACACATTTAGTGGCCAGTGGGAGAAAGTTCCTTAAGTATTAATTACAACAAATTGAAATTGACTAGACAACTGTATTCTTGGGTATAACAATTGACTCCAAACTACAATGGGGCCCACAAATTGAAAAAATATCAGGAAAAATAAGTTCTGCAGCCTATGCAGTGAAAAGTATTAGACGGCTCACTGATGTTGATACGGCTACAATAGTTTATTTCAGCTACTTTCATAGTATTATGTCATACGGAATTCTTCTTTGGGGTAACTCCGCGGACATTAACACCATCTTTTTATTGCAAAAAAGAGCCATAAGAGCTATCTACAAACTTGGTCCCCGGGAGAGCGTTAGAGAAAAATTCAAAGAAAGAAATATTCTAACAGTCGCATCGCAATATATCTATGAAACTCTTTTGTATGTCCATAAAAACATAGACTCATTTTGTAAAAAGAGTGATACTCATAACATAAATACTAGATATAAGCATAATCTTGTGTTACATCCAAGCCGTCTCCACAAAATAAGTAATTCTTTTATGGAGCAATGTATACGGTTCTATAACAAACTTCCCAGCAATATAAGAGAATTGTCAATAAACAAATTTAAAACTACTATTAAAGCCAAATTGTGTAGCAGGGCATATTATAAAGTATCTGACTATATTAATGATAAAAATGCCTGGGATTGAGTCGATCCAATTATAATGTAATTAATAAATTATGTAAATTTGTTTGGATACCAAAAGAGGGATGCCTGAGTTTTTTGGCAGTATTTATATCAGTGTTTACCTAGTCATGAACTGCACGGTAGGGAAATAAATTGTGACGATTGCAAACAAATGTAACCATTTTTACGGAATAAAAAGATTTTGACTTTGTTTTTACTCTTTAGAGTACCATAATAGTATAGTTACCATAGTACAATAATAGTAGTAGTTTGTTTGTTGATTAGTAGCATTAGGGTAATTACGTACCAAAACTGGCAATACATTTATAACCACTAAATTTAGTTTACGAATCTAAAATTTCCAAAATTTCTAATGAGTATAGAGAAACAATATGGTATTATCAAGACTACCTGCAAATAATATGGGGGAATACGAGGCAAAAGCTGTTATATATAGACTACAATCTATAAAATGATGTTACAAACCCATGAAAAGATACACTTTAGATTTTGCTTTCCCTGTCGCTTTTGTATAAAATAACACTACACGGTACCGTAGTTTATTTAATCCTTAATGTTTATTCTAACACTCAAACAGTAGTTTTATTCATATAAATAAAATAAAATGTATTCCAAACTACACTGTTTGCACAACACAGAAAAATGTCAAGTTTGTTTCGCAATTCGAGTTGCTGTCCTCGAAAAAACTGAAACTTGATGAGGGACAGAAAATAATCTATCAATGTCTCATTCTGTTACGTTTAAAACGTATATTGCTGTCTCTTTACTGTGTGAATGAGATGTAAAATGTCACTGGGTCTTTTCATTTCTCCGTCTACGGCGTAAAACTAACTAATATATGCGACATGTCCGTCTATGCTTTCTTAAGCATTGCTTTAACATTCTGTATATCTAGCTGAGTGAGAGAGGGTGTACAGACAGACCAGACGCCGTTTGTCGCTTTCTAATAGGGTGACCAGAATATTTGTAATAACTGAGTAAAATAGCACTGCGCCGGCGTCCATGAGCAGTTTTCTTACATTATTTCTTATATTAAATTACGTGAGTTACCATCATATCATATTATTATCGTATTATAATATGGGTATTTTTAAATCTCCATCAATTTGATGATTATAATCGGCAGATTGCTCTAAAATGTATGATAAAATATTAAATAAATATACGTCCAACCGCCAAGTATTCGTTTAGTAAGTCCATGGAAGTGCAGCATATATATAATAATGATCCTTTCGGATAAGTATATTTTAAATTTATTATATGTCATGAGGTCATGACAAATAATCACAGAATTGTGAATAAGTTAAACTCTAAACACATTTTAAATATAGCATGCCTTGATACACTATTAATTAGTACGTAGTTACTTAACTGAGAATGTATTCTCACTCTCGAATTGCTAAACTTCCTGCTGTTGCAGCAATTCCTCATCAGCGTTTTATCCGTGCGGTGACGGAGAAAGAATACTAAAAATCTCCGCCCCCTCTCTTCCCGTCGGTGTCGTAAGATGCGACTATACCCTATATGTGATCTAAAATTTTGGCGAGAAGCAAAAAACAAACGATATGAAATTTGTTAATAAAGCTACATGCAATATTGAATATGTGCCTACATTAAATAACTGGGTATGGACGTTAGACAGTATTATTGTATTATTAAACAATCTTAGGAAGCATAACATAAACATAACTTCCATTTGGATGCGGCACCTTAATCACGACCCCATTGAAAATTTCTTTGGTGCTATAAGAGGCCATTGGTGCCGGAAACACCAATTCAACACCGGATACATTTTCAAACGCATTCACAGCCCTAATGATTGACAATATGTCTAGCGTCTATGCCCCCGGAGCAAATTGTGAAAAAGATTTGTGTGAAAACTTGCAATCCTTCATCGGCCCAGATCAAGTTAACTGCAAAGCTGCACCAGCCTGGGACCTTGAGGAAATACTAAATATTCAAATATTACATATATATATATGTGAAAGAATAAAGTGATCTTCATATAATAGGGCATTAGAATATGGCATTGGATATTCTTGTCGAAATGTAAAAGATATATATATATAAATCTTGGGATTTCTAATGAAACTACTGAATATATTAAATTTAGAGAGTATACAGGTCGGCAGTGGCTTTGCAATCCAACGGAGCTTCTTTTAAGCACCATTTCTTCAATTCAATACATAATTTAATGATGTCTTAAAAAAACTCTAAATAAACGTTATTTAAAACAATTTATCAAGACAATTATATTAAATGCATTTCGATTTTGATATTTTTTAATGTACGCTACATAAGAGTCAAATAATAGAATACTTAACAGTCTGTTGCCAAATTTTTTATTTTCAATTTACTGCAAACATTTACATAATGTTTTACCTGGAAAGGAGACATAGAGGTTTTCCAGGGTAAAGCAAAAAAAAAAAAATATTGTCACAAATGTTAGGACGTAAACAAATAAGATACCATGAATACTGTGAGGGTTTTTCTATGAATACAAGTAAATAATATAGTATGAAGACATCTATATTTTATTTTCAAGTCACATATACATTGATTGACTTATCCAACTACCATAGAGCTGCTGTGACCAGGTAGTGATTTTGTGAGCGTATCTGCCTCTATATTTTCGGTTCGCAGATACTTGACGTCTATTAATCCATCTTGAATACAGTTCTTTATGAAGTACATTTTCAGATCAATATGTTTTGAATTTGAAGTCACCATATCGTTCCGACTTAGTTTAAGAGCAGCTTGATTATCATTTAATATGAATGAATATGAATGTTTTCATAGCTAACTCCTAGATCCTTATAAATATCTTTCAGGTGGATGGCTTCTTTTGCAGCTTCTGTCAGAGCAACGTATTCCACCTCTGCGGTTGACAAAGCGACACTTCTTTGCTTTGTCGATATCCAGCTTATAGCCGTTCCTGCAAATTTGAAACAATAGCTTGAAAAAGATTTTCGATCAAGCTTACATGCACCCCAATCTGCATCTGTCATTCCGTATAAATTTTTCCCAGTCCTTTGAAACATTAGACCGACGCTCTTTGTCCCTTTCAAATAGCGCAGTACTCTTTTCGCGCTCCTAAAATGTTCTTCGCCATAGCAATCGTTGAATTGGGAAAGATAGCTTATAGCAAACATTATGTCAGGTCGAGTGGCGACTGCTATATACATAAGAGTGCCTATTAGATTCTTGTATGGAAGGTTATTCATTTCATGTCCTTCTCTTTTTTCTAATGTGATGCCCGGTTCTATAGGCGTGGACACCGGCTTGCAGTCCTCCATCCCGTAAGTCTTCAGGGTATCCTGTATCAAGTGCTCTTGGTAAAACTTTATTGTATCTTTACCATAACTGATATCAATACCGATCAGTCGTTTTGGTGTACCTAAGTCTTTTAACTCGAACTTTGAGTTAAGCTGGGCTTTTATTTTTTGAAAATCTGTAGGACTAGAGTAGGCAATTACTAAGCCATCGACATAGATAGCTATAATTACTTTTACTCTTCTTTTCTCTAGTTTATATAGACATGGATCTGCCTCTGACGAGATGAAGCCAATATTTTTTAATTCCGTGTTTAGTTTCTTATGCCACTGCCTCCCAGACTGCTTTAGTCTGTACAGAGCCTTTATAAGACGGGAAACTTTTTCTTTTGGCGTATTTCTTATGTCTTTTAACATACTCATCGTTTTATTGTACATAGTCAGATCGTCTGTTTCACTTTCCTCTATTAATATTTCTGTTAAATATTCTTCTAAATATTTCGGATATTTCATAACTATGTATTCTTCTAGTTCACCATTCAAGTACGCTGTTGTTACGTCCATTTGGTTCAATTTTAAATTTTCTTCCATAGCTATACCGATGACAGATCTGATTGAACTTAATTTAGCAACAGGAGCATACGTTTCATTATAATCTATTCCTGGTCGCTGAGTAAAGCCCCGTGCAACGAGTCTGGCCTTTCTTGTAACAGTATTATCTGGTCCTATTTTATTCCTAGTACCATTTTGTAGTCAACCTCTTTCATTTCTTTGTCTTTCTTTTCTAATTTCCATGTTCAATTTTTGACATGTGCTCTTATTTCAGTATGCTTTTATTGCATCATGCCAGTAGTCATCATTTTCACTACCATCGACTTTCTTCTGTTTTGTTTAATACAAAGTCCTTAGTCCATGTCGGCGGCTGCCTGTCTCTTTGTGGCCTCCCATTTACAGGTACTTCTACAACCTGATTCATCCTCAAATGATTCAATTGAAAGAACATCATATCCCGGTCTGATAGAATTTCTCGAATTGTTTTCTTTATTATTTTCCATAAATTCTAATTCTATTTGTCTATTATTTTTATTTCGTTTACTCTGTTTGCTTTCTATTTTGTTTTCTTTTTCAGATGTTTGCGAGTATTGTTCCTCTTCATTTACGAGATTTTCATAATTTACAGTCTCTCCTTCATAATACATTTTTTCTAAGATCTTTATATCCCTGCTGTTTATTACATCATCATCTTCAGGTATGTATACTGTGTAAGCCTTGGCAGTAATTGAGTAACCCATAAATACACATTTCTTGGTATTCTAACTCAATTTGCCTCGTTTGTTCTTTTTTAAGACAAAGGTTTTTCTGCCAAAAACGTAAAGATGATTACCAGATGGCTTCTTGCCAACCCATTTTTGAAATGGTATTTCGCCTTCCAAAGCTTTCGATGGACTACGATTCATCAAATAATTCGCAGTTGCTATTGCTTCAGCCCAGAACTTCGTAGGCGCGTTGGCTTCGATCAAAAGACATCTGGCTCTTTCCAACAATGATCTGTATTTCCTCTCGCTAATCCCATTTTGTTGTGGGGTATATACTGCAGTTAATCTTCTTTGGATTCCATGCAATTTCAGAAAGTCATCAATTTCCTTATTACGGTCGTCTGTACCATTGTCAGACTGCAGGTATTTTATCCTTTTGTTCTGGAACGTCTCTACTTCACTCTTATATTGTTTGAAAACATTCAATACGTCACTCTTTCTTTTTATGAAATAGACATGACAGTATCGGGTGTTATCGTCTATAAATGTGACATAATATCTCCAACCTGTCATTGTTTCACACTCAAAAGGTCCTCATACGTCGCTGTGGATTATTTCTAGCGGTTCTGTAGTATATAGTTCATCATGTCTTACGAATGGTCTTGTTAATTTCCCTTTAATGCAGGTCTCACATGTTTCTAGCTTTTCGTCGGACAAATACAAGCCATACATAAGGTCGTCTTTAGCCATCATTCTCAAATCTTTTACGTTTATATGGCCAAGTTTAAGATGCCATTCCATGATGTCATTTTTAATTTTTGATGTGTAATTTGCATACTCCTTTTGGTTAAATTCAACATAGTAGAGCCCATGTTTCCTTTGTGCTATCAGTGTGACATCACCGCTCTTTTCTATGACGTAAGCTTTATTCTTTTCAAATACTTCTTTCTATTTCCCCTATCGGCTATCTTGCCTACAGATAATAGGTTCGCTGTCACATCGGGAACATACAGAGTCTCAATGAAATTGTAGTCTAATTTGTCTGTACTTATAGTAACTGTTTCTTTACCTTCAATACCACTTGTATATTTATTTGATGCCAACTTTAGTATGGCATTCTCAGGGAATAAATTTGAAAACATTGATTTGTTACTGCACATCTGTGATGAACAACCGCTATCAAGACACCACAACTTTTCAGTAGATTTTAGGTCTGCGATACTTAAGCAAACGTTATAACTTTTAAATGGAGGTTTACCATGTGCAATTTGCTTACCATTTTTCTTTATGCCCCACCAGGCTTCAGTTATATGACCTCTCTTTTTGCAACTATTACAGTACATTTTTTGTTTATTTGTCTTAGTATAGTATGCCTCTGAATTTTGGGGCTGATCACTACCACTCCTAGGCTGATATTCTTCTAGGATTTTTACCTTTAAATCCTCAGGACTAGGCAGTGTATCTCTAGATTCAATGGCTATTCTAAAATTTTCAAATGTCGTTGGCAGACTATAGAGCAACATTATACTAAGTAATTCAGGATGTATTTTTATGTCCATATCACCAAGCTTATCAGCAATATCCATGAAGTTATTTATATGGTCACGTATGTCTTCGCCGGCGACCATTCGCTTTAAAATTAATTGTTTTAGATATAAAACAATTAATTTTAAAGCGAATGGTCGCCGATAGATAAGATAGAAAGGCATAAAGGCAACTTTATGCCTTTCTTGCGGGCCCGGCGTGCGGCGCTTTGGTAAATCGCCTTCAATTTGTCCCAAACAGCTTTCGATTTTGAACAGTTTTTAATTTGCTTTAATTCGGTGAGTGACAACAAAAGTAGAATCTCGGCCCTTGCTTTTAGGTCCTCCTTACTAAATGCAAATTTTTGCTCCGGCGTCGCAGTCGGCAACAATTATTTGTCGCCATTTACTATGTCCCAAAAATCATTTTTTATAAGAACTGCCTGGGCTTGTAAACACCAGGTATCGTAATTCGCCTTGTTTAATAGTTCGATATTTCGGTAACTTGTAGAAGAAGCCATTTTTACTTATTTGCATGTAACCACGCTCTGCTACCAATTTGTGAGGGATTTTCTATGAATACAAGTAAATAATATTGTATGAAGAAATACATATTTTATTTTTCAAGTCACATATACATTGATTGACTTCTCCAACTACCATAGAGGTGATGTGTGCAGTGACAGTACTAACAAATACTTTATTTATTTCATTTAAAATCATCCAAACTTAGTTTATTTAGAGTTATTTGTCATAGTTTATTACATTGTATTTCTTTCAACTACATAGTAATGTTATCATTAATCACTACAAAATCGATCACAAAGGACGTATTGTTTGTTGTTTGAGAAATGTTATATGAAATCTCATGGTTGCACAGTTTTTCATTAATGCACTATTTTTTATTTAGATATAAATTTGCCAAAAAGGTTTGATGTCTCCCATTAACTTTAATATAAAATGTATGCATTAGATGAAAAAAATATTGGCTGAAAATAAAAATCAGCTGAATAAAACCGACTGAGTGAAAAAAATCTAATGGCGCGCATTTTGTACCATTGTAAAACTTTCATACTTCATAATAAGCAAGAAAAATTTAAAAAATGGAAATATACAGCGATAGAGATATGAATTCAACTTCAGAAAGTATAAAAATAGCTGCAAATGAAATTGTTAATAACTTTTTGCCGCAAAAGTCGTGGGATAAATATTTAAAAGCTTATGAAAATTTTATTAAGTGGAGAAACGAAAGACGTGTAAAATCACTGGACGAAAGTATGTTTTTAACGTATTTCAGTGAATGTCCAAAAAAATTAGACCATCTTCATTGTGGTCTATATATTCAATGTTAAAAAGCACAGTTATTACCAAGCACAACGTGGATATAAAAGAATACTCTAAATTAACATCGCTTCTGAAGCGGCTATCAGATTTATGATCAGCGACCCAAAAAACCCATATGTTGACCTGCTACACGCTCATATCGCCTAAATTTGAAATTTTCCTTTACCAGATTTTCCACAGTTTTCCGACTTTTTTGATAATCTTATTTCGTTTAACTCGTTCGTAACACTGAACATTAATTCAGAGCACTTTATTATCAGTAACAACGAAAAAAAAGAAAATAAACAAGATTTTCTAATTTTCCACTTTTCATGGGGATTTTCCAGGAAACTGATAGCATGTTCGTGATCAGCGACCCAGAAAACCCATATAATGACCTGCTACACGCTCGTATCGCCCAAATTTAAAATTTTCTTATACTAGATTTTCCTCATTTTTTCGAAATTTACGTCTTGACATCAGAAACATCATCAGTCCTTAATTTTCACTTTTACTATATTTTGCAATTTTTTAAAAATGTATGCGAGAAAGGGGTTAATTTTGTGTTGGGGGGGGGAGGGGACTCATAGAAGATAATGCAAAAATATTTTTTTTGATCCATCTTCCTATAAGAAACTTTTTTATTTCCGCGCTTTATTGACTGGACTATAATGGACTATAGTATCACCATACGCGGCAGCACATGATTGTTGCTTCTTTTGATAGCTGAGATAAGTTTCTTTTTCAATATTTAATTATGACTCGTACTCACATTTTCATTTTTTTCCAAGTATTTTTTCAGCACAGACCCTAAAGCTGGAACATCTAGAATTAAGATTTCAAATGGTTCGAAACTGAAGACTTGGCTGTATGGGCTAGATCCCTTTGCCTTTCGCCTTGGAGATAAAAAAACAAAAAATAACCAAAAAAGTCTATAACCATATTAACCATTTTCTATGAAATTTTAATAATTACCAAATTTAAATATCGTACAATGAATGACCATTAATATTTTTTATTTATTGGTTTAAAACTGAAGCACGCTTTTTGCCATGAAAATTGGCTGGATCCATAAACTCGTGAATAAATGGCCGGGGAAGAAACCCTTTGGTATTTATAGATTTCTGCCTATGTTTTTTGGGCTTGGAGCTGCTTTGGAATTTTCTATGATCAACTGGAAAGTAGGACAAGTGAATTTTTATAACACATTTAAGAAGCGTCAAGCGCACAATATTGTTGAAGAAAAAATTAAGAAATATTCGACCGTCTAACATGCCAGCTGGCGTGACATGGGGACAATATATTTGTTTCTCGGTGGCAGCAATGATCTCCATGCTCGCTGGATCCCAAGTAGTCCATCAATATTATCGCCCATTGCAAGATTTGAACTCGTACATAGATAAAGAATTAACAAATTTTCCAAGTGACATACAAGAAAAGATTAGAAAGGAATTGCAAGATGAAGGTTTACTATAGCAAGTTTATGTATATAATGTAGTATTTAAATGTGTTATATTAAAATTAGTTTTGTTATTATTTTTATTATTTACCTTCTACATATACTTATGTGGTAAGCTGAACCTAAGTGAAGTTATGAGCTTGGTTAAATGTTTTTGTATTACAAGTTACAAGTCTGATTGAACGTGAAGTATTGTTGTCACATTTCGGTGGATACCCTGATGATGCAAAGCTTACACCTAATATTGAAATCTTAATCTTTAGGTAGTGATGTGGGTGTGTACTGTAGACGTTCACAAGTTTGAACTTTATTTCGTCATTATAAATAATTTCTAACTGAGTGCTCCGCTAACTTTGTGGTTTATAATTCTGAGTGGTCAGTCGAGTTAGCATTGGCACAAGTTAAAATTGTTAAATGTACAATGCCCCGGTGTCTTGCAATGTAAGGTATGCCAGCAATAATATTTTTAATATTTCAGATGTTAAGACTTGTTTGTTTTTATGTTTCATAAATGTCAATTCAGTATCAGTGGTATTAGTTTTATTGTTTTAGATGGATGAACCAAGTGCTTCTGGGAATAGTTGTAAAAGGAAAAGGATAATATCTAGTAGGGATCCAGACTTCTATAACACTCTACATATGCAGATAGAGCAAGAAATTAAGTGTGACGTCACTGATGTTGATGATGAAGGTGAAACAGATTCTGAGCAATCTAAAATGAAGACAAAAACAGATCACAGCTAGAGAACACTGAACAACCACCCATGTCCAACAAGTTCTTCTAATCAATGCTCTGGTATCCAAATATATCATTTTGGCAAAAAATATTTCAAATGGTGGACTGGAAAACCTGTCAGCAAATCTTGTTGTTTGAGCCATAAAATTGCAGAAACCTTAAATGAAGCCGAGGTTATGTTTCTGTTGAAATTAGTGTATAATGTTCATTTACCAAGAGACCTAATATTAACAATAAAGCCTACTCTCTGAAATGACTTGTCTCTAGAACCTGAAAGACCTTCATCTACTGACACAGAAATGGTTAAAAAACATGCAAGCCAATTATGTTCTTCAAGATTCGAGAGGTGTACTATGTACGCATGTGTAACATGTTGCAAGACTATGTATATGTCTCGGATTTTCTAAAACTATTTGCATTGATTGTGTGGAAACTACTTCAATAAATAAATTATATTAATTAATAAAAAAAAAAATAATTTCAGATGGATGTAAATACATATTAGTTAATTTTATGATTAGATTTATTTCATATATATGTACACAGTTTATAGTATTTATAAGTAAAAAAGTTCCTAAATAATGTTAAAACATTGTTTATACCATAAGTCACAATTGTAAGACTAAGAAATTGTAATGTAAATATTGCAAATATTTTATTTTGTTTATTTATTCATTTTGTTCATTAATAGCATTAAAACATATTTAAACACTATCTGAATATGTTTTGATATTAAAATTTATTAAATGATAACTACCAGTAACCATTACAGACCATCTGTGACGCCTCACATCACTATTAATGTCCTAACCTAACCACGTCAGTACTCAAAGGTTAAGTCTAAAGGGAGACATTACTTCCCTCTAAGTGTTTTATTAATTGTTACAATTGATTGTGTTCCGAAGAGTTGCATTATGTGATGCCTAGTCTTCTGCAATCGTGCAATAATAGGGAACTCATTGTGACAAGCTGAAATCAAATGGGGTGCATTACTAAGAGGTTTTCAAATTAAACCCTTACGAGATAATGATCTCTGAGCTGGTGGTTTTTTTTTTTAAACCCTTTGATATTTTCATATAATGCGAGGCCCAGGCCCAGTGTTTTGTGAGATGACCCTAGCTGTACAGCTCAATCAATAAATCCATTTAAACTAATAAATCTCTATGACCCTGCATTGCTAATTTACAATTAGCTTTTGGAATGAATTTCCTGCTGAGGTTTTACCTAGCGACAGCAGACAGCATGAGGTTCTTCAAAAGGGCGTAAAGAGGTTTTTATCTGGTCGGCAATGATCAAGTGATAGCCCTGGTTTTGCAAGTCTCCTTCAGCGGTGACTGCTTACTGTGTTCCACTCTATCATATATGTTGATGTTAGAAGTATGATAAAATGTACCATCAAAGTCATGAGCAAATTTTTGTGATAAGTTCAAAATAGGCCATTTTAAACCAAGGCGCCGGCCCCACTGCGGCGGTCTAGCGGTCAGAGTTCCGAGTTCTGCGCTCCGCTTTCACTGTAATGTCTCTTAGAACCGTACGCACAGAAAAGCAGTATTCTGCTTTTCATTCAACTCGGAACTCTGATCGCTAGACTACGTGCAGTGTGGCCGGCGCCTTAAATTGGTTCAACCGATACGATAGTAAAGCAGCTAAAGCAGACGTGCGCGAGTACTCAGACCAGCGAACTTTTAAGTTCGCTGATTCAGGCACAGGACGTCTTTCTTATTGTTCAGGAAATACTTTATGGATACAGCAGTATACGGCTCTTGTCGATAGACGGCCTGTCTTCTCTTCAGTTCTCGGACCCTGTCATTTGATTTTTCAACCGATTGGGTTTAAAGCATGGGATATCCCAACACAACGACATAGTAAAATCAAACAAGTAGGCCGACTCGACCCCTGCGCGAAGGATAATAGCCTAAACACGTAGGGATATCGCTTTTGTATTGAAGTTACATACTCCTTTAGGCGCGTTATGAAAAAATGATGGGTGAAATTTTAAGATACTGTAACACAAAAGTAACAGGTTGAAGCTGCCCGCTAAACCGCTCATTAAGTCATGAAAAATATGCTCAAAGCTGCAACCAAATAACAATTCCCTGGAGAATTATTATGTTCATGCAAGTGAGTGACGTTATTACCTCACGGAAAACTGCAGCAATATGTAACGTCACTCACTCGCCTGAACACAACAACCGTCGAGGGAATTGTTATTTGGCTGCAGATTCCTGTAAGGTGTTAACGTCACTCACTCGCATGAACACAACAATCCTCCAGGGAATTGCTATTCGGCTGCAGTTTTGATTCATATTTTTCGTGAGGTAATAACGTCACTCACTCGAATTGTTATATGACTGCAGTTTGCCGTGAGGTAGTAACGACACTCACTTGCATGAACACCACAACCCTCCAGGGAATTGTTATTTGGCTGCAGTTGCCTGTTAGGTGCTAACGTCACTCACGCGCATGAACACAACGTCCCTCCAGGGATTTGTTATTTAATGATGCCAGAGAAGTATAACTTCTCACGCGCGTACATAGGTACACGCACCCATTTTTTTATACTAAACTTTTTTTTACTTTTTCATTTACTACACTTATCAAAATTATAGTCTTTATATTATATGGCCTAAAATGATAGGCATTAAAAGTACTTTTTTCTGTAGGAAATTTGTGATTTTATAACAAAATTACACATTTGATACAAAAAAAAAATATTTTTACTTTTTAGCCATATTTACGAATTTGTAGTTAAAGTAAGTAGGTACAAGTACAAATTATTACGAGCGGGAGCGCAGCGGCGGTGAATGCGTGTGGGCGAGCGATGTTAAGGTGTTGCCATAACTCACATTTCCAAATTAGCGTAAATGTGTGGGAGATCATTTTTCTTTTGTTCTATTATAATTCTTATTTAATTGAGATACCTAATTTTGTTTAAACAGACATATAAACTTACATCCTATGATTCTTTTACTGAACGACTATTACTCATACCTTTAATATTTTTTAGATTTCCATCGTCAAACGATGCATGGAAGAATAATTAGGTACAAATCATAAGAGTCCAGAAAAGAAAGCGTCTTGATCCCATCTAGATCCAATGTAATATGCAGTATACATTTTGAGGACTGGCTGCCGTCTTCTGTGAGGTGGAGGTACTTCCCCAATCAGGTTAACGTGCCCTACCTCTCTTTCGCCAGAGCCTCGTCTGGTCATTAAAATTGGTGTATTTGTTTGTGCATTTTTTATTTCAAATAAGTATGCATCTGTTTGTCCTACATAATAAAAGGAATATGTATGTAATGTTATATTTCATGTGTTTAATTTATTTTCATCAATACCTATTTTAAACAACACAAGTTACAAATCAACGGTCCATAAAATACGAGCTTCGAAGACAGTAACGAATCATATATTTTTTTATTTCTTTTTAGTTAAAGAAATGGGAAATTTTCTTCCATCTGGCAACCCACTTGACAATCACAAATAGTTACATGCAGCCATTGTGGTGCTGCAGTTGTTTCTTAGCGAGATTCCGTCTGACTTTTTTTATTACGTCTATGCTTTCCTAATTCATTAGGGTTAGCGGGGTCCACTATCTTAGTGTGAGGATTTGGCGATGATACTGATTTTGACATGGAGCGACTGCCGTCAGACCAGACATTCCAATACCAATCCAATCCAACAATCCAATACGAACCTTTCTTAGGTTAGGTCACACTTCCTTTGAAATAAATTAGACGTTTAAACGTATTCTCACGATGTTTTCCTTAACCTCCAACCAAATTCGAACCAGACCAGTCCATCACTGCTGTCGAACGGTTTGGACTAACATTTAGTTCTTAACCGTTTTCATTTACTTAGTCAACTACCAGTAGGTAGGTATGTATTAACAAATAGGGCATCTTTCACATTTAATTCATCTATGTCTTCACGCCAAGCCCTTATGAGGTGCGAAGACAAAACCGGGCGCCACCTGACTTGTCCATCCGACTGGAGACTGGACCTTACAGACCTCACACGCTTCTATAACATTCATAACTCTTTTCATACACGCTCGGCAGTTAGGCTCATATAATTTTAAGATATAGTGCGAAACGTAGTTTTTAAATAGCTTTCCCACTTATTCGATTTGCTATTAATAGCCGTTATAGAAAATGATATGTACTCTAAAATAATTAAACGAGTTGTTATCACGCACTAAAACTATTGGGCGCGTTTCTCACCATGACTTGCGTGGGATCTCATAGTCCATAACAATAAATGAACTCGACGCATATATTTTTTTTTTATTAATATTAAAACATATTTCTTGAAACTGAGGCGCCGAAAGAGGAGTTTTCGAGGTGGACGGAGGACGGCACGTCGTCGTATAATAAAATGATAAGATAATTTGCCTTCTTACTGTAACTAAAGTGTAATGTAAAAACAGTAAAATTAAAAAAAAAACCCAATTGCGTAAAAAGTGAACATAAAAGATGGAAACAAGATGTCCTACTTCACACTCACAGCTCGCAAATACAATCTTAACTATCAAACTTCATACTTTAAACGATATCATGCAGTCGGAGGCATCTGTGTATGCCATTAAACTTCGAATATGCCTCCGACATGACATGACACTACTAGGTATAGTACTGCACAGCGATATTTAATACGTGCTCTGACGATGAGGTACCACCTTTCAAAAGAGATCTCATTCGAGGGTTGTATGTACAGGAAGCTCTTGAGATGGGAACTCGCTTCACTTACTTATTGCACACCACACATATTACGCTTGTTTGTTACAGACTTAGTAGGTATAATAAAAGCAACGCTATCTAGCTACTAAGCAATGAAGCAAAAATGAATCGTTTCAAACATAGGTGGATGGGTTGTAGCTTAGTAGCTAGATGGTGTTCCTTATACATATACTGTTTGTAAATACATACCTATAATAATTTAAAGGCGCAACATAAAGACAAATGGCGTGTCATTGTCTCAAATGTTTGTCTTGTGCAGGAATCGAACGCGCGATCGTTAATAACTCGACCACCCTGGTAAATTAATAGTAAAATAGAAAAATATGATAGTTTATTTTCAATTTGGTACTGTTCCTATATTATATTTACAATTAACCAATGCTGTATAAATGTACAATGCAATAAATTATCTTAGCTCTAATGAAACTAAAATGTATTAGAGAGTAAATTATCATACATTTAAATTGCTCAGTAACAGGTTATAAAATTTGTATTTCTAACGTAACAACCTATAGACATGAGTATTTAGGGTCTAGTTTTAGTTATGGAAAAATAAAATTATACGTGGTCTAACAAAACCAACTCGAAAACCTTCGCAAGGTTAAAATACACTCGTGCTGATTACGTAGTACTACAAATATTTTATACATAAGTAAATGTAATATGAAAGCTCAATATCCAGTAGCTAATGCTCCGTTGAACGTCTGCCGCGCTATGTCTTTTTTTTATACAACGTCCGGAGGCACAAGCATACAGTCCATCTGATGTAAAGAAGTTACCATAGCCTATTAACGCTTATAATTGTTTTAAGTATCACTTGCGCGATGCCTCCGCTGCAGCTTACACAGCAACTCTTAAGGAGCTTAAGGGTGACCTCACTCACGCGTAGGATCACAACAACCCTCTAGGGAGTTGTTATTTGGCTGCGGTTTTCTGTGAGGTGGAGGGACTTACCCAGAGGCGCTGCTGTGATGCGCCCTACCTCTCTTATCTATTGGCGTATCATGACATATTTATATATTCCGTACAACTTATATGTTGTACCCATTACGGAATATGTCACCCCTGCAAAATTTGTCAAGTGAATTTTGTTAGACTAATAGCTCAATATACAGTAAATATACTTATTACTGTTTAGGATATTTCAGTCGTTTATATAGGAAGTTTTTCAAATTAATGGTAATTTAAACCCACAGAATAAGGCAGCTACTTATTCTGTGTTAAGACTTAATTCTAAATATAATTTGGAAATTTTACATTAATATAAATTAAATCGAGTACACTAAGTACACAGTACAGTCTTCAAACATAAAAAAATAACAATTAAAAAGGTCATCTAGCAGCATTAGAGACGGTTCGTCGAATCCAATCCACATGCGACGCAACTGCGTCATATATTCTAGGTCGCCCAAGTCCTATTTTTGAGCAAGCGATTCGCCAACCGCTCACTCCGACCAATGACCAGCGCTTAGAGTGCCGGTTGAAGCACATCATTGAACTTCCCGCGTACTCTTCCTCCTGCAATATGCATAATAAAACTAATAAGCAATAAATAAGACAATTTATGAAAGAAGCAAAACATTGTCAAAGCTTATTCTCTTCGAAACTAGGTATACTTGTGGAATTCGCGTCCGACAATGTGAATTGTGGTGCTTAATTGTGCACATTGAGTAATACTCGTAGGTAGGTACACTTTAAAGGACTTCGGTAGAGTTGGACAGTGAAGCGTGCTCACGTGTCAGTCTCAGTTTGCATTCTTCGGAAGGCACGATTATACAATTTGACAAATAAAAAAAAACTTTGAAGCGCGCGTAGATCTCCGAGATTGCGAGATTAATTACCTAACTAGTAAATAACAGCAAGCTGTGTAGGCAGAGCTGATATTTTTTAAATTTAAAAAATATTTAAATATTTTATTTTAATTTTTTAAAAATATATAGAACCCTGTACGACATCTAGCGACGAGTGCTGTTACTTTTTCTGTTGATGGGAGTGCAGTGCAGACTCTGCACTGCAGAGTGGCCGGCCATACGTTTTCCCATATGTTTTTTTTTCTAATTGGAACGATTTTGGACCGTTCTTCCTCACCAACGAACATTTAAATTTCAAATTAAAGGATACAAAACTACAATATGTTAGCTATTAGTGTGTCGATTTTGGAGTTTCTCACTATTACCGTCTAAACGCTAGCTGGATGACATCAGTCTACCTCAAACGACAATTTTGAGGGTAATGTGGCTCCGCTGGCTATCGCAGCTCTGCCAATTAAGAACAATAATAAAAATTTTTCATTGTAAATAAAAGTTATCATAAGTATTCAGGATACACATTCGTGATATGTTTTCCGTTTTGAAATGAAAGGACAAAGAAGTAACAAAGTGATCCTATAGGGACTAATTAATTACCGTTTAAATATCGAACCCCTAAACTATTAAAGTATTTTTAAAGCGTATATCTTTTAATATGTAACTTACATCGCAGTCATCTTGGTCGTAAAGTGGCTCTGCGCAAATTCCATTAACGGTAGCAATGCTAACATTTTCACACGTGTTCATGGGACTGGTAACGACGTGCACTCGCTGCAATTGATCTCTGTTTCTGGTCCATCCGAGGGTATTACATATAATGTTGTCTTTATTATTTGTACTCTCGTCCGGCAGGCATAATGGTCGTACAAAATCTGTCATTTCGACAGGTTCTTCGAGACGCACCAAAGCCAGCATGCTGCCCTCCACCGGCGAACGCACCATACCTACTATACGTTGTTCTTGTTGCCAAGGAGTAGTGCTTTGTATCCTTACTGTTCCCAGTCTTGCTGTCCATTCTGCTTTTGGTTGGCCCTAGAGTATGTATTTTTAATTCAGTCATAGTAAAATTGACGAATATACCTACTATTGCATACTTAATAAAAAATGGATTATTTACCTGAAAACAGGAGGCAGTGGTGATTAACCACGACGGATGTACGAGAGCTGCATCGCAGGCGTGCACGTGTGACCTTAGCAGTGCTGCGTGCCAAGGCCAGTCACCGGGTTGAGCTGAGCGGGATAAGCCTTCTACGCCGTTTGCGGCACGACTTCCTCTCGCTGATGCCAAGCCACATTCTGTTACAATACAGGTTCTGTTTTGATAATCAATGAGAGAAACACCTGCGTTTCTGTTACTTACTATGTTCATTCGTCTCCCACTTACCCAAATTATCACAAGTTACTCGGATTACCTTCCGCTCCGGACATTCACTTTTCAGAAATGATATTTCTGGAGCAAATGGGTCCACCACTTCTACATACTCAGGTTTGTCTCTTGTGTTTCGTCTTTTATTTACTTTATCTTCGTCTAATTCTTCTTCGCTATCAGGTACGACCTCCGCACCTACTGCTGACCTAGGTATAGATAAATAAAAGAAAATTAAAACCCGCCTACGACAAAAAAGTTGCACTGAACGTTTCGAAAATATATAAACATGGGTATATTTTTTATTGTAAACGGTAAACAATTAAAATAATAATTGTATTAAACAATTTTTAACGGAAATATCGCGTGTTTTATTTATTTTGTTGAACCTGACGTTTCGAATGCTTTGCAGCATCCGTGGTCGCAGGAAAACTGAAGAAAAAAGTAAAACACGCGATACTTCCGTTAAAAATTGTTTAATTCAATGTATAACAATCGCGAAAACCTAAAATAATAATATTACCCTTAAACAAACTTATTTTATTAATTGTTCATCATTTTGAATATTTCTCTGAACCCGCACAGCACGCGTTCATTGCAGTCCCAGTGTGTGCAATGAATTCCTTGCCGACGGCGAGCGGTGTTGTTGCAGATGGAAACTGGACATCATATCGGTTTGTGTACTAAATGTCCCTGTTGCTCTCATCCAATAGGCATAGCAATGAATGAGATCTATTGACGATATATTATTTTTATGAAGTAGAAATATCGTCGGGAACATCACAGAGCCTTGCAGGATGCCAGCGTTGATGAACAAGCTATCGGAGTAGCGACCATCAATAACTGCGTTTATGTGTCTGCTGGCAACCTGGCACAAATTCTCACGCAGTTCGTACGTTGGCAAATACAATAGAAGACCATGATGCCAGATCCGATCGAATTGCCTTTGCTACATGTAGGCTGACAACTAACATCTTCTATAGGCTGTCAGCCTGCAAACGGCCTTTACTATATGTATTGCCTAGAATTGACAACCGTGAACGGTTCATAAGACACACTTGAGATTGAAGATCACCAAACGAACGACAGTGTCGAAAATCGTGTTGACGGTCGGTCGCTACGGTGCAGTAGTAGGTATGTCAGGAGTCGCGTGTTTATCACACGGTAAGGTCTTTTAGTAGATTGGAAAGTTTCGCTGGTATATCACTCGCTCTTACAAATAGGTAACAATAATAAATAAGTCTGACAAATTACACAGCGCCATCTAGCCCCAAAGTAAGCGAAGCTTCTGTTATGGTCACTAGACAACTTATAAAAATACATACTTATGATACATAGAAAACACCTAGACCAAGACAAACAGACATATTCATGCACACGAAATAGCGTTACTAACCAAACGAACGTTAATATAGGTAATTCTGATTAATTCATTTGTATTTATTTATTTATTAAGTATGTAGTTTTGTAGGGATATTTGTTTTCCATTACAAGTACAATAATGTTTGAGTTTTCTGGAATGGATCATATCAAGTTTCGATGACGAGACATGCACATCTTTGGGATTTTTCTAATATTTTCTAATGTCGTTAATCTCATACATGTCAATTATTAGAGTTCAGTTAGCAGCATAACGTAGGGATAAGGACAACTTATTTTCAATCTTATATTTTAGTCTTCCTCTCCCAACTCTTTCAATTTTATGTAGGTAAATTTGGGAACTTCGAATTTACAGTAAATTGAATACTTTCTAAGTACTTACTTATGTAGCCATTATTTGGAACAAATTACATGTCGTGCTTTACCTAAACGTGAGGGCTCTGCACAAGGACGTGGCGACGCTAGCGAGGGCGCGTTTGTCGTGTTCGTAAGGCGCCGCGCATATTTTACCATCTTTACCGCGCTCCGCCCACACTGCGTATCCTGATCTGCTACGAATGGCTCCTAGGGTCGTCTCAGCATTTTCACGGCGCCAAGTGGCCAATGAACGAGAAACCCATACTAAAAGAAATAAATTATAGTGATACAGCATTAGTGATATTTAGGTAAATTTTGCTTCACCTAGATAAATAAGATTTTCATGTGATAGGTAGTTTACTGGCACATATTACGTAAACAAATCATGCCATGTGAGCGACTTTCCAAAAATGTTATGTGACATCTTATGATATAACAGATAGGTACCTAACTTATGCTTTTTTTCAGGCAATTTACCATGATCAAGAAGATAATATATACAACAGACAACAGCTTATATACAAGTATATTGTATACAAGCTTCTTGTTTAATTTTTCAAGTTTTCCTCAGAAAACCTAAATATTTCTAGGATAAAATTTAAGTAAGTTAAGCCACATTTTATTAGCGCTATCACCTTGTAAAATGTCATCAAAATCCGGTCAGTAGTTTGTGAATATTTGTACACCAGCCGAAAGACAGACATGAATTTTAATAATGACTAATTTGGCTTCTGTATCTGTAGTAGTCCAACTATAACATTATTTATTTAAATATTTTCCATGTACAAATTCTACTTTGCCACGATATTATTGTAAATATGATAACTGTTAGCTTTATTTCTCTTGTTTAATGCAGGAATTCCAACTGTTTTTGGATATGAAGTTGCCGAAAACAGGGATATTTTTTAATACCAAAGCTGGTAATCAAGCATACTGTCTGCCTATTTTTAACGTCGTCTGTAACACCATTACCCACACGTTGCCAAAGCATGCAATGATCTTGTTAATTATTAGCCAATATCCATTCGGTGTCCAGTTTTTTCCGCAATGCATGCCACAGCAGACAGACAGGTAAAAATTGTAACATTTGTATTGAAAGTGAAGGGAAAGCTTCATCACTATTTAAATAAAATCGTATCTACAAACGCGATGGTACTCGTCTGTATCGCAAACGGTGACATAGACAAGTAGATGCGTGCGCCACTTTTTTGTAATATTCTTTAAAAGGAAAAATGACTGGAATAGAACTCAAAAATTTGATATCGGACAAGCGCACTTAAGTATGTAAAGTATCATAGAACTAACAGCATCCAGTTTCATCACTGCCGTCAGGACAGTCAGGGGTACCGTCACAGCGCAGGTGGTATGGCAGGCAGCGCGCGTGCAAGGCGCAGCGCAGGCCGCTGCCGGGTGCCGTGCAGTGCGCACACTCGCGCTCGTCGTCTGCGCCAGCGCAGTCAGGAATGCCATCGCATGATCGTCTTGATAATGCTAGTCGCTGAAGTCCACCGCTACATTCTGTTTATCCATAAATAATTCCTCTAAGTTATTGGTTACAAGGAATCGACATCGTAGCGTATTGCCAACGCGCTTACAACATACAGCATCGGGAAGTTTGTAAAGTGACATCACTCACTCGTAAGTACATAACCTCCAGGGAATTGTTATGAATGCGGTCTTCTGTAAGGAGGAGGTAGTAGTGCCTCTGTAGGGTTGTGTGCTCCTAATATACATAGCCGTGTCTTTCGCTGAAGTTTCGTTTGCTAGTCAGGATGCTTGATGTCCTCAACTAAACATGTCATGTTCGTATTTGCTCTAAAGATAATGCATTACCATAATATTTGGAACATATGGAATGTCTGGTTTGAAATAACAATCGTTTTCTTTTTTTAATAAGGCTTTATGTATCAGATTTAAACTGCCAAATGTGTCAATTCAGAAGTTCTCACTGATTTTAATAAATTGGAATTTGGTAATGATATACCCTTTCTTAGGGCGTTCTGTAAAATAGTACTTAGTAATTAATAAATACCTGGCTCTGGAATGCAGGAACCTGGACCAAAAAAGTGAGGGAATCGCGAACAATCGAAGTGCGGACGCAACCGTTCAGGCAGTCGTGCTCCGCAGCCTGCGTGAAACGCCCGACAGTACGCACGGCACGGACGGATAAGTCGGTGCTCATTGCACCGAGGTTGCAGCATTTGGCATACAAAGTTCTGGAAATAGAGTCACCAGAGTTGATACTCTTAATAGTGCATAGCTACCTAAATCCTAATTTCGTTATATTTTTAATTATTTATATTGTAATTGTGACATTTTTAATTTTGATAATTGTAAATGCATGTAGTTTCAACCCAATATTTTATTGTTATGAATTGAATCATATGGGGAATAGTTCTTGACGACCAGATTTTATTGTAATAGATTTCGAATCAATTAAAAATAAAGATCTATTGGTAATATAATATTGATAATATAATTCTTCTTTGTTCACGGATTTTATTTCGGTCATTTGATAAGCGTGCGCGGGGATGTACATCAGACGCGTAGTGGCCCCTTTAAGTAGCCTAATGTAATGTATTACTCCTGCCGTGACCGGCCCCTGGGAATATCGATGAAACCATATATCCACGAGCAGGTCTCGGCAGGTATCGGACTATTGCGAATGTGCGGGAAATTATTGGGCTATTGTAATGAGATCTGAAGGAATTATTGGTACTGGGCTATTACAGCCTGCCATAACTTTCATATCAGATTGATACTTTCGGCACGCGGTGGTTCACCACCCACCGAAATGCCAGAGAAAGTCGGCCGGGGACAACACCGTCATGAATGACTTAGGGGTGTCGAGAGGTGTACTGCCCTTTCTCCGAAGTTACCCGCGGTGTTATGCCCTTTAACACTTTCACCCCTAGAGCATAGCACCTGTTAGAACAATTTGCTCTATCGCATCCAGAGATGGAAGGCCAATGAAGGCAATTCAGAGCTGAGAATGCTTCTTGACTTTCCACTCCGACCGACGATGATACGTCGGAGACGAAGGCCCTGATCGACTCTCTGGAGCACTCGGGTACCCGTGGTGTCGTTACGCACCAACAGCTCGCCACAAACTGCCCTGCGGGCTTCATTATATACTATTATTAGCGGATCAGAAAGACATTGTCCTACCAGAAAATAAAACATCTGAGAACCCGGTCGCAGCGTCACCTACCGGGACCAATTGCGGATTTAAACCATTCTCGAATCCACTTAAACACGCACAAAAAATCATCAAAATCGGTCCATCCATTTAAGAAGAATTCAATGACATACACATGTACAAAAGAATTATATATATAAAGATATATTCTTAGTTATTAAAGCTATAGAAACACGCTTTTATCGTGCTCTATATCGACCCGTTTCTCACCTAGGCTCGGGTGGGATCCATTGTTAGTACATAGTAATTAAAACAAACCAAATTAGCCTAAAATCGAGGGTTTACTAGTAACCATTAAAGAGTTCAATTCACATTACATTCTGGAGATCAGATCAGCACTATGAAAGTATGGAACCATGTTATTATATTGTCATGAGTATTACATACATTTTAATCGAATTAGAAGTTGGTTAAATTCGACTTCTAAGATTTGTCCCAATCGTACTTTTTTTTATACAACGTCGGGAGACATACAAGTATACGTCCCACCTGATGGAAAGCGGTTACCATAGACTATGAATACTCGCAATCACATTAAGTATCACTCGCGCGACCACCTCTGCTGCTAGCACAGTAAGTTTACTGGTAAACTCCTAAGGAGTTACCTCACTTACACGCAGGCAGGAACACAACAATATATGCTGATGACAGTACGATGGATGCCCGATACACTGGTCAAGCCAATATCTCTGGAGATTGCGTCAATGAGTATCGATCACAGCTTGTGTCTAAAATTGAAACATCACTAGAACAGGACTCGTATTGGGTTAGACTTCATTTAGTTCAACTTAATCCTTTAAAGACACAAGTGTGCGCATTTACCGAAAAAGTCCCCATTTGTCGTAACTCCTCGATTAGAAGGTATACCTACACCTGTGTTATGCGTAGCAGCGGTATCCTGAGTATCGTCATATCGTGCGATGTACAGTTTCGCGGCCACCTGGAGAGCAAAGCTAAGTTGGCGTCCAAGAAGATTGGTGTGATCAATAGATCTAGACGATACTTTACAGCTCATCATCGCCTTCAACTTCTAAGGCCCAGGTCCGGCTTCACATCGAATGTTCACATTTGTTGGAATCGTCGGCGACGCAGTGATCTCCGTTCGGCAGGACTCACTTTCTACACGAAGAGGCATTGCTTCTCTTTGTGTACGGTATAAATTGTATCATGGGAAGTGTTCAGAAAAGCTGTTTAACTTAATACCAGCCGCTGAGTTCCACTATCGTGCCACACCGTGCACGTCGACCGTGACGTGCTGCTAACTAAAATTTCGCTCTCACCATTTTGATGAGTGGCAATCCACTACAGTACGCTTATTGAGGCATTTTATACCACGTACGGTGAAATTGTGGAATCAACAACCATCAGCGGTGTTCACGAATAAATACGATATGGGTGCCTTCTAGAAAAGAGCCTATGTTTTCATAAAAAGGCTGGTAACGGATCAGTGACCCTTTGGTTTTGCTGATGCCTAGGGGTGGTGGTGACCAGTTCACATCAGGTGACCCACATGCTTGTTTGCCCCCCTCTACTATAAAAAATAGGGAGGGAGTTGTTACTTGGCTGCGGTTTTCTGTGAGGGAGGTACATTTCCAAACGGGTTGCTTTGTTGCGCCTTAGCATATTACTGTACTAACAAATTAAGTTATATAAAAGCATCTACAAATAATGTGAATCATAATCACACACAAATAAGTATAACGGACGTACAGAGGTATATTCCATTTTTCGAAAGAATATTTAGATCACAATAAATATTTTTAGTAATCGAAAAATGGTTGATAAAATAAGATCTTTTCAAAAATTAAATATATTTAAGGTTGGCTTGTTAATTGTTAATAGGTCACACACCTTTTAAAGGAACAACTATACTAGTTAATAAGTATAATTTACGCCCCTTTGTTAAATATCAATATCTTTCGAATTCAATTGATTAGATCCTCAAATAATAACAAAAATATATCTGTAGTCGTAAAAAAATCGTTTCTATTCCCAACGTTAGGATTATCTAGGAACTAGACTCCACCCCTTCTTTTGAGCTAACATTTGTGCTGTGCGCTTAAAGTCGATTGTGCTTCGCAAAAAGTCTTGGTAATTCTTCAAGAACGGGATCCGCGAGTGAGGCACTACCGAGGTCAGCCGTGTAACTTGTCCGGCGACGTACCCAGACCTAAGTTTGGTACCGAGTGGGTGCGCTCTTGGCGGCCAAGCATTAACCCTCCATTGCAGGCGTCCACCCTCGAGGTTCCACTACTATATTAACGTAGCAAGAATTAAACCCCGCGAGCGGAGCCCACTAAAAACAGTCCAACCATTGACGAACCTACTGCAGACGCTTATTTGTACCTGTCGTCTGCGGATGGATAACTATAGATTTAGTCACCCATACATATCACTTTTAATCCGTACAAAAGATACAATATAAAGTGACAAAAGGAAACAATATTGCCAAATTCAAATAGACATCCTTAAGACTACAAGTAATTTAAAATTGTGCATTTGAGCTGAACTTTACCGCTTTCATTTTTTATGGTGTTTCATTTCGTTACAACGAATACTTAAAACATATTTATGAATTACCTGAGCGAGATGCGAACATTCGGCATCAAGAAGCTCGCGAAACGCAACAAGATCTGCGATCATGGAATCTTTCGTTTGATGGCCTACGAGGTTCGGGTAAGACGTAGTGTTGTAGGGCAAGTGTGAGCACAGAGGCAAAGTGACTGGTGAACATTCACGCACTTCCTCCACAACCTCGGCTGTCACTGCTTCTGTTGTCGGTGCATCCTCGATCGTCGTATCGGTTTCTTTTAATTCTAACGACGAAATTGCTGAGCTTTCCTGAAAAAGTAAAATAAAAGTAAAGAGATACCAAAAACTAACGGTTTCTTAAATCTCAACATTATAGGTATATTGGGACTACGGAATCGAATTTCATTACACATAGCTGAGGGTCATCCGAGGGTTATAAATGCCTCACCATCTTTAGAGCCATAGCCAACCTGGCATTTAGCAAATAAGATTCAAGGTATGCTTAAGAGCTACTAGCTAGGCTTATTAAATAAGGAACGGCCTGATTTAGAACATAGAATCCCTCCAAAACACAAGTGTGTTGGTTTACCACAAAAAGGTCCCCATTTGTCGTAGCTCCGTTGAAAGAGGCTGCCCTCCACATTTCCGCCTTCGATGTTCTGGGTGTTCACACATCGAGTGATTTCTTTAGCTTTCAAGAAAATAGATAGGTACGCAGGGTAGAGACGGTATTTTATGTCCCAGCGTCGCTTTCAACAACATAACGCTAAGTTCTACACCACATGGAATTCTGTTTTCATATCTGGGTTGGCGTCAATATTTGTTTTGTTTAATCCATTCGACTGCATACAACGTATAGCAGTACGAATCGTCGGCGACTCTTATCTACTCTTGCTGTCCATAGTGGCATTTTTAGAAGCTATATTACGGTAATTATTCGTCGCCTGAAAGAGTCGTTGAGAGAATGACCCCGCACCTCTACTGCCCGGCCAATTTCTGAGACCGTCGTATGCTCGTGGGTCGACAAAAGCCGTACTTACAACTTCACTTCACACCATACAACGTTCAAGTGATGTTTTCTTTTTGTATTTCTATTGATTAAATCTATGGATTGGTGTAATTTCTAATGAGGAGAAAAACCGATTGTCTCTGTATATATTCGAGAATCTGTGAATATTCGAGTCTACTTATATATAGTGTTTTTAGTGCACATTAAATAATTCAAAAGCAGTTTTATGCACAGATTTTTTATGTACATTGCAATAATATTGAATTAGAATAAATTATTAATGAATGATAATATTCAAGAATTTATAGATTAAAATTAAGAAAGAAAAATTATAAAGAATTAAATTGGGTTGATTGGTTCAAATGCATTTAAAATTAATTTAAATGCATTTGAACTAATTAATTTGATTTCATTATTATTCTTATTGTTTTGGCTATATGTATAATTCGATTTATTGAATCTCGCAAATCTTTTTTTTTATTTGTATTATTGTTATTAAGATTTTAATTTGCATGATTTGAATTTAATTGTAATATAATTCACCGCAAGTATTGTTATAGCAAAAGTAATTAGTCTAGTTCCCACAGGACAGGCTTAGCCTAGTGTGGGTAATAAGGTTAAATTTAAATACCTGTAACCATTTTTGCAATAAAGTATTTATATATTATATTAAGTATTTATATATTATATATAGATTCTTTTGAATTACATCTGTCTATGAGATTTTAAACTGTTTGACTTGACCTCCATTGGTAGTGCTATATTTTCCCAACAAGATTGACAATTTTCTGTCACTAAATAGAAGTTAGTTAATAAATTCAAGCGTTATTTAGCGAAAGTCAAATTTACAGGCAATTTGATCTAAATTACATTGTGTGTTCCCGCTACTAGTGATCAATTCCATTACCGCTGCGGCCTTCTCTGTGAATGCCTGTCATCTGAAACATGCACCGCATGCACTCGTCGCCGTTGCTGCCCTGGCTGCTCTGGTCGTCTCTGCGACACGTGTTTCGCTCCTCAGGCGCTCTAGATGTTAGTCCTTATAATAACATACTACGAATGACACACTGTTATTCGTAGCATGTTATTATCGGTAGCGAAAGCACACAAAGTAGTTTAGATCAAGTTGCCAATTCTGAAGTTCTTATTGAGAAAAATAAGTTAGATTTTGGTAATATTACTGTATTCCTTGGAATTACAGTGGACTCCAAATTGCAGTAGGGCCCCTACATAAATAAATTTGCCGGTAAACTTAGCTTCGCCACATATGCAGTTAGATGAATCCGGCACGGACGTGGCTACTGCGCGCTTAGTTTATTTCACTTACTTTCACAGCTATATGTTCGTATGGTATACTGTTGTGGAGAATCGAGGCTGACATTGAATCAACTATTATCTTGCAAAAAAGCGCCATTCGCTCTATTTATAACATGGGCACCAGAAATAATTCAGCACAGGCAACCATATATTTTAAATTCAACCACTTGACATCATTATTATTGTAATAATATGTTAACATAAATTTATTGTAATATTTCATCAAATTGACGGTTTGAAAATAAACCTATTGGACTAGTTTCATTGGGCATTTCTTCTTCGCCATTTGCCATTTCCGAAAACCTAGTGAATTAAAAAAGAAAAATAATATCTACGAGAATTGAATAAGATACAATAATATTATATTTGAAAAAAATTAAGACGTGTCTAAGTGCTCACGATAGCTCACAATAAAAAATCTGTATCTTTTATCTTTGACATTGTTTGGTGAAAATACTGCGGACTACTGATTTTTATTCTAATCAAGAGTCTAATCTAAGAGACTATCTTTGTAAGTACTTTGTAGGTACTTAGAACTCAGATAGGTACTTTTTTGCGAAATTATTTATGATAATAAATATGAAAACAAATATTACTATGCACATCAGGGCAGAGACGTGAATCTTGACCTGATGATTAGAGAGCACGATGAAAATATGTAATAACAGTTTAATTTTGAGAACTCTATCTTATAGTTTTAGAGTTCCTCATACTGATCATTCTAATCTCTTGGGAAAGCTTTTGCAGCGAGTACAATACGCCAACCTAAGGTTCCCAAAAGAAAATCGCACTAGAACCACGCTGTTTGGAATCGCTGTAGTTCCAATGTGCGAGGATGAATTAAAATATTTGGCTACGACAAAAGCGTTTCATCCGGCTGACGGACTGCATCTTGTTATGGAAGCCTTTTAAGAAATGTTTTCATACCTCAATATGCAGAGTGTTGGGAAGCGCGGTGACATTGTGAAAGTAAACTGGAGAGTCTAATTCTCTTGCCGCAACCGCTCGCACCTCGCCCGTCGTCACTGCGGTGAAGATTGGCTCAAAAGACACCTCGAAGTGTACCCGAGTGCCCTCCTCTACACTGGAATAGGTAAGCAGATTTACTTTAGGGGTTTAAATAAAGTTCCCCAAAGGTTCTTTAAATGTACGTTATGCGGTGTCACAGATGTTATATCTAATAGGGGTATGACACCATCATTTCGCAGTCTGTTTGGTTCATCATTCTGGCATAGCATATACTGAAGTATCGACTTAGGCATCGATAAAATTGATAAACACTGTTTAACTGATTCTCTATTGACAGTTTTCAGTAACGCAGTATTTACTTACACTACTAAGATGACGAAGAAGCTACGGACTCATGAACGGCTGAAATAAACTGACTGTCGACTGCTCATAATATAATGGGAATAACATTACTTCTGTGTCTACAGAGTTTATATCCAGGAAATTATTAGATGATGCTTTTATTGGACTGTGACCAGGATACCATATAGGTATGCCAAATAGCATTAGCTACGCCAATGTATGTTGAAAATCAACACATTGCGGCGTATGTTGCGCGGTAATGTGGTGTATCTATGTGAAAATTGACCCTAACAACTATAACAATTAACCGACTGGGGAAGTATGTCCACCTCATAGAAAATTGTAGCCAAAAATAACTTCCTGGGGCTGTTGTATTCCTGCAAGATTATCAGTAAGCTGTTTAGGAGGTGCTGTGTTAGTAGCAGGGGTAACAACACGCCAGCGATATACCCTGCCTTGCAAGAGTCCATAGGACGTGCAGTATTTATGCCGTTTGCATAATATAGGCCGTATGCGTTTATGGCTCCCAAAGGTGTATAAAAAAACAAGTAACTGTTGTTGCACTGGCAACAAGAAAATCCTTGAGGCTATGAATGTGACGAAGAAGAGTTGCACATCGCCACTCTAGATTGACCAATGACCTCAAACGTACCGCCGGATATGGCTGAATGAGGAAAGTGAAGTATTGTAAATGGCGAAAAGCTCAATATTAATAATAATATGCATACTATGATGAACTTACCAGCTGTATCTGCCCACTGCTAGATATATTGTGAAGTGGGTATGAATCGGATTAATATACATACCGAGTACCAAATGTTATACGTTTACTAAACTGAGTTCGGGTAATCTCTGAAACGGCTGGACCGATTTTGACGGGACTTTTACTGGCAGATAGCTGATGTAATAAGGAGTAACTATAACAATAGCAGTAAGTATATACTTTTATTTTAGAAAATTTATTTATTTTTGTTATTTTTTATTTTTATTTTTTTTAACATATTACATTAATTTTCAACCACACGTGTCTAGATTGCGACATGGAATATTACGAAATGGTAATCAATTACTTCGTCATTAGAATTATTGGATTTAGTTTCAAGCTTTATACCGCGAATTGAGTATAACAGTTTTGTGTTTTTGAGGGTTCCGTACCTGAAAAGGAAAAACGGAACCCTTATAGGATCACTTTGTTGCCCGTCTGTCTGTAAACCTTTTTCTCAGGGACGAGTGGAGTTATCAAGCTAAAATTGATATCCAATACTCAGGTCTGCACTCCCTTCCAACAGTGAAAAAATCAAACTTTTACGTCCACGCAATCAAAAGATAGGGCTGTTTATGCCTAGTTAATGCGCATAATTAGACACTCGCCAGGGACTCTAAACCTATAGAGTACTTTCGTTTAACGAATTCTACACCAAAAAATTTATATCACTGCGCCAGCCACTGAAATTAGATTTTAAAAGATTACTACTCTAATCAATCGGAACTGTTCTAATATTAGAATGCTCATATGAAATCGAATAACGGAATAATGAGAAAGCTGTCCATAAACAACACAAAAAAGCCTGCAACTTGACAGTTTAAACGCTTTCTAAGTTCTTTCAAGGACGTCTTCCTACTTTTAAATGAGAGTAGTAAGTACGTGGGGATCAATTTACATTCCGCTCACAAAACGAAAAGGTCGTAACACATAAGCCAAGGAACCACATCACAATGTGGTACAAGACTCAAGCTGCTTGGAAAAAGTAAAGCTCCAGAGCACGTATCAAACTTTCTCATGTCATATCATATCACATGCTTACAATACCTATACGTATATTGCTATAATCACTCGGTCACGAATCTCGATACGATAAAATGTAAATTGCCTAAACCATACGGAAAATTAACTACACTCATTGAGGTAGTAGGTATAACTCTTTAAACTATATTTTACTTTTTTACTGACTTCAAAAAAGGCAGTTGCTGTGTTCAATGGGCACGGTATTATATGTTAATTCACAGATATATCGGCGACGGGTTAAACTTAAGATACTCGTAGTTTAAACAATTTTTTCACGTTAGAGACTGATACGATACAAATTTGGTAAAGGTTGTTGGTTATCCTTTTATGACTTAGCGGCTTTGATGATTCATCTAATTTTGGCATGCATTTGATGAAGATTTGATTATACAATTAAAATATCACGACATAATAGATCAAGGCTCGTGGGTTCGGTTTCCACAGGAGATAAACATTTGTGTGCATGAACATGTTTGTTTGTCTTGATCTAGGTGTTTTCAAGAGAGGTAGAGTGCATTAAAACAGGCTATTACGCAAGTATCTCCACCTCACAAAAAACAAATCGCTGGAGGATTGTCGTATTCTTGCGAGGAAGTGAGGTTATCGAAAAGTCCCTAAGGAGTTGTTTTGTTAGGAATGCTATGTTAGTAAGCCAATGCGCAAGTGATACTTCAGGTATTGCGAGGATTTTATTTTATACAACGATACAAGCATACGGACCACCTGATGTAAAGCAGTTACCGTAGCCTATTAACGGTTGTAACAAATATCACTCGCGCGATGCCTCCTCTGCTGTTTACACAGCAACTCCTTAGGAGCTTACTGGTGACCTCACTCACACGTAGGAGCACAACAACCTTCTAGGGAATTGTTATTTGGCTGCGGTTTTCTGTGAGGTGGAGGTACTTCCCCAGACAGGCTGCTATGATGCGCCCTACCTCTCTTAAAACATCCAGACCAAGACAAACAGACACGTTCATGCACACAAATGCTCTCTTGTGTGGAAATCGAATCCACGAGCGTTGGTCTCAAAGTCGCGTCTTTTACGACTGAGCCATCGAGCTCGTCAAATCGCCGAATCGTCGCTTTGCTTTAGGGCACTGTTGCGGCGTTTGACCTGTGGTCAGCCATTGCATTTTTCGCTTAAAACGGTTATCGTAAAGAATCCACTTGTCGTCACATGTCACAATTTGATTCAATATTCCTTAATTTCTGTAGCGATTCAACTAGGCAACACAAGTTTCAACACGCGTTTCTTTATGCAGATCAGTTAAATCATGAGGCACCCATTATTTTTTTATCTTATTGATTTGATGCAAATGAGACAATATTGTGTGTAAGGTAACGGTAATTAAACCATGCCGCTAATTCCTGGGTAGTTTGATTTGGATCGTTTTCCACCATCTCTTTCAATTCAGCGTTATTCACCTGGGTGGGCGGTCTTCGACGTGGTTCGTTCTTTAAGACGAAGTTTCCATTACGAAAGCGTTTAAACCAAAAACGCACGGTGCGTTCATTTTCGAGTGAAACATCAGCGGGAAAGATGGATACTTCGAAAATACGAGTAATTTTTGAATACGAGTTCCGACGCGCAACTAGCGCGGCAGAAACGGCTCGGAAAATCATTTCTGCGTTTGAAGAAGAAACTAGTTTCTTCTTCAAACGCAGAAATGATTTTGAAAATCTCACACCATAAAGGTTTAATGTCAAACCAAAGTGTCTATTACTATAAAACAGCAATTTCATACTGTACCCTTATTACTTATATGTTATCAAGCTAGTAAAAACATTAAACGAGTTCAGAGGTGTTAAACGAAATTGCATAACTATTTAAAAATAGTAATTTAAAACGCTGTACGGGCGGATTTCCGCCAAATGTAGAGTGCAAACGATGTCGAACGCAAAGTCAGAGATTTCGAGAAAGTGAACTTTCTCTGGTTGGGTTCGTGGTGTACCGGTATAAACGTTGGTACTGTATATCACCGGCATTACTAATAAGTTGAAATTAGCTGGCGGGCGCGCAGTCGTGGACGTCGTGATCGAACGGACGGCTACTCTACATTAAGATGTCTGATTAGACGTTTACGTAATTTGGTTGTGTTGTGCCGAATTGCAATGATACGGTTCGAATTTTATAAATTGAGTATAGTAACGGAAGAATCAGTAACGGAAGTAAATTTAATGTATACTGGCTGTGATACATAATACATGTCATCTGTGTCCGTGGTTTTTCTCTTTCTTACTTTTTTTATACAGCGTCTGAAGGCATATAAGCATACGGCTGGGGCGATGCCACCTCTGCTGCTAATATAACTCCTCAGGAGCTTTCTAGTGACCTTATACACTCGCAGGGATACAACCTACCAGGGCACGCCGCGACCCTGCCAGTCCAATATTGTGGACTGCAATTCTGGAGTCAAACCGCACAGACGCGCGGATCCGCGATCCGCCCTCGTCGGTGCGAGATTAATTGCATGCGGCGGTGGGGGCACGCAACGCTCAACCCGGCGAGACGAGGAGAGCTGAGTGTCGTATAGGCACATGGAATGTGAGAGGTGGATTACAAAATAAAATGAATGAGTGTGTGTCAGAGACCAAGCAAAAGGGAAGCGACACCGAAGAGCTGCCCAGTGGCATGATGGCCCTATGGTCCGGGGTGAACCAGGACGATCATGCCAGTGCTGGCGTAGGTGTCGTGCTTTCATTTCGCTTGGCCGCTGGTGAGAAAGATTACGATTTAGTAGGCCCAAGACTTCTCTGGGATAAAATAAAACTGGGGATTACGTGCGTCTTTTTGGTTTCATTTGGTTTATGCTCCTTTAAGCTGCACTAATCCCCAGGAACTCGAGAAGCTTTTGGAGACTGTAAGGGATGTTCTGAATTTGGCTGATGCGAATGAACGGATAATTATGTGTGGACATTTAAATGGATGGGTAGGTACCAAGCGAAGCAGTTATGAGGCTGTGCTTGATCCATACAGAGATAAGAGAGTGAACAATGCTGGTCATCTCAATATTTACACTTACACATCGAGACGGAATGAACAGAAAGTGTGATTGATTTTATTTTGATAGATGAACGTCTCCGAAAGTAGATAATGGATACAAGAGCCTTCAGAGACCCTACCCTTGAAACGGACCACTATCTGGTGATAAGCCGGTTTGTGGCCCTTTTCAAGAAGTGAAGGCACTGGCGACTGCTTATTCCTTTCGGGGAACATGAAAGAATAAGAAGTGAAAAATTGGAAGATGGAAGGTGTAGAAGGAGTACGTATGTACGTCTAGTCGGTGAAAAACTTGGGAACGCGAGTCTTTCCGGCTCAGATGTAGATGAATGTTAGAAAGTGAAAGTATGGTGGACAGTGCGAAAGAAGCATGTGGATGCGCAAATAGATTTAGAGGAGGTGCCTGGTGGAATGCGGAGGTTGAATCAACCGTGGAAAAAAACAGGAAAGCGTGCCTGGATTACGTATCATCTTTGCACCAGTGATCAACATTGGTGCCACTAAATTCGTGTTTTGGAATTTATGCACATATTTGTGATTGTCATATGCTCGCCGGTGAAGGAAAAAATCCTGAGGAAACGCGCAACAAGGTTCAAGAAATTATATATTTCAAGAGACGTGTGACCTTACCTAAGATAGGTCCGGTTTTCCCTCTGGATTGCGGAAGTCTGACCGCAGTCGTTCCATGTAAAAATCAGTATCTTCGCCAACTCCTTAGGCTTAGGTAGCGGATCCTAATGGATTGGGAAACGGGTAACTCTAAGAAGAAGATGAAGAATTTGAATGGGTGACTCAGTGGTTAACTGTCTGCTTTATGCAGACGACGCGGTATTAATAGCAGAATCACAATCCGTACTGCAAACACTAATTACAGCAATGAAAGATGATTGAGACAAACTGGTATTTGAAAGAGAGACAACCAGAATGAACACTAGGATTACGGTTGATGATCTAGCGTTGGAGCAAGTGGATGAGATTATATATTTTGAAAGCGCTTTTAGCCTTTTAGCAGCGATGGAAGGTACACCGTTGTTGTGGAGAGACGAGACTGCAGAGAACAGCGTGAATGGACCGTTGGGTAAACTTCAAGTCAGCCGAAATCTAAGCCAGAAAGCACAGATCGCTGTACATAACGCGGTGCTAATTCCAAAGCTAATTTATAGAAGTGAAAGCTGGGTATGGCAGAGAGAGCATGAAAGCATGAAGAAAAAATGCGGTCGAGATGAGAGCATTGCGCAAAAGTTGTGACGTAAGGCTTGCTGACCGTGTTCGTAACGATGACGTGTCGGAATAAGAGTGTCGGCGTTAACATAAGAAAAGGCATGTTCCGTTGGTTCGAACATGTAGAAAGAATGCAGGATGAAAGAATGACGAAACAGATATACAATGCAAAAGTGAACCATGAACAAATTGGTCGTGTTTTATCAGAAGAGTTCTAGAAACCGGTGATATGCATGAAAAGAGTTATGAATGTTAAAAAAGCGAGTAAAGTGTGTAAGGACTGCGTCTTGTGGAGCTCGGTACTCTCTGCCTACCCCGCAAGGGAGTTGGTGTGAAGTTCTAGTATAGTAGTATAAGTTAAAATTAGTTACGGATATTTTCCCGTGTGTTTATCAGCTCCAACGAGATTCACGCAGAAATACCTTGCAGCAACATGGCTGTAGCTATTCCTATAATATGCTGTTTAAAGGTCGAATTCGCATTGTGGTTGATAACGTTACACAATGTCGGTTAGTCGAAATGTCAGATACTCAAAATTCACGTTTCGCAGAATATCAAAACTATATTATGATTAAAATAAATGGTAATATTTCTGATATTTTGTATATGCGACATTGTGCTGCTAAGTTACCACCTGGGTGATTGCGCCCCCAGCGGATATTGCTCTTCAGGGCTCGTCTCGTTGCTGCCAGCCGCTAGCTACTTTAACAGCTGAGCCGGTTTCAATGAAAACATTTTTTATTACAATATATATAGTGAATAAATAATGCGGTTAACTTAAATTGTTAATAACTCTCATTTTCATCAGCTGGCAAATGAATAGGATGAATATATCTTGTGCTATATATTTCGGAGTCTCATATACAGGTAGATCATGATTTATGGCATGCTTTCGAAGCCAATACAATACTATTACTGTATGCAAAATTAAATGGCAATATGTATATGTATACATAGGTACTTGGGGCTTGATTTATAAACTATTAAAACGTAGCATACAAAGCAAGTTACCGCTTACAAGTTTGCAATAGGTACTACATGGGTAAACACGGGTAGCGCAGCGAAAACCTCGTCACGTTCCTTTATTATCACAAATCAATTGTATGCTCTTATAAAATCCATGGCAAGGAGCTTAAACAATAATCTCAGCTTTCACGAAATCCCCAAATGTGGATCGTAAAAACTTTTTTAATCCTGTAGGTTAATTCTTCTTTGTATGTTTTGTGTCGTAATATTTGTAATAATAAGATACGAAACAAAGTCGCGGGCACAACCAGGTTTAATATATAACGTGACTGTCCCGCAATACTTGTGCTGAAACAAGAGAATTGGTGAATTTCTGATTAATTAGACCGAGATAGCGCGTCATATCTGACGATACATTATAGCTACAGGTGTAACGGGCTATAATGTCCGTGTATTTTTTTAATTTTCAATTTAATACTTCACATTACAGGTCTACTAAAAGAGGACAAAAGTGTAAATCTAGTTTATTTATCCTCTACCAATAGCAATATAACAATGTCTACTTTAAAAGGGTTGTAAGTTCGATTCCAACTCAAGCTAATATTTCTGCGCATGAACAGGTCTGTTTGTCTTATTTGAGAGTTTTCAAGAGAGGTTTAAGTTCGCTGGGTAGGGCGCATAGCAGACCAACTGGGGAAGTACCTCCACCTCGTAGATTGTTGTGGTTATGTGAGTCAGTACGATAACCTGTAGCTTCTAACGAGTTGCTGGGTTAGCAGCAGAAGTAATAATACGCGGGCGATATATCCTGTATTACAAACAGTCATACTTCATATCCTAACAATTTCTTGTCAGGTGGCCCGTATGTTTACGTATACTTAAAAATATAATATGATATCTACCACTTCAGCATTATTGATGAGGTTTCAATGAGGATGTAGTTGAAGCATAAACCACTAAACCACTTAATGGCGCATAAAGGGACCCCTCATTCACCAAAACGTAATGTTATGTCGCTTATATACGAGTATCTCAGTGATTCGTGTCTACTGAGCGCCATCTAGCCCCAAAGTAAGTTGAATTGATCAATAAGAGCTGATCAACCTTACCTCCCGACCCATAGAAGTGAGTTTAGTTACGTAGAAGTAGTACAAAAGAAGATACTTAGCATGGTGTATTCCGTGTATGTATTATGTATCTGTAATGTCAACAACAACTCTCGAGTAAAATATGCCAATATGATGATTCATTAAAAAATCTATTAGCACTGCAATAGACATTCTGTCTAGCAATTATTACGATGTGAGATTTACCTGATGAACACGCGCACCTATTATAAAATTAGTGTACATACAATATACACTGAGATAAAACATATTATATATCTTCAGAAGCGGGCAAAGGAAAATATACTTTAACTATAAATAATTGTGTAGCCAAACAAATTGTTACACGTGGGTATAACAATATACTCTTATATTTGCCTTTCCAATGTTTGTCGTCGCTGTAAAGAAAAGTTCTATGTTCTTTATGCATGAATTCGTGCTTAATGTTCTCATCTCGACCCATACCATACGGAAAATTAATCAATTACAGTTAAAAAAATAAACAAACAGGTACAGGGTCCACTAAAACAAGTCAAAGGAGGTCAAATTAAACGAACTTAGGTGGTCAATGAGAAGTTCCTATGGCCACCTTCGACTTCCGAGGTCATAATGGTCATATCATCTTGATCATACCTACCATATTTTTTAAATATACCACTAAGGTGGCAAACAAGCATACGGTCTGCCTGTTGGTAAACAGTTACCGTTACCTACGAACAATTGCGACATCAGGGGTGTCACTCGTGCGTTGCTACTTTCATCAATATTTCTTGTTGATCCATAGGGATCACAATTCACAATTGAAGAGTCCTCCGTAGAAAACTTGTTTGGAATTGCGCGGTATGCGACCATTGCGGTTTCAATATTTTCTGATGACAACTCTACACACATAAATACAAAATTTCATGACGATACAGCAATTTAATAGTGGTTCAGTTCGCATTATATAGAGATAATCTTCCATTTACATTACCAGACCAACTCAATGTTGTCACAACAATGTATAGTATTATCATTTGAACTACACTCGAGTGACAAATTTGGTGATGATTGATCAATTAGTGGTCGAAACAATAAAATCGTGTTAAATTTAAGTGACTTAGTTCAGATAATTGCCCATTACAATGAAACTATGCGAGGTGTCGGCCTGAAAAACAATAGCGTTATATGGTAATAGGTTTTTAATCGATCAAAATAATTATCAAATTTTATTAAGATTTAAGACCCACGGTGCAGGCACACGTTAATACATACGTACATCAACCGATGGAGACAAATTTCGATTTGCAAAGATTTATTTAGTTCACAATAGACACTTTTATTAATTTGGAATTGGCATTAACGTATAGAACAAGATCTCTTTCACAAAACTAAATAAACTTTTTCATCAATAATATTTACGTTATGATAATTTTTGCCACTGATTAGTGTTCGTAGGACAGACAGACAAACAACCGCACTCGGTGTGTAGAAAAATAAAATTTCTATCAAACGATACGAACGATAGTTTTAACGATAACCATACCGTACTATAATTTGCCTACAGTTTGCCGCACTCAACAGGTAATCACTATGTTTTGTTTGCCGTATACATATTGCTTATTAGAGCCTAACGGCATTTTAAGTAAAAGTTTGATATGCAATTTGTACGGTTATTATAAACTTTGAAATCTTAAAACAGCAGAAAACATAATATATTGATTTGATTTTTTTTATACAACGTCAGGAGGCATACAAACATACGGCCTACCTGATGTAAGCGGTCACTACGACCTATGTACGCTTGCAATAGATTAAATATCGTGAGCGCGATACCACCTCTGCTGCAATCACAGCAATTGCTTGCGAGCTTACCGGCAACGTCACTCACTTACAGGAACACAACGACCCTCCAGGGAGTTGTTATTAGGCTGCGGGCTTCCGTGAGGTAGAGGTACTTCCCCAGACGAGCTGCTTTGATGTGCCCCACCTCTCTTAAAACATCCAGACCATGACGAACGGATATGTTAATGCACACAATTCGTCCTGTGTGGCAATCGAATGCATTAGCGTTGGTGTCAAATTTGTGTTATTAACCACTCCGACACCGAGCTCGTTGATAATTATTTTACATCGACATTATAATATAGAGACTGTCTCATGTCCAGTTTATACTGTACCTAGAGGTAGTTATAACATGAACATGGTGATAATCATCGTTTGAAAAATATGTATTGATAATTCAGTGTTGATTTATTAATTTATTAATGACGTCGAACAAAAATCTTGTCTTTATACACTTTTGCTGTATTTATTACAGTGTCTTTATAAACATTTGTTTGTATGAACATCTGTTTGTCTGCGTCTGAGTGTTTTACATATAACATAAATATGTATTTACTTACGTTTTTGTATTCAATTGCCTAGTACCCATAGCAAAAGTTTCACTCAATTTAGAGCTGGACTGCGCTGTGTGTGTTTTTTATGCAACGTCGGGAGGCATACAAGCATACCAACCACCTAATGTGAAAGTGTACTCATACGCAGGAACACAACAACCCTCCAGGGAATTGTTATTTGGATGCGGTTTTCTGTGAGGTGGAAGTACTTCGCCAGTCGGTTTGCTTTGACATGCCCAACCTCTCTTAACAGATTTCTCCGGAAATATTTGTGTGTTTATGTATAAATTAATCAGTATATATTAAGATGCAGATTAAGATATATTACCTTATTATTGAATATTACCTGTCTAAAGCCAAAATGTCGGCAGATACGAAGCAGGACCTCAATTCTGAGTTTTGATAGAGATCGAAAAGCGACTTCTGAAAGTGAGCCTCTCGCGTGTTATTGCCCTTGGCTAAGAGTTCCCTGCCCTCGTCCTCCGCTCCGGCCATCACGAACGAGCCCCGGAACGTTTGCCGGTTCAATGGGTCGCCAAACAGGTACATATCTACAGAAAAAATATCAATTTAGAACGTATACATGTGTTATTATTAATTCATCTATAGCATAGGGGAATTGGTTTCTAGAAATAAGTATCTACAAACAATTTATTTACAATTGAAATTATACGTATATTTTATACTACGTCGGAAGACATACAAGCATACGGCCCACCTGATGTAAAGCGTGTACCGTAGCCTATTAACGCTTGCGATATATTAAGTATCACTCGCGCGATGCCTCCTCTGCTGTTTACACAGCAATTCCTTGGGAGCTTACTGGCGACCTCACACACAGGAACACAACAATCCTCTAGGAAGTTGTTATTTGGCTGCGGTTTTCTGTGCCTTTCTTCCCCAGCGGTTATCGGTTCTCCGAAAAATGTGGCCGGCCCACTGCCATTTCAGCTTGCTTATCCTTTGGGCTATGTCGGTCTAAGTCTATTACGCACAGAAACCCCGAGCATAGCTCTTTCCATAGCACGCTGAGCGACCTTGAGTTTCCCCATACGGCTCACAGTTACTACTACGTATATGGAATATTCTCATGTAATGACTAAAGCCTTACTTAAGAACCATAGACTATGAACAAGAGAGAATAATCGGATCTAAGAGAGATGCGACACATCAATAAAACACAGCAAAGAAAGTGCTTCCACTTCATTGAAAATCACAGCCAAACAACAACTTACTGATCCATCCAGTTAGTTGTTATTTGGCTGTGATTTTTCGGTAGTATTAAGTTCTTCGGGTATAGCTTTAGCACCAGAGACTTCCTGGTATTGCAAGCGGTGTTCGTTTACAGTACAGGAATCACTCGCGCTAAGATAACCACTTTCCATTAGGTAAGCATATTCTTATATTTTTTTACAAGCAATACGTTGTCGTATGGAAAAAAAAACAAAGGTTGATGTTAAGCAATACATTACCATAGATCGGCAAATTTGATTCTATTAAACATAATAATTAATATATATCAGAGCAATACACCTGTCGCGGTGGCCTATAGTAGCAAGGCCGCACGCGCCTACGGCCTTTACTGGTGACAGGCTATAACGCAGCCTACGCCTCGGTTAACATCGTCAACATACAATATCCACTTTATGTTTACCAACAATAGACTTCGATAACCACCTGCTGACATACTAGTTACTCGTTTACGTTACGAATTACAACACTGTACCGCAAACAGTATAAAACAAAAGTATGTACATCATCAGGTACCTACTCAGATATGAGGTTTCTAAATGCGGTTTATCCTTTTTCGCACGCTCCTATATATGTAGTGTGTAGGTAGGTAAGACTTCAAGGCAAGTCATGTCTGTACGTCGAAGATACCTACGTATGTTGCTCAATAGATTCTTTACCCGCTCCAAGCTAAGACCACTTCTGATAGCTTGTAGTTTATTTTATCAAAATAAGAAATAGTTACTATACGAGTATATGCATGGAGCAGATATGAAAGAGCTATGCCCTGAGCTTGTGTAAAAAATTCAAAAGGAGGAAATTCGTCAGAGAATTATAGTTGACTTATCATGACGCATCTTAAGACGCGGAAAAAATGTGTAAAAGCAATATGTATCTAGATTACGACAAATTAATTCCTGTAAACCTTACTTTAAGTCTATAAACATACACTCTTTCCTGTACTTATATTTATATAGCGGTGTTTGCAAAAACCAAGCCAATATATAGTAGTAGTAAATATATAATAAATATAGAGATAGAGATAAAAAATATTTATTTGTCATTAGGCTCTCACGGACACTTAGACACGTCTAACATTCTTTCAATCATATCCTATTGTGTCTTATAAATTTTTCATAGCTTAAGTTCTTTATAGTTTAAATTCATCTTTTTCAATCTACCAGCATTTCAAAAATTACCATTGGCGAAGAAGGAATACCAAAAGAAACTTGCTAATATAGGTATTTTTTCCAAACAATAATAACAATATTTTTTTACAATAAATTTATGTCCGTGTACCTATATAATGCTGTCAAGTGGTGAAATTAATGATACAATATTTCAATCAATATTTGTGCTGAATAATTTCCAGAAATCTCTGTCTGCCAAATATTCGTCGATTTTGTAATAAGCTTTCATACATAGAGTTTTTATGATGTGCCTTTTGAATATGTTGTCAGGCAAGTACATACAAAAATGTTTCACTTAATATAATAGGTGTTAGAGTATGAAATTGCCGTTTTATAGTATTAGATACTTTGAATTGACATTAAACCTTCATGGTGTGAGGTTTTCGAGTGAAACTTTTTTCACATAATACCTTTGAGGTATTTCTTTTAACAAATGTGCAACATTTGATTTAAGAATTTCAATTGTTTCTTTATATTCTACTTAGACGGGAAAGATGGATACTTCGAAAATCCGAGTCATTTTTGAATAAGAATTCCGACGTGGAACTAACGCAGCACAAACGTCTCGCAATATCAATGGTACGTTTGGAGAGTAGACTGCTATTGAATACACCGTCCGTTTTTGGTTTAAACGTACCGTAATGGAAACTTCGACTTGAAGAACGAACCACGTGGAAGAAATTCAGCGTTATTCACCTGTGTGCCCACACAGGTGAATAACGCTGTATTTAAGGACATGGTGGAAGCCGATCCGAGTCAAACTACCCAGGAATTAGCGGCATGGTTTAACGTTATCTTACCTACAATATTGACTTATTTGCATCAAATCAATAAGATAAAAAATATGAAAACGAGTGTCTCATTATTTAAATGATCTGCAGAAAGAATCGCGTGTTGAAACTTGTATTGCCTTATTGAATTGGTACAGAAATGAAGGAATATTGGATCGAATTGTGACATGTGACGAAAAGTGGATTCTTTCGATAACCGTAAGCAAAAAATGCAATGGCTGACCACAGGTCAAACGCTGCAACAGTGCCCAAGCAAAGCTTACCAATAAAAATGTATGGGTAACTGTTTGGTGTTATTCACTATATCTTTCTCAGGTCTGGTCAAGCAATAACAGCAGATGTTTACTGTGCCGAACTTTGAACAATGATGGCGAAACTAGCTGTGAAGCAGCCCCGACTCGTGAATCGATCTTCATTAATGCTCCATGTTAACGCAAGACCTCAGACTGCACGAGAAACCGTTGTAACTCTACAGGAGCTGCAGTTAGAAATCATACGTCATACTCGCCAAACTTTGCTTCAACTGACTACCATTTTTTTATGATTTGGATAATTTTCTACGTGGTAAAAATTTTATTCCCAGGAGGCAGTACAAGATGCTTTCACGCAGTTTGTCGAATCTAGATCCCCAGAGTTCTATCGCTAAGCAAAAATAAACCGATTATATCGCGGCATTGTATAGATAATGATGATAAATATTTTAATTCAATAAATATGCTACATCTTATAAAAAAACGAGTTTTAATTTTTCAGTACAAATCGGCAATTTCATACTTTAACCTATAATATTATAAAATCAAATACAATTAAGAACAAAAGATATACTAGTAAACTAGCAAGCCTATCTTCCGGCATACGCAATCTATTCCTGCATCTAAGATTTTCACTAAACTATGAAAACGATGTTATATTTTTAAGAGTATATATTATGTTGTCATAAATATACTGTAACCATGAGGACATTTATTTTTTTGAATGATTCTCTGCGTGTTTATCTGGAACCCATGTTATAAATTCAGCAAATGGCTCTCTTTTGTGATATACAAATTCAGCCTGTTTTCTCTACAATAGTATACCACAAGCCATAATGTTGTGAAAGTAGCTGCAATAGACTAAGCGAACAGTACCCGCATCCGTCAATTGTCTGTTTCTCCTAACTGCATATAAGCTTAGTGGTCAGTTTTTTTATGTGGGGGCCCACTGCATTTTGGAAGAAATACAGCATCATTTATAAATTCTAGTACATTATTGTCAATGAGGACGTCTGTATTGGTACGAAGACAATAAATATATATAAGGTGATGTCAGGAGCCCTAGGAACCGGAAAAGAGCTATGAATGTTAGAGAAGCGAAGGAAGTGTGTAAGGACCGCGTCTTATGGCGCTCGGTTATCTCTGCCTACCCCGCAAGAGACCTGGCGTGAAGATATACATACAATAAATATATAAAGCGCAAACGCGCACATTGAGGAAACCGGCCATGCTTTAGCCAGTGTCTAGGACCATCATCTTTTACTTTTATTGTCTAGCCTGTCCTTGTCAAAGTTTATTTATAAATCGTGATATATTTTAAGTCATGTGGTAGGGCATACTACAATACAATATAATTATGATTATGATTTGTCAAGCGACGTAGCAACCGGCGGCCATATCTGACGAGTTAGTGACGGTACATGGGGGAGAAGTTCTAAATTGATGGTCGTGTTGTGCGTCCTCTCTATCGATTGACAGACGTCCTCAAAAGAGTGCACATAATTTGTTAAATACGGAAAGCTGAGGATTGCTATGGATAGCTACGTGATCATTATGCACTAAAAACTATGTTTACCATGAATTTACATTTACTGTTCTTTTTAATCTGACACAAACATGAATGTTAATACCAGTACCATAACACAAGCTTCGCTTACTTTGGGGCTAGATGGCGCTGTGTAATTTGTCCGACAATATTTATTATTAGTACAAATTTAACATAACTAGTTAACTCCTTACATACCAACTGCAAATGTAAGTTTGTGTGCCAATGCTACTTAAAGATCTGTTATAGGATTCTTGTAATCTATAAATGAAAAACTATTTTCTATATATTTTGCTTATTAATTCTCAATATTAGAAAATGTATTTGACGCCATCACAATAAGCCTATTCATATTATGGTCACTTGGTAGAATTCTTAAAACTTTTATTGCTATTAGTATTATTGAGTAAATAGCTGTGAAAAGTCTGGCCAACAGACTCATAAGTGATTCTATATGGGATTTGTTTTTTCGGACGTGCAGAACCCTGAAATCTATAAACGCCATTGTTTTATAAATATTAATACATACGGCCGAGGTATACGGCGACAGCAGCCAGCAGTAGGAGGACAAGCAGCGAGGCGATGGCGGCGCAGCAGCCGCGACACGAGCGGCTTAGTTTATGGCGCGTAAACCTGATGTCGCTGCTCACCGACATCGTCGATTCGGGTGCGCGGTGGCGGCCGCAGCGGCGCTGCCCGCTGCGTGTCCATCCATATCCGAGCTGCACAAAAACAAAAACGCTTTTAATCAGTAACAGCTCACACAATCATTATTTTATATAATGTACCTACACAAACTATATATACATTTTAACGGCCCTGGTAATTGCGTGGCTGCAAATGTCTATTTAGATACCAAGATGAGTGATGATTCCAAGGTTCTTTGTGGTTGTATAACTTTTATAGATCGGTTTACTGCCATCTTAGATGTATATGAGAGCGATATATTTTTTTCATGGGGAGTATAATATACCTATATAATACCCATTGAATTACAATACTGGCGTTATAATAGTTAATATTATTTATATTTTTTAGATACTAATCGGAGGTCAAATAACATATGATACATAATTTAATAATTTTAATAATTCTCAATTTATATATTTAAACAAAAATTAAATATAAGACAGAGCTATTTCTGTGAAAGCCTGTTTCTTGTTAAGTATAGCTACTCCTCTCACTCAGTACTAAGTAATATAGGCCTTTGATCGAAAACCTTTTCGATGTAAAGTTGTGGTTCTCCAGTTCCAATCACATAAATTAATTATTGTGTTATCAAAACCCTTAAAAATCGTGCAATCGTTCCACCATGTCTATCTCTCAGTCACTTCCATTCCCGTCTCACCCCGAATGATAGAGCAGGGGTTCTGCCCCCGTCAGTCAGTCGTCCTCGGATAGCTATAATATGCTTAATTTTAATGACATTTAAATGTATTTATATGTTCAAATTTTCTTAAGTCCCTTGACAGTTAGAGAGAACCAAGCGCAATAAGCCTACTCTTTTTGCCTAAAAGGAGAACCCAAACATATGTTTTAAAGTGTAAAATTAAGTAAATATTTTGATTTAACAGACAGCTCTTTTCATGCACGCTCTCCGGTTCCTATTTTGTATGTTTTTATATTAATAAATATTATTTCATATAGTTAGTTTAAATGATAAATCAAATATATGGAAATGAAATATTATTAAAACATCATTGTTTAGTAGTTCCTTAAAATCTAGTAAATTTTGTAAATTATACTTTTTGGCTCTTAAGTCTTAAAGGTTCCCGTCCCGTCCGTATAGGCTCTACAACTGCATATATCGAAGATATGTCTAGTCCGCCCATAAATTCTGTTACATATGAATATGCATTTATTTTTTTATGAAGTAATGTAGTCTTAATAAAACTTATATAATATTTGCCACCTTTGGCTTTGATACAGGCCTTTAATCTGTCTGGCCACGACTCTATGAATTTACGCACTGTTTCCATTGGAAATTTAGCCACCGCTTGCTCCAGAGATATCTTAAGAGACATCATGTTGGCGTGTTTCGAGCAGGCCATGTCCTCTAAAACTGACCATAATTAGTAGTCTCAAGTCTCAAGGGTTCAGATATGGGTTAGGGCCAGTCTTCAGCTTTTATAAAGTCCGGAACGTATAGGTTTCCAGCCAGGCTTGGGTAGTTCGTGCCTTGTGACCAGGTGCAGATTCTGCTGGAAAGTCCATGGTACATTTTTAAAAAGTGTGTTACTGAGAGGTTCCACAACACGATCCAAGACAATCTCTTGATACACTTTGGCTAAGGTCTTCACTCCTTTTTCACAAAAATTAAGCTTTGTGACCCACCAAACTATTACAGACGCAATATGATGACCACGTTGTACCTTTCCGACCACTTGGATGGCTTCTTTCGAACCGTGTGCGTACACTTTGTCATTTTGCTTGTTGTAGTGCTCTTCATTCGTGGTGAAAATTTTTTTATCAGTAAAGAGGATATTTCTGTGCCTTTCACCTGCGTATTGGAAAAGAAGGCATTTTGATCGATCCACTGTCTTCAACTGTAGGCATTGATTTTGGCATGTCCTGTCCCTGTCGACGATAAGCACTGAGCGTCACGTCTTGTTTTATGAAATGCTATATAGAATCCTAACGGGAATCTTCATTTCTCGCGAAAATATTTTTTGTTACCTAATGGGGTTCCGGCGAGTTCTGGCTTTAACAGCATTAACACAGCCTCTGTAGTTCTAACAGCACGCGCTCGCCAAGATCTTTTATGGTCTTTAACAGAGGAAGTGTTGGTATATCTGTCGATAGTATGATATACGAACGGGATCCCTTCTTTTCACATAATGTTTTTTTTTTTCTTAATATACTTCAGCATATTTTTTTTTGGTGTAATAATATTTAGCCATAATTATTTTTTATCATACATTTGTGTTGACATTTACTTATCTTTTAGGCTAATTTGTTTAAGGTGCGGCGGGGGTGACCCTCGGGCCAACCCTAAGCCGCTATATGTTTTACATACATATAACAAATTTCTTTGTGGTATATTTATGTATCTGTTTTTACTGTTGCAATGACTCATGTTATTAGTCCATGATATTTGTGTTAAAGAAGGTACAGATAGTTTCTCTGCCTATATATGTATTACTTATTCCTGTTAAGCTTATGAAGGTTGGCTGGAAGAGATCTCTTACAGAGATAAGTCCGCCTTTGTACATGCTAAAGATTTGTAACTGTATATGTTAAGTATATTTGTACAATAAAGAGATTACAACAACAACAACAACAAATTTACAATACTTACTATTATTATCCCTATGCCTATAAAATTATGTTTTAATATCATTATGCGTAAATAAATTTATGCTTTAAAATGTTATACTTTCAGAAATGCGTTTTAGTATGCGTAATTATCATTAGGATAAACAAAAGTATGCCATGTTATATTATGTCTCAAAATTTTATGCAAATGGATAGGTAAACCTATGCGAACATTCGGCTGATACTACGCTTTTGAAGTGTCTTGAAGGCAATCACTGCAATCCTATTTTCTTTAACACCCCATTCTATTGTAATTTGATAATACGAAAAAAAAATGTAAAAGATACGAAAAAATATGTAAAACGGCGGGAAATCGAAAGAAGTTTTACTATTATATTATATATGGCAATAGTGTTGCTACTTTATGCTAGTGTCAAGCTCTTCAGTTTAGAACTATTTGAAAATCTTAATACTATGCTCCAGCTTCAGGAACTGTGCTGAAAAATTACTTGGGATGGGTACCTAGACCCAATCAAAGACCACTTTAAATACCACCCGTAAAACGATACGTTTTCTTAATGAACTTTTTCATGTCTTCCAAAAAGTGCATAAACGTGTTATATTTGAGTTTTTTCATCACAGTATAATTTCACTAGCACTTATGTCATAAAATACTATCGAAATTGTTACATAAAACTAATTTTATACTGAATTGTAAAAATTTCAAGTACGAGTATAACTACAATGTCACTAGTCAAAAGCGCGGAAAGAAGTCCCTCGAAAGAAGTTTTTAACATAATAAACGCGTTCCAAATTCAAAATTGTTATTGAAACAAGAAAAGTTTATGTAACAGGATTTATGGCCAGACTAGTTATATTCCTCTGTCAAAACTTGATCCTCAATATTCTTTTTACAGCTCCGTACCTAAGAAGTAAAAAGGAACCCTTAGCGCTATTAGGAGTAAGCTTTACCTTCGTTCACCCTTTTCTCCGACGTATGCTAAGTGAAAAATCTGATATAATTGAAGATGATAAGGGATACCGTAAATATTAGAGAAAAATATATTGATCTCCTCATCTACTACATCTTCATCGGCCTGTAAATGACCTACTTACTATGGAAGGACCCACTATTAATACTATTTATGCAACTAAATTGGCAAACAAGCGTGCCACGTACGTTTGCAACAACAAGGTTGTCTTGCCTTGCCGACCCTGTAGAAAACCTTTTCATGCTTCTCTTGAAGAGCCCTAATGCTATAGTCTGTAGGAAAAAACTCAGCTGGGAGTTCTCTGGCACCGCACAGTAAGTAAAACTTCTCTGGAACCACACAGTAAGCAACCACTGAGGTTTCAGTGTGTGATGAACTCGCATGAACCCGCCGTCGGCGAGCGGTGCGGTTGCAAAAAGTAGCTGTCGGCATCATATCGAACAATTCTTCAGAACAACGTTTTGTACACTCGGTAGAATACATAAAGAGAGGCAAAATCTCTCCTCAAACTTAAGTGCTCAATACCAGTGTGTAAGCTTGTGATCATCGACCATTCTCTAAGCTCGTCTCTGAATCGAATCACACGGTCCTAGCTGGTATCCAGGTGCTAGTATCCGACCCAAAGATGACTAATACTCTTCATCCTTTATGTAAATTGTGTAAAACCCCTCTTATATATGTCGTAAGTTGGAACTATTATTAAAAACTATATAATATGAAATACCTATTATATATAAAACAGTCAGTAACATAGAATATGTATATATATATATATATATATATATATATATATATATATATATATAACATCAATCACGTAAAACATGTAAATTACGCAAGACATAAATATACACATGCTAATAAGAAATCGTGTTTTCATCCATTTATTTAGTCTTGATTGTTATGGCGCTTTGCTAGATACGGCATGTTTTAAACATTGTCGGTTAGTAACCGTATCTCCTTGTGACGCTTTTTTTTATACTACGTCGGGAGGAATACAAGCATACGGCCCACCTGATGTAAAGCAGGTACCATAGCCTATTAACGCTTGAGATATATTAAGTATCACTCGCACGATGCCTCCTCTGCTACAGCAACTCCTTCGGAGTTTACTGGTGTGGTGACGTCACTCACATGCAGGAACACAACAACCCTCTAGGGAGTTGTTATTTGGCTGCGGTTTTATGTGAGGTGGAGGTACCCCCCAGACGGGCAGCTTTGATACGCCCTACCACTCTTAAAACATCCAGGCCAAGACAAACAGACATGTTCATGCACACAAATGTTTGCCTTGTGTGGGAATCGAACCCACGAGCGTTGGTGTCAAAGTCGCGTCATTCACGACTGAGCCAACGAGCTCGTCAAAAGTTTGTGCTAACACAACAATTCCTCAGCTTTCTGGTACTCTAATGTCACTCACTCGCAGGAACAGTACAACTCTCCGCGGAGTTGTTATTTGGCTGAGGTTTTCTAGGAGATGCAGGTAGTTTAGAATCGAGTTGCCTTGATGCACCCTACCTCTTATAGGTACGCTTGACGACTGTCATCTATTGAAAACAACTGGCACCGGCTCTTGAACGTACCCTCCGAAACACGGCGGAAATCGAGGCGCTGCTCAACTTGCATGTTCAATTAGACTAACACGTATGCTTCCTCGAAGCTATCTCGTCAGTAGAATCCTTAGAATTATTGGTACACTGAGCTACAAAAGTTTACAAAAGACACCCAAAATTTCGTCAACGAACTATGCTTAAAGTTTAATAAGAGTCCTGGGACCATATAATAAAATATTTATATCTGTTGACATTTTCTTAAACAGAAGAAATGTTTTAAATAAAAACAAACATGATCTCTCTCCACAAGCATGCAGGCGATTCCACTCGCAAATATATAAATATATTTTTACTCACACGAGCACAACCTTCCAAATCTTATAACATATATTATTTCATAAGTCTACTAATTAGTATACTAATTAGTAGTTAGTATTTATTAACGTAAATAAATAACTTGCTAAATGTTTAACTATTAATTATTAAGCAGATTTTATATTAATTGAAATGAAATATACAAAATTGCCATACATTTTCGTGCCAGACGTATCGAAGTTAGAGAGGACTAAAGAAATTTAGAAACATACATTACCTTTTGCTCAAACACTACTTTTTGAGCAGTTAGGAAAAACATGATATAGACTCGTATGTCTACCACGTGATCGCTTATAATGTTGTAACACCAGCTGCAGCAGTTAGATAATCACGGAACTTATTTCGTTGCCGTTATAAAACTTTACATAATCAACTTATTCATTACATTCTGTTATATTTCTTTCTTTAATTAGAATCAAATCAGGTTCGTTTTGCAGTCTAACTACTAATTCAAACAGGAAAACCAATTTTTAACCATACGAGGACCTTTTACCACATATTTTAGCTTCAAAGTTCAGGCCAGAGAGAATTCAGCGACCGTTCAGGGAACCGGCATAGCAACCGGCACGTTTGCTTGGCTTTACTTGATATTGCTGTGCTATATTGTTTTTCGATATGTATAATGCCAAATCATAACACATATGGCGTAATACATATGTAAAAAAAGTAAGTTATTATATAATATAATAGTAGTAAATATAATAGTAAGTAATAATATATGTAGTGAACTATAATTATCGATATTGTCATTTTTATGCTACTTATTTATATGAAGTGACAGTATCCAATTAAAAAAGTATGTTTATTGTCATCGCACCGGTAGTAAAGTGCTGAAAGATGCAAGGCATGCGATAGTAAAGCAAACAATGGTGAATGTGTCAGACCAGGTTAGTTCCCATACTAACAAATAACATAATCTAGCTTCTGCTGCATGCATTACATATACATACTTTGTGCTATAATACATTATTTACGGTGTACTGACAGTGCAGAACTTTGAAACTAAATAGCATACAGTCTCCAGTGGTCACTTTTTTAAATTGCTAATACAAAATACGATAATTCTATCACCAATGTGTATAATGTGAGTACCTTGACAAGGTTGCGAGTATAAAACGGATCGATAAAAACAAATGGGAAGTACAAATACTTACATTTTAAAAAAAGACAATGAACATTAAATTTTATATTCATTGTCTCTTTGTACCTATATTAGTACACAGTAGATTATTAGATAAAGCGGTTTAGAAAAGCCGGGTTTAAGAAACTGCACAAATGAGAAAGCGTGATGTTTTCTTTAATAGGTAGGTACCTAAAAAGCACCGGAACTTTACTTGCAATGGATTTACTCAAACACTAGCTTGTACCCTCGCGGAGTTTGCTTTTCCAAGTTCTATACAACCCCTAATATTTTCAATACAACAATGTAGCACAAATTTTGACACGAGGCTATATAATATACTAGCTGTGCCCGCAATTTCGTCCGCGCGGAATAATTTATTTATATTAATGAAAATAAATAAAATTTCTAAAATAAAAGTAGCCTAAGTTTACTCCTTATTACATCAGCTATCTGCTAGTGAAAGTCCCGTCAAAGTCGGTCCAGCCGTTTCAGAGATTAGCCGGAACAAACAGACAGGCAGACAAAAATTGTAAAAAAATATATTTTGGTATATGTACCGTGTATACATCCATATGCATTTAGTAAAAAGCGGTTATTTTAATATTACAAACAGATACTCCAATTTTATTTATCTGTATAGATAAATAGATAGTATTTGCGTAATGTACCTATGCACAACGAACTGACAGATAGACAAAAACATATTGTCTGCTTTGGATTCTGTGTCGATAGCAGTCCAATTGCATCAAAATTGAAAATAGGCATGCCATGTACAAACTTGACTCTGCTACGGTTTTATATGGGAAGCAAACTAGCGAACAGTCTACCTAGTGTAAAGTGGTTACCGTGGCCTATGAAAATTTGCAATATAAGGAGTGTCGTTCGCGCGTTGATTTTTTATATTTTTGTGTAAAATTACGTTTTTTTTTCAGGAACCCATTTATATATTATATCTATCTATCTATCTATAACTTCACGCCAAATCCCTTGTGGGGTAGGCAGAGAGAACCGAGCGCCACGTGACTCGATCCTTACATATCTCACTCGCTTCTTTAACATTCATTGCTCTTCTCATGCACGCACGCCGGTTTCTAGGGCTCCTGACATCACCTTCTGATAGAACATGACCAATTTGGTCATGATAGGTAAGTCTTGGCCTTCCCCGGCTCCTACATCCTTCCACTTTTGCATTGTATATCTGCTTCGTCATTCTTTCATCTTGCATTCTTTCTACATGCCCGAACCATCGGAGCATGCCTCTTCTTCTTTTAACACCGACGCTCTCTTTCAGACCAACTCTATTTCTAACATCATCATTGCGAATACTGTCTACAAGCCTTACGCCACAAATTTTGCGCAGCGCTCGCATTTCAACCGCGTTTATTCTACTTTCATGCTCTTTCTGCCATACCCAACTCTCGCTTCCATAAGTTAGCGTTGGGACCAACACTGCATTGTGTATAGCGAGTTGTGCCTTCTGGCTCAGGATTTTACTGCCAAGAAGTTTTCCCAACGCTCCATTCACACTATTCCCAGCACTCACTCGTCTTTCCACATCTGCGGTGTACCTTCCATCCCTGCTGAAAGCGCATCCAAGATATACAAACTCATCCACTTGTTCCAACACTTCATCATCAATCGTAATCCTTACATTAGTTCTGGATTCTTCTCTTTCAAATACCATTATCTTCGTTTTCTTCGCGTTCAGTAGTAAGCCTTTCTCCATACATTCGTCTTTCATCGTTCTGACCAGTGTTTGCAGTTTAGATGGTATATCTGCTAATAGCACGTCACCACTAGGTCACCCATGCGCAATCCCACATTCGTTGACCTTATTCTCTGCAGACAACTATCGAGATACAGGATAAACAGCCTAGCAGATAGCATGCAACCCTGTTTGACACCAATTTTGACATCAAACCAGGGTGACATGCCACCGTCTATCCGCACACATGCCGAGCAATCCTTGTAAGTGGACTGCACAGCACGGAGCAGTGAACCGTCAATCCCATATCTCGGCAATATGTCCCACAGTTCCTTTCGCACAACCCTATCAAAGGCTTTCTCAAGATCCACAAAACCGCAGAAAACCTTCCGGTCTATGGCCAGATGCTTCTCTACGATTATCTCTATATATTATAAGTACACTTAAATAAATTTGATATGCAAAATCATATATTACAATACAAAAATTGATCCAAATTGTCATTTCCGAGATATATGAAATAAGATATTACTATTAATGACGTACAATTTCATTCTCGAAGGTATCTGACCTTCGAGAATGAAATTGTACAAGTTCATTTGTTAGAGAATTCTAAATCCACCGTGACTGCTTTCAATAATGCCTCTCGTTGTACTCTATTCTCTATATACGTGAAGATTTGCCTAAAAAACTCCTCGGTGCGCGCTATTGCCTAAAAAAGATTTTTTAGGCACATAGCGCGCACCATCGCGCACCGAGAATTGTGAGATTTCGCAACTTTAACGTTCATATGAGTGAGAGTGCAGAAAGATAAAAAAAAACATGTGTACTTATTGAATTATAGTCGAATTTCGATCACTAGGAGACCAGTAGTACGGTATAAATCGTCCTTCGATCAGGCGAAAAGCTAGGTTATTTCATGATAGTTGTCTCACAATTTCACAGTTTTTGTGAGCTATGGTAATAATTTATTTTCTAGAGCAATTCTGTCGTGATAGTTTCGCGGCTGCGTTGTGTCGAAACGTAACTAGATCTATAAGAACACTAGTTACCTATATCAAATGGTAAGAAATTACTCTGGTTGCGTCAATGGAGTCCATTGCAGTGTGACTACAGTTCAACATTTACTTTAATTGAATGTCAGATCAGATAGTGCTGTATTTCAATCTACTCTATTGTTACGGAAACATTTACCGCCTTGGCTTTTCGATTTTCTTCTTTAAAGTTATTAGAAAGGGACATAACAAATATACATAAACATGAGGATGTAACTAAAGCCGCAAAAACAATGATACCTAATATAATATATGGCCTTTATACAGCGTCAGGAAGTAAATAAGTTTACGATCTATGAATGATGAAGGTAACTATGGCCTATGAATTCTTGCAATAGAAGAAGTATCGTTCGAGCTTTGCCACTCCCGCTGCTAATACAACAACACCTCAAGAACTTACTGCTATCGTCACTCGAAGAAATGCAACCGCCTGTTCTGCGTTCTTCTGTAATAAGGAGATTTCTTTCAAGTTGGGCAGCTTTGAGGCGACCTACCTGCAGGTGAGTCCTACCTCCACGTGCAGATGAGGTTGGATTTTGACTCTAAAGATAATTGTGAATCACTTAGGTAGTACTACACACGATATGGTTTTTTCAGCGATTTAAATGAAATTATAACAAAATTATACTATTTAATTGCAAAAAAAACTTGACTTTCTTAAACAGAAGTAATCAGGTGATCTAATTTGTAGTAAATTATATGGACTTTTATAGATATTTATTAAAACTTGTTCGTATAGGTAGATATATTCTCAGATTATTTAGGCTTACAATACATCTTTTTCGTTCTATACAGTATAATGTACATACATACATATCATCACTCCCGTCTCCCATTGGGGTAGGCAGAGACTATGGAACGCCAGGTGCTCCGATCCAAACATATCTCTCGCTTCTTCCACACTTCATGCATACTCTTCGGTTTTGGGTGCTTTTGATTTGATCAATTTTCAACACATCACTAATTTGATCAGATAAAATGACGTCTATGTTAGTATAATTAACTCATAGACTACCCCAATGCTAACCTGTAACCTTTAATGTTTATAAGTTGATTGTATTACATATACCACAGATATTTATAGTTAAAGGATAGTAGGTATTTAAATAGACAATAATACTTTACTATCTACTTACATAATTGGTAAATGCTATCTTTTAATTATCCAGAGATAACTGACTTAAACTGAATACAGGTGATGGTTGAACTATTGAATTGAAATTCATACAGTTTCTTTAATACATAGTCGGGAGGCATATACTTAATCATACAGCCAGCACGATGTAAAGTGTTTACTGTAGACTATGAACGGTTACAATACACGAAATATCTTTGCCACTGCTGCTGGGACCACACTCACTAACTCAAGAACATGTAAGGTCCAATCTCTCCAGGGAGTTTGGCTTATTTGGCTGCGTAAGGTGGAGGTCCTTCCACAGACAGCTTTGATGCGCGTTACCTCTCTTAAAAACACTCAGACTCAGTTTGTCCTGTGTGGGGTTCGAACCCGCGAGCCTTGAGAGGTCTTGCTAAGGACTCGACCAGCGGGCTCGTCGAAATCGTTATTTATAATACCTAAGTATAACCACGTAGCGCATAAATGTAAAATTTCAAACATTATCGAAAAGATCAAGATACTGAATTCGGACAGTTTACAACACCCTGTTTGGAAATATGTTTACATGCATATTTACAAAACGTTACAGTAAACAAGTCGCGTTTTGAAACAATGTTCTTAACAACGCAAATTATCATGAAATTTTAGCACACTGCCAGAGTTATGTTTGTAACCCTAACCACAACAAGCGAGGCAAAACGTGACATGACTGACATACAAATGGCATTTGAACACAAACACGGCTCGAACAAAGAGAATATTTTGTAGCATTTTCGAGCGAGTTCCTTTTCATCAGCTCTACCTTTATACTTAATACTAAACAAACAAGGTCAAGTTGGTGAGTGCTCACTTGTAAATAGAAAAAGGTAATACAGTTGATAAATAGAGCGTAGTATTCGATTTATTTGAAAGTAAAAATGTGTTAATAATCGTAATTGATGTACATTATTCTCATGTTTGTCATTACGGGAGTACATGTACCAGTAGTAGATGCCCGCGACTCCGCTCGCCTTGAATCTTGATCTTTCAAATAGTTAGACCATTATTTTTAAATAAAACACGTAAAATGAATCATGCAAATCAAAGTAAATAAAATTGCCTGTGAACTTTCATATTTTGCGCTTAGTATTTGTTGAGTGATTATGCCTAATCGTGCACAATTAACAAACATACAGAAAATACGTGGATAATAGAGTCCCGCTGCATTGCTATTGCAAAATATACTCTATGTACAAACTCGACCATATATAGTTATCATTTGCGAGAAACTGTACACTACCAATGGCATTCGTTAAAAGAAATCTCAGAAATGTCTAAATATTCGATAGAAAGAGGCATTACGTTGCTTTGTTTAGAGGGCCGGTAACCTTATTGCACAGTTAATGTTTCGTTTCATAACTTAAATAGCGATCATCTAGGAAAGTCTATATACCTACCATAGCCAAGTTTCATCGATTTCAGACATTGAAATACCACATGATTTAGAAAATTGTGTCAAACAGAAAATAAATTTAGAGATGAGATGAAATCTATAAGCAAAGTTTTAAAGGAAAAGATCTATTCTTATTTGAGATGTGATTGATGTGCCTAATTGTTTTATACAAGAAAATATTACGTCCGTAGGCTGTGCGGCCCGCTATGCGTATACGTTATGACGTTATGAGGCTCTTTTTGAAGAAATATCGCTTAAGATCAATTAATAAATGTAATTTAAATTTGATTTAAATAACAAAATTCGCCTATGTTGGCTGGTATACAACGTATTGTACTGTTAGGGTCATTGTACCAAAGGATACCAACGGAATCTTATTACTAAGGTTAGGTAAAGTGTCTTGTTTCGTCTGTAATAGATACCGTCTGTCTTTGGGACCGTAATAAGTAGAGACTTGAAATTTTCACAGAGTTGTTACGGTTTATGATCGCTATAGGAAATAAAAAACAAAGTTGAAAATTAATGAGGGTCAACTTGTAAGACATGTGCTTTGTCGGGATTTTTTAACACAGTGATAAGGAACCCTTCGCGTGCCAGTTTGACTCTCATATGACTGATATTTAAAAGATTGAAAATCTATTACAACAGAATGTTAAAAACGATACTTAACTCAGTTTAATTGCCAGAATATTTTAAATAACTGTATTCTGTTCCCTACTATAAAATTTTATTACATAATGATAAAAGAGCAGATGATGTGTGTAGTAAATATTAGGCTCATTGAAAGAAAACTGGTTCATTGCGTTTCTGAAAATATCATAAGAACGACAAGTGGGTTTCTTTTATATTTCAATATACAGTTGCGTTCCGAGCTGCGATTAACAATCTTATGATACAAATTGAATGAATACGAAACAGAGCGGGCGCGTGCAGCGTGCACTTGCCGCCGCGACCTACATCCTCTCACGTTTTAGCTGCACCCCGCGCCCGCGCCTCCACAAAGCAACTCCGCCGAAGCACGCCGTAGCCTTTTCGCTAGTTTCTATTGTGTTATCTAGCTTACAATGCGGATACCCTCACTTTCATTCTTTACGTGCTCATTTTCATTCCATAAATATCGCTACGCAAACAATTTTATGTAAACATTGTAAATAGTCGTATCGCTCTGGCTGATATCAATTCGCAAGTAAACTGTCGTTTTTGTAATTTCGATCAGCCCAGCTTCTATTGTATATTGTATAGCTAGTCAGTATTTAATATGTTCATAATATCCTAAAGTGCTTATTTCTTCAGATATTTCTAGAAATACATCTTCACGCCAGGTCCCTTGCGGGGTAGGCACAGAGAACCGAGCGCCATAAGACGCGGTCCTTATACACTTCACTCGCTTCTCTAACATTCATAGCTCTTTTCATGCACGCTCGCCGGTTCCTAATGCTCCTGAAATCATCTTCTGATATAACACGACCAATTTGGTCATGGTAGGTTAGTCTTGGTCTTCCTCGGCTCCTACCTCCTTCCACTTTCGCATTGTATATCTGTTTCGTCATTCTTTCATCCTGCATTCTTTCTACATGTCCGAACCAACGGAGCATGCCTTTTCTTATCTTAACATCACAAATTTAATTAAACATTACAATAAAAGTTGTATATATATTTGAGATCACATTTCAAACTCCTCTGTTTTGGTATTCTACGCGATAGGTTCAAAAGATTTTTTTTATCTGCAAAATACATTATCCACCTTATGACTTCACGTGGTTTTTGTAACTCCGAATAACGTAAGGGTATACTATCATCACAGAGTCACAACAACCACCTTGTTGATTGCTGACAACAAATAAAATACCTTCACTCTGACCTTGCTGATTAACAAATAAGGATCTGGCGAAAGAGAGGTAAGGTGTATAGAAGCAAGCTGACTAAGGAAGTATGTATGTATATCTTCACGCCAAGTCACTTGCGGGGTAGGCAGAGAGAACCGAGCGCCATAAGACGCGGTCCTTGCGTACTTCACTCGCTTCTGTGACATTCATAGCTCTTTTCATGCACGCTCGGCGGTTCCTGGAGCTTCTGACATCACCTTCTGATAAAACACGACCAATTTGGTCATGCTAGGTTAGTCTCGGCCTTCCTCGACTCCTACATCCTTCCACTTTTACACTAAGGAAGTAGATACCTACATTTCATCGTCGCCAGTGTGTACGTATTGAGAATACAGTTTCTTCATGATGCTCAACATCTGCTGACGTGCCTCAGGGAGGCGTATTGCCTCCTCTTCTATTTTCCTTATTTATTAATTCTATCTCTTCTGACCTTCGCCCCCCCTACCATTTTTATGCAGATGATCTCCAAATTTATACACATGCTCAGTTAAAATACCTTTCTGGTGCAATATCAAAAATCAACAATGATGTATGTATATCTTCACGCTAGGTCCCTTGCGGGGTAGGCAGAGAGAACCGAGTTTTTTCACTCGCTTCTTTCACATTCATAGCTCTTTTCATGCACGCTCCTTCGCAAATATGACCACGTCTACGAATTTTGCACTCAGCTCAAGTGGCTCCCTATTACTCTTCGCCACAACTTGTACTCATTGCCTCAGCTCTATTCTATTGTTTTCAGTCCCACCACTCCTTATGACCTCAAAGACCGTTTTACGTTATACAGTGACAGTCAGGGTCGTGAGTTACGTCAATCCCTTCTACTTTGTCTTAAAACACCATTACACTCTTCTCAATTTTACGCTAATTCTATTCTACTTCTTTTTCAGTTCAAGCAGTGCGCCTCTAGAATGCTCTGCCGTTTAATATCCGAAGTGCTCAATCTCTTTCCTCCTTCAAATCTCTAGTCAAATCGTTCTACCTTTCCCTAAACACAACCTAACCGTTCCCTTTCTCTAACCTCTATTTTCTTTTTCTTGATCATTACTACTTATGCATAGTTGCATGCAGACAGTATCTACTTATTATATTACTTATTTCGATAATTATTCCATATTAATGTAATATAATACTACTACTACTACTATAATATAATACTCAGCACCACCTACATGTTTTATAAATTCTTTATTGTTCTCTCTACGTTTAAGGTTGTCTGGAAGAGATCGCTTAGCGATAAGACCGCCTGTTGTACTTTAGTCCATAAGTTTACATACATTGTAAATTTTATGTTGGTGTAATAAAGAATATTTATTATTATTATTATTTCATAGGAGACCGAGATCAAATAACATCTCCCTTGAGAGTTACCGTGTTCTTGCAAGTAAGTGAGGTTACCACTAAGTTCCTAAAGTGTTGCTGTGTCAGCAACGAGGGCTGCAATGCGTATTTTAGAAACCATTTGCCATAAACTATCGTAATTACAAAAATCAACTTTATTTAATCTTATACCCTCGTCATTTGGTAATAAAAAATTTAAAACAAGAACGTTCTACATTTATAATTTTTGGATATAATTGAACTTAATCACAATAAGAAAATCGCATACTTTAACACTCCCAATTGTATAAGAGTGCGCAAGGAGATAGATTAGAGTGTGCACTAATTAGTTGCACATAAATTGCAGGGAAATTATTTATAGACCTGTTCGTGCCACCAGAGCTGATATTTGAAACACTTAATTCAATCCTTTACAATGAGTTTTCTATATATTTCTTTACATCCTCCACATCGCCCCACTTTCTTCTTCAATTCATTTCTTGGATAAGGTTTGTTTAAGTTTTCGGGTTTTGTGTTAATTGTTGGTGTTTAGTTCGTAAATCTTTCTTTTTGTCTTCTTTTTATCTTCAATTCCTTTCCCTATTGCGTTTTATGTACTGAAAATCTACCAAGCTTTTTAACAAATTCCACCCCTTGTAAACCTCTTCTATTAGTTTTTTCCACCGCCCTTGGTCATGTATGTCGCTCTGTTCTTTTATTAGTCTGAATATACTGTAAATTAATTAAAATAAAAAGAATATTCAAATGAAAGGGGAGTTAACCATATTAACGTTTAACGTTTTTTTTGTTCGTAACGGCTGACCAACTGTGCTGTCCGCCCGAAAAACATATTGAAGTATTACAGATGCATTTCATAGTAAATTATCATATCACTCATCACAAATTACAGAAAAATAACATCAGAAACTGGAAAAACCTTTGAATTTACCTTAGCATAGTTTCATTAGTATGCTAATATTTTTTCGGTAGAAGGTTCATGCATTTGTAAATACCATAATATGACTGAAGTTAGGAACGAACATCGCAATAGACTCAAGTAATGATGAGTACGCACTTTTATCTCTCGAGCACTCTTATATCACCTTGCCCTAACCACTACAAGTTAGGTGGACTGTATGTTCGTTTGCATTCCGACATAATATTCAGAAAAGCAATGTACGCATCAGCCCTTTTCACACGTTTTAGTATACAACATAACGTAAACAGCACTGTCTCAAAGCAGGTAGAGTCATTCGGAGTAACTGAGCGCAGATTATCTATCTCCCGAATAGGGTGCGGGGGAGGGATTGTTTATTTGGGTCGAACGAAAAAAGAGGCGCTAGAGTGCTCAACCTGTCGCGACCTGTCTCATTGGCGTGCAGTTAAAGAAAAATTTTTTTTGGATAAAAACAGTATTTGGTGTTTCGTAGTGTTTTTTGTGGCAAACAGTATAGCATCCATGTTATTGATTTCACAACGATAAGTTATTCTTTCTTTAAATAATAACATTTACGCTACATTTGCAATAAAAAAATGCAGAAATATTTGTTCTCAATTTATTTTATGAGTATCTATTTGAAATTTGGTGTTCTAGGGAAAGTGTGCATGGGTAAGCGTGCGCATGCGTTCACTTTCCCTTCTGGTGTTATTTTCGTTCGTACGTTGTATTATTGAGACGTTGGGTTTACTAACCCTCTTTTAGTTTATTGTTCCATATCTGACCACCATGCCGCGAAATTATATAAAAAAAACCTGAACGTACATCGGTCACTGAAGAACAAATCTCTAGAGCCAAAACAATTATTGAGCGTGGGAAGAGCAAAAGAGCTGCTGCAAGTTCCATTGCCATTAGTGAATATTGTCTTCGAAAACGACTTAAACTGAACACAGCTGCGTCTTCGATAGGCCGATTCAAGCCAAGAATCAGAACAATAATCAGAGTTTGTTATCTATTCATTGCAATCTGATGGATGACAGATATTTTGGTTTGCCTATTAATGATTTGAGAAGCTTAGCCTTTCAATACGCGAATGCTAACAACATCGATCATCGATTTGATAAATCATACAAAATGGCGGGCTGTAACTGGGTGGAAGGTTTTAAATCGTATTTATAACGTAAACGAGACCGAAATAAATACCGTGCCTAATAAAACTCCTAAAGTTGTCACTACGAAAGGCAAGGAGGTAGTAGCTAAAGTAGTGTCTGCAGAGCAAGGGTTCATAGTAACATCTATTTGCTGTATGAGTACCAGTGGTTATTATAACCTGCCAGCTTTGATTTATCCATATAAGAGATCTAGGGACGCGAAAGGGAGTTTATGAATACAGGCCTGTTTATTTATTAACTGGTTGTGTCCAAGGAAATGTTTATTATTTGCGAAAATTGTTATTGTTATGTAAAGAATAATAACTAATAAAAATATTTTATTAGTTATTATTCTTTGCATAACTTTGTCTGTTTATTTTGATAAATCCCCTGGGACGCGTTTACTTACCCCATGCGGGTCCGCACAGTTTCCCTCATCGTGGGTCAAATGAACTCATTTCGATTTTATGTAATTAGGTAAATGCTTACAGTTATAGTTACACTATTTTTATTTTAATATAGAGGCTAGTGTATGATAATCCCAGAATCATTTTTTATATTCCTAACTCATTTATTTTACGCGTAGTGAACCTTATTTACCAAAGTGTGCACACTTAACCCGAATAATTCTACATATAAAAAAATAATATTTAAAAGGAAGGTACACGGCCTCTATTTTAGCTAATTGAATGTTGTTGAAACAAACATTTTGTACAGTCAATCAGGCTATCTTTGGCCCAGTGTGCACATAAAAAGTTAGACCAATGTTTAAAATAATACGTTACTCAAAAAGATACACTTATTATGGTGGCTTTATGTAGCTTACTTCCAAAAAATTTACTCATTTACCAATAATCTCTAGGAAAATAGTTTCAAAATTCCATTTAACCACTGGGCCAATGTTAGATTGTGAGTTGGGCTTGGATTGGCCCAGGTCCCAATTGTAGGTTGTTTTTGCTTATTTAATTTTATTTAAAGCATTTTGCTAACATTGGGCTGCATATTTACCATAAAAACTACAGCTGAGAGCCATAGACAATAATAATGTATACATTAGTTTTCATTTATTAGTACTAAAATGGGTAAATAAATTGTTGCCATAGGAAAATCAACACAGTTTTTATTCAATCTTATTTTTTTGGTCAACAATGCGTTTTTAACTTATTTACTGACTTACCATGTAGCTAAGATAATGAAAAAAGTATCAAAATATTTAAAATTTTATTTAATCCTACATATCATGGGGTTAAACTTTGAAAAATTTCCATTCCATTCCATGGCCAGGAAGTCGTCTTATATGACAAAATACCTTTCTTTCTTTGAATATTAGTGTCATTCAGCATTCGTATGATATTTGTATCATTCATTATACAAAACTGAGCCACGGCCTTTACCACATTATCGCCAATCAGATTCGAGAAGCTTAGCCTTTCAATACGCGAATGCTAACAACATCGATCATCGATTTGATAAATCATACAAAATGGCGGGCTGTAACTGGGTGGAAGGTTTTAAATCGTATTTATAACGTAAACGAGACCGAAATAAATACCGTGCCTAATAAAACTCCTAAAGTTGTCACTACGAAAGGCAAGGAGGTAGTAGCTAAAGTAGTGTCTGCAGAGCAAGGGTTCATAGTAACATCTATTTGCTGTATGAGTACCAGTGGTTATTATAACCTGCCAGCTTTGATTTATCCATATAAGAGATCTAGGGACGCGAAAGGGAGTTTATGAATACAGGCCTGTTTATTTATTAACTGGTTGTGTCCAAGGAAATGTTTATTATTTGCGAAAATTGTTATTGTTATGTAAAGAATAATAACTAATAAAAATATTTTATTAGTTATTATTCTTTGCATAACTTTGTCTGTTTATTTTGATAAATCCCCTGGGACGCGTTTACTTACCCCATGCGGGTCCGCACAGTTTCCCTCATCGTGGGTCAAATGAACTCATTTCGATTTTATGTAATTAGGTAAATGCTTACAGTTATAGTTACACTATTTTTATTTTAATATAGAGGCTAGTGTATGATAATCCCAGAATCATTTTTTATATTCCTAACTCATTTATTTTACGCGTAGTGAACCTTATTTACCAAAGTGTGCACACTTAACCCGAATAATTCTACATATAAAAAAATAATATTTAAAAGGAAGGTACACGGCCTCTATTTTAGCTAATTGAATGTTGTTGAAACAAACATTTTGTACAGTCAATCAGGCTATCTTTGGCCCAGTGTGCACATAAAAAGTTAGACCAATGTTTAAAATAATACGTTACTCAAAAAGATACACTTATTATGGTGGCTTTATGTAGCTTACTTCCAAAAAATTTACTCATTTACCAATAATCTCTAGGAAAATAGTTTCAAAATTCCATTTAACCACTGGGCCAATGTTAGATTGTGAGTTGGGCTTGGATTGGCCCAGGTCCCAATTGTAGGTTGTTTTTGCTTATTTAATTTTATTTAAAGCATTTTGCTAACATTGGGCTGCATATTTACCATAAAAACTACAGCTGAGAGCCATAGACAATAATAATGTATACATTAGTTTTCATTTATTAGTACTAAAATGGGTAAATAAATTGTTGCCATAGGAAAATCAACACAGTTTTTATTCAATCTTATTTTTTTGGTCAACAATGCGTTTTTAACTTATTTACTGACTTACCATGTAGCTAAGATAATGAAAAAAGTATCAAAATATTTAAAATTTTATTTAATCCTACATATCATGGGGTTAAACTTTGAAAAATTTCCATTCCATTCCATGGCCAGGAAGTCGTCTTATATGACAAAATACCTTTCTTTCTTTGAATATTAGTGTCATTCAGCATTCGTATGATATTTGTATCATTCATTATACAAAACTGAGCCACGGCCTTTACCACATTATCGCCAATCATCTGAAGGTCCAGTCTACCGTCATGTACTTCGTATGTCTCTATAGAAAAAAAATCTTCCTGTGCTATATCCAAACCACAATCTTCTTCATGTGTCTTCATCTCCTTCCTCTGCCCTTTCTTCACACTTATCGAATATATCTCCTCCCAATATTTTGAGAATTTTGAACTTTGGCCCGGGCTCAAGTTACCCTTATTCACCGGTAATAATTTACCTGTTCAATATTTATGGCAATATCATGGGAATTAGCTAATTAACTATCGTAATTTTTGAAAGAAATGATAGATAGACACATATGAGACACTTTAAAATAACACTTGCCTCCTTAAGTATTCAAATGACAACACAGCAGACAACTTTTTGGCGCTTTCGTAACAAACCGCTCTATTCACACCACAGACAAAAGCAACTGACGTCTCAACAATGGTAGATGTCAATTATTTGGCAGAATCTGAGCATTTACGAAGATATATTAGAATCGATGTTTACAAATCTAGTTTGAAATACATAAAATCATAGCAAAAAAAAAATCTATAATATGCATTTGAAATTTTGGGCCAATTTTATATTGAAGGCTTAAGTTACCCTGATCGACTGTACGGCGAGATTAAAGGAAGAACATGGCCAACGCTGAATACCAACTTGACCAAGTAGGCTACTTCGCTTGCGATTCACTTCCGTAGTTGGAACACTTTTCACAGGTCAAGTTAAAAAATATATACGCAATGAAAATAGAACAGTGTCTGAAAATCAACGTTATGGTCAAACTTAACTATAACATAAGCTGAGACTGGCCCTTTTACGAAAATACGAACAACGAGTAGGTAAATGAATTTTTTTAATGTTTAATTATCATAAATTCAGTTTATATTAGTATAAATATCAATAAATCTCTTTGTCGTCCAAGTTGAGTATTGACAGTTGACATAGGATCGTCAAATTTGACAAGAAGTAGCAAATAAAAATCTAAAAAATGCTGTTTTACTAGCTAGAACATAGGCACAAAACAAAAGCTGTATGTATGTAGTAGTATAGGTAACCTAGGATCATGAAATTTGGGAAGAAGTAAGATCTCAAAGCACAAATACGGAAAAAACCTACTATTTTATTATTCTGCTTGCTGTTTTTCTTGAAGTCATAAGTAAATAGATGGCAATTTACAGTTGACCTATCACCATGAAATGTCGCAAGAAGCAAGGTCTCATAGTACAAGTAAGTACAACGAACAAATGCCACTGTGTTATGATTTTAAAAAATATTGTTGAGCTATTTTATTTTAACCCTTCGAAACCCGGGTGGTCGTATACGACCGCGAAATGTATGGGAAAACGTATATAACGGGTTCTGACTGCTCAAGTGACGAATCGAAAGTCTATTTATTTACAGACTTAGGACCTGTAAATTTCCTATACGTCGCGAATAAAAAGCGCGCTCAGACCACAAGTAACACAATTTTGTATGTTTGGTTGCATGTTGGTACCTATGTCAAGAAATTATAAACAATTAAATATTGAAGACGTACATTTTTTTAAACTATTTTGTAATTATTTCTAATATTAAAATTTATATTTTTTGTACGTATTTCATGCGCTGACATTAAAGTTTTCATCCCATTGCGATAAGACTTGATCAACTTTGTTATTGCTTCAAGTGCAAGCCAAAATTATTATACAAAAAAGACAAAAAAAAACAAGGCGCTGGGTACCAGCTAGTCGGATATAAATAAAATATTATTTGCAATCGCAAATAGGTAACAATTTCCCAAGCATATTGTTGAGATTAATTATAAGGTTATGTCATTAATCTCAAGAAGATTCTTGTAGTCGATGGTAAATAAACTGCATGCATCGACATATGCTCTCAATTTACTTACCATCGTATATGATTTAAAAACAGAGTTTTTGAATCAAATTTTATTCAATTCAAATGGGTCCCAATTCTATTCAAAATCTATTATAATCGAGTTAGAGATAAAAAATTTTTTTGAATGTTAGCGATAACTCTCTAGCCTATTTCGAAGTTTGGTGGATAATTATGTACGAAATGTGTATTACAAATTGAAACCCCCGGTGCTTGAAACCGACTCGCACTTGACAGGCTTTTATTTTATATATTCACAGACATCTTGGAGACGCCTAGATGAGTTAGTTTATAGAGTATTATTCTATTAAAATATCGTCTAAAGTAAAATTCTATAAAAGTCGGCCTCATAAATTTTATTTATTTCATTGAAGTCACCGTCAGTAAAGTAAGTAAAACAACTATGTTAATATCCGTAACTAGGACATCCACAAATGTTTATGGATTACTACGTTGATTAATAATACCTCTTCATATGGCATGTGGGTTGAAATCCATCTTCATTTTCATTCTAAACTTAACAGTGGGTAACATGTTCACCTAGTTTCTCTGTCGAATGAATAGCGAACATACAAACTAGCCAGTGTCCAGCGACGATGACGACAAGGTCGCAGAACATAAAGTCAATATGAAAATCACAATATCTAAATCACTTTACGGCGATTGATCGTTTTAATTATATCTATGTATCGGTGTTCTGCATAAACTAGCAACACATATGATATTTCAATAAGATCAGCAGTAAAAGTTGACTTTTTGATACTTCGGAACAAAATCGGAAAATTGCACTTTGTGTTCTTACTATGCTTATCCACTTTCGCTGATTAGTTGCTCTTATTATTTGAATAGTTTTGGAGCAAATGCCGTATAATAACAACTCGAACTTTGTTGTGTTCCCGCAGGTGAGTGACTGGTGCCAGTCACTTTTCACTATTATTTAGTCCTGTACACTTTGACTCTTAGTCCTTCAACTTTTCATCTCTCAACGTTTAACCGCCCGACTCACCAAATATTAACTCTGTGCCTACTCAAAATCACAGTCCATGAACTTTTAAACTTTTGCGCCTTGTCCCAATGTATCGTAATCTATGAGCAATGACATTCAATACACGATCATCCATTTAGTTTTAATTTTAATTTTTAAGAACGTCTATGTCATATCTTTTATGTGATGCGCAAAAAGATAAAAACAAGTCATCTTCTTAAAGGTTGTTTTGAAATTTTATAACATATAGTAGTAGTGTTAATAGGTATACATATACACCAATAGGTACTCTCTACTATATAAAACTGTCAAATAATAGGTACTTTTGTGTTCTGAAATTTCAGCATGCTAAACTGAAGAAATAATGTATAGTCTCTTGCAATATTATTTAAAATTCGAACGTTTTGTGACAGGGGCTCTAATTTGGATCGTCCAAGGTCCTGAACATTCAAACATCCTGATCGACGCGTCATCGCGCACCTACTCATCAGGTACTTGCAGTTGGATTGGCCTAGCAGGTCCAGAAGATATAGCTTTCAACGCAAACTACTCACTACGTATTTGACTTCCGACACCCAGTTAGTCATCGATTATAGTTAATCGATCATTCATATGACAAACAGACTGGGATAAATCAGCGAGAAGTATGTTAATAAAGTAGGTGAATTTAATAAATTACATTTATATAAAATTTTGTTTAAAAATAAATGTATTGTAGCCAATTGATAAAACACACTAACACAGTTACAATCAGCATGGTGTAAAATTTCTAGGTCTATGGCTCCAATACGCAAATGGTATGCTATGTTAAAAATTATCGCTTGTATTATGGCTTGTATTAGAGTAGCCGAGTACCGAACACCAATATTTGTCATTTTTATTATTATTATCATTTAAACTTTTTCAACGTAATGTAAGTTTTATTTTGTGACTGACATAAACATTCAAAACTATTTAAAATTTAGTTAAGAAAACCCGATAATCAATTTCAAGATTTAAACATAAGATATGCGCCTTATGTAAATTATAAACAACAACTAGAACTTTCAGAAGTTAATAAAATCTCTACAAATGCATAGTAATAATGCAGTACGAAGGATTACACTCCTAACTTCTTCAAGTTATTGAATCCGTACTTGGAAAGATTGCGAAGGAACCCCGTATCAAACGCAACAGAAAAAATACTTCCATTGACTATCGTTTGGCTACATTAAAATTGAGAAAATATAAATAAAAATGGGCGTTCACACGTAAGTAACCTTAAAGTAAGTCATGACAATTTTATAACGTGGATGTTTCATTATAAACTTGTGGTCAGCACAGATCACAGGCTGACGACCCGGATCACGACTTCGCCGCAGCACTCGCCGTTAAGTCTACTGACACACTTCCGATCTCACCAGCTGACTGTCAATAGCTATGATGTCGTGTTTTAAAGAATTTCAAGTGTAAGCGGTTAAAATATGATAGTCATGCGTTTGCCCCGAAAAGACAGTAAATTGCTTTTTTAAATAACGGTCTAACAATATAGGTAACCCGCGTTTTCAAACGCTATAGCGTAATCTGAGAGAGAATACTGTGGTTAGCTACTATATATTCCCTTTTTATACTCGTACTTATTGCAGTTGCGAGAATGAATCGTGCATGCATATGAAGGTAGACTATTATATTTTTCTTGTGCTTATACCTGTATGCCATTAAAATCCGAATATTCCTGTTCATGATGAATAATGTAATTGTGTAGAAATAGTAGCGCTTATTAATTAATTAAGAAACAATAGTAGGAGCTGAGTAGGTGTTAGTTTTGTTATATCAGTCACGGACGAGAGTAGGCGTTGCGACAGAAGCTTCTTGCATATACTACTCTGTGTAAAAAGTATCGGGAATATGTCAATAAAAAGACCCGCGTAAAAGAGGTCGTTCTAATTTTTTTACTGCATGTTGGTAGCACTGTACTGATTTAGCGCGCAAAATTTGAGCGGGATCTGTCATTTAATTTGTTTTAAACTACACTTTTTGTTGGTCATAGTTTTGAGTCCTCGGCGATTTTTACAATGGAAAATATTGTTGAACAAAGAGTGTGCCTTAAATTTTGTGTTTCAAATGATATTTCATGTGGTGAATCACTAAAAATGTTGCGAAATACCTACGGCGAATCGTGTATATCGAAAACAAGGGCTTATGAATGGTATAAGGCTTTTAAAGAAGGCCGAGAAGTAGTAGTAGACTTGCCTCGTTCTGGTAGACCTTCAACCGCTACGACCAGAGAAAACATCGACAGAATCAAGAAGCTAGTGCTCGAAAATCGACGTATGAGTCTGAGAGAGTTGGCTAGTGAGGTGAACATATCTTTTAAGTCCGTCCACAACATTCTCATTGACATTTTAGGCATGAAACGCGTCGCCGCTCGACTAGTTCCAAAAGAGCTCAATTTTGTTCAAAAAGCGCAGCGAAAGCATGTCGCTGAAGACATGGTTTCCCGAGCTTCTACGGATCCGACCTTTATGAAACGTATAATAACTGGCGACGAGACATGGGTTTATGAGTACGACATGCAAACAAGCCAACAGTCTTCAGAATGGCGTCTCGAAAACGAGCCGAAACCCAAAAAACCGCGGCAAAGTCGCTCCAAAATTAAGGTGATGCTGACAGTTTTTTTTGACTACCGTGGTGTGGTTCACTCCGAATTCCTTCCAGAGGGAGAAACAGTGAATAAAGAATATTATTTAGGCGTCATGAAGCGTTTGCGTGAGAGTATCCGCCGAAAACGTCCAGATTTGTGGCAACACAACTCATGGATGCTGCACCATGATAATGCACCATCACACACAGCCATTATAGTGAAAGAGTTTTTAGCGAAAAATTCAACAAAAGTTCTCGACCAAGCACCGTATTCACCTGATATGGCTCCGTCTGACTTTTTTTTATTTCCCAAGTTAAAATTACCACTTCGAGGAAAACGTTTTGAGTCGATAGAAGCCATAAAAGAAAATTCGCTGAATGAGCTAAAGGCCATACCGCAAATAGCCTATGAAAAATGTATGGAAGACTGGGTGAAGCGGTGGAGATGTTGTATTGCAAGCGATGGGGCCTACTTTGAAGGCGATAAAATAAATTTAGATGAATAATTTGTATTTTTTGTTTTATTGACAAATTCCCGATACTTAGTACACAGAATGTATATAGTATAAACCTTCTTACTTTTCGTTTTTATAACTTTATTGCATTATCCATAATTAGTTTATAAAACTTAAAGCCTGAAATTATGAGCATAACTTAAAAAAACCCGATCAACGGCTTTTCAATTCATGCAGTATCTTTGATTTGTTCGCATTCAGTTGTAAGCCTATCTTAAAACAAATTTCTTTAATCATTGTGACCGGTGTTTGCACAGATGATGTTTATGCTAATAACATACTCGTAGTATCAACTGCAGAAAAGAGACAGTTTATCACTAGATCACCTATGCGGAATCGTACACGGTACACGTAATCGTACTCGTACCTACTTATTCTCGGTTGACAATTATCAATATACAGAATAAACAGTCGACGCGAGAGCAACTTGCTTGACACTGCTTGACTGCCGTCTTCTGTGAGGAGGAGGTAACTGCTCTAGTAGAGCTATTTTAATGCGCCCTACCCCTCTTGTCTTGAGTCTCGTTCGATAATTAGCAGAGTGCACCAACAGCTGATAGTTAGCTAATTGCATCCCAATTTATACTGGTCTTAACGTACTTCCCAAAATATCAATTTAGTAGGTAAGCTCAACGGTTTTGGATTGTATGTTGATATGTCAGTTGCTATTGTTCTTTGTTACAGTAGAACACTTTCAAAGAGTGTCTCTATTCCCGTTCGCAGGTTTTCTATAGCCGAAGCATCAATTAACTTCCACGAGGAAATGACGAAAGTGCATTGACAACAACAAATACTTTTATTAATTGCAAGCGCGCGATAGCAAGCGAGCAATATGTGAGGTCGACCTCCAGTTTCTCGGTATTTTGTACGCTCTACTTCTCCAAAACCAAAATAGTTTGAAACCCCCTTTTTTCGTGATCGTGTAGCCTAGATGTCGTAGTTGTGCCAGTTGAAATTTGTTTTTCAAAAAAAGAAGTTTTGTTCCAGAAAAATCGGTCCAAGAAGATTTGTCCCTACTGTGAGCAGTGCTTTTGCAGTGGTAGTACTAAATTTTCCTTTTTCCTCTTTTTTATTTTTTTTTCATCTTTTCCTTTTTGTTTTTTTAGTTTTTTAATAAATTAGTCTTTTATTAAATTATATTAAATTTTGGGTTTTTAATTCTAATTTCATCAAGATGCCTCGAGGCCGTCGCAGTAATCGCAGCACTCGATATCAAAATTTTTCAGTTTATTTTTTAAAAAGTAACTTATTTTTTTAAATATTAAATTTTGAATATTCAACATTTTTTTGGTAATTTTTACTAAGTTATCTTTTTTAACTTATTTTTTTTAATTTTATTTAATTATAAAATGAAATGCCCAAGCATTTTTTAGATTGACGCACTAAGTTTCCAAGCGCGCTTGCTACACAGCTTGCTGTTACCTATTTAAAAGATAAAAAGCGCGCTTGCGTTTGCGCCGCAGGCCCTAACTTCCCTAGTTAACCATAATTTGAATTAAAAAATATTGTACATAAAACTCCAATTTCATAGGTAGATAGGTCTAAGCTAATAGAGAAAAATTACTTAACAGTGAATGCTATTGGAGGGGGTTAAATGTGTATTGTATTAATTGTTATTGTATTATGATTGTACAGTGCATTGTAGAGTGCAGTGATATAGATGGGGTGGCATGTACCACTAAATTTGTTTTTCTTGGTTTATGTACATATTTGTAACTGTTGCTTGCTTGGCAGTAAAGAAAAACATCGTATGGAAATCCGCACGTCCTAGAAATTATATTTCAAAAAACGTGTGACCTAACCTAAGAATGGTCTGTTTTTCCCAGTGGCTAGTGGGGACCTGACTGCAGTTTTTCTATGTCAATACCAGTATCTTCGCCAAATCATTAGGTTTAGGTTGCGAAGCTTGTAAATCGTAATGGATTAGGAGACGGCATAACGCTAGGAAAAGGAATTGTATTGTAATACGAGAGTACGAATATGTCAGTATTTTCTGAGACAAGACAGGAATATTTCATAATTTGCTTAAAAGGCATCTACAAATCCCAACAACTATTAAGTATTCATGTGTTTTTTTTATTTATACGCACAATTATATTTTTGAGACACACACAACAGTTTATACATATTATATATGCAAAAAGCCATTCACAATGAAACGTGTTGAATTTTATCCTTCCTCTATGTGCTCATCGTCTATCCTTGCTTTGTAGAGTCACTGTGGAGTTTATAGTTTATAGCTAACGCGCGTGCAGATAAAAATATAAACCTTTGACTATAAATGGGCAATTGTACGGTTTTATTGTACTAAAATGGTTCATTTTATAACCTTTTAAAAAATGTTTCATTCAAATACATAACGCATTCTTCTTGTTTAGAATGAATCATGGTATTTTAACCAAAGAATTGTATTTACATTTTATTTTGTGCAGTTATGTAGTATAAGCTGGCTTATTTTAACTTATACATCTCTATTTTTTTATTACTTATTTTTTATACGACACACCAAGTTTCTTGTCGAGCAGGAAAAGAGAACCGATATCCACATGTTTCGGTCCTTACACATTTTTTTTATACAACACTGGGAGGTAGACCACCCCATCTAGTGCAAAGTGATTACCGTAGCCTATATCTATATAACCGTACAAAACAGGATTCGGTTTCTGGGATATTGAGGTACTTCCCCAGACGCGCTGCTTTATTACTCCCTACCTCTTTTAAACATTTAAAGCTCCCACTTGCTTCATTAACATACATAGCTCTTTTCATGTCGTTCCCAACCGTCCGTTCCTAGTACTCCTGCCCCACCTTCTGATAATACTTCAATTATATTTATTCTGATATGATTCAATTTGATCGTAATATCATGGGTTGGAATCGGATCTAATTACCAGAAATATACTAACGGAATCAACCCTGTTACAGATTCCTTAAAATGTGGTAAGACCGAGTAAGTACATAAATAATACTAAATACGTATGCAATATATATATATATATATGGATTTAGAAAGAAAAACAAAACGCGAATAAAGTCGCGGGTATCAACTAGTAGATAAATGGATATAAAGTGTAATATAATACTATAAAAAACTAGCTCCGCCGCGTGGAGTCAAGAAACGTAGCCTATGTGTTAACCCAGACCATAATCTATCTACGTGCCAAATTTCATTCAAATCGGTTCAGCCATTTAAGCCATTAAGAAAGAGCAACAAACATCCATCCATACATACAAACTTTCGCATTTATAATACTCGTATTAGTAGGATACTTAATGCTAGGCACTTGACTATCGTGGTCGCAATAACCTTGAAAAAAGATATCTATCATATTAAAATAATGTACGAAAGACTTCTTTTTGAAGATTTATATACATAATAGATTGTTAGTGAAAACTTCTAATTAGCTTTTCGTAATTATTAAATTACCAACCAATTTTCGTAAGACGAACCGCAAGTTAAAATATACACCTGGAATATTTTAATTACAAGAACATAAAGTTCGATTAACTACTAAAACAGGTTCTCTCGTTTGTGAGACACTGTCGTAAATCATTGCAATGCTCTCTCGAGAACAAGCAGGTGCTTTTGTACTCTTCAATTAGGGCCTGTATCAATCAAAGCGGAGATGTATAGACATAATATCTTGTCTTAGGTATGATGCTTACCGGCTCTTCTTGAATCTTGAATGAGAGTATTTCTAGTTTTCTCACTCTGTAAAAAATATATACCGGTTGGATTGGAAGCAGTTACCGCAGCTAAGGAACACATACAATAATGAGTTATCGTCGCACCTTACTGTCCCAAAGAACTTCTTGAAGAACTTTCCTTTCGATCCTGTTCTCCTGGGAAAAGCGTAACGATAGTTAATCTTAATTAACTTCTTTGAACTTTCGAAATTCTACAATGATGCTTATCATTGTAGAATTTAAAAACACACTAAGGAAGGCAAAATCTCTGTTTAAAATTAATAGTTTACTCACGTCGTAAGCTCATCCTGAGACGTCACGATAATACGAAACGATAATATTCACATCTTCTCACTGAACCTATCCACAAAGTATAAGCTGATATTCAGGTGCTCCACGTCGCCACAATACTGGAACACCAAGTGTTCCAGTATTGTGGAAGGAAGAATTGATTGATGGAATTGATGGAAGAAGCGTGTTATTGTCAAGTAGAGGCAAATGAGAATTTCTTAGCTGTGAACGCTCATTCTTGAGTCATTGTGGTGAACTGAAAGGAAATTATTTAAGAATACTGTGTATATATAACAATGTGACTCTAAATACCATCAATGTTATAATATATATACACTTATATATATCAGAAGCAGCGAGGCACATCACGGTGCCTTTTGGTGTACCAATAATAACTGTACCATCAAAGCAGCTGCCATCGACACCCTAATACAGCTGCTGCTGCAGCTGCCCGTTTCTAGATCGCTTCACTTTGGTAGGCGTTGATTCGTTTTGAAACAACCCAACCCGTCGACTGGCGCTTCGTTTCTGGATCGTATCGATAAATCCAGGACTCATCACCTGTAATGATGTCGTAAACACGCCGAGACCTGCTTCAAATTTGTTTATCATATCACGGCACGATTCCACCCGGGCCTGCTTCTGTGCAACGGTGAGCTTGTGCGGCACCCAGCGTGAAACTATCCTCCTCACGCGAAGATGCAAGTGTAGAATCTCATGAAGGCTTCCCGATCCAATCTGCAGTACCTATGTGCTAAATCTCCTGATACGTAACTCGCCTATTGTCTTGGATTAAATTTTTCACTGCTAGCACATATCCTTCCGTAACAGCCGTCAAAGGGCAACCACTTCTTTCTTCATCCCCCAAAGTTAGTCGACCGTGCCTAAATTCGTTATGCCAACGATACACGGTTGCCTTGGAAGGGTCTTCATCCATGAATGCCATTTGAAGTCCGGGGACACTTGAAATCGTAAAAAATCATAGCGCGAAAATGTTCCCGTCGCAAATACATTTTTCAATGAGACACGATAATTTAAATTAGCTCGCAAAAAATGTGAAGGGAAATTTTGAAATCGGAACATACCTATTTTTACTTTTGAAATTTTGGAAATAAATTATAACTGGGCAGTCTCTCATACATAAAACCTTTTTTCGCAATACTTTCTGAGTGGCCTGGTAGAAGCTGCAGTTCCAAAGTTAGAAACGATCTTGTCATATCATATTTCGTTACATTTTGCTTTTTGCAAGCGACCCCCTACTGACCGGAATGAAAAACGTTTCACGTTAAAATGAATATGCTATTTTGGAAAGATAATCACCAAATATTTTTGTAGTAATAGTTGAAACATTTTAACCATGTTAACAAGTAAGTAATTATTAATTCTATTATTATAATTGTATCGACTGTGACGTGGATATCAAAAATGCCTTTCATGTTTTTATACCGAACGACATATATATTTTGCTCTTTCTGAAAAAGTTATCTTTGTCATTAAATAATTTAATATGCTAAATGCCTTTGCCCATTCATCGAAAATGCTTAATTGTCGATCCCGGTACAGTTCCTGCCTTCCAGCGGCTTGAAGCCACTGGTTAACTCGAACAGCGTGGTGGAGTAAGATGCTCATAGCGCCTCTGATTGACACTACTACCGTATCTGAGGAGCGCCTTAAGTATAGTAATAATAATGATACCTAGACATGTTCTTAGTTCAGTTACCTACTGTCTATTACTTACTCGTGTTTCTACGTTAAAAGTATATCAGTGAGAGGCAATTGCAAGCAAGGACAGAAAACATGTACCTACCGAACCGACTAAATCGTTGACACGTCCTGCTTATGAAAAGAATGTGGTTTAATCGTGATCAAAGGAAACACAGTAGTCATGTAAGTATGTATTGTCAAAATAAGCAGGTTGTATACCTGTGCCATAATATAAAGCATTTTAAAAAATTCTTCCCTACTGCATAGGAAGGTTTCTCTGTAAACTATTATGCTAGTTTACAAATAAATATGTTTTGGTAAAACTTAGCTAGGAGAGATAGTAAATTCCTTAATCCTATGGACCTGTTGTGAATAATAAAATGAACATATTAATAATGTTTCTTAAAATACATTTAGAAATCCTAATCTAAGGAGAAAAGCTATAAAAATATTTCATTTCAACACAAATACTACGACCGACCTAGATGACGTATCTATTGAGTACCTAATACTTTGGGCACTTTTCTCAGTTGAGTAGGTATTGTAAGTTTCCATAAGGAATAAAGAGGCATTTTGTTCGATTTGCGAGGACCATAATAAAACCTCATTATAAAGACATATATTGAACCACAGGAATGTATTATCACTATGATGTAGGTAAACTTTGCGATCGTCTTGTGAAATTTCAAATCATGAACGTTCTAGTGATAATTGATTGGTCAGAGTTTCGGGAAAAGAAATTTATTTGAGTATGTATCTATCAAATGTGTGTACCCTTACCCACCTACTAACCTATATACTTATATTTAAGTGTGCAACACCTGATTTATCAACGATTAGTACCTATTCGATATAGTAATTAAAAGGTTCACTTAAACAAATTTCTATGATTATCTTCAAAAATTTCTTCGTGCAATACGAGTAATATTTTCCATAAAGTTCATCTCCCTAGGTTCCCCCTCTATCACTAAACTACGATCTGAAAAATATCACAATCCATACTTTACACAAAAACGTATGGCAATAGTGCTCAAATGAATTTTAGTGAATCTAGAGAAACAGTGAATGTAAACATATGCAACGCAAAAGTAGAATGATGTAGGAGCCGAGGAAGGCCAAAACTTACCTATCAGGACCAAATTGATCGTGATTTATCAGAAGGTGATGTCAGGAGTGAAAAAATGAGAAGAGCTATGAATGTCAAATAAGCGAGTGAAGCATGTAAGGACCGAGTCATGTGGCGCTCGGTTTTCTCTGCATATCCCGCAAGGGATTTGGCGCGAAGTTATAGCTAGATAGATCGAGAAATATCGAAAAACCTTGTCTTTCTTAGTAAGTAATAAATCAAATACCGTATCAAAGCGCGTGTCCTACTTGGTCATAACCAGATTTATTAATAATAAAGATTGTTAAATGGCATAGAGCAGAGCATCGCCATAAAGGTGCTCGTAGTGTGCTGTATTTAATCGGAAATGTTCTTTAGTATACAACATCGGGAGACGTACAACAATACGGCCCACCTGATGTAAAGCCTATGAACGCCTGCAATACATTAAGTATCAATCGTCAAAGTAGCGTTACTAACCACTGCGCCACCGAGCTCGTCTAATTACCGAGCTAAGAGCGAAAATCTGCTCACTGTCGAGATACAACAATAATAAACGAAAGTCTGTTGATGTTACAACTTTTCAATTTACAATTAACTATCATAAATTAACTGGAATTCTATGTAGGTATTAGTGAGAGTGTGTGCAACTTAGATAAAATTTGTGTATTGTTGTTTATACGCCGGGAGACGTACAAGCATACGGCCCACCTGATGTAAAGCGGTTATATATATATATTTATTCATTGCAATACATGAATACATTTTGACACTGTAACTATATAATACACAGCACAAATATACACATGAACCTTTTCAGGCACAGCAAGGTGAAAGAGAGAGGCAGACTTTTTATAGTTTTCTATCTTCTAAGTACCTACTTATTCCTTTATAGAATAATATGCTTTTGTATGGAGTAATTCTTTTATCAATTTAACAAATTTACCGGGCTGATTTTTCAGATTTGATATTATCAGCTTATTATAAACCTTTACGGACATTGAATAGGGACCTCAGCTATGTAGTACTAATTTAGATTTCAAATTTTTTAAGTTATTTTTGTAGCGCGATTTGTAACGACGGGGCATGTCTCCTAGTGTCGTACAAAAGTTTGGATATTTTCTAATAAATTTACAAACGTCTAAAATATTAAGTATAGTTATAGTATAGTTACCGTAGCCTATGAAAGCTTGTAATACATTAAGTATCACGCGCGCGGTGCCTCCTCTGCAGCTAACACAGCAACTCCTTAGAAGCTTACTGGTGACCTGACTCATACACTGGAACACAACAACCCTCCAGAGAGTTGTTATTTAGCTGCGGTTTTCTGTGAGGTGGAGTATTGCCCCAAACGGGCTACTTTGATGCGCTCTAACTTGCTTAAACATATATTTTCTAAATATAAATTTAATAATAAACAATATACATATATATATACATAATAAATAATTATATTTGTACAGTTAATTAAGCTCATAAACAAATTTTATGAATAGGGACATTATTAAAAGTCTTGACAGTTTGTAGTTAAACGATGAAACCCGATATTGTATAGATATCAACGTCAATTATCTACTTAAAAAAAGCTTAATACTTATATTACACTCAAGTATAAAATTACTATTAATAATTAACCCTAGGATCATTATTAACATTTACAGTTTGTAATCAAATAGGCGCTGTATCTACTGGAGGCTAGCTCATTATTATATTGTCATCAAAACTACACTCATTTCTCAAGTTTCACTATAATACGATAATTTGTAATGAAATTAGATTTTAATACATCTCACAGTTAAATTCTGGTCGCCTCCTGCTACAAAGCTCATAGTAAAGAAGTGAAATTATCTTGGGAAAACGATTAAGCTGGCAACTAATGTTTGCTTAAATAGTACTTTCCTATAAATAAATAATATGTATAAGATTGAGTTAACAATCATCGTCGTTATTCAAATCAATGCCATAAAACAAAAGAAGAATACGTTAATAAGAAAACATGTTGGTAACTTTCGAACCAAACCTAAAACAATAACAATGCCATGAATCACATGCGTGCCAGATGCATCATTAATGAAAGACAATATAATAGTAGAAAACGCTTTTCACCTCTGACTCCCATGTGTCTTTCACGCCTCGCGACTTGCTCTCCTTCATATTTCCAGAGAACGTCATCGCGAGTCCTTTGTTTGGTCCGTTGCACTTCACACTACTACCGGCTAACAACCCTGGAGGGGACGTTTAACCTCACTGTTGTTCACTGGACCAACGTATTAAGAAAAATAACTTCAGCACTGTCGCTTTCTGTAAACTTTTTGCCGGCTCGTCGGGCAGAGTGTAAACATTGTGTGCAGCGGAGTGCAGTGAGGTCGCGCGGGTCTGTCGGTCGCGTCTCAGGCGAGGACTGAGCGCGCGGGCTTCGGCGCCGCGGTAACGGGCACGGACTACAGTTAACTTTCTCTCAGCCCAGTCGCACGGCCATAATCTAAACGCCATCGAAAGTCGCCGCCGCCGGTGCTTCGCGGGTCAAAGCATCATATTTAGTTTTTTTACTTACCATGCAAGAATTTATAATTTTTCAATAACCATCATCATTATATATGGGCAGCATCTAGTGGAGAGTAATAAAGTGTACTCATATATAGCTGCTAACCGCGTGGAATTTGGTTTTACAAATCTTTCGAAGAAGCTCTAATATTTCCTGCATATAAAATAGCTTAAATATATCACGAAATATAAGCTTATGCTCTCACCTTGTAATAATTTTATCAAAATCCTTTAGTAGATTTTACGTGTGCAACGAACAAACAAGAGTAAGGCTGTTCTAACTTCTAAATTCACATCACAGTCCAGATGCTATTTTAAAAATATATGTATGTAGATCTTCACGCCAGGTCCCTTGCGGGGTAGGCAGAGAAAACCGAGCGCCATAAAACGCGGTCCTTATACACCACACTCGCTTCATAACACACACACACACACACACATTTATAACTGTTTTCATGAAATTATTAGACCCCATAAAAATGTATTCTAAGAATTAGACGTGTGCATATATAGTATAGTGAATACAACTTTCTACTACTAATCGCACAAGGTTTTATGCAGACAACCCAATAGGATCCGGAGATCGAATTTCTAAAAAAAATTGTGTACATTTCTTTTAAAGATATAATTTCGAAAGATAAGGAACTTCGCGAATATCATAGGTCCCATGCATATATGTTGCAGTACATAAATGTTGCATTATATCGGAAACTGTGTGAATATTCCCGGAATAGAGCCTTGTGAATGTTCCCGATTACGTTAGAAATTAACTACCTATTCATGGAAAGCTCGTGACAGTGAAGCTGAGTTATTACGTACTTTTAGTGTTGAATGCGGTTGTAGAATTCGTTAACTCTTTCACATTAAGCGGAGTGGTATAAAAATATAACTGTTGATAACAAACGAATATTTTATTGAGCCGTACACAGGAAACAATGACGCATTTGTTAAGGGATTCCGAAGGTAGTGGAGATGAAACAAAAACAATGAAGTATAAAACTTAATGTGTAATCATGGTATTTACAGGCTTATGTTATATAAAACAAGTAATTTTATGGCTATCATTAAATATACTTATTACAACATGTCATTAATAATTTACACAATATTTAAAATAAAAGCAACAGTATACAGGTTACTGAAGATAGCAATTATAAATTGTAATAATAGCACAAAAGTTACGTACGATATAAATGGAAATAAAAGAGATTCCATAATGTACATCATAATTAAATTATATACAAACATTATCAAAAAGAATGTTTATCGATATAATTGTAGAAATATACTAGTTTTAGGTATAGATTTTGTTGCCATTTTTAAATAATGTTTCTAGGAGTAAATACATACGTCAGAACGCTTGTGGACTATCATGTATTTTCGTCGCGTCTACATAAAAAGTAAATCACGAGTCGACATTCTCTATTCGACGCAGAATGTTTCGACTCTGAATTTTACGAACACGAAACGAATACGTGATAGTGCATAAGCACCCTTACGACATGCATTAAAGAGAACAAAACTACGTTAGTAATATTACAAACTTTAAAACAGGATATCCGTATCGACAATATTATATAGTATTTTTGTTCGAGTTGTTAATAGTCATTTCACAAATATACAGTGTGCACCGGAAAAGTACACCTCCGAAAGAGGTTGTAACTACACTCAAAACTATCGACAAATGAAAAAAAAACTCAAATTTTATTACTGTCCGATTCTTATTCCTTACTTTGGACTATATGTATAAAAATATTAATTTCGTTCAAATGCGTTGATTTTTATGATTACTCAACATTATTATGCTCACATTACCATAACCATTTATTATTATCTACCTTACCTATCTTGTTACCTTTCGAAGGCAATTTTTATTAATGCAAAGCCAAGTAACACAAGTGGATTGTTCAATGCGCCAATGGCATTACAGTGACCCTCATATAGCTGCTCCACAAAGCAAATTAAGGATAAAGTGCCTCCAACAACAAGGAAGCCACTGAACATTTAATGTATTAGAAAAAAGCGATTAAAACATGACGATGATGAATAAAACAATTTTTATTAAGATTAGATTCGTGATATTAATTAAATGAGCTTTGATGCAATGATGTTTGAGTAAAATAGAATATTTTTATGTATAGTCTACAATGAGTAATAACAATCTTAATTCATCAAAACAGGCAAGATTATTTTCTTTTGTCGATAGTAATCACTCTAATTTCACCATTGAAGGCTGCACACTTTTCCTCGACGCACGCTGCATACGTTATGTGGATGCTAATACCACTTTTTACCGATTCATTTTGAACGCGGACTTTTTAAAATAATACAACAAACTAAGACGAATCGTATCACATGTAATTGGTAAAATAATTATATCTAAACGTTTTGTGATGTCTGTTACGATTTGAATGTAGATTGGTTTTATTACAAAGCTGGGTTCGCTTCCGGGAATTCTATTTGAACAATTTCGTAGTAAAAATAATATGGATGGAGATTGCTTCTGAGAATTTCCAGTATCTAAGATATTCCCGAGTTTTTTTATATAGATTCTAGAAATTCCTTTTTTCTCGAAATATTCTGTTTTCATAGAACTAGCAATTCCCGAAATGCCAACCCCTATTTCAAACGCTGATCGAAGAAGCGCGTCCTCTCGTTCGCACATACGATAGGTATATTCGCAATTAAGCTAGCTAAAAGAATTTAGTTGAGCCTTAGATCTTTGGAAATCTGAATGTCTTAATTATTATAATATACCGATAAACATCTACAATTTAGCTTAATATTTTTTTATTTCAAGTCTAACAAAATCGTTTAGAAAAATAAGTCGTCATTTTGGCTTCCACTTTATTCTATATGGAATGGTCTCAAGAATAACCATTATAAACTTTGTAGCATGCTATACTTTTGCAAAATTTATTGTGAATACAAAACGAGTAATACGATCGAGTTGATAATGATATTATAAATATAGGTATTATTTCATATACCTACGTAGATAAAACTAATGCAAAAACTGCTTTACTAAATTGACATGTGCCCCAGACTGGTCATTGTGTGGTCCTAGGATACCATGGATCTACGAGTAGAAGAGGACACGGCATGTGTATTAAATTTCGATGGTAAGTCCTAATGTCATCTTGGTAAGCGCAACATTCAGTCTGTCGTTTGCGTTGATGGATCCGTTATATCTCAGTGTAAGTAGTGGAGTTTTCAAGTTCCATTCACGAGTCCTTGCATCCCGAACACTTCGTACCCTATTATGTACTCGTAGGTCCACGTAGCATATTCACCAGTCGCCATACTAACTGCTCGGCATCAAATGTAGCTCTCGGAAACACGTCACGCATAATGGCACCGCTAATGAACAATACATCGTCCCTTATAAAAGTTGTTTTATATTTAACTGATTCCTATCTATGAGTTTATATTACGAAGAAAATACCTATACAGTAATGTAAAAAATGTATCAACGTCAAAACATCAAACAATTAATCCAATTTAACTGACAGTAATATTATTGCTCTTTAATTATACTTTCGTGTTATGACACAACGATCGTTTTGTTGACGTACAAATACGCAATGTATCATATCCCAAACAATATACACGATATAATCTCGGAAGGCGTATATATAATTATTTAACACCTACAGCTTTATAAGAGTTATTCGATCGTTAATATTTAGTCCATTACATCAATACTTCGTTCAACGTTGAGTAACTTATTCTAGAGCTAGGCTAGAGCGACAAGATGATTAACAAGTTGTTCCCGCCGAGGTTGCTCGTGTGGTACAGGATGCACAACATAAATTATCTACTCGTCTCGTCTCCCTTTGAGCTCGCCATCAGTGCACTAACCGGCTATACTTTACAACAATGACGATATATCCGCGGGTCCTATCATCACCCAATCTTTCCCTGTACTTAGAAATAACTTCCCACACAAGCATTACCTTAATAAACGTATTCACGAGTTTTTTATACCACATATGAAATACCGGTTACTTTGGGATTTAATTTTGACATTTAATTCAATATGGAATAAACATTATGTTTAAACGTAAATGTTAAAGATACTATATCAAAGGATAAGAGATAGGTGGCATATCAGGTTTAGCCTAATTTTGAGCAAACTTAATATTGCGCAGAATGTAATAGTTTTAGAATGTAGCAATCATCGCACAACACAAGTAGCTACTAAAACATATCTAGTATGTATGAGCGAACCTCACTAAAAGTCATTTGATGTAGTACATCTTTTGGAAGCACTCCTAGGATGGTCCAAGTTGACGGATACAAATGAAGAAATATTGCCTGGTAGGTGGTGGCCAATATAACACCCATACGCTTACCTCGACAATTTTAATAATCGAGAGGAGACTGTAATTTGACTAAATAGATCGTTCATAAAAATTGATTACGAGAAAACCAGTGGTAGATAACTCACGCTCCAACAATTATAATGTCGGAACAACAAAGTAAACAGATTAAGATATAAAAAATAAACTGTACTTAAATTACACAGTTTGCTTTAATGGATGTTAATATGCAAATAATTTAGCTCTCTGTTCACTACGGCAACACTACTAAACTCAACGTGTGAAATTAATGAAAACTTGTGACAACGGGACAGTAACGCCAAGTGAAATAAATATTTTCTCGAATCTAGCTTAATGACTACAAAGCTAAAAGCTAGCAATATAAGAAAAAAATCACAAAACTACGAATTTCCTATGTCGGGGATACGTCTCACATATCAAAATAATTCACTCGTAAATCTCACAGTTCACCGAGCTTGAAGCGCATAATCTCCACCACAATAAACAGTATCACTAACCTTTCTCGAAGGTCAATTTAAAGAATGTATAGGTACGCTTAGAATACGTCAACTTAACATAAAACGATACCATAATAATAAATTGTACTCGGCAATAACTACAACACGAGAATGGGTACACAAGAATAAAACAAGATTGCACTCACGTACGCATTCGCAAAACTGTAAACAGCGGTACAACGCAACTTTAGAATAATCAACACTTTACCGATGCCATTTGGTAAGTTATTGCATACGAATCTTCCGGAAAATGGAAGGTAGTCAATATATAAATAATGTTAAAAATCACAGGTGCGGCCACGTTCCGATGATCGAGGTGAATTAAGTCGTAGACCTCCGTCGCCGAGTGTGTAGGGTGCTCGTGTGGCCGCGTGTGGGCGCTTCTGGCCGCTTGTAGGTGCGTGTTAGCGCGTATGGGCGCGTGTGAGTCTGTTGCTCGTGGCTTACGCGCCACGCTGCAGCAGCCGCCGCGCGGCGTACTCCCGTCCGGCTGTCCGCCGCAGCCGTCATGGTCTGTGGAACCTGCCGCCAACAATATTCACCGTGAAACGGACGACCTCACTAACTCAGTGGTAATATTAGATAATTGGAGTATTACCATGTTTTGTGCCATACCAAATAACAGCTATAAAATTACACCGATTTGACGCGCCGCCATCGAGATGCCAGAGAAGTATTGTGATTGTGAAAGATAGTACGTTGTACGATAATTTTACAAGTACTCGTCCGAGCGTTAATCCCGATCGCGTCCTATGATTTCGCTTCGGAGCCCAGGGTCCGCTAGCAGTCAACACTACCATCTTTTATCACCATCATTAGCAGTAACTATCAATAGAGGTAGGGCGCATCAAAGCAGCCCGCCGGGGGAAATACCTCCAACTCACAGAAAACCGCAGCGAAATAACAACTCCCTAGAGGGTTGTTGTGTTCCTGCGTGTGAGTGAGGTCACCAGTAAGCTCCCAAGGAGTTGCTGTGTAAGCAGCAGAGGAGGCATCACGCGAGTGATAATTAATATATCGTAAGCGTTAATAGGCTACGGTACCCGCTTTACATCAGGTAGGCCGTATATATTGAGTATATTAGCTGCTGACAGCATTTATTTTTGATCGCTTTAATCTGAAAACTGTTCATATTTTGTGTGTTCAATTTTGTTTCATACCCAATGAGTTACCTAATATGTGACTTTTTTTATACAACGTCGGAAGGCATTCAAGCATACGGCTCGCCTAATGTAAAGCGGTTACCGTAGCCTATGAACGCTTGTAATACATTAATTATCACTCGCGCGATACCTCCTCTGCTGCTAACACAGCAACTCCTGAGGAGTTTGCTGATGACCTCACTCACACGCAGGACCACAACGACCCTCTACGGCGTTGTTATTTGGCTGAGGTTTCTGTGATGTGGAGGTTCTTCCCCAGTTGGGCTGCTTTGATGCGCCCTACCCCTCTTAATAACAACCAGATCAAGACAAACGGATATGGTCATGCACACAAATGTTTGTCTTCTGTGGGAATCGAACCCACGAGCGCTAGTATCAAAGTCGCGTCACTCACTACTGCACCGCCGAACTCGTCAAACTTAACTTTGTCTTTAGCATTTATAGGTTCCAATACATCATCCTACAACATTTTATAAAATAATTTAGGATGACTTAATATGATGAAAAATTTTTTTTTATATTAGTACGTAATAATTATTAAATGATTAATGTTAAAACTTATTTTTTATTCATCATAAGCAATTTGATTTTACCTTTCCATAATTATATCTTATATTCCTCAAACTCCATTAAAACAAAAACTCTGAGATATAAAAAGAACATGGGGTAAAAACTACACTAAATTTAACCATATTTTTTTTTATTGCACTGTTTCCAAATTTTATTATTGATAACACTAAGTTTGCCGAAAACATTCTTTTATAACTAAATAAGTCTGGCCATAAATACTGTTACATAAAAACTTTTCTTTTTATATATTCTTTTCGTGTTTATTATTAAATTACAAAGGAGCGTTAATGATAATAGGATTGCAATGATTGCCTGGCACAAAGTGGGTATGAAGCCTGTCATATTCAAGACACTTCAAAAGCTTAGTATCAGCCGTATGTTTGCATATCGTACTATCGATAGATATACCAACACTTCCTCTGTTGAAGATCATAAAAGACCGGGGCGATCGCGTGCTGTTAGATCTACAAAGGCTGTTAAAGCCAGAATTCGCCGAAACGCCATTACGAAACAAAAAATCTTATCGCGAGAAATGCAGATTCTCGCTAAGACTCTGTTGCGTGTAATAAAATAAGACCTGAAGCTCGGCGCTTATCGTCGATATACAGGACATGCCCTAAATCAATCCCTACAGTTGAAGAGAGTGGATCGACCAATACGCTGTCCCGATACGCAGGTGAAAGGCACAGAAATATCCTCTTTACTGATGAAGAGCACTACTACAAGCAAAAGTGTACGCACACGGTTCTAAAGAAGCTGCCCAAGTGGTCGGAAAGGTACAACGTGGTCATCATCTTACATCTGTTATGGTTTGGTAGGGGGTGTCTTATCAAGGGTCACAAAGCTTCATTTTTGTGAAAAAGGTGTGAAGACTTCAGCCAAAGTATATAAAGAAACTGTCTTGAACCGTTTTATGACAACTCTCAGCTCACTTTTATATCGTAGACTTTCCAGCAGGACTCTGCACGTGGTCCCAAGGCACAGCCCTCTGGCCCTCGTCTAACCCAGATCTGAACCCTTTAGACTACAAATTATGGTCAGTTTTAAAGGACATGGCCTGCTCGAAACGGACACGCCGACTATTGTCTCGGAAGAAATCTCTGGTGCAAGCAGTGGCTAAATTCCCCATGGAAACAGTGCGTAAATCCATAGATTCGTGGCCAGACAGATTAAATGCCAAATCAAAACCAAAAGTGGCCATTTCGAATAGAATACTTTTTTTTACTTTTTGCTTTAGACTTCCATAAATATGTACATATAAGTTTCATTAGGATTACATTACTTCATAAAAAAAATTATACATAATCATTTGTAACAGAACTTATAGCCGGACTAGGTATATACGAGTATTTTAGTTAGATGCTTGCAGTATTGTAGTGAATTAAGACTTCATCTTTGGCACGCCCCACAAATCTGTCGCAATGTGTGATGTTTATGAATATTATAGCTCTGTGTCAGACTATGCAGCTATTTCTATTTGCCACAATAATGTTTCTCACCTGCGTGTATTTTTATTGTTATGTTAATGAATAATCTACCTTTCATTACCAATGCATGCAAAAAAAGTGCCGTATATACCTGGTGAGGTGCTTGCTCTCCTCGTGCACCGCCATTTCTGAACTCTTAAACTCGTTGAGTTCGCGGCGGATGGCAGCCTTGTCGCGCGGTGTCAAGCGCGTCCACGGTTTATCCGCACGACGGTCGTAGTCATGAGCCTGGTCCAAAAACAATATATCGATTACAACACGAAAGTTATTGTTCACGGCTGAAAAATGTATACGATGTGATAACGTTATGATTTTCCACATTTAAAAAGTGAAAAAAAGATATTGTTATCACTCCATTCCACTTCGTTAGGTTAAGAATTATTACGATGGGTTCCACTGAAGAGTGATGAAAATATTATACATTGTATCTTCTACTATTTCCTCATGTTGTTGAAAAAAAACTCTATACGTGCCTCGACCGGGAATGGGATTACTGGATTCGTATTATAGCCGACCTTGCTTGTGGTTCGAACCTAAACACGACTATCGCTAGTTTTCCGGATGCCGGAAACTAGCGACAGCGACTCTACAATTCATCCCTTTATACACCCCATTTAACCATTACAGTTGGTTTTTGAAAACCTGTTTCAAGAACATCATTAAAATGTTTGACATAATTTTAAAACCAAGTAGTCTACACCGGGAGACAAAAACGTGTAACGTCGGAATTACAATAAATTAATGTATTAAAGTACACTCATCCAGAAAAACGGGAGTCATGTTATATTTATATTATAGTATATAGATTGATATTTCGATTCCTGAAAATATTCGTTTAAAATGTGAAGAATTTACCTTTACAAAACTCCCATATGTAGTTGAACAAAAGTTTTATGTTAACTTAATAAGCCGGTGCAGTGTGCTACTCCTGAGTTACTGTGTTGACGCAGAGATTTTTAATTGATGAGAAAAATGGCCCTAATGAAAGTATTGCGATTCCGAAATATTTTAGTTTGGACAAGACATTTTTCTATATAGTAACTATGCTATTTCACCGCTACGGGTCGGGAGTGAATCAGAACGCGTAGCTCGTATTCGTCAACATCGTGGCAATTATCGGCTTATTGGATAAAATATGTCAGAACCATTGATCAGTAGGCTTAAGTCGCAGAGATATTTAGGCGCTAAAACACAACATTTTCAGGGAAGGTGGCGTGCCTTCACGAGCCATCAAATGATTTATAGGTTTGTGATCATACACAATTCATTCATCTCATTAAATTATAGTGTTATGTACGAAACACCTGTAAATACCTACATATTCTTGGACAGTGTCGAACGCTAAATATACCTAACTCAAATTATAAGTCAGTTCAACAGAAAATTAAAAAAATACAAAAGAATTAATATATTTGCTTTTAAAAATGAACAAATGAATAGTGTTTCAAAAGTAAGAAATAAGTGGCTAGTAGGATTTTGCAAAAAAAAAACTTTCTTTTTATGTTAAGTACCCTGTTTGGTAGGAGGCCAAAAAACCCACCACATGTATTTATGTTAAAATTCATACACATATCGTTTCCTTACCTGTGTAACCTCTATATAATCACTGAATCGGATAATCTTCTTTTCCTTAAGCTCATCTACTGTGGGTCGGAAACTAAGTTTGCGCAAGAGATACCGCTTCTTTTCTTCCTTCTGCTTTTTTTCTTCAGCTGGGGACTGACCTAGATAATAGAAATGGGACTTGATATATTCTGTATTAATATATTTATTGTTTTTTTTTATACAAGTCGAGTAGTAAACAAGCATCTGATGTGGAGCGGTTACAGTAGCTCATAGACTCTTATAACCCAAGGACCATCGCCCGCTGCAAACAAAACAGATGTAAACGAAACACTTTCTGATGTTTTGTATACGCAGGAGCACAAAGTGCCTTCGATGTAATTGTTATTTTGGGGCGAAGTTCTGAAAATCTGGACGTAGTTCTCTAGTCGCTTTTGATTAAACACCGTTATGGGCTAATGTAATGCGTATGTAATGCGCTCTCGGTGCACTATTTGATAGTCTCCAGTGCCCCATGTGCTGGTAAGACAGATCCAAAAAATACCGACCAGACATTAAATTGAACGAAATAGTCATAAGTCAATGATTTTTTGATCAGTCATAATTTATTACAATATAACAAAAAAGATCTAAAAATATATCTTGCGCTTTACGAATTATTCAAATATTTTCATGATTATTTCATCAAATCGTTGTAAAACTGTGAAAATAAAATATACAGTTATAATTTAAAATGTATTTCGAATAGAACCATTTAAATTCAATACTAAACATTTTATTAAGTATATATTTATATTTTTATTTCTATTATACAATGTCGAGAGCTCGATGGCGTCGTTGCGCGTGTCATTCTAATCGAACACGCAGTTTAAGCAAAATCCACCGCAGCCTATGGATGGGTGTATCTATCTCGAGTTTCTCGGTGCTTCGGAGGGCACGTTAAGCCGTCGGTCCCGGCTGATGTCGATAGATGACAGCCGTTAAGCAACTCAGTGGCCCTCGAGCGGCATGAACACACTGGCCTACGCCAATACGCATTTGAGCAGCGTGGTGGAGTATGCTCTAAACCCCTTCGGTTGAAGGGAGACCCGTATCCCTGCAGTGGGACGAGTAAGGGTTGATGTGGTGGATACAATGTCGGGTCGGGAAGCGTACAAACATACCACCCACCTGACGCAAATAGGTGCCCCTAGACTATGAACGCTTGCAACACACAAATTATCGCTCGCGCGTTGCTAAGTCTGCTGCTAATAAAGGAGAACACCTTAGGAGCTTTCTGGTAACCTCACTCACTCTTAGGAACACAACAACCCTCCAGGGAGTTATTTGGCTGCGATTTTCTATGAAGTCGATGATCTTCCCCAGATGGGTTGTTTTGACGAGTCCTACCCCTCTTGACAAAGATACAGTTTAGAATAGAAAACAGAAGTATACAGAACTATCAATAAAACCGGACAAGTGCGAGTCGGGCTGAAACACGAAGGGTTCTGTATTAAAATATAATATTTATTATGAATCCGCGTTTTCAGTATTTTTTTGAAATTGAAAAGTTGTAAATTCCTATCTAGTTAATTTTTTGAGATCGACCACATAGGTAATAAAAATGGTCTAAAAGCGTCAACTTCATCGGCCTTCAATTTTCATCATTGTTGATGACAAAAAAGCTAAAATACATGTGTCATTTTACTTAATGAACACTAAACAATGCTAGAATGAGAAATCTATTTCTGCTCCCAGTTTCGTATGGGAAACAAAAATAATTAAATAGATTTTTTCGTAAACATTCTACACAATATATCAATTTCAGGATTATAACACGTTTCGTTAACGAGTCATAAACCTGTAACATGCTGACTGACAGCAGAGCGATAGCAATACTCCGTTTAGGTACGGAATCCTAAAAATGAAAAAGGAATTTTTAATGTATATGCTCTTAAATATTTCTATTTATCTTAAATTTTATAATCATCAACATACGAGTATTTATGACTATCATCATTTCAGCCCGTATTCCACTGCTGAACATAGGCCTCCCCTCAAGAGAACCATTTGCCTCGATCCTGTGCCACCTACATCCATCGCCTCGGTAAACCGCTTGAGGTCACCGCTCTATCTAGTTGGGGTCGTCCCACACTGTGTGTACCACACCAGTACGGGGACGCCATTCGAGAACCTTTCTTTCCCAGTGGTTGACGTTTCTACGAACTATTTGGCCACTCCACTGCTACTTCAGTTTGCTTCTCCTTTGGGTTATGTCCTGACTCTATCACGCATAGAAATTCCGAGCGAACTTGAGCTTCCCCATACGGCCCGCAGTGAAGGGCCATATCTCAGTTCCGTATGTCATCACTGGCAACACACAGTTTATGAACTCTTTGCTCTTCAGGTTTTGTCTTCAGTCCTAAGTTTAGGTAGTTCTATTTGACATATACTTCAAATTACAGACTTAAATTTTATACTCATTAGTACAAAACTATTTAAAGCTAATTTAAATTAGAAAATTTATGTATGTTCTGTTATAATAGGAAGATAGAAATCTTCCTATTATAACAGTAATAGGAAGATAGAAATCTTCCTATTATAACAGTACATACATAAACACTCGACTAATCAAAAATCATTGACTTTAGAATTATAAAACGATATATTTTGTAGGTACCTGACAACCTACCATAACCCAATAAACCCAATAACAGTGTATGTTACATACATACACTGTTATTGGGTTTATTGGGATAGTAAGGAATAATCGTACTTACTTTTCAATATGTTTCTCTCTACAAGTTCTTCGGCGGTGGGCCGCATCGACAGTCTGCGTATCAAACGTGCGCCTATCGCTTCCCAAGACTCTTGTCTTTCATGCTCACTCTGAACCACCAATATGTTTCTGTGACCAAATCAATCATATTTTAAATCAATTAATATAATAATAGGCTAGTTTTAGCTTTAGTAATAATATGACAGTAGTTCCTGACGTAACTTTCTACACGAGTCCGTACGTTAACGATAAAGATTTATTCGCTACACTTGCCGACGGGCACAAGTAACCGGGCGACAATATAAAATTTGCCAAAGATTGCCGAAAATGTTTTCATAATGGCTGATTAACACAATCTCTTGGCTAGATCCCAGCACCAGTAGGCTCGATTAATTAATTAAGGCCACGTTATTCACTCAAATACTACACGTGCGATTGTAACACTTTTTACACTATTAAAAACCATCGATGACTAAAAACTGATGGCTTCAATGCCACTGCCAAATTACAATGCTAATGCCAATATTGCACTGAGCACAAAAACAGGAAGAAATAAACTGCTGATAACAATGACTTTGCCCGTCGATGCAAACAAAAATAACCCTCCCAGGCGCGTGCTGCCGCCGCGTTTACTATGATCATTACGTGTAGCGTGGTGCTACTTCGTATATACATGATTCTTTAGAAATAGTAAACTTTATTGAGGCCATACCTTTCTTGAATCGGGCCAGTGACAAAAGTTGATCAACTTTTACTAAGGAACCGATCCAAATGTTGCGAAAAATTACCAACTTTCCCCGAAATATTTAAGACGATAGATATATGTAGGTACTGGTATTATAGTGGAAATTGTTTAACTATAGACACTGAGTAGCGTCTCAAAATTACGAAATGATCTAACATATTAAGAGACCTAATATATATAATTACAAATATATTTATGAACTAACCTGACATAAGGCCTCATTATTAAAAACTCGATCTACAATCTGTGATGTAAGCCCAATGTAGCTACTATTAGGTACACTACTGAAAATTCGTTGATAAAGTTACCAGTCAGTAGTGCTAATGATAAGTCTGAGTCATCCAATTACTAATGTATATATTAGTGGTTGCCCACCGAAGCTATAACAGTGCGATTCTCTACATCGGAGTCATCAGTGGCTCAATATAATCGCCCACGTTCGTCGTTTTCGGCACACGCTATTATGTTCAAAACGCATTTTAGAACCGGGTTACCTGTGCAAATTTAATGAAATCTTATCCGTTTACCTCGGAAAACATTTTCATTAGCTGAAGGAAACAGTTAGACCACTCTCAAAATTTGTTACAAAAATATGGCCCCAGGAGATCCGGTCTTAGAACATTCATTTTATACAGGACAAATTTATTATTTTTAATTTGAAGATGTCTTTTGGTTTAGTCGGGAATTAATTATATAAGTCCTTTGTAACGTACACACATCAAAGTTGAGTATAGTTCAAATAAAGTTTGTATTAATACACATGCATCATGTCCAACCTATACAGCAACATGGAGAAAATTGGGAAGTTGACTAAGCTAAACAGAAATACCGTAAAAGAGTCACTCACCCTTATAACCAAATGACAAAATATATCAGAAAATATAAATCGTTTAGAATATAATATATTTTTTATTAATGACACATAATACATACATATTTACAACTATTTATACATATACAAAATTCCCATTTTTCCCTGTAATATAAAGTAATTAATTTTGACTAAGTTATTAATAGCCTATTCCAAACATCTACCGATATGTCTAATTTGCACGAACGCTTTTTCCACATTTGAATGTGCAATACCGTTCATATTTTATTTTAATCAATGCAAGGAAAAAGCGAAAGCGCGATAAAACGTGGCAAAAGAAGTGCTCGTGCGAACAAAGCCGTAGGAAACCCAACCCCAGCTGTGACATGAACATGGTCATGATTGATGTTTACCATTATGTTCATTAGAACTTTCTTAAAAGCGGATGTCGTTGCTCCATACCTGTTGATCAGCTCCTGCCTGTCTGGCCGCAGCGCTAGTTTGATGTTGAGACTCTCCTTGCGCGCGAGCTTGGCGGCCACGCGCTCCGACTCCGTAGCATAATCGTCGCGGTACTCTCCCTCCCATGGGCGCGCGTTTTCCTTGTTCTCCGCAGCGGTGCCCACTCGCACCGGTCTGCTACTGTTTGTGTAAAATATTACGTTCTACAATGTGGAATATAATTAACGCAATCCCCTTTAGGAACAAATTCCTTCAGTACTTGAATAATAGAAAGTCAAACAAAGCTGATTTTTGATAATGGAGCTGTTTATTATAAAGTTCAGACGTTTAGGTTCTCTCTTCCTATAGGGGAGCATTAATTACACATTGTGTTTAAGATAATGTACTTGTATTGCGCGAATTATCTAATGAATTTATTTGCGTGGTGGCAACATTGACTGCATAAAACAAAAGGTAATAACTTTAAAATAAATATTTTAAAATGGAAAAATTCGGCTCTCCTCAAAGTATTTCTCCATTTTAAAAGTAATTAAAGATTTTATGGCATGTTCACCAAAAACAACTATAAAATATACACGTAAAGTTTATATCTGGTAATGAACATATTACTGACACATATGATTTATTCTATTGTTTTCTCTATGATATGACAATATTAACTAGAGCAGTATTACGAAATTGTGACAACTACACATAGTATGTTATATTCAAAACAATTAACATGGACGCAGAAATCTAATTTAAATTAATACAACAAGCACAAACCGAAATACATTTATAACTCAGAGTAATATCTAATAAACTAATAATCATAGTACTGTTGAAATCAAAATAAAAGTCAATTTAATAAACAACTAAAAACTAACTTTCCTGTGTAAATTCGGAGAAAATAATACATTTACATGCAACACAGAATAAACGATGTTTAAATAAGTATAAATACTCAATACACAACATTATGTCATTCATCATTCAGATCAACAAGTATGAAATGTTCACGATTGCAAATTAATTTTGACTTTTCAACAGCGTTTTATAAATTCTTGATGTTTCATAGATCTGTAATTAGTTGAGTGTGATCTATAACTAGTGTGAAGCATCACACTAGTTATGTGTTAGTTTTTCAGTCTATGATGGCATTGTAGTGGAGAGAGCATCAGACACATCAAAGAGTGAGTCAAGACAGAGATGACAGTTGGAAGCGTGCAATGCACGATGCATGGTTTAAAGGCGAAGCGGACCGTCGGGAGGTCTCTGGGCGAAATGGCGTGGTTAGACAACATTGGCAAAACGTGTGGGACTATTACCATATGCGGATCCTCGGTTTGGGCGGCGGACGTCTGCTCGCCGGCGCATTATGGAAATAAACGTTTAACTTTCACAATTACGCCCACAACACATACTAATATTGCGTTTTATATATGCTATGACTCAAATTTATTGAAGTCATAGAAAGCGAGTAATTTTACAGTTTGTCGGTGATCAAATTGAATTGAAACGAGTAGCTGATATAGACAATCGTTTCCATAATAAAATGTGTTGATCGTCGATGTTATTGTATATACATGTGGGTCACTGACCTCGATTAATACCACTGGACTTTCTTTGTTACATATATAAAAGGACATTTTCAAAGGACTGTTCTCATTACAACGATATGTGATTTTTATTACTACTACAATTAATCATTAATTTTAGTTCGTTGGACACTCTCTTAATTCTAAACGTGCAGCACCAGAATAACGCCAATCAAATAGGTATAAAATTATTTAGGCCCGCTGATTGTACTAATAACAGAGGTCAGTGAAACTTGAAACTAACAGCCGGTATAAATTGTTTCTATAATAAAATGTGTTTTTAAGACAGCACTCGCTCGAATATTATGTATTTACAGGTGATAGAGGAAGTATGATAGGATGTATACTGACTTGAAGCTGGCGTGATGATGGTCTTGACGTGGCGCGAGCGGTGTGGCGAGCGGTGTGCCGGCGGGCGAGGCGGCCGGCGCCGGCCGTTTCTTCAGCGCCGACTTGAGAGGCACTGCATTGAAAATGGGTTCTTTAGGTGGGATCTCTTCGACGCGATTTGTATCCGCGCCTATCGTGATGGGCTCTATGTCTTCTTCCTCGTGGTCGTCCTCCTCTTCGGCTGATAATAAATAATAAATATGTTGTGTTACAAATAGTAAATTCAAATAAACAACTGCCACCCTCTACTACCGTTTATTATTCTTCGGTCTTCGTGGTGATATGTCTCCCTCTTAACGTTCACGAATATTTGACATCCTGCGTGCATGCTGCTGTCGTTTTTGGTTTGGGTGTTTTTCTTAATAAATATAGTTGTACTTTATAATTTACTGAAAATTTAATAGCAAGTTCCCTAAACTAAAATTAAAATTATTTACGTCCATGTGCTCAAAACAGTTTCATTTCCACGTTTAATAGTTTGCATAAAACTATTCGGATTATAAAAAAATATTTAATGTTAATTAATGAATGACAATTAAATAAATAATGGTTAAAAAGTGTAAGTTACTATAATGGCTAGTTTTCATTAATAATGGATTTATAGAATATATGATCTTGTACTTGTGCACGTTCAGAATTTACAACACCCTAGTGAAAATGATCGAATATTTCGCATTAATAGTTCGCAAAAAAAATACAAATTACGATATTTGAAAATATCTTTTACTGATGGGCACGTTTATCCATTGACAAACATGTATTTAAGTTCCTTTGTTATCCGGTATCTAATAACTTATATACTTACGAGTAAGTTTTTAATTTTGAACATGATGCTATGTAAATATGTCCTTTATCGTATTTACTGTTTATTTTATCTACAATATTTAAGTCTCTTGCGAGATAGGCACAAAGAATAGTTTCTTTAACATGTTTAAGACAGTCATTAATTATATATTTACAGGTCGAACGTACAGGTTACGTGCAATTTTAGTATTACTAATGATTTTACTAATTGAAATATGCATTGATACACTGTCTTTGTCTTTGTCGTATGTGGGGACTATTCATTCTAATTAAAACACTTAGATGAATTTTACAATTATAATGACGACAGGATTGCTATAAATCCCGAGAGTGACATTTAATATATCTATTGTGAAGAAATGATGACGTACGAAAGTGAGTTGGACTGAAAGAGAGTGTCGGTGTTAAGATAAGAAAGGGCATGCTCCGATGTTTTCGTTCACCGCCGAGCAAGTGACAATTACAAATACGTGCATGAAACCAAAACACGAATATAGTGATATATGCCAGGATTCGAACCGGGGAGCAATAGGTCGATTCTACATATATTATATATTGCTATATTCTTTTTTTTTCATTTGGAAAATAATGGTGCATGTAAAATAAAAGTAGCTGAGGTGATAATCATAGCAGCGGTTTCGGAAACAACGATCGACGGCTGCCGCATTTCATGCAGAAGTACTTACAGTCAGATTGAGGATGTTGTAGCATCACATGTTGATGGTGATGACGCGTAGGGCTCGGCGAGCTGAACATCGGTGGCGGTGGGATGGGCCCGATCTCGGAGACGGCAATCGGCGGCTCCGGCAGTTCCGATAGCACCAACGGCTCGTCGCCGCCGCCGTCTCCACCCGACGTGCCGTATCCGCCAACTGGAAACAGATATTTTTTTATACCAATCGGATGGCAAATAGCTTAAATAGTTGGCATTGTCTATATCATCATTTATATATAAAAAGAGGATTTAAAATAGAATCTAACACCGTATTCACTTGGGTTTGAGTCAAAATGTTAACAAACCATAAAAAAGGTGTCGTTTTTTACGTTTTGCATGTTAATAAATATTATAAAATCACCACTACAATTGCTACAATAATTTTTGTTTTTACACATGATATACTCTCTACGTAAATATATTCTCTAAGCAATTTTCATGACTGTTGGCATTATAAATGATCTAAAATTGTTGTGTATTTAAAAGGTTGAGCTCATTATTATAGTTCCCAATGAAAATTAACAGTTAAGTTGTTTTTGTTAGTTATAGTAGTGTTACGTTTTGATATTCTGTTATTGTTGAGTTTCTGGTATGCAACGTTCTTTTCTTTATATAAACTCAGCATAGTGGCCCCGCTTCGCCTGTGGCTTCTTCAGAGCATTCACCGCGGTAAAGGCGCTAAGCTTGCGACCCAATGTCCCTACGAAATTGAAGAGGTTCTAGGTTTTTGGTGACCACTTCGTTGTCGATTATGCGGATAGCCCGAAGCTGCAACCTATCGAGAGCCTCGAGAAGATATTGTACGGAACCGTCCCAGAGATGCGAGCTATACTACACGCAAGACCGAACTTGAGTCTTATAAAGTAGACAAAGCTGGTCCGGCGCGAAGAACCGAGGGACCCTGTTCAGGACTCAGTTCAGGAGTATTTTGGATGCTGTTGAGATGAGGCCTTCAATGTAATTTCTTTGGTTAAGATTGCAGCAAATATCCATGCCTAGCATATTCAGGCCATCTCGCATACTGCGGGAAATGCCCTGAAGACTGAGAATGGGAAGGAATGTTGACATTTTTGTTGTAAACGTGCACGCCTGCGTATTCTTGGCATTAAACGCAACCAGGTTATTGGAACCCTATTTACTAATGAGATCCAAAATTCGATTAAGCTCAACGACAAGATTCTCACGCTTCTCATCGATTTCTTTCCGACCAGCACCGGGCCGACCGAAATATCGTCCATGGCCTGTACTGTCATCTGCAGAGCAATTAATATTACCAAGTAGCAGCATGTTATTGATATGAAGAAGAAAGAGGGTGGACGACAGAACGGAGCCCTGTGAGACACCGGCATTCACATGACCTGTGAAGCGCATCCATCTGCAAAGATGCGGATTCTACGCTCATGTAGGAAGCCAGCAATCCAATTACAAAGCTGGAGGGACAGACCGGCTAACTGTCATGGATACGCCATGTTTATCGACTGCCTGCCAGAAGTGTGCCACCTACGCTAGAAGATCACCTGTTGATCGTTTTGGTCTAAAACTATACTGCAGGTGGTCAGCAGTAGAGAAGGCCTCTTGACCAGCGATATCTGATATTCTGATAGGTTGGTCTACCAATTGCGTCAGGCTGTGCGAAAGAGAGAACGCGTGGGCGGTGTTTCCTGCATGGTTTGTTATGGAGGATTCCAACCAGGAGTCGTGGTGTGAGTTAAAGCTCCCAAACATGCCATCTCTGCAGCAACCCGGGGTGGGTACTACTAATGTTTGGGGGGCATTTGCTCCTGCGCTTCATCTACCGCCCGACTCGTGTACTCCAAGATCCGAGTCGTTTCCTTGTCCCTAGTATGGGTTTGGTATAAGCACATGTAAATACGGCTCTGAAGGCTCAGGTTTACATGCACCCAGAGGAAAGGAAAGGAGGAATCCTCTAGATAGCGCAGACAGCGACAGCATACATCCGAGCGGACAAACTAACAGACACCGGTTTTCGCGAGGAAATTCTCGTGAAGCAAGTATCCGGGGTAGTGGAGGCAGGACGTGTCCGCTAGACGCTGGATCTGTGTCTCAATCAGGAAGAGCATGGCGGGTCGTGGCGCCTCAACGTATTAGTAGACGGCATTAAGGTTTGAATGGTGTCCGCGGATGTTAGCGAACTCAACATTGAACAGGGTAGTGGGGGGAGTGCAGCGCTGTATGACCGTATATTCCTAATTACAATGTCATGAGAAGAAAAGCGATGCATGAAAAGGGAGAGATTTGCCACGACATAGGAGAAGAAGCGCGGTGGACTGTTTGTCCATTAGATTGTCGACAAAGGAGCTGTACTGATCCGGTGGACGGAAAAGTCCTTGAACCCCCTTGGGGTCGTCACCGGGTCCTCAGTAACCGGCACGACGGTCTACACCAAGATCATGCACGGTATGAACGGGCAACCTCTCTATGTGGTTAGACTTGATTGGGGCCCTGTACTATACCGTCGTCTGCTAGCGGAACAATCGTTTCAACGGGTCGCCCTGACCGGCGGCTCAGCTCAATCCTCCTGACAATGGATAGACAGAATCTACCACTGTTCCGGCAATGTCACACCAACAATCCCCCGAGCATTGATTGTACACCAGCTGAACCCGAAACGCGACTTACATGTACGTCACTTCACGGGTGTTTTGTCGTGTGTACGGTGATAACCAACCAGGCGGGTATTACCCCTACTACCGGCTGAGAAGCTGGAATCTCAGGAAACCCTTTAATCGCCTCTTTCGACACCCACGGGAAAAGACGGTGATATTTAGTATTCTTTCTCCGTCACTGAACGGATAAAAAATGTTTATGTTCTGAGTAAATGAGTGAACCTGAACCTAGTACTTTAGTACTCAGGTTCACTCATTTTTACTAATTATTTTAGAACCGAGTACTTTACTTCGCCGAAGAAACTCCGTTTCAAGCGTAGTCCAATGCGTTCTACGACAAGGAGACTGTTATTAATATATTAAGGCGTGTAGAAAAGACATGGCCTCTGTACATCAATTCGTAAGCTTAAAAACGTATGTTTTCATTGTTTACACTTTGTCTCATGCACGACATAACGCCCTTTTAGGGCAATTTGTGCCATTAATATCAAATATCTTCAGTATTCTTAGTTGTTCCATCGTCTGTCGACCCACTGCTGGACAGCCTTCCAGAATGCTTTCCATCGCATGTGATTCTTCGCTTTCCTCATCCAGCCACTTCTGCCCACGCGTTTGAGGCCATCGTCGTCGAGACATGCGAGGCCTAGACTCCATTTTTTTACGAATTTTACGCTACTTCTGCCATCATTGACTCGTGAATTACCAGCCCGCTGCTATTTCTGTTTGTTAATTTTGAAGGATAGGCCATGACGTCGTTATATTAAGTCGCCGAATTCAGTAAAAGCCTTTGATTTGGTCAAAGCAAATAAAATGCAGCTTGTTCTTTTAGAACTCAATGTTAGAAAAGGTTAGGAACTGAGTGGTTGTGTACGAAGAAATGCTTAATAGTACTAAAAGGCCAAATTAGTTAAATACGCGTCAGATTCGCTAACTTATTTGAGAGTATTGTATATACATACCGTTGCCAACATCTCCTTGATAGCATATCCGCCGTGGCAGCTTTCCCGCTGTCAAGGAGTTGGGTCTCTCGAGCCTTAGCATTTCCCCACCATTTTCCAATTTGTCTTTCTTTGGTTCTGAAACGAAAGAGAATAATTTTAATTTATAACTAGGAATTAATAACCATTGGTTATTATGGTTATGACATCAAAGGTACAAGCAAAAATAGAACAGGCAAGTCGGCCACGCAAAGGAGGTTCCGCATTACAACACGATATAATTCTACTTATTACTTACTTACTAATAAAAATAACATATAAAAGGACAGGTAATTAATAAATAGAATAGAATGTTGTGAAATGTTCTCATTATTTGATGCTTTACTTCAGAGTTAGCACTATTTGACAGAGAATTTGAACGTTGTATGCGTTTTTTTAGAGGAAAGATAAAAACAAACAGTTTTTATATACCTATAAATTATTATACATAAAAACACGCAACTCATATCGCTACCCCGTTATTTTGTATTTAATTTCTCTATTTAGAATTGTTGAAAAGAAAAGAAAAGATACAGCTCTGTAAAGATGGGGCATACGGACCGGACGAGCAATGAAAGAAGAAACCTTTGGGATCCCGATTCCAACGATTGGGTCCCGTTGGCGTACGGAACTCCGTACCACCGTGCGGCATTAAGTGGCACCATTATACAGAAAGTACAATTGTACCACTCAATGCCGTAATATGATATAGGTCATTCTCAAACATATTTATAATACAGATGAAAAGTTAAACATGAGGGTGCTCAAATTACTTTAGAGTTCAAAAGGACTCATAAATGAAATGCGGGGGCGTCTGTAAGGGTTACGAGGGTTTGTTTGAACTTCGACGCAAAAGGAGGTCATTTTTCATACCATAATTACTGACAAAGGCTGTAAGAAAATACTAAACCATTCATGAAAATCCAATTATATATTTGGAAAGGAAACCTAACATTTATAATAGCTCTAAATAGTAAAATTTTAAACATATGTCATTTTATTTCGCAGAGTAATTAAGTTACATTTTAAAGACAATTTAAGCACAAAAACGAAGGTATAAGACAGATGCTACTAAAAATTTGGCGTATATGTATAGAATAAGGAAAAACACTGATTGACATATCAAACCACAGTCCGTCTCAAACAAATGTGCATAAAAATTATGCATGAAATTTCCTTCAGGAGGCGTGGGCGTCCGCTACGAATCGATTGTCGATAATCCCACGGGGTTACGGAATACGTTCAAGCAAATTACCCAAGTACAAGTATTTCTTTTACCATTAAGATGGCAAACAAGAGTACAGCTTGCGTGATGATAAGCAGTTACAGTGGCCTATAGTATGGCATGCAATACCAATCTCATCAAAGACAGACTTATTAATCTTAGAATTATTGACTTAGATCGTCAATAATGCTCACAGCATCATCATTGGGTTGAGAATCGAGTATGGTAGATTACACTCTGCGCTAATTTCTGTAACTTATTTATTATTTATACAATAAATATATATACAAACCAATAAAAGTTTAATTGGGGAATGGTTCACTTGCTATAAAACTGCACCGTATCTAAACTGTAAACTGCACCACGTTGCTTATAGACTTGCAAAACAAAGAAGGAAGACAACCAAGGTGTTTGTGGCTCACACCTTTCGAGCCAAAGCTAACGTCATCTACTTTCTTTCTTCTAAAAAAAACAGGTACTGCATGACGTATATCAAATATTTTATATGAAAGTCAACAGACTTTGCAGGAGTTTTTTTTTATATACCTGATAGATAACGGTTACCGTAGCCTATTGACGCTCGCAACACATTAAGTATCACTCGCGTGACGGCACCTCTGCTGCTAGCTTTAATACCCAATTCTATATTGTAATTTGATAATGAACACGAAAAAAATATGTAAAACAGCGGGAAATCGAAAGACAGAGGAAGTGTTGGTATATTTGTCGATAGTACGATATACGAACATACGGCTGATACCAAGCTTTTGAAGTGTCTTGAATATGACCGACGGCTCCATACCCACTTTCTGCAAGGCAATTACTGCAATCCTATTTTCTTTTACACGCCATTGCATATTGTAATTTGATTATAAACAAGAAAAAAATATGTAGAACGGCGGGAAATCTAAAGAAGTTTTTAACGTAATAAATAAATAATGACTTAATAAGAGAAAAGTTTCTATTAACAGTATTTATGAATAGACTACTTAGTACTATTGATATAGTTCACAATGAGTTGAAAATGAAAAACAAATCGAAAAGATGAGACGGAAGTGTCACGGAAAAGTATATAGATACGAGTATTATAATAATGAATCACCGTCAAATGATTCTATTTCGGACAGTGATCGATTTAGTAAATCTTGCTATACCGCGTTACAGGGTATCTACGGTTTAAAATTATTTATTTCTCATAAGATTTTTCAATTACTTACTGAGAAAGATACACAAATAAGAATACCAATGACATAAGCGTTTTAGTGAACACATCGTAGGTTAATTTAATGTTATCTCTTTTCGTTCGTCCAATTAATCTAAATGAAAAATGCCTTAAACTATTACAGCCAAAAGAACTATTCAAAATAGATATGTTGCGCATGATGTTATTAATTATATTATCTAAAAATTATATATTCATGTGCTATCGTTCCACCATTCTTGCTGCTAATATTCTAAAGTGTAACAGCAAGAACAGTGAACGATTTGGCATATGTGTGATTGTATTGTGTAGTGGAAGTTGTATTTACCGAGACATTTACTATCTCGTAAAAATTAACGTGGCAGGGTAGAGATGCGTCAATAGAACTCCATGGTCGGCCAAGGCCGATGCTGAGTGAATGGAGGCGCGTGGCACGCGCTGCTCGCCTCTCTATAGTTTATTATTAGAGACATTGCTGTACATCTATAGTCTATAGACATACGACGCCGCGGCTCGCCCTTGTTCGTCGTAATATTATTCATAGCCAGCGACAAAGTAAGTTAACAGATTCATAGTAAACTTACCCGAGGGCAACTAAAGTCAAAGGAACAATGTAGGCGACGAGAAATTTCCAAGGGAAATTAATTTCAGGCATGAAATATGAGCGTATGAAGGTGCATATACTTATATATTAGATACGCATTTCGAGATTTAGATATGGCAATTTTACATAAAACCGTTTAAATAAAAAACGGCCAAATACATATCGGGCCACGCACAGTGAAGGGTTTTGTATTTGCTTCGCTTTGCTTGCTTACGATAAAATTAGATAGTTGCCTAAAATAATAGGAAATCGAGCCTATTGGATTTTTTTTTAACATTCAAAATCAATCTTTACTACTTATACCTATTACCATACCATATACCATACCTATTTAACTAATATAACTAAATATCCAAAGGGGAATAAAATCTACGACTATCCAGACCCAAAACATATTATGAATATTAAGTCCACATCCTGTTGACTACCATATGGCGATGTAATTTGTGAACTACACTTTACACTTTTTATACAAATATTTCGCAAACGGATCACTATATCGAAAAGTGATCTTCCCACACCCTAAATGTTTTAAAAGTTAGTGTTAGTAAAACTAAAGCAACTACGTAAATAGGCGTTGACTTTTTATATTAAAATGGTTTTATTGCGTCAGTTTTTAGTTCACAATTAAACACTCAAGTACGAAAAATAAAATAAAAATCATATCACAAACCATAGAAAAACTCAAAGAAGCCCTTCTTGTTTTCAACAACAGTTTTTTTTTAGTAACTTTTTAATTCATCATCGGATATTTATAAAAATGGTATGGAATGAACTTCGGATCCATGTTAATAATAGAACACCGTTTGAATTAACGAAATATCGCCGGATACATACAGACGAATATAGAACCTCGTCCTTTCAAAATGGTAGTGTCTCGGAATATATATATTCAATCGGGTAGCATCGGGAGGCATGAAAGCCTAAGGCTGCCCAGCAGAGGTGTAAACGTGCGATACGATAGTTTCCGTATTCAAGCGTTCATAGGCTACGGTAACCCCTTTACATTAGGTGGGCCGCATGCTTGTGGCAACGTCCCGTCCCAACATTGAATAAAAAAGGACCTCATATTTTACTAACGAAATTCGCCACAGTTTATCAATCACGATCCGATGTCAGTAAATATCTGGCCCTATGAAGCAATACAAACCGCACCTCATCGCACCTGGCGCCGCCAGCCTCGCTATTTTCATGACCCACTAAAGCCTCGTTGCTTAAATCGTTGCGACATAAATAAACTGATTCGGGGTTATATTTTGTTTGTACAACATAACATGATTATATAGACATTGTCAAGTCGGTGTCGTTATTCTCATATACTGCAGCCGGCTGCGGTTACCGTAGTGCGGGTACCATAGACAGCGGGTTGTAGCAACCCACTGGGACCACTTGCATTGCAAGCTGCTACAACCCGCAGACTCACACTACGACACTTCAATTCTTCGGTGTTACATATCGGTAGTATAGCTCGCTTTAACGTAATTCTAGAAAAAGAGTAAGTAATGATTTCACGAGAAATAAATTATTTTCGTAATAAATACCGAGTGAAGTGTTTAATACCATGTTAAATTCGAGATAAATTGGTTACTTACCCAAAATAATCTTTAAATGACGAAGCAAAGTGTGTATGTGATTAGAGAATCCCGCCCCTAAGGCGAGTCTCTGACCGAGATAAGTTTTTTTTAATTACACAAACAAAATATATGCGAATTTATTGTTTGGTTTCAATATTATTTTTGTAGTGCACAATTGAAACCGGCTGCAATCTGTAGGGCTTCAACTATGTATTCGAATAAAAGTAACATTGTTTATGAATAGTTTCGGATTTACAAGAAAAACGCGAATAAAGTTCTTCAGTTTAAGTTATATTTCCCCGGTAATATCGCCTACATGTTTCGATTGTATCATAGATAGCTGCAGATATAACGATTATATTTGAGCGGTAATATCACCTACATGTTTCGGTTGTATTATAGGCAGTAGCTGCTAGATATAATGTATTTGAGGTATAAATAAGTAGGTAAATGATTATTTCTTCGTCTTCGAATAGTTAGCAGAGCATATATTCGTAGTATTCGTACGTAGCTCCAAGACGCCATGATATTTTTCGACATCTTCAACAAACATCGTCTTTTCAGCCATATCATATAATAATATTTATTTTATTTCTTCTCACACATAATACTATATATACTTTTGCCTAGTAAATCTAATATACTAAGTACCTTAATATTACAAATAGCTATAGTGTGAGAAGCTGGTGCCTGAAGTAGACTTTGAGAGCCTGTATTACAGGTCACCAGGTTCTCACCTCCCGGTAACGCTCCCGTTAACGGACATTAATACATTCATTTTGTAACATATAGTAGTAGTAGTATACAATACTGATTTGAATACACAGAACCTGAGTATAAATATGTAGTTTATATAAATATGTAAAGCAAATTAAGCCAATTAACGTAGACTATGATATATTTTACATTTATAAAAATATGTATGTTGCATTGTCTCTGTTATAACATGCTTGTATGAATATGTGTAGTGTGCATAATAATATGAGTCTTTTGATGTGCATATAAATATTTACGAAGTTTGTCTAGAAAGCATTTTTTCGGTGTTATCATAATTAACCCTTCAAGTTAGATTAACTATTGTTGAACATCTCTTTTGCAATCGTGTTTATTGCGTTTGTGAATTGAGAGAATTTTATTAATTTGATTGTACAAAAAACCTCCCAGAAAACAAAAATATTTTCTTGTGTATGTTTTATTAGTACACATAGGTACACAAATTTTACTTATGCGCCTAGCTTCGACTGAACCCTTGCCATCATACGGAACCATATCATGCTGTTTTAGTATCGTGAGGAGGATGAATATTTGGCGGACGGTCAGTATTTGCCAGTGCTGAAATAGAAGTTCAGTCGAGTATCTTAGTGGAAAAAATCCGATATGTATATAAGTATAGCCATTTTGTTATTTAATATTATCGTTATATTACTAGAAGCGCATCTCGACGTATTACGACAAGAAATATGAAATGATTTAACACGGAAACACTAGCAAAACGAACTTTAGGTATTTTTTTTTCTTTTGTTTAGTATAGTATAGAACAGAACAAAGGCGGAAACATCAAACTCCAATTAAAGTTGCCGTATATAGAACGAGTTGTTATTCGTTGATTAATTTTTAAACTTCTTACTTTAAACACACGTAAATAGTGAAAGTATAAACGAAGAGTTATCAAATATCATCGAAATATACATTATGTCTAAGATTTGCGCAATAAACGGTAGATTATGTTACAATTATTTTCAATTTTCTGCCTTCATTCAGTGGAGTACCTTATAGTACCTACTACGAGTAGCAACAATTTCATTTAAATGGCGAACCGGAACTTGTGAGTTATGTTATGACATCAAAGTATTTTTAATTTTATGTAATTTATTCTCTGGAGAAATTAAGGCTTATTTTTTTCGGAAACGTAGTGAAAAATAATGATTGGATTTTTAATATTAATCTTAACTGGACACAACTTGAAACCATGAATGGGCATTCTCGAGATTTTCGAGCAGTTAGACAGCATCTACATACTCCGTTTGTTCGCCATTAACTGACGTTACAACAATATTGTACGTTGTTATAGGTGATTCTATCTGATGAGGACAGTGTTTATTCAACAGGCGGGCGGGTGGAAGAGCGGGCCGTTGCGCGAGCGCGTTTTGTCGGGGCGGTTGGCGATGCGGATCAATGATTGCCGCCCGCCCTTGGCCGAGCCGCCCCTGCCGCGAGGACGTCGATTCTTCCCGATACTTAGATAGCCGCGTTATGTAACCACAGCCTCCTAACACGTGGATATAGCTTATTTTGCGTCTTTGACAACGTCCTTTTCGTGTTACTTATTCAGCTAAGTTTCATGGCGGTCCTAACGTCATTTATAATTTACTTCACACAACGTTTGATGTCAATACACAATACATGTTGGATAATATTACTAAAATACGTCTGGTCTCTTCTTAACGTTTAAGCCCATTTTAGTATGACCCATAGAGCGCTCCCTGCATTCTGTTTCATTTCGTTTCATACATAACACATTTAAAAGTCATAGATTCGATATAACATATATATCAAGCATAGAATTTTTTTTTCGTTGTGATCTGTGGCAGACACAGGAATATATGCAAGGACAGCGCCGCCCCATAAGGGAAATCTCTTTCACATTTTGATATGAAATCCCAAAGAGTAAAAAATAGGTAACTGGACAAACAATCGAACTACGCAACAGTAGAATTATGACAGAGGAATAAAAAGTATGCATTATTTCTCCGACATTGTTCATATTTTTTATTGATTAAGAACAGTATTATAATATAATATAGTAGTATAATTGTGACACGATGATGATGATCACAAAGGATTTCGGAGAAAGGATGCATAAGTACTACTTTTTATATATTTCGGTCATAATTCTACCTTATTTCTCCGAAATTCTTCATAATGCTACCGTGATTTGCTTCATTCTACATATTATTTGAAATAATCCTAATATTTTCAGATTTGACTTAACACCGTCAGTACTGCACCGTATAGACACACCGTGGTATTTCGATAAGAGCCCTTTATTGCAAACATTATATATATTATAGCAAAATAACAAAAAGGACCCACACAAAATAATCTAATATGAATATCATCAATCGGCGAGAAAATATCGGAATAAAAAAATCTGTCTGTCGTATGTTCAGCCAGGTTTCGAAACTAATTATTATGTAGACATCACTCATCAGTTTATTTGATGTAAAGATGTAGATGGCCGTCAAAATGCGATGACGTAACCGGCAAGTTATGCCAGTAACAAGAAGGATGGAGACCAGTAATAGCATCACGCAATGTCAAGAGTACGAGACGGACGTTCACGCGCGCGCTGTTTGCCCGCGCACCCGCACAATCGGTTTCATCGTCACCTCGCGTAAAACCACGCGTCAACAAACGACGACGCGGCAGGCGGCTCGGTTCGCACCCGGTACCGCGGGCTCGTTAAAAATACATTTATGAAAAAAACATTCATGTCTATATGTCAGGTAGGCATTTGGCCTGTTTACACATTTTAAAAGTACATTTTATTACGCTGTTTTGGAATGAGTCGTCTTGTCACCGTCCCTGCGTAAATATGTTTAAATTAGGCATTGGCGACATTTTAGTCACGGGAGATACCAAATATTATTGTAGAGCCCGGTCGAGTGGCTACTGTCACGCCATGAGTACTTTGACTAGTTTAGAAAAAATAAAATGCTTACATGAAGATAACCATTCAGTGTTTGTTTCATTTTTTTTATTTTATTTCATGTAAATAACGCTCTTCCTACAATTCTACTCTCATTCATTTGTATCAAGATTATGCCTAATTCGAACAAAACTAAACTTTATAAAATGATGACAGTAAATTAATTGATATAAAATCTCTTGGCATAACCGTGGATTTATGATTGCAATATGGCAATCAGATAAATAAATTTGCAGTTAGACTCAGTTCTGATGCGTATGTAATCAGGAGAATCAGGCATAGCATCGTTTTCATAGACATGCTCTAAATGTAGCTGAAATAGACTCCAACTCCAAAGTTGTTTGCATCCTTAAAACGAAATGCGCACACTGAAAATCACTAAGGTCATACCACCATGCAACACACCCCTGGAGCATATAGCTCTAATAACTTCTCTCTGGACACCTCTAACCTGGGTATTTTTGGGTATCCCCGAAATTTCTATAGTTGTTGTTAGATTAAATTGGAAGTACTGTAGAAATTAAAATTAAAATTTGAACTACAAAGCTATGTTTTTTCTAAATCAATTTAATTAACTTTAGCATACTGATAGCACATATGCTGGGACAAAACTAGAAGGATTTTAACTTAAGAGGATCCCGAAAAATAAAATTATTCCTTTGGGAAATGTAATAAATGTATTTCGTGAATGGCTTAATCGATTATTATAGAAACTTAACATTCATCCCTCCCTTTCCCAGTGGAGTCACCCGTTTCGATAGAATAATTCTCGTGAGATAATTCTGTTGTAATTAATATCTGTTGCTGTCAGTCTTGCTACTTGCTACAGTAGTTGGACTATGTGGTGGCTGAAAAGTCCGAAAACTAACGTACATATTAAAAAAATCACGACAGTTCCATTAACCTTAGGTCGCATTTTCAAATTGGGCGTATTCCAAAATGGCACTCATCGCAAAGTAAGAGTAGCTTTGATTAGAACTCAAATACATGTCAAGGGTTTTTAATCTACTTCAAAAGAGGATGTTCGATATTCGTGTGTATTAACAAAGAACAAAAATAATAATAGAACATTTTACGGGTTCAGTTTGTGTCAGGTGTAGGTTGAGTTTTGGCTAAATTTGCTGAAGTTTGAGTTACATTTGAGCTCGGATTTTTACTACGTTAAGTTAGTTTCACCGTATAGGCCAGTGTAAGATCAGGTTTACCTAAAGCTTTTTATTGAGTATGCCTATTATGGCGTGAATATATGAGTAGATTTTGATTTCTACAGTAAAAAGTTACTTTTTATCTTATACATACATTGTGTATTTGTGTGTATAAAACAGTCATATAAATCGATATAGTACAAGGAAATAACGATCTGTTATTTGCACGGATCAATTTTTTTGCGGTAGATATGATAAATCTAAATATTGATATAATACTGGTAACTAATCATTTCAATTTTTTTAAATAAAGATGCCAAATATACAAATGTATGCCGTTACAAGACTCTAAATGAAGTCTGCAGTCAAATCTGACATGGATGGTCCTTCGAAACGACGGCGACGGGTCATGTTTTACGTACAGTGTAACGGACCGCTCACTGCTTTTGGACATTTAAAAGTGACAACTCTCTTGCTCTAGTGCGAGCATGACTAGTACACTTGGGCCTTGTTTATTATAATTACCAATATCAAAAAAGACACAATGTGACTCCGAGGTCGTCATTGTTAATTATGTACTCGTTTATGTCACAATATAAAGTGGCCACGTTACTGGGAGGCGGCTTAATAAACTAAAATAATTACCATTCACCAGCTTCTAAAAATATAGAAATAATTGACAATAAATCTTAGAAGAAATAGTGGATCAGATGACGTAAAGGGGACAATAAAATTAGTGAGAGCAATCGTAAACTGGGTCGTACAGTATCGGGCGCGATGGTATTCGGACGATGATGCGTAAAATGTCGGCGACAGTGACGAGTAGCACGTGGGTGGTGCTGACGGCTGAAGTAATAATGCTTGCCTTTGGATTGAGAAAAGAAAACATTCAAGCCGCAGTCTTCACCGCCTTCCAATGAGATATAAAATATATATACAAGCAATTTGATCTATACTACTTTACTCGTAAGTGTCTCAAAATAACTGAATCTGTTAACTACAAAAAAACAAGAAATGTTTTTGTCAAAAAATGCGCAAGAGATTTTTACAAGGTCCGCAACGCACAAATGAACGCCTCTGGTGTTGCAATCCATACGGCACTGTAACTGCTTATCATCAAACAAGCTGCACGCTTAGTTGCCGTCTTAGTGATTTAAAATCTAAAAAAGATTCTTTAACAAATATAGTGTTCTCTCATAAGTATTACTAAAATCCATATCCTTTCTAGGATTTCCTAATCCTCAGGTGCACCTTCCGTGGGTGCATGAACCACTGACTGAATCCTCAGGCATCATACAAATGAAATATTCTCTCCATATTTCAAGTTCGTAAGTTCAGCTGTTTAGGCTAACGGTTTTTCAGTAATAAGTCCATAGTCACGTATTGTTTTATAGGCATAGATACAATACTAATTAAAAACATCCCTGCCCTAAAAACAGACTATTAAAACTATGTAGCTCAACACTAGACGTTTAATAAACATAACGATAATTTATTGCATAGTTTAGCATGACAAATAAAGAGTAGTTAGAACCCACGAAGTTAAGAGAAGTACACTTTCCGATCCGCCGAAATTCCGACCGATTGAGATTAGTAGCTCCAACAACTTTTATTTTGGTAGCTGAGTATATAATACTATTAATGCTCTGAAAAAAATGTAGAAATTACAATTTTCAAGGTTTAGGAAAGCGTAAATGGCTAACTATCATCGTGTGAGTGACTGAGGTTACCCGTAAGCTCCTGGAGGAGTTGCTGTAAACAACAAGGGCGAGACTACTTGTATTGCAAGTCTTCGTAGTTCCACTTTACATCAGGTGAGCCGTATGCTTGTTTTCCTCTCGATGATGAGTAAGAAACAACAAAGCCAATTCAGAACTGTAATAAACTGATATAAGAAAATCGACTATAATTGCCAACTGAGGTTGAATCTATAAGATTGATCTTTACACTAAATCGATATTGGAATTGTATTATCGCTGGAATTAGTTTCGAGAGTAAAGCCATAGGTAGTTTTGTTTTTGTTCGAAAATATCCTTTAATTATTTTGGTCGTCACTGAGTAATGAGGCAACGACCCTTGATAATTTTGCAATTTTTATATAAATTACCTTCTTTTTATAGCCGGTAAAATGTAAAGGTGAACAAACAAAGGCCTTTTCATGCTTATAATGGTTGTGAAACGGTGCGGACACAAGCGCGGCGGGCTTCGATGGGCGGGCGGGCAGCGGAAACGCGCGACGGCGGGCGGGCGGGTCAAGGGCGCCATGCGACCGCGACCGTCCGCCCTTGCTAACAACCACCCAACCTTTTCACATAGTCCGAATTATTGCTATTTGACTTTATCGCCGGCGAGATACAGAGGTTGTGTGGTAAATATTGAATGTGGCAAATGTTAATATGGACATATATGGTTAATAATCATTGTCGCAGATGAAATATAATGTAGAACAGTTTAATTCTCTTTAAGTTGTCCCATGACAGCTTGAAGAGAGTTAAAATATACTAGGTACCAGGACCCATGTCAGTGTAATCAAAGAAGTGTCAAAAATGACTTTGTAATACTGATCAAATACACATAGACAACCGTGGTTTAGAAAAATAATAATTAAGTGTATTGTATTGTATACTCTTTATATTTTGATGGCGCGGCCAATAGCGAGCGAAATGTGCGTCACCATTTCCCGGAATGTGGCGATTGACATTCGGGAGAGCAATTAAAACTCATATTTAGTCTGAATCAACTCTGAAACTGAGAGAACCAACATGCCGCAAATAGTTGAGCAAGGCCACGCGACGACGACGCTCAGCTAGTTATTTATCTGCATCGCCGTCGCCGGTGGCGGGCGGCGGCGCCTTGCTTTTCCTAATAAACATTCCGCCTTATAACGCACCTCGATTTTGTCGTAGATTGAGTTAGTATATTGTGATACTCGTTTTAAGAAATTCACATTTCTTTTACTACATTCTATATTTTCTACACGAATAATGAAATTGGAAGGTGGTGGGAGAGGGGGAGGGGGAGGCTGAATTTGTACATGGCTTATTTTTAAGAAACCATGGTTAGAAAGTGCCTAGAATCGAAGTAATAAAATGATAATGAATAAAATATTAAGTATAAAGCTAATTCATTATATTATATTTTATAAATTAAAAGGTAGCTTCAGCCATTTCTTTTCTCCAGTCTGCACAATATTGAGTACATAATCCGCCATATTGTTTTTATACTGACCGACATGAGGATTACAGGAAAGTTAACTTTGTAAAAATAACATTTCAATCTATTAACTATTTAAAATATTCTAACGAAATCTGTTCAGGCGTTTAGCACATCGTGCCGTTTACCAGCCGTTATAATAGAAAGATATTATCTAGTAATTAATTTATTCTGTACGACAAAACATAACTATGATAAAAGTAACGTTTTCTTTTAGTGAAGAAATTTTAATACGTGTATTTAAGCTGAAAATCATAGAAACCGGTAGGAGTACATGAAAAGAGCTATGAATGAGAATGATATTGAGAAAGCGAGTCAGGTAAGGGCCAAGTCATGTGGCAATCGGTACAGTCTACCTACCCCGTAAGGGACTTGGGAGATGATTACATATAAATATTTCAGCTGAGCACTCCAATAAAAATTGTACACACATGGCCTATTTATACAGTGTTATTCATGGCGTTCGCATGTTTTGCGTGGAATTATCCATTTATTATTAGTTATCTTCGGTCAATGGAATGTATCTTTTATGCTGTAAGAGAAGGGACCGTAGCTGCAAGAAATTTCGGCCTGTTGACCAACTTATCCCCGGTTCGAATCCTGACATGTACCACTAAATTCGTGTTTTCGGATTTATGTACATATTTGTAATTATCGCTTGCTCGACGGTGAAGGAAATCATCGTGAGGAAAGCCACACGTACCCAAATTACAGGACATTTTTTATTTTATTACCTAAGAAAAGTCTGTATTTCCATCTGGGTTGTAGAGGTCTGACAGTATTTGCTCCATGTAAAAAGCAGGATCTTCGCCAAATCCTTAGACTTAGGTAGCGGAGCCCGCCAACCCTAATGGATTAGGAAACGGGATAACGCTAAGAAGAAGAAGAAGATGTTAGGTAGGTTTAAGTTACGGTATGAACAAGCACTCTATATGTAATAATTATATTTTACTTCCGATCTAAATACTGTTCATATCATCTATTTATCTATCTATCTCTAACTTAAAGTCAAGTCCCTAGTGGTGTATGCAGAGAGAACCGAGTGTCACATGACTCGGTCCTTACACGTCTCACTCGCTTCTTTAACATTCATAGCTCTCTGTATGCATCCACATGGAACCGATGTTCTTCTTGGACTAAAGAAACTTTATGAAAGGCCTTCGTTTTTAAAATAAATTATTCTGATACAAATATATCGTTAAACAATGATTATTTCCACATAAATCAAGTTATTATCTTAAATTTCATTCCCTTAGTTTACAAAAACTACGTTATTTTATTTATACTTTGTTTAAAAATTAATTCTAATATTTACACATCGGCGAAAAAAGTGTTAATAGACTTTGTTTGGTAAAAAAAAGGATTAGATTTGGAAGTTAAATAAACACTTTAGGTTGCTTCGTCATGTCTTTTTTACTTAATACAACAGCGGGAGGCATACAAGCATACGGCACACCTGATATAAAGCGGTTAACCAGCCTATGAACGCTTGCAACATAAACAACACAGCAACTCCTTAGGAGCTTACCGCTGAACTCACCCAATAGGGAAACAACAACCCTCCAGGGAGTTGTTATTTAGCTGCGGTTTTCTGTAAGATGGAGGTACTTCCCCAGAAGGAGTGTTTTGAAGCGCCCTGCCTCTCTTTAAAATTTGTGAGGATTCAACCTCTCTATACCTACACAAACTTTTGATTTTATTACGTATTGTGTATTAAAATTTTGATACATTTTATCGAAAGAATAATAATCATAGTGTACCTACTTTTGTGTTTTAGTAAGTACTTGCAGCTTTATCGCCTATTTTACGACCTACGTTAGACTGATCCCAAAGGGCCGCTATAAAACAAGACAGAATGTGTAATTTCATTTCGTACACGAGAGTCAACACACAGCAAAGTTGTACGTACGAGAAATTTAGATAGCTTATGCTAAACTTATGAAAAGGGCGGCGGGCGGCTCGGCGTGGGCGTTGAATACCGGACCGCACCTCAGGGACCTTAACAATGAATATTTTGTGATATAACCAAAATAATACTTTGTATCGCATGGAATATTCAACGTTACATACGTTTGAACATATATCACTTTTTCATTTATGTTTTTTTATGTACCTACTTCTTAATGATAAAAAAATACTACTGCTCTATTTTATTGTACTATCTAGCCACTCGCTTACCATTTTCGTTTTAATTAGGTACTTAGAGTTGACTGTAAGAGATTCCTTATAGGTATAAGTCCGCCTTTGTACATTTTCTTTTTGTAATTTCAATGTAATTTTGTACTTTGTACAGTAAGGTATTACAAACAAAAAAAAAAACATTTTACAGCGGGCTGCTTGTGTATGTTGCAAAGGATTATGCAGCGTTCGTGACCGCGCTCATACTGATCCATCGGTGGTAGGTTTTTTCCACTACCATAAAGATATTTGATGTATGCTCATTTGTTTACTGTAAATTTGTGTGATGTCCGTATAATTAGTGTTTAGTTACACCTTAAATAAAGGCGGCGTGTATAATATGATGTTACGTTAATTGTTTGACAGCACACGAGCACCATGTAAACAAGTACTGTGCGTATCATCATGTACGTAAAAATTCTACAGTAGACGGGAACGATCAGAGCGCAGTCGGCGCAAATGTTACATGTAACATGTGTAGTGATGTCCACGCGTACACATCGTGTTACACGATATAATTTAACAAGGCGTGAAGTACACACGAACAAACAAATTTGTTTGCATGTGCCGTGAACACTGTGTTCAGAATGTTCGTGGCGATTCAAATGGACTTGCTGCATGAGCATTGTCAACTTTAATAATCTGGGTCTATAGCTACGAAGCAAATTTTCCAATTCGATCTTCGTTCGTGCGTATTCACGAATTTCAGCGCGTCTGGTTGTCTTTAGTGGCACACAGGATGAATGTTCTGCGAGCCATGAACCAAGTTCGGCGAGCAACTTATGTTCGTGTAATAACCGATGTTGGATGAATGAAATCGAGCACTGGCATGAATGTTACATGTACCGCCCACACAGAAAATTCGTAAAACTATACCCGATACTTAGACTTACCTGACTACGAGAATTGTCTGGGCAGTCTAATCTCTAACGTTAACTAAAGACAAGGCATTAATCTCGAAACGGTATAAAATGTTGCCTGTCTAGAATAATAATAAACAAAATTTGATCGATTTCTATTTTAGCGGTTATTGCCCACTTGACCTAATTGGAACTGTTGTTGTACCTACGCGTAACAGTCCATGAGGAACATCGATTTTACAATATTATTGTTTACGAGGCCTAAAAGCTTTTAAAACAAATTTGACAGCAAATACTGTCAGACCTCTACAACCCAGATGAAAATACAGACTTTTCTTAGGTTAATCAGTGTAAAAGTACCAAAAATAATCTAAATTCAATTATAAATATCCATTTCACCGTGCTAAAATTTTATTTAAAATAAATACGCTGTTAATTAATATGAAAGCTTAGTAGTATGTTACCCTTAGTGTGGTTATACGTATTAAATTAAGTTAAACAAGAAAAAATAAGCAAGTGTACACTTTTTTCAACGCAGATATATAAGTTTGTATATTTTAGATCGACTTAAAATCGATACGTACTTAATCACATAGCATTAGCATTTAACCTAAAAAGTTACAGATGTTTCGATTGCTGAAAACCCATTTTATAATATGTACAAATTACCTACCTACATAATTTGATAATTTCTCAACATGACTCCAGAAACAAAACACTTAATTTGTGCCGTTAATTGCTAATTTTCAATAGGGTTTACGGCTAAGGAAAGCGAAAACGGGAGTAGGACAATGGATATTGCCCGATTGATGTAACGCGTTAGAGCATGCTCCCCAGATACATAACAATAAACTGTGTGACGTAAAATAAAGTGCGTAACGTGCTCACAAATAAATTACTCATCACGAGCTATCAGATTTAATTATGATAATCTGGATTCAACGATACTACATCGCCGATACAATGACTTGGATATTATTATAAAATTAACACATACTTTTAATAGTCATGGTATTATCAACATAGAGAGTTCAATAAGTAAAAAAAAATTGTTAGATATTTTAAATTACTGCTGCAAAATGATGTTAATATACAAACTCATTCTCAAATATGAGTAAATTACGAGTTCTCTACTGTTCTTTATATCATTACTAACCATTCTAACTGGGATTTTATCAGTTCAGTTCAACGTTTAATCAGGTCTCCCTATTGTAATCCCTATGTAAGTATATACTTTTACGAAGCAATGAATACCACGAAGATGACAAATGCATGAGTGCGAGCGTGATGCGAGCGTGACATTGACATTGATGTGTGCGCGGCGGGCGAACGACGAGCAGCTGCAGCGTGTGCAGGCGATGCGATGGCGGTGAGTGACGTGTGCGCGGTGCAAGTGCATGCGGGATTCTCTAACGTGGGGTACCGTTGTTGCGCGCGAACAGGGTGAGGTTTGCGGCCTGCCTCGGGATAGGCGACTTGCGGCGCACGTAGTAATGGTCGTGGCGCTGCGGCGGCGGCGGCGGCACGAACGGCGGTGGCGGCGGCAGTCGCGCGGGCCTTCGCCTCGCGCCGCCTGCGAAGGCGTCCATGGCAGCGAGCGTGCCGACGTCGCTCATGCTCGCGGCGCGCTCGCGGCTGGAAGACTGCGGCCGCCACGATCGTTACGCCGCCCCCAGCCCCGGCACCGCGCGCGCTCTTCGATCGCCGCCCGCCCGCCCGCCGTCCGCCCGCCCACGCGCTGCCTCGCTTTGTTTTCAATTTTTAATTTATCGCCATTCATCTAGCACTCATGAACAGTAACGAGATAAAGAACAGTACTGTAGTGTATAGGTTCAGTGACCTGCTATGGTACTAACCGAATGCAATACATTAATAACTAAAAAGATTTCTATTTACCAATAATAATAAATAATTACTATTATGATAAATTAAAAAATAACAAATATAAAGGACCACTGTTTTCTGCCACCCCTATCAATTTATCTAAACACATATACAAGGTAAGCTTCATAACATCTGATGATCGCGATTTAACTGTATAATGAAATTCAATAGAGACGTCGCTAGTAAGTAGGTAATAATTTTATTATAATAACAATGATTATAATTCTTGTACGTTGGAAATTCGTCACGCATCCAAAACGGACAGATAGAGAAGCATTGCCAGAGAAGCGACCACGACGGAAAGTGGCCATAAAAACAATTTAAAAAGTGTGACTAACTAAAAATGCTGAAAATATTCGGCCATACTGAACTCCCGTGAAGCAATTTAATATATGCTTTTTTCATATTTCCACTACGTGAGATCTACGAATGGCGCCAGTTTGATTACATCCAATACCGTCACTACATGCTAACATCTATTGCAAGCATCTGGTGTTAGAGATGATTGCCACGAACAAAGACGATCGCATCACCCCGGGCAATCGAACATAGCAGCCATGACAGCGGGGGATATTATTTGCATTTACTGATGGCATTGTTATATATATTAGAGGGGGGCAAACGAGCATGTGGGTCACCTGATGGTAAGTGGTCACCACCGCCCATAGACATCAGCAACACCAAAGGGTCACTGATCCGTTGCCAGCCTTTTTAGGGAATCATGGGCTCTTTTCTTGAAGGCACCCATATCGAATATGTTCGGGAACACCGCTGAGGGTAATTTATTCCACACATTCACCGTACGTGGTAGAAAATGCCTCAAAAAGCGTACTGTAGTAGATTGCCTCTCATCAAGATGGTGAGGGTGAAATTTAAGTTTGTGGCGAGTGGAGTGATATGATAGTGGAACTCGGCGACTGTATTAAGTTGAACAGCTCCTCCGAACACTCCCCATGATACAATTTGTACAGTACACATAGAGAGAATTGTGTACCGGCATGGGATTTTCATGAACTAATTGGTGACAGAAGCACACAAAGTAGTATAGATCTATATTATTCACGTCATGTCACCTGCGGGATAGTCAGATAGTTCCGAGTACCATACAACTCGGTCTTTCATACCAAACTTGCTTATTTAACGTTTATAGCTCTTCTAGATTTAAAAGACTCCCTACGGGTCCATTAGCGCCCCTCAAGTTAAAAATTAATAATTCACTAAACAGTTGATTAATAATTGAGCTACACGATTAGGTGACAACCCATGTAATTTACTTACAACTCAAACGCGTTATTAAATTTACAAAATTACTAAAACGAAAAATGCTAATGGCGATTGTTTTTAGAATTAGAATTTTTCGTTTCAAAAACTTCAGGGTTCTACGTTACATTATATTTATTCGTTCTAAATAAACTACGTGCCTCATTATATAAAAGCGGGGGTTTTTTTTAATAAATTCTTTATTTACAGAAATAATATTTTTTCACGTGAGTGACACAAGTAACCCGAAGGTAGATTATAAATCGTAAAGTTCAATTCCGCCAAATAACAGCTGAATTGATTAACTATAACATTACTTCTCAAGATAAATTAACAGTCGGTAAAATTTTCTAGAAATTTTATTTTCATATAAAAATACCTTGTGCTGTACTAAAGAAAATCTTAAATCTTTACGCGTGCCTCTAAACATTACGCGGGGTTAAAAGTCATGAGAAAACGGGGTTTCATATAAAAAACAAAACTCGTGAAATACAGTATATATCAAAATAGTGAAAACACAAATGTACAAAGTTGAATTTATACAAACAGTCAATTTTACGATAAAAGATGTTATTGGTTATGACCAAATTAAACAATCTTTATCTTGAAGACTAGCCCGTTGCGGGTATGCAAAGTGAATAGAGTGCCACAAAACGCGGTTCTTACACACCACACTCGCTTCTTTAACATTCTTAACGCCGGATGAGGCGCTTTGAATCCTCCGAAAGAGGAAAGTGTGGTCAAATTACTAGTATGTATCATTTTGCATTTGAAAGAGACGAAGAAATAAATATATCATCTATGCAGGAATGAATCTAATTAATCACAGCATCAGATAATACAGATAAACGAATAATAATCACTACGGTTTAAAAGGCAAACAATAATGTCGTTACTAAAACCAGAAGAGCACCCTTCGTATTCTTCTATACTAAAAAACATAAAGCGGAAGTTTGTTTGTCTGTTTGTATGAACGCGCTAATCTCTAAAACTATCGGTAGGATTTTAAAAATACTTTTTACATTGGATAACCTCATTCTTGGCGAAGGTTATAGGCTATTCAACATCATGATACGACCCTTAGAAGTCGAGAAAAAAGAAAGAAAAAGCGTTTCCCACGGGATACGCGCGGACGAAGTCGCGGGCTGCAGCTAGTATAGATATACATTGTCGAGGTGCATTCGAGGCCCAAGTACACTATATGTGGGAGTCTCCTATATAATGTCCTCACTGAGTCTTAATATTTCGCCTTACTGTACCGTGTACACGAATCTTGCTAAAATTTGCGATATTTATTTCTAAAATCAGCTTATTTTCTCTTTTTAATTAATGCTTTTGTCACATTTCTAAGTAACGTATTTGTAAATGAAATTTTTGGTGCGTAACATGAACACGCACGGTTGGTAGAGTTCACTGTCAGATGGTACTAACCCATTTTCCGAGCCGTTGGCACTGTTGATAATATAAATAATAACTAAATAAATATTCTCGGACAAATTACAAAGCGACATCTAGCCCCAAAGTAAGCAAAAAGTGTTGTGGGTACTATGCAACTGATAAACATACGTAAATACATTTTTTATAAATACATACTCTTTATACATAGAAAATACCCAGACCAAGACAATCATACAGATGTTCATGCAGACAAATGTTTTCCTATGTGGGAATCGAACCCACGAGCGTCGGTGTCAAAGTAGAGTAACAGCGCGTTCACCACTGCGCCACCGAGCTCGTCGTATAATTTACTATAAGAGTAATAAAAAACAAATTTACTTATCACAAACTCAATTCAATTATCATCATAATTTCACTGATTGTTTAAAAAGAATGTCAAGATTTATTGACTGATTGATTGACAAAAGATGTGAGTAATCACTCAAAACAACACATACAATGCCACAGACAACAAACTAATATCAAGTAATATCAATGGTAAGGAAACAATACTTTTAGAAATACGTTGTATTTCTAAAAGTATTAAACGAATAAACGTATTTCATTGTATTTATTTAAATTCTCAATTTGTAGTTAAATATGTAATTAGTCACACTACTGCCATAAACGAACTATATATTTTTTACTGAACGACATTTCCATTAGAAATCGTTATTTCCGTCCGAAAAATATCTGAATTACTTACTCGTAAAGAATTTTAACTTCAAAAACAAATTAATTAATTACACCGACAATTTCTTTGACATCAATATTTTTTTTAATATTCTATCTATAACTTCACGCCAAATCCCTTGCGGGGTAGACAGAGGAAACCGAGCGCCACATGACTCGATCCTTACACACCTCACTCGCATGCACGCTCGCTCCTGATATCACCTTCTGATAAAATACGATCAATTTGGTCATGGTAGGTAAGTCTTGGCCTTCCTCGCTCCTATATCCTTATTCCTTCGCGTTGTATATCTGTTCCGGAATTCTTTCCTACTGCATTCTCTCTACATGTCCGTACCAACGGAGCATGCAAGTTCTAATGTTATGTCCGACACTCTCTTTCAGACCAACTCTGTCTCTAACATCATCATTGCAAATACGGTCTACAAGCGTTGCGTAAATTTTGCGCACCGCACGCATTGCGACCGCATAATTTTTAAATATTTATAATTTTAATTTAATTCTAAATGCTCATTACCAACGTGAAATGACATGTTACACATCATATGCGACTACTGTAAGGCTCGCTCGTTTTTAGTGCCACACGACCGTTAATGATAATTTCACAAAAATGCATAATGATGCTGTGCATCATGCATGCCGTTTGTTTAGAACCATAAAAGGAAGTTTATAAATAAACAGGAATAATAAGTCTGATATTTCCCTATTTTTTAAACAAACAATAATTATTCTGCGTACTGTTCTATTACAATATAATTGCAATACATTTAATGAACGTAATGAAAAACAGTAGCATCGCTTATATATTATATATACTTAGTCTGGCCATAAATACTGTTATAATTAAAAATAAACAAAATATTACATTTGAATTTGGAATTTGTCATTTTTATATGACTGTTCATTGGTTTTCTCATTTTGGCGCCAATACATTGTACAATATTTTACGATATTAAAATGGAGTGGGGTGATAAAGAGAACCGAATCGCATGTGATTGCATTACACAAAGTAGGTATGGAGCCAAAAGCAATTTTTAAAACTCTCCATACGCTTGGTATTAGTTAAATGTTTGTGTACTGGGCTATTAATAGGTACAATGAGACCTCCTCTGTTTGTGACAGAAAAAGATCTGGCCGTCCACGTAGTGTTCGTACGAAAAAGGTGGTCAAAGCAGTAAGGGAAAGAATTCGAAGAAATCCTGTCCGAAAGGAAAAGATTTTATCTCGGGAGATGAAGATGGACTTGCAGCCTATAAGAGACGTACTGGTCATTTCTTAACTGATAATTTAAAAAAGAATAGCGTGCTAAAATCGGAACAACTACTGAAGCGGTACGCAGAGGGAGGTCACAGAAAAATTTTGTTTACGAATGAGAAATTTTTTACAATTGAGCAACGTTTTAACAAACAAAATGACCGTATTTATGCTCAAAGCTCTAAGGAAGCTTCCCAATTAGTCGACAGAGTGCAACGTGGGCACTATCCGACTTCAGTGATGGTTTGGTGGGGTATTAGCTATGAAGGAGTGACTGAGCCATACTTTTGTGAAAAAGATATCAAAACATCGGCACAAGTGTATCAAGATACCATTCTTGAAAAGGTAGTGAAGTCCCTTAACAACACCATGTTCAATAACCAAGAATGGTCCTTCCAGCAAGACTCGGCGCCGGGTCATAAAGCTCGGTCTACGCAGTCTTGGTTGGAAACGAACATGTCGGACTTCATCAGAGCTGAAGACTGGCCGTCCCGATCTTAATCCGCTGGATTATGATTTATGGTCAGTTTTAGAGAGTACGGCTTGCTCTAAACGCCATGATAATTTGGAGTCCCTAAAACAATCCGTACGATTGGCAGTGAAGAATTTTCTCATGGAAAGAGTGCGTGCTTCTATTGATAACTGGCCTCAACGTTTAAAGGACTGTATGGCAGCCAATGGAGACCACTTGGAATAAGCTTTTTATATTTTAAATTGTTTTATATTTATATATTAAACTAACACACTGTAAAAGTTAGTAATAAATGTTATTTGCAATAGAATTTTTTTTTCTCTTTGTTTCAGTATTTATGGCAAGACTAGGTATTAACATAAATTTATCTATTTTATCGAATTATATGTGACAGCAAATTGTGAATTGTATAATTTGTCAAACAAAGCGAAAGCGACTTGGAATGTAAATGTAGCTACAATATGGGAGAGCTAACATCATCTACCCACGCGAAAGGGTACTTATCCCATGTGGTTGTTGCAATGCTTTGACGTCAGTTGGTACCGTACCGCATAATTGCAGAGTGCAGACCGAATGACTGACGTCAAAATAAACTTTTGGATTATTTATGGAACAATTCATCAACCGTAGTAAATATGATACAACGTAGGTGGCATACAAACATACGGCCCACCGAATGTAAAGTGGTTATGAATATGAATGAGTACAATACAGCAAGGATTGCTCGCGTGGTGCCACACCTGCTGCCACATAGCACCTTCTTGGGAGCTTATCGGTAAAGTCAGTGACTCGCAGGAATACAACGTCTCATCTAGGAGTTGTTATTAGGTTGTAAGGTAAAGGTTAGTCGGGCTGCTTTGATTCGCCCCAGCTCTCTTCAAAATAGCTAGTAAGACATAATGAAGGGTTCGAAATGATAATCATAATGGAAAGGAATTGTATTCATTAATATAAACAATTTTTAACATGGAACAGTCGCAGTAATAAACTGTTTTTTAAAAAATTACAAGATTATTTTTGCGTTTAGTCGTTTAAGTTTTTACTCGATCTTGAATCTATCTCTAATGTAGTTTAAAATGCGCAAAATTAAATAATTTAAAGATTAAAACACAATGTCGTGATGAGCAATTCAGTATCGACTTTGTACTATTAAGTATTAATCGTTTAAGAATCGAATGTAGGAATTAATGATCGTTATTCTGAGAGAAAAACTTAAAACTTTACTCTATCTACTTCTTGGAGAACCTAGAAGCAATTTGATTTCAGATCAGAGATCATTTAGATCTCCTGTCTGTTTGGCTACAATAACCGTATTCTACTCGCAACAGCCATTAGCTGCTGATTTGAATGTAGCATCACGTGCCTTCCACAGTCGTCACAGGCAGTGCAGTTGCCGACTCCAAAAAGAAACTTCAGAATGAGTCACCGCTACTTCGCACTGGCTCACATTTACCTCGCTTTTTAACTTAATTTCCAGGAACAGCATGAACCATAATGGCAAGTTGTTGGAGCGAAAAAAATATTTAATAGCATTTTTTCTAACATGAAGTAAGCAGGAAGATAAAGAAACATAAAAGAAAAAACCTATAAAAGCTTGCTAATCAAGAAATATTGCTTGGGCGTTGCCACCCACACAACAACTCCTAAGGAAGGGACCTTATTCATTCGCAGCAATACAACAACTCTCCAGAGAGTCGTTATTTTGCTGCGGCTTTTATAAAGGTGAGGCTCTCGCCAGAGCATTATTTGTCAATTATCTAGATGCACCACGTACAGGTGATGTTGTCTTTAACTCTAGATAATAATAAGTTAAATACTCCCATCAGATTACAACTTGGGAAAACGATTGTATTTTCAAATAAAATATTGTAAGTAGATAAATATTACTTTTTTGATTTCGTAAATTACTCAAGAAAAGTACAATGCAAGCCTTGGCTTCAACATTGTCACGTTCGTCCATCAATACTTTTACCAGCCGCTGCAGTAATGTTCCTACTCCTATTCTGAATATCCAATTTCATAGGATTTGATTAAGATAAGAAGTATTACACCGCTTAAATATTGATCGTATCATTTTAATGAGGAAAATGTCAAGCGTTTTCACAAGATCTACATGATTAATGTATACTTCAAGATGATTAATGTATATACTACACGACTTTAAAAAAATCGAGAGCTTCTATGTAAGTCGTATAGAACTGTGAGCACCGAGGCACTTCAGTGCTGGCAGGCGTGTTACCAGTTGACTTAGAAATAAAACGCCGTGCTTCAATGTACTACACCTTTAGAAACATGTACCCTAACTTTAAAAACACCGCGATCATGACAAAATACTCAGGTTGTTCAAACTAATTGACGAGGTACTTAAAACTTTGCTGCCTGAATGGCAAAAAAGATGGGAAACTTCTACTAAAGGACGCCATTTGTATCTGTTCTTTCAATCAGTGCGAGGGCGTCGAGAACGGGACAATATATTAAATTCCTTGCATGTCACATCCGGAGTAGTATACTATTCCGATTTGGTGGCAATACGGGAAAATTACCGGGCATTTAGGCGGTTCTGCAATCTATATTACTGGAATCGATGTGTTAGGTAACAACTCACAATTTAGGTCCCAATAGTGTTAGATATCTTATAAACCGTGGTGCACGGCAGTTGAGCTTCACTTGACTAGCCCTCACTTTAAGTTTTTTTAATGCCTTATTTGTTAAGAGGGGAAGTCAATTCCTACTCCTAGAAATTTCTTCTGATTAAATTCGTTGTGAGTTCCAGTTGTGTGTATAGATTAACCCCCGGGACAGCAATGAATTTCACTATTCATTGCCTTTTTGGTGGTTGCCGCTGTTAATTCTGGCTACACAGGAGACACAGCGGTGGGCCTGTCACTTAAAAAAAAAAAACTTGATACGCTCTCGGTAGAAAACTTATCTTGAATCGCACGGTACGCGACCAATGCGTTGCAGCGTGTAACGATGAATTCACAGCTGGGAATAGTGCAATTATAACGTGGGTGTTGAATCAACAAAATCTAACAACTGATCGGTACACAATAGCTCGTATTTGCACCGAATCACAGGTCCTAGCTGGTGTCCACGTGCTCCCGCCCATTGGTGGCACAGTAATATAACTTTAATAGTGACTAGTAAAGTAAGTACATTTATCGTGTGCATTTATACTAGAAAATATTACTCGTGTTACTAACATACATCAAGTTAAGTACACGGCCGGCGGACGGAGCTACCTACTACGATCTCTATAGTGCCGGGTTTCAAAATTGTTTTTGTTTCTATAGATAAATAGTCTAAATGTTCTTTTGCATCTAAAGACTATTACAGTATGGTACAGTCCGATATACTATGGGATAACTCACGATGACAATCATTAATCAACGTTAACTACAATAAAGTACAATTTTGATTGACAATATATTAATTTGTCTTCGAGAATTATATTCGAAACTGTGCCATACTGCATACAATTCTAGGGTTTAAATTAATTTGTGCACTAAATTCGACCTCTATCTGAAACGGAGTACAATGAGTGAGCGTGCTACACACCTCTCAAGCAGGCGCATCCCATGATGTATCCCATCATAGAGAGGCGAGGCGGCGCCGGTGGCGGAGGCGGCGGCACGCGCCGGCCGCGGTGCGGCGCTCGCGACACCGCGCTTACTGTTATCCGCCACTGTTAACCCTCCCGCGCCCGCACATTCTCGTCTGATATGATCACAAACTTCGAACACGTATCGAATGATTTCAACGATTAGTACAATACGACACCCATCACAACATCATCATATTTTATACCCGCTAATATTGAGTTTGCATAATACTGACCTGAATTGCATTGCAAACAAAATTTTGTGCCGATAACGTTCTAGTACTATTGCAGTAATGGCCCCCAGCCCGCCGTTTCAAACGGTGGTAGTCAATTAGTCCCATCTAGTTTAAATGAATAAATAGCAGTCGAGGTTAATTGGAAAATGTATGTATAGTTTATGTGAGCACATAACGGGTGTCATGGGACAACATTGCCGGTGCAGCGGCCGCGATCGCGTGCTGGCGGCGATCGATAGCGCTCGCAAACTTCGCGCCTCGCCACTTGCCATACGACGTACATGAAATACTACAATATTCATATAAAGGGTTGCCTGACTCAACACAATTATATATATTGGATAACATTTACAATATATGCATACATATAAATTCTAAGAAACTCATCGAATTTCAGTATACAAAATTATCATACAAAATTATAAGTATAATAAATTACATAAATTAGCAAATATGAACATTTTGAACCCCTTAAATACTCATTGTAGATGATGAATTCTTTAATAAAATAGCGTTTAGAAATAAATGTTTGAAGTGGATTGTGCTTTCAATTGACTTTTAAAAAGGGGTCCACAATTCAAATGTGTTTTTGTGCTTTTATTACCGCTTAAATTGGGCAATGGTAAAGCGATTTCGAAAATGATTTTTTTTACTGTGAACACACAATTCGTTGGAGACCCATATAAATTCAGCAAAGTTACACCTTCATTGATGTCGCTTTCAAAGATTTAAGTCCATGATTATATCTCATATAAAGTTTATCGAAGGAAGTGCATCAATTATAAAAACAAACACTTTACATTACACAATTACTTATATAAATGCGTTTATTTTACACCACATAATAGTCGACATGTTTGAGGCTTTATATTACCATTCTAACAAGAATGGTGCAAAGATTGTCAGAATCATAAGATGCGGCAATAGAGTCGACTGATTGATATGACAGGTGGGATATCTAGGTGGGCCGGTGATCGAGTGAGGTTAGGGCTGGCGGGGCGCGAGGCGCGAGGGTTGGTTTGCGGCAGGTCGCGGGCCTCGGGCCGGCGGGCGCGGGCGCGGGCGGGCCGACACTGAGGCGCGCGCCGCGCCACCTCGCCTCGCGCGCCCTGCACCCTCGCCCCCGACCGCAATCTAGACTTCCACCATTACCTACCCCTCACAGCTAGACCAAAGCGCAACTCTTAGGAGTTAGACCTATACTTTCGCTGAATATGTACATACTTTGTATTCAATTCAGACTATTTGGGTTGGAAATATGATACGACTTATTCGTTTCAGGTAAGTATATTTTTTTTTGTTTGAGTTATAAATACATGTAAGAATCTCAAATTAAGCTTATACTAAACAGCGGCAAAATTTCTATGATAAAAATGAAATACAAAATGATGTACTAAACATTTTCTGAACTGAAATAATGAGGTACAAATCAATAACCTTAATAGTATTTTAGGCACTTTCAAAATCGAGATCTACCTTCATGGTAAGTAGCTAAACTAGGTTCTCTCCAAAGGTTTTGTCTCTGGCGCTTTACAAAGATGCTTGACAAAAACTGTATTTGGTAGGGCTCAGACTTGTATAAATTTGTATAAAACAGCGTCTCATCAGAGTGCCATAGAGTTCCGTGAGCCGAGTTTTTTTTTTCTACGTGCGGTTTTCTGTGAGGTGGAGGTACTTCCCCAGACGGGCTGCTTTGGTGCGCCCTACCTCTCTTGAGCAGTCAGAACCCGTTATATACGTTTTCCCATACATTTCGCGGTCGTATACGACCACCCGGGTTTCGAAGGGTTAAAACATTCAGACCAAGACAAACAGACATGTTCATGCACACAAATGTTTGCCTTGTGTGGGAATCGAACTCACAAGCGTTGGTGCCAACGTCGCGTCATTCACGACTGAACCACCGAGCTCGTCAAAGTTGTCAGCATGTACCCAATAATTGGAAAGTTTTCGAAATCTGTGAGCTATATTCTGGATTCAGCTGAAGGAATGAAAGAGTGATTACGGGGAAAGATTTGAATTGGTTGGGATCAAATGAGACAACTACGATTTAGTTTGGAAATAAAAGAATGCGGAACGAAATCTTATGGTGTCGAAATAATTAATTAATTCCATCATAAGGATATTCAGACCTATACATGGAAACAGACTGAACAAAAAAAATGTGATAAATTTGATTAAGATAAATATTATTGAAAAAATAATTGCCATAAACAATAACGACTGACAAAGTCATCAGGCATCATCCCTTGGAATAGAGTAGTATCCCACCGCTAAATTAGTGATTTTGAGGGACTTTAACCCGTCAGATCCCGCAGTTACCGTTATTCAGTATATATGTCGTAAGCGAGTGTCATAAATATCATCTTCACGGGTCATGCAGTAATAAACTGCGAGTACGAGCTTCGAGCTATTTGCTCCTTACTCGGGTGAGGCTCCAGCGAAGAATTCTTCCCGGCGAATTTTATTATTTTTCGCTGTACGCGATTGTTGTAATGCGTGATTGAATGATCCACCATCAAGGTGTACAGACCGCCAAAGTACAGATACACTTCGCATAATGAAATTTGGAAGAATAGAGAATTAGTTCTCAGAAGACAATTCAACACATTTGCAGGAACAACACGGCAACGCAGAATCCAGGGCTGCACTCCCTCCGGTGCCAACATGGTCGGCCCACCCGTGCGCATACTCCCCCGCGGCCCAGACACTAGATTACCATAGCAAGACTGGGCCGCGAGACAGGAGCACAACCGGGAATGACCGTGTGGCTAGCCGGTGGTACACCCTACTAACGCACGACCGGTGGAGGCGTGCTACCGAGGCCGAGCGTCGTACCCTCTAGCCGTTCGAGAAGCTACTGAAGGAAACTTCTCATCAGCTGTCCATGCAAGCACTTTGACAACCAGATGGCAATCTGGCCTATATTGCGATTTACTAATCGCTTTGCCTCTATCTCCAATTTGAATGACAGAGACGCTGTGTCATCTACCATTTGGAGTTCCAGTACCTCTACGCCGGAAACCTTACTTAATCAATAAAGACAAAATATCTACACGTTCACCACTAAGTCACCAACACAGATTGCAATAGTTCCTTAACACCAGAACACACCACTAGCCATTGCTAAGAGCATTGAGATTCTTGGAGTCGAGATCTCCAGCAAAGCTCAGTTGCGTAGTAACCAGGAGGTGAAGATCGAGCTGTTTTTCAGCTCGGGGCAAAGACTTGAATTATAAAGTCTGACTGCACATGGAGTAATGTAGAGGCATGAGAATATAACATGGGTTCTTCAATAAAGGGGTATGTAAGTCGGCCACACACGAGTGATCCCCTGGTGTTGAGGCTAGTAGTTGTAGGCTACAGTATCTGCTTACCATTGGAGAGGCCGTGTGTTTGTTTGCACCTTTGTGATATAAAAGAAAATCATACGCAAACATACGCCTACGCGTAGATCATTCAACATGAACAATATTATTAAAAAACTAATAATAATATTTAACCATTTAAAATATTTATAAGATAAAAATAATTATTTAACATACAATGAATACATTTGATAGTTCCACATTCCGCCGCCAGGCGTTTATAACAATTAAAATGGCGTTAATATAAACATGAATTTGTCACGAGTTGCTTAAGACTTATCGGGGACCTACAATTTTTTTTTCGATAAGGCAAATTAGTAACTTTTGAAGTTCTTATTTGTATATCTGTCTATAGTGCACGCATCACCCAAATATATTTAATGTATGTTAAAATTGTTGTTAGCTATCATGGGTCGTTTAGGCTATATATTTTTTATACAACGGCGGTCGGTAGACATGCAAGCATACGGCCCGCCGGATGTAAATTGGTTACCGTATCCTATGAACGATTGCGATACGGAAAGTAACACTATCGCATTGCCACCCCAGCTGTGGTAACAACACAGTAACTCCTGAGTTTACTAGAAACCTCAATCAGTCACAGGAACACAATAATTATTTGGCTACGGTTTTCTATGAGGTGAAGGTACTTTCCAGTCAAGCGTCTTTGATGCGCGGCCTACCTCTCCCGAAACAAACAGACATGTTCATGCACACAAATGTTTGTCCTATGTGGCAATCGAACCCACGAGCATTGGTGTTAAAGTAACAATGCTAACCACTCCGCCACCGAGGTCGTCAAGCTTCGGTTCTCTTTCTTTACTACTAGGAACTTGGGGTGATGATATAAATAGATAAACATTAATTATTAAAAATCATGCTCCATTTGCGTTAAAACTCATGCCAGCGATATATATGAAGTCAGACACAGGAACGCCTGCATAACGACGACGAGCAGGCAGGGTCAATGCACATCCTGAGAGCACGTCACTAATTCTAAGCACGCTTCTTCCTCTCCAATGCTCATGACGAGTGGAACAACAGTTGCTTTTTAATCACTTAGTATTTCTAACCACGAATTAATTTGAAAGTCATTAGCCGGAATAAACCACTTAATGTGCAATTAACAATTTGGTGGTAATTGTTACAGTTACGGCAAAAAGATAAGTTATGCATATATTTTAAATTTAAGTAAGTACAGTATGGATTAGCAAAAAAATTAATTAATAAAAATTTCGTCGGTAGTTTGATAAAATCTAATTACATTATTTCGCGTGTCGCTCACGCCCGTGTAATAAATAACATATATAAAATACTAGCCGAAACCCGCGACCACGTCCGCGCGTATCCCGATAGCCTTTCCAACTTTTTTTTTTGGTCGGTTTCTAAGAACTGTATCGTGATGTTGAATAGCTTCCTCAAGAATTGGGCTATCAAATATAAAGAGATTTTTTTTAAATCCCATGTAGTTCCAGTGATTAGCGCGTTGAAACAAACTTTTCCGCTTTTTTTTTAAGGTTCCGTACCCAAAGGGTAAAACTGACCCTATTACTTAGACTCCGCAGTCCGTTCGTCCGTCTGTCACCAGGCTCTCTGTCTCATGAACCGTGATAGTTAGAAAGTTGAAATTTTCACAGATGATGTATTTCTATTGCCGCTATAACAACAAATACTAAAAAACAGAATAAAATAAATATTTAAGGGGGCTCCCATACAACAAACGTGATTTCTTGTGCGTTTATGCTCGATATTGATAACGGCAACAGGTAGACGCTTGAAATATTTACAGAATCTTTAGTTATATATTCACTTTAAAAATAAATAGTTAAATTAAAATAAACCTATATATACGTGTTTTTTTGCCGTTTTTATAGATAATGGTACGGATCCCTTCATGCGCGAGTCTGACTCGTACTTGGCCGGGTTTTTTTTTACTACGTTGGGCATACAAGCATACGGCGTACCTGATGTAAAGCAGTTACCGTAGCCTATCAATGCTTCTAATATATTATCGCTTGCGACATATTAATTATCACTCGCACGATGCCTCCTCTGCTGCTCACATAGCAACTCCTTAGGAGCTTACTGGTAACCTCACTCACACACAGGAATACAACAACCCTCTAGAAAGTTGTTAATTGGCTGCGGTTTTCTGTGATGTGGAGGTACTTCCCCAGACGGTCTGCTTTGATGCGCCCTACCTCACTTAATATATTAGTATAATAAATAAATATTAATTAAATATTTTCGGACAAATTACACAACGCCATCTAGCCCCAAAGTAAGCGAAGCTTGTGTTATGGGTACTAGACAACTGATAAACATACGTAAATACATTTTTTTTTGTAAATACATACTTATTATACATAGAAAATACCCAGACCAAGACAAACAGACATGTTCATGCACACAAATGTTTGTATTGTGTGGGAATCGAACCCACGAGCGTTGGTGTCAAAGTAGCATAACAGCGCGTTTCACCACTGCGCCACCGAGCTCGTCTCGAGTTTAGATTAAAGTTGCCATTACCGAGATTCATACAAAATTATAGCACTTAATTATTACAAGTAGTATAAACATTTACCTGCCTATTCGATCGGCCATTACGTACCCTGAATATAAACTTTCTTTATGCGATATGTCAATAGGGATTTACTTATTGATTTCGGAGCAGAAAACTGTTACAAAAAGCCTGAGATATCTGCTAAAGTTCCGTGCATATAACCTGCTTATGTCTTCGGCTTCTAGAACCTCGTTTGCTAATCGGTGGGGTAACATATGTGTAGGTAGGTAGTGACTCCATTTTACACAAAATTATAGCAATATTAAAGATAAGCATAAGTATTTCACGATCGTCTTTAGAGCCAAAGATGTCGGCAGAGTGCACAACGTGAAGGCGACGTACGTGCGAAGGGCATAGAGTAACTCAATGCTTCTATCAAACTATCTAATGAAACGTATCCAGTTTCGACTTTTCGTTCTCGCTTCAATGTGTTCATTATGAATAAAAAAAAACGCAGTCCTTGATTTCCTAACAAATCACGATCGTAATAAATTCCGCACACACGTGCTGAACGTTATTGAAGTAGTACTTGCAACCCCGTTATCTGAATGGCAGGAAAAGTATATAAAACTTATACAAAAGGGCGGCAATTATAGCTATATTATTTATATAATTCGCGAGAGTAGATCTAACAACAAATGGTTAGAAGTGGGTCACCTGTAGTTCAATGTTTAACTGGGCGTGGAAACTTTATAGCAGAACTGAACACGCCAAGTCCCTAGCGGGGTAGGCAGGAGGGACCGAGCGCAACATGACTCCGTTCTTACACACCCACTCGCTTCTTTAACATTCATAATTTTTTATGCACGCTCGCCGGTTTCTAGGCCACCAACCAATATGGTCGTGATAGATAAAGTATTGGCCTTCCTCGACTCCTATATCCTTCTACTTTCGCAATGTATATCTGTTTTGTCATTATTTTTTCTTGCATATAGTTGAACGCTTTTTATTTAAACTTTTACTGTCGCCTTTAAGCGAGTCAAATACTGCAAATCATGAAATGAAACAAACATAACATCAAGTTCCCCGGGAGTGGTCTTCGGTAACGTGATGAAATGCTGAATTACATTACATACAATATCATATCGATTTGGTATAAGATCGAGTTGCAACTAGACTGAATTATCAGACGTTTAGATCATGCAATCTATATTACTGGAATTAATGTGTTTAAAACTTACAAACATAGATTCTCCATTGTGTCAAGATTCAGTCGAGCTTCACGACAGCAGTTTATTAACACTGTTTTTAGGCTTTTGATATCTTTGTGTCCTATTGGCAATATCATACAATATGATATTTCTCACTCTTACATCGAGAAGAAGAGAAACTAATTCTCTAATTTCGTACTACTAATAATTTCCTACTACCATTTCTTTGTAATTAATAAATCGTTTGAGGTAGTTTTCCCACTCACTGGCATTGTGACGGTTGCCGCTGTTAATCCTGGTTACACAGGAGTCACAGTGACAGGAAAGTGTAGTTGCCTTCTCCGATAAATCTCTCTAGTGTGTTATGAATTTTATATGATTTAATTTTAGGTTAGTGAAGTAAACTGTAAAAATATGTACAGATTATTGGCTCCGCTTTAAATTTGCAAATTTACTTTATAAAAATAAGTACTCACCAATATTATTATTCTGATGGTGATGGTGCGCTGCGGCGGCGGCGGCTACAGCGGCAGCCAGTGCCGCTTGCTGCTGCGCCAGTTGAGATGCAAGCTGTGCTTGTAACGCAGCGTGCATGCCCGCGATGGTGCGGTCCTGGGCGCTGCTCCCGCCGCTCACCGCTTCGCTTCGCGTCTCGTCATTGCCGTACGTCGGAGACAACTCTTCGTCTGCACAATAAGATTACCTTGTTAATATATATATCGGCAATGCACAAATGATACCGCTGGTGATGCAAATATATGGACATTAGCAAGACTATAGGCTAGGCACAGTCGCTGTTACCATCAAATAGGCCATACATGGCAAAAGAATGGTATATTTAATAAGCAGCTCGACTCCAGAAATAACTTCTCCTTACAAAATATCAACTCCCTGGAGGATTGTGTTCCTATTGATTGAGGTGACTAGTAAGCTAGTAAGAAGTAGTCACTTTGAGGCGTGGTTGTTTGCCGATCGACTACGTATTTCAAAAAATCTTCCACGACGAGTAGTTTTGCAGAAATTGATGTGTTAGATCGGCTTCCTGCTATTTTTATACAAATTCATAGGGGGGTTTTCGCTGGAAACTCTCATGCATGACCATATGGACAACTCCTGAACTTAAAGAGAGAAGTAGATGTTCAGCATTCAAAGTTACGAGCCGAAAAGCCTTTAAGGAGAAATGATAATAAAATGTAACTATTGTTATGATGGATTTTATGACATTAGTCAGTTGAACAGTCGTCAGTAAGGTTAGAAACATTCAAACCTTTTGAATGCTACAAACTAACAACACGTTTATGTGAAATGGTATTTACCCGTCTAGTAAGTTTATACGGGGGAGTTGATTGGTAACTTTTATTAATTATAATGATATGAGTGAGCTTGGATTGGTGTTATATATATATATTATTTTAAACAACGTCGGTAGACATCCAAAGGGGCGGCCCACGTTTCAGGAAATACGCCTAAATAGTATATACTTAAAATACAAATCCTTATCTAAATACAAAATTTTATTCAAATCGTTAAAGCCATTTTTGAGATACGCAAACTATTTTTAGAATCGATCTTTTCAATATATAAGATTTCTGGCGATCCAAATATGATATAACGCTTGTAGGTTCAACACGTACTCTTTTGCTTTGTTCATTTCGTATGAATATGACCAACCAAACCAACCAAGCCAAAAAATGGTTCTTTGGTATTGAGTTCCTGTGGAGTAGGTACCTACTGTGTTTATGAGCTACAGCTGCTTTATTCCAGCCAGATGCTACTCTAGTGGTAAGAAAATATACTTCGCACTTTTTAGGTGAAGTTAGTATTTAGGAATACCGAAACAGAAAAACTAAGCGTGTAGGAATTGAAGAATGCCAAGACTCTACTGACTGCCTACCTCGGCCAAACTGATCGTGTTTAATCAAGCGTTCTAGGTACCGGCGAACGTGCATGGAGAGTTAATGGGAGCGCGCGAGTGACACCCCTGGTGTTGCAAATGGCCATAGTATATGGTAGGTAAATGCTTACCATCAGGCAGGTCGTGTGCTGGTTTATCATCCTTAGTGGTACAAAAAAGAGCTATGAATGTCAAAGAAGCTAGTGAGGTGTGTAAGAACCGAGTTACATGACACTCGGTTTTCTGATGTCGTTAAGAATGGAAAATTAAACACTTATAATAACACTCTTTTGTCTGTCAGACATACATCCACGTGAGAATGTATTTGATCTATAACTTCTTCAAATTTTGCATATATACACGACATATTGCCCAGTAAATAAAAATAATTTCTTCAAAACAATGTGAAAATAGTAAATTTTAAAACATATACATATATATTAATATCGTAGTTATTTTCATTTTCAGCTTATGCCTAAAATCGTTCACGATTTTATTAAACCCTAAGTCAACAGATGTTACATATTTAACATGGTATTTATTTAGGATGATTCCACTAACTTTGGAACCTTGGTTCTAAACCCAAATCGATTCATATACAGGCTAATTGCTTACGTATTCGATTGGAGTGACGAGTGCAGCGACGCTATCGTAGTCCTCACTGTGCACAGAATATATAGTATCCGGCATAAATTTACGGTTCCTTTTGTGTATCCCACAGCACGATTATGTCACTGTCATCCGCAGTGTGATGGCCACTTATGTCTTTACAATGAGCAGTGAAAGTGCGTTTTAGCATAGAACATTACGGTCACTGAATTGGTGTCGGGAGTCTCGTTGCTTTTATGAATGAAACATGTCACGGGTTGAAATAATGCAAACTTGTACCCTAAAAAAACCCCGGATGAGGTCGCCTGTTGTATTTAGTTCGTACCCGAAGGGTACAAACTTGAAAAATCGGCCAAGTGCGAGTCGGACTCGCACACGAAGGGTTCCGTACCATTATCTATAAAAACGGCAAAAAAATATCACGTTTGTTATATGGGAGCCCCCCTTAAATATTTGTTTTAATTTAATTATTTGTTCTTAAAGTGAATATATAGGTAACTAAATATTCTGTGAATATTTCAAGCGTCTACCTGTTGCCGTTATCAATATCGAGCAAAAATGAGCAAAAAAATCACGTTTGTTGTATGGGAGCCCCCTTACATATTTATTTTATTCTATTTTTTAGTATTTGTTGTTATAGCGGCAACAGAAATACATCATTTGTGAAAATTTCAACTGTCTAACTATCACGGTTCATGAAATACAGCCTGGTGGCAGACGGACGGACAGCGGAGTCTCAGTAATAGGGTTCCGTTTTACCCTTTGGGTACGGAACACTAAAAAGTAGCAAATTCAGAAGTTCAACTATTTTTTCATACAACGTCGGGAGGCATACAAGCCCACCTGATATGTAAAGCGATTAGCGTAGCATATAAACGCTTGCAGTATCACTCGCGCGATGCCACCTCTGCTGCTGACACAGCAAATCCTTAGGAGCTAACTGATGAAACACAACTTCTAGGGAGCTGTTATATACGAGGGTCATTTGAAAAGTTCTTAGCCTAACATGGTTAAAGTCATTGGTTTTTTTTAAACCTAACCTCATTTTGTAGTTACATTATTTAGCAACAAGTATGCACAGTTTAGTTTATTTACAGTAACTCATTGTTCGTTTACACGTGATACCGTAAGTCAAGTCAGAGCTATTTTTGAAAATGGATAAAATTGAACATCGTGCAGTGATAAAATACCTGAATTTGAAAGGTTTAACTCCAAAAGCTATACATGAAGACATGTCTGGTACTTTGGGTGAGTCCGCTCCTTCGTATGCGACTGTTAAAAACTGGGTGGCAGAGTTTAAACGTGGTCGTGAGACCATTCAAGATGAGCCCCGTAGTGGCCGGCCTTCGACTGCTTCCACTGATCAAAACAAAGAAAAAATCTGTGATATAATTTTATCTGAACTTGGATTCTGTAAGGTGTCTGCGCGGTGGGTACCGCGACTGCTTTCAGTGGAACAAAAACGCAACCGACTCACAACTTTTCGCGACAGTTTAGAGTTATATGAAGCTGACCCAATAGAATTTGTTGAAAGATTTATAACCATGTATGAAACCTGGGTTCACCACAATACACCCGAGACAAAAGAATAGTCGAAACAATGGAAAAGAGCAGGATCGCCGACCCCAAAGAAGGCAAAGGTGGTTTTATCGGCGGGCAAAGTCATGGCATCCGTTTTTTGGGATACAAAGGGTATAATTCTCGGGGATTATTTAAAAAAGGGTGAAATAATAAACTCCGATTACTATTGCAACCTGTTGCGTCGTTTGAGAGAAGAAATCAAAGAAAAACGTCCAGGTTTATTGAGAAGAAAAGTCTTGTTTCATCAGGACAATGCGCGCGTTCACACCTCTGTGCAATCCATGGCAGAAATCCATCAATGTGGCTTCGAATTGTTACCTCATCCCCCATATTCACCGGATTTAGCACCGTCCGACTTTTACCTGTTCCCAAAGCTGAAAAAATTTTTAGGTGGTAAACATTTTATTACAAATGAAGAGGTCATAGCCGCCGTGGACGCTTATTTTAAGGAGTTAGACGAAGATTTCTTTAAAACGGTTATCGAAGCCTTACCGGGTCGATGGAAAAAGTGTTTTGAGCTTGGAGGAGAGTATGTTGAAAAATATAAACTCAAAATCGTGTGGTTTCATTAAGTATATTAGGCTAAGAACTTTTCAAATGACCCTCGTAGCTTTCTGTGAGGTGGAGCTACTTCCCCAGACGGGCTGCTTCGATGCGCCCTACCTCTCTTAAAAACACCCACAACAAGATAAATAGGCACGTTCATGCACACAAATGTTTGTCCTGTGTGGGAATCGAACCCATGAGCGTTGGTATCAAAGTAGCGTAACAGTGCGTTCTTCCACTGCACCATCGAGCTCGTCTCAACATAATAACGAATCTTGGTACCAGCTAGATACCAGCTGTAGACTTTCACTTCTGTTCTGCCAGCATCTACGAATTCTAAAGTATTTCACGCTCGTGTGGTATCATAGTGCATGTACAAATATAGTGGACTTATACAGATTACCTCACTGCCATGGCTCTGTGTGCTCATAGAGTACGTACGTAGTACACACCGGAACGGAACGGCAATCTGAGTTGTCGCAAATCCGCAACATTTAGTAGCAGAACATCCCAAGTCATAAAACATGAGAGTTGTTGCCACCTGATTCTGACGCTAAATTGTCAAGGTTCTGAACGAACATTCTTTTGTGGTCAATTGCACGCTAATATATATCACATCAGATCGTCACAACAGTATTTCTGTGGTCTGACGTCAACTGTGTCACGAATCCTGCCCATTTTTCTGGACGTATTTGCGGAATGTATTCGTTCGTGGATAATTTGCATTTCATTGTGGTTTAATTTGTTGTGGAACCGATCTCATAGCTTCCTGCCTAATACCCTGCGTACTGTAGCTCTTTAGTAAATCTTATAGATAGGTCACTATAACATTTGTTTTGATTGTTCTGCGTCAAGACATTTTAAGAACCCGTAAGTGATTCCTTATATGTCTGTCTTCGAAGGGAACTACCTGACCTAAGTAAATATACTCATCGACATCCTGTATTTCCGGTTCATCCAGAGAGTAGGTACATTCCACAGCTTTAGCGATACAAGAGAAGTTATCTTATTTTAGTACATAGATGCCAGTCAAATAATAATTCCCTACGAGTGAGATATGTAAGGATCGAGTCACGTGGCGCTCGGTTCTCTCTGCCTACCCCTCAAGGGATTTGGCGTGAAGTTATAGTAGTAGTATGTACAAGCAATAAAGAATCTATCTATATATCTATAACTTCACGCCAAATCCCTTACGGGGTAAGCAGAGAGAACCGAGCACCACATGACTCGATCCTTACATACCCCACTCGTTTCTTTAACATTCATTGCTCTTTTCATGCACGCTCGCCGGTTTCTAGGGCTCCTGACATTACCTTCTGATAGAACACGACCAATTTGATCATAATAGGTAAGTCATAATAAAGAAAATCAAAAATATTATGTACTTATTTTTGACTTTCAATAATAATGAAAGTCAAAAATATGTACATAATATTATAACCGGGAGCGTTTCCTAATTCCTATCGCGTATCGGCGGTCTGCTTGCTAGGTTATTCATTGCAATAAAAAATATGTGCAATAGCATATTATTGCACATAATCGTGCATGCTTATGATCAATAAATAAAACTCAAATTTCGTATGAAGACATTGCATGACCACACTTACTAGTAAATTTTATGGTCACCTAACGCAACCATTTCGCACGCTTTTACCCATGCAACGACTGCCAAAATACACACCTTTTAGATTATTGCGCGAAAAGTTTTCACTTTCAATGATTTCAAATTTTATTTCACACCAGCTGTGCCTCCGACTTCTTTCGCGGGGTATGTGCAAATTTTACATTGGCATGTGCAAACATTATGTAGGCATTACAAATAATAATAGGGGATATAAATTAACAAATATACGACAGAGTTAATTGTACTGTACCTTACAATGTTAATTTACAGAAGTGCGGACAGAGGTAAAATTATACAGATTTATTAGCTATGTAAATAATAACCTAAGGTCCGCGGTTCGAGTGCGGAAAGGCCATTAATACTAAATTCATGTTTTCGGATTTACATACAATATATTTAAAATTATCACTTGTTTGGTAAGGAAACTTGTTGCTAAGGAAAACATCGTAAGGAAACCCGCATGTCCAAGAAATTATATTTCGGAAGACGTATGATTTAATCTAAGAAACCTGGTTTTCGCTCTGGGTTATGGAGGTGTGACGGCAGTCGCTCCATATAAAAAGCAGTATCATCGCCAAACCCTCAGGCTATCCGCTACCTAATAGCGGACCCTACCCATTGAGTTAAGATAGCTTCTAAATCATTTCATTTCTCAGTTATTAGATCCCATATAATACGTACGTGACTAAAGAAACAATATGCTCGGTAAACCAAAGTAAATGCACAATACGAAAATGATCAGACGTTTTAAAAATATAACTGGACAAATAAAAATCAAAAACAAACTTAAAAGCAAATAAGTATCACGATTATCTTTCGAGACATAACCACCACCAGCCTTACGTGCTTGTGACTACATCATACCGATTACCCACCAATTCTGGCGAAAGGGAGGTAGGGCTCTAGTGGAAGGGAAGTAAGTCCACCTTACAAAAGAAACGAAAACCTAGAAAAACTTTGCGAAGTAAGTCACTCGAAACTCTCTTGAGAAGAGCTGCGTGGGCGTTGATATTCGAGTTGCAAATGTCTATTGGCTACAGTAATGGCTAACCATCGGGCATAATGTAATGTACTACATTATGTAGTATGGAAAAAACAGACAAAAATAAAGTACGAGTATGTTTACATTTTGATTGATGAACGTCCAAATTGCTAATGCATGTGGAATGCCAAAAACTATATGCGTTGCCAAATTTCATAATCTTAGTCAATTGCATGTACTGAATGTACAGATTATGATTTGGGACTTCTTCAAAGATGGACCGATACATGGCAATTACAAACTATAAAATGGAAATTGTTGAATTTTCCCCTTTACTTTGTGATACTTACGCCTTGCCAAATATCATGCCTCTAGGTCTACTGGAAATACCCAACAGGCGTAAAGGAAATAAGTTATGGAGAGCTGATGAGACTTAAATAGATAGATATTAGTAAGGGCCGGGGGGCAAAGTAGGGCCGTGCAGAACTTATTGACTTGTTCGCAGATTAACATCGCGGCACTTAACGGCTTATTGGTTAAAATATTCTCCCATTGATCAGTAGGTTCGAATCGTTGAGATATTCAGTCGCTAACACGTTTTCGTGAGTGCGGGATGCCTTCTTGCGCAGTCAAGTTATTAGTTCGCGAACACAGGTTTCGATTTGTGATTTTAAAAGCCATGTATACAGAAAACATAACTACAAATGCTGGTTTTCAGGGTTCCGTGCCCAAAGGGACTCTATTACTGAGACTCCGCTGTCCGTCCGTCTGTCACCAGGCGGTATCTCATGAACCGTGATAGTTAAGACAGTTGAAATTTTCAACTATGATGTATTTCTGTGGCCGCTATAAGAACAAATAGTAAAAAACAGAATAAATAAATATTTAAGGAGGGCTCCCATACAACAAACGTGATTTTATTTTTTGGCGTTTTTATAGATAATGGTACGGAACCCTTCGTGCGCGAGTCCGACTCGCACTTGGCCGGCTTTTGGATTTTTCTTGGACTGGTACTATGAGACAATGATTCTTGATAGATGTTAAGTTCCTAGGTTAACAGGGCGTACTATATACATATAGGTATTGACTTTACGAGCACGGTGGCGAAGTGGTTAATAATGCGTTCACCAAGCCTCGTGCGTTCGATTCCCACACCTGACAAACATTTGTGTACATGAATATGTCTGTTTGTCTTGGTATGGGTGTTTTTGGAGGTAGGGCGCATTAAAGCAGCTCGTCTAGTGAAGTGCCGCCACCTCACAGAAAACAATTCACTCAAATAACAACTCCCTAGAGGGTTGTTATGTTCCTGCGAGTGAGGTTACCAGTAAGCTCTTAAGGAGTTGCTGTGTTAGTAACAGGGGTGGCAGCACGCGAGTGATACTTGACGTATTGGAAGCGTTCATAGTCTACGATACCCACTTTACGCCAGGTGAAACATATGCCACCCGACGTTGTATAAAAATAAAGATATTTATGATTACTTGGCACAAGGACGAATAGAGAGATAGACAATAAAGTGCCCTCAGTGTTTGGCATTCAACGAAATATCATGCCCGTAATGTTAAATTCGACTATAACAGAAGTTGCTAGACAGTTTTCATTTTTAAATTATTCTTGAAGTATTCTTTCATGTTTCTGTTTGATGGTGTAAACGATGTTTATTATTTCCAAAGCTGAAAAACCTGATGCTTTTTTACCCCTAATGAAAATTAAACAGATACTGTAATGTCGATGTTTTCGAATAATAATTACATTTTTAAGTTGTTTGTCAAAAATACGTTGTTTATCGTAAGAATTGTTAAAAGTATCCATATTAAAATTTACATGGTAATTAGTATAATTACAAACAAATTGCAATTAAACTTTTAAAGTGAAATAAACTTTATACATGGAACTTTATATTAGATTATGGGTTTGTTGATTTGCTCTTTGATGGCAAATGAGCAAAAAAGTACTGCACGCATTTCGGACGAAATAGCAATTGACAGTCTCATTTATTTTTGTATACAAATGGGAAGTACGCGTACGCCTCGTCCTTCTCATATTGCTCGGTCATCAATTGCTTTATTTCCGATCTGGACAGTCATGTACTATTTTATATCTACATCTGTAGATAAGTAAGCTATGCAAAAAGGAACTGATATTGGGCTCAGTGAACATCGACTCCGTCCAACAGTGGTGTAACCTTCTAACTTTTTTGATCATGATGTCCACTGAATTTGGGCTTTACACTATGCGAAATATGCAAGTGTTTAACAGAGTATGGCTAAATAATTTGAAACGTTTCGATGTGATACACATGTATAATAAACTTCACGTATCGAATTTGTATGTTCGCATCTTCGAATATTTGTTTCGTTTCGTTTGTTAGTTTCTTTGAATATTTGTTTAGTTCAATTTACGCTAATCAATATTGTTCGTATGTTCGCATGCTTGCTTAAATGTATGCAAGCCAATGTATAAAGCCAACTTTTATTCGTTTGTTTGAATGCTTGCTTAGATCAATTTATGCTAGTCAATGTTTTGTTCATTTATTAGAATGCTTGTTTAGTTCAATTTACACAAATCTAGTTTGACAGTTTGTGTGTATTCAAATCTATCGTATTATTTGCTTGTTTACTCCATCTATGACAATTTTGGAGTGGAATATTTTAAGCTTTAATAATAATACAAAATTGTGAATTGTATATGATACCTAGTTCGAAGGAATGAGTTCGAACCGGGAAGCGTTTCGAGAACTGGTCGGAGATAACAACCGAACCGTTGAGATTAGAATATTTATATTTAAAATAAATTGTTATTAAAATAAACCTTACTGGCTTCGGGTACGGGTGTGATAGGGCTCTCTGGAAGAAGGATGCCCTTCTGCACCAACTCATCTCTATTTGCTCGGACGGATATCTTCCTCTCTAAAGCTGCAAATAATAATAAAAAATAATAAATACGTCATCCTTATTAGTTCATCAAACATCAAACAATGATTTACAGTTTAGTTAAACATAGGCGACGATAAGTTCCCTAAAACATTATGCTATCATATTACGGCTTTCAAGACGTAGGGTGACACACCAACGAAATTACGCAACTGTAATTTTGGCGTGTAGGGTAGATGTGTACATTATTTTACACGATGTGATGTGGTTAACGTGGGGCTCCTGATCGCTTGTTACTACACAGATTATTGGTATGACCATACTCGTTCCGCAGAACGTTACATGCAGTTGTATTTAGGCTGCGAACTCCTTTAAGATACCCACGGTCGCGTTATTTCAGCAGGTGCGACAGTAACCTTGTACATAATTTCAAAATATAAAATATACTAATTAAAATTAAGTATTTTTGAAAGATATGAAAATGGTCCGGGCTTTGCTATATGGATATTACTGAAAAATTCATGTCATAGACACTCTATTTAATTTTGATGTGACACCGATTGCGCGCATACGACACAGTGTCATTATTACAAGTTTTTATAACACAAAGGTGACAAACAAGCATGCGGTTTGCCTGTTACAAACCGGAACACTTGAGGTTCTTTATCCTCATTTTAGTTTCTTGGCAAAGCAAAGAGTTCATTCAATAACCACACAAGGTAAAATAAAATAAAATTCCTATCATGATCCCCGCTTTAACAGATCTCTTAGTAGTAAGGAAGATTCGATCTGATCCTGTAGCTGGATTACTGAATTGATCTAAATGAAATTTTAGTTCCAGAGAAATCGGCAAATGTTGCCATTTTGCCGTGATACGAGTTTATACATCAGCTATCGCTTGTCAGTATAGCGTATGATGTAATTTATTTGCAATATTAATAATTTAATTAATGTAAATTCTTTGGAAGTTGTTCATTTGTTTTACGTTAGTTGGGTAATGGCAGTTGGCAATATATCTTACAATTAGAGTAATTAAATTAATCAAAATGGATGCAACTCGTAAAACAAACAGGACAGGTACGATGAGAATCAAATCAGTTATTATTGTCTTAAACAAACTAAGAGATCATTATTAGTAGATAGGCATTTATTATTGTGATTATACAATGCGAACAGAACAAATTGCGCCTCTACGCTTGTTTACTCTGTCGAGCTAACGAGAGATAGCAGACACACGAGGTATGTAAGAATGACAAATTAAACATATACCGACGCGACATACCAGCTATTATCGTTACCTGGTTTTTGTATATTAAGTGTTTGTCGTAGATACGAGTAATTATGCTCCTTGGTAAAAAGTAAATTAGTAGGTAGAATTGCTTTTCCACTATTAATAGACGTCATTACATCTTAAAAATGTTGAAAATAAAACAGCTGCAAAAGTTAATTAATTTAACTGAGTTCTGCGCATTCCTCTCGTAACAACAAAATAAAATATTAATTTACTCAGGTTCATCACAGACTACAAGCAGTTGCTCATAGTAAATATATCTAACTAAATGAAAAGTAGGGTACCTACTTTGTAATTATTTTTATCATCAATCAAAACAAGTTTCTATGAAAATTTACTGAAATAACCTATTTAGGTTACATGTATAGGCAAGTGAGGAGCTCGATCGCGTCGATGTGAGTGTCGAACACGCAGGTTAAGCGACATTGACAGTAGTCTGTCTATGGATTAGTTTTTTCCATATAGAGAGGGCAGGAAGACTGCGACCACGGACGCTGCAAAGCGTTTGAAACGTCAGGTTCAACAAAATAAATAAAACACGCGATACTTCCGTTAAAAATTGTTTAATTCAATGTGTAACAATCGCGAAAACCTAAGACAATACTATTGGATCTTCGAGCCTAGTAGTCCATTGTCAAAATACGAATTTAAATTAAAATCTTTTAATCGAGAAAATACCACTCAGATTATGAATATGGTGCCATTATTGAACTGGTATTAAATTTCAAGAGTAGTTTAATTTAGAGAGACTAATGACACAACGTAAATGTAAATACATAAAAGTTACAATAACCTTGGAGAGACAGTTAGCATGAACACAGGCAAATAAAATGTCGTAAAATATTGCAGTTACGACATACTTCTGGTATGTGTATGAATATATTCGTAAAGCATTGTGGTTTCTGACATACATATCAGGTGTATGTCCGTATTGCTTGTACCTCAACCTGTGTTGAATTACTGACACATTATGTCACCGAATCAATATTATTATAACTTGCAATAAATATGCCATAAAATGATACACACAGTGGGTTGGCGCGTGTCTTGTTTCTCTAGCATTTGGCAAAGGCTTTATATTTAGACGAGCTCGGCAGCTCAGTCGTGAATGACGCGACTTTGACACCAACGCTCGTGGGTTCGATTCCCACACAAGGCAATCTTTTGCACACTCTATGGGCCTCCTGAGATTCAAACTACAAAAATAGCTATATTGTAGTTTCTTTATAATAAACTATGTCATCACACTTGATCGTAACCAACCTTATAACATGCGTGCAAAGCGGCCCATAAAGGTTTACCTCAAACCCTCACGGGCGAAATAGATTTTACTTATATGTCAAATCCAATACAGCTAAAGTATTGAATATATTTTTTTCTTTCGCGCTGCGAGTCGTCCATTATTAACAGATTTTGATATTTTTTTAATTGATTGGACAACTACTATCATAAAACCGATTTTGGCAGGACTTTCAGTGGCACATATCTAATGTTCTAAGGAGTAACTTAGGCTACTGTTATTTTAGAAAAAAAATTTTTCATGTGGGTTGGGTGGGTTTCATGGGAAAAATAAATCCATGAAATTGTTAACAAATTCCAGTTTCACGCGATTAAAGTCGCGGGTGAGGGCCGTTAATACATATATAATTTGTACTACACAATAAACTCGAATTGTGAGTCTCCATACCTATGCATTAAAAATATGATGCTCGAAGCTAGAATTGGAAAACATTTTGATGCGAGTGCGGAAATTTTGCTATATCTCAGAGTCCACACTTCGTTAGCGCGAAGTGAAAATGTGTTCTCGTTTTCAGTTCACGCTAACTAGGGAATGCAATCTCGAGTCGAGATCGCAAGTTCGAGATCTCGTTGGATTAGAAATTACATTTCGAGAGATCTCGGCATTTTCGACATCTCGGGTAGTTTTCGATAAATATTATTTAGTAGTTCGGATGAAAAAAAACGATGAAAACTGCTTGGTTGTAATTATGAGGTTATCTAGGTACAACATTAAATGAAAATAACTTTTATTCTTTAATAGATGTAACCCACTTATTACGTTATTTATTTAACAATAATACCCATATTATTTTTTATAATAATAGCAAAAGTAATAACACTGTCAGTCAAAATTAAATGAGGAAAAGGTCTACGTTTACGGGTGATTTTGGAAATAACTTCTTAAAAAACAAAGAGTGCTGTCTAATAAACAGCATCTTATGTTAGTAGCTATGTACCCAGCACTTGGAAATGCCCTCTCTGATTCAACACTGGTTAACACCAAGTTGAGCAGGCTGTTATAAGCGAACTGTAAAAACTACCCCTTGTTCCCCCACTCTCATAATATAGAAGCAAAGTCTTTCGGGCAGCGCATCGCGCACGCACCGAGTGGACTTGTATAGCGTCGCTGAATCAGATTGACCATCGCCTAATAATCTCGTCGATATCGAGTGAGACCTCCTCATATTATGCTACGGGATTGATCTCGAAAAATGACACGGGATCCTGCGAGATCGATATTGCATTCCCTAGCTAACACAATTTGGTATAATATGTATTATATTAAATGGAACCACTAGAAAGAGCAACCGCGGCATCACAGTTGATACAGCGAATTTAAAAAAGTACTTTTGAGCAAGTGATGTAAGGACAGAGCCATGCATCGCTCGGTTCTCTCTGCCTGACGCGCAAGGTATTTGGCGTAAAGTTATAGATATTTTTATTCATAAATATTCGAATTTAATAATATAGAATACACATAATACGAATAACGGTATTGAACATTATTTTTCTTGAGTTAATTGATCTTGTCATTAATAAAGGGCAAAGACTCCATATAAATTGATCAATTAACAATAATCGGAAAATAATAGGAAACAAACCCTTTACCACGTCACTGCATATCAAACAATACTAAATGGTTTAAGAGTGGCCCTTAGGGGTTAAGAGGATACCACGTCACGCCACGCTTTTCAATTACGGATTTTGTCAAACTAGTGGCCCTTAAAATAAAAAAAAAGACTTAGTGTTTACTACTACTCTTAGTGTTTACTACTACTACTTTACTAAATTCTGGAAGCAACACAAGAAACGACGATTTTCAATTTTGAATAAACGTCCCACTTATTTACTTGTAGTGTGACTACATAACACTATTATTATTATGAAGTACTTAAAAATATATAATTTTCTCAACGCGACGACGATATCTCTTCACACGAAGTCCCTTGTGGGACATGCAGAGACGGCTTAGCTAGAGATTGCTTATTGACACATGACTCAGTTCTTGGACACCTCACTTACTTCTAGTTTGATTTTTAGCTAACATTGTTAGCTTTTTTGACGGACTCTCCTTTTCTAGGGCTACCGACATCACCTTCCCGAATTTCCAGAATTTGGTTGTGTTTTCACGAGCAATTTTAATCGAGATAGACGATCCTCGATTCCTACATCCTTGCACTTTCGCGTTGTATAAACGTTTCTTCATACTTTTCAGTTCCATTCCATTTACAAGTACGAACCAACGGAAATTGTCTCTTATCACCTTAACACGAATACTCTCATTCAGACCAATTCTCTTACTTACCTCATCATTGCGAATGCGATCGCGATGCAAGCGTTACGCCACAGATTTTTCGCATTGCTCGCATCTCATCCGCTATTATTCCAATTTTATGCTCTCTCTGCAATACCCATCTCTCGCATCCATACGTTAGCGTTGCTATCCACACAGTATTGTGTAAAGCGAACTGAGTTTCCAGCTGGGTATAGGGTTTTACTGCCAAGTATTCCCAATGCTCCATTTCCATTATTCCCTGTACAAAGTCGTCTCTACATATCAGTGATGTACGTTCTATTCCTGATAAAACTGAATTCAGGATATACAATGTCATCCACTTGTTGCAACACATCAACCATAATCCTTACGTTCCTTCCAGTTTATCCTCTTTCTTAAAAGCTAGCAAACGTGTATAAAAGGAGCTATGAATGGTAAAAAAATTGAGTGAGATGTTTACACATCTTGTAGCGACTTGACCTCCCTACCTGCCCCACATGGAACCTGATGTGAAGATATAGATTGATGGATGTATAAGTAGATATAATTTCTCAATAAGCAAAATTTGAATTGAAAAAAAAACCATAATGCTGGTTTTTTTTAAGGCGACACGACCTGCTTTGCGTGCATGTCATGAAGTTTTTACGAACAAATGATTAAACGATTCTCTTTTTTGAATGAATAGGGTAATAACTTACTTCTAGAAGCAGCTTCGAACTTGTCAGATTTCTTTTTCCGCTTCCACTTCCATGGTTTGAAGAGTCTACCGAACGCCGAGAATTTTGATTTGGTTCTCTCGACGGGAGGCGTCCGCGCGCCTGAGCCCAGGCTGTTCGTGCGAACTGTTGTGCCATTCTGTTTTTTTGCTGTAAACAAAAAATGATCAACTTAAATACTGACTACAATCATTTTAATAATGGGTATTGTGCGTACGTGTGCATGATATCATCACTCATTTTAACTGTTTCCCATCGGTTTGTTTGTTGTGGCTATCACAGTATTAGGGTTAGGGTTTGTATAATTACTACCTAGTATAATGAGGATTTATAATTATAGCATGTTCACACGCATTGCACACATAGCAGCGCGTGTGTATACTTTATTTAAGCGTAATCAATTTTAAATTTAAAACATATCATAACCAAAGTTAAATAAAAAAATCTGAAATATTAACGGTTGATAAAAAGTCTTACAAATATTACACAAAAATACAATAACGTTTCTAACCAGGAACATAATGTACATATAATACAATATATGTTGTAGAAATCATCAAAAATCTTTAACTGAGTGTTAAAGAAGCGAGTGAGGTGGGCAAGGTCTTGTGACTTTCGATTCTCACTGCCTACCCCGTAAGGGACTTGGTGTAAAGACGTAGTAGTAGTAAGCAGTGTATCAAAAATATTTGACAAACAAACTAATTTCTGCGGTCGAAAAACCATACAGAACCAGTCGGTACGCGAAACCGATTCACACTTGGTCGCTTCTTTACTTATAGATGATAATGATGCCATGAACCAAACAGCGACGCGACATTGACGAGTGTCACAAATAACGACAGATGCATATTATACTGTAAAGAGCACGATCTGGAAGACATGTCCACATCAATACAGATAATAGGCCGCAAGATTGGTACCCAATAGCACTCACACACACAACAGATTCACACAATCAATGGCCCCATTACGTCGAGAGCCTATTGTTGAGAACTGTCCGTGACTATCACAATACCAACGGGAACTGCGTACATACGTACCTACTACAAAAGAGAACTTTCTCATCTCTGTGATGAGACTACAACTGTAGGTATTACAATACTTTTAAGATATAATGTTTGTTTGTTCATTCAAAAAGAATTTATTTTTATCAATGCGATAATACTATTATTGCTCACAACGTGCGTCGGATAGTCTATTTCCGGCCTCTGTCTTTCTTTCTCATGACGTCACGAGAAAGACAATTATTACGGTGATTATCATGACACAATATTCTTCTTTTTCTAGTGTTATCCCATTTGCTAATCTATTAGGATTGGCGGAGTTCACTACCAAAGCTTATGGATTTGTTGGAGTTACCGATTTTATCATGGAACGTCTGTAGAATGCGAATCCACCATCCAGAGGTTAGATCCACGTTGGCAATATCTTGGCCGTGTGGGTTTCCTTACGTCGGCTATCTTCACAGGTGATAATTAGAAATATGTACTATACTAGCTTTTACCCGCAGCTTCGCATTGATAAAAAATATATATTATTTTTAATAGAAAGTATCCTATTTTACTTCTGATACCTCTAAGAATATGTGTACAAAGTTTCATGATGATCGGTTCAGTAGTTTTCGCATGAAAGCGTAACAAACAAACGGACATTCGCATTTATAATATTAGTAGGATGATTCGAATACACGAATTAAGTGATAGTACATGTCCACATCAGGATTTGAGCCAGACACCAATCAGTCAATAGCGTGGTTCTTCATCCACTTTGCTCATACGTAAGAACAATTTACGGATTCAAGTGACTTAGGTATCACCGCGGCGCGGTGGGTCTCCTGGTATCTATAGGATAACAATTGACCAAGTCTCTAACTCACTCGCACATGGTGGTTGTGCAACCTGGCGATTAGCAAACGAGTTTCTGACTATTGAAGCGTAGGTTAACACCTACATTTTGAAAAGAAGCTTAAGTTGGCATATACCTAACTACGAGTATTACAGCCGAATAACAGCTCCTTGGTGGATGGCGTTGTGTTCAAGGAAGCTGGTAATCGTTTGTTGCGTTAGCAGCGGAAGTGGCAAAGCACAGTCGATACCCGCCGGCATTGCGCCTAGCATCAGTAGGCTACAGTATCCGAAGGAACACATACAGAGAACCTGTTTTGTCTCCTGACTATTAAACGACGGCTATCAGACTACTATTAGAAAGAATATGAGAAACAATTACAAACTACCAGATATGCAGTTAAAAATATTTTCATTCTCGTGTTACTCGATATCAAACACTGTGGTCAACACCACAGTGTCATTTCGCAAATGACCAGTTATATGATACTACTAACTAAAAATTTAAATATTGAAAATCTAATGATTAAAGATAACTGTCACAGTTTAGGGATATCTCAAATTGGTGTAGCACAATTTAGGTCCCAATAGTGTTAGATATCTGATAAACCGTGGTGCACGGCAGTTGAACTTCACTTGACTAGCCATCTCTTTGAGGTTTTTTAATGCCTTATTTGTCATATTGCTGTCTCTCACTTTGCCAAGAGGGGAAGTCAATTCGAAAACTTCCTACTCTTACAAATTTCTTCTGATTAAATTCGTTGCGAGTTCCAAGGCAGCTGTAGTTTAACCCCCGGGATAGCAATGGACTTCACTGTTCATTGCCTTTTTGGTGGTCGCCGCTGTTTATTCTGGCTACACAGGAGACTCACCCATCTCAAATTGGCATTATACCAAAGAATTCGTTCAGGTAATATCGTAACGACATATTGGGATTCGTATCCTCAAAGAACAGGAGACAAGAAAGTTAAGATTGATCGAGGCATGCATAAAACAACTCACGATTCCGTACTTATCTAATTGATATGCAAGAAACGGCGGCGGTGGCGAGCCAGCTACTATCCGCACAGAACGTGTAATGTAGAAAAGGTATGCATTCCAAGGAAATATAAGTGATATTAAAACTTGAAAATAACTTTTTATTTAACTTCAATTCACTGAGAATGACTTCACTGAACTCGACGAATATTCACATCGTTGCTTTTAATATAAGATTCTACGTAAACATGTGACGTCATTTTAAATCACCTCGACTTTTTTTAAAAGTTGAAACGGATAAAAGTTAATTTTAGTTTCAAAGTTAAAGAAATAAGTTCATAAGTTTAGTTTAATATATATATATATTAATTTTACTTTGAAACGTTCACATTCATACTCGTATTAAAATTTTATGGGATCATCACGGGAGTAGGTATACTATTGAATCAGATCATAAATTAATCGCCTAATCTTCACCAAAATAAGTGACCAACTAGATATCTTCTTTGGCAACGCGTTAGTGACACCCCTGTTGTTGCAAATATACATAGGTTACGGTAACTGCTGACCATGAGGCAGGCCGAACGCTTGTTTGTCACCGTAATGGTATAAAAAACCTTCTTTGACAAAATTCCGTTAAAAATTAAGAGAGGTAATGCGCATCAACGCAGTCCTCTGGGGAAGTACCTCCACCTCACAGAAAACCGCAGCAAATAACAACTCCCTAGAGGGTTGTTGTGTTCCTGCGTGTGAGTAAGCTCCCAAGGAGTTGTTGTGTAAACAGCAGAGGAGGCATAGCGCGAGTGATACTTAATATATCTCAAGCGTTAATAGGCTACAGTACCCGGTTTACATCAGGTGGACCGTATGATTGTATGCCTCCCGACGTAATAAAAAAAAACCTTAATTACTTAAATGCTCGTGCGTTACCTCCATTAAATGTTACACTAACTACCTACACCTGGCAATATAATGCACCTCTCAAGAATATGACAACCCTCATTGAAATTGTTATTACCGTCTTCTGTGAGTTAGAGGTACTGCCCCAACCATAGTCTGGTTTAATATCATCTTTAGCCTTTAAAGCCTTTAAATATCATCTTACCCCTCTTTTGAAAGAGACTCATTTGTTAATCGGTGGGGTACCACTTGCAGTTGATGTTGGATTTAGTTTTTTTTTTTTGATAAATCTCGGGAGGCATACTTGATGTAAAGCGGTTGCCGCAGTACATGTATCACTCGCGCGTTATCACCTGTTGATACACACCAACTCTCTCTTGAATCTGAAGCGTAAATGCACCAAATTACTCATAATACATGACAAACTTTCCCGACGTACCTATTCATCGTCTTCGTTCGTTGAAGACGTGTCTACTGACAGGACGATAAGAAAACCCTCATTATGTATATCAGTTGTCATTATGTTATCTCTGCGCTAAATTACTCTGTAGAGCTACTTAACATTATAAACATTGTTCGAACATTCCAAACGAAAACCCAAACGAGCGTTTCATAATGGACCAAAATATATGCACAGCATAACGTCAGTTTACTTGTTTCTATAATTTTCAATATTTTTACTTTCCAGAAAAATATTTATGCACCCACCTCGACGTACCGCCCGTCACATCCCTGGCTCACATAGCCAGACGTTACACGCTCGACTTGAAATTTGGTATAAATAAATATAACTTGGCGAGTAAAGTCACACATAAATATATTCTATTTTCGTTCATGTTTCTTTCTTTTGTGTATCCTATTTTCATATATATTATATATCTCCGAAATGGATGAACGGGTTTGGATTATTTAAAATATGATCTGTTGAAATAGATCCGAATTTGGTTATATAAATTTGATGACTATTACAAATTGATGACTATCAAATTAAATCTTGAATTTTTAAAAGTTATATAGTTTTTCAAAAGATTTCAAGTTCCTTTTCTATTAAGCAATATTATTCTTTTATTTTATTAGTACAGTACTTTTGTGATCCCAAGTAATTTTAATGCAAATTTGATGAATGAGGGATGAATATCTGATGATAAACTAGAAATTTCTAACTATTAAATATAAAAGTGAGACGAACTTCAACCAAATTGGGGCCAATACATGTGAATAAGTTGTATTAAACAAGTGCATTATGGAAAAATGAAGTCAACCTAACTTTGACAATGGAAACATAAATGCTTGTCCCTCCTAATGTTGAAAAAGTGCTATGAACATTGAATAAATTTTTTGACAACAAGATCTATATCTTCATACAACTTCAAGAAAATGGGGCCTCTACTTAAATTGGAAAACCGTTAAACATATTTAAAGTAAATACACTGGCCATTTTCTTGTGACGTTTCTTGTCACGATTAAACAAATAAACAAAAAAGATTACTAAAAATGACGTTTTGGCTTTGGCGAGTTCGTGCGCGCGTTTGTCTGTCGCTTTTTTCGAATATTCAAATTTTGACTTCAGATTGGGATTCAGCATAAAAAAGTAGAATAGGAATGTTCAGGAACACCGTTCCTATCTCTTAAGGAACATGGTCAAAATGACCGACAAATTTAAAAAAATATATTTTTGGGTTGTTATATAATTGACGAGCCAGGTGTTCCTCTGGCAATTCAAACTTGCGCATTCTCAACTGGTTTATTATAACGTATATATAATAGTTATAGCACAGTTTAAGGTATCATAGTAGGTGCCTTAAACTGTTATGCTGTGCCCTATCCTAGCTCTTTCACCGGGGTTTTTTAGTTCATCGGCTGAGTGCATTGTGTGCCGTTAAACTTTGCTATGCTCCTAAAGATTATGGCAAGCCACGATTACAATTTTCATTTATCTTCACCTTTAGACGAATCTAAAGGTAAATCTCTAAAACAAAACTTCTTTGCAAATGAGTTTACCACGTAATACGTACCATCGCTGTAAAAAATACCAATTATTTTTTAAAGTTCATAATCACGAACAATCGTCAATCATAAACAACATGTAGGCGTTAAAGACATGCGAATTCATTGATGTATGTTGGGCGTCGTATTTACGACAAACCATTTACGACCATGAGATTAAACAGCAGATGAACCAAATTATGACAACGTGATTCGCGATGAGAGTAATGTTTGATAGGTCAATGGTAAATGGCAAAGAATCGTGAGTCACTAGGACGTAACACGTCTCGTCAAATTGTCGGCGCACAATATACTATCGCCCACCAAGATCATTGGTACGACACCAACGTACATCGCATCTTTCTACTTCACGAGATCCAGGTATATTTTGAATCTTATGAATAGATACGACGTTTAATACTTAAAATGTGTAATTATAAGCAATGAAGTATAAATAGGATCCCGAAGAAGTCGCCCACCACGAATAATACCTAGTAGTGTGTTGTGCGGCTGTACATTGAATATTCATCCTTGATGAATCAGTCGTACGTCGTCGTACCTTTATTGCGCAACCGAGTGGCGCATATTAATTGATATGCTCCCCAGGTAAACATGCAACGCAGTTGTAAACGAATAAGTACTAAGGTATCGGTTTGTGCATTTAAAAGCAAAATTAACAGATCTAATTAAATAACAGAAGCACTACTGTACTTACTGTGCATGCATGACTGACAGACTGAAGGTCCCATAAACGCCTTTGGCTTCTACTACTCTAGCAATGTAATTGTTTACTCCACAGATATTTTTATCACCTAATCGCAAATCATCACTGTCGCCCATAGCAGATCCCCTTATCGGATTTGTTTAATAACATCATCATGGAAGTACATTCCACAATATCACCGTAAGTTAGTAGAGTAGTATGGGTCTTAAAAACCGCACTGTGGTGGCACGGCGAAGTGTTATGAATGGAATTTTAATTTAAGATGAGTAATACGATAGAGAAAATCCCCGGCCAATATTATATCGAACGACTCTTCCGAACAGTTCTTGTGATAAAGCTTGTGTAAAACACACTGAGAAATTAGCGTCTATTTCTATAGATGATTTTGCTAGGCGTCGACGATTCAAACAGCTCGACGTGCTCTATGTTGCAATATCTAGCGCAGCTGAGGATCTTCTTGGAAGCCAACTTGGCTTTGCACTCTACCCAATTAGTTTGGGTAGAGTGCAAAGCCAAGTTGGTTGGCAAATACTGTCTACTACGACACTGATGCTCCACCCGGAAAAAAGATGGCGATCCATGTACTAAAGATCTCGGATATCCCAAATAAAGGAAGCTTCGAATTAGTGCCTTGTGTCACTCGTTCCAAGACCTTTCCTGTGAACAAATCTCGCACTTGCTCTCCACTGACTGTGCCCAACGGTGACTAGCACAACGTGATACGCGATGACGCAGTAGAGAGCAACCTCCAGTCTGTATATTTAAAAGAAACTTGATTGAAGCTTCGAATATTTACGAGGTACAGGCATCCCGCTAGGAAATGTTTTTCAGAAATTAGAAATTGCGAATTTCTATTACATTACGTATATATTCACCGTATACAAGCTATTAGTGAGGTACATTACTTTTTCATAGAAAAAAAACTTGAAAGTGGCTTTTATTTGAAAGCATAATATTTCCTCTATGAGCATAGGACATACTTTTACTAATATATTCCTAGATCTACATTTAACCTACTGAAATGACAAGGTTTTGACTGAATAAAAAGCCTAAACATATGCATATTGGCAAGTTTACGAAGCGTTCTAGAGTAGGTATAGAACTTCATAGTAATTATGTACCTAGTTTGTATAATAACTTTATAAAGCATGTTTGATCATGAAAAATATTCATCATGGTTATTATCATTTACTCCATATTATCGCAGGAGCAACTTAGCCTAGTACTTCGGTATATACACAAACAACTATTATATTTTACGCTAGAGTATGGTTGCTTGGTAGATAAAGTAGCATTATTGCAGACTTTCCTTTCTCCATTTTTGCTTAATTAATTGATAAACATTAGCTAATTACGGGAGCGTAGCGTGGAACTGCGACGTGAAATGATTTCTACATCTCGCGAACCGAATGCTGAATCATATTCAGCATTTGGAAGAAATATCAACCATATCCTACCATATGTTTTAGACAATACAAATATGAGGCATCTTTGTATTGTCTAAAACATAAAAACGTATACATTGATGCTTTGATTGATCCTACCTCTCTTTAGTTAGAGGCTCGTTTGTGAATTAGCAGGGTGCATCACGTGCATATGAGGTTGGCCTTAAGCATTCCGACTGGAGGCCCTAGCTCTACATGTCAGAAGACCGCAACCTGGGTTGTTGTTCCAGCCAGCGAGTGAGGTTTCCAATGAGGTCCTGAAGGGTTGCTGTGTTAATGTTCATGGTCCTATTGAGAGGCACTATAAAGACGGACAAACTATATTATTAAATGAATATTTTTAAACTCATAGTTTCAAAAAAATATTACCCGCTACTAGCGCTAATAATCAAATTAAATGCCACTATCTATGTATATAAAAATGAATGTTTGTCTGTATGTCCTCTATGGACTCGAAAACGGCTGGACCGATGTTGATGAAATTTTCAGGGAATCTTCAGATTAGCCCGGCGGACGATCCTGTGAAGTTTGGTAGCGATTGGGTCACGCGTGCGAAGCCGGGGCGGGTAGCTAGTTAACTATAAAATGTGGTCGGATGTGTGTCGTATGTAGCGACAAAGTTGTGTAGATTGTCCTACACCATTCATTTATTTATAATGGCACTAGTTTTAGTTGACTAATTGCGTTAAAGGAAAATTACATTGTGTAGTTTAGTAGTTCCACCAGAGAGTAGGTACGCCTAAGATTACATACAATATGATAAAGTGAACACGCACTTGATCGCTTTATTCATCCGAAATGTTGACTAAGAAAAACACAGTATCAAGAGAGCAGGATAATCTAGGCGGATAACCGATGTGAACAGTATTAATTTGTTGTGTCCTACATTTTGACTACAGAATATAATCCAAAAGTACAGTTACGCACTTAAATGGCGGTGCCAACGAAAACAGAACATGTGACATCACCACAGCATGAATAATCAACGAGAGATAACATCACGTTATTGTTTGCCCTGCCGTCGCTCTTGCTCTCCACAACACAAAATAATTGCGAAACCCTAACAACTGACTTCAACGAAGTCGTAGTTTCACCAATTTTAGGACTAATAACGGCGCTAGGCGCTTCAATGCATAAATAAAAAAAAAGATTTTTCAAAATCGTAACCGCGTAGTTTGCGGAAATATAGTATATAGTACACGCAAAAAAAAACCCTCGGTTAACAATTGTCTACTGTTTAGTGTCAGTGTTCAAATTGTTTTAATGAATACTTTGGGCTCACCCCCACGAAATCGTGTTTTGCTAAGCGCGTAGGAATTCAGCTACAATGATAAAATACAGCTCTATCACCTGAGGTCAAGATGGTTACCATTAATCTAAACCAAAATTGGATTTTTGCAATCATAAAATCCAATCTGAATCATGTTCACCTTAGACGGTAGGGTGTTTGCATGCTCTGCATAAGCGGTCTTCTCCGCCGTACCCAAATTAGTGACTCGTTGACCAAGCGGCAATTTGTACCATAAATATACCAAGTACAGCCTGTAACGTCGCTTCTTAAGCCTTCGAAATACTTTTTATGTATCATGGGATTTATTGTTTGTAATAATTAAAACATAATACATTTCAAAACATATTTTGTAGCCTTTATTATTATAAATCATATATGTATTTAATATATGATAATACTCTTATTTAATAAATGCACATAATACTGGCATGTTTACTTTGTACTACTTATTTGCATTTCAAAAATCAATATGTACTCTTCCGCATATTAAGAAAGCTGTTTTGATATATTTAATATAAATTTCAGCCAAAAAAAAATCTTCAATGGAAATTCCCATGGAGGCGTATAACAAAATAGGTACTGATAAGAACCTATGTACATAATGTAAAGCGATCAAACACATTGACGAGCGCCTCAGCAAAACACTTATGAAGTTTTCACTCTCGATATGGAGACAGAATAGCGTGAAAACGTCAGTAAAACGTGGGTATAAGCGAGGTTCACCTTTGTTTTGAATGTCAGTTGCGATGTGAATAATGTACAACAATACAAAAAGATAAACTGGCGAATTAACAATAATAACATACCAGCGTCCACGAAAGCAATTGTTTGTTAGACATCGACTCCGCAGATTACGACCTTAGAAATGACCTCAACAGAGGCTGTAATAAGCTTGATTCTAAATCAATTATAAGGTCAACCAGCCGTTAGCCGTTTTATAACTTGTGAAGTCTACTTACAAACGATATTCCTACGACATAAATTTCGTTTTTTTTTTATTTAATCAAACGCATGTTGTGTAGGTAGGTCGGGATCGGTGTGACCAACAAAAACCGGTCAAGTGTGCATTGCCCTTACAGAGGGGTTACGTACAAACAATTGCCTTCTAGTAAACCACATGTTTGAACATTTTGGGCCGAAAACCAAAAATTCGTTCAATCGCTATATCTTGCCTGTTAAAACCTATGCCATTTCAATTTTCTTTCTTAGATTATTACACCAAACTCCAGCAAGATAGCTGGTTGGTAACTCGAAAACTAGAGAACATTTACGTTGTTTATTAAATTGCAAATTAAAGTTTTCAGATTATTTCTACCTTTACCTAAGATACACATGTTTTTTAATTAATATTACACTAGGAATATACGGCTCAACATGTTATGTAACTATCTAATAGTTGTCTTAACTCGTATGTCAAACGCTTTCTTATAAAATTACATAACAAACAGGAGAGACACGTGACTGTAAAGATTTAGTTTCTTCGTGAGGGTGCGGAACTCCAAAAATCCCAAAACACGCAAGGGTTTAATAAGCCGTGGGCGGATTCCACAGGTAGGTACCTACCTACTAAAGGTTTTTGTGTCGTGATCGTGACCAGACACTCCCGCAGGTAAAACTTATGATATCATTGCTGGAACGGAGCGTTTATTGTAATGTTATTGAAGAAAACTTAAGTTTGTAAATAGGATTCATGGATTTTCAACATTTATTTATACTTTACATTCAATAAAGTAAATGAATCTGGATTCTGTTCAACAAATATAATATCGTATTCAGTCTGAAATCTGAAATATTTTTATGACGGTAATAACTATGTCCCCGGTCAACATCTCTTACTACTTTTAATCTTAGAAAATTTTGGTTGCTCCATAACGTGAAAACCAATCTCCAATAACCGCAGGCAGCACCTAGTTCATTGATATACGTAGTTACACCTATAGTACAAGGTAGCAGCTTACAAGGGATACGTGTAGTTTACCTTGGACACCTACTAGGGAATTATAACTACACAGAATTATATGTGCTGATATTCAGCACTCGTGATTAATTAATAACGTACTCGTCTGAGTAATTGGAAGAGTCCTGTACGGCGCTATATGCTACATACATAGACGTATAAACATGCTGGCAGTTATAGAGGCCAAGTACCAAGCACGAACTCTTTGATTTCGCAAAGCTATTGTTAGGAATGCGGCTGGGCGTGTGAGACAAAAAGCGAAGGGGTACTGACCGGCAACAGCTGCTACCTCCTTCGCCCCGACGTGAAGGAAGTCTGTAAGAGACAGGGAGCTCGCGATCAGCTGCCTGCGCTCCTGGAAGTCGAGTTGGTCGAGGCTACTGGTCCTCGTCTGGCGCGCCGCCTGGGCGGGCGCGCTTGACGACATGTCAACTACGTGAAGCCATGACGCACGCACAGCATCTTCGGTGTAGAATCAACACAAAAACACTAACAAAGACACACGCGATACCGGCACAAGCAGTGGCAACTATAACACGTTCATAGCGAAGTGACTGCGCCGCGATGGACGCACAGCGGCGGACTGGCGGGCGCGCGCGCGGGCAGTCGCCGAGCGGGGCAGGGCGGGGCCCGGCTGCCTACCTCTGTCGCTCTTGCATGTTGAAATGCACTCGACTCGTCCGTCTCGACGAACGAACCGTGGCGAGCCCACTAGCGAGTCTCCAGATCACGTCAACACAAACCGAGACAAGCCAGAGGCGCCCGACTGGATTGTGAGCGTTTTGTTTCATTTGTAATGCAGTCAGTCGTAGTTACTTGTACTTAAACAAGTAAGTATACTTGGATGATACTCTTGGTTGCTCCCCAAGTTATTAAAAGTACTTTATAACAAGTTTACAGCCTAACAATGTAAACTAGGTGCCGAATTACGGTCCCTCCAGATTATGGATTAGCCTTAATGTACAATAAATGACGTACTTTATTTACATACACTATCTATACATGCGTTATGTAAAATTGTTAATTAATCACTAATCTATTTAATTTTACCACGTTTCAGATTGACACCTTTCATGTTTTCCAAAAAAAAATAGATGTTATATTAGTTACATCAGGTGGTAAACAATAATACATGAACTACTTCTCCTGTATCTTTGTCGTTAATTGCAGAAAGTATAGTTTTATTACACCATATCTAACAGGAGTTAACATGTAAAAATTACGACAATCTGCTTCATTTCATTGGGCAATTTAACCAGTGCCTATAACTTCATGCACTGTGCACATTATTCGATCAGAACAAACACACAAAACTCATTCATATGATAATTTTACGTGTTCAAGAACGTTGCAAAATAACCGCGACATAATTACGCAGCGGCAAAGACTTCTATGTATACAAGAAGTCTTTGCGCAGCGGTCATTTAGTAGAGCAACGACACGAATCACACCACACGACGCGAGTACGTGGTACCGGCTTATGTGATCAACCCCACGCCCTCCTGTACCCACTGACATGTGCATGAACAACCCCTCAGTGCAGCACACGTACAATGCACCGAAGTAAAAGTTGAAAATATTTCTAACATGATAATGCTAATACTTAGTTTGATCATCGACAAAAATAAAATATGATTCGTACAATTAAGATACAATTGTATAGATAATGTGTGCAGTATAATATATTTTCCTTTAGATGTGGCTAGTATGAAATATATTTTTTAAGTAATACCATATTTGATGTAAGCAATGCTTGACTAAGTTTATATCACACTTTTATTGGTCACTGTATGTAATCCATCTTAACTTAATAACAAATCCCTTGCGGGGTGAATAGGGAAGCCCCACATTACGCGTTCCTTTCACACCTCACTCGCTTCTTTAAAATTCATTGCATTAATAATTAAATAATATTAAAATGATAATATTAATAAATATATAATGGAACAAAATATTAAACTAAAGAGGCAAATTTTGAAAAATATATTTCGTGTATCTAGGAAACGATTATAACGATTTGGATTAAATTTTGTATTTAGATAAGGTTTTACGTTATATATATATATGTATGTATATAGACTATATATATATATATGTATATATATAGGTATATTTCTTAAAAAAACGTTATGTAAACATAAAAACTGCGAATCATGTTAAAAAGTAATATCAGCTATTCGACATTATCGTCATTACATGTTAGGCCCGCCGGCGCGCCGGCCGTATGTAGAGTCTATCTTATACAGTCATCTGGGTACTCGGTTCGAATCCCATTAACAGCACTGTTTTGCACATTTTAGGGTAACGTTTTGTTTTTAAGTTTAGGCACACATTTTTGCCTGATATAATGCGATTTTATATTAAAAAAACCAATACAAAAACCGAGCAAAGCTCGGTCGCCGAGGTACTTAAATCTAATGAGCTGAGTTTCAACTACTTCTAAGTTGTCGTAGGATCAGGAAACTTGGCTTGAATGTAGGTGAGATGGCAATATAATAGTATGGTACACTTGACCTGTGTCCTACCGCTTAAAATGAAGCAGTTTAGGTTAGTGGATATGTGGTAATAGTATGCAACTCTGTTCCCAGAGCTCGTTTTTTAAATAAAACGTCAAGAGGTAAACAAGCATACGGCCCACCTGAAAGCTTTTAATGCAACAGACTATCGCTTGCGCATTGCCACACCTGCTAACACAGATAGCTTTTGGAGACTGGTAAACTTACTCACTCCAAGGAGTTGTTATTTGTCTGTGCTTTTCTTTAAGGTCAAAGTACTTCACCAGACTGGCTAATTTGATGCGCCCTACGTCGTTTAAACTACGACCACAATATCTAACATGAACGTCCGAGTTTCAGAATCAATAAGTCGGATCTGATCATCTTCAGGTTAGACAATGTGGGCTCTTGTTAAAGATGATGATGAAGGTCTCCTTCTTGGTTAACAGAGGCCTATGTTCAGCAGTGGACGTCCATCGGCTGAAATGATGATGGTGATAACGAATGTTTCTAATTCCATCAATATCTAAAGTTATATCTTTTCTTGTAGTGTATGTACGTCATTAATTACGAGTATCATTGCTGTGATAATATTGATTATGAAAGATATTATGTTTGATATGTTAAAGTTGTGTTGTGAAATTTTAATATTTAAAATTCGCTGTACTGAACTACGAAGTCTATGACCAAAGATTTTTTTTCAATAAGTTATTTCTCAATATAATTATTTACTAGCTGCAGCCCGCGATTCGTCTGCGCCCGTATCCCGTGGGAACCGCTTTTTTACTTTCTTTATTTTTCTCGGCTTCCAGGGGTCGTATCGTGATTTTGAATAGTCTATAACCTTCCAAGTCTATAATCTTTCAAGAATTGGGCTATCAAATGCATTTCTTTTTAAAGATTAGCGCGTTCAAACAAACAAACTCTTCCGTTATACTCGTATATATTAGGATAGATGAAAATATTATGTATGCTCGTAAAAATAAAATCATTTTCAGAATACGTGAGACACTCAAAAAGTTTCGCGAAAATAAAAAAGTGTTCTATAGGTAAATATTTTTTTATTAAATCTTTTCAAAATACCCTACACAAGCCTCTATACAAAGTTTCATGCGTCTGAACCGGTTGTCGAAACACTTTTTCCGCCACAGACACCTCATTTACAGCCACGTTGACAGCGCATCTTCAGGCGATGAAAATTGTATCCCTTTGAGCAGATTTATTTTCGGGAATAAAAAGAAGTCACCCGGTACTAGGTCAGGGCTGTAAGGACGATGACGGACCAGTTTGACCGGTGTTATGCCCAGGAAGTCCCTCGCTTAGAGCGCGGTGTGCGCCAGCACGTTGTCGTGGTGGAGCAGTGGCCCGCGGAGCCTTGTATGGTCGCTTTTTGCTCACAACAGAGAAAAATTCTGCCAAGCATTTGGTAGTATACCATTCGGCGTTGATACTTCTTTGGTTCTGTAAAGGAGTTGACACCAGGTAACCAATCAAATTGAAAAAGCTCGCGATTAAAATCTTCCCCCCGCTTCTAGATCGCTTCACTTTGGTAGGCGGTGATTCGTTTTGAAACACCCAAACCGTCGACTGGCGCTTCTTTTCTGGATCGTATCGATTAACCCAGGACTCCATCACCTGTAATGATGTGGTAAACACGCCGAGACGAGCCTGCTTCAAATTTGTTTATATAATGACGGCACCATTCCACCCGGTCCTGCTTCTGAGAAACGGAGAGGTTGTGCGGCACCCAGCATGAAACTATCCTCCTCCCGCGAAGATGCAAGAGTAGAATCTCGTGAAGGCTTCCCGATCCAATCTGCAGTATGTGCTGATCTCCTGATACGTAACTCGTCTATTGTCTTGGATTAAATATTTCACTGCTACTCGTAGCAAGCACGTTTTCTTCCGTAACAGCCGACAAAGGACGACCACTTCTTTCTTCATCGCCTAAAGTTAGTCGACCGCGCTTGAATTCGTTATACCATCGATACACGGTTGCCTTGATGTCTATCGTACGATTCATCCGGTTTCAGGCGACACTTGAAATCGTAAAAAATCATAGCCCGAAAATGTTCCCGGTTCAGATCTATTTTTTTAATTTTTTAATGACACGATAATTTAAATTAGCTCGCATAAAATATGGAGGGAAATATTGAAATTGGAAAGTACCTATTTATGCATATAAATAATCATATTTTCAAAATAGATTTTAACTGGCCAGTCTCTCATACACAAAAACTTTTTTTCGCAATACTTTCTGAGTTGCCTGGTATATGTATAGGAATTCGTTGCATAGGTATACCGATACGTCGGACTACTAACGCAGGGATGTCTTTAGTATTACTACTAAAGACATCCCTGCTTTAGTAGTCCGACGTATTCGATTCTATAGTAAATTGCACCAAATATTTGAAAAAATAGTCTAGTAGAATCCTTGTTGAAATAATATTCAAGAAACACATTAAATAAAATGGCTTGCTTATCTTATAAAACTGATGAATATTTAATCGAAAAATTATTTCTGGAAATGACTATTATTAGTTTACCATTTGATATGATCGTTATTGCACCGATATGCTGATATTTACTCATTGAAATATACTTATTGATTGAAGATTTTAATATATAACTAGCTGCACCCCGCTGCTTCGTCTGTACGTTTGTCCTGTATCCCGTAGATTCCTACGGGATACCTCCTCGCCCGTTGTTTGCCGTGGCAAGTGTTATTTTTGTTTTGTTACTTGAAAGAAGTATAACTTCTTACGTTACCACGAAAGTACACGCACTCTTTTTTTAATTATTACTATTACTTATAGATATATCTCATAAATCAAATTTCATAAATTTTATTTTCTCTCTTCAGAGTCAAACCCCTGGGTTCTTTCGGTCGGAGTACGTTGAATCTCTAAGAAGAAGCTTTTCCAGATCACCGGTGGTGGGTGGTTGACCTAAGAGTCGGCGTTCACTTGGGTTAGCATTGTCATACAAAGAGGCAATGCTGCTAGCGTTTTGGGCACACTGCGTCAAGGTCCAAGCTTTAGTCACTATTTTTAATTGAATTTTATTTCGTTTTTGTTATCATTTTAAATTAATGATAATAAATTACATAATCATTATTTTTTACATACCAACAACAGTCGATGATTCGCATGCTTTTCATCAATTAGTTAAATATGTAATACTTCAAAAATGTATAAACTATAATAAAGATATATATTATCTTATCTAAAAAGGGAGATACGATTAATTACGTTTACAATAAAACAGTCCATAACCAACCTAGTTTGTTGGCCAGTTTCTTTATTCGAGCGAAATATTAGTTCGCTTATCTACAATTTAGTGGGCCAATTCTATTTGAGAAGTAGACCTATTTAATTATTATGCAAGTAATACTTGCGGTGACATTAGCCTCTGTAGTTAAAGATACAAGTTCTCTATATGGCATTATTTTTCTTTTTTGTAAAAATATCTTACTGTTATTTATTTCTCATAGTGTACATTATTTTCCTTTATATCCTATTATATCTACTAACATTTCGGAACCATAATGAAGAAGAAATACCGAATGAAACCTGCCAAAATAGGTCTTTTCGAGATTCCGTGCCTACGTTAAACGGTAAAAAGGAACCCTTATATAAACAGATAGACGGACAACAAAATGATTCTGCCGTTTTGTTGTCCGTCTTGTCTACCATGACCAAGTTGGTCGTGTTTTATCAGAAGGTGATGTCAGGAGCCCCAGGGACCGGCGAGAGTGCATGAAAAGAGCTATCTATGAATGTCACAGAAGAAATATTTTTTTATGGAACCCTCTATGCGCGAGTCGGTTCCGCACATGATGGCTTTTTTTTAAATGACTAATAAAACCTATAGGGTACGTGTAGTTAACTAGGATCGTGATATTTACCAGCGCTTCTAGCCAAATTTCAATATCAATAGCACCAATATCGCCAATTCTGACTGTATGTAAGTATGTTAACAAAACATAAATCCAAACTTGCACGTATACAGTATTACAGTTCACCTAACGCCATAAACTTGGACAAAAAGCACAGTCTCATAAACTAGTAAAAAAAATCCGAATTGGTCATTTCATTTTGCAGTTATATATGTCTTGTCTATCTGTACGTACGTTAAGAAATATCAAACTTCGAATATAGTTGACCTATCATCATGAAATTTGGCAGTGAATTAATGTTTATATTTTCTTAGCAAAGTATGAAACAAGAAACAAATTATTTTATTTGATTTAATATATTTGCCCGATATTTCTATGTGGATAGGATGTTATGTAACAAATTTTAAAAAGCTATCATGCCCATGTGCGTTATGAAGGACATACGGTCCGATTTGCGTGTGTGTTGTGAGGCTGATTACGAGCAAGAGTGATGAAAAATATAAAATATGATACAAATTTATACACCGCCCATACCTAAATGCTTTATGGCACACTTCATACGCGATATTCAAGTCGCACTCGGCACTTTTATTTATTATGTCTTGGCCTATGTACTTTTAGTAAAAAAAATGTGAGGCCGAATTCATCCATGCATACGGCCGACCTAATGATAAGTTATTACTATTCTATTAACGTGCAATACAAGAAGTGCTGCTCGCGCGCTGCCACTGCTGCGATTAATACCAAGTCTTAAGAAGCAGTGAAGGCGGCGCCAGAAATGATCAAGCTTTTTTCTAGAGGACAGTTCGCCTAGGTCTTCTTGTACCTTTGTTATCCCGTTTGCTAATCCATTAGTTTTGGCGGAATCCGCTACCTAAGCCCAAGGATTTAGCGAAAAAACTGATGTTGACATGGAACAGCCGCCTTCCTAACCCAGAGAAAAAATAAGACCATTCTTAGGTTCGGTCACACGATATGCGAAATATAATTTCTTGGAAAAGAAACAAATCCGCTGGGCAGTAAAGGAAAACATCGTGAAAAATCCGGGTTTTTTCACGATGTTTTCCTTTACTGCCCAGCAAGTGATAATTACAAATATATACAGACAACGACAGATCAAGCTATGTATCTTATATCGTAGCATTAAAAGTGATTTTGCATGTTTTGTATAGTTTATAGTACCCAAAATCACAAAAAAATTGTGTTATATGCTCACACAAAGATTTGAACCATGGAGCAGTCGGCTAATAGGCTGGTTCTTTATACAATAGACTATCAGTGTTCTAGTTCTTTCGCCCCGGTATTTTGTATCTCAAGAGGCGGTTTTTTTTTAAGCGTATGCCTACCCCTTTCATAGAATATGAAGTAATCTAGTTTCAATTCCGAGCGGTTTGGGCTGTGTGTCAATATACCAGTATTTTACATATAGATGATACGTTGTCTACCAAATATTCAACTTCTTCTTCATAGCGTTATCCCGTTTCCTAATCCTTTAGCGAAGATACTGATTTTTACATGGTGCGACTATCGTCAGACCTCCACGGACCTCACGGGAAACCAGACCTTTCTTAGGTTAGGTCACATATCTAACGAAATATAATTCCTTGGACGTGCTGGTTTCCTCACAATGTTTTCCATCACTACCGAGCAAGTAGTACAAATATGTACATCAATCCGAAAATACGAATATAGTGGTACATGTTAAAATTCGAACCGGTGACCTTTTCCACTAGGCTATCACTGCTCCAACGAAATATTCAACATAGTTACGTTTATGATGAATGATTAAATAACGAATACTTGTTTGTTGCCGTTGTTTGTTTAAATATGACATATGACTTACAGAAATCTTCGTCGTCTTCTATCACACCAATTTCGCTCCTGGTATCATCATCTACAGGTCTATGTCTTGTTTTGTTGCGACATCTGGAGTTCATACTGACAAAACAACACCTAACATGAGCACTACAGTATTCTAAGGGCCATCGCCTGTACCTAAACCATTTGTGTGACTGTATTGAGTCAACCGCGTAATACAACTAAGACACAGACTACGTCAAAGATAAGATATCATAGGAGTGATATCAACGGTATTGCTTATCAAATTGTTATATTTTGTTATGTTTAGCGCGGAAATCCTTAGGCAATAAAGACATTGAATAAAGGTGCCAATTGCGAGTTGAATACAGCGTATTGAGTGTGTCGTATAGCATTTACCATAGGTGTAGGAATTTGTATATTTTATATTTTTCACCACGTTTACTCATAAACAGTCTCGTAACACGCACGCAAAGCAGACCTTATGACTTCATAACTGCCACTGGCCTAACAGCTTTTTTAAAATTTATTAAATTAAATGCAAAGCTTTAAAATTACATATATGTATATATATCTTTGCTAAGAAAAAATACATACATGCATAGTATCACACTTGTCCCCTGATAGGGTATGCAGTGACTATGGAACGCCAGGTGCACCGACCCAAACATACTTCTCTCGCCTCTACCACACTCATCAACTTCTTCACGCATGCTCTTCGGTTTTTTAATTTGTCTTTTTTCAGCACATCAGCTATTTGATCCAATGTGTGCGGCAGTCCCTGCAGTCCCTGCCGATATCCCAACTCACTCTTGTTCGATATACGTCTTTCGTCTCTTTTGTCCTCCATTCTTTCCAAATGTCCAAACCATCTCAGCATACCCTTTTCATTTTTGTCACTTCATCATCTTTCATTCTACATTGTTCTCGTATCGTGCTATTTCTTATTCCATCAATCATTCTAACTCCACACGAACTCCTTAAGGCTGTTATCATTTCAACAACGATGACCCTACTTTCATGATTTTCTGTCATACGCATGATTCACTGCCATACGTCAATGTTGACGTTAATTCACCCTCAATAATAGCAACGCTAGCTTTGCTCGATACATTTTATAAGAAAAAAATAAAAACAATTCTGTGCTGCTTTTAAACTCTGTAGGTCTGTGGTGTGTGTTAGTATGTTGGTATTCGCATTTCATCAGAATTACGTTACTTCCACATATTTAGATTTTGTTGTATAATGGCAGAACTACCAAAAAGATTTAAAAAAAGCCAGTCTAACAATAGCTCTAGCCTCACTATTCTTATAATGTGGCAGCCCTTACTGTGAGCTATTTACAAGAAAAGCTAGTGGTATATAGGTAAGTAATATTACATTTATGTTTACGTCTATGTTTTGTCTAAAGGAGCGCCTCCAATGAAACATTTCCAATATTCGCAGATTTCTACATAAAATATTATGATCGCTTTGCCTTTCTCGGCCACCCTGAATTAGCATTTAAGGTAACCCTTCGATGGCTCATACAATTCACGACTTTTTTACAATCATGGGAGGCATAGAAACGAGATTACGAGCTCAGTGGAGTAGTGGTTAACAACGTTACTTTGACACCAAAGCTCGTGGGTTCGAATCCCACACAGGACAAACATTTGTGTGCATGAACATGTCTTTTTGTCTTGGTCTGGGTGTTTTTAAGAAAAATGGGGCCCATCAAAACACTCCGTCTGCGGAAGTACCTCTACCTCCTCGGAGGCTTGTTATGTTAGTGAGGTAACCAGTAACCTCCTAAGGATTTACGACGCTAGCAGCAGAATTAGCATCGCGCAAGCGATACTTAATGTATTGCAAGCGTTCATAAGCTACGGTAAGCATTTCAGATAAGGTGAAGCGTGGGACTGTATGCCTCCTGACGTTTTATAAAAAAAAAGGTATTTATGATTTCATAGGCTAGCAAGCGTTCATAGACTACGGTAACCACTTTACATCCGGTGGGTCATATGTTTGTATTCTTCCCGGAGTTGTATAAAAAAATACTAAAATGATCTCTGAAGGTCACCCACTTATTCACCTCTAGGCAAGTGAGCACGGCATGTCCACGTGAACAGTTCATTGCATGCAATTTCGAGTGACATAAAAAATCGCGACTGACTGTTCCGTACACAAATAATGTGCAAGTTCATATTATAAATGTTTGTGAATACTACGTCCGGTGGTAAGCAAGTATAAGGCTGGTTAGACGCGAATCAGTTAACGATACACCTTGCGCAGCAACACAAAGAGCATCGCTCGCTTGTTGCCAGCTCCTCGGGCCACTGCAATTCCCCGGAGCTTGCTGACGAACTCACTTATTCGTAGAAGTACAATTATTATCCGACTGCGATCTTCTGTAAGGTGGAAGAATGAATTTCCCTAGTAGACTCGGGTTGATCCCCCGTATAAGGAAGGAACAATCAGTTATTTTGCATACTTGCGTAAAGATGAATAAGTTCATTTTAATCCCTTCGTCATTGTTTTTACAATATCGCCCGACATACCTACAAGTTACGGCCTACCTGATGCACAGTGGTTACATCACCTGATGTACGCAGTCTATAGAAGCGTCCAATACACATTGAAACGATTATTTTTTTACATACAACGTCGAGAGATATAGAAGCGTACGATTCACCTAATGTACCTAAAGCTGTTACAGCAGCTAATGAACGCATGCACTACATGAAGTAACACTTGAGCAATTCTACACCCTAACACAGCAACTCCTCAGGAGCTTACCGGCTCACTCACTCATCACACAAACCGCTTGTTATTTGGCTACGGTTTCCTATGAGGTGGAGGCACGTGCCCGGTCAGGCTGCTTTGATGTGCCCTACCTTTCTTAACAAGATAAAAGCTTAGATAAGAATAATATAAAAGAATGTCAAAAGTAGGAGAATTCAGTTACGTGAAACGATTCATTCAGAAACACGATTGTGTTCTTTGGAAATAATTTTCCAATCGATTAAATAAATATATTAAAATTGCTTAGGAAATGCGACGTGTAGAGTTCATCCACACATAGGTACCTACATACGTACAGACCAACCGACGCGACGGGGGCGTATTACATTTTCAAGTTAATTTTAACTTACAATAAATAATTGATAGAACGAGACAAATAAACTATATTAAAAGTTGAAACATTAACAGGTTATTTTCCATGAATTGATTGCAGATCTACAAAACGCATCATTGAAATATATGAGGTGTCAAGTTTTCCTTATACTTTCATGTCTCTAACGACACAATCGTTTGCCTTAGAAAGTAGGAGTGGCAGAACAATATACGATGAACGTACGCCGAGCGTTCCGTTTTCCCAGTTTTGGTACGGAATGCTAAAAAACACAGTCTCTGCTTGAACGATCACAGGGCCTACAGTGACTTTAAATGGATGAAGCCGCTGTTGTGAGATTAAGCGTGTGCCTTCCATTTATTAATAGGTGCTTATTGCCCTAGAAAATAAGCGAACCATGTATTTATGCCTGAAACCTGCGTAGCGTATAATGCATTCAACCAAGCCTAAAAGTATAGCTATAATCACATACATTTTATGTAGATAATGTAAAAAATGAGTAAAATGATTGATATTATAATATTATGGGCTCATCGAGGGTAAACTGTAGAAGATACAACCTAGATTTATTGATTTATGTATCTCTTACAATCGGACAACATGACGCCACTATCATTGTATGCTCTGCATCAATTTATATAAAATGCTATTGTATTATGCATTTGATAACATCACATATAATAACATAGCATGGGATAATAAAAAGATGTGAATCTTGTTTATAGTTAAGACTATTACTTTAATACATATAGGCAATTCTTTGATCTTGAGTAGGTCCTTACAAAGTAACTGTTAATAAGGAGCACCCACACAGCAACAAAGTTGTAGTTATGCATAAACCATGAGCATAAATGTTAAATTCATAATGTCAATAACACAATAGTAAAAGAAGATACGCTCACCTCTAGTATAAATAGGAAAATCGCCGTCAGATCGACTGTGAGTAAGCATAGGTCCGTAGCACCGCCACGGCGGCCTGTCGCGCGGCGCCCTGGGGCCCTCCACGGCCGCTCATCTACCCGAAGCCATCAGAACATAAGCTTGGCACGGAGCCTTATATGTACTCACTCGGCGTGGCGTCCACCTCGCGTAACTCAAATCAACTCGACGTTGGCGGCGCCACAATGTCGGCGTTACGGACGGAGGCTGCGCAGAGCATCTCACGCGCGCACCCCTCACCCTCCCTAATTCCCGAGGCTCGCGGCCGCCTCTCAGCCGGCTGGCCACTCTGACGTGCCATAGTTATCCCTCCGCAATACCCATAATTAACTTTCACCCAGATTTTAATAAATAATCAATTTACAGACTATTATTTAATAGTAAACAACAAGATTGAGGCAATATCTTATGATGCCAGGGAGTGTTAACAATTTCACTGTCTATATCTGCATATATTATACCTAACACTAGTGAATGCACGCAATTTTGTTTGCAGAGATGGTTCGCAAAACACGATATCATGATACGCCCTTATTATAGAACTTCATAATACGAGCTAAGTCAAGCTGTTCTCTAAATTAAAAGGATACGAATGAACTTTACCAAGTATTTACGTTACGCTATGGACGTATGGACCAACTATGCAACTAATGTTGCTTTTTAGGGTTCTGTGTCCAAAAGGTACCAAAGGAGTCATTGCACAGTAACAGGGTTGTATCCTTCGAACCGTAATAGATAGACACTTGATAATGCAAAGAGGGTGAAGACGATGGCCGCTATAACAACAAATAATAAGAATAAAACAATTAAGAATTAAAGAGGGTCCCCACACAAGACGCGTGTTTTAGTCGTTTATTATATACGGTGGTATGGAATCATCCTTCAAGTCCGATTCGCAGTTGGTCGGTTCTTTTTATTTATTTTTTTTAACTTTTTTTTGGTTAAAGTATAAATAATATTATTTAGGGGTAAATATAGGGGTTTAAAATATGGAATTGAAGTTTTATAGTATAAGATACTTTGACATTAAAACTTCATGGTGTGAGATTTTCGAGTGAAACTTTTTTCACATGATACATAATTTCATATTAAAAAATGTGCAACATTTGATTTTCGAATTTCAATTGGTTTTTTATTCAGCTTAGACGAGAAAGAAGGATACTTCGAAAATCCGAATAATTTTTAAGTACGAGTTCGGACGCGGAACTAACGCGGGAGAAACGGCTCGCAATATCAATGCTGCGTTTGGAGAGGAAACTGCTAATGAACACACCGTGCGTTTTTTGTTTAAACGCTTTCATAATGGAAACTTCGACTTGCAGAACGAACCACATGGAAGACCGCCCACACAGGTGAATAACGCTAAATTACTGCAATTACCCTGATGAAAACTACCCAGGAATTAGCGGCATGGTATAACGTTACCTTACCTACAATAATAACTCATTTGCATCCAATCAGCAAGATAAAAAAATATGAAAAATGAGTGCGTCATAATTTGACTGATCTGCAGAAAGAAACGCGTGTTGAAACTTGTGTTGCCTTATTGAATCAGTACAGAAATGAAATGAAGGAATATTGGATCGAATCATTCGTCGTCAGACATGTGACGAAAAGTGGATTCTTTACGATAACAGTAAGCGAAAATTACAATAGCTGACCCCAGGTCAAACGCCACAACAGTGCCCTAAAGCAAAGCTTACCAATAAAAAGGTAATGGTAACTGTTTGGTGGTCTCTTCATGGCGTTATTCACCATAGCTTTTTCAGGTCTGGTCAAGCAATAACAGCAAATGTTTATTGTGCCGAACTTCGAGCAATGATGGCGAAACTGGCAGTGAAACAGCCCCGACTCGTGAATTGGTCTTCACCATTATTGCTCCATGATAACGTAAGACCTCACACTGCACGAGAAACCGTTGTAACTCTACAGGAGCTGCAGTTAGAAACTATACGTCATTGTCCGTAGTCGCCAGACCTTGCTCCAACTACCTTTTTTTCTGTCAATTATCTACGTGGTAAAAAAATTTCTTCCCAGGAAGCAGTACAAAATGCTTTCACACAGTTTGTCGAATCTAGATCCCCAGAGTTCTATCGCAAAGGCATAAATAAACTTCCGATTTGAGGGATTTCCTTATATAAAAATGGATGAACATCGTAATCAAATTATCGTCGCTGCTATAATAAAACATTATCATTATAAAATGGTAGTAATTATAGATATATAGGGGACAGATAAATGTAATGTACTTATCCGTTTTATTTGTATCTAAGTGGCGCATTTATATGTAACGTATCTAACGACCTTGTGTTTAGTATGAAAAGATTTTAAACACACACGAAAGTGAAGTAAAGACCCAAATGTGAAAGGAAGGAAGAATACAGGCGTATATAAAGATGAGTGATTAACATATATATGTATCCAATGGGTCCTTAAATACCCTGCTGGTCTTAACAATGTTCGTTAGCATCCTTACATCACAGCGAATGACATAGACAGGATAAGATAGGATGTTACGTATTTGATATGAGCAATGGCAGTAGTGACAATGGTACACAAATAACCATGAGAGTTCAATAAAGGCTAGTTTTATTTCGAGATGTCTTTTTCTATATATAATTGTCATCATGAACTTGAAGAGTATGTACCTATGTATATCTTCACGCCAGGTCCCTTGCGACAGAGAACGCCGTAAGACGCGGTTCTTACACACTTATATCTGCAAAACCAACCTCCTATCTCTTAAGGAACATGGTCAAAATGACCAACAAATTAAAAAAAAAATTTGACTCTCGCTTCTTCAACATTCATAGCTCTTTTCATGCACGCTCGCCGATTCCTAGGGCTCCTGACATCACCTTCTGATAAAACACGAAGAACTTGAAGATGATACGCAAAAAAAATATAATACTAACGTGGCAGTAACGAGTAGTTAACGAAAATACTTGTTCAAAAGGTTTAGTTCATCAGTAAATGATTCAGCACAGACAATTATATATTTTTATTTTTACCACACGACTTCTTTGTTGTTGTACCAATATACTATACCAACCCTAACTCATTCCACAGTAGGCATACGGGTCTTCTTTAAACCGAAAAGCATTTAGAGCATACTCTACCAAGCTGCTCTACTGCGGGTTGGCGGAGGTCAGGGTTTTACGCCACAAATTTTGCGCAACGCTCGCATTTCGGCCGCATTTATCCTACTTTCATGCTCTCTCTGCCATACCCAGGTCTCGCTTCCAAGTAAGCATTGGGACCAGCACTGCATTGTGTATAGCCAGCTGTGCCTCCTGGGTCAAGTTTTTACTGCCAAGAAGTTTTCCCAACGCTCCATTTACACTATTCCCAGCACTCACTCGCCTTTCCACATCTGCGGTGTATCTTCCATCCCTGCTGAAAGCGCATTCAAGATATACAAACTAATCAGTTGTTCCACCACTTCATAATCAACCATAACCGTATTCTCTTTCAAATACTTATTATCTTTGTTTTCTTCGCATTCAATAGTAGGCCTTTCTTCATACAATCGTCTTTCATCATTGTGACTAGTGTTTGCAGTTCAGATGGTGTTTCTGCTAATAGCACGGCATCGTCTGCATATAGCAGACAGTTCACCACTAGGTCACCCATACGTAATCCTACATTCGTCGATCTTATTCTCTATAGACAACTATCGTGATACAGAATAAAGAGCCTAGCATACAACATGCTACCTTGTTTGATACCAATTTTGACATCAAGTCAGGGTGACATGTTGCCATCTATTCGCACACATGCTGAGCAATCCTTGTAAGTGGACTGCACAGCACAGAGCAGTGAACCGTCAATCCTGCATCCCAGCAATATGCATCACAGTTCCTTTCGCAAAACCCTATCAAATGCCTTCTCAAGATCCACAAAGCAGAAAACCTTCTGGTCTGTGGCCAGATGCTTCTCCACGATATTGCGGAGCGAGAAAACTGAGAAAAAAAAACGGAGAAATTCGAGATAGTTAAACCCTTCCATAGACAAGCTGCGGTCGGCGTTGCTTAACCTGCGTGTTCGGTTAGAATGGACACGCGCAACGAAGCCATCGTGCTCTGTACCAACATATTGACTTTATTGTAATATTTAATTGATATGAAAATACAACCGACATTCGCAAGTTTCTTTAGGCAATGGTAATTTTCGTAATGCCCGTAGGTTACAAAAAAAAACTATGAGAAATGTGTACGATACAATAAGATTTTATTTGAATTATGTAAAGACGTGTCTGTGTGCCGCGAGAACCCAATGGATTGGTTTTCTTTGCCAAAACAGTTTCTATCTTTATCTTTAATAGATATGGTTTTTAATTAAATTTTAGGAGAGGTAGGGCGCATCAAAGCAGCCCGCTTGGAGTTTTTTTTTTTTTATACTACGTCGGAATGAATACAAGTATACGGCCTACCTGATGCAAAGCGGGTACCGTGGCCTATTAACGCTTGCGATATATTAAGTATCACTCGCGTGATGCCTGCTCTGCTACTTACACAACAACTCCTTTGGGGGCTTACTGGTGACCTCACTCACGCGCAGGAACACAACAACCCTCTAGGGAGTTGTTATTTGGCTGCGGTTTTCTGTGAGGTAGAGGTACTTCCCCAGAAGCCCGAACCCAAAGTAGCCCGACTTTGATGCGCCCTGCCTGTCTTAAAACATCCAAACCAAAACAAACAGACATGTTCATGCACACAAATGTTTGCCGTAGGGCCGTATGCTTGTACACCTCCCGACGTAGTATAAAAAAAATATAAATAGGATATTACACATAAGCAAAAAGTAAAGTAGTGAGCCGTATAGAATGCCTCCCGACGATGTATAAAAAAGCGTAAGATTAGGAAAAAGTTATGTACATCAACTGTAGGCTGACAATTCAATATTAGTTTTTAAAAAATAATGTCTATCAAATTAAAAAAGAGTACAATGAACATATACCCAAACATCCAATGTATCTATAGGCCATTTTTTTCAAAAATAAAAACAAATTTAAATAGACCCTATTATAAAATGGAAATTTACTTTTAATGGCACCTTTGTGTGGCTGCACAAGAGGACGACCACATTTATTAGTCTGAAGAATTCCGTACCAGAAGGACAAAATGGGAATCATATTTATTATATTTTCCAGCGAGTAAAGACATCATAAAACTTCCGTGCGATTGCTGCGTTAGCTGCAGGAGTGGCAAACAATTCTAATCCGTACTTTTAATTTTTGCCATACAATGTAGTATATAATAAGACTTATCCCAGCGATGTAATAAATATGGGATACTTGACGATTAGTTTTAAACACAAGTAATTTGAACTTTACAAATAATTACGATATAAAACTAATACTAATTAATACTCACATAAATCACCATTAGCAGTGGCAGAATCAAATGGAATAGACAAGTGCCGCCCTCCTTTTCCACCCAGATTCGATTTTTCTGCACTGTCACCTATACGAAATATATTTTTTACATTTACTTTTAAGAATAAGGTTCAAGCGCATCACACACGTAGTTATAATATATGTTAAGATAACGTGCTATCTCGCTCTAAATATATGAAACATGGTGAATCTCTATCTCTCCAGTTTCAGCATGTTCCATACACATGGAGTAAGACAGCATGTTATCTTACGATATGTTATGGCAACGTCTGTGACGGGCTTCATTATTTAAACAAATATAGGTAATATTGCATGCTTAAGCTCAAACCAACATTTTCCCACAAGTGTCCCACATTTGAGAACAAGTGTATGTTGTCAAGTGTATAATATAGTATATACACTTGACAACATACACTTGTTCTCAAATGTGGGACTTTAAACTAAACACTGCTAACGATGCATTAATACCAAATTCAACCACAAATGGCGTGGTTACGCTTCGAGACAAAACAAACGTTTCTCTACCCGCTGCATTGGCACCGGCGTCACCTTCGCAAAGAGAATATTGACCGTTGAACGTACAAATGCTTAGTGCCAAACTAGCAGTTGAGTGATACATTCAATTTAATGTAATGGCCGACGGCAAGAATAATTTTGATCTATAACTTCACGCCAAATCCCTTGCGGGGTAGGCCGAGTGCCACATGAGCGATTCTTACACACCACACTTGCTTCTTTAATCAATTTGGTCACGGTAGGTAAGTCATGGCCTTCCATGTAATTTTGATAATGAGGAAAAAGTTAAAATTTCGAAGCCTTGCTAACACTTTTTTCTTAGAGGCTGTTAAGCCTTAAATAATGATGCGAAATTTTAAACTTTGTCATTTTTTTATTATGATATTAATGACAAATTATAATATTATATTATTGTCACTATTCTATAGTTTCAAATATTTGAATTTTTTTAAAATAATTGTAGATTTTGCATAAAAAATCAAAATTGGCTTGAATTACACTATGTTAAATGTTATCATATTTTACTAAAATGGAGTTTATTTATTTTAGGATTCACCAAAGACTTTTAATAAAATGGAGTTTATTTACTTTAGGATTCACCAAAGACTTGCAACCGAGTTAAAGAAAATCTACCAAATACTGAATGTCTTATTGCTCAATTTAAGGAAGAGGGTATTTCTATAAGTAAGCAATAAGGTTTAGTAGTACATAATAGCAATCGAAGGCCTCACAGTTCAAGCTAATGTTTTACCAGTTCATCTTCATGGAACAGTTAATGTTCCTCTAGCTCGGGTTAGAACTCTATCGTGACCTAGAAACTGGTTCTACCAAATAATCAAATTTAATAACAAGTCAAGTTCAGAACATTGGACCCTTCTGTTAGGCGAAGACCTGTTTGCTCACCTAAACCTGAATCCGTAGTAGCCTCCTGGGCAGGTGGCTATTCTCATGACAATATAGTAACTCTGATTATACTCTTAGTGTATTGTATTGTATTATAATCCAGAAAAAGCTGATCTGTTATCGATGGAAATTTGTCCTGTGTGGGAATTGATTCCCACAGGACAAATATTTGTGTGCATGAACATGTCTGTTTGTCTTTGTCTGGATGTTTTAAGGTAGGGTATATTATAGGCCCATCTGGGGAAGTACCTCCACCTCACAGAAAACCACAGCCTAATAACAAACTCCCTGAACAGTTGTTATATTCCTGCGTGTGAGTGAGGTCGGCAGTAAGCTCCCCAATGAGTTGCTGTGTTGGCAATAGAGGTAGCATCACGCGAGTGATAATTAATGTATTACCAGCGTTCATAGGCTATAGTAACCACTTTACACCAGGTGAACCATAATTATGCTTGCATACCTCCCGATGTTGTATAAAAAAAATAAAATACATTTAACCCTTCGAAACCCGGGTGGTCGTATACGACCGCGAAATGTATGGGAAAACGTATATAACGGGTTCTGACTGCTCAATATTTTTTTATATCATGTTGGAAGGCATTTTATAATATATTTATAGTTTCGACTACCGGCCTACCGCTAGTTGTAATCGTAAAATGTTATTTTGGCAAGCAAGCTTGCCGTTAAGCAACTAAACCTCTGGCTAAAAGACATAGCAGTACATATATAAATAAGGCAAATATAAAAATAAGCAATTCTGTATAGAAATCAGAAGCCTGCAGTCAACTGATAATTCATAATTCAAAAAAGATATGAAAAAATGGTGATGGTGTGAAACATGTGATAGCTTTTTTAGTAAAGTCAGTGCATGGTTGGTATGTATACAATATAAACTAGTTGAGGCATTCTCAACTGGTTTTGAGAAGCAAGCTTGCACTGCCAGAGAAACACCTGGCTCGTCAGTTATATAACAATTCAATTTTTTTTTATATTATCGGCCATTTTGACCATGTTCCAGATAGGAACGGTGTTCCGGAATGTGAATTTTTTATGCTGAATCCGAATCTGAAGTCAAAATTCGAATATTCGAAAAAAACGCACACACAGACAAACATATAGATTTCATATTGGAACGGTGTTCCTGACAAAAAAATATATATACCTTTCAAAGTGCACAGAATTACAAATCAAAATTGATATAGTGATATAAATTAAGATAGTGGAATCCATTCACATAGTTATAATTTTAAATTTACTAAATATAGTATACAAAAATGATATGGTAAAATAATATTGACTTTCATTGATTAAGTTGTTGTACAAACTAAAAGGCTGAAATTTAAAATAATCATATTTAATTTTAAAAAGTAAATTAGTCATGTTAATTCATATATACACATATTCTTTTTAATCAGATGTTGTTTATATTTTTTGCATATGAAATTTATTATGATATGAAATCAAGTTGCAAAATAAGCATGCAGCTCATCTGATTTGAAGTAATTACTGTAGACAATGGACACAACACAAGTACCTTCACTGCTAATGCAACAACTGGTCACCACCAACTTCCAGGACAAGTTACTCACTTGTAGAAACAAAACAACCCCACAAAGAATAAACCCAACCAGTCTTTTGTAAGGACTTAACGGACATAGTTTCAGTTCGGGCTTCTTATTAAATAAAAGTTGTGCCATACTAAGTATATCATGCAGGTGATGGCTTTGACATTCAAGATACTTCCACTGTAATTGCTTTGTATACTACATTTCAAAATTTTCATTCTGTATATGTATATCTTCAGGCCAGGTCCCTTGCGGGGTAGGCAGAGAGAACCGAGCGCCATAAGACGCGGTCCTTACACACTTCACTTGCTTCTTTCACATTCATAGCTCTTTTCATGCACGCTCGCCGGTTCCTAAGGCTCCTGACATTATTACATTCTGTATATATTAATACAAAAATGGCTTAATGATGATGTAGATATTATATAAATGAAATACTGTGTAATACTGTGACATTATTTTAATTCAGGACAAATGACAAGAAAACTGCCACAAAATATAGAACCATTATCATATGCAAATACATGTCATAATAACACTTATGTACTATTACATATTCTATGTCATATGATCCACATAGGGTTATCAATATAAGAAATATAATCCGCATAGTCCATAAAGTCATGCAAAGATCCACCAATATGTTCTACACGTCTTGACTGTCTTAAATTTGCATCTTTCTTTTCTAAGTATGCAGCCTTGTATAAAGCTTTCCAATTATCAGAAACTGTTTCATTTACATTAAAGTCTCTTCTATATAAATCATGCCAAACACATTCATTTGTTGTTAAGGAATGCAATCTATCACATGTTTTACTAACACTAATTACATCCACAATTGGTAAGTACATTATAATTTTAAAAAATACTTCTTCTGGAAGGCCTATTAAGCTAGCACTTGGGTATCCGTGATAGCTTAAAATGAAGCTCTTAACAGCTGATATGGTTTTATTTTTGAAATTTATTGAAAGTTGTTTCAAGTCACGAAATATCATAGGAATAGTCGAAGCTTGTGGAGAAACAATGTAACGGCTGACAGGTATACAAAATGAGTATGTTTCTCTATTTATTTCATTTATCATTATATTTACTATGACAGTTGAGCCCAATGGACTCATTATTAACTTTAAATATGGATTTTGAAATCCAACCATAATAAACATAGTTTCAAATACTCCTGAGGTATGTTTCCATCTCAAAAGATGTTCTGTGTCAATAGACATCATGTCTATAGGCTGCAATTCTTCATTAACAGGCACAAATCCATTTTCTACCATCAAAACAATAATTACAATGAATAAGATATCTTTCTGTAGTGAATCAATTGACTGAGTTCGACTCAAAATGTTTTTTAATAACTGTTCTAATAAAAGTGGTACTTTCTCTGTATTGCTTTCCTCCAAAGTGAAGTTCATGTTCTCTGAATTGATACATTTATAAAGAATTTATCATTTCAACTGAATTATATACATACACAATAAAATAAAAATGAATTTATGTCCAATAATCAGTGTCAAATCGTCTTCTTCTTAGTTTAGTTTATTGGTGTCGGGTAGTACACTCGAAAACTATTCTACAAGTTTATATTTAGTTTATTTATTTGTAGCATGTACATAATTTGTAACTTTAGATAGCATAGACGAGTCCCTCAGAACGAAACAGAAAAAACATTGAAACGAGAACGTATTCGACACAGATTTGCAGTCTTCTCACTGTGAAATAAAACACGACTGTTCACAACTTTGGTAATAGACGATTATATTGCTGAAAAAAAAATTACGAAATATCCACGAGATCTTATGAACTCGTAATAGCTTAGTCACAATTGTATCTAGATAATAATCATTCCAAAAATTGATTAACCACGGCAACTTTTTTGCTTTTTGCTAGACCGACAAAGAAACCAAGTGCAAAGTGTCCTTTCGGGCTTACATATGTATGTACATGTAAGTGCATGTCGAGCATAGACGTTATTACGTCTATGTGTCCAGTACTATTTACGTGGATAAATCGTCAATGGATTAAATTTGAATAGAAAATAATAATAAAGCAGCAAATCCTATTATCTACCTGTTTAAATAAGATACATGACATTAGGTAAATTTAGCAATGATGTGTGAATACGGTTGAACAAAACAGACCTTTTATTTTAAATACAATCTGCTCATTTACGTAGTATAACGCGCAGCTCGTCCGCGCACTTCGCGGAGCCGTACCTCGCACGTTCGACTGAAATTATATCTTAGTGGAATTAGCGACACTCGAAAATCTACTATTTCATTTTGGAAAAATAATATTATAAACGTATTCTACTCGTCAATACAATGATTTAATGTCATATTCTATAATTGATTTCAAAAATTATTTACAAAGTTATAGGACATTGTTATTTTTTTTATTGTATGGAGTAGAACATAAAAATCGTAAAAAATCAAAACCTCACATTTCCTCAATATAATTTTTATAGTATGGATTAAAGGGTATTTTTTACTATCTTTCAACAAAATGTGGTATTTCGGAAATCCTCGGAACCGCGCCTTTTGGACTTTAAAACAATTTATTTTTCTAAATTTATAATACGACAAAGAGGTTAAGAACTAAAATTCATTTATGATGAATCGCATTATCTATTCTCAAATATTGATTACATTGATTATTTTTATCTAATACCTACTCTACTGAAGATTTAAATTATTTTTTTTTAATATGAGAATGCATACTAATGACAGGCAGGTAGCTCTGTCTCGCTCTTGCACCAATCACAGCCGCTTTGCATCCCCTCCTAGCATGCACCCTTCGAGGGCATTTGTTCGATGTCAAACAGTTTTCCTGTCCAAAAAATTCTTCCTCTCTATATGACTTACTCCCTTCCTCTATTCCCCGTCCTATCAACTTTAAATCCCTCCTTACATTTGTTAACTCCCCCTCCGTTGTATATACTTTGTGTGCGTTTATTAACACTAATAACATTAAATTGTAATGTGTATGTCTTATAATCATACTAACCCTTGTTTGTGATGTCAGTGTATGTCTATTGTTTCAGGCATGTAGACGGAGCGTCATAGTGTCACGCCACTTGCTACTATTTAACATACTGTACACTCACAAAGCCACTTCTTAGCAGAGTCACATACTAAGAATAGTCACATACTCAGTTAAATTATGAACTGAAATATGAAAGCACTGACATTGGCGAGAACACCAGGATCGCCATAAAGAAGAATAATAATAATAATAGATGTCAAACAGTCAGTCGGTTTATTGATTTTACAATTAACGGACGTTTTCACTAAAATATTTTGGCAATGGAAGGTTTAGTTACTAATCTCGATCGATGTTTTTGTGAAGTTGAAAGAAAGTGGAAGTGTTAAAGATGGTAACTGTTTTTACAATTTAATAAAGTCAAGTTTTAATAAAGAATTGTCTGATGAGCAAAATAAAGCTCTCAAATCTTTTTGTAGTACATACTGTTACAATCTGAACAAAATCAGATTCAAAAGGGTCCGATTATTTAAAGAATTATGACAATTGGCTAGGATCTGGATTTATCTGGATTAGGACTGTATTAATTCGTCGCCGAGTGAGGCAATACCTCATGTAGCTAGACCATCACAAAGTGTTTTGACTACAAGAAATGTCGGAACTGCAACTTAAATTAGTCCAAGAAAACCAATTACTGATTTAGGCCCCAAACAGAAAAAGAAACGAGTTAATGATTTGGTTTCTACTTTGTCTCATGAAGAACAAACATTAATTTATATGTCTTTATTAAAATCTCGCGGGGATGTTGATCTCGCTAATATTTTGCATTATCTCCTAAATAATCCCGACAAGGTTAAAAAGGCCAAAGATTTTATTTTGACACAGAATCAAGACGCTGTCTTCTGAAAAAGCTTTAAGCACGACGTTGAGTTTGAAACTTTATAAGTGGCAATATAATACCATGAGGAAATCGGAGAAGGAAGAAGGTGTGTCTGTATTTCCGTCTTATTACACAATTCAAAAGGCAAAATTTGAATGTTACCCGCCAAAAGAGGATATGAAAATAACGGATATGTCTGCCCAGATCAAAATACAATCTTTTAGACAAAACAGTGGAAAGGCTCTTAAAAGTTATTGAAATTGGGGACGATTTAGAAAAAATAGAATTGATTAGTAAATGGGGTTTTGATGGAGCTTCGAATCAATCTAATTATAAACAAAAAAGTGATGTCATGGAAGATGATTCTAGCCTATTTATGGGTAGTTTGGTTCCAATAAAATTGACGTGTGGAGAACAAGTTTTATGGGAAAATGAAACTCCCAATTCGACTTATCTTTGTCGACCAATATTTTTCAAGTTTATGGAAGAAACGCGAGAGTCTATCATAAATGAGATGAATGAGTTGGAATCTGAAATAAACAAATTGAATGAGACTATAATTCAAGGAAAATCTATATCTCATAAAATGTTGCTCACAATGATTGACGGGAAAGTTATATCAGTACTTAGCGAGACTTCCACACAGTGTTGTGATGTGTGTAAAGCCACTCCTAAGGAAATGAATGAAATAACTTTACTAACACAAAAAGAGCCAAACACTGATATTTATAAATTTGGCATATCTTCACTTCACGCGTGGATCAGGTTTATGGAGTGTATTTTACACATTGCCTATAGGCTTGAATTCAAATCATGGATAGCCAGAGGTAAAAATAAAGTCAAATTAGAAAATAAGAAAAGGACAATCCAAGAAGCATTTAATAGTAGATGTGGACTGCTTATTGATGTTGTAAAACAGGGTCATGGTACCACTAATGATGGTAATACAGCCCGAAGATTTTTCGCTGATATAGTTACTACTGCTTCTATTACTGGAGTAGACGAAAATCTAATAAAGAGCTTCTCTGTTATTCTAGAAACGATTTCCTCTGGGCATCTTATACAGATAAGTTCAAGATTTATTCAGATGAGACCATTGATTGTACATTCAATTGTATAAATGGTATTACATACCTTCGAGCGTTCCCAAAATTTTAGTGCATGGAAAAGACATCATATTGAATTTTGGACTTATTCCTGTGGGTAAATTGTCTGAGGAAGCCGCTGAATCCAGAAATAAGGATTTTAGGAGGTAAGGGAAGGGCGTTCTAGGAAATTTTGCAGAAACGCGACAAATGAGGACATATTACACAATTTCCTAGTTACATCTGATCCATACATTTCTGCAAAGAGACGAAAACTGGCAAGAAAACATAAATTGTTTTCCATAAAAACTACAGATTTGATCGTTTTTCCCAATTACGAAATTGAGGAAGTCGATAAAGAGAATGTCGCTTTTGTTGACGTTGCTGCAATGAGCGATAGAGAAAGCGACGACAAAATCGATGCAGATACTTTAAATTAGATTGAATTTTATCCTGTACAATTTCACTTTCTTTCAACTACGAAATCGTTAATAATTAGTAACTTCGTATTCCGCGCAACAACTAGGAATGTCTCTAGGTGAGTAGATGAATGCATGGGCTCTCGCTCTAGCGTAAGAGCGAAATGGCATGCATTCATGTACTCACCCAGAGACATTCCTAGTTGTTGCGCGGAATACTCACAGTGGATTAGGCCTACTGGGTATACCACGTTAAAATAATGCGCATCTGGTTCTTAACCTCTTGGGTGGTATGGAATAAAGAACAAATGCATTGAAGGCGTACAAATAGGGTAACAAGTTCTAAAACACCTAACAATGGGTAACATTTTATTATATTGACTAATTAAAACTTCCTTTTCCTATAACTTTAAAAATATTGAGTTTATCGAAAATGCTTATAGCGACTTGTGTTTGTGCTCGTACGTAAACTTAACTGTAAACTGTCTGTTTTTTAATAAAAACTGCTCAACGATTCACAGCCTTTTTATAGAAGTTCAATAATATATTTTTGTTGTGTATCAATTTATAATAAATGTTAAGTTACACTAACGCTACGCTTACGCGCTGCACTCCTTTGGGCTCTACCAACATGAGACCGCGTTCCGCCCGCCAGTCGGCGGCCCGCTTTCATTACGTGTACTTGACGTTTCGTCGACTTGTGTCTGTGCTCGTAATAGTACGTAAACTTTACTGTAAACTGTCTGTTTTTTAATAAAAACTACTCAACGATTCACAGGCTTTTTATACGAGTTCAATAATATATTTTTGTTGTCTATCAATTTATAATAAATATTAAGTTACACTAATTAAAAGAGTAGATATAGTGATAGTAACGCCAGAAGGAAGAGAACTACTAATTATCTATATAATATAAAACAAAGTCGGGTTTGTTACACTATTTATAACTCGAAAACGGGTGAACCGATTTAATAGCGCTGTCCGAAGTCCGCAAACAGGGGGAGGACACGGTGATCCTTAAATCCGGCAACTTGCTTTACTACCAGGACGGCGACCATCTGTTCCAAGGTGGTGTCGGGTTTATCGTCCGTAAGCCCCTCGTCAGCTATGTACTAAAGATCGAGGCTATATTGGCGAGGGGTGCGTACCTTATACTCAGAATTACCAAACGGTATTCGCTGAAGGTCATACAGGTATACGCATCAACTTCGACACACCCCGATGATGAGGTAGAAGCTATGTATGAAGACATCTTCAACGCCATACATACCTCTAAAACTCACTACACAGTGCTGATGGGACTTCAATGCAAAGCTGGGCACGAAACAGAACGATGAGTTGAGAGTGGGGCAATTTGGAATCGGGCAGCGAAACCAAAGGGGCCAACTGCTGGTCGACTTCAAGGAGAAGGAGGAACTCTTTATGATGAACTCCTTTTTCAAGAAACAGCCACAACGCAAGTGGACCAGGAGTAGCCCAGATGGTTCGATGAAAAACGAGATAGACTTCATCTTGACGACCAACCGGCGAATGTCCAATGATGTCTCTGTGATCAACAGGGTGAAAACCGGAAGCGATCACCGAATGGTAGGAGGCATCTTGAATCTTAACATAAAGGTGGAAAGGTCTCGCCTGGCGAAGTCTACGCTCCGTCCATCTCGTGCCCTGATCCAAAATCCCGAAAGCTTTCAACTGGAACTTCAAAATCGTTTTCAGTGCCTAGATGATTGTATAACACCGGACGATATCAACAGTAAGCTCGTGGAAAGTGTCCATACAGTGGGAGCTAAATTTCTCCAGCCTCACCCAAAAATACCCCAAAAGCTCTCGACTAACACGCAGAATCTCATGCCGATCAGATGTGAAATGTGGTTACAGTCTTCAGCTCACACGCTAAAGTACAGACAGCTGAACAGGCATATCTCCAAAGGCATAGGGCGAGATATATGCCAATTTAATACAATTCGTATTAAAGATGCGATAGAGCGGAACCAAGGCTCCAAAGTCTTCGCCAAAGATCTGTCTGTTGGGCGAAGTCAACTAACGAAGCTGAAGACCAACACTGGCACCATTATTTCTATGAAGACTGAGATTCTGAGTGAGATGAAGAAGTTCTATGGACAGCTGTACACATTGTCGCTACAGTACAGTGTTAGTACAACCCTACAAACAATAAGTGCTAGTAACGACCCTAGAGCAAAAACTAACCCGACACTATACCGAAGATATCCCGGACATCAGTCTGTATGAGATTCGTATGGCTCTCAATCAGCTTAAAAATAGGAAAGCACCGGGTGAGGACGGAATTACGGTAGAGCTTCTGAAAGCGGGCGGAAAGCCGATACTTGTACGGAGTGTTTGACTGAATTGAATAGCTTCTGAAGGACTACCCTTCAGAAGCTATTCAATTCAGTCAAACACTCTGGTGAAACACCGGAAGCGTGGAGCAGGAGCCTGGTCATATTGTTCTTCAAAAAAGGGTGATAAGACCCTTTTGAAGAACTATAGGCCAATATCGCTTGTGAGTCGCGTTTATGTACTGTTTTCGAGAGTCATCACAAACCGTCTCGCATGCAGACTTGATGAATTCCAGCCTCCCGAACAAGCCGGATTCCGAAAAGGCTTTAGCACCGTAGACCACATACATACCCTCCGTCAGATTATACAGAAGACTGAAGAGTACAATCTGCCATTATGTCTGGCGTATGTGCCTGAAATGAGCATATCCACAATAGAACTAAGATAACCGACATAGCCCACAGGATAAGCAAGCTGAAGTGGCAATGGGCTGGCCATATAGTTCGTAGAACCGACAACCGCTAGGGAAGAAAGGTTCTCGAATTAAAAGAAAAAGTTCTCGCGTCCCCGTACTGGTACACGCAGTGTGGGACGACCCCCCACTAGATGGAACGACGACCTTAAGAGATTTGCAGGAAGTCGATGGATGCAGGTGGCACAGGATCGAGACGAGAGGCACTCTAAAGGGGAGGCCTATGTTCAGCAGTGGACGAGTACAGGCTGAGATTATGATGATTCAAAATTAAGTCATTGGTCTACTGCAATTTCTTCAAATCTACCGACTATGTAACAAACCAAGACGAAGCAACCACCTATAACACTGAATCAGTGGCGAAGGATGGATATTTTCAGAAGGGAAGCCGGAGTATAAAAAGTCCACTCACCAAATGCTGCCCGCTCCATGATGCAAAAATATAGGCCCCACCTTCATCATATATGGAAGCTGTTTACATACGAGTAACTGTGTCTTTCAAGTATGATAATAGTAATGTAATGAGTAATGATGCCTCCAAAACTTGTGAACAAAGTAACGTTGGAGCAGCGGTGTGGATACCTAAGTACAAAATTATTTTAAATTTTAAATGCCCATCAGTTTGCTCTATATTTACTGGCGAAGCCACTGCTATTCTGGAAGCTATCCTATTTGTTGAGGCACATAATATTGTCAAAGCAGTAATTTTCTCTGACTCCAAAAGCTGTTTGAAGGCAATTTCTTCGAATCAGTTCTACAATAGGTCTAGATCTCCGGTAATTTTGGCTATTAAACAGGCTTTATACAGGTGTCACCTTAGAGGTGGTCAGGTTCATCTTGTATGGATACCTGGTCACAGTGGTATACCGGGTAATGAAACAGCTGATAAGTGTGCTAGGAATGCGATTCATAGCGGATGTCTGTCTCCTCGATGTACTGCTTATACCCGGGACCTAGTTCCACTTGCCAGAGCTAAATTATTTGCCAGTTGGAATGGATTGTGGGAAAGGTCTAGTGCTCGAAAAGGCAGATATTATGCTTCTATCCAAACCTACATACCATCGAAACCATGGTTTTTTAAATACCAGGACGTGAGTAAATGGGCAACATCCGTCATCTGTCGTCTGCGAATTGGACATGCTTGCACTAATGTTTTCCTGGCAAAAATCCGGGTGAAGGACAGTTCGATATGTGAGTGTGGCCTGGACGAAGGGACTCCAGACCATATATTTTTCAATTGTTGTAGGAATACACCCTCCCTGTACGACCTCCTCCCCACTTCCATCCCCCGTCCTATCAATTTTACATCCCTTCTGTCAATTATCATGTCCACTCCTTGTGTATATATTTTATGTGATTATATTAACTCTAATAATATCAGACTTTAAGTTGTTTGTCCACTATAACCTACTAACCCTTTGTGCTGTACTATATGTTGTGTTTGTTCTTTGTTTTAGGTAGATCAGCAGCAACAGATCGTCAGTGGTCCCATATGTTGCTCTAAAGCTAAACTTTTGTACACTCACAAGGCCATTTTGTCGATGTTTTAACTACTAAGCATAGTCACTTACTTAGCATTCCACTTATATGTGCTATTTTTTGATATTACAAGCAATGTCATTGGCGAGAACAGCAAGAACGCCACAAAGAAGAGATTAGATTATGATAATGGTGGTTTTGAAAAAAAGCCTTTTTAGTTAAAGCAGTAAGTGTGGCATGCGTTCTTTAGTCTTAATAAATGCTTGATTACTTTGAAAAATATTTCGAACCCTGCTAGTAAAAAATCAAATTGAAAAGTTAACAAAAGTAACGATGACTATAAAAAAACGACCATCTACGACCACTACGACGACCTAGGATTTATTTATATTCTAAAGCAATTCGTCTGTTCTTTTTAACAAAATCAGATAAAACACTGTTGTAAAAATAGTTTTGAGAATGAAGTTTCCTTCGACAGGAAATAATCTGTTAGACAACAGTTTCATGAATTAATGCCATAACGAACCAACGAACGACTATACGACGCACGGTCGGCACAACACAAATTAAAACAACTCACTCACCACATTTCCGCACTAAAAACAAATAAAATTCGACAACAAAATGGACAGAAAACAAATTAAACAAAACTAAAGTTTCCCGCTACACACTCATACGCAGTACATACCTACGCACTATCCGCCATGGTTATGTATAAATTCCAGGCAAATAAAATGTATTACGCGATTTACGCGCCAGTCACGATTTTATGCCGCTAAAATCATTCTTAATTTAGAATCATTACAATAAATCCTGCCAAATAAAATATATTACTCGCCAGTAGCTACATTCATTCATAATTTAGAATCTTTATAAGTACTATTACTTCATATGATCTTTCTCGCATACACTTGCACGTTGCTAATTACTTTACTCTGTCACAAGACGCTATTCTCCGAGTTATTTCGAGACGGACGAGACGGAACGAGTAGCAGTAATATGAGCCAGTTCATAGAAACGAAAGGGATAGATGCTCTGTATGAGATATTGTATTATGAAGAAGTAACCCGGTATTTTTCGGCTTGCAATTTGACAATTGCTATTTAATTTTTTAAGGTGTTTAGTAAATTCAAACTATTCAAAGTGAGTGTGTGAATATAACAAACTAAAAATGTCGTTGGCCCATAGATTAGATTTTTGGTAAGGGAAGCCGATGGGAATCGGGTTATATGGACTCTTCGCCACTGCACTGAATGTTTAAACTTTTTGGAGTAGCCAGACTTGCCCCCGCACAATTTACAACTGAAGGTTAGCTCGGCAGTCAATTTAACGTAGGGACTCTACTCAAATGCAACCCATCCAGCAAATAGCCTAATATAAAGTAGTACAACAATGGTACGCAAATCATTTCGTTTACTTCTATAAAGCTAATGCTTAGCTGCCAGGTGAATTATATTACTTTTAATATAATTCAATTACTTCTCATTTATATTTTTGAACATTTATTATACTTAACTCATTTTGACTATTCATTTTGTATTAATAAAAAACTGAATTTATTTCACCTAATAAGTTAACACAATATTTAATGATTCTGAGGCAGTACAAAGTTCGCCTGGATGCTAGTGCTCAATAAAAATATGTTGTGCGCTTTTGAATATTTGTTTATATTATTTATCTAGGCTACGCGAACATGATGAACAGCATCCCTTTGCAATCACAAAAAAAACAGTGGCTAACAGATTGCTGATTATTTTCCCTTTCCAATCCACTGCAGTAAACTATTGTTTTGATCACACACTCCAAAAAAACACAGCAGGACTATCACCATAGATGTCCATTTATTCTTTAAAAAGGAAAAGCTACACGCATTTTCCATGTGCAAATAATTACGCAAAACGTATCTACAGTTATTGGTACAACTTCATTTGGGCTTCAGTTATCTGCCACAACCTGATTCGTGGACCTTCTTAAACTTTTTTTTTTTTTCATTTCAATATTGTCTTCGATAAGTAGTTCGGTAGTATTTGGCGTTGTAGACATTGCCTCGACACATTATATTTGAATCGAATTCGAAAAGTTATGTGTGAAAATGTATGGAACTTGAGTAAAAACTTTGCAAATCCGTTTCGAATATAGCTTTCGGCAATGTGAATACTGTACATAAAATTTCATATGGATATTTGAATTAGTATTAGTCCGACAAGTCGTGCTTTCGATATTAAAATGGAAAACAGTGAATTTAATATTGACAAAATATTATTTTTTAAGCAAATAATCACCACTGAAACAAAAGAGTCTCTTGATAAGTATTACAGAGACAGCAGGCAAAATTATGTCCAGGTTTTCTGGGACACACAATCTTAATTGATTTCCTCTAAAAAGGAAAGACAATAAATGGAGAGTATTATGCTACATTCTTGGACCAGTTGAATCAAGAAACCAAAGCAAAATGCATTCCATCTTGCAAGAAGAAAGCCCTGTTTCACCACAGTAATGCTCCTGCCTGTTCTTCCGTCATTGTAAAGGCCAAGCTGGTAGAGTTACGCTACGAAATGCTTTCCCATCCACCATATTCTTCTGATCTGGCTCTCAGAGATTTCTTCCTTTTTCCAAACATGAAAAAATGACTTGGACGAAGATTTGGAACTGATTTGGAGGTTATCTCGGAAACTAAGGCATATTTTGAGGGCCTTGGAAAAGATTACAAAGACGGGATCAAAAAACTCCAGCATCGTCTAACCACGTGTATAGCTCTAAAAGGATAATCTCCTTTTAGAACTATAATTTGGTTAGAAAATAAATGATATCCACTCGAAAAAGTCATAGTTTCCATTTTTACCATACTTATCAGTCCACCCTTGTACCTATGGACACGGATACGAAAAGTTTTCCCTCAGATTCCATACATTTTAATAGATAACTATTCGATTCCGATTCGAATATAGTGTTTCAAGGCAATGTGAATACGCCTGCTGGAGCCATACTTCAGCGACTGCTTGCCATGCTTGTAGTTTTGACTCCAACATAAAATAGCGGCAAATGAAGTTCTAGACTACGCGTAAACTGTTAGCATCTGTGTAACATTGTCTCGGAAAGCCATATCCGAAACGGAATAAAAAAAAAACATTAGATTCGAAAATAGTGTTTCGAGACAATGTGACTATGGCTACTTTATAACAACTAAGGGCTCAGCTTTAGATTAAGTAACACCTGATATCAGCACCATATTTTTTTTATGAATAGCTTTACTAAAGAAGATTAAATCACTAAAATTTTAAGGCACGGAGATGCATAGTTTTGACGCTAGAATTTATTGAAATTTACAATGTTTTTTCAAAGAATCGTAATAAAATCGCCATGTTAGATATAATTATCAAAACGTTTCATTATAAGCATTAGAAACGTCAAACTCAACGTAACAATGTAGATGTCAAGTGCATTTGTAACTGAAAATGCAAGAATAAACCGTGAAATGGAAATAAACATCGTATTTGTCAAGTCAATATCGCTCGTCCGCCATTTTGTTTCATTTGGTAAAATTATTGTTAAGATGATTATTATAATGACACAAAACGTTTAGGCATTTATCATTTGTCAAATCTTTCAAACAAATAAAAATTTTGTAATAAGTATAGCAACAGAAATCTCAGTTGGTTAGGTTAGGTTAGAGTATGACAAACAACGCACGAGCCGAGCGAGCGAAGCGAGCGTGCCGCGACAGCGGCCGGCGAAGTGCCAGAAGCGAATCTTTGCCATTTTGAAAAGTGTCATTATAAAAAGTAGACCAAACATACAGTTGGCAACTGTGAGGTTGGGAAATAAAACAAAATTATACGAAAAGTTGGCAAATGATTATTCAAAGTGATTGTTCGAATTTGAAAGATTGTAGGTGACATAACCTTAAAAAATTAGAATGTTAATAACTTTAAAACTATGCGTTTCCGTGTTATAGTTCCCTCCTCTGGGGGTTCCTCTCCCCTCCCCCTCACCCTCCACCCCACTCCCCTCCCCTTTTACGGTGTTACTTAATCTAAAGTGCTTCCCAACTAAGTCAAGCCCAATTAGTAAACTAAACTTTTGATAAATATGTTATGATTATTCATAGTGAAATACTCAATGGCATTCCAGTTTAATGGCAGTACATCTGTTTTCCTATTGAACTAACTTTACAGTTAGCATGATCACTAGTTCTCAAAATTTAAACTTAGAAAGGATCATTAAAAGATTGCTTCAAATAGATTATTGTAGACGGTCCCTTAGTTTAAGACTAGATGATGTCATGTAATATATCTAAAAATATTCACATATAATATTATTAGTGTATGAACCTATCATTTGATTCAACACAAAACTAACAACTGTTAACTCTTTCTACTGAGGAAACAACAGCAAGAAACCTATATACATTTTTCAGAACAATGTAAAATACAAATCCTTTGGTGGCATCACTGTATGGCAATTATTAACTGTAATCCTTATTTCTCTATGATCCAAACAGTGACATACAAATATGTAAAGTAGGTATGTACCTACAGAAATTTATGTCCATAAATGTGCGTAGCACAAGGCCTACAGCACATATTAATATTAAAAAATTTGTAGGTATTTGTTTAACGTACGAAAAGTATAAACATGCAATTTATTTCATAAGGATGTAGGTGTAAACATTAGGTTATGAACACCTGCATAACTTAAAAAACTTATTAAATATTCTAATAAATATCGCGTATAACAAATTATACTTACCAATATTAGCAGAGTTTCCTTGTTTCATAATAATTTTTAGGGAGGCATCCAAGTTGTGGTTACTAGAACTTTTGTCGCTGTCACTAGCCATTGAAAGGTTTCAATAAAGCAAAGTTAATTGGAATAGTATACTATTCTATGCATGATAAAAATAGACATCCTAAAATCAGTACACATAGATCACGATATTTACAAATGAACACAAAAATAAGGATTATGTTACAAAATATTAAAAATGTATTTGGTACATGTTTACACCTTACTTAATCCTACACAGAGCAGGAGAGTCAAGTAAATAATATGCGAATTATATAAAGATAACCTACCTGTTGCCCTCTGTATTTACGTCCCATAAACTATGTTATGAGTAACATATAAACAGATGTCGCAACAAACAAATATGTTTGTAAAAGTCATTTTAATATTACAAAAAGCTTATCGGAATGCCTATTGTTCAATGACAAAGTATACATACAAAGTAGAGTAAGTTCAATACCAAGTAAATAAAATACAAATATTTTTAACAGATCATAACAGATCTCTGCCAATAAACTATTATGTAGTTAACATATTTTTTTTTTATATAGGGACTACGTCGGGGGGCATACAAGCATACGGCCCACCTGATGTAAAGCGGATACCATAGTCTATTAACGCTTGCGATATATTAATTATCACTCGCGCGATTTTCAAATATATAAATATAGTAATAAATACTTACGTACATACTTTTCAGTCAGACAGTCAGTGATTCTTGCATCCAACGTACGTGCGGGCTAGACCCTTTGAGCCGAGCCTTCCGTAGTTCCTGAATAAATTGACCGGCGAGAATGATTGCGTGAAAAGTTGTTATTCTTACTGACTGAACTAGTGAAATGTGTGCCGCTACACGGACGGATACTTGGGTCAAATATAATGTGTGTGATAAAACACATTACGAATAAAGAACAACGTAGGACAATAAAACTTACATAGAAGGAATGAATTGACGTGCGCGAGTAGTGTAATGGGCCTGTTAGCTAGCCGGGCAATAGCGGTACACACCCGGCTTAGGTAGCACTATGACGCACCCGAGAGCAACGAAACCCGAAAAACGCAACTCCCTAGGAGCTTACTGGTGACCTTACTCACTCGTAGGAAAGGAACACAACAACCCTCTAGGGAATTGTTACTTGGCCGCAGTTTTCAGTGAGGTGGGGGTATATTATGACACATATATTATGACACATAATATTAATTCCGACAGGATTACACAGGTTAGTCATATAATATCACTAACACTTAGTCCACGGATTCGTGCTTCTTTTATTAAAATTATTGTTTTTTTTTTATCAAAATGATTGGCTATTAAAATTAAAATATTTTTATTTAAATGGTTGTCTTCTCTCCGTAAATACATGTGCGGTACAACAGTATTTAAACTGTTTAGACTTCACGAGTTCTCAGGCTTGAAAATGCAGTCAGGCCGCCTTGGGTATAACGTGCTCTGAAATGTATATAGGGTTGTCTTCGCCATGTGTTTCGGTCGAAGTTTTGCCTTTTACTTTAAATTGTACATTTTGTAGGTCTTCATGATTTCATTTTTGACTAATGCAGAAATGGTTTCTATAGGGGTATATTCTATAGGGGTTTTAATCTTTTTATTTTCCCAATCTACTTGTCAAATCGCTCCCTTCGCGTTATAGTCCGTGGCACTCTTTCAAGCTAGAAAGCCGATCAGAGCCGGCGTCCCTCAGGACTACGTGCTTTGTGCTATTTTATACGCGTTGTACACTAATGATGTTCCCAAAATTTCCCACGTGCAGTTAGCCCTGTTCGGGATACGGCGCTTTACACTTCCGAACAAGCCAATTTCAACATATCGGATAGGCTACAGAGAGCGACTAACACTCCCGGCTAGGTCAGGAAGAAAGCCGCTATCTACTTAGGCTGGCTGGCTCTGATATTCAGGAATAATAAAATATCACCTAGAAATAAATTTATATATATAAATGTATATATGATCCACCTCGTCCTCACCTATGCCAGCGTAGTGTTCGTACAAGTTGCGAGTTCTCATTTAGTTAAGCTCCACATCATCCAAAATCGGTCTACTCACAATGTCGGTGATCCTCATTATTTCGACCTTCCATCGCCAGTTTCTTGTAGGAAGCGTCTAGGCGTAACTTCTAATCTGCCACTCAACACTCCAATCTAAGACCAGGTGGCCTGGGCATTAGGTACACCCTGCGGATCGACGGCGATGCACTAAGTACCGAGTAATCCAGGTACCCAGGCGCTCCTCTCCTCTTAGGCCTATAAGACATGAACCCGCGTGTTTGATTAATTTAGCCCCGCGACGCCCTAACCTCAGCTTAGAGGTTCGACCCCAGTCGGGGACCCTTAGGCAGTCGCTTCTTTTTCTTTAGGTTGTGGCGCCTCACTCTCGCCTCCAGTTCATCCATCCGGTAATGCAGTAATGGCCCACAGGGGCCAACTGAATGGACAATATAAAAAAAGATATGTAAGAGAGTAAAATATGTATGAAAAAATATGCCATTCGTGGCATGTTATTCTAACGACTAGCAACTATAGCACTTAGGGCTGCTTCGTGGAGATGCGAAACATCTCGCAGAGACGACCGGAGCAGACCGGGCAGCAATGGAGGCGGGTGCATGCGGTTCATGTTTGAGATGTGAGAGCACGACCGCAGCAGCCGAGGCAGAAGCGATCGAACCACCCATTTCAGCGGCGGTATGCAACTACTAACGGTAGTAGGTAGGTACCGGCCGGCAATATTTTGCATTAATGTAAATATCAAATTGCCTACAAAGATTTTCTTCCAAATTTATTTTTTAGACTATGTTTTGTTAATACGACATCTGTTGCCGACTCCTAAGGTTACAGTTTTTGGGACGTAATGTTAGGCAATATGTACATATGTAGTCTATTAGATTACCAATAATCGGTATTCCTTTTGCATAGCCTGTGTACTTTGTTTGTACTGTGGTTGTTCGTTCTGTATCGTGTGCTCTCGAATTGCTCGATGACTTCAAGAAAGTACACATTGTGTGTTTTCTGCTAGTGAATTATAATTTTGTGCGTTAAACGGAATTCTAAAAGAATTAGTTAGTACCGTTAATTAATTCTTGGACTAAATTGAAAGTTCAGCAAAACAGTGTATTTCTACTTAAACTTTTTGGGTCTGAATCAATCCAAGCGCAGAGCACTTTGCTGATGTGATAATCTTGAAATGTCATCGTATATGGCAGGGGTTTTTGATTTGGATTTAGATGTGGATACTGTTACAGTTGGAGATTCTGACGAAGACGATATAATTGAAGTCGACGAGGTAATTTTTGTACTACGTACCTAATCAAAGTGTTAATTTAATTTCTAACCTATATATAATTAAAGCCTTGAGTTCTATACAGATAATTGTCAAGAAGTACGTCATAGGTTTTTACTATTTGTACATCAATCCATAATAATGTTTAAAATATGTAGTAAATATTTCTGATGGATCAATTTCTTTTCATAAAAATACAGCAGTCATTTTGTTGAAATCAACACATGTATGGATCTGAAGTGTGACTTTTTATCATTATTATTTATATCGTTATTTTAGATTTGATAATATGTATTTTTATCTGACAATTATTAATATAATATAACTCAACTTTGTATTAATTAGATACTAGTTAGTTTGTTAATTTCCTTTATACTCTACACTCAGAAATAGGGACCCTGCAAATTGGTGCTATGTTGCCTTCTGTTTGATCACCTTGTTAAAAATCCTCACTGTTTGCAGTAGTTAGTAGTTAACTTTCCTTTTTTTCCCAAACCTATACTTACCCTTGATTACTCTTGCTCCAACACCCTTTAATATTGTATACAGCTATTCCTACAAGGATCCAAAGTTGTCAAAATTGATTAGGTCATTATTATATTTGGATTTTATTCAAGGGATAAGTCTCAATTACCCTTTTCTAACTCTTCACACTCCTTTTTCCAATAAATATTATAATTTTAATGTTAGTTACATAATTTTAGATTTTTTTCTTTAAAGTAATGCAATACCTTGCAATAGAATTGGTAACAGAGAAAAGAGGGACACACCCTCTCCTCCCACTCTTTGCATATCAAACAATTGTAAATAATCTGTCTTTTTACAAAATCATAACAAGTCATTTGCAAAAAACTGATGGGATAGAATATAGATAATTTATGTACCTAAAACATGGTTACATAAGGTACTTATTTGTTAATACAGTTCTCATATTTTACCATAGCCTATTGCATGCAAATTTAAATTTTTTACCAATAAATGTCATGTTAATATAATGTTAAAAATGTCAATTATGTAAATGCTAATTTAACATAGTGTTATGCTTGTAGGTTAATGTTTATAGGTATAAATTTATAGGAATGAAAATTAAATCTTATGACTCAGCTACAAGAGAAATATTAATGAACCTGCATTTAAAAAAATGATAATTGTTCAAAATTATAGTGTTTTAGGTTGTGAATTGTTGTAATACACATTAGATCTATTGTGTCTATCTATATCTTCAAACCAAGTTCTTCACAGGGCAGGCAGGCAGAACAGAGCACACATGCCCTTAGATAATGAAATATTCCTTACAAGCCTGAAGGAAGAAAAACTTCTCTTTGAAAAGATTTAAGAATAGATTTAAATATTTACTATTTTATAACCAGTCAGATCCCATTATATACTAGGCGCCGTAACGCGATTGACTGATATCAGTCACTCGGGCCTTGAAGGGATAAGCAAGACCCATTTAAAATCTCAACAAAAAAACAAAATGAATTGGTATGCAGTTTATGTGCATATCATGTGAGGATGTTTAGTGAAGGCATAGTTAGTTGTGAAAGTAATAAACAACATAGACCTTTGTAGATACTGCGATGGACAAGCCTGACTCAAGTTTTTAAGAAATGTGTAAAATGATTAGAGGAGCAGTGGAAGTATTTACTTTTCTCAAATAGCAAGCAGAACATACATCCCTAAAGTTATCTCCCAGTAATTCGGACATTCCACTATGATTAGATCCTGTAACAATCCACTCTACTGAAATTTCTTAATAGCCCAATGAGTTAAACTGGTCACTAATTAGTTCACATTCAGTCAAAAATAAATTGGCAAATAGACAGTATAATACCATGAATGAACTGTACAAGCCATTTTTAGAAATATGAAGGTTAACTTAATGGTCATGGCCATATTGGTGCCCATGTTATTGTAAAATGTTTATCTCATCCTATTTCCCCAGCCTTAACCTGTCAGACCCCGTTATATACGTTTTCCCATACATTTGTTGGCGGAAAAGCGGTCCGCGGGTAATGAGAGATTAAACTAATTTCAATGCTTATAAACCATGTAATTAAATATAATTTTGTTTTTTATTTTAGATATAATATAACATAATGGATAATTATAACATAATCGATGTTAGGCCTGTAATGTACTTTAGAGCAGGAGTAATAATCGGTACTAACATACAAAATTGTCAATGTTTCAAACTAACTATCTTTCATTATAGTATTATAAATAAAAATCATTTTTGTAAATAGTTATGACATTTATTTTAACCAACCAGTTGTTTGTTTTCCATGCTTGTTATTTTCTAATCCACATTCTGTTGTAGCTTAAACGTAATAGAGCCAAACTATGTGTCAAATGCAAATTGAATCAAAAGACACTGCTTGCAACTGTATGTCGGACTGTAGCAGTATTGTAAAGGTTTGCAAATAATGATGGCCATGCTCACTGTCACAAAACTGAGACTTGTTGATTGCTATAGTCTAGTTTATCCTTTTATTATGACATTGTGTAACAGAGCATCTCAAAACTACATGAGTTAGTACCTACTTCACCAACCATATTCTCAGAACTTCAACAAATTTCCATTCACTTTCTTCACAGAATGTAGATAACTATTTTGGGAAAAGATTCAAATTTTGATGAATCAGTAAATAATGCCTTTAACCCTTCGAAACCCGGATACGACCGCGAAATGTATGGGAAAACGTATATAACGGGTTCTGACTACTCAAAGAGTACTAGAATTTCTATAACAGGCATAAATTTTTTTTATTATACTATAATTTGCTATTAGTTTGTTTTCCTTGACAGATATGTTGAAAGTTCCAGCTTTGTGGAAGAAGAGATCCATTTACTATGTCTCCTCTACTTACAAATCCAACACGATTATGTGTAGATAACTTTATTTCACATTGGCTGTATTGATATTTAGCTCTCCATGCAGTTCACTGTTTCTCAGGAACCATTAAGCAATTGTCAGGTTGATTGTAATATGGATTTGCAAGCAGATCCCCACAGTGAATACCGTATATCCGTATAGGCTATCGTACAACCTTATAGATTAGAAGCTTATTTGTCCACATTTAGCACCGAGTTTCTTCCAAGTAACCAATGCAGAGTCAATCTCAGATTCAGCTGTTCATGTTTAACCAGAGGCATCAATGAACTTCACTTAAAATAATGAAAAGTAGGTCAATAAATTGAGGATATATACTTTTTTTATATATATAAGGGCGATATCATAGGTGACATGACAACCTAATATGTTGTATAGGTACATTCAAATGTCCAAATCACTTTGTATTATGAATTATGCTTATTTCTATGACCACCATTTTATGGCAAATAAAATAAATCTGTTTCTGTTGGCAGGTTGACTATGATCCTGAATTACATGTGAACAGTATTGCTGAGTGAGTTCAATATAGATATTTTTTTAGATGCAGGAAATGTGTAAACCGATTATTCTAACATTATTTTATTTACAGCTTAGAAGGATCTGAAACCATACAGTTGTCTGAAGACACAGTAAATCCTGGACAAAAACGTCTTGGTCCGCAAGATTTTGAGTTACGAAAAGTTTTAGGAAAAGGTGGATATGGCAAAGTGTTCCAAGTTCGTAAAATTACTGGTCCTGATGCGGGGTCTCACTTTGCAATGAAAGTTCTTAAAAAAGCTTCCATAGTTCGTAATCAAAAAGATACTGCTCACACAAAAGCAGAAAGAAATATTTTGGAGGCTGTCAAGGTAATTCTATTAAATTTGTCACATACCGCCAACCCATCAAACTGCCTGATTATCTCTAATCAACAGACATCATGACAGGCAAATGATGATATATCAGTAGCCCAATCAAAGGTTGGTAGGAGGTTTACAATACGCAAGTTTGATTGGTAAGATTAAGGTTTTCCACTTGGTTAATAAAAGCATATGTCAAGAACTGGGCTATTTTTTTTATACCACTAACGTGGTAAACAAGCATACGGCTTGCCTGATGGTAAGCAGTCACCATAGCCTATGGACATTTGTAACACCAGGGGTATCACTCATGCGTTGCCAACCCTAAAATACATAGGGAAACACTTGAAAATCCCACCGGAAATGCTGGATATTAATTTATTTTCAAGTACAGATATACAACGCAAAAGCAAAAGGATGTAGAAGACGAAGAAGGCGAAGACTTACCTACTATGACCAAATCTTTTACCAATGTTTTATCAGAAGGTGATCTCAGGAGCCTTGGAAATCGGCAAATGTGCATGAGAAGAGCAATGAATGTTAAAGAATCAAGTGAGGTGTGTTAGGATCGAATCATATGGCGCTTGGTTCTCTCTGCCTACCTGTTTAAAGTTATTGATAGAGAAAGTACAAATTATATTGGGTGAAATAACATATCAATAAACACTAAGTATTAGGAACTGCACTTAGCCTGTAGGAATATGTAAATGTATTCTAGAAATCATAGTGTGTTGTTATTTAAGTAGAAGAAGAAGTACTTTATCATGTTTGTGGCATTTATTTCAATTGTGAAACTAGTTTTGCTACCCCTTGGAATCCAATTATTAAAGTAAAAAAAATTTAATGATGATTTTCATATATATATATATATACGTTGAGATGAGATGTTTTTGATGTTGTTGTATATCTATTTCGTAATTCTTTCCTTCTGCATTTATATTAACGCCAATATTCTCTTTCAAACTAACTCTATTTCTCCCATCATCATTGCAAATGCGGCTTAAAATCGTTGCGAAACCCTTGTATTTCAACCGCGTTTATTCTACTTTTAATCAGCTCGCGTTTCCTTAAGTTAGTGTTGGGACCAGTGCCGCATTGTGTGTAGCGAGATGTACCTTCTGGCTCTAGCATTTACTGGCAAAAGCTCAAATATGGATATCTGAGTGTTTTCTACGTATTATAGGGTATGTTGGCAAAAAGGGTATATGTTTATCACTGGTTACTAGTACACGCTTTACTTACTTCAGGATTAGATGGCGCTATGTAAATTGTCCGAAAAAGAAATATGTATTTTTTATGTCGTGTAATTTTTCCAATGACATTTATCGTATTAATAATTATTAAGATAATTCATACATTGCTCCAAATTTAAATTATTTCCTTGTCTTATTTTCAGCATCCTTTCATTGTAGAGTTGGTGTATGCTTTCCAAACCGGTGGCAAATTATACTTAATATTAGAATACTTAAGTGGTGGAGAACTTTTTATGCATCTCGAGAGAGAAGGAATTTTTCTTGAAGACACTGCCTGGTCAGTATGAGTTTGCAATATCGTCCACATGCATATATTTCAAAATTAAATTTATTGTTAAATTATTTAAAATATGTTTTCAGTTTCTATTTGTCGGAAATAATTCTGGCACTGGAACATTTACACAGTTTAGGAATAATTTATCGTGATTTAAAACCTGAAAATGTCTTGCTGGATGCCCAAGGCCATGTAAAACTAACAGATTTTGGTCTTTGTAAAGAACATATTCAAGAAGGAATTGTTACACACACATTCTGTGGCACAATAGAATACATGTAAGTAATATATACGAAGAAGAAATATAGACAGAGGATATAGCGATGCTATTATTTCGTAATTTTATATTACAGGGCACCAGAAATCCTGACAAGAAGTGGACATGGAAAAGCTGTCGATTGGTGGAGTTTGGGTGCCTTGATGTACGACATGCTCATAGGCCAGGTATAAATTTATACCGACATTTTGTTAACCTTATTTATACGAATTTCAAAAGTGGCGGGGTGGGTGGATCGCAGTCTCAGAAGTGCGATGCTCCAGTACAGACTGGTGAATTCAGGACTCGCTGTGCTAGCAGTATGTATACTGCAAATAAAATATTTAAAAAACTCATTGTATTGTTGGTCTTAAACTACGACGGAATAAAGCCGGTTTGTATGTATTTTATTTATTTGCATACAAAAATCATTCGACGATAAAGGACAATAATATTTCGAGTATTGGCTATTATAATAAATCTGATCAATTTAAGGTAAATGATTCAGTATCTTCCCATTACTTACGTTGAAGGCTTTTAATTCGTCGTTATCCAGTTGGCCACAGTTACAGGACTTTACTCTTTGTTTGCGGTTTGAGCGGTTACTCTTTGTTTAGGTCGATATTTCTAGAGTGTCCAAAAACAGCTCTTACGTCAACTTGCGGTATTTGTCAAGTTGACGTAAGAACTGTTTTTCGACACTCCGGAAATGTTGATGTTGAATTAGTGATGTTTATGCTGATTTGGTGCCCAGAATCCAAGCGGCGACGCGAGCACGGTATGATCACATCACCACCGTCTCTCTGTCGTGTTACCCCGCTGCTCGCTGATCTCGTGAAAGAGACTTGATCTATGCTATAAGAGGGATGATCCATGGCATGCCAATTTCCTTGTGGTAGGGTAGTAGAGTATCGAGATTGGAAACTGTCATGCTTTGTAATGTAGCAATGAACTACTTATACTTATATACGGTGATTTCAGTGTATTCAATTTTAAATTAGACTTGTTCGCACAGGCGGCGATATTGCACAAATGTCTATAGATATAGTATATAAATTATATATATATAAATATAGAAAAAACACAAAGAAGATTTGTGGTGAAGTTTTGTTTTAGTCGTTTAGTCATTTTATTATTAATATCGTCGTATATATATATATCTTTTCTTAAGGTGCGACGCAGACGACACACTTTTTGTGCGATCGAGTCTGCGGCGCACAAAAACTCTGTCGCGGATTTTTCACGACTCAAAGCAAACGACGCACATCTTCGATCATTCTGTCGGCAGAACTGTAGGGATGTACACGCTATGGAAATCCAGAGACTGCGATGTATTATTTTATATTTGTTTTGAAGATACATTGTATAGCTGCCCTTTCGAAGATATATCTAATATTGGTGTGAGAGGGACAGGTAATGGAATAGAAACGAGAAAGTATTTTACTAATTACTTCACCATTTCTCTGGGACGTGTGGCTGGCAGTATAATAAAATCGAATAAAAATATACCTAACGTATTTCGTTTTTTCTTTAGACGTCATAGATGTCCAAACAGAAGCAAAATAAATATTACAGCATACTTATTCCCACATTTCCCTTTTTAAATGTCTATCATGATATTTTGCCTTAGAAGTATCATAAATTGCTGGTCTGTTTTGTAGTTCTTGTATTAACATCGATACATCGGTCTCTAGCGCCATGGTATTATACGGTCATACCGCGTACGTTACGTACACCACTAACGATTTGCAGATTGCAGACTAAAGTGTGCGCCGTCTGCGTTAGCGCGCGTTGAAGCAAACGTTTTATTTTATTCGCGTATTTTTTGAGCGGCGCGGCGCGGTCTGCCAGAATTACACAGATTTTTTGTGCGCCAGACTTTTGGGCGTCGTATGCGTTAATGCATATAATTGCATAGGTTATATTTTCACAGATTAAAAAGCGCTTCACGAATAGTCTGTCGTCTGCGCTGCACCTAAAACTTTTGCATCTCTATGTCTATTTGACGTTAATCCGCAATCGACTAAGGTGTATTGTAACATGGATCGTAAAACAGTGCCCAATTTCACGCGTCTGGTAACATACATAGAAAGAAGTCTTTGGTCCAAATGAGCTAGCTCACCCATGTTATGGTGAACACATTTCGGCACGTTCATTTAGTAAGTGTAATTCTTAGATACATATTCACATCACGCGTGTCAGCGTGTGTGATGATGCTAGAAATTGTGCAGGTAGATCAATTGGGACGAAGAGCATTTTTGTTAATATCACCGTCCTTTGTAATGAGACAATGAAGGCTGAGAGTGACAGATTGCCAAAATACTTGGAACTTGGCTCACGTAGTTATTTGTAATATTTGAGTTCTTTTGATATCTTGTATTATGTGTTATCTCTAAATACATAATATTTAATATAATTTAAGAATAATAATATAACTTGCCATCTTCATACCAAATTTCATCTTTTTGAAGTGAAAACTTCTTTAGCGGCGTTGTGCACTTTTTGGGATGAGTAAAAAATGTTAAACTCGCTTCAGGACACGTGACCCTGACCGTAAGATTTTGGTGAGAATTAGAACTTAAGTTGGCTGCAGCGCTAAAACATTAGTTACCTCTAATTAAAACATGAAGCGCTAGATCGTTCATAGGGCATTATTTTCTCGCGATCAAAACGTTGTAAGCGCCATGAAATTGTTGGCGCTTACGCGTTTCGTTCAACGTAGTTTATCAACATCGCTGTTTGGTTTAAGCGGCGCAGGGCGCTTGCGCGAGTGTGCGTGTGTGTTTGTTAGACATGAGTAACTCAGCAAAAATTCGTGCGAAATTATTCCCTAACCATTCCAAAATATTAAAAAATGCACAATATTAATGTTCAAGTTTTCACTTCTGCCGGCTCTCCCGGAGTGCAACCCTTTTTTTTATATACAACATCAGAAGGCATATAAGCATATGGCCCACGTGATATAAATTAGCGTTACGGTTAGCGTAGCCTATGAACGCTGGGAATACATTAAGTATCACTCACATCATGTCCACCTTTGCTGCTAACACAGCAACTCCTTGAGAGTTTACCTCAAAACACGCAGGACCACAACAACCCTCCAGGGAGTTGTTATTTGGCTGTGGTTATTTGTGAGGTGGAGGTACTTCGCCACCTCTCTTGAAATCGTAGGTTTTAGTAGTAAAAACAGACCACGCTGCTCTGACTACCCTTCTAATCTGACCTATTCTGCGCAAAGGCTAATTTCTAACATTATTCGCTTAGTAAAAAAAAATCAAATTAACCTTTAGAAACAATTGTTATTTTACAAATATTTACATTACTCACTTATATACCTTGAATTTATATTTTTACAGCCTCCGTTCACAGGTGACAATCGCACAAAGACAATAGAAAAAATTCTGAAGGGCAAATTGATGTTGCCTGCTTACCTCACGCAAGATGCGCGCGATCTGATCCGGCGTCTCATGAAACGATCGGAGACCCAGCGCCTGGGGGCCGCCGGGGCGGCTGCGGTCCGGACACATCCATTCTTTAAACATGTACACTGGGATGACGTTTTTGCCCGTAGATTGGAACCTCCAATAAAGCCCAGATTGGTATGTATTATTATCAAAACATATTTGGTATGTTACGAACGTGTAGTAAAAAAAAGTTGTAAATAACTTTAAAATTAACATTATGTAATATTCCCTGAAATGTTTCTAATATTTAAACAGCTTAGGTGAAGGATTAACTTTATTTGCATAAATAAGGTACAATTAAATTGATGTCATTAACACTTATACGTAGTCCATTCTTATTCTGCCACTAACAGCATCGTGCAAATATTACATTGATTATAACTAAGAAACATTGACAGTTATTTTGCATTAAATGAGTGTAATTTATGATATAAAACAAAGCAAAAACGCATCAATAAAATTAAGATCAATAGTGAGAACAATATTTTGTGATTATAATTATAATATGTTATTAAAATAACTTTTAATACTCTTATCATTCATGAATTCGTCCACTGAATAATAACCGGAAAAAAAAGTAGCCGGAAGAGATTTCTTTTAAAGCAGGTACGAATTTTATCTTTTAAAATTTCAGGCAAGTGATTATATATTCGTATTGCCGTGCAGTAAGCACCCTTGCTAAACAGGGATAAGCGTTGTCCCCGTGGAAGGAAACTCTATTATTTAGGTGAATAGGTTCCAATAAAGTATTTTCTTCCATTGCCATTCTATGTGACTTTCACACATATACTTTAGTTCGATTCACTAAAGTGACAATTGCTGTGTTACCACTTTTAAACAAAAACAGTCAGTGACGTGTACAAATTAATGCATGAAGTCTTAATTAAATTAATTAATCATGTTAATGATTAAATTTTCTAAGGTGAGGCTTATCTGAATCATCTTTCGTATCAATACCCGAATCATCAGAATCCCCGTCATTCGAATCAATCACCCCGTCCGTCACGCAACACAGTATACAATATACGTTGTACGTAGGTCACACTATAAGTTTTGCGTAACTTAAAAAAACAAAATGTTATAACCAAAATATTATGTTTATTGCTTTTCAAAATACTCTCCTTTACATTTTAAATCTTTTTTCATGCGATCGAACCTTTTTTTAAAACAGGAGGACCACAGATCTGCAGGCATGTATTCTACGTGCTGATTGAACGCTATCACTGCCTCTTCGGAGTTGGTAAAAGTGAAGCCTCTCATCAAATCTTTGATTTTGGGGAAAATACAGAAATCAAAGGGTGCTAGGTCGGGGCTATGCGCAGGATGGGTAACGAGTTGTACTTTTTCGGAAGTTAAAAATTACTTTGTTTTGTTGGCCGTGTGTGAAGAAGCGTTGTCATGATGTAGGAGAACGCGGCTTTTTGGTCGCATTTCGCGAACTTTTTCTAACACTCTGGGTAAACAAATGGTAGAATACCACTCGGCATTAACACTCTTTTGATTTTCAAGTGGAATTGTGCAGATGGGACCCGTAGCTGAGAAAAAAACCGCGATCATTTTTTTACCAACGTTTCTCGCCTGCCTCACTTTTGTTGGCCTGTTCTCATTTTTAAACACCCATTCACAAGATTGCTGTTTTTTTTCGGGTTCAAAACAATAAATCCACGTTTCGTCTCCTGTGACAATGTCATAAAAAGCATTAGAATGTCCGTGGTCGTACTTCAGTAGCATCTGTGAGCACCATTCCACGCGAGCCCGCTTCTGCTCCGCTGTCAGTTCATGCGGGATCCAACGACCACAAAGTTTCCGAACTTTCAATTCTTCGTGTAAAATTTTCTGAATTTGGCTCATACCAATCCCCAATAGTTCTCGAATTGCCTCATAGGTAATCCGCGAGTTTTCTTCAATTAGCCGCTTAACAGTAGCCACATTATTTACGTTGACGGCAGTTGTGGCCGCCCTTCACGAAATTCGTCATGTAAAGAAACTTGACCTCTCTCAAATTCAGCAAACCATCGCCTCACGGTGCTCAAAGAAGGTGCTTCTCTCCCAAAAGCATTTTGAAGACGAGCAGCACAGTCTTGCGGAGAGAGAGAACTTTTAAAATCATAAAAAATCATCGCTCTAAAATCTTTTCGACTCAATTCCATTTTAGTAGAAATTTGATGTGTGATAAAAAACAATTGACAAATGATTTCCCGCAAATTGTTTTTTTTTATTACTAAGTAGGTTGCAACGTTTCAAAAAATATAACATTCGAAATTCAAATAGTTCCGATTAGCTAGAAGTGCAAACCTTTTAGTGTGCCCCATGTATTTAAAAAAGTATATTTTTTAAAATTCTACACTTCATCCTTGGACATGAGTTAAGAAAGGAAAAATATATATATCTATGTAGATCGGACGTAACAACACACCAGGTAGAACGTTGTGTTTCGGCGCAAACACGAGTTTTGTGAATTGTCGATGATCATATGCTCACACACCTCCTTTCGTGTTTCGAGGAGATGTTCGATATAATGGTAATAACGTCGTTTTGCAATCGCACCACTCGCCGACTGGGAATTTATCCTCACACATTGAAACCGCAATGGTCGCACACTGTGCGGTTCCAGGGAGGGTTTCTACCGAAAACCCTAAAATTGTGGAATAAACACACTGCCGAAGTTTTTCTTAGGGAGTACTGTATGAAGTTCTTTAAGAAAGGCGTAAAAAGGTTTTACATGGTCGGCAACGCCACGAGCGACACCCCTGGTGTTGCGTTGTGTCCGTAGTCTACGGCAACTGCTTACCATCAGGCAGGCCGTACGCTGGTTTGTCACCTTAGTGATATAAAAAATGTGCGCTCACACAATACAGGAATACAAACTTGAGTCATAAATAGCTTCCGCGACTTTAAAGCCTCTATTACCAATATTTTTCGTAATAATTTATTTTCATAACTGTTATAACAATATTGTAATACTCGTTATTATTATTAACCATTATTTATTTGTTTAATATCGTCTCCATAATTATGGGTAACTGCTTACCAACAGACCACGCGAAAGAGGGTAGACAGATATTTCCTTTGACGAATTGTATAATATACACTCCTACATATAATATACAGTCACCGAAATATAGAGAAATCAAAATTAATAGCGATAATTCCTTACGAACAATGACATCAATTAATCTGCATACATTTTCTATATTTCAGACAAGCGAAGACGATGTTTCACAATTCGATACTCGTTTCACTCTTCAAACACCTATTGATTCTCCTGATGAATCTACTCTTAGCGAAAGTGCCAATTTGATGTTTCAGGTAATTTTTTACTTTTTACTCGTATCTCTCAGCTCTTAGTAATCGACAGGAGTAGGTCTAAGTTTTATTTTGGCCTGTAGGGGTATTCATGACCTGTAGGGATAGCCATATTCGAAATCGAAAAGTTATCTGTCAAAATCAGAGTAATAACTTTTCGATTCTGATTCGAATATGGGTTTGCGAGGCAATGTGAAAACCACCCACTGATTTCTTTTAGTTACTTGGCCTAAGAGGAGCATGGGAGAAAGAAAGAAGAATAAAATTGTGGCACAGAATCGACCTCATTAATGGAAAGTGCATGCATGTGGATGTTTTATCTAGGATTGACTGGGAGTCAATCGTAGAGAAAACATCACACAGTGCGTTTATTCCCTGGAGTATAGTTGTGCGAAGGCAGAAAGTAGTGTCACTACACCGTTTTATTACTCTATTTTACACTTTAGTATAATATATATGGGATACAGCACATTAATGTATTCGTACCTTTAGAATAAGTATGTATCCTCCTTTATAGGAATACGTGAGTAAAATAACAGATGTAGTAAATTAAAATATAGCAAGTATACGGAAATTATAAGCACCAAACATCACGTTGAGATGTCCAGATCAATATCCCTTTGTTATAGTAATATTTCTTTGTGTTAAATATATATATATATATATAGACTGTTTATTATTATGTAAGTTAGTCAGTCCATAGACGACAGAATACATACATTCCTGAAAACATTGGTCTTATTCCAAACCCGCAGCAGTATACACAACCTGAATGGGTCAAAAACAGGCCGTAGCATTGTATTGACCCACAATTGTCAGTTGTAATTTTAATGATTCTTAGCAGCTTCTTGGATTGATGGCCATAATTAGTCATATATACATATGTATAAAATCTGTCATCATGTGTTAAAATCTCCTAAAATGAAGTATGATCAAATTTACTCATTAAGTATAGTCGTGATTCAGTAAAACGAAGGTTAATATACACTTAATAAAACCTACAAATGATGAAATCTGAATTCCAAAATAAAATATTCAATTGCATTGAATTCAGGAGAAGATTGAGATTCTACTCCACATGGGATATCACTACATAAATAAATGGCGACACTTCAATAACCTACCATTCTGCTTACCCCATCTTGTGTTGTTAAACAGGTACGGTCATTACGAATTAGTGTAAATTTCGATAATGGGAACAAAGTAGGAAGCAGGCTCGGCTTCAGAAAACTTCGAGATTACTATCGTCGCGTGCGTATTGTTTAAAGTAAGTTAACGTACGTGTGTACATTATTTTGTGTATGCAAAAACGTGACCCTACGAAGTTGTTTATACAGGTGACCCAGGACAGATGGATAAATCGAAAGGGCTTTCTTACTTGTTACTACTACTATAAACAATTTTTTCTGTAAGTCCATTTTGGATGTAGAAGAAGTTGTACAGACAATATTAGAACAATTAATCACTAATGTGTGGAGGGGACAATGTTTCCTTTCGACTTCAATGGCGATCCCATATTAAACATTACTCATATTAACGAGTGAAAAGAACCTTTTGCTTTGAACATGACTACTAAACCACTGTGAATAGTCTTAAACCTGTAGCAGGGAAGGTTCTGCTGGTGTCGCTTCTATTTACGGCATGTAAAGTATGTTGTCACATGTAATTGCAGGGATTTACGTACGTGGCACCCTCTGTCATGGATGAAATCCACAAGCCGCGCGTGGTGACTGCGCGCTCTCCGCGCCGCCCGCGGCCCCACCACCATGCCGCCTTCGCCGTGCCCCTCGCCACAACCGCCCACACACACCCAAACACACACGTACACCCTCACCCGCACCCGCACGCACACGCTCAACAGGAGGACCTTATGGATGTACAAGGTCTACCTATATAGTAAGTACTATTATTGCTTAGGATAATTTTAGATAAGTTTCGGTGGCCGGGTCATGCGTTTTCAATTGATATTACTATACAAATAACGACTTCAATTTATGAATACTAAATAAACATCTAACTGATGTCTGTTTCCTCTTATGTATATTGAAGTTCAAATATAACTAACTTCATTACATGGAATTCGTTGGAATTTCAGTCATAGGCTTATGATTGTTTATAATATTTTAAAAAGTGCTTCAGAACTTGGTTATATGTTTTTATTGTAAAAGATATGTACAAGTTCCTTACAATTCAGGGTAAACTGTAAGGGTACTGCGAAGCGGAATATTAATCGTAAGAAATGTAATGCAAAATAATTTCATTAATGAAGTTCCAGCAATACTATTATATACATGTCGGAAGACGAATGACGCTATAGATAAAAAATTGAACAATTTTGTATAATATTGACCGTTAATGACCTCTTCCATTTTGTTTTTTGTATTGATATTTATTGTTTAAATTCAGCTATTACAAAACCGTATGCATATTGTTATCGATTTTATTTTGATCTGACGTTTTCGCAGTTCGTGTTAGCCCTTACATATAGAATTCGACACTGTAGTTTGATCCACAAGATCTATTTGTAAATAAATTATGTATTGTACTGTAAGAATTTTAGTGAATTTAATTTATCATTTGAAACGAATGATCTGGCCATTTGTCCTCGAGAAAAATAAGTCCCATATGTTCCAAACGAATATAATAATTCCCCACCACTTATATACTGTGAAAGTTGGAGAGTAACTATTATTAGCGGAGCAAACGGGAACAACCTCGAGAAAATCATATAACCGCACACTATCGGTAACAGATATTAGATCAGATTCGATTTATAATTAGTTTGATAACATTATGCAATGAAGATTAAACAACCGTTGGAAATACGGCGTTGTATTCGGGTCTGTATAATAAAACTAATAAAGTATTAGCTTTGTGTCGCGTTTTGACGCAAACTTTACACGAACAGTTATCATCATGTTATTAATTGTAGAAGCCACGTTAGTTAGCCTATACAATTACGTTTCTATAATTATTGATGGAACAAAATGTATTGTTGGTGGCAGCAATGTCCAAGTCACGCTGTTATAAACAAGTATAGCTTTAAACTTTGACCTGTGTACCGTTCTTATACTGTTCGTGATAAGATTTACAATCGTACTACGGGTGTTAAGCGTGATCTGCCCTTAGCTGTACCCGTACAACGTCCGTGGTCTGGTTGTTATTACTGGCATTATTTAAGTACAAAATACCACAGAGTACCTCACACAAATTATATTCAATGCAATAGCCGCAGTTTTGTATTAGTGTGCGGTAGCTCTGTCCTTACTAAAATACAACAAATATGATGTTTATAATAATTAGTGTTCAGTACCAAATTGTGAATTTTATGATTATTACAAAACTGAGTAAGTGCAATCAAATGATAATATTTAGTGTTATTCAAGTTTTGTCTTCTATCAAGGGCGATGAGATTAAAACAGGCCTCGATTCTTCTAATACAATCTGAAAAAATAATGTTTATTTGCGGTTGTGTAAAATAGATAAATGTCATTTAATGTTTATTTTCATTGCCGATTTAATTTCTAAATAAATATTTAATGTATCTAGTTTTAACAGTAGTTTCTCAATTAACGCAGGATATATGAAAGAGTACCGCGTAGAAATTAAGTGTATATAATGTACTTTATGCAAATCAGGGGTTAGATATTCTGGTAGTAATCAAAGTGTTGATGGATATTGCGACTAAAGTCTGAGAAATCATTATTTATGTATGTTAATATTAATTTTGCCGACATTATTATCATATAGGTAGCTATTGCTCCAATAGAGGAAGATTAAAAAGCTGAATGGGTAAAACGATGTTACTTCGCATAGATTGCGAAACTGAAAGAAAACAGTGAATTATCAACAGCTGTCCATGTATGTATATCTATATCTTCACGGCAACTCCCTGGCGGGTAGGTAGGAAGAGACACTGAGCCACATTAGTGAAGTTGAGCTTGGCTCCATAAAAATCAATGGACTCACATAACCTCAAAGTTCAAAGTGGGCGTTGCCGGCACCTTGCAATTAATTAGCAGTCGTTTATCATCACCATTTCTAACAGACGAAAAAAATTGTGTGCAGGTGCTAGATAATATTTGATTTTATTGTCTGCTTGTAGATGGGTAAGATAAAAACTGTTTAGACCCCATTTAACTTGTCTCTAAAAAAAGTAACAAGAACGTGTATTATTAAAAAGTTTTTTTTTGGCATAGGCCGATGACAGAATCGGTTTTGTAAAAAATCTTGATATACAAAAATTATGAGATATACTATCTGAGGATTTTACGAACTTTCGATATTTCTACCGCTTCAAGCTTAGGTGAGAAAAAGTTTTACCTGTTCAGAGTAGCGAACGTTAATTTTAAACCTATATTAGGCATTATTATAACAAGTAGATTAAACAGTAATGGATTCGCTTGAATTAAAAAGATAATACTGGCATGTATTATGTAAAATAGGCTAAAAATAAAAGTAATACTATATTATCGAAGAGCTCGGTGGCACAGTGGTGAAACGCGTTACGCGTAGAATTCGTAGATGCTGGCAGAACAGAAGTGGAAGTCTACAGCTGGTATCTAGCTGATACCAAGGTTCGTTATTATGTTGAGACGAGCTCGATGGTGCAGTGGTAAAACGCACTGTTACGCTACTTTGATACCAACGCTCATGGGTTCGATTCCCACACAGGACAATCATTTGTGTGCATGAACATGTCTGTTTGTTTTGCACTGGGTATTTTTAAGAGAAGTAGGGCGCATCAAAGCAGCCCGTCTGGGGAATTACCTCCACCTCACAGAAAACCGCAGCCAAATAACTCTCTAGAGGGTTATTGTGTTCCTGCATGTGAGTGAAGTCACCAGTAAGCTCCTATAGAGTTGCTATGTTAGCAGCAGAGATGGCATCGCGCGAGTGATACTTTCAATGTATTGCAAGTGTTTATAGGCTACGGTAACCGCTTTACATCAGGTGGGCCATATGCTTGTATGTCTCCCGACATTGTATAAAAAAAATCCCTGACTAAGCGAGCCACATGAAATTGCCCATTTTTATAGTATTAATAATAAACTATTCACACTAATAGTTAAACTTAATCTGCTGTTAGGGCATTTTATTATATCGCTTATAGATTCAGAATTATATTGTCTATTTGTATTTTCATTATCAAATTCCTAAATTTATATCTTTATTGAATAATGTTAGTTATCATATCTTGCTAGATGTGTGATACGATTAATTCTAACCAGATTTTGAGTTGCGTATAATTGTTTAGTATTCCGTCGTGATACATGAAATTCCAGATATTTTCATATTGATGCGTGTATAATATGGGTTTATGGTCATGACATGACTGTAAAACCATAATTCTTTGTTCACTAAGAATTGTATTCGATGGGAGCATTTGAGAAAGCCTAGCCTTTTTAGGCCTGTACACACCATGACCACTAAATTAAGAATGAATTTATATCGATACCTGTCATGTAATAGTGTCGGTAAAATAATGATAATATTTTATACTACATATTATTATTAATAATGTACATTTTATACAAGTTACCGTTTAGTGTAATGTTTGGTAGGATTTAATCTCTATATTAAAATGTTCTAACCCCGAATAAACGACTGTATAAAAGTAATAATATACAATACCTTGTTACCGTGCTTCATGAATTGAATTAAAAGGTCATTTTTTATTTTGTAAATCTGACTTTTATTTCATCGATTGTAACACTTTGAAAGCAATCCATGAGCATACACTTCTCGATCTTCTGTCCTGTATTAAACTCATCATGGTAAAATGAGAGTGCAGGTCTTGGGGGACGAAAAAGCAAACTAATATAATTTAGAGAGGTAAGTTCCAAGCCCACGGCCAGAGAGAGCCCGTGTCATGGCCTGTACATAGCCCGCCTTGTCAAATTGCCAGTTTAACCTAACAAAATGCAATTTGATCTAACCTGCTTTGTGTGCTTCCGCAACCAATTAGTTCATGCGGCCTAGCGCCTGCCGGCACCCACCCACTGCCGTTAGTAGATGCAACATGCCGACGCTGCCATGGCTGCCCCGGTAGTCTCTGTCTCGGCTGCTGCGGCCGTCTGCCATCTGAAACAGAAACCGCTTGCACACACCATCGCTGCAACACGTGTTTCGTCTCTCCACGAGGCATCCTCAGGCGCTGTAGACGTTGATCGTTAGAATAACATGCTACAAGTAACAAATCCATCGTAGTACCGTCCCTTATATTGAATTGAGGGTAGAGGTGGATGATGTAAGTGAAAAGATATTTAATGAGGGGGTTGCTTAGGTGAGTGTTTATTCATGAGAGTAATTTTAAAATTTATATGTTTAATAATTTCTAATTGTTCCCTAATATTTCGTTTTAAATCTTTGTCTATAGAGTGTAAAATTTGATATGTATTAGTGGGAGATAAATTATATCCTTTGTCTATGAGATGTTCTTTCTGGGCGATTGTTTTTATACGCCGATACGTATTCGTGAAATCGTGTTTGAAACTTACGACCAGTTTGACCGTAATAAACGTTTTTATTAGGCGGGATTTTATCTTTAGTGTTACAAAGTGATTTGAGTGAATTACGGGATTTGAGAACAAAGTGTATGTTGTTTTTTCTATGTAACTCGGCTCGGTTGGCTCTACTAATATCACCCGCATATTAGTAGAACCGACTACAAATATAAATACGTTAATCCCGGGACGTACTTACGTAAAAGTTATCCGTACTGCATTACCATCTCACCGGGAGAACTCAATTAGTTGCGAGGCCGCTCACAAGGTTTGCAACCGGATTCTTTCTAGTACCAGTGCGATAAGCAGGACTTCTTAAAAGAGAAATAAAGAAGAGGGAGAAAACCTCCACCGCACAGGCTTGACCGTCACAACTGTGCGCGGAAATACCATCGACACCGTTGTACGTTTCTAGGCTGCACTGATTTACAAAGATCGAGGAAGTTGTACACTATGTGAAGAAGAGTACTTGAGGTCACCAGTAAGCTTCTGAGGAGTCACTGCGTTAGCAACAGGGGTGACATCGTGAGAGTGATACTGATAGACCAAGTGAGCCATTTGCTTGTATGTCTCCTGACGTTGTATAAAAACGTCATCTTGAGGACGATGATTGGAATCTCGCCGTAGAGTAAATTTTAGTTTCTTTGTGGTGCGACTCATCATCATCATCTGCGACCTTCATAAAGGAAGTAAGGAAGAACAAAATAATAAAAAGACTGTATTTTGTAAAAGAAATTATGTTAAATATGGCTAACTAGCTGTTACCTGGGGCTTCGCCGCTACAATTAATCCGCTGTTCCGTTTTGACGTGAAAGAAGGACAAACAAACACAAATTCATAATATAAGTATGGATTATTTAATACCACATTGGACGGTAAAAAGCATACAAGCCTACTGATGTGAACCAGTTACCGTAAACTGTTCACTCGTAGGAAGGCAACAATAGGAATTGTGACTTGGCTGCGGTCTTCTATGAGGTGGAGGTAATTCTATCGTAGGACTATCGCTGTACCCTACCATGGCAAGGCGCACCACGTACCTACAGGTTGGCTTTGTCTATTAAAGCTATAGTGACCTACTTACATCCTAACATACTAAATGTTCTTTTTTATACAACGTCGGGATGCACACAAGCATACGGTCCACCTGATGGAAAGCGATTACCATTGCTTATGAACGCTCGCAATACATTAAGTATCACTCGCGTGATGCTAACCCTGCTGCTAACACAGTAGCTCCTTAGGAGACTTACTAATGTAATGCAATGTACTAAATTTATTAATGATACTGTATTTCTTGGAATTACAAATTACAGTTGGCCCCCACATAAATAAACTGGCCAGTAAACTCAGTTCCGCCGCATACATGGTATACTGTTGTGGGGAAAAGCGGCTGACATTGAAACTATTTTTATATTACAAATGAAAGGCATCCGCTCTATATTTTATAACATGGGCTCCAAGAAATCATATAGAGAACTATTCAAATAAATAAATATCCTCACAGTTGCCTCTCAGTATATGTATGAGAACATGATATATGCTCGTAAAAATAGTAATTTTTAAAATTTAGGGAAAATTTTAGAAGCAGGAATAGATTGTTTATAGTTAATAGATTCAGGCGTTATTTTGCGAAAGTCAAATTTACATGCAATTTGATCTAACCTGCTTTGTGTGCTACCGCCACCAATTAGTTCATGCGGCCTAGCGCCGGCCGGCACCCACCCACTACTGTTAGTACGTGCAACATGCCGACGCTGCCATGGCTGCTCCGGTAGTCTCTGCCTCGGCTGCTGCAGTCGTCCGCCATCTGGAACAGAATCCACCACCACCGTCGCTGCCACGACTGGCCTGGTCGTCGCTGCGACACGTGTTGCGCCTCTCCACGAGGCATCATCAGGCGTTGTAGACGTTAATCGTAAGAATAACATGCTACAAATGACAAATCCATCGCAGTACCGTCCCTTATATTGAATTGAGGGTGGGGGTGGATGGTGTGAGCGAAAAGATATTTAATAGTGGGGAATGGTTTAGGTCAGTCTGTTTGTTCATGAGAGTAATTTTAAATTTTTTATGTTTCTAATTGTTCCCTAATATTTAGTTTTAAACCTTTGTCTATGGTGTGTAAAATTTGATATGTATTAGTGGGGGATAAGTTATGTTCTTTGTCTATAAGATGCTCGGCGAAGTGTGACCTTTCTGGGCGATTGTTTTTATACATTAGAACAATTAGAAATTAATAAACAAAAATTCTAAAATTACCCAAACCCATAGCGGTGGGTGATGGGTATCATCGGTTTTCCATGGGTTATTTCTTTATGGGGTAGATACATTATTTTTTGCAGACTGGTATTTGTTTTATAGGACAGCAACAGTTGCTAATAAAATTAATAAATTTCAATATTTTTTTATTTAACAAAATTATTAAATATGTTTTAAAAACTACAAAAATAGAAATACAAGGAAAGAACATCTGCATAGTAAAATTACAACATTTATAATATTTAACGCAACTTAAGGACGTAGGCACTAGTGAATTTTCATACTTAGTATCCAATAATTTGACGAAAGGAAAATATTTATCGAATCGCGAAATTAAACTGTTGTTCAATAAATAGTAAATACTCGTACACCACATAGACTGTTTATTTCCTTCTTTTTTTTGTTTGCACAACTGTACACATTGAAAGCTGATTGCGTTAAAAATGCTACGCCTTCTTGAATATACTAGAACACAATCATGTTGCTTCGTAGACTATGTATATGAGTAGACGGACACATTCGACGCGACATGTTTGACAACATTGTCCAACAGCGCGCTATGTTGCGGAGGTGATGCGCATCTTGTTATTTGTCTATATATATAAGCAACTCAATAACAACAGATTTAAAATAGAAATATTATGTTTATTTAAGATGGGTGGCAGTAAGTAGGACTCCACTCTATAGAACTCCATTCTAATGCCAACACCTTATAGATGCCCAACGGTAAATAAGGCTCCCATTAAAAAAAAAAACAATGCTTCATTCTGTAGATGTCAATTCAAAACTGCTCTACAAACCACTTTTAGGGCCTGTCCGCACAGCGATATTTCACCGCGCGATTTTTTTTTCGCAATTCTGTAACACATTGAACCTTATGGAAGTAGCCGCAATATTCACGCGTTTCGCTCAGTTGTACAATGGCGCTATTGACAGAATTAACCTTAAGAAGAGAGTCTCGAGAGTTGTAGTAAATTATCGAATGATTTTTTTGTCATTCTGTAATATCCGAAAAAGTTTTTACTGTATTTCCGCAGCTCTTGATGTTTTATGTAGAAAACATGGGTCTCAATGCTGTAAATGGGTGAATCCAATGTTCATGGCATCTTTTGATACGTCGGTTACGCCGCCGTAGTATTAGATAAATTAAAATTTTAGTTTTGTTGTCCATTTTAGACGTGCGTCACAGTCGGGGTCAGCATTAAACTGACAAAAATCGCGCGTAATTTTATTCGTTGCGCGTACTAGGAGTAATTCCGATCGCGAAATATAATACGTGAGAAAAAAAACCTCGCGGTGAAATATAGCTGTGCGGACAGGCCCTAAACAGATTTATTATAGTTATGACGGGTGAAAGTAACTATAACTTCCATAAAAAAAAAAAAAAAAAAAAAAAAAAAACAACGTTCCACACCGTGGATGTACCGAAAAAACAATTAACCACTAATGCCAATATATCCTTAGAAACTACAGATTTAAAACAGTAATAATATTTTTGTATAAGACGCATGGCAGTAAATAGAATTCCCATTAAAAAAACAATGTTCCACTCCGTAGTAATACTAATTTAGAAAATTGGTCCAAAATCCTCATAAAATTTCTTATATGTTTGTTAGAAATGGAGAAGGATCTTGAACTAATTTTATAAATTAGACAAAGAGAATATGAATTTTATTGAAATCCTAGCCTAAATCACAATTTGCATCTCAGTGCATACATCACAAATCGAATATATATGTGTTTCATTTGACTCCGTAAGTAAAGTAAATTGGCACTCGTTGTCACAAACATGGGAATGATTTTCTATTAGTTCAAATATATGTTGTTTTAATTCTATAAATGTTTTTTGTGTGGGAATAATAAATTTACAATTTGAACAACCCAACACGTTATTTTGTATAGTGCAGTTGGTTTTTTGGCATACAGGACAAATAACATTGTTGTCCTCTTCAACTTTTCCCCAATCAATATTGTCCGAATGAGCTTTTTCATACTCCTCCATTAACCTGCAAAGTATATAGTAATACAGAAACAATAAAAAAAGAATTTGCTGCATTATTGAAAGGTCGCTAAGTCAAGTCAAATGAGCCCAAACTAGATGGCCTTACTATTAACTAATGAGTGGCTAACAATGGCTATATAAACACCAAGGGCTACAGATTCCCACACAAGATTAAAATTGTTGTCTGTTTGTATTGGACTGGGTGCTTTCTATTTAACATAAATATGTGTTTAGAAAAAAAATGTATTTACATATGCTTGATAGTTGTCTAGTACCCATAAGGCAAGCTCTGCTTACTTTCGGATTGGCGCTGTATAATTTGTCGGGAGTCATATATTTATTTTATATATTTATTGAGGAGTCCCTTGGCGCTATTTTTTTTTATATTGGCTCAGCATAGTGGCTCCTCTTCGCCTGTTGGTAAGCGAAAAGAGCAGCCCAAATTGCAGCGGCAACTGACAAAGACAACAGTGTCCTGTCAGTTGACGCTACCAAGCTGGCCCGCAAGGTGCTTCTTCATGCTTCGTTTAAGGGTCCCATGTTGTAGGAAGGAGAAAATACATGTGCAGGCAAAGCGTTCCACTTTTTAATAGTTCGACAGAGATACGAGACTTTTTAGTACGAGAACTAATGTCCTCTACAGTGGAATGATGACATCGCAAGCCTGCACGTGTGGTTCTATGACGAAAGGGAGAGAGTGGGATAAGGGAAAATAGTTCTTCAGAGCACTCACCACGGTACAGGCGGTAAAATGTACTTAGGGATCCTATGTCCCTACGAAGTTGCAGGGGTTCTCGGTGTTTTGTGACCTCTTCGTCGTCGATTATGCGGATAGCCCGTTGCTGCAACCTGTCGAGAGCCTCGAGAAGATACTGTGCGGAGCCGTCCCAGAGATGCGAGCAATACTCCACGCAGGCCCGAACATGAGTCTTATAAAGAAGACAAAGCTGGTCCGGCGTGAAGAACCGGCGCACTCTGTTCAGGACTCCCGAGTTTCTTTGAAGCTGTTAAAATGAGGCTCTCGATGTAATTTCGTTGGTTTAGGTCGCAACGAATATCCATGCCCAGCATATTAAGACTATCGCGCATATTGAGGGCATCGCCCTGAAGACTGGGAGTGGGGTGAAATGGGGACATTTTTGTTGTGAACACGCACACCTGACTTTTCCCGGCATTAAACTCAACCAGGTTATTGGAACCCCATTTACTAGTGAGGTCCAAAACCCGATTAAGCTCAATGACAAGACTCACGCCTCTCACCGATTTCCGCCCGACCAGCATTAGGTCGCCCGAAATATCGCCCATGGACCGTACTGTCATCTGCATAGCAATGAATATTACCAAGTGGTAGCATGTCATTGATATGCAGAAGAAAGAGGGTGGGCAACAGGGCGGAGCTCTGTGGGACACCGGCATTCACTGACATGAACCGCGAAGCGCATCCATCTGCAAGGACGCGGGTTCTACGTTCATGCAAGAAGCCAGTAATCGACTTACAAAGCTGGAGGGGCAGACCGTATGCCGGAAGTTTGGAGAGAAGTGCTTTATACCAAATCCGATCAAATGCCTTGGCGATATCTAGGCTGACTGCCATAGATTCGCCATGTTTATCAATTGCCTCCCCCCAAAGGTGCGTCACATACGCTAGAAGATCCCCGTCGATCGTTTCGGTCTAAAGCCATATTGACGATCATTAATTAAGGAGTGATCTTCTAGGTAACGGATCAACTGATTGTTAAGGATCCGTTCCATGACTTTGCACAACACTGAAGTTACGGCAATGGGGCGGTAATTTGATGGGTCTGAACGGTCTCCCTTTTTGGGTACCGGTTGCACATTAGCCTCTCTCCAAGCCTCCGGAACACAACCGGTCGAGTACGAGAGACGAAAGAGGCGCGTCAACACCGGGGACAACTCCGCTGTACATTTTTTCAGAACAATCGCTGGGATACCATCAGGACCACTGGCTTTACGGACATCGAGTAACTGTAGCTCAAAACGGACATCACGCTGTCCGATGTGAATTTCTGGCATAACGGAACCACAGGAGGGTATCGATGTGTGGTGGTTGCGTGCTACAGTCATCGATCCGGGAGTTAGCCGCAAAGAGACTGGCCATAAGATCGGCTTTCTCCTGCGGCTGATGTGCCAGTGAGCCATCAGGGCATCTCAGCGGGGGCAGCGAGGGCTGGCGTGGAAAATGGAAGCGTGAAGTGGGAGAGAATTGCCAGGATATTGGAGAAGTGCGGTGGACTGTTTCTCCATTAGTTCGTCGACAGAGGAGCTGCACTGATCCGTCGGACGGAAGGGCCCCCGAACCCTCCCGGAGGTAGTCGCCGGGTCCCCACCATCCGGTCACCAACCGGCACGACGATCTACCCCAAGATTATGCGCGGTATGAAAGGGTAGCCTCTCAAGGTGGTTAGACTTGATTGGGCCCCTGTACAATACCGCGGGCGGCCAGCGGAACAACCGTTTCAACGGGTCTCCCTGGCCGACGGATCAGCTCAGTCCTCCTGACAATGAATAGACAGAATCCACCACTGTTCTCCAATATCGCATCAACAATCCCCAGAGCACTGGTTATACACCAGCTGATCCCGAAACGCGACGTACTCATAGGTACGCTACTTCACGGGTGTTTCGCCGCGTGTACGGTGGTAGCCAACTAGGCGGGTATTTACCCTACCACCGGCTGAGATACTGGAATCTCAAGGAATCCCTTAGTCGCCTCTTACGACACCTAGGGGAATAAAGGGGGCGGTGATTTTTGGTATTCTTTCTCCGTCAACGCACGGATAATTGATCGCCAACGTCGTTCCAAATTGTATTAATATCAAAAGTACGCTGAATTACCGAGTTTCATGATGTTAAATGGAATTAGCACTTTTTGAAATTGGGTGCCCTATATTTTATTATATAATAGCTTAAGCATGCATGCATGTTAAAATACATTTAAATCTATCTATCTATAAATTCACGCCGAACCCCTTACGGGGTAGGCAGAGAGAACCGAGTGCCAAGTGACTCCATCCTTACACACCTAACTTGCTTCTTTAACATTCATTTTTCGTCTCATTTAGCATAATACAGTACAATTAAAGAACAATAATATTGATATAAATACCATTCCAATTCTTCATTTACAAGTTCGTTCTTGATTTCAGTGAGAATCTCTGTTTCTTCATCATCATGTGTATGTATATTATCGAAATTAAACAAACTTTTATAGATTTCATTTAAAGTATTTCGAATTTCAGTATCAACAGTGCCACGAAATCTATTTAGTAACATATTGCGGCATCTTTTAACTTGCTCTTTATAGTTCTAAAAACAAAATACACCTTATCTAATATATCATTAAAAATGACCTCCGTTCCGCTGAAATGATGATGACAATGAGAATAAAAATGAGAGAGGGCACATACATATAGTCAGTATAATACTATACTGACTATATATTTTGAAATGAATGTGCCCTCTCTCTTGAATGAATGTGTCACCTGCGAACTGTGTTCAATCTCACTGTACTTGTAAAATTTATATAAGAATGTGGCGGCTGACTATAGATCCTAGTGTGAATGCTGTTATACTAAGTATATATCATATATGTGATAGTATAATGCTATGGTACACGATACACGCAGATGTGACCGGCCATTATCGGGTATCGTTGAAACATTCGGGCTGTATGTGCATTCGCATCGCGCACCGCAAGTGGCGGTACTTCAAAGGGTTTTAGTGTGCTGCTGTGTTATTTTTCCACGGCATTTTAAAATATTGATTACATGTTGATACATACTTGAAATATAAATTATGCTCATATATTTCAAGAATTTAGATCTGCGATAATACCTACCTTTCGCATTTTTTCTTTCATTTCTATTGGGGAATGTTTGGTAATACATTTTACATTCCTAAATTTTGGAGATCCTGGTGAGGTCATAATAAAATTGGCAATATTTTCATAAAACACTGGCTGGATTTTAAAAAATAATAGAAAATATTGTATTTTATAAACAGTAGGTGATTTCGCGGTAAATGAAATGAATGAGTGTAATTGATTTTTTTTTTGGTTCTTTTATTCCCCGAGGGGTCAGGCAAAGGGATCTAGCGCATACAGCCAAGTCATCAGTTTAGAACCATTTGAAAATCTTAATTCTATGTTCCAGCTTCAGGAACTGTGCTGAAAAAATACTTGGGAAGGGTACCTCGACCCAATCAACCCAGTTTAAACGCCACCCGTAAAATAATAATGATTTTCTTTTCACGTCGTCCAAAAAGTGCATCGTGTTATATTTGAGTTTTTTCATTACTGTATAATTGCAATAGCACTTATGTTATAAAATACTAAAACTAATTTTTTACTGAATTGTAGAAATATCAAGTATAACAACAATGTCACTCGTCAAAAGTGCGGGAAGAAGAGTGAAATCGAATGATGATGAAATAGAAATTGTACCTTCTTAATTTATGGTTGTGGTAATCAGTCTTCTCTCCTACCTAGACCATTTTTGCTAACAAGGTGCTTGCAGAGAAAGGCAGAGTATATCAAGCTTTTGATGTCAACAATCGGTCAAAAGATTGTTAATGTCGAAAAAGTGCTTGTCGTCGAGACGCTATATTCTTGCAATATTTTATGACTTCTTGCACTTTTTATAATATAATATTAATTTATTACAATTTTTTCTTTCTTCAATTTATGTTACAATTACTCTCGGTTCTCTAAGGCGATCAGTCGTGTAAAGCGGTCTACGCTGTGTATTTTTTCTAAAAATAATATTTAAAATATTAAATTAAACACGAGTGCGACGGTATAAAAGTGACGGGAATACACAATATACCACAGCCTGAGTGAGATAGACTCATTCTACTATACTTCACAACTGTGAGGTGTCACTATATTGGACGGAATAAGGCAGTACCGATAATTAAACATCGAGCAAGACCCCTGTCGGTTAATGGGTGATTTGGACCATTGCAAGAACGTAAACTTTTCGTCAATTGTAATAAGATTGTTTTTAAGTAAACTTGACGTTATTACGACGAATTACGAGTACAATGTACATCTACTGTAGCGAAGCACAAAAATTACAAAATAGATTGTAATATTACACATTCCGACTCGGAATTAAATACAAATCCCGCGAGACGCCCTACAAGGAATAGGGAGGATATGGAAGACATAGGTTTATCTACGTTCAAGACTGAGATGATCAATATGTATAAAGCGCTTGAATTGAAACAGGAAAAATGTTTTGCGTCTATGCAATCATTAATGGAACAAATCAAAGAACAAAACATCAAATTACAGGAGTCAGTTGAATTCACTGCCGCAAAATTTGGTAGTATATTAGAAAGATTGACTTGCCTGGAAGAAAACAAAAAAGAAGATATAAACCATATATCATTATTAGAAGACAGAGTAGTACAATTAGAAAAACAGGCTCGATCGGCGAGTGTAGAAATCAGAAACATTCCTAAAAACCAGTTTGAAAACAAACGTGACCTGTCTGGCATAATAATGACTATTTGCAATATAATTCAAACCCCAATATCTAAAACTGAGATTAAAGATGTGTTTCGCACACAGTCAAAATCTATTAACAAGCCGATAATTGTGGAGTTCACCACGATTGTAACCAAGGAAAAGTTTATTAAGTCATCAAAAGTTTTCAATAAGCAGCAGAAAGAAGATAAATTGAATACTACACAACTATCTATTAAAGGACCTAGGAGACCTGTCTATATCTCTGAAAATTTATCCACCGAAAGCAGGCGCCTATCTCATCTAGCCAGAAAACAAATATAAATTTTGCTGAACATTTTTTGGTAAAGTTCTCCTACGAAAGAACGAGGGCTCACCTCGCATTCGCATTAACGCTGAAAGTGATCTGCATCTCCTGGGAACTGGGGGTAACATGTGACCTAGTGTATCGCAACATCTACGACTTTTCCGCACACATGAACTTCATTTTTTATTAAATCAGTATACCACAAGTATTAAGGCATGCATACTCCTATTGCTTTGTTACTGCACACTATTCATTCGCACACACACATACATATATAAAAGAATAGAACATCATCACTATTACAAAAAAAATGGGTGCGTGTACTTATGTACGCGCGTGAGAAGTTATACTTCTCTGGCATCATTAAATAAATATTTAACATTAGTAACTTAAATTAAAAATCGCTCAAGTGCGAGTCGGGCTCGCGCACGAAGGGTTCCGTACCATTATCTATAAAAACGGCAAAAAAATCAAGTTTGTTGTATGGGAGCCCCCCTTAAATATTTGTTTTATTTTAATTTAATTATTTATTTTTAAAGTAAATATATAACTACATATTCTGTGAATATTTCAAGCGTCTACCTGTAGCCGGTATTAATATCGCGCAAAAACGAGTAAAAAAATCACGTTTGTTGTATGGGAGCCCCATATTTATTTTATTCTATATTTTAGTACTTGTTTTTACAGCGGCAACAGAAATACATCATCTGTGAAAATTTCAACTGTCTAACTATCACGGTTCATGAGATACAGCCTGGTGACAGACGGACGGACGGACGGACAGCGAAGTCTCAGTAATAGGGTTCCGTTTTACCCTTTGGGTACGGAACCCTAAAAACGTATATCAAGTAGTAGCGGCAATGTTTATGGAATGTATTACATACAAGTCAAATGTAAAAGTACAAATGTTATACATTTTTAACTATAGCGACATCTACCGGTAATATCGTGAAACATTTAGCAGTTTTAACCTATTGCACATTTTTAACTATAGCGCCATCTACCGGTAATATCGTGAAACATTTAGCAGCTTCAACCTGTATTTTTGTGTTTGAGTGCCACGCATTCACTCTCGCTCTGTCTCTTTCTATTCCCTCTTCATGGTAGCGTTAAACGTTTAACGCAACTTTTTTGCAAGTCGCATTAGAAGTATAACTTCAAAACTATCATAGCGATACAATCTGCACTTTGTATTGTACACGCAGCTACATACATATCCCACAAACGCACAATTCCAAAGGTAGTACTAATTAAAATTCATTTACTGACAATTATATTTTGCATAAATCGTACCGTCTACTCTAACACAGGAAATGCATCGTATTACTTCATTTCCAATTGTACCAGCCGCTGACATCACCACAGCAAACACAGTTACTTGCTTAAAAGAAATACTTGAATCAAAATATTGTCAAGTCTAAGCTTAAAATTCAATCCTAATAGTTTAACAGAAAGTGATAATAACCAAATGTATCAAAGTTGAGGACATGTCTACGTGTTCAGTCATTTGTCAAGACCTGAGATTTCATAACCAACTGTCGATCATAACACTCAATATCAGAAGCATAAATCGAAACTTAGATAAGTTTCTAGTTTTTATATCCACCTTAGAACTCACGGTAGATATCTTTGTGTTGACAGAATGTTGGGCTAATGAAAATAAAATACCCCTAAACATTAATGGCTACAACATGTACTACACTAAAAAAAGCTATAATCAAAATGATGGAGTGGCTGTTTATATTGTATTTGACGATCTCGGTGGCGCAGTGGTGAAACGCGCTGTTATGCTACTTTGTCACCAACAATCTTGGGTTCGATTCCCACACAGGACAAACAGTTGCGTGAATGAACATGTCTGTTTGTCTTGGTCTGGGTATTTTCTATATATAATAAGTATGTATTTACAAAAAAAAATGTATTTACGTATGTTAATTAGTTGTCTAGTACCCATAACACAAGCTTCGCTTACTTTTGGTGGCGCTGTGTAATTTGTCCGACAATATTTATTAATATTTTATTATTATTATATTTGAAATAGTATGGAATGCAATGTAGTTGAGGACGCGTTACACGAAGGTAATTGTCTAACAATAATGCAGGGAATTGATACTTCTATCATCTGTAAATATAGGCCCCCCAATTTCTATAATCCGGCAAGCTACATTGATTGTCTTAGCGCCCTCATACAGAAACAACGTAAACCGAATATTATCCTTACAAGGGACATAAATATAGATATTTTACCTAGCAAATTGTCTACTCATGCATCACCTTACCTCACGCATTTGATCTACCACGGACTTCTCCGGGGTATTAACATAAGCACTAACCTAAACACGTGCACAGACCACTTTATGATCAAGACCAATAAACGCTGGCAATCTTTTGTGTTTGACGAACTCGCTGACCATGCACCAATTTTGCTATTTATCGAGAATACCTACTCTAAGAAATACCATAAAAATCTAAAACATTAAACAAAATAGACTATACTGCTGTCAAGGACTATTTGTGTACGGTTAACTGGAATGATTACTTTCTTTCAACAGACGTCAATAAAACCACCGACTAGATTCTAGTGGATAGTATAAAAAACGCGGTCAGTAGCAATACAATACAAATAAAAATTAGATGCAGACAAAACCCGCTCAAATCTTGGATTACGAATGGAATAATAAAATCTACACATACACGAAACAAATTGCAGAGTAAACTTAAGAAATCACCGGAAAATGACACTCTAAAACTTAAATATACTACTTACAGAAATTTATTCAACAAATTAATAAAAACACTTAAAACTAACTACTATAAAAATAAATTTGACAAATACAAAAAGATAGTGGCAAAACTTGGGAGCTAATAAAGGGTGTTGGTAATATTACCAAAACAAATGTAAAGGGGAGGGTCTGCTTACGATAAAACCAACTATAAAAGAATCCCTCGATGAAATCATACATTATTTTACTGGTATAAGTAAGAACATTACAAACAGCACTCTCAGCGAAATGAATACCACGGAATCAGCTCTAGCCTCATCAACACAAACAAGTCACCACTTAATCCCTTTGCGATGTATATAATTGATTCTACTGAAGTCACAGATACTATTAAACAACTTAAGTTGAATAGTGCTCCTGGATGGGATGGCATACCAGCGAGAGTGATTATGGACTGCTGCCACATCTTGGCCGATCCCATAGCACACCTCTGTAATATTAGTATTCATACTGGCTGTTTTCCTACTCTGTTAAAAAAAGCAATAGTCATACGTATATACAAAGCTGGTGACAAAAAACTTCCAAATAACTATAGACCCATTTCTTTGCTCACGACTATTGCAAAAATCATCGAGAAGCTTGTAAACAAACGACTTATGTTATTCTTAGAACACAGCAAGTTACTGGCTGATAATCAGTTTGGTTTTCGCAGAGGACGCTCAATCGAAGATGCAGTTCTACATCTTACCACCCAAATAGTAGATGGCATGGATGATGGCGACAAATGCCTCGGTATCTTTTTTTTGACATGCAAAAGGCATTCGACACTGTGTCCATTCCTATATTACTGGCACGCCTAGAGGTATCAGGCATTAGAGGTACACCACTTACGTGGTTCAAAAACTATCTGTAAAGACGAAAACTTACTGTGAAAGTCAACGGGATTGAAAGCGGCCGTTTCTCGTGCGCTTATGGTATTCCCCAAGGTAGCACGCTTACACCTACCAACACTGTTCCTTGTGTATATAAACGACCTTTACAATAATGTACTCAACAGTGCAACCATTCAAATGTTTGCGGATGATACTGTTATATTGTTTCAGGGACATACTTGGAACAGTGTATACAGTCTAGCTGAAGAAGGCTTAAAAACGGTTACTAAATTTGTTTGGAAGACGGTTAAAAACGGTTACTAAATTTATTTGGTTGAAAGACAATTTTTTAACATTTAATACCTCCAAAACAAAATATCTAACATTTAGTATTACGAACGTAAATAAGACCAGTAATTTAAATTTGATCCTGCATAGGTACCCATGCAATAGAAATACTGAGCGTCGGTTCCTTGCAGTTGCTTCACTCTTCTGCATTCCGATACAATAAAGTATCTGGGCGTGACACATGACACACTTAATTGGTCTTCACATATTACAGCTGTTAGTAGCCGGCTTAGGAAACTTATATTTGTGTCTAAGAATTTAAGAGAAGTAGTTGACAAGGGTACCCTATTGAAAATTTACAAAGCATTAGGCGAATGTATGGCGACTTACGGTGACGGCTTACTTCTCCCTTACTTCTCTAGCTCCTACTCTTGATTCATCCTTGGAAAGACTTGGAAATACAATATTTAAAGACGACGATGAAGCATCGGACCACAATGATTACGAACCGAGCATCTAAACCCTGAGGAAAAGACTAACCTAGTACAACTCTGCTCCCGTTATGCTGACTTTTTTACATAGAAGGCGAACCACTTACATTTACTAATAAAGTCCATCATCATATAAAAACGGTCGATGAAATTCCTGTATATACAAACACTTACCCTACCCTTACCCTTTCATACATAGGGACGAGGTTCGGAACCAATTTCAAAAATGTTAGACCAAGAAATCATCCGACCCTCAGACTCTGCATGGAGTTCACGCATATGGTTAGTACCCAAGAAAGCAGATGCATCTGGTAACCGTAAATAGCGTATAGTTGTCGACTTCCGCAAACTGAACGAGAAGACTATTGACGAGAAATACACCATTTCAAATATAACCGACGTTCTCGACAAACTAGGCAAATGTCAATATTTCAGCATGCTAGATTTAACTTCAGGCTTCCATCAAGTAGAGATAAACCCAGATGACATCCAGAAGACCGTATTTAACGTAGAACATGGGCATTGTGAATTTTTAAGAACGACCATGGGTCTCAAAAATTCTTCGTCAACATTTGAACGGGTTATGGACGATGTCCTCCGTGGCCTGCAAAACGACATATGCCTGGTATATCTAGATGATATAGTTGTCTTCAGTACTAGCCTACAAGAGCATATGGTCAATCTCGAGAACGTGTATCAAAGACTTCGCGAGTCCAACTTTAAAATACAGATGAATAAATCTGAATTTCTGAAGCTGGAAACATCATACCTTGGACATGTGATTGGTACAGACGGTATTAAACCAAATCCTGAAAAGATTAAAGCAATTGAAGACTACCCTCTACCAAAGACTACTAAGCAAATTAAACAATTTGTAGGCCTTATAAGGTAGGTAGGTAGGTTTTGCTAAAATCACTAAACTTCTAACAGGTTGTATCAAGAAGAAGAGTAAAATAACACTAGATACAAACTATGTTAACTGATTTGAAAAATGTAAGAGACTACTTACCAATGACCCTATACTCCAATATCCCGACTTCTCTCGAGAGTTATTTTGACAACTGACGCATCCAACGTGGCGATCGGAGCTGTGCTGTCACATGGCACTGTTAGGTCAGACAAACCCATCTCGTACGCATCTCGTACACCGAATGACAGCGAGATGAATTACAGCACTATTGATAAGGAACTTCTTGCTATAGTATGGGCAACAAAGTATTTTCGACCTTATCTCTTTGGGAGAAGATTAAAAATTATTACATATCATAAACCACTACATTGGATTATGAACATTAAAGAACCGTTCTCTCGCTTAACAAGATAGCGCTTGAAATTGAGCTAATATAACTACACTGTAATTTACAAAAAAATGCAACCATAACTCCAACGCAGATGCACTGTCTAGAATCGAGTTACACAACTCTGAGACATCTCCAAGAGAAAAGGAGACGGACTTACTAATTGACGATATAGATTCTCTAATTCCGAACCCGATAGATAGATCATTAGATAACTCTGCGACTAACACTATACATACTGATCAAGAAAATCCCATTCTTGCAATACCAGTAATGGACGAACCTCTTAATAAATTTTATAAATGCCGTAAAACATGCCCTCACTGCCTCGGCTGCTGCCGTCGTCCTCACGATTGCCCGCCATCTGGAACAGGAACCGTATTCACCCGCCACCGTTGGTCGGAGTATTCACATTGCCTCAAAAAGCTATATTCTAATCGGATTCGAAAAGTCGTAAATGTATAGAATATGAATGAAAACTTTTCGATTCCGTTTCGAATATGGCTTTCCGAGGCAATGTGAATATCCCCACTGGTCGTCTCTGCGACACACGTTTCGCCTCTTCACTAGGCATCCCAGGCGTTGTAGATGTTAGTAGATTAACATCGAAATATGTGTCGCAGAGACGACATGGTCAGTCATGATGACTGCCCATGTCGTCTCTGCGCCAACCGTGGCGGACTGAAGGGCTTTTGGCAGGGTGGACTACGCACGAATGGTACCGCTTTCATGCATGAACTGTGAAATAAGCATAGAGTTGCATATATTTTATACTACTCTAGTATCCGTCTTAGCCATGAATGGGGCACCATTGCACCTATTTATAGTCGAGCTGCTTTTCCTGTTGAGATTTCTATTACTTGACTGTTCAAGATATATTCTGTGGAGGTATTCACATTGCCTCGAAAACTCGTATTCGAAACGGATTCGAAAAGTTTTCACTCAGATTCCATACAGGTAACTTTTCGAATTCGTCTCGAATATGGCTTTCCAATGCAATGTGAATACCCCCACTGATCTAATCTTGAAGATATTAACAAACATAAATACTTATTTTGTAATTTTAGGTAAAGACCTTTTGTCCGGGCAAAAAAAAGAATAAACATTCATTCATTCAGTTAGTCAGAGGACTTCTTCCCGCGCTTTTGACGAGTGACATTGTTCTTATACTTGATATTTTTACAATTCAGTGTAAATTAGTTTTATGTGACAATTTCGATGGTGTTTTGTAACATAAGTGCTAGTGCAATTATACAATAATGAAAAAACTCAAGTATAACACGTTTATACACTTTTTGGAAGACGTGAATAAGTTCATCAAGAATACCTTGTAAAATTCCTATTGTTTTACGGGTTGTATTTAAACTGGGTTGATTGGGTCGAAGTACCCTTCCCAAGGATTTTTTGAGCACAGTTCCTGAAGCTGGAACATAGAATTAAGATTTTCAAATAGTTCTAAACTGATGACGTGGCTGTATGGGCTAGATCCCTTTGCCTACCCCCTCGGGGATAAAGAGAACCAAAAAAAATCATTTAGTCAGAGAGTAATCTGTTGACCTGTCACTCAACTTCAGAAGTGTCATTAAGAAAAAACAACATGAACTTCTCGAACTGGTGTAGGTACCTTGCTACAACATTGATGTGAATAATATGTTTAACTTGATTAATTATCCATAACAATTATACTAAGAAGCATTATTAATAGGAATTCTGTAAGTGTTTGAACTATCAAAATGACCCATATAGAGAAACGCCATGCTAGGCCTGGAAGAGAAGCTATACACTCTGGCCACTTCATGGTGTCGCACTTTGAAGCAGAAGGTCAGGATGAGTTGGACGATCTAGGCGTATCTGTACCCGACGAGGAGCAAAGTGTTCAAAAAGTTACAGCAGTAGCTACGTATACGGTACCTGGCTCCAGGGAACCATTCCCTACTTTTGACCAGCTAGAGAGTAAACAACAGCTTTCGATTGAAATATCCCTCACGAAATTATTTAAATGTATGACTCTAGCTTACAGGTGAGTAAATTTTATCATTGCTTTTTATTATGTACAGAAATGTAACAATAACACGATAATTTCAACTGATTTTATACCCAACTAATTTCATTGTGTACCAATAATTGCCTTTTCCTTTCATAATCTTTAAGTCACTATTGTCAATATCACAAGAAATTTGTGTTACTTTTTTAACATTGTAAGGGCTTTTTGTGGTGTCTGTATTTGTTTAAGTAGGTTTGTAACTTACTACTTAATTTATTTATGTTGGAAGTTCAAGTAAATCACTTGGTGCTATATGTCTATATGTCAGTATTGTCTAAAATTAAGGAAATAGTATGTTTCCATTGGTTTGGCATGCAAAGATAACAGGAGGTCATCATCATAATGTATACATCAGACACAGGTCATTGAGATAACTTTATCTACAAATACTTAGCTATTAATAAATATTGAATTTTATTTAAAAATGATTACTTCAATAGTTTTGACTTTGTTATTATGAAATTTTCATCAAATCTGCATTTTTCTTACTCTACTTTCTGAGATATAAGAGCTGCTATAAAGTAATAAATGAATTTGATCCTAGCCGCCTAGTAGTAATACCTTTGTTTATCATTAAATTAACAGCAGTCTGTTTAAATGTTGAAGGTGCCAGTTACATTATTTGTGCTGTTTATTGTTATATATTGCCCATTCAATAACAAGATAGGATAAACTCAATTTTGTCATAACACTAGATATGCATTAATTATGAATCCAATGCCAAATGATATTGTAGACTTAAATAATACAAACTATGTGCCTAAATGAAGAAATTGTTTGACTGCCATATCTAACTGTTAGTTTACAAACTTCATATTTCACATGAAGCTTTATTAGGTGACATTTACGAAATTTTCAAAAGTACTCTTCAGATTAATGGCATTAATAGAGTGTATGTGGATTTTACTAGAGAACAAGTTTGTTAATTATTTATAATATAGTTATTAGAATCTGTGGTTGAGTATGAGCATTATTATTTATATAATTTCGTAGTTTCAGTATTTTTATGTGCGATCCTACCACGACAATATGACTTACTACTTTGTTAACATGAAACGTTAATAAATAATAAAATAATAGGACTGGCAATTGCATTGCAATCACAGCTTAGGAAATTTTAATATATTGATATGTGACAATAGTATAATTAGATTTTTTTATTACATTTAATTCAGCTATTCTTCTCGGAACATACATACAAGATGCTGACTTAATGCCATTGACATACTCAATGTTTCCTTGTTCATGATTAATAGACTTTACTAGTGAGTGAGTGGTATTATTAGGATTAAAAAAAGGCTACATGGTAGACTACACAAATATGCGAGGAACCTTTTTAGGCACAGATCCTCTTGTGTGGACCATAGCTTCAGAATAAAATTATCATAAAAATTACATGTACAAATTATGGATCATATTTCCTTATCATATGCTTTTATAATATGTTGCTATATTACTACATAATGCTGTGAAATTATTATGCCTCCAATCTAATGTATTTTCCTACCTGTACAGTTAGAGACGGTACGTGCTGATAAGATAGTTGAGTTTATTTCATATCAACTTGTTATTTGCAATAAGCTTAAGATCTTTGTGATAACAATACTGATAAGTACTTAGCATTTGATTATCTGACAATTTTTTCATTTCTATAGTGCAGTCTCATCGAGTAGAACTGTACTTGTACATTAAAAGTGTATTTTTTTTTATTTAATAATGGGTATATCAACTTCATTTCAAGTCAAAATGATTCTTACAAATTCTAGGACTTTCATAGTTAATTTAATTATGAAAGTGCTTCTTTCGAATGTTTGTTTGTGACTGAGTGATTGTAGAAGAAGCATGGTGAGTATCTTTTATGTTTCTTGACATATATTTTTTTATACATATTTCCCAGACAAAAACTAACATCTCCAAAATGGAATCGTTTCAAAGGTATAAAACTCAGATGGAAAGACAAGATAAGGCTGAACAACGTTATATGGAGATGCTGGCACATGCAATGTAAGTTATATATATTTTTTTTAATTTATTAAATATAAATTCACAAAATACCAGCTGCATTAAATATGCAGCTGGTATTTTGTGACACAATGAAGAACACATTGAAGTGACACAATGTTACAAGAGTACAATAGGCAGTCTTGTCACTAAAGTGATCTCCTGCAGACAACCATACTGCAGAAAGAGAAACAATAATTATAAAAACAAGTAGCAGGCACATTTACAATACCTATTTATGCATATAGATTAAACACATGTACGTAGATGGGACATACTGTACATTCTACTTAGAACTATTTAAAGAAATAAATATTCTCACGGTTATCTCTCAGTTTATTTATGACAACATAATGTATGCTCATAAAAATATAGTAATTTTCAAAATTTTGTGAAAATCTTTGAAGAGGAATAGATTGCGTATGCCGGTGCATCGGCTTGCTAAGACTAGTAGATCTTTTATTGTAAATTGTATTTGATTCTAGAATAAATTACCTGAACCAGTTCTGTCCTTGCTTGACAATATGTTCAAAAGGTACATCAAAAATACTCTGTGTAAGAAGGGTTATTAAAGAATCGATGAATATCTAACTGACAGAGATGTTTGGAAATGATTCAGCACATGTATTAATATATCTTTAATTGTACGACTTGATATCACTTGAGTACACTCACATTATTTATTGTAATATATACTATAAAAATTATATTAATATTGACGATAAAAAAAAGACCCATTTGGCAAGTTTCTTTTGACAAATTGTTCTTCATCAATGGTTTTTTTTCGAAATGCTGGTATATTAAAAAAGAGAGATTAAAACTAAAAAACTATGGAATATGATTAAGATACAATATGATCTAATTTAAGGAATGCAAGACTTGTCAAGTGTCCATACGGGCCTAATGGTAAAAAAATTATGTTTATCTTTATTCAAACAAATTATGCTTAATTATTTATAATTTGTGTAATGAGCGGAATCATAGCGAATGATACAAACAATACCTATGTAATGTAATGCCAAATACACACATATATTTGTATATATACATGCCACATAGGGAATGCCATAAGAAAAAGCTTACTAAATTATTTTTTCCATGTAGTAACAAAGCTGCCAAACAGTTACTATTCAATTCAGTTGGTGGCTGTATTGATGGTACTTACTTGCTTGATAATGTAATATTTGTTTTTTTTTTTCATATAACTTCAACTTCAATTCAACTAATTAGAGAAAAGGTTCAAAAAGCAAAGTTTACCTCGGGCGCCAGCCACGCTGCTTCCATAATATTGCCCCGAACAGTCCAACAATGTCTGAACATTTAATCTTAAGAGGGGTGGCAAAAAAACTATTTGAAATCTGATTAATGTTTTAATACTTTTAGGGGTCAGGTGTAGCAAATTAAAACAAGATTATAAAACTAAGTTAGTGAGGTTAGTTGTGTACAATGGCTTATACTAAAACTTACTGCACACTATACACACACTATATTCATCTATAAGCAAATTATTTCTTGGGTAAGGTGATGAATTTAGATAACAATCATTTCCCAAGAGAAAATCTAAGCTTCAGTTAAGTCACTAACATTGTAAATTACTATGGGTCAAGTTCTACAGGTCAAGTTTAATCAAGTGCGACTCTAATAAAAGTCTAAATAAATAAAACTAAAATGTACGATACTGAAAAGGTCGCCGCGCGATGCTCCATGGCAGGGAAACATCCCCGGGTCGCCACGCGTCGCTACAACACGCCATACATAATCTGGATTCGCCGTGTGATGTTGAATTCCAAAGTAAATTTCAAGCTACAAGAAAATGCCCTCATCCTTTGTTGTGCGGGAACCAGCTAAAAAGAACAACGCTTTATTAGAATTTTGGACTTGGAATTACACGTCGAAAAATAGCGGCACGTGTTTGGTCTAAGACACTCACCATTTTCTTGGATTTCTTTTATGCAAACCACAATGCAATTATAAAATCCATCAGCTAGGTACCCTTTTTCAAAATAAATTAGGTCGTTTCAGACCTTTAAAACAACAATTCAAGCGAAATTATTTATAGGCCCCATTTCATGACGGAACTAAGACGAAAAGTGGCAAATGGCAGAGTGCAAATTTTCTTTTTTTTTAAATCATGTTTCTTTTATCGCCGAGGGCAAAGGATTTTAGCTCATACAGCCAAGTCGTCAGTTCAGAGCCATTCTTGGAAATTCCATGTGGCGAGAAAAACACTCTTCACAATAAGTAAGCTCACTTTACTTGAAAATTGGCAAAGTGACAATACCGATCCAAGTGCAAAAAGGTGGAAGACAGGGCGACGTTATATTCCCGAAAATCTCGACCGCAGCATTCGAAGATGTCGTCAAGCTCTCAGACTGGACAGGATTTAATATAAACATCAATTGCAATACATCACTTCGATTTGCCGACGATATAGTTCTCACGGCGAAATCGCTGGAGGACCTTAGAGCTATGTATGCTGAGTAGTGTTTCCAACCCGGTAGGTATCAAGATAAACACGGACAAGACTAAAATCATGTCAAATGTCCATGTCGCACTTATACCGATCATGGTTGGGAACACTAAGCTCGAAGTTGGTGGCGAAAATGTCTACCTAGGACAGGTCATTCAGTTAGGTAAGGCCAACTTCGACCGTGACGTCAATAGACTAATCATCCATCTCTCTCTTCTTGTACAAAATACCTCAACGCCTGAAGGCTAAAGTCTTCCGACAGTGTGTGCAGATCACATACGGAACTGAGACGTGGTCCTTTACTGCATATGAGGAAACTCAAGGTCGCTCAGCGCGCTATGGAAACGTCTATGCTTGAGGTTTCGCTGCGTGATATAATTAGAAATGAGGATATCTGAAGTAGAGCTAAAGTAACTGACATAGCTCAAAGGATAAGCAAGCTGAAGTGGCAGTCGGCCACATTGCTTTGTAAAACCGACAACTGCTGGGCGGAAAAGGTTCTTAAATGGCGTCCTCGTCCCACTACACGCAGCGTGGGATGACCGCTTACTAGATGGAGCGACGACTTAAAAAGATCCAAGGAAGCCCATGAATGCAGATGGCTCAGGATCGAGGCGAGTGGCTCTCTAGAGGGGAGGTCTATGCACAACAGTGGAATAAAACTGGCTGAAATGATGATGATGAATAAGTTTTAGTACAAACAAATATTACTCATGTTCAGAGAAATACATTCAGAAATATGGGTGGATCAACTATTCTTTGCAAAAAACATGTCCCTCCATCAATTAAAAATATTTAACTATGTAAGGACAATAGTTCCACTACCACACACACAAAATGGCGGAATGTCATTGCATCATCCTCAGGCCAATTGAGACTATAGACCCATCTATGTTTTTATCTATAACTTTTAAGAACAGTAACTTAGCGGACATCTGTTTGGGTATTTGTTTTGGGACACAATTTGTTTATTTTTTTCTAAGTAGCAAAATCATACTTAAAAATCTGGGAAGCATTTAAGAGCGTTTAGAAACCGTTGTAGAAAATAACATGAGTAGAAATGAATACACTTATATATAAAATTTTAAAATTATTGCGTCAGGGAACTATTGAAGTAGACGTAGTTGTCACCTAAGTTACCATAAAAGCAATAAAAAATATTAAAATTATATAATTGAACGCTCTTTAATACCAATTCTAAGTATTCTAAATTACTGTTTGGATATAAAATTACAGCGAACTATTGTTTTTACATAGTTAAATATTTTTAATTGATGGAGGGACATGTTTTTTGCAAAGAATAGTTGATCCACCCATATATATGTAATCTCTTGAATATATCAGTGACCCATCACGCAATAACCTATATAATAATCTAGGGACAAGATGATTTAATAATTGATTGCAGTTGCCAGGCACAAACGTTAAATTATGTTGCCAGACAATAAGCTTATCTGTACTGTTACTCTATCTATTTTAATTTTAATATTGCAATTAATCTTTTAAAAAGTCATGTAGGCGCTGTTTAGTTGATACAAACGTATTTCCCTATTTCCTCCCTGCGTAATGATTCTCGAGCAAATATTTTTTCACCATGTATAATCTATATCTATCTAGCATTAACTTACCTATATGTTTTGCCTATTTTTTCATTAAATGTATAACGCTTAATCTTTTTCAATTGTCTAAAATTAACCGATTATACGGCCACAATCAAACATTCCCAAGCTACTTTAACGAATATGAAGCAAAAAGGAAACATAGTCAAGCCGTTAATTTATTCTAGAAGGTAACAGGAATATTATTTAAATTTATTTTAACATAGGAATAGTCAGTTCGACATGCAGTCAGTACGTATGTAGTCAAAGAAGTGACACGACGTAGTCACTAATATTAGGGGTTAAAATATGAAATTGCCAATTTGTGCTGAATAATTAAAACTTGTTTTTTTCTAAGATGTAACAACTGTAGAGTTACAACGGTTTCTCGTGCAGTGTGAGGTCTTGCTTTATCCTGGAACAATAATGGTGTAGATCGATTCACGAGTTTTGGCTGTTTCACTGCCAGTTTCGCCATTATTGTTCGAAGTTCGGCACACTAAATATTTGCTGTTATTCCTTGACCAGACCTAAGAAAGCTATAGTGAATAAGTCATGAAGAGACCACTAAATAGTTACCATTACATTTTTATTGGTAAGCTTTTCTTTAGGGCACTGTTGCGGAGTTTTACCTGGGGTCAGCCATTGCATTTTTCGCTTACGGTTATCGTCCACTTCCACTTTTCGTCTTTTCGTCACATGTTCCAATTCGATCCAATATTCCTTGATTTATGTACCGATTCAACGAGGCGACACAAGTTTTTCATATTCTTTTATCTTATTGATTAGATGCGTATGAGTCAATATTGTAGGTAAGGTAACGTTAAATCTTGCCGCTAATTGCTGGGTAGTTTGACTCTGATCGGCTTTTACTATCTCCTTCAATACAGCGTTATTTCACATGTACACGGGCGGTCCACATAGTTCGTTCTTCAAGTCGAAGTTTCCATTACGAAAGCGTCTAAACCAACAAACTCAAGATGCGTTCATTAACAGGCTCCTCTCCAAACGCAGCAGATATTGCGAGCCATTTCTGCCGCGTTAGTTCCGCGTCGGAACTCGTATTCAAAAATTACACTGATTTTCAAAGTACCCATCTTTCCCGTCTAAACGGAATAAAAAAAAAACAATTGATATTCGGAAATTAAATGTTGCACATTTTTTTAAAAAAAGGACCTCATAGGTATCATATGAAAAAAGTTTCACTCGAAAATCTCACACCATGAAGGTTTAATGTTAATTCAAAGTATCTATTACTATAAAACGACAATTTCATAATTTAACCCCTATTATATTGATACTTATTGTTGTTCGACATCGATAAGTCTTAAAGTTTTCAGTTAATGCACTCACGTGTCTAGTGCATATTTATAAATAAAGAAAATTCGCACAGTAAAAGAATGTTCGCCGGTTGAACGCTTTTTTTGCAACACTAAAGTGGCAAACAAATATACGGCTTGCCCGATAGTAAGCAGTTAATATTGCGTATGAATACTTATTGTGAAATACCAGGGGTGTCACTCATGCGCTGCCAACCTTCTCCACATCTATTTTGAATATCCTCATGCTGTATGTGTAACTATAAGGAGTATTTATAGATTTCCTGAACATTTTATGTATTGTGAACAATGCATGAGTATTATATAAAATGCCCGTAGCACGTATAAAAGCCGTAATTGATTAAATTTATTGACATATCAGCTTATTGACCAAACCGTTTACGCACTGGTAATTATGCATGGAAGTTTTTCTGTTAATAACTATAGCAACTTTTTAACGCCAGTTGGATCATAATCTGTAAATATACAATATATGTATATATATATATAATTGAATTGAGATTTGTTCACGTTCATCGGCGTGTATACTTAGTGTAGCTAAGTGTAGGATGCTGACAAACAGTCTTGTCTGGCAGCATAGCCCAGGCCCAGTTTTTCCATAGTTCTTCATTAAATGAACAAGAGTATAAATTTTAAAAAACTTATTTTTTTTACAAGATGCTCAATAAGGGGCGTGCCTTTGAGACATATTAGAGGCGTGTCATTTGTCATCGTCAGGATGGTCCTCGTATAATTTGTCGCAATTAAAGTTTCACATCATCCTTACTTGCCTGTTTTTATCACGCCTGCAGATAAAATGCGATAAAAATGTCTATTGATGTCCTAATCGTTTATGGACCACGATGATCATGCGTGATGATTGTCTTGATAAACATCAAACAGTATATCGAAAATGCGTCATTTATACGTACGTATAAGGCTCTTTATCTGCTCGTAGATTACTGATTTTATTTTTAAGAATAGAAATAAAATGGTTTACAGAAAAAAGAAGCACCGGTTACCTGCCCGGTCGAGTAGCCTTGGCACGCTTAAACAGAAGACCGTTTAGGTCGGATTTTTTGATTTGAAAATAAAATAGGTTAGTGGTACTCGTACTTGGATCGAAGTTCAAGTTTTCCAATCAGTCAATCTGATCTGATTCGATTCTGTTAAGAAATTACAGCATAATTGTACGTAACGTAAACGTAACATGTTATATATTTATGGTATTTAAACTAACACTTCACAACCTTGTTGCTAAGAGCCGGTTTATAGAAGAAGTATTAACAGCTTTATCGTTGTTCGCTTGTTGGGTCTTGTTATCCGAATATGTCGTTGCTAGCTGAGCAGCTTGTCTTGCCTAACTTCCGGTCAACATTTTTGAGCATACGGCTTTCCTTTTGATAAGCACTTGCTGTAGCATATGGTTTCCCGTAATGTTAGGGTCACCACTTGAGCGTGGCTATCTATCTATAACTTCACGCCAAGTACCTTGCGGTGTGGGCAGAGAGAACCGGGCGCTACATATCCTTACATACTTCACTCGCTTGTTTAACATTTATAGATTTTTATACAAGCTTGTTTTTAGGGCTTCTGATAACACTCTACATTAGGTCGTGGTAGGTGAGTCTAGAACTTCCTCGACAGCTACATCATTCATGGTCATTCTTGCATACTTTCTATATGTCTGAACCAATAGAGCATGTCTCTTTTTATCTTTACACCGATACTCTCTTTCAGGTCAAGTCTCCTTCTCACACCTAAGTGCACATCACAGCTTACATTGCAGTGCGAATTTAAGTTCATGTAGTACAAACGTCAGTATCATGTTTGATGTGCTCTTGGTTGTATTATACCAATCTGATAAGGTGGTTAGTTTTTTATGGGTCTAAACTAGCAATCAAGCGTATGACCTGCGAATGGTAAGCCATTGCCACTGGCATCGCTCGTATGTTGCTGACTGTAATGAACTTATGCAACGACAGAACGCCCTTCAAATGTCAGATAGTTGTATTAAATGACTAATACGAACGGTACCATTTATATACGGTGATATATACACATCGGCACATATATTCGAAACTATAAATGTGCCGATCTAGTGCGAATCATCCCTTAGATTTAATATCGTAGTGCAATGTCTGTATACGCGTATAGCCCAAAGTAGTGGCTTCCGATATCCCGTGGGATTTAAAAAATTTTTCTTAACTTCCACATCGCTTGAGGAAATTCCATGCAAAACTTCAAGTGCGAAGATCTGGCGGTATGGGTGTGCGCTGACCTACCTTGTGTAGCGAAAACCACCATTGCTGACAAGTGCTGTCTATTTCAATTTCTACCTTATGAAATTTGGATGCCTTCTCGCTTATTCAGATTGTTACAGAATGTATGTATGTATATCTTCACGCCAAGTCCCTTTCGGGGTAGGCAGAGAGAATGTTAACAATATATTATTCAGCTAATTATGAATAATTATCCATTTTATACTGTAAATTATATTTGTTCAAAGTTTAATTATGGTTCAATATCTTAATGCTGCAAACAGTAATAACGAGTGTGGCGCTATAGGTCAACTTGTATGGTATTGACACCAACCATTAGTGTTGTACGTGATGTATGAAATCGATTATGTTCTTTGAGTAATAATAGTTTATGTAGATGTACAGAACTAGCAGTAGTGTCAGGTGATCACAACACTATTGGACGGTAGGCGAAGACTATGCATACAACATAACGTGTTTTTAAGATTAAATTAGTAATACCTAGGCATCGTAGCCGTAATTTTGCTTCCTTATCTAAACTAATATTATAAAGGCAAAAGATATGATTTTTTGTATGTTGGTTTGTAGTGAAAAACCCAAAAAGTACTTTTAACGATTTAAAAACATCTTTCACATGTTGAAGGGTATATTATGAGACTAACATTGGCTATATGGCGTATCGTTTACGTTTGGTGTAATAACAACAAATAAAAAAGTATTAATTAATCTGTCTATCTATCTACCCGTGAGAAGCCGGGGCGGGTTGCTAGTTGAAGACATAAAAATCAGTAATTGTTGTTTGTTCGTATTTTATGAGCATACCATTCTTCACATTGCGATAAAACTTTGTCAATTTATTACTCTATATAACAACTATAATGTTATTGTTGAACCTATGATGACGGATATCCAAATAGCATAGGGGCAGAACAAGTGTTAAAATTATTATATGTATAAATAGCATAGTACAGGTGAAGTGATTTCCCTTGACTAAATCTCCATATTTAATTGTATAATTTCAGTTATAAAGAAACAAAATACTTTGGTGTGTCAGTTTGCGTCGCCGTTGGACGTTGACACACACGTGAAACCAGAGGTAAAACCACTGAATAATTTTTAAATTATTTTGGGTTTTAAGAATTGTAGAAATATTAAAGTATTTAAGAGCTTAATTATTACAGTTGCTTATTTATCAGTTTCCAAACTACATATTACGTCATAGTTTTGGCATACTCGTCCGGTTTTTTTTTGTAAATTTAATACGAAGAAATTTTACTTTATTTGATTATGAATGTAATTTCAGACAACAATTTTGGAGGGGAAGTATTGGAAAAGAAGAGCCGAGGCAGTAATAGCAGAGTATAAAAAATGGCGAATGTATCACATAATGCGCCTCCTCGGCAGGGGGGACAGCGCTGTCCCATACGCGGTATGTATAAACTCATTTCCTAGATTAGTCCTTTTACAAATTAGCTATTTAAAAACTTGAGGTGCGTTTCTGTTATGGATTTTTAGAATACTAGACATCTTGCGAACTGGGCATTTGTCGACTGAGCCAATCTTAATATAGTACGTTAGGGGTTCACCATCATCTTTACAGCCATTTCAAGCCTCACTTGTATGAGCTAAACTCCGCCGGTTATCAACTGAGGTGATGGCAAAACAGAAGAAAGGCTATTTCTTTGTCAGTTTGGAGCAGTCTGACTGGGAATGAACCTGCACCCCAGACAACAATTCTTTAAGAGTTTTGTTTTCTTTCTCAGAGTGTGTAAGGTTAAAGCTGATAGTAATTTGGCGTTATAGGTATTTGTGTTGACATCATGTGTGTCATTATGTATGATTGAGTGTATAAAAACATATTTAAATTTAATTTTATATTAGTCACTGGTCAAATTTCAGATTTCGGAAATGGACACTGCGGAGTCGTTCTCTCAATGCAGCGACCTCGCGGGCAATATGCTAACCGACGAGGATTATCTCAGCTTCATGAGTGACACACTATTCTCAACCATCACCAGTCACCAGCCATTCGCGTTTCCAGATTGTCGAGAGATTGGTAAAAATTGTTTTATATGTATAGCAGGAAAAAATATTCCCATTAAAAGTATTGTATTCGTACACACCAAACCTGTAACAGCTTTTAGAACTGCACAGACGAAGAATTTTGTCTGCGGAGGACTAAAGTCCCCGAGCCGTCAGAAATGTCCGCTGGAAATGTAGTAAAACAGTCGGTATACAATAAGTAACATTAATTTTATTTCATTAATAGTAATGTCCGAACAACCGGTGCTTGTCGGAATTTTTGACCGCGGTACTTTTAGTCTCTCGTGTGCGTCATGCGGTTCAGTTTTAAGTGATGTGTTTTGGTAGACAAAAAAGTGCACTGACGACTGTCTCTCGTTTGCGCGGGCCTTTTATGAGTACGAATGCAATAGTTTTAATTAAATAGACCAAGTAGTTTTGACGTAACTTGCGTTTAAGCGCGTCCAGACGCGTCGCTGCCGTTTGACGTCATATTTCAATGGGCCCAACTCGTTATCGCTGTGCACTGCCGGTTATCGATTATTAAAGTAGGCGTAACTCGTACGAGACTGCGTAACGAACAGCGTTGAAACATACATGACGTCGCCTCGCACATTGTACTTTACACACACAGTGTATCTCTACAGGGTAATACTTGTGCCAAATGTAAAAAAAATATAATTAACAATCGGTCGGTACAGCTCCAGAATATTTCCTCAAACGGCTTCTTTTGACTTAAATTTCTTTTGTGACGTCATTTAGCTGCTTTCCATATTTCGAGCCATACGTCAAATCAGAAAGCTAAAAGCTTCCCTATGACGTGTCTGAATCAGCGTAATTGAATAAGTGTCGTATTACCACTCCAGTGGAAGGCTGCTGTGATTTCCGATGTAGCTTGAGATGAATATGCTTCCATTATGACTTTCAATTCATCGTTATTGACATCTATTTCCAGTCGGTCATAAGGCCGCTATTGAGATCTAGAAACGTGTACTGTGCGTTCACTCGTGGTATCTGGACCCATACACGTCGTTGATATTGCGTACGATTTTTGCATGATTACAGAAACAGCGATGACATTGAAGATTCGCAGACGCGACAGAAATCAAATGAACCACTAATTTTAAAATTGGAATGTCATAGCTATAATATAAAGTTTATTTGAATTTGGAATTCTAACTAGAACGAAACATATCGATGTATTTATTAGCAAGGACCTAATAAAATATTGTTTAATATTTATAAATAATATTTAATTGATTTTAGCTAGAGGCGCAAGTTTAGCTGACTTCATCCAACCGAGCTTAGGCCCTTTGCAACCTAACCTTGACGATTTTATGGAATTAGAGCCACTCCAAGGTAAGTTGTGGTAATTATCTCTGTTAAATTTGTGTGAAGTGAAGGCATGAATAGATTGAAAATCACTGCGCGCATTAGTCTTCTTCATATTCATTCTGAATTTACCCTTAGTTTATACTACGTAATGACATCATAGTCAACAAGACTACCCGTACCGTAATATTAATTCTATGATTGACCGTGCTAACGCGATGATAACTTCCCTGCCGTTAAATGAAGGGAAAAATAAAACATTTCCCACGACTCTTTGTTTTATTATCTCTTAAAACCCCAAATCGTAGCGCGATATCCAGGCGAATACTGTACTTTACAAATAATGAACTTGGTACACTATTGATATTGTTCATAAAGTGCAGCCTTCTATTATTTAAAAAAAAATACAAACAAGTCATATCCATTAGAACAGTAGAAGAAGTAACGTAGTTACTACATAACTAAGTGTTTACTCGATTGAAGTAAATCCTTCAAGTCTAGTTATTACTACCAAGTCGTCGTTTTGTTACATTAACCACGTACTAAGCAGGTCACTCATATACCCACGTTTGTTTTCTATAGATACCTCTAGTAGTGTGGTTGCCTAAGAATAATCGTGACGTAGTCTGATAAATACGATAATAAAATGGAAGTCAAATTACAAGGCAAAGGTTATAGAAATAATAATATAGACTGCTATCAAGTGGCCTCTGATTCCCATTATATATATTAAAAGATAAGAACCCAAAAATACAGGTGAGTAGGTGGAAACAAGCTGTATATAAAGTATGGGGTATCTATGTATATAATAGTGATGCTGCTCGAATATCGATAGTACTATCGGTCGGTACTATCGATAGCACAAAATGTGATAATGACTATTGACTAATTGCAATACTGTCGATAGTATTTACCCACGATTGTCGTCATAGTATTGATACTATTACTCTCCATGAAGGGATTACTATCGATACTGTCGTTAGTTTTAGCCAATCGATAGTTACTTAATAAATAATTGTATTTGTATAAACACCACAAATATTGTAATATATCTAGCGTAGTTAAAAAATAACTAGCCATCACACACACATTCACGCACATCACATAACACAATCGATTGCATTGATACTATTGATAGTAATCCATTCGTGGATGGCAATACTATTGATAGTATCAATAATATAGCGACTATCGAGCCTCAATTCTATCGATAGTATTGCCATTATTCAATAGTATTACTACATTTGTGCTATCGATAGTGCTGTCTTTATCCTAACTGATTTTCAAGGTCAATTATCGATAGGCATACTATTGATAGTTGGCATCACTAGTACATATGGCGTTTTAGACTGAAGTCATATCTTCGAGTCGATTAGTATTTAATTGAGTACACTTATACGCATCCTAAGGAACGTGGTAGAGCTTCAAGAAAATATTCTTTATGATATATATATAATTAGTATTAATATTGTATTAACACATTTCCATGTTGTCTGTATAGCTAGTTATGAAACTACATTATTTAGCAGTACCTTGTCATTTACCTTAGTTAAAATGAAAATAATATTTGATTTTATTTGAATCATTAAATACTGGAGCAAGAACACAAGACAAACAGACATGTTCATACACACAAATGTTTGTCCTGTGTGGCAATCGAATCCACGAGCGTTGGTGTCAAAGTAACGTAAAGCGCGTTTCGCCACTATTTTTCGCCACCGACCTCGTCAAATTTTTTATATCATCATATATAACATCAATAGGATTGATATGTATTTGGAATCTTGAGAGTGTGAATGATACAACATTCATACAGTTGGACCGCTTTTGCCCCCGATAGGGTGCTACATAATAATATGTATATGTACAATGTCACATAATAGCAATCTTTTTACCCGCGGGCAAGATGAGCCCCACATGTCATTGACAAACGACCCGTGGCAGCACCAATTATTTTTCGTAAATTTATCTACCTGGTCTTAATTTTATAAACGACCATTTGGGCCAAAGGGACCGAAAGGGACAAATGGGCGTTTCAAATCCTTGCTTTATTTATAGCATTGAAATCCATAAAGGCATATGCATTTTATATATAGAAATGTGCAGTGCAAATTGTTGTACTTTTTCATTTGAAAATTTTTAACAAGTCTTAGAATTTCATCAAAATTGGGAACCACATTTTTTTAGATAGTAGGTATAAAGAGTAGGCCGATTTGCAGACAGATCTCGAACTACATACCTATAACAGTCTATCTGTCTATATCTTCACGCTAAATCCATTACGAGTTAGCCTGAAGAAGTATTTGGCGAATATAATATATATATTTATTATATATATACATAAATAACTGAATAAATGATTTGATTTGATAACAGTATTTATAGACAATCGGGTCAGTGGGTTTTGAGAGTAGTGAAACGGCCGGAGTTTTCTTTATACGTTTCAATTTGCAATTGTAAACATCGCGCACAAATTAGTGAGATATGCGAAATGATGACACGATTGTTTATTATTACGAGTGAGATCGTTAAGGAATAAAAATACTTTTTTTTTATCTCACTAATACTCAATTATCGTTATTATTATACCATCCATCTGTATCAACCTCTGGTCAATGAGATATATTTTTTATATTTAATAAGCAGCTCTAATGAGGATATATCACAACACACAATAGGAACACAATAATTATCTGTAGGCTTCTTGTGTTGCTGGGTGTGATTGATGTTAACTGTAAGTTCCTGAATAATAATAACTTGGAATACTCATCGTATTGCAAATGTTGCTACGTTTACTGGTATATTTTGGGCGGGCCGTATGCTTTTTTTCCTACAGATAACGGAATTTCTGAAACATCTTGCAATTCATAATTTGTAAGCTTATTTTTTACAGAACTTCTATCGACGCCACGGTTACCGTCCGTGCCTGAAGAGAGCACCGTTTCCTCGGAGGACCAGCTCTACAGGAGTGGAATGTCAGTAGACTCGTACACCTCGCAGGGATACTTGTCTGGCAATCAAAACTCAACTGCTGTCACCATGCCACCCACCCAGATGTCTATTCACGGTATAACCATAATTAATAAAAGTATGATCAATTTGTATTTGTTACATAACGTGTTTATTTGTTTGCTCGTCTTTCACAGCTAAATCGCTGAACCGATTATGACGAGAGTTGCTATTTAGACAGCTGAATCACTAGGCAAGGTTACAGTCTACTTTCCAAAATTCATAATGATGCTAACCCCTAACTAGGTTTATTTCTTGATCTTGATCACACAAATATGTATGATCATGATCATACATACATACGGAGCTAAAACGGAACTTTTCACTGCGGGCCGTATGGAGAAGCTCAAGGTCGTTCACCGTCCTATGGAGAGGGCTATGCTCGGGGTTTCACTGCGTGATAGAATCAGAAATGAGGATATCCGCAGTAGAACTAAAGTAACTGGCATAGCGCAATGGATAAGCAAGCTGAAGTGGCAGTCCGTAGGCCGGCCACATAGTTCGTAGCATCGTAGCGACAATCGCTGAGGTAAAAAGTTCTCGAAGGGCGTCCCCGCGGGGATGGGTACGGGACCCTGAACTGGTACACGCTGTGTGGGACGACCCTTCACTAAATGTATCGAGGACCTGAAACGATGTGTAGGGAGTCGATGGATGCAAGTGGCTTAGGATTGAGGAGAGTGATTCTCTAGATGGGAGACCTGTGTCTAGCAGTAGACAAATACGGGCTGAAATGATTATAGAAATAGGTGCGTAAACCAAATCCACGGCATTTATTTACGTGGTAGCCATTTACACAAGTAGTCAAGTATGCACAAAGCATGTAGTTCACCTAAACTAGCACACGTCAAAAGTAACGCCCATATAGTTAAGTAACGCGCATATAGTTAGATGGTAGCTGTCTCTGTGCCATATCTGTCATTAGGAGGCCGAGATACAGGTCATATTCGCGAGATTTCAGGCGGCTTACTTATTAGCCAGAGTAGCATTGAATGCGGTCTTGTTCATTTAGCGTTTTACTTTATCTTTATATTCCTAATCACGACCTTTTGTTTATCAAACACTCGGATGCCGAATAAATTCGGTCACAAGGTCGGATTGGTTGACAATCATGACCCCCTGGGCAGACAGACAGACAGTCTTGACAGAGATAGCAACATTATCGTTAATTTAAGTGATTAATCTCGTCATTACCAGAAAACATTGTTCTAAAGGAAAGGGGATATGGAACGTCTGGTAAGCAAGCTTTGACGTGAAAATGTCTATTCTCTTGTTTCATACAATCCTGGAAGATTTTCTTATGTCTTCTCAAATTACAGTAGCTAACATCCACGAGATTAACAAGTGTGTATGCGATTTCTGAGCCAACAGCGAATAGATTGTGGTAGTACGTGTTTGTAGCGAAGGAAATGAGTGATTTGCCTATGTAGTAAGTCCGTGTATTTATTCATTAAAGCATTCGTTCCATACGAAATAATAGTCGTTATAAGTTATGTCGTCTTATGATGACTCATAAACATTCTTGGGGTCAAAGAAGACGCACGTGTAAAGCGTATACATGTGTCGGATACATATTAAAGGAAGAAGTTGTACTGTTCTAGTACGTCAAATGTAAACGCTATCAATGCATAGCAACTGCGGAAAAAATGTATTCCTTAGCTCGTATTTCGGTTATCTCAAAAGATAGCGCTTCCGTTTCCAAAGTGAGCAATGCAGAGCGGTTTGGCGGAATAAACTACATTGAAGGAAAGTGATTAAGAATGAATGATGCAATGCCTAAACTGTCTAAGAAATCTACTATGAGACTTGAGTATACGAAGTGTGACGTACGTTTGTGTTTGTTGAATACCTCGTTTTACCTTTTAGCAAACAAATGTGAAAATCAGTTTCTTGACCCTTTTGCTGTTTTCAGCGCTTAGAATATTTAAACGATAGGTTTGAGAAAATAATTTTATAGAAAATATGAACAAATTAAGAACCGTATTAAAAATAAATAATATTTCAACGTATTAAGTATCCGAATTTTATTTATATTATTTATGTAAAATGATGTGTAGATTGTAGATGTTCGATTCCCACACAGTACAAACATTTGTGTGCATGAACATGTCTGTTTGTCTGGGTGTTTTCTATGTAAGTATGTATTTCCAAAAAAAAAATGTATTTACGTATGTTTATCAGTTGTCTAGTACCCATAATACAAGCTTCGCTTACTTTGGGGCTAGAGGGCGCTGTGTAATTTGTCCGGCAATATTTATTTATTTATATTATTAAGTCGCGGCTCCGCCTGTATGAAGTTCGCCTTTTCCAATTATACATAGGAATCCTTAATTACAAGTTAACTATATCAGTAGGGTTACTCTTGAAACTAATTTCGATACATCAGAAATAAACTCTTAAATTATGATAGTAGCACCATGTTGGTATACGTTGGATGGCCGATTGTCAATGTATACTTTTAATTAAAAGTACTCCCACGTTGAAAAAATTATAGTTGAGATTACGAGATTTTCCTCAAAATTTTGGAATTAAACTGTCATTGAAGATGGCGTTACCGACATTTCCCTCTATGTCAAAATAATTAAATCAATTTTATTAATGTTATTTCTATAAAATGTAGAAACATAAGCTGCCTGTCCCACAGCATATATGTACATAAATTTTCTTAAGGTTTTTTGACATGTGTCCGTACCGATGCATGAGCATAATAACATATCTCTCCTATAAAAAAATATATATGAAAATATGTTAAACATAATAAACATTTTTAGGTGCCAATAACAATACTCAGATGTTATCAATGTCTGACCAAACAATAAAAAATGAGCAGATGCGAATGTATGAGAGCGGGAGAATGTACGCACAAACGGATCTACAAGATAATATTATGAGCACTCAAGACATGATGCCGTCGTTCCCACCCACTTCGTACAACCACCAGAACACGCCGCCGGACGCGCAGCTCAATAACGTGTACATGGGCAAAGCGGCGAGGATGACCTTCGTAAACACACCGAAAATTGTAACTCAAGGAGATACATGCTTCAAATATAATAATACAGGTAGGTATACTTCTTACTCTTAGAATACGAGGTGCAGAATACCTGCAATAAAAATAATTGAGTTGAAGGTGAATGACAAGTTTTCACAAGGAGTCAATTTCAAATTGTTATAAAACATCAACTTATAGATAGCTTCAAATAAGGACTTTAAAGTGCTTGTAGTAGTAATTATATTCTAAAAAATTTTTATACTCCTGAAGTATCCTATATTGAAGCGTACGAAGTCACAGCCCCAGAGTGTACTTGGCAAAATTGGCAAATCACATGTAATGCTTGCCGCCAAGCAGTTTCCGTCTTATTGATTTGGCACTATGGGTTATAGCACTAGAAGTGGTGTCGATGGAGCGATGCCCCGCTCAATATACGTATTGGAGCTCTGACGGCAGTCTTTACTTATCGTGATATTTCTAGAAATCCATTTCTATGATTCGCTATGTTCATTCTAATACTATACACACAATAAATGTCACAATACTTTAATAACGTATAGCTTGCGCTAATGTATAACTGGTGCCATCCAGTTTTATTATCAGGTGAAATAAACTTTGAACCGGTTCCAAGGTTTCATCGTGGTATCAGACGATGTGGTGAATACTATTACCGCGTGATTGTGACCTTGATTTTAAGTAAATCAATGACAGAATAAAGTAAATAAATTATAGAATGAATGCCGTATAAATAGACAATATGTACTTAGTGCAGGATTTATACTGCCAGTAATTCTTTTAAAGGCCTAGATTCTAGAATTAGGCTCAGAATCTATTGCGGATTACTAAATCTAATCCCAATTGAAATAAACACAAAAGTGTATTTTTCTACAAATAGCATATCAAATTTTGATTGAACGCATTGATATGTCGTCAATAGTTAAAGATTTACTAGAGAATATAATTTTTTGCCCAAATTTACATTGATGTTTATATCATTGACGTTACTGTTAAACTTTTGGTTTTAAAAAATAGTCTACGGAGTTGAATGTCTTCACTTAATCGGGTCATGAATCATCTTGGGTGAGGGTCTCACGAAGTATGAAAAGCTACTATTCTCCTCTATGCGAATAAACATTACATATATTACTTCTTTATGCGTCGGAACTCTAAGAAGCATAAGACCCACCAGATCTAGTGATGGTCCATGGTCTATGAACATTATCGACACGAGGTGTATCGCTTGCGCGTTACCACCCCTGGCGTTATTATAGCAACTCCTCTGAAGCCTACTCAAAAATCGGTAGAACAGAACAACCCTCCATGTAGTTATTCTTCAATCAAGCTTCTTCGATGCACCCTGGCTCTTTTGCCATAGCTTCGTCGAGAACTGTTGGTGAATATAGATACTTATATTCCTAAATATAATTCCTACAACCCCCAAAACCCACCCTAGTTTTTCTTATAACCCAACTTTCATAATTTAAAACGATGATATTTAATAATATTTTCTATCGACAGTGCCGCCATCTCAAACAGCTCCAGAAACCGTGTCGCTGCTACAGCAACCTGTACAGAGTTCTAAGTACGCTTCGACCATAGTGATTCCGGGCCGAAGTGGGTACGGGCGGGAGAAACCCCGGGCGCGGATGTCACAGTACGCGAGCCAGTTACCGGGAGCTCCCATGGCGGGTTACGGGGGTTACGAGCCGCGCCAGCATTACCTACCCGCGCCTGACTGCTACAAACCTAAGACTGCATCACCAACCGTTAACGCTCGCTCATTTAAACTGCCCTCGCCTCCGTTAGTGCCTGCTGTTTCGCAACAGGTACGTTAGTATTTTATATGGTAGACAATGTACAAGAGAAGCACTGTCTCAGTAGGTATGTGAGGTAACGGCCGGGGTTACCTCACATACCTACTGGTGGGCTACGATGGGCTGTTGTGCCGCAAGCACTATCCGCCCTCGCCTGACTGCTAGAATCCCAAAGGTTCTCACGCGCCGCCAATGCTCGCTGCCTTTTAAACTGCTCTCTGGAACTGAAACGCTCGAAGTAGGTGGTGTACTTTTTTATACAGTAGGTACTAATTTATAACATATTTTTAAATAAATAGTACTACATTGCAAATTAATCGGGTAGTACTGAAAACCAGCATTAAACGATATTCGTGACACAATTGAGCAGACAATAAAATTAGCACCAAAATGAATCCACATTTTGGTGCTAATTTTATTGTATGCTATTATACGTGTGAAAGTTTATAATTTCTGTAATAGCGTCCCATGAATTATAGAGCAGCACTGCCGACGGATTGGAGGGGAGAGGCTAATGCAGTATTAGCCTCTCCCCTTCAATCCGCCGGCTGTGCTGCTCTCGACGCACACATTCTCACCAAAGCAATGGTCGGTTGCTACGAAACTAACACGTTTTAATTGCAGCAAAACCCTGACTGTATAATAAACTCATGGAGTATGTGTTAAAATAGGGTAAAATAATAACAAGTAGGTACATTAATAAAACAAGGCTAATAGCTATCGACACCTATTATCGATAAAACGGGACCTAGGTAATATACAAATCCGGTTTAAATTAGTATAATTTGATGATATAACTTTGTTTGTTTATTACATAAGGAGGAGTTTTAGGTCTGGCCGAATAATGATAGTGCCTCTACCAGAAGATCACAGCTGAGGCTTCCCTAGACGATTGTGATATTTTGAGAGTGATTAAATTCACTAGGAAGCATCAAGAAGAAAGTACATAGTAGTGGTGGGATGTAGTATGCTTGAATATTGTCAAAAATAGTGTTTTCGGAATAAGAACTTATTTCTTTACATGCAAATTTTTGACTCTACAAAAAATAGCGAAATATTTAGAACGTTTCAATGAGTATTATGTATCAGTTGGGACTGGTCACAGTGGGGCTTTGATGAATTCAAATACAACATCTTTTTCATATAAATATGCTAAATAATTTTGATTTTATTTTCTTACATTTAACTGCATACGCTGCTGTAGTGGCCGTAAACGCGTGAACAAGACCGACGATCAAGCAGACTGAGTGTAGGAATACGACACCACAACTGAATCTTACGTCGCACACTTTTTACATTGCAATATATTATGGCGTATTTAACTAAGCTTTGCAGTTTGTTTTTGTGTTTAAATTCGCTATGAAGAAAAACTTGTTGTCATTTTATTGTCACTGTGTTGGTTATGTTTAGGTGTCTACAAGTATATCGAGCGCGGGGAGCTCTACGCTCCAGCGTAGCAAACAGGAGCAGTTCCGTTCACACAGCTTGCCACTAGGCGCACAGCTCAACGCTGATTGGTCAGTGAGCACTCCTACGCCTCTCGTTGCCGTGGTAACCCCTGCCCCCGCCGCGCCTCCGCCCGCACCTCCGGACCCCGCCGCTCGGCATACAGGGAGGGTATGTCACATGATTTGTTATGTAGTACCTTCACCAAATCAGAACAGTTACGTTCAAACAGTTTACCCTGAAGGGCAGGTCAACATTTTTGTAAATTATTGGCGATTCATCTCAATCGTCAAATCTCATATTAATCCGCGTATAAAATTATAAATGGGATTTCAGACGCGTGAGGTGAATCCGAACGCTCTACGAATACGGTCTCGTTCGTCGTCGAGTGGTTTGCTTGCGGAGGGTGCGGGGAATGGTTCGTCAAGCGGCCTACCCCGGCGTCCGCCGCCGCTCAATAGCGTCGCTTCTGAACCTAGTCTGCCGCAAGCTAGTGTCATGCTAGCACAGCTACTCTCCGCTCAGCATTGTAAGCAATGATATATGTGCATTTTACTATAGTTTTATACGGAAGGCCATTAGTAACTAGTTAAAAAAAAATTAATACCTAAAAGTGAAACTATTTCGGATATATTTATAATTTTCTTTATTTTTATTTGAACAAATAATGAGTTTGCAACTAGAAAAATCCGATACAAAAAATAAATGATTATATATTTTTTTATTTATTAAATACTGGAGATATTATAGTAATGACACATTAGCAGGTGCAAAAACTTCAAACCTTCATCATCATCATTTATAAGGTAAAATTAAGAGTTGAGGTTAAAGTAAGAGTGTTATCATATTCGGCTATAAAAAGAAAAAAAAATGTGATGCATTTTATCAGTAATGCCGCAATATATATACTGACATGCGTGCATTTTGCGGCATTATTGCATATGGCTAGCCTTTGGACCAAAGAGTTGCCTAAATTGATGATAGAAGTGGAAGCCTCCATTATGCGTTACAACCGTGAACTCTTTATATGTATAAAAAAATGCTAATTCTGTTATATTTTAATATAGGACTGTATCTATTTTAGCATGAAGATGAGGAATTCGTTCCAAATACCAAATTTTATAATCTTTATGCTATGGGACGTACAAAACAGATGTATAAAATACACTGATCTACAAATTTTGATTTAAAAGAGTATTCTTCAGATCAAGTATCTTCCTTTATTCATTATCACGCAAAAAACGAATTATATTCCGTTTGTTTAAAAAAAAATCAATACAAATTTTATTGCAAAAAATAATAGAAGTCGTTCTTCATTTCATTCATAAGCAGAATCGCGTCTTGGTTTTTTCGCTGCCATCTTGTATTGTGCTTCTGGAACAAACAGTCCAACAATAATCAGCCAATAGTGAAATGTTCCACTTGCCCTGATATCGTTTTTCCATGTCCTGATGGAAGCCTTTACCATGTTAGCCGATGGTACTTTGGATACACTATGGCGTTCAAAATTTTATGAAAACACTGTTCCGTTTCCAAATATATGCGTTGTCAGGCAGAAATAACAATCAGTTACGCGATTTGTTGTTTGATTCACTCCACTGCATTGAAACTGCGGAACGAATATTATTTTTGCCCTTTAAGCAAATTCTCAAATCTGTAGCACACGGATTGCAGCAGAAATGTGGAACCCAAATTTTTTCCTGGTGTTTTATGTATTGGTTAAAATAGTGAAAATAGGTTTCTTTTATAGTAGGCGGTACAGAACACATTTGTTTACTAAATATCGCCTCACCACAAATGTATCAAAAGTTGTCCGGATTATTCACACATTCTTAGACCTAATGCTTTTTGTTTTACTTTTAACACTTTTATATATAGAATAGTACACTAAAATACAATATTTATAACATTCTGACGAGCTCGGTGATGCAGTCGTGAATGCGCGACTTTGACACCAACGCTTTCCAACGTTTCAGTTTCTACATACGGCAAACATTTGTGTGCAAGAATCTGTCTGTTTGTCTTGGTGTGGATGTTTTTATGAGAGGTAGGGCGCATCAAAGCAGCCTGTCTGGGAAAATACCTCCAGCTCACAGAAAAACAGAAATTAGTTAAAATTATTTAGACTAGTATTATTAAAAACCAAAACTAACATTGAAAAGTATTTTGTTTTTTATAAAATGCTTAGTCATAACTAGACAAACGTAATAGTGTACTTAAATTTCACCTATATGAATAATGTGCTCAGGTTCGGTATTATTATGGAATAATTTTAACACGTTATCTTTTCTTCCTCGCCTTGTCGCTCTCCTTATTCTTTATTCTCCCACCTCTTCTTAAATTACATTCCACTTTTCTCACGCTTTCCCATTTAAATATTTTCATGTTTCTAGCTTCATATCGCTACATGATTTCTTTCCCTTTCTTGCTATTTTGTTTACCTCTTTTTACCCTCTATTCTTTTCGAATCCATAATCCCAAATTTCGCACTTCTAACTTCAGTAATTTTAATTCTGTATTGGTTACTAGATCTCTATCTCCGTTTTACCTTCTTCAGAGATGCACGTGATCCTTTCGAAATCTATATGGTCTCAGCTGAGATGAACAAACTTATGGTCACAACTAATAAAGATAGGAATCCTTGGGCCAAGTCTCTTCCGCATGTTAGTCTCCTAATTCGTAGAATGCATTGAAATATGCTTGAAAGGTTTCTTCTTTGCCGCTTCAGATTTACTCATTTTCACCCAGACCAACGTTCAGATTACAGGAACTCAATAATAACAGAATAAGAAAACGTAAGAATACTATAACTATGAAATTTAACACCTTTAATCAAGAATTTCAAGAAATAATGTTATTAGTCGGTGAGAGAACACACACATACTCGGGTTAATAGTTGATCTAGAATAAAAATGGTAAATACAATCCGTATATATATATATATATATATATATATATATATATACTAAAGTTGTTATTTCTATGTTCACATGTTTATTAACTGTTTACCTTCATTGGGAAGTAGAATAATACGTTAAATTTTTAACCTTGTGATTAGCATCATCGTCTTTTATAATATCAACAATTAGGAAATTTAATGGCAAAAAATGATGTGTATGAATGTGTAAATGCTACGTAAATTATCAAAACAGTACTAGTGGATATTTTGTAATATTTTATTTTAAATTTGCTATTTCAAAGCTATTTTATTTTCGGTCCTAAATCTGTTGTTACACAGTTCGGCTAAGTTCTCAAAATGCTATTGTATTAATGTAACTGTATTATGTTTGCAGCTTCACAAAGTTTGTATAAGGTGAATAGCAACGAGGAGTGTTTCACGGAAGCGAGCGCAGCACGCTCGCCGCCCAGGCGCGGCCTTCCCTCGCCAGGCAGTGACGTCATGTCACCACATCACGTAAGTTATTATTACAGTTTGTATCACCTAGAACAAGCCATATCGAGGAGTGTTGCGCGGAGGCAGACGTTTCGTGCTCCCGCACCGGCACGACCTTCCTTCGTCCGGCAACGACGTCATGTCACCACATCACATGAGTTGTTATCACAGTTTGTACTGGGTGACCATAACAAGAAATGTTGCGTGGAGGCAGACACGGTATGCTTCCGCCACGTCGCTGTCTGTTTTCACCCGGCAGTGACGTCGTGTCACAACTTATATAAGATAGTTGCAACACCAGTGGTGCCAGACGTTCGTTAATTAGATTTATATACATGTTATTATTTGGCAGTCGCTGTCCCCGCCGGCATCCCCCGGTTCACCGCGCGACGGCAGTCCGCGAGAGCCGCGTCGGACTCACCTGCACGCCGAACAGAAGCGCCGCTACAACATCAAGAACGGGTTCGATACGCTGCAGGCGCTCATACCGCATCTAAATAGCAACCCCGCGGCCAAGGTTCTACCATATTACTAACATGGAAATCTAGCTAAATAGCACGTGTAAAACTTTAATATATTTCTGAAATTCGTCCATGTCACAGAAACATTTTATTCAGTGACAGTTTCTCGTGACACTGGTAGTAATGAATTTAAAAATAATTTGCTTGATGGTTTTATTACTAAAATTTTATTATACTCGTTTACTTTAAAACGAGAATTATTCTATCTATAGCTTCACACCAAATCCCTTGCGGACGAGGCAGAGAGAACCGAGCGCCACAGAACTGAACCGCTACACACCTCAACTCGCTTCTTTAACATTCATTGCTCTTCTCGTAATTGGTCTAATTTAATTGATTTTTCATGAATTTGAAGGCATAACTTATCGATATAGTGGCAGATAATATTGTCAAGATAGAAATTGTACTGTCACTTGAAATCGGTCAATAAATAGATACATATGGTACATGATAAATTTCAGATCAGTAAAGCTGCGATGCTGCAAAAAGGTGCAGAGTACATTAAACAACTGAAGGCTGAAAGGAATCAAATAAAGGAGGAAATGGATAACTTGCGGCAACAAATTGAGTGTTTAAATAATTCTATTTCGTGAGTATGATTATACAAATAGAATAGTAGAAAATGACGGGCATAGTTACTTGTTAAGTAAGATCAAATGACTGGGATATGTACCCAAGTTAGAATCTCAATCAGACAACCTCTAGTAGAATCCAACCGATCTGAGTTGAAAGAAAGCATCACGGTGATAGCATTCGGGTTATTGCGAAAGATCTAAAGATCTTTTTGTCTGAATTAACTTAAGATCAATACAATATAATAATAACGGTAGAGAGTATTAGTAGAGAGATCAATTCTCAGAGCTTGTTTACGCGTTAGAATCAGGAATGAGTACATCTATATAGAATTGTAGTGATTCGTCTTTCTAAGGCTAGTGCTCACCGCCAACTACTGGTTACAGCCCTTAAACACTATCTATTTAACCAAGCTAGACAGCGTTCTCTCACCCATGATTATTGTATATTTGACATTTACCGTGCATTTGCTTCGACATTAGTTTAGCTTTTTTTTGACTTTAGGGGAAGGAATAAATAGGCTATTTGACTAACTTTGAAAATATTTTCAAATTATTCTATATTACATAAGTACCTCAGCCAAGCCATCCAAGCTTCGCTCGGCGCTTTTCATGTTTTTTTTTGTGTTAAATCACGGTTTATTCTTTTTTTTGTAGTAAACTTAAAAAGCAAAACCTTATCCGACCGAGATAAATACCCAAAACAAGTGCCGTAATAAAACAGTGCAACTGAAATGCATAGCACGGAGTAAGTCGCCAGTAATTTCTTATTCTGGCAATAGGTTCCATAGTGAGTTTCCTTAGTGAGTAAGGAAATCTGGTATATTATGTTGCTAACATTAATGCACCAGAAACTAGCGACGGTATCGAAAAAATCTTATTTTGAGAACAAAAATGAATATGAAACTTGTTAAATATGAGTTTAGCTTAATGTAGTTTTAGTAGGCTGAAGAACATTTATATTACTTTTGCGACACGACAGCTTCAGAACCGTATGCTGAATGATCTAAAAATAGTGAATAGATTTCTCGGCAAATTCTTTGTTTAATATGATAGATTTTATTTTTATTATCATTTATTTTTGAATATGGCACTAGTTCCTGTTGGTTCATAAGGTCTAAAGTATTAATTTAATAATAGAGGCTAAAGTGTGAAATTGCTGTTTTATAGTAATAGGTACTTTAAATTGACATTTGAGTGAAACTTTTTTCAAATGATACCTATGACGTTCTTCTGTTTAAAAATTTTGCTACATTTGGTTTTCGTTTTTTTTATTCAGCTTAGACTAGAAAGATGGATACTTCGAAAATCCGAGTAATTTTTGAATACGAGTTCCGACGCGGAACTAACGCGGCAGAAACGGCTCGCAATATCAATACTGCATTTTGAGAGGAGACTGCTAATAAACACACAGAGCGTTTTTGGTTTAAACGTTCCACGTGAAAGCGTGGAAACGTGGAAGACTGCCCACTCAGGTGAATAAGGCTGAATTGAAGGAGATGGTGGAAGCCGATCCGATTTAATCTACCCAGGAATTAGCGGCAAGGTTTAACGTTACCTTACCTACAATATTGACTCATTTGCATCAAATCAATAGATTAATTGCATCAAATCAATAAGATAGAACATATGAAAACTGGATGCCTCATGATTTAACTGATCTGCAGAAAGAAATGCGTTTTGAAACTTGTGTTGCCTAGTTGAATCGGTACAGAAATGAAGGAATATTAGATCGAATTGTGACATGGAAAAGTAGATTCTTTACGATAACCGTGAGTGAAAAATGCAATGTCTGACCCCAGGTCAAATGCTGCAAGAGTACTCTAAAGAAAAGCTTACCAATAAAAAGTAATGGTAACTGGCAATTTGATCCAAACTACTTTGTGTGCTTCCGCTCCCGATTAGCATTACATTAGCACACAAAGTAGTTTGGATCAAATTGCTTGTAAATTTGACTTTCGCAAAGTAACGCCTGAATCTATTAAGTAATGGTAACTGTTTCTTCATGGCGTTATTCACTATAGCTTTCTCAGGTATGGTCACGCAATAACAGCAGATGTTTACTGTGACAAACTTCGAACAATGATGGCGAAACTGGCAAAGAAACAGCCCCGACTCGTGAATTGATCTTCACCATTATTGCTCCATAATTTTATTTATTTATTTATTTAATTCACCATAATGCTAAATGAGCTTGGCAGTTGCCCAATTTGCTCACTTAGGCATATAATACGCATTTAATAATTATCAATACATACATTACACAATAAAAACGAACACAACCAATATAACATTACAATCAATACATAATTAAATTCAATACAATGAAAATAAAATTAATGACTTAATTCTAACCATTTTGTTACCGTTCTGCTAAACTGATGCAACGTGCAATGAAAAATGTTCATCTCTGGATACTGGCGAGTGACAGCGTTTAGTAAATTTAACGCCAGTGACAATGGGGCTTGCTTAAAAAGCTCTGTTCTTGCCCTAGGAATATGGAATGTCACGATGACGTATTCTACGATAATTATCAGGTGCTCGCATAGATATCGATGTTAAAACAGTTTGGTTACATTGCTGTCCTCGAAACAGCTGTACAACGTATTTCATCATAGATAATTTCCGTCTAATTTGAAGAGTATTATATCTCAGCATACCCTTAATAAACATGCTGGGATACATATGCGGGTATCCAACAAAGTATCCATACTGCTTATGATATAACCACCTTAGAAACTTTTTTTGAATATTTTCCACCATGGCAGTATATTTATTTTCGTGGGGATTCCAAATGATAAAATTAGATTCTAATTTGCTTCGAACAAATGCATTATATAACATTTTAATTGCTGTTATACTATCTAGATGTCGAGCCTGGCGCAACACAAAACCGAGGGTCTGGAATGCCTGAGTACATATTGAGATTATGTGATTTCTAAATTTTATTTATTATTGATTCTAATCTAGAAATCGCTGTATTTCCTAATTTATAATTCGCGTGAATTATATCTGACGACCGCCCAAATGATATCACAGCGCATTTGATCTTATTAAACATTAAGTGGTTCCTCTGACACCAACTTTTTACATTTTCAATATCCCTTTGTAAGAGCTCACAATCAGAGATATTATTAGCTTTAAAAAATAATTTCAAATCGTCAGCATACAACAGACAACGAACTCTACTAACTGCCTCCGGTAGATCATTGATGATTATTAAAAACTCCAAGGGGCCCAAATTACTACCTTGACTTACCCCGGAGTGGGTGTAATAATATTCAGATTCGAATCCTTTGTTATTGCACATACTGTCTTCTTTCACGAAGATAGTTGGCGAAAAACCGAGTCAATGCGGGAGAAAATCCGGCAGCTGAAAGCTTTTTGAGAAGCACATCATTATCTACACTATCAAACGCTTTTTGAAAATCAATATATGCTGTGTCTACTTGATAACCAGCGTCCACAGACTCCGTAACATGCGTCCAGAAGGACAATAGGTTGGAAGTCGTGGAGCGGCCGGGTCTGAAACCGTGTTGGGCATCGCTTATTTGACATTCAAATTGTTTACTAATTCGAAAGTGTAGAATAGATTCAAATAATTTCCCGAAGACAGATAATACTGCCACAGGTCTGTAGTTGTTTACATCAGATTTGTTCTTATTCTTTGGGATAGGAACCACGCGTAAAACTTTCCACACTTCAGGGTAGAAATCGTGCCGCAAACACAAGTTGAATATATGAAGTAGAGGCATTTTAAATACCGAATCACAGTCTTTCACAATGTATGGAGGAATGCCGTCAGGACCGGCTGAATGCTTGGGCTTGAGTCGTCTGATTGCAAGCTCCACATCTCCAATAGTTAACCGATCGACTTGAATGCGAACGCTTTCTGAACCTGCCGCTGCTATTGCTTCAGCTGCATTCTAGGCGGATTCTTCCCATAAACCGATTGAAAATACTCAGCAAATATTTTAGCTGCTTTGCTATTCGAGACAGGTTTCCCATCCAAGAGAAGTTCAGTCGATTTTGAACGTTTTTTTTTGTACCTTGTAACTCCAGAAAGTAGTTGGGTCTCTTAATAAATCGCGTTCCATTTTCATTTTGTATAATTGAAAACCCTCTTTAATGTTAAATTTTTCCATTGCTCTGAGTTTCATAAATTCTTGCCTATCATGCGAATGACCATTCTTTTTAAAACACCGATGGTAGAACGCTTTACACTTTATATTCCGCTTCGTACGAATTGAAAACCACTCAGGATATTTATATCGAGATGGGTTTGAAATACGCGGCCTTCTCGGTACACAATTATTAAAGCACTCCGTAATGACTTCGTAAAAGAACGAAACTGCCTCTGTAGGATCTGATATACGATACAAATGACTCCATTCAATTTTTTAAGAGAGTGGTACAATTTGGGAAAGTCCGCTTTGTTGAAATTCCAAACGGATTCAGCACCGACACCCAGGCGAGCCCCAAAACCATCAGTAACAAATAAATCACTTACCTGTATGTCAAGCGGAGGGTGATATTTATCCGGCCGAACTAACCACTCCTCTTTCTGAACGAACGACTGACACAAGGAGGCACTCACCAGCACCAAGTCAAGCATCTCCCCGTAATAAAGCAAGACCTCACACTGCTCGAGAAATCGTTGTAACTCTACAGGAGCAGCAGTTAGAAACCATACGTCATCCTCCGTACTCGCCAGACCTTGCTCCAACTGACTACCATTTTTTTCGTGATTTGGACAATTTTCTACGTGGTGGTACCTAGTAAAAAATCCCAGGAGGCAGCACAAAATGCTTTCACACAGTTTGTCGAATCTAGATCCCCAGAGTTCTTTCACAAAGGCATAAATACACTTCCGATTAGATTGCAGCAATGTATAGATAATGAGGGTAAATATTTTGATTAAATAAATATGTTACACCTTAGAAAAAAACGAGTTTTAATTTTCCAGTACAAATCGGCAATTTCATACTTCAACCCCTAATAGTATGGTAATTGACATTTATTTTTCTATTTGTTTACATTATTTCTTTTTGTATTTATTTTTAATATTTTAGACTTTAGGAACCGAAAGGCATGTATGCACTCTTGAGTACTTTTGGAGATTTTTGCAAATATCCCCTTAATTCTACGCTGTGTACATGTACCGTTTTCAGTATAAGGTTAGTGTTTTTGCTTGGTAGATGCCAAACTATCTTTTAAGACTGTGCTGCAGTATTGGTTGTTACAGTGTCTTTTTTGTTGTTAGCAATTGTCACTCTCTGCTGCCTGCGACGGGCGCGCCGGTGTCCAGAGCGCGCGCCGGCCGCCTGCGCGAGATGTTCGCGAGGCACGTCGCTAATCGGACGATGCACAACTGGAAGTATTGGCTCGTATCCTTTGAAAATATTGCTATGAAAAGTTTGAAGATAACGTATTCTTCTTTCCGACCAAATTTCAATTCAGAAAAAGAAAGAAGTAAGAAATCAATATTTAACTCTCCTTCAACCTCATATTTAAAGGAAATACAAAAAAAATCGTCATGTTTGTGTTCATTGAATATGGGAGGAGAAATAAATATGTGGCCCCATAGATTTGTTAACTAGTAGAAACGAACATTTACATTTCAATACTAAGACCCAGTACTTTTACTTGAGGTCGTTGTAATCGGGAGATTAAAAGATCCCTTCAGGTCCGGCGCGTACGTAAGGTAAGGTAGAGAAAACCGAGCAAAAAATTACATTGTGTTTTTTATAATTTCTGTGTGATGATAGTGAGAAACAAAAAAAGCATTCCATTGTGGCTATACATCTGCTATGGAAGACGTCACTGATATGATAATTTTAAATATAGTTATTATATTAAAAAAACCACACATAGTACTTTAGCTAACTGAAAATTTGGGCATGTGGCGCTTTCTACAGATTTTGCGCGATTTGCCATCAAAGTGATATAAATTGACCATTCACGATCAAAGTATTTGTAATTACAATATTAATTTGATTAACATGCACATGTTAATCCTATGATGCACTTGTTTCTATTAGAATGTCCTATCAGTAATATGTAGGAATACATAAAGCAATACACGAATATGAACAGCAACTGGCGTTTAAAGTCAAGCTATGAATGAATGATAAATAAAATAAAATAAGTATTCATGTAGGTGAATAGATGAAAGTTAGTATTGGCATGTTGTATGGGAACAATAGTTTTGTTAACGAGTACACAGTTCAGCGTCGTAGCAGCGGCGTTGGTGGAGTCATTCAGCGCGTGCGTGTCGTGTGGCAGCGGTGCGGATCTCGTGCGGACGACGCTGCTGTGGGCCGAGCAGCACTGCTCGCTCGTGGAGATGAGACCAGGTGACATTACATTTATACTATTTGTTACAAACATTCACCAGTGCCGACCTCATATGAACCACGCTATTCACTGCTTGCTCAACGAAATAAGATCAGGTGACAGGTACAATTATAGTGCGCGAGCGATAATATTAACTCATCTATATATAACTTCACGGCAAATCAGAAATTAAATTTTGTGATATTGTATTATTTAAACGTAAATTGGTACTATGGCTGAAGGAAAACAATTTAATTATATATGTAAATAATGTAAATTAGTCGATATGACGTAATGTTATGATAAAATTTTAAATTTTAAAATTTAGTTATCTACATGAGCGTACCTGTTATTTATTATATATTTATTTCATGACATTTGCATGCCTAAGTTGGTAAAGTACGAGAAACTTATTTTTGTTATTATGTAACCGTATTTTATGCAAATAAATTCATTCATTCATTCAGTCCCGTGCGGGGTTGGCAAAGAGATTTGAGCGCTTCTTTACATTTCATAGCTGTTCTCGTGCACGCTCGCTGGTTTTCTAGGGCTCCTGAAATCTCGTTCTAACAAAACACTATAAATTTTGTGATGGTAGGCAAGTCTTGGCCTTTCTCGGCATCTAAATCCTACTTCTATCTATCTATAACTTCACGCCAAATCCCTTACGGGGTAGGCAGAGAGAACCGAGCGCCACGCGACGACTCGATCCTTACATACCTCACTCGCTTCTTTAACATTCATTGCTCTTTTCATGCACGCTCGCCGGTTTCTAGGGCTCCTGACATCACCTTCTGATAGAACACGACCAATTTGATCATGGTAGGTAAGTCTTGGCCTTCCTCGGCTCCTACATCCTTCCACTTTTGCATTGTATATCTGCTTCGTCATTCTTTCATCCTACATTCTTTCTACATGTCCGAACCAACGGAGCATACCTCTTCTTATTTTAGCACCGACGCTCTCTTTCAGACCAACTCTGCTTCTAACCTCATCATTGCGAATACGGTCTACAAGTGTTACGCCACAAATTTTGCGCAACGCTCGCATTTCATCCTACTTTCGCGTTATATATCTGTTTGTAATTTTTTCGATCGCTCGATGGCGTCGTTGCGCGTGTCATTCTATCCAAACACGCAGGTTAAGCATTGTCGACCGCAGCCTGTCTACGGATGGGTTTATCTATCTCGAATTTCTTCGCGAGGGCACGTTAAGAAGTCGGTCCCGGCTGTTGTCGATAGATGACAGTCGTTAAGCTAAGTCGGTGGCCCTCTGGCGGCTTGAAAACACTGGCCTCCGCCAATCCGCATTTGAGCAGCGTGGTGCAGTATGCTCTGAACCCCTTCGGTTGAAGGGAGACCCGTATCCCTGCAGTGGGATGGAGTAAGGATTGATGTGGAATTGTTATTTCCTGCATTTTTTTACATGTCCGGAACAATATAGCCTGCTTTTTCTAAGTGGCAATGTTCGTGCAAATATATTCAATTCACACAGCCATATTATTTATTCATCATGTATGTGTTTAAGTTTCTTTCATTCTCTCAGCCGTCATGTTCCTTATCTGTGTATCACGTGACAAGATGAGCATTTACAATTCCACATTTTATTCCCTTCTTTGCCGAGGAGGACTTATATATTTTATACATTGTCCCGAGTATACGGCTAACTTAGTGTAAAGTGGTTTCGGTAGACTATGGACGATTGTACAGCTAAAAGTATCGCTCGTGCGTTGCAACTCTCGCTCACAACAACTTCTGAGAAGCTTACTGGTAATATCACTATCATGAACACAGCAGTAGTGGGAGTAATTTAGTTGTGTTTGGCGAGATAATAGGTACCTCGACGAGCTGCTTTGGTGTATCCTATTTTTCTTAATTCTCATATTTATATCATACACTGTATCAAATACTGGCTATGTAACTGAAATTATGAATGGAAAAGTCCGCTAGCTTTCTCTTCGTTCTCATCACAACTGATCAAATAATTTTCTCAATTCCGAGATATCTCGTAGGCAATTGCTCCCATTGTTTTATTGGTTTTAACAATTTACAAATAAATACTCGTATGTAACACATGCATTATTTATTTCGTGTAAATGGGGACGTTACGGTCTGCATTTCATCTAGACTTTTTTTTATGCAACGTCCGGAGGTATCAAAGCATACGGCCCACCTGATGTAAAGCGGTTACCGTAGCTATGAACGCTTGCCCCTCAAGCCCCGAGTGACTGATATCAGTCATGCGTGTTACGGCGGAAAGCATATAACAGGATCAGAGCATCATTCGCGCGATGGCACCTCTGCTGCTAATACAGCAACTCCTTAGGAGTTTATTGATGACCTCACTCACACGCAGGCACGCACACACGCAACTCAACAACCCCCCAATGGAGTTGTTATTACCCTGCAGTCTTTCTGCGAGGTGGAGGTACTTCTTCAGCCGGGCTGCTTTGATGCGCCCTACCTCTTTTAAAGACACCCAGACTAAGACATCATCATGCACACATATTGTTTGTTTTGTGTAGGAATCGAACTCACGTGCGTTGGTGGCAAAGAAGCGTTGCGCCACCGAGCTCGTCGGATCTCACTGTTATACATATCTCCACTGCGGTTTAGGAGATTAGTGGATACTTTCCCTCCAAATCCCCTATATGAAGTCAGCCACATATATTAACATACATAGTATTATTTGCAGCGGTACTGAATTCGTTACGCGTGCTGTGCAACAAGACAGCCATCCTGACGAATCCCGAGCGGCTCCCGGACGAGGCGCGGCAAGCTATCGCGTCCAGTGCCGCAGTCAAGACGGAGCCAACATAACGTCCCCCAATACTGCCTCTTTACCGGTAACGTTTAATACTTTAGGTAATACGCTGTGTCAAGTGAATGTCTGCCGAATTCCACTTCTCTTAGTACACGGTGCACTTTAATGTAGGACATACAAACACGCACACCTGCACTCCGTCTAGCCTTACCATAGTCGTAAGACTAAATCGGGCTAAGCTAACAAGGCTAAGCTAAAAAAAATCTAATTTTTTATCTTTTTTTATGGAATGGCGATCGCTGCTCTGGTGCTAACACAGCAACTCCTTAGGAGCTTACTGGTAACATCACGCACATGCAGGAACACGACAACCCTACAGGGAGTTGTTATTTGACTGCGGTTTTCTGTGAGTTGGAGGTACTTCCCCAGACGGGCTGCTTTGATGCGCTCTTATCTAGACCAAGATAAACATATATGTTCATGATAAATGTTTGGACAAACAGTTGCCCTGTGTGGGAATCGAACCCACGAGCTTTGGTGTCAAAGTAGCGTTATTAACCACTGTGCCACTGAATTCGTCAAAATTTTGTTACTAAAGCTGTCATTCCTCGATACACAATAAAATATGTACCAATATACTTCACCGAGATGCTACATAATTTTCCTTTAGGTTCCCTGTGTGAAACTTGGATAGTCAGACAACATGTGGGCGGGACGCGAAGCTAATTCAACACTTTTTTACCGAAATAAAACTAATAAATTTAAATATCGTTTTCCTAAAGCAAGATAATTAAAATCTTAGACACTTAAAAGAAATCCATGCTTAGATTGAACTATTCGATATTTTTCCATATGTTGGGTTCAAGTTCAGTTTCAGCTAAGGCAATCTACTAGAAGATATAATTTTAGTGGTTCATATTTATATATATATATATTTAATTTTGATGTTTCGATAAACGATTCTAGTTCCGTGGAATCCTTACATTTTTACGACTAGCGAATACCCGTTACTACCGGTAAAGAGGCATTAGTAGAATATGCGTTTTATATGTTAACTTTTTTGCAGTGATGTGACAGAGTCGAATAAAGTTAAGGTATTAAAAACAGCGTTGAGCGTTCGCTCGCCACTAATTCGCTATTATTTGTTAGTATTGTTATACGTCAATTCTGTCATATCATTACAGAGAATAAATACCTCGTATAATTGCCATTTCTGAGTTTACATTTTATAAAAGTTTGTTTAATTTTGTATTCGACGCCGCTGGAGTTTCTATGGAGTTATTCTTTTATAAAATTGCCGGTACTTAATTGTCATATCAAATTCGTAGGTAATGGAATGTATTAATTCACGTTACCTTTAGAGCCATTTTGAAATTTAATAATATCGCAAGAAAATATATAATAATCAACGACTCAATGATAGATTCAACGTTGAATATTCACTGGAATTCACTTACAATTTTGCCAAGTATACTGTTAGAAACATTTCTGTATCCTAGCGTTTAGCGTTGCCTCGACTGGCTACGAGTCAGATAGTGTTGATAACATGATGGTTATGTGTGTGATAAACGTTTGCTTCAACTAGTGATGCACGCACTTTCAGTGAAAGGTGTTTTGTGACTATTAATCCTTTTGTTGACCGCATCGTGTGCGTTGGCCAAACTAGGCTTGAAAGTCAAGAATATGAACCAAATGAGTAAATAAAACGACAGGGGCAACCTTTCATACAACCACACTACGATACGTACACCACTACAAAGTATAGTGTTGTATACGTGGATTTCAACGATGATTTCACGTACTGACTGCGCGTACGTACGTAGCAATATTCTATTTGAATTATTCAAATTATGCGTGAACTGGTCAATTGACGACGTGTCTGTGTGCTTATCGTAATGTGGTTGTAAAAAATATTTATAATATATAATGACTCATATGGTGGAAACGTAGCGTTGGAGTGCAATGACGACGTGTTGTCTATGTGTATTGGTGTAATGCTCTTATTTCTCATGGCATCGACGGGGGTATTTGTTATGGAAACAGTATATTGTTTATGGTTGTACAACTTGTTAGTGTTCACTAACGATTCGTATAGTATGTAAGACGTTATTGTCACGGACAATATTTTAACACAACTGGACAATTATGCTGAAAAGTTGACGAAGTGGAGGTACGTGTGAAATTAAGGTAACTTTGGATCATTGTCAGATTTAGGATATACATACGTGTAATCCTAAGCGTCCGAATTGGTCATGAATCGCACGATAATGCGATGTGATTCAGTAGTGTGGTTAAAATTTTATCGCACATGTCTTCAATTATATTCCTATGAGATCTATTGTAATAAATAGATATATGAGTCCTGACCTCTCTTTGTTAATTTGTAATATATTAAAATGCATAGGGAGGCTGGAGATTTTCCCACACCAGCACTACTTCCTGAAGGCTGATCAGATTGTTTGGTCGCACGGTCGTGCTTAGTCGTATCGCATGATCGCCTCAAGGCCAATACGGAGTTGTTTTTCTGAAGATAAAGGCCGATATATGAAGCCTGATTTCAACAGCTGAGTTACAAACTATGTATTAACGGACAATACGTAAATCGTGGCCTATTGGTGTGCCTTTGTATACTTTGTTATCTAATATATTGAAAATGTTCTTAATGTTTTCAAACGATTGTTTAACCAAAGATTTATAACACGGTCGCCGCAAATGGATTGTTACTGGATCCTTGAATGTGATAAAATGTATGTAATCATTTGTAAATGCGTCTGCCCGTCCTCCCCTACTACAGGTGAATACCAATATAGTGGATAAGAAAAAAGAATTTATACAGATTGACGAGATTTAATTTAGAATTACGTACTGTAAGTATATTTACATAAGTACTAGAATTAAATATTTTTATATGATTTGTGTGGAAACACAAATGTTTATATATTACTATATAAATCGGTGCCAACGTAAATATTGTTGTAATTTGTTATGTAGTGATATAATTTTATGATGTATTGTTGACTCTGGTAGCACGTTGTGTTTGATGGCGCGCGCTCGCCGCCGCGTCCGTGTGAGCTTTAACGAATTATGTGCAACTGTTGTTCTATTGGAAATACAAATTGGAAACACATTGTGTCCACATTATTCAACATCAATTTACAACATGCCCCTTTACACATGTCACGTCACGGGTTTACACTGAATGAGGAAACTATACTAAGACGTAAATTATACATTACTATCTTGGCTGGAAATAAAGCAACGAAAAAAACAACGGAAGTTTAATTGCTATTTAGTCCGAAGATTTATTACATTTTGCTGATCTGCAGAAAGAAAATAACAAAGAAAACTAAAATACATTTTTACAACGATTTGAGGCATAAAATCCCCCATCTGATCTAATATAGTTACCATAGCTTATCAACGCCTGTAATACAAGGAGAGTATCACTCGAGCTTCGTCACCCCCGCGTCTAACAGCAACTCCAAACAAGATTACCTCATTGATCAAAATTCAATAATGAAATGGTAAACTACAAAATATAAATTGAAAGCCTAAATTCTTCTTTTATCTATAATATAAAAATGAATCGCTAAATGTGTTGCTAAGCGCAAATCTCGAGAGCAGCTGAACCGATTTCGCTAATTCTTTTTTTAGAATATTCCTTGAAGTACGAGGATGGTTCTTACGAAAGTTGCCTAAAAGTATGGCAAAACAACGTTTGCCGGGTCAGCTAGTAATTAATAAACACAACTTGAAATTATGATTAAAAAAAAAAAAAGAAAATATCTCTACAACGCAGTATCTAATTTTCATTTAGGGCCTGATCGCGCGGAGTCTTTTGTTCTTATTTAAACTTTGGGAAAATAAACATACCTTCAGTCTTTATAATATTTAATATAATATACGGGTAAATCATAAAGTGTCAAAAACCTTGCCGTGCTAAGAATGATTATAAAAATAAAACGGTCTAGCAATCGTCGACTGATTTGAACAATTTTTTTTTGGTATACATTACTGGGAAGGTTTAGAAAGAAATAAAGGACTATCAATCATAGGACTGCACGTCAGAAGTGAAAACTTCTTAGCTTTGCCTTGTAAACATTATTTTATAGATAAGAATTTATTTTTTGGAAGTATTTTTTATTAGAAATTATTTTATCAACGTATTAATTAATAAAAATTTTCATTTATTGCACTTTTTTACAATTTTTTTTTTAAATGATTGTTATCTATATAATATAAACAAATTTTTCACACGCATCTATATGTAGGTACGTGTCGGTCATGCGCGTTCATTGCTTTTTCTCATCAGATAGTGTCCAACGTGTCTAAAGAAGTTTCCACTTCAAAAAAGCGGGCGCAGTCGCGGGTATCATCAAAAATACTTATGTACCAATGTATACGTAGGAGGTGTTTTTGCCGCGGCGTGTCATGTGTGATTCTCGCCATAGGATACTCTGAATGTATCGCTAGTACATACACACTTAATATGTAGTACGAATTTATTATTACGTAAATTGCGCTAATATGATAAATAAATTGTGATGAGATAATAATAATAACAGGCGCGTGTGTCACAAACGAATAACGAATTAGCAAAAACTAATACGAAATATTGTCGTCTCCTGTTCATCCACCAGTCAACAGGGGGTTTCCCCAATCCCACTTTCTTTATAAGGCCATGATCTGTGACTTCAATCGCAATGTTCGGGCTCTGTACGATTGTATTCGTGTAACTGTTGTTCCAAGCGCAATACTGGGGCATTGTTATGTGTGCCGTTGCTCGGCAGCTAGCATGCGCGCAAGTCGGGAGGTAGGCTGGCTTAGTAGAACGGCCACGTCGCCTTGCTCCACGACCAGCCCGTCCTCCAGGACCACGGCGCGATCGTAACTGCGCACTGATGAGATGCGATGCTGCAAATAATTGCAATTAGTTGTCAACGATTATACTCAGTTTTGCGAGTTACTCTTCTATCTCGAGGGTGTGACCACTCAGGAGTAAACATAAAATATAGCAACAAGCTATATATTTTTTGTATATTGTCGACTAGTCACGCCTAAAGACAGAAGTGTGACTTGTGGCGATAAGTATTACCATCTAAGTAATCTTTATAAGATCATTCACGTGCCTGTTTGTCTCACTCACGCACAAGTGATGACTTTGGTGTTGCATGTGTTTATATGCTAAAAACTTACAAATTGAAGAACGTAAGCGTGAGTTTAGTCTTGACCGGTTATTTTCTCTATACGGTGGCAAACGAATATACGGAACGTTTCTATAGTAGCACTGGTACGGAGAAACTCCTTAGGAGGTTAAAGTAACTACAATCTGTCGCAGGAACACAATCTTCTGCGGCTTGTTGCCTGCGGTCTCTAATAAGGATAAGGTACTTCATATTCGGGCTGCTTATTGAATATAGTTGTTTGTTTGCTAGTTGCAATAATATATGGAGGTAAGTTTAACTATGGCTGAAATTAAACTTCATTAGGTTGTTCCTTTACCCAATAGAACCCTATGCCACGAAGGGTACCTATGCTTCGTATAGGTTATAGCTAGTATCCCTTTTATTCCACAATTACAGAGATACTCTGATATGATTTGTAGGCTAGATATTATGAAGTCTATTTATTTAAGTACATATTGATTATAAGTACATATTCATGCGGTGCCGGCAGTAAATAAATAAGTTTTAAAAAGTCTCGATCCATCATAGCGTTTTTACAGGTACTTTTACATATCTGCCATAGTTAGGAGGATAAAAGTCCTTGGGTGGGTCCTGTCTATTAGTATATGAACAGATACATTCATCTATAGGGGACACTCTAGATGAACCAATGAGCTCAAACGAGTGGTTGAAACTGGTTACTGGTTTAGGTAAGTGAATTGAAAAACTGCGATATAGTGGATAGATACAGGCTGGTGGTAAGTTTACAAGAGCCAGGTCTTCTAGGAGCGTAATTACCGCGACTGTGATGATGGTGGTATGTGGCGCTGCAGCTGCGAGCGCGGCGAGTAGTGCGCGCTCTGCTGACGCGTCGAGTGCGGCGGCCGGCTCGTCCAGTAGCAGCGCGGCTGCAGTGCGCGCGTGTAGGGCTGCCCGCGCCGCACATGCGCGCGCCGCTCTTCCGCCGCTCCAGCCGCGTAGCCCGCGTCGAGTGCTGCCTGCGACCGCACCCGCAACGGCGCTGCATTCTGCAAGGAAATCGTGACACTGATACACAACTAGTCTTTTTGTTTAATTTTGTGTTAGCTCAGCATGGCTTCACTTTGTCTGATGGTAAGCGAAACGCAGACGAGCCCAAAACGCAGTACCAACAGGCAAAAGGCTACACTGTCCTGTCAGTTAACGCTGCCATGCTGGATGGACGGAAGAATTGATATCGCTTCGATGGTCGATCGGCTAGGACTAGGACCTGCTACTAAACAGTTACTGTATCCTATGGACGCTTCTATCCCACGGATATTACACGTGCATTGCCGAATATCTAACAATCTCTTCATGCTCTTTTAAAATATGTAACCAGCATAAACTTTTTGTCTATTCCCATAGTAGGCAGATCGAGACTAGAGCATACTGCCTCACTGTACTCATTTCGTAGCTGTACTAACCTAATCCAGCCGGTTGAGAAGTTACGAACTCAAAAAGTCCGACTGCTTTTAAACTCTGCCATATTTCTTCATCTGTGTGAACAGCTAGAGGGTCGAGATTCTCTCGCAGAGTGCCGGAGAAAATGGTGGCTTCCTGAGGCAGTACCACGACTCTGTGGCGAAGGGTGCGCAGGGGAACATGCAGGGTGTCTTGTTCATCGATGAGTACGCGCCCACTGCGGATAGTGGTCGCCGCCACACAAGACAACAGTAATGTTGATTTACCGCTGCCGCTTCGACCACAGATTGCGATCTGAAACGATACATAGCCACATTCAATATGTTGTTAGTTTAAATTTATTACATTTTTAGATTTAATTTACTTTATAAATAATCAAGAGATCATACAAAACGTTAAATTGGATTTAATAAGTTTTCATATTACAAACTTTTAAAATACTAGTAGGTACGAGAACATATTTCCTACCAGGTCTTCACCCTAAACTGTCACATTAATAATTGTATTGTATTTATTATATAGGTATTCCAATATTTAACACGAGCAATTCTTGTATAAATATATTTCATGTACCTATATCGGAAACGGCGCTAAGGATTTGGATGAATTTTTATCGAGATAAAGCTTTCCTATAGTTAAATGGTGTTGTGTCTGCTATTTTAAACTGGTTCACATGTAATAATCTGTTGTTAACTCAGCTAAAACCAAATGCATCAAATTTCGTCTTCCAAATGTGAGTTCTGCCAATACAGAAGTTCTCATTGGGAATAATAAATTAGAATTTGTTAATAACACTGTGTTTCTTGGAATTACAGTTACAATACAATACAAAACAAAAAGTCAAAACATTCAATGTCGGTAGCGCGCGAATGAGCCGCCTGCTGCCATGCCACGCATCGTGGCCGCCGGTGTCGCAAGCAAGGGATTGAAACACAACAAAACCCGTCATATCTTTGGAATGGAATGTCCGATTTCGTTAATTCAAAGAGTAACCTACAGGCATTGAAACAGTCTTGAATACGAAATGATTTATTTGGGTAAGGATTAATACCAAGGTACGAATAATGTGGCCTAGTTTGTACCGGCGTTACTATAGCATATTTTAACATGAAAAAGTAGTTATTGTGACGTAACTGTAATAGACATTGGTATCGCGGACTTTTTTGTAGATATTGATGTCCTCTATAAAACTGTAGTACATTACTTTGCTCCATTGTCAATAGTTTCAGCAGCGTACGCGGTATAAGGATTTTTTGGTATCTTTTTCACACATTATCAAAGTTTTCATACGGATCCCTAACTACTTTCAAAATATTTTATAGCCTATGTTAAGCATTTATATTGTAGCATTCTAATGGTGAAAGAATTTTTGAAATCGTCCCAGTAGTTTTTGAGTTTATTCATAACATACATACAAATCTTTCCTCTTTATAATAATAGTATAGATTGCCTGAAACAGTTCTGTCCTTTCCTGACAATGTATTCAAAAGCACATTAAAAATACTCTCTGTAGAAGGGCTTATTATAGAATTGATGAATATTTAACTGACAAAGATGTCTGGAAATAATTCAGCACAGATTATCTGTCCTTAATAATCTTTAATTTTACCATTTGATATCATTATTGTAATATCTAATTGTCAATTTTAAAAGAGACCTATATTGGCAAGTATTCGGCATTTCTTCATCGCCAATGGTCATTTTCGAAATACTAGTAGATTAAAAAAAGGAAAAAGTAAAATAAGAGAATTAAACAAGATACAATAAGATTATATTTAAAAATGTAAGACGTGTCTAAGTGCCCGCGAGGCCCCAATGGCAAATAAGGAATTTTTATCTTTTTATCTTATTAAGTTAATCCACATATTTCCTGAAAAAGGCGATTTCACACAAAAAACGCATTATGTTTAAACTAGTAAGTTTTTTACATATACCTAGGTAGTTCGCGCAAAACTATGGTTCGGGATGGTGGGCTTGAGTTAGAGTTTTTAATAAATTTTATATCGGTTAATACCGAGTGTTTTGTTGGAAATTTTAAGTAAAAATATACTAGGAAGATCCTAGAATTCCTGTATGGAATGTTGTGTCTGGTAAGAGATTTTAGGTGCCAGCAGCTCTGCACCTAAAAACCTCTAATAAATTAGGTAATAATTAATCATTCTATTCTAGTATATTGAAATTGTAGTACTCGCAATTATTTAATATGTGCATGGTTTGAAATAGTAGTGTGTGTGTGCCTTGGTATGTATTATTAGAAGTAGGTACTTGAAATTGTGGTGATCATATGTTTTAATATTTTCATGTGCACGAGTAGTTTAAAACCTGGGAAGATACACTACACAATACAACAATGATGAAGGATACATGTTTTGATCGTAATATTTTGACATTGAAATTAGTAATTATTACGGCCTGAAAATTCATTGTCACGTCATTTTCAGTATCATTAATGGATAGCCAGGATTCTAATCCAACACCCTCACTGAAAATAAAAAAAAAATATAACGAAAACTTTTAGCCTTGTTCGCGGAGTAAATATTCATATATATATATATATATATATATATATATATATATACACATATATATTATTACATACAAATACATAAATATTTTATACAAAATATCTGGAATGTTGGTAACGTATGTGCTAAGAGGTTCAGATCTGAGCTAGACGAGGGCCAGTCTTCAGCTCTTATTAACGGACTTAATAAGAGCGTAGAACGTTGGTTTCGAGCCAGGCGAGGGTAGTTCGTCTTGAGACCATGTGCAGAGTCTTGCTTGAAAGTCTATGGTACATTTTAATAAGTATTGCTGAGAGGTTACACAACACGAGCCAAGACAGTTTTTTGATACACTTTGGCTGAAGTCTTCACTCCTTTTTCACAAAAATGAAGCTTTGTAACACCCCCCACCAAACCATTACAGACGCAGGAGGATGACCACGTTGTACCTTTTGGACGACTTGGGCGGCTTCTTTAGAACTGTGTGTGTATACTTTGTCTTTTTTGCTTGTAGTAGTGCTCTTCAATCGTGAAATCTTTTTCATTGGTAAAGAGGATATTTCTGTTCCTTTCACCTGCGTATCGGGACAGCGTATTGGTCGATCCACTCTCTTCAACTGTAGGGATTGATTTAGGGCATGTCCTGATTATCGACGATAAGCGGCGAACTTCAGGTCTTGTTTTATTATACGCGACAAAGTCCTAGCGGGAATCTTCATTTCTCGCGATAAGATTTTTTTAATGGGGGTTCTGCGAATTCTGTCTTTAACAGCATTGACAGTCTTTGTAGTTCTAACAGCACGTGGTCGTCCCCATCTTTTTTGGTCTTCAACCGATGAATTATTAGTATATCTGTCTATAGTACGATATACGGCTGATACCAGTTGCGTGCACTCCATATAGGCAAAAAGAAATTGCCTACCCTATCAATTTGATAAATACCATCCGATGTTTCTTAATTCTTAAACATAATTTTTAACTAATATTTCGTATCAAAAACAAAAAATTAAAAACAGTTCCATCTATCGGTATCGGTGCAAGTTATTAAAATAGTACCCGCTACATCGATGCAACATACACTAGCGCCGCAATGGGAGCTTAACGGCAGAGACACAAACTATTTCGGTCTAAATTTACGTATGTGTGCCGCGTTGGTAATACAGATAGTGTAGTGTGCATTCCTGTAAATACATTGTCCACAATAACACAAATAACGTACACAATCGCATAGGATAGACAGTGTCTTTTCAGCCGAACCATGACGTAAATTACCGAAGTGTCGCGAACATTGCAACGTAACTATTTTAAAGAGTAGTTTACTCCATATAATTAGAGTGAAAGAAAGTGCCATTTCTATTTTTCGTATAAAATTGATGTTAAATTTTATTTTGCTTTTAAACTGCCGTCATTGTTTGTTTTGAATCGTTTTGATTGACTTGTGGTAGCAGACAAAATAAGATTTTAAAGTTGATAAAAATTGATAATATTCACTGCGAAAGTTGTTCATGTGGTTTGTGTGTGTGTAGGGAAAATAAATAATGAGTTTTTAAAACTATCTTTCGGTGAAAAAAAAAAAAACAAATGACTGAGTAAGGCTGCTGTACACCGGATTTGAAATTAATACAAACTAAAGGTAAAGTTAATCGTAAGTTTAACGCAAAGCAATATGATTCACATTATTGGCTCACGGGTTGCGTACACACCGCAACCGTTTGTTCTGTTTTCCCTGCCTACTGTTTTCAAACGATAAAACCCTATGGAATGCTATATTTTTTGGTAAGTTAATAGCTTTAAAAAAATTCTGCCTACCCTGTCAAAAATCTCTGTGCACGCCATTGGCTGATACTATGCTTTTGAAGTGTCTTGAATATGACCGACGGCTCCATACCCACTTTCTGCAAGGCAATCACTGCAATCCTATTTTCTTTAATACCCCATTCCATATTGTAATTTGATAATCAACACGAAAAAACAATGTAAAACGGTGGGAAATCAAAAGAAGTTTATAGCATAATAAACGCGTTCCAAATTCAAAATAATTAAAGAGTTGAAAAAAAGAAGATTTTCTATGTATCAGTATTTAGGGCAAGACTATTTATGTATATAAATATTTTTCGTGTATTTCGGAAACAGCTCTAACGATTTAGATCAAATTTTGTATTTAAATAAAGTTATGCTATTTTATAAGATACCTTTTGTCCGGGAGTGATCGAGAGGTTTATGTTGTTGAGAATCGGTTGCGCTCCGGGTTCATGTTGTATGCTAACATTCTCAAAATCTATTTTTCCGCTTCTCTGCCAACCTGAAGGTATAGGACCTGTGAACAAACTTGTATGTATGTAATAACAAGAAATAGATTTCTAGGTAGGTATAGACTTTGTTCACTTACGGTAGGTTTCTAACTATATTCTTATCAATACTGAAGTAGATTAATAAGTACCGGTATGTTGATATTTGTGGTAGTCTATTTTATTCTAATGTTGTATGTATGTCTATACATATTCACGTCAGGTCCCTTGCAGGGTAGACAGAGAGAACCGACCGCCATAAGAGGCGGTCTTTACATACCTCATTTCACTAGTTCATTCAGTAATATTTTGGTTTGAGTCGGTCTTCAACGAGCACAATCGTCTTTTTACCGAGTACGGAGGGTTATGATTTTAATAGGCTATATTATTTCTGTATTTTCATCTGTTATGGTTATTTTGGCAGTAGCAGTAAAGGTCGGATTTGTATGGTTTTGTATAGCTTGATTTGTTGCCGTGTACATTCTGAAGATATGTTGGTACGTTTACGTTTTCATACATAATTATAAAACTACGCCAAGGTCTAACGTAATAACGTCTTCTAAAAAATATTCATTGGACGAGTTGAAGTCAAGTGCAAATCCACCATCTTTATAAATAAACGCATGCCGATGAAATGGTGTAAATAAGACTTCCACGTAGATATATTTTTATCATAAGTATATGTACCTGTGTATAGTTTCACGTTAGGTTCCCTTTTTTTTTTTGACCTGACTATGTAGTTAGTCCCGAGTGGGCTGTTACTACGTCACCGGAATGGAGAGGCGGGCGTGAGGTGCCACAGCCTAATATTTAGGTTCCTTAGGGGATAGGCAGGTCTTTACACATTTCGCTCGCTTCTATAACTTTCGTAGCTCTGTTAATTTTTATATTTTATTATATTTAGGATAACAAACGATTGTACAGAAAATTACTTCATAATATTGCATTAATATTTCGGTGGTTGCACAGCCAGCCTCGTTATCCTAATTTAAAAAGAAGTTGTGTTAAGAAGAAGTTATGTGAGTCATCTTACCAACTACAGAAAGTAGGTATTCCAAAAACTTCAGTTGGAAAATTAGCAAAGCAGGTTAAATCAAATTGCAGATACTATTGAGCTCACATTACGTCAGTCAGAAAGGAAATACAAAATATTATTCTTGAACAATGTTGACGACAGTGCAAATAAATCAATATGTTCGAAGCGATCATTGTGTGCATCAAAGGAGCACGTTCCCCGCACTGCTTAGTTATGCACACTTTGGATTCAAAAAGACGAAAAGTCTAGTAAATGTCTAGTCTAGTGCTGCACGTACGGCCCGATCTGTTGACCCGGCAGCCGATAATAAAGTTGGTTATTTATTTCATAATCAAATTTGCTACAAGATACGTGGGGTACTCATAGCGCAAAAAAAATTGTTCTATAGGTAAATATTTTTTTCTTATAACTTTTCAAAGTACTCTCCCCCAGCCACTATACAAAGTTTCATGCGTCTGAATTAGGGTTCTGAAATACTTTTTGCTCGAACGCTGACAGTGCATCTTCCAGCGACGAAAATAGTATCCCTTTGAGCAGATTTTTTATTTTCGGGAATAAAAAGAAGTCACACGGTACTAGGTCAGGGCTGTAAGGAGGGTGACCAAGAAGTTTGACCGACGTGCTGTCCAGGAAGTCCCTTGATTTTAGCGCGGTGTGCATGGGCCCATTGTCGTGGTGGAGCAGCAGTAGCCCGCGTAGTCATGTGTTTAGTCGCTTGTTGCTCACAACAGAGACAACTTCTGCCAAGCATTTGGTAGTATACCACTCGGCGTTGATGCTTCTTTGGTTCTGTAAAGGAATTGACACCAGGATCGCTTCACTTTGGTAGACGTTGATACGTTTTGAAACACCCAAACCGTCGACAGGCGCTTCGTTTCTGGATCGTATCGATAAATACAGGACTGTAATGATGTAAACACGCCGAGACGAGCCTGCTTCAAATTTGTTTATCATATCACAGCACCATTCTACCCAGACCTGCTTCTGAGCAACGGTGAGGTTGTGCGGCACCCAGCGTGAAACTATCCTCCTCACGCGAAAATGCAAGTGTAGAATCTCGTGAAGGCTTCCCGATCCAATCTGCAGTATGTGCTGAATCTCCTGATACGTAACTCGCCTATTGTCTTGGATTAAATTTTTCGCTGCTAGTACGTTTTCTTCCGTAACAGCTGTCAAAGGGCGACCACTTTTTTCTTCATCCCCCAGAGTTAGTCGACCGCACTTGAATTCGTTATAACAACGATACATGGTGGTCTTGGAAGGACCTTCATCCATAAATGCTATTTGAAGTCTATCGTACGATTTGTCCACTTGAAATCTAAAAAATCATAGCGCGATAATGTTTCCGGCGCAGATTTATTTTTCAATGAGACACGATAATTTAAATTAGATCGCAAAAAATATGGAGGGAAATTTTGAAATTGGAACGTACCTATTTTTACTTATAAATAATCATATTTTAAAATAGATTATAACTAATAGTCTCTCATACATAAAAACTTTTTTCACAATACTTTCTGAGTGGCCGTGTATATTGTACAATGACATTTGATCCATTGGAACATTTAATTCATGCAATGATCAACCATTAAAAAGATAAATTATAACAGTAGATTATAATAAAAATAAATGTAGTTTTCTTGAGCCGTAGTCACACATCATTACCAAATAATGACATGTATAAAAATTATGTGTGACATATAAATAAAAACCGACCTTTATTTTTATTATAATCTACTCAATATTATTTATTAGTTCATAATTTATAATAAATACCTACGATGAAGTTTTATTTATACCTTTTCAGTGAGATTTTTTTGTCGTATAGCTGGGTTTTAGATTCAAATTGATTTTTTTTACATACATATAACCATACTATTCTCCTCAACCCCGTTGAAAACACCCCTTCATATGCTATTTGAACTATTGCAAATTGTATTTGGTGTATACTAGTTTAATATATAGCATCTATGTAGGTTAAGGTTTTCATTCTAGACAAGTTTGAAAACTAACATTCATCCCTGTAGTCCTCTTGGGGCACTTGTGTGTCCCGCAGCAGGCGTTCAACAGCGGCGAGCTGCAAGTGTAGGTCGGAGCGACATTTGGCGAGGTGTGCTAGGTACACGGGCAGCAGCAGCGCGTGCGCTGCCGCCAGGCCTGCCGCCGCCGCGCCGTGCCCGCACGACAAACACACGCCTAGCGACACGGTCACGCTGGCAGCGCCCACTAGATCCTGGATAAAAACAAAAACTTGAATAGTCACAAGTTACGTGTTTGCTCCAGGTTCTATTAGTAACTTCAGTTCAGTTTTAAGAGAGGCAGGGCGCATCGAAGCAGCCTGTGGAAGTACCTCGACGTCACAGAAAACAGCAGCCAAATAACAACTTCCTGGAGGGTTGTTGTGTCCCTGCGAGTGAGTAAGGTTACCAGTAAATATTAAGAAGTGGCATCGCGCGAGCGATACTCAATGTATTACAAGCTTTCATTTGTAGGTTCATTGGAAGGCTACGGTAACCACTTTAACGTAACGTTACGCGGGCCGTATGCTTGTATGTCTGCAACCCCGTATGAAAAAAGTTGAAGGCGTTCATGTGGCTGATTATAACTGTAGTTGTAGCGTTGAGTTTTTATGAGGACCTTTAGGAACGTTAGATCTGTAGACTTGTAAGAATGAGGACGTCTGTTTCATAAAAGATTAAATACAGTACGTTACGTTAAGTACATTTCTGCGGACATAAAGCTAAAACAATACCTAAGCATCAAGTGATGGTACCCTAACCTACAGCGGCGATGAAACAATGGATGTGTCATATCTTACCAAAGCCAGTCCTAGCCAGCGATTGGCAGCGTTGAGAAGCAGCAAAGCGTTATGGTTGCGATCGAGCCGGCGCAGGAAGGCAGCGCGCATGTGCGCCTGTAGGTGGCCTGCGCGCACTGTGGATGCGCCCACGCTCGTCTCTGCCGCCAGAGAAACTACACCCGCCGCACTATAAGCCTCTGCGTGCTGGATTTGTCTGTTAAATGTCATCAATCATACCATCAAAATAGTACACTCCGAACTGTAGCACCGTAGGCCGAAGGATATATTAACGTTTGCGGCCTATTGGCCAATTCGGGACTGTTTACTAAAGTCAAAGTTCTCAACACGTTGACGCGGGGTGTCATCCTAGTGCACCAACGGCACGCTATCTTTGCCACGATTGTGCACTCCATAGGACCCCTTTGCATTGTAGTCTATGTGCCGAGAGCTTTAATCGAAATAAGTACCTACCTAAGTAAAGTAGTTATAGGTAGCTCTTCTAATAGATACTTATTCATGTATGAAACACGTATTTATATTCGCAATTAATAGCTAGTTCATATTTAAGGTTAGTGTTGTTTTATCTTTAAATTACGTTATAGTCATAATTAGTAGTTATACGAGTATATCGATATTACTTTAGTAGATATCTTACGCAAAGGCTTTTCCAAAGCATAGATGTGGCGAGTTACCATAACTAAATTGATTGTGTTTTATCAGATGTCAGGAGCCTTAAAAACCGGCAAGCGTGCATAAAAAGAGCAATAAATGCTAAGGAAGCGAGTGAGGTTTGTAAGGATCACGTCAAGTGGCGCTCGGTTCTGTTTGACTACCCCGCGAGGTATTTGGCGTGAAGTTATAGATAGATAGTTGTGGCATAACACTTTACTATATCCTACTTTACTATTTCACAGTTACATGAATGTGAATTTCACGGTTCGTCGTGCTTATTTACTTACTACTTGATGTACCTAGCGTTACAGAGATAGATGGATTGCAGTCCGAGATAAAGCAGCAGGGCGGGCAATAGCGCCAGTAAGCTCCACGGCGCTACCACCGCGTTCACCAGCATCGCCGCGCTGCACAACAGCGCCAACTGCGCCCAGCGGCTTAAAGCTATTGGCAGCTTCTGAAGTCATATGAAATATAAAGTTTCAAACGGGATCCAATCGAGGTCAGCTTTTTTTATACAGGTACAACGTTGGAAGGTATACAAGCATACCGGTCTATCTGATGTAAAGCGGTTACCGTAGCCTATGAACGCTTGTAATACACATTAAGTAACACTCGCGCGATGCCTTCTCTGCTGCTAACATAGCAACTCCTTAGGAGCTTACTGGTGACCTCAGTCACACGCAGGAACACAACAACTCTCTAGGGAGTTGTTATTTTGCTGCGGTTTTCTGTCAAGTGGAGGTAGGTACTTCACTAGACGGGCTGCTTTGATGCACCCTACCTCTCTTAAAATTAAACTAAGCTTATTAGTAGGCAGGGTCTACATAGAAATTATATCATCAAAACGCTAATATAATAGAATTGCAGAGTTGCAGCGGTAGCAGTGAGAGTGGTAACGTGCGAGCTCCTTTTTTTTGCGAGCATACCTACATAGGCTAACGTGCATATATATTTACATTATACAGGTGGTATGATTGTTTGCCACTCAACGTAGTGGACATACACAACGTCAAGCGACATTTTATGACAAACAACACAATTGACATTCATTGTAATCGTAAACGGTATAAGTAATTTGTCTTACATTGAAACATATCAGACATTATCTTAAATTCATGCATTTAAAATTATACAACCGAGTGGAGTTTTTCACTGTTTCACATTCCGGGTATAACGATGGTCAGCTGTTTAGAGTGGGGCATAATGAGTTTCTAGTTTTTATATGCCTTGTATGCCTTCCGACGTATTTTAAACTACGTCGGAAGGCATACAAGCATATGGCCCACTTGATTTAAAGTGGTTACCGTAGACTATTAACGCTTGTAATATATTACGCATCACTTGCGCGATGCCTCCTCTGTTGCTTACACAGCGACTCCTTAGGAGCTTACTGGTGATCTCACTCACACGCAGGAACTACAACCCTCTATGGAGTTGCTATTTGGCTGCGGTTTTCTGTGAGGTGGAGGTACTTACCCAGGCGGCCTGTTTTGATGCGCCATACCTCTCTTCAAAACAGGGTGCATCAAAGCAGCCAAGACATGTTTATGCACACAAATGTTTGTGTTGTGTGGGAACCCACGACCGTTGGTGTCTAAGTCGCGTCATTCACGACTGAGCTACCGAGGCTTGCGAACATCACATCACGTAGCTTATGACACTCCAGGAATAAACTAACGACACATCACACTTTAAAATTGGTCAAGCCGTTCAGGCTACAATAGATAATGGGTTCCTAGTGTTCAAGATTACTTTCACCACATATTAATACGGATGTCACATCACATAACCTATGACACTCTGTATATAGAGGAATCAGCGACACCTCACACTTCAAAATTGGTTAAGCCGTTTAGGCTACAGTAGGGCATAATGGATTTTCAAGTTTACTTTCACCACATATTAATGCGGATGTCACGACACATAGGCTATGATACTAAATGATACACTGGAAAATTAGTCAAGCCATTTAGGCTACAGTAGCACGCAATGGTGTTATTGAACATAGCGATATTGAAAATAAGAGCAGTGGTAGCCCAGTTGATAAAGAAACAGGCTATTAACCGGCTGGTCTCCAGTTGGAATCCTGGAGTGGACATGAACGAGGGTCATTTGAAAAGTTCTTAGCCTAATATACTTAATGAAACCACACGATTTTGAGTTTATTTTTATTTTTCAACATACTCTCCTCCGAGCTCAAAACACTTTTTCCATCGACCCGGTAAGGCTTCAATACCCGTTTTAAAAAAATCTTCGTCTAACTCCTCAAAATAAGCGTCAACGGCGGCTATGACCTCTTCATTTGTAAAAAAATGTTTACCACCTAAAAATTTTTTCAGTTTTGGGAACAGATAAAGTCGGACGGTGCTAAATCCGGTGAATATGGGGGATGAGGTAACAATTCGAAGCCACATTGATGGATTTCTGCCATGGATTGCACAGAGGTGTGAACGCGCGCATTGACCTGATGAAACAAGACTTTTCTTCTCAATAAACCTGGACGTTTTTCTTTGATTTCTTCTCTCAAACGACGCAACAGGTTGCAATAGTAATAGAATTTATTGTTTCAACCTTTTTTAAATAATCCACGAGAATTATACCCTTTGCATCCCAAAAAACGGATGCCATGACTTTGCCCGCCGATAAAACCACCTTTGCCTTCTTTCCATTATTTAGGGCGATCCTGCTCTTTTCCATTATTTCGACTGTTCTTTTGTCTCGGGTGTATTGTGGTGAACCCAGGTTTCATCCATGGTTATAAATCTTTCAACAAATTCTATTGGGTCAGCTTCATATAACTCTAAACAGTCGCAAGAAGTTGTGAGTCGGTTGTGTTTTTGTTCCACTGAAAGCAGTCGCGGTACCCACCGCGCAGACACCTTAGAGAATCCAAGTTCAGTAGTAATTATATGATGTGTTCGCTCAGATGAGATGCCTACAGATGCCTACAGTCTTAGCTATCTCCTCGACAGTCAATCTTCGATCAGATAAAATAAAATCACAGAATTTTTCTTTGTTTTGATCAGTGGATGCAGTCGAAGGCCGGCCACTACGGGGCTCATCTTGAATGGTCTCACGACCACGTTTAAACTCTGCCACCCAGTTTTTAACAGTCGCATACGAAGGAGCGGACTCACCCAAAGTAGCAGACATGTCTTCATGTATAGCTTTTGGAGTTAAACCATTCAAATTCAGGTATTTTATCACTGCACGATGTTCAATTTTATCCATTTTCAAAAATAGCTCTGACTTGACTTACGGTATCACGTGTAAACGAACAATGAGTTACTGTGAATAAACTAAACTGTGCATACTTGTTGCTAAATAATGTAACTACAAAATGAGGGTAGTTATAAAAAAAACCAATGACTTTAACCATGTTAGGCTAAGAACTTTTCAAATGACCCTCGTACCACTAATTTCGTGTTTTCGAATTTACGTACATATTTGTAAATCAAGCAACGGTAAACTTTACCACCGGTGAAGGAAGTGCTTCCTTAGTCCCTACCTCCGCGAGGAAAGTGCTTCCTTAGTCCTTAAGATGTTTTCTTGAACTGCCTTCCTTCATTTCCCTGAAATTATATTTCGAAAGACGTGTGACCTGACCTAAGAAAGGTCAGGTTTTCCCTCTGGGTTATGGAGGTCTGCCGGCAGGTGCACTAAGTAAAAATTAGTATCTTCGCCAAATCCTTAGGCTTAGGTAGCGAATCCTGCTAATCTCAATGGAATAGGAAACGGGATAACGCTAGGCAGAAGAAGAAGCGATATCGAGGATGAAATTATATTGGCAGCAGTTGCTCTTTATCATGCAACATGGAAAAAATGACAACAGATGTTGCATACTTTTCTGTTTTATAAAATCTGTCTGTAATCGAAAGTCCAACCTTATCGATGACTTGTATATCTGCGGAAAATCGGTGTAGGTGAGCGCCATTTGGTGTGGCATGATGGCGGTGTAGAGGCGCGTGCAAGGTGGCGTGCAGTAGGCGGTCGTGAAGTGCGCGTCTCGCGCGTGCTCCCGCCGCTGCGCTGCACGCCTGCGCTGCGCCGCTCGCGCACGCTCCCAGGGCACACCACACGCCGTACATGCGCACGCGGTCCCACATCTGAAACATAATTTTTTTCCATTTAGATAGATAGATATACATCTATACATTTTCATCATCACTACATAATAATGAAGTGTTGTTTAGGCTAATCTCAAAAACTATTGCACGGATCTTCACAGGTTTTTACAGGTTTTTACTAATAGGAAGAGAGATAAGCAGGTTAAATGTTGTTTTTTTCTACTATGTAGATAATGTTTCTTTGCAAATATTCATTCAGTGAGTAGTAGCAGTTAGTAGCTGATGATATGTATAAGTTTTTGTTAGTTTTTTTTTTAATGTGTAAATAAATATTTTTTAAGATATTATAAGAGACTAGCGGCCCGCCCCGGCTTCGCACGGGTGGAAATTTATTTTTAAAACATTTTGGGATAAACGAAGAGTAAATGTATCTTTAGAGAGTTTTTTAAATAGTTTTTCTTAAGTAGCTTTTTTCAGACAAATTGCTTTAAGTGGTACGTACTTAGTGGTATTTAGTTTTTTATTAGTTTTTATCCATAACCCTAATTACAATCGGAAAGTTAATTTTTTATTTATTTATATTGTTTTTAGTTTAATTTTTACATTTCTTTTTTACATTTATTTTAATATATATAACATATATTACGAGACTTTATATTAATTTAATTTAATAGGTTTTACTTTTTTAGTTTCCAATATGTCTACCTTAAGGCTATATATTGGCTGTGGTATTCGTAGATGGCAACAAAATATATTGATTTTTAGGAATTCTACTCGAGAAAGTGCAACATATAATTGGCTATGAGAAAAGCATTCTTCTCTTAGGTCGATGCCAAAGATCGAGAAAGTTTGTCCCTGGGATTTATTTATTATAAGGGCAAACGATACCTTTACAGGAAACTGTAACCTTTTAAAAGACATGGGCAAATCTGTTGGTATCATCGGGATCCGCGGAATGTGAGCTAGCTGTCCGGCCGTGGGACCGGTGATGATTGTTGCTATAATCAGATTGTCTCGTAATTCCTTTATCAAAAGCCTTGTGCCATTACACATATTGGGAGGGCTTAAATGTCTCAACAGCATAATGGGAGTACCTACTTTTAATTTCAGTTCGTGTGGTGGCAAGCCGGCGGGATAGAGAGAATTTAAAAATTCTTGTAGATAGTGCACTGTATCTTAGATATTGCACACGTTATCAATAGATTTGTAACATTTAAAATTACCTGGTATTTTTTCAATGATCATTTTGTTTATCTCATTTACTGAGCTGTTTTTCGGTGAGACGATCGCCCTCGAAGAAGCGAGTGAAGTATGTAAGGACCGCGTCTTATGGCGCTCGATTCTCTCTACCTACCCCGCAAGGGACTTCGCGTGAAGATATACATACATACATACGATCGCCCTCGAATAGAGCCAATCGAAATTTCTTTCTGTAAGATGTTCGATGTCGGGATAGATTGTCTTTATAAGGATTTCTAGACTGTGAACAGTTTGAGCCAATTCATTATCTAATAATACTTGGAGGCTATGTGCAATTGGAGATGGTAATTTTGCGCTTCCAAGTTTAAGTAATTTTTGTGAGAAATTGTCGTTGCCGTCATTACTTAAACGTGCTCTCATATTCGTGCGCAAATTGAGAGTTTCAATTGATTGCCACAAAGGCGATGATTTGAGGCACGCTTTTCTAAAAGAACTTTTTAACTGGAACAGAAAAAATGTGGTATGTTAAAAAAGTCAAAACATTTAATGTCGGTAAGGCGCGAATGAGCCGCGCGGGTACCTATCTCATAGATGTGCGCCGCGCCGCCCGCTGCCACGCGCCGTGGCCGTCGGTGTCGCAAGCAAGGGTATTGAAACACAGAACAAAATCCGTAATATCTTTGGAATGGAATGTCCGATTTCGTTAATTCAAAGAGTAACCTACAGGCATTGAAACAGTCTTGAATACGAAATGATTTATTTGGATAAGGATTAATACCAAGGTACGAATAATATAATAATATAGTATAGATAGATAACGGCATTAAAACAATGAAGGGAAAATATCAATTAAATCGGTAGAATCACCGACCAGATATTACGGTACCATAAGGAGTTCGTGTTATCGTTTTAAATAACGAACCCTATAGTTTAAAAAAAAATTAAGGGTTTTCTTAAATCTTAGACAGAAAATACTTGTCGATGGCTATTGCAATATACAGGTTGTTTTTTTTTGCTAACCAGTCGTTTGATTAAACCTGGTGTTAAGTGTACAGTATATTATTAGGTTATTTGCAATTTTAACGCACGAGTTTAATATTCTATATGAATACTAAACTCATGCATTAACCTTCTCACTACTTTTCCTTCTTAGGGTTATCGCATTTCCTAATCCATTAGGATCGGCGGGGCCGGCTACCTATGCATAAGGATTTGATGAAGATACGATGATTTTTACTTGGAGCAACTAGCGTCAGACCTGTACAACCCAGAAGGATAAGCAGACCTCTGTTAGGTTTAATCTCATCACTACAATACAAAATCTATACGACTTCCCAGTTGACGTCTAATAGGGTCGTAGATAATTGGTCCTATCATAATTAATAAATCATAGACAAAATTTAATAATTTAAACTTAATCTTTTCATATGGGATTTTTTTTATACTACGTCGGGAGGCATACAAGCATACGGCCCACCTGATGTAAAGCGGGTACCGTAGCCTATTAAAGCTTGCGATATACTTATTAAGTATCACTCGCGCGATGCCTCTGGTGGTTACACAGCAACTCCGTAGGAGCTTACTGGTAACCTCACTCACACGCAGGAACGCAACAACCCTCTAGGGAGTTGTTATTTGGCTGTGGTTTTCTGTGAGGACCTCTCTTAAAATTTATATCAATATACATTTGTATGTATATCTAATAATTTAATTGGGTTTACTGTTTCCATTTTGGAGAATTATATCTATATCTAATGCGGCGGATTATATCTATATCTAATATGGCGGATTTCACGGCTACATCTGCATGGTGTTTTAACATTTTATCTAAAGTGTTTTATTTTTGTTTTATATAAATGTTAATTTACAAAAGTCACGATTCGGGAATTCGACTGAACCGAAAGATGGAGATGAAAAGAGAATTCAAGAGAGGTAGGGCGGATCAAAGCGTCTGGGAAAGTATACCTTAACGTCACAGTAACCCGCAGATAAATAACTCTCACTTCCTGGACGCTTGCTGTATTCCTGCGAGTGAGTGAGGTTACCAGAGAGCTCGTAAGTGTTATGTTAACAGTTGGCAACGCGTGAGTGGTACTCCATGTACTAACCTTTTTACATCAGGCGGGCCGTATGCTTTCATGATTCCCGACGTCGTCGTATGGTTACTACATTACTAATTACCTACTTTGCTGCACAACATCCCTCTAGGGAGTTGTTATTTGGTTGCGGTTTTCTGTGAGGTGGAGGTACTTCCCCAGACCGCCTGCTTTGATGCGCCATACTTCTCGTAAAACATCCAGACCAAGACAAACAGACATGTTCATGCATACAAATGTTTGTCTTGAATCGAACGCACCAGCAGCGTTGGTGTCAAAGTCGCGTCATTTACGCCTGTGCCACCGAGCTGATCAAAAAAAAAAACCTACAGGATAGTTGTATTCCTGTGTGCGAGTAAGGTCTCCAGTAAGCTCCTAAGGAGTTGCTGTGATAGCAGGCATTGAGCAAGTGATACTTGAATTCTTGAATGGAATTCGTAACAGCTAAGAAAATACTTTTCGTACCTCGTGGTCGTCAAGCGGCTCCGTTGCGTTGTCAGAGACTGTACGAGTCAGCCAATAGTCTGCGGCGAGCGCGAGTGCTTGCGCCATAACCGCAGCCGTGTAGTACCCCGTGCTCCACCAGCCGCAAGCACTGGCATACACCCACCATATTGACCACTAGACAAATTCATAATGTCAGATTACCATATCACTTACCTACCAACCTGGCAAGTATTTATTTCTAGAAAGTGTTAAAGTATATGAAGCTCGAGAGATCATTACAAGCTTAGTCTAAGTCTAGTCTAAGTCGTCTACCGGTTTTATAATAAATGCCGCTTTGTCGGGGTGTCTTATCAAGGAGTCACAAAGCTTCGATTTTGTGAAAAAGGAGCGAAGACTTCAGTCAAAGTGTGTCAAGAGACTATCTTAGAACCGTGTTGTGAGACCTCTCAGCAATAATATATTTTGAAAAAATGTACCGTTGGGCTTTCCAGTAGGACTCTGCACCTAATCAGAAGGCACAAAGTACCCAAGCCTGGCTCGAAACCAACGTTTTGTAGATACTTTATAAGAGCTGAAGACTGGCCCTCATCTAGCCCAGATCTGAACCCCTTAAATTAAAATTATGGTCAGTTTTAGATAACATGAATGTAACAGAACTTATGGTCGGACTAGGTATGTTATTTAGACAATTTCGTACCTCATGGATGTCATTTTCTGTTTTTTCTTTGACTTCAGGCTTCGCTGTGTTGGTGTCAATCCCATTCGATGTAATCGACGTATATGTTGACTCAACTGCCGACTCGTCAGCTACATCTATGTAAAAACCAATAATATGTTACGAGTATTTTGTGTGTCATACATTATAGGGGAAGTTTTCGTAATATCCCCAAAAATTAGAATTATAATTTTGTTGATATATTTGTGTTTCGAGGCTTCCAAAGGCGTGCATGTGCATGTTCATGTGTAAGTAAAAACTTCCCTAAACGTCGCGTTACCGAACAAATATCATATAGCCTCCAGAAAAGAGTACGTTTCTAAAGGAAAAGATTCGAATAAAGTTTTCTGTAGTAACATTTGGGCTGAAGCTGCATGCAGCTGAAGAAACCAGCAGTGATAGGTTTAAAGCTGGGAGAATTGGCGAGGAGCTGAGAGAATTTGCCACCCTTTGTGTGGCATTATACAATGAAGATCCATAGAAGGTTTGTATAATGGGTTGTGTTCCAAGGAGTTGCTTGATATGATGCTAACTGATTTTATCAACAAAACTACACGTACTGTTTGCAGTTGTCAGGACATTAATCCCTACACCTTGAAACTGCAAGGTTCGCGTACTGTGTGGTTATAGAGTTTTATTTCGAGAGAAAAAGAGCTGTGAAGTGAACTTTCTGAGTGAAATGTAAGGACGAGTGCGAGGCGCAGAGGTCCATTAAAATGCATGAAATGCGCACAAGTGACGCCATTGGAAATTTATATCTGTTAGTCCGGTTATAAAAAAAAAAAAAAAGTCCAGTTATTTCATAGCTGTTGAGAGAGAGAGACAGTTGAGAGGTGTTACCTCTTTCTAAAGATGAAAATAAGTAAAATGTAATACCATTCGTGTGATTTTCTTCGTTGTGTCCATCTGACTCGTTACTCAGCAGCCGACGAAGTGTACGCGGTGTCCACCTGTAATTATGCGAAGTTGATTGGCACTTTTGTTTATGGAAACGCACAGAAGATAATTTCCGTATTGACTTTTGTACTTTGACGATGCAAGTTTTGCAGATGTATATCTAGAATTTGTCGATTAGAAATAAATCTATTAAATGCTTGCAGTACTGTGGTTTGCATATTTTCATGCGAAAGAGAAATCTAGGTGAATTTCTCTTTTGCCTCATAGGCGAGTCGAATTTATAAGGAGCTCTATACTCCCTTTATATACTATAACAGCTAGGAACTTAATGAGGCATTTATTTTATCAAAGCTAATGTACTGTCAGTGCAACTTGATACGTGGCAGCCGTACAAAAAGTTATATTTATAAACCTGGAGAGCGTGCGATGTGTCCGTGGCCGCAGTAATCGCCGTAACAAACTTGCCTCGCGCTGGAGTGCTGCATTGGAAGCGTCCGCGCTCACCGCCCGGCGGATTTCACGGCTCCATCTGCATGGTAATGTCTTAAATATCATAATTGTAATTACTTCAAAGCAGCCAAAGCCACTTCCTGGGGTTGGTCCAACTAAGTTGGAGCAAGGTCTGGCGAGTACGGAGGATGGCGTGTGGTTTCTAACTGCAGCTCCTGTAGAGTTACAACCGTTTCTCGTGCAGTGTGAGGTCTTGCGTTATCATGGAGTAATAATGGTGAAGATCGATTCACGAGGCGGGACTGTTTCACTACTATTATTCAAAATTCGGCACAGAAAACATCTGCTGTTATTGCTGGGCCAGACCTGAGAAAGCTATAGTGAATAACGCCATGAAGAGACCACCAAAAACCATTAGCTTTTTATTGGTAGGTAAGCGTTGCTTTATGGCACTGTTGCAGCTTTTGACCTGGGGTCAGCCATTGCATTTTTCGCTTACGGTTATCCCAGGTCCCAATTCGATCCAATATTCATTCATTTCTGTACCGATTCAACAAGGCAACACAAGTTACCAGAAAGAAACGCGTGTTTCTAAACTTCATAGGTATTATGTGAAAAAAGTTTCACTCGAAAATCTCACACCTTGAAGGTTTAATGTCAACTCAAAGTATCTATTTTATATCATACCTTATTGTGTGTAAGCGAGCTATCTTGCTAGCCAAGATGCATCAGTCATCATCAGTGCATCAGCACAATAATGTGTCATGCTAGCAGATGTGCATTGATAGCGAAGGTGGCAAAAGCGTAGCGTCGCTTGTTACCAACTGCATACCGCGCGAGTCGGCATTTTCAGTCGCAAAAGTGTAATGATGATGCACAATATATATTTTTTTTACAGTTATGTATTGACGGTGAGGCGAACAGAGTTGTTTACAGAGTTGCGTTGACCACAAACTCACTAGTCGCTAGCTGATGCTGTTACGGGTCGACATCTTGGGAAGCAGCTCATGATTAAAATGTTCTATAAACATATGTCTTACTTGCAGTTGTGCATTGACGGTGGAGGCGAGGAGAGTTGTCTAGAGAGCTGTGGTCGCGGCCGTAGCGTCGCTCGCCGCCAAGTGCTGCCCGCGCGGGTCGGCATCTCGGGCAGCAAATGCGCGCCGGCCGCCTCACTGATACCGATCTAGAACATATGACACAGGCATCGCTAGGGCATTACATCAGCGGGGGTGTTCACATTGCCGGAAAGTCACATTTAAAACGAATTCGAAAAGTTTTCACTCAGTTTCCATTCATTTTGGCAGCAGCAGCATAACTTATCAATTATGGCTTTCCGAGGCAATGTAAATAACCCGCTGATACCTATTTACACACATGTATACCATTGGACTATTCAAAACGTTATTAGCATGGAGTGATATGGAAAATGTTTTTTTTTTCCGAGTACATTAGCTACTCGTAGCAACACACAAGTGATGTGAACATTTATGAGCTACAGAAGTTGCTGTCTACCATGCGGTCGGTAGCTTCTAACCTGAATAAGAGGAGACAATGGCATAAATGTTTTAAGATGAGATTCGTAATATAAGGCAATATACCATAGCGTCGTCAGAACTGCATTGTTGGAATCTTGCGCGGCTGAGAGCTCGTCGTAATCTGTCTCGCTCTCGAGCCGAACCACCAGGCGGGCCGGCGCCGATCCGTGCTGCGGCCGCTCGCGCCGTGCCCGCTAACCGCGCCCAGCGAGCCAGTGCGCCCTCGCCGCCGGTTCCAGCGCTGGCGCGCCCGTATCCACACACGCGCCCATCTTCCATCGCAACAATCTTTTTAACAAGAGGAAAAAATAACTTACGACCAAAAGTAAAGCGCTTTAAAAGAGTAACAAAAACAGTCAAATAGATATTTACATACAACCTATTAACCTGTCAATGTGTACATAGGTCTAACTTCCTCGTACCATCTTTGTAAGAAAAGTATTTTTAAATGACTGATGAATGCTCCATTGCCTCCAATCCAATCAAAAAAATCCAATGAAGTATAGTTAACTTCATTGTCATTCTTATTTTATATTTCTAACTAGGTGGATCTGATTTCGTTTGTGTGGTTGATCAGTCATATCCAGAGATTCATGAACACTGCGTCATATAGGATCTCATAATGCAGAGCTCAAGTAACCTAACATCGTACATTTGACTATTGAAAGATTGAAACTGTCAAAACGTAAAGGCGCTAAAAGTGAATACAAGAGAAGTTATTTTAACCGTAGCACATATTTCAATGTCATCGTATATGAAGAGCGATATCGATGTATCTATCTTTGCTCCAAGTCGTCTGTGCCAATTCATGGAGAAAACTATCATTATATATTAATTCTTTAATTTCTGTATATTATATTGACTACAATCTGCATAGTGTGTCACATTTATTGTGCCTATATGAAATGTTGCTTCTATTTCGTTTCTGTCCATTGCATGCATTTAACTATTCGTGAGAACGAAAATATAAAATAGATTACCATATCAGCATAATGCATTAGTTCCAGTCTATTTGTAGCTACGATGACAGTGCGGCCGGCACGCACGGCAGGTACAAATGCACGAGCAACAATGTGCCGAGCGAGCGTGGTGTCCAACGCGGCGAGCGGCTCGTCGAGCACTAAGAGCCGAGCTCTCGAGTACAGCGCACGCGCGACGCACACTCGCACTCGTTGGCCTCCGGATAAAGGAGCTCCGTGGCTACCAAGATGAGTAGCGTCGCCTTCTGTGTATTTGAGACCACAAACTAATAAACCACTTGCCTGTGCATAAAGACACCCCTCACTCACTAAAACGAAGTGTTTTAGCACTTAAATATCTCAACAATTCGAGCCTACTGATCGTTGGATGATTTACCCAAATTTTATATTATTATATTATTATTATATTTTAACCAAAAAGCCGATGTTGATCCGCGAACTAGCCGATAAGAGCTGTGCATTCTACTTTGCATTTGCTTTATTAAAGCTGGTGACATGCTCATTTTTTTACTCCATTTCAAAAGTACTTGACAAACTGTGTAAACCGGGAGAGAGCCTGGAGATCCGTAATACAGGCTTCATGCCTAGCATGGACTCCAGACTCTCGCAAGGTGAGTTTCAAAATAAACAATGTAACTTTTACTTAAGAAATTGGAACCTTTGTGAGAAGTGAATAAATTATTATTATTTTATTTTAATTCAAGGGTATTATCCCGGTCATTTGATAGGCTTGCGCGGGGATAAGGATCCAACGCGTAGAGGCCCCTTTGAGAAGCTTGATGTAATGTTGTATAGCCGCCGTGACCTTGTCCAGGGGATATCTATGTGACAATATACCCATGAACCAGGTCACGGCAGGTATTGGGACTATTGCAAATGTGCTGGAAATTATTGGGCTATTAAAATGAGGTCTGGAGGGATTATTAGTACTGGGCTATTACAGAAGAGGGACGGACACCTGCCATAACTATCATATCTGACGTTACATCCGGCAGGCGGTGACTCACCACTCACTGGATGGACCCTCGAAATGCCAGAGAAATTCGGCCGGGGACAACACCGGTGTGAGTGACTCAGGGGTGTCGAGAGGTGTGCTGCGCTTTCTCCGAAGTTACTCGCGGCGTTATGCCCTTTAACACTTCCACCCCTGGAGCATATCACCTGATAAAGTAATATGCTCTATCGACTCCTCTCTGGACGGCCAATTAAGGCAAGCCAGAGCTGAGAGTCCTGCGGGCCTTCTTGACTTACACTCCGACCGACGAAGACACGCCTTAGACGAAGGCCCTGATCGACTCTCTGGAGCACTCGGGTACCCGTGGTGTCGCTACGCACCAACAGCTCGCCACAAGCTGCCCTGCGGGGTTATTATTATTATTATTATGAGGCTCTTGATATAGTTAGTAGTAGATGGAAGCGCCCTGAAGACTGGGAGTGGGAAGGAATGGGGGCATTTTTGTTGTAAACGCGCACACCTGAGTTTTCTTGGCATTAAACTCATCCAGGTTATTGACACCCCTTTACTAATGAGATCCCAATCTCGATTCAGCTCAACAACAAGACTCTCACGCTTGTCATCCATTTCTGTCCGACCAGCAATAGGCCGACCGAAACATCGCCCATGGACCGTACTGTCATCTGCATAGCAATGAATGCTACCAAGTGGCAGCATGTCATTGATATGAAGAAGAAAAAGGGTGGGCGTCAGAACGGACCCCTGTGGGATACCGGCATTCACTGACATGAACCGCGAAACGCATCCATCTGCAAGGACGCGGATTCCACGCTCACGCAGAAAGCCAGCAATCCAATTACAAAGCTGAAGGGGCAAACCTTTTGCCGGAAGTTTGGAGAGAAGTGCTTTGTGCCAGACCCGATCAAATGCCTTGGCAATATCTCGGCTGACTGCCATGGATTCTCCATGTTTATCGATTGCCTTCCCCAAGAGGTGCGTCACATACGCCAGAAGATCACCAGTTGATCGTTTCGGTGTAAAATCATACTGACGATCATTAATTGGCGAGTGATCTTCTAGGTAGTGGATCAATTAATTGTTAAGGATCCGTTCCACGACTTTACACGACACTGAAGTTACGGCAATGGGGCGGTAATTTGATGGGTCTGAACGATCTCTATTTACGGGGACTGGCTGCGCATTGGCCTCTCTCCAAGCCCCCGGAATACAACTGGTCGAGTACGAGAGACGAAAGAGGCGTGTTAGCACCGCAGACAACTCCGCTGCACATTTTTTCAAAACAATCGCTGGGATACGATCATGGGATACATCGCCCTGCCTGATGTGGATATCAGGCATAACGGTTCTAGTGGAGGGTTTCGTAGATTTTTTTTTGTTTTTTTATACTACGTCGGGAGGCATACAATCATACGGCCCACCCGATGTAAACTGGGTACCGTAGCCTATTAACGCTTGCGATATATTAAGTGTCACTCGTGCGGTGCCTCCTCTGCTGCTTACACAGCAACTCCTTGGGAGCTTACTGGTGACCTCAATCACACGCAGGAACACAATAACCCTCTAGGGAGTTGTTATTTGGTTGCGGTTTTCTGTGAGGTGGAGGGTACTTCCCCAGACGGGTTGCTTTGATGTGCCCTACCTCTCTTAAAACATCCAGACCAACACAAACAGACATGTTCATGCACACAAATGTTTGCCTTGTATGGGAATCGAACCCACGAGCGTTGGTGTCAAATGCGTCATTCATGACTGAGCCACCAAGCTCGTCAAAGGTAGGTAGGTGGTTGCGTGCTACAGCCACCGATCCGTGAGTTAGCCGCAAAGAGGCTGGCCATAAGATCGGCTTCCTCCTGCGGCTGATGCGCCAGTCAGCCATCGGGGCAACCCAGCGGAGGCAGCGAGGGTTGGCAGAAGTTGGCCTGCACTGCTTTGGCTAGTCGCCAGTAGTTACATGACTCGGTAGGATATGACACTAGTTCCGTGCTGACTCGTGTAACGCGCTGGACGTTAGGATCTTTGAGGGCGCGATCCCTGGTCCAAGCGCGATATGCCGCCTGTTTGTTACTAACAGCTTTTGCGCACTCGCGGTTAAACCAAGGGCGTCTCTGGCTTTTGAAGACGACATCGGAGTGAGCAATGTTGTATTCTTTGCCAACCCCAATCTCGTCAACAATGGCCGCAGCACTCGCCGTGAGATCCTTCTCACTGAAACAGCGCTGCCCCCATGGGATGGATGCAAAGTAGTCACGCATGCCGTACCAATCTGCTGACGAGTAGTGCCATATACGACGCTTAACCTACATAGGTTGTGGTGGAACTGAGCTTGGCACTAAGCTGGACACTAGGCAGTGGTCAGATGTGCCCAGGTCTAGTAGAGTGGGCGTTTGACCAGCGATGCCTGGTAGTCTGGTAGGTTAGTCTACCAGTTGCGTCAGGCTGTGCGAAAGAGCGAACGCATGGGCGATCCTTCCTGCATGGTTAGTTATGGAGGATCCCAACCAGGAGTTGTCGTAAGAGTTAAAGCCCTTCAAACACACCATCTCTGCAGTAGGGTACCGCTTCCGCGCTTCATCTATCGCCCAACGCAAGTATTCAAAGAGCTGAGTTGTCCCCGTATGGGATCGGTTACAGGCACTTGTAAATACGGCTCTGAAGGCCCAGATTTACATGCACCCCAGAGGACAGGAAAGGAGGAATCCTCTAGACAGCGCTGACGGCGACAATATTTTCCGAGCGGACAAACAAACAGACATCGGCTTTCGCGAGGAAGTTCTCCTCAAGCACATAATCGAGGAATTGCAGGTAAGACGTATCCGCTGGACGCTGGATCAGTGTCTCAGAGCTAGATCTATGAGCATGGCGGGCCGCGCCGCCTCAACGTGTTGATGGACGGCATTAAGCTTTGAGTGGAGTCCGCGGATTTTAGCGAACTCAACCTTGAACTCTCTCGAGACTCGGGTCTTCCTGGCCGATGGGTCAGCTCAGTCCTTCTGACAATGGATAGACAGAATCCACCACTGTTCCCGCACTCCACTACCGAGCTCGTCGGTGTTAGTTCACGTTACAGTATGGACGCTTACTCGCTCATTGCCGAGCCCATATACTCCGTATCAACATAATATGAGATAGTATAACGCACGCTGTTCTTTTTGAAATAGAGAACAGAGGTAAAATTATAAAAATTAAAATTATTTAGCACACAAATAGAGCCACGTAATACATAAGTAATGCTTAATTTTCGCGTACATCAAGTATTCCTAAATATCATTTAGGTTAGTTGTACTTGGAGCGGAGACATATTTAATAGCTTACATAATTTTGTCATTGCATTAACGTGGCTAAAATATGCCCGGGTGCTTGAAGTATCTACCGTTAAATATCCACCATGCATATATCACTTCTTCTACTTTTTAGCGTTATCCCGTTTCCTAATCCATTAGAATTGGCAGGGCTACCTAAGCCTAAGGATTTGGCGAAGATACGAGCAAAGCTCGCCTTCCTATAATTCAGGATGTATTAACGCCAACATTGATAGCAGAAGAAGCATTAACCCTTCGAAACCCGGGTGGTCATATACGACCGCGAAATGTATGGGAAAACGTATAGAACGGGTTCTGACTGCTCAAAGTAAGGTGAACGCTACAGAAATGACAGCTTTGAGGAGTAGGTAAGTGTGGAGCTGAAATGGTTGCTAGAGTACGAAATTGTACGATACTTAAATTATGTGTAATGAAAGATGATATAGTGACAAAAATTTGCAAAGGGTATGCTGAGTGTTTGTGGAAATATGTCTGACAAATGAGTTACAAAAGAAATGTGACGAGCAAGAGTGAATGGAGATATGGGCAGGGGCCGTCCTAGACATACGGACTAGGAAATCAAAGAGGTTGGTTAGTGTGGAAGAAACGAGAGAGGCATGTTTGGATTGCTGCACCTGGTGTTCAATAGCCTCTGCCTACCCCAGTGAGAGACAGGCGTGATGATATGTATGTACTGATATTTACACGGAGCGACTACTCAATCCAGCGAATAAAATCAGACATCTTAAGAAAATTACACGTCTTATGAAATATAATTTCTTGCACTTGCGGGTTTCCTTGCAATGTATTCCTTCATTGCTGAGCTTGTGATAATTACAAATATGCACATTAATATGATAACACAAGTTCAGTGGTACAAGCCTGTATTCGAACTGTACTGAACTGGGAACCAGTTGGTCAATAGGGCGCGGTTTTTTAACCACTGGGCTATCACTGCTCTATATACATGCATATGCCACTACTTACATGCACTACAGTTTAAAACTCTGGGAAATTCTACAATAATTCAAAAAGGGTTACTAGTTCTGAAGCAATCAAAGTATTGTACCTATTAGTTATCTTTATGTCATCTACTTTAAGAAACTTATAGGTATACTTGACATTGACAAATATAATACTTTAGCATGCAGGTACATTATCAGTATATTTGCATAGTTCTGAATTCTTTCTATTATTATCATCAAACAATTACCAATAAATATGCCTAGACGAAAGAAGCTTAGTACGGTCAAACATTTTTTTTTCTAAATGGGTTCTCATTTAAAAGATTCCAAATGTTGTTATGGAGGTCACGTAATATAAAATATGTTGCATACTTGTCTAATTGGCAAACGTCTTTAATTCAATATAATTCCAAGTCCAAATGGATTAAAAACGTTTGACAATATTGATAGGTAATTTAATTATATGTGTAGATGAAGGATGCATTTAAATGCAATTAAATATTGTTGCAATGAACGTTCAAAAAATTTACACAAGTGAAGGAAGACCGTCGTGTAGTACATTCATAGGTATACGTGGGACTGAGTGCAAAAAAAATGTATTTGTTTTTGATTTTGATAGATAACCAATTTCGAAATATTATTGTGTATACAGTAGGAAGTACCTCCACCTCACACAAAACCGAAGCCAACTAACAGCTTCTTAAAGAGTTGTGTTTTTGCGAGTGACTTAGATAAGTAAGCTCCTAGGGAGTTGCTGTGTTAGCGGTAGGGTTAGCAACGCGCGAGCGATACTTCATGTATTGCAAACGTTCATAAGCTACGGTAACCATCTTACATCAGGTGGGCAGTAGTCTTGTATGCTTCCGATGTAGTATAAAAAACAATAAAAAAAACGACGAAGAAAACTTTAATGTTATTTGAAAGAGAGGAAATCAGAACAAACGCTAGAATTAGGAAGTTGACGATGTAGTATTAGAATATAAATAATAAATATTGTCGGACAAATTACACAGCCTAGCCCTAAAGTAAGCGACGCTTGTGTGAACACAGATGAATATTTTTTTTTGTAAGTACATACTTATATTTACAAAAAAGTATTCATTTGTATTATATTCGTGCACACATATGTTTGCCTTGTGCGGGAATCGAACCCACGAGCTCTGGTGCTAAAACCATCGCTAGCTATCCCACTACCGGGCTCATCTTTATATATATATATACTATATTAGCTAGGTTTGTTTACTAGGCTAGTAGGTATCTAGCGACTTTCATACCAGGTAAAAGTTGTAGATCAGGTCGCAAACCGGTCGCTCGTAGTACTCGAGCGTATCTTTGCTGGCACGAAGCCCCGTTCATGACTATATTATCTCGAACGGAGCCCTCTAATAACCATGGAGGCTGCCCTGCATACCACGTGCTACATCGCCTGAGAGATAATGACAAGAAAAATAATATTTAAAAGATAAATGTAGTGACATGACCCTAAAGCTACATGATTTCAATAGACACATGTATTATCTAACTAGAAACAAAACTTCCTAGATGGAATAATGGTATGGATACCGTTGTAAACCTTATTGCTCCCATCCAAAGAAACGTTTTTTTAAAGATTGATTCATACCGGTCTCAACAATTGTCAAATGTTTTGACATCCCTAGGTAGGTTTTCGAGTGGGATTCCAGATAAATATCTTTCCTTCATTTACGTGCATAACAGGTTTGTCTATGAATAAATGTAGTTTAATAACATTACTAAAGTTTGCAGTCACTCACGAGACCAATATAAAAATGAAATTAATTACATGCAGAAAGCTACAGATCATTCATGGTGAGTTGTTCGGATCGCCCCTTTACAACCTGTGGCCCAGTATTCTCCAACATTTTGCTTATTGGATTTAAAGTCCAAGTTGACCAACTAATATATTATATAAAAAAAACATTGATATATATTTATTGTCTTTAAATCGAGTTAGGGTGACATTTTTTTTTATTATCTTGTACCTTTGTCAGCTATAAATCTCGATCTGACACCCAGGTATTGATGAAATTTGATTGCTACTATGTAAAAGCATACATTTCCAAGGGAATCTTTTGTCCACGAGTCTGTATCGCAATTGACCAGTGTTTCATACTACGTTAGTTGTATGCAGGTGATACAGTTAATGTCGTCTCTAAAATGCTACATGGTCAAACAAGACGGATATTTATAAGCTCTACCCTGTAATGCTACTATTTCTAACAAGTAGTAGATAATTTAAACCTAATGTGATTGCTGCATTATAATTCTAAAATAAATGGTGTATATTTTTTGGCCTAAATACAAAATACATTTGCATAAAAATCCCGAGTTTTAATCGGAGTCTAATGAAGTCTAATGAATCACCTTATTTGAATTTGAAAGATAATTGAGAACGATAACATCTTATTAATTTCGAAAAAAAAAACACTATGAAACATATAGTACAACAGGATTACAATAAGGAACATTACAATATGAAGTGAAGTGCAGTGTCGGCACTACGCTCCTCACATTGTCACTGGATTAAATTAATAAGTATCACTTTGTAGTTCCAATAGGTATATTAAAACTACAAAGGAATACTGAATTAAAAATATGGACAGATAAGCATACCTAGATAGACGTACGTACAGATACAAATACACAAATAAAGTAGACATAATGTAAATAAGGTAATTGGTGTAATGGCGTGTGTGTAGCTGAGAAACGAAAGGGCTACTCAGTGCTCAGCAATGCAATTCTCTAAGCAACTAGTAATGGCTGTGTGCAGCGCTGTGATCACAGATGTCACAGCTTTGACATCGTCCACTGCGATCACGGCTTTTTATTTGGTATTCTATAAGCAAATTTATGTCACGGTCGATGTCACAGCTACGAGGCTGCAAGGTTGTTGTCAAAGCTATGCTAGTGCAGAGACGTATTTCTATTGGCATAATCGACAAATTTTCGACTATGATATTTTCTCTTAATTCTTTATATTAGGAATTAAAATAAGAAAACATTTCCGTCTATGAGACGTACAATAATTAATTGAATACATAATAAGTAAATAAAAATGTAAAAATACACGAAACGAATTATAAGTATAGATAATAATTGATGAGACGATCACGCTAAACGTCACTGTCACTGTCACATGTTCCCCCGCCGTTCAAAATCGAAATGTTTTGTTTGTAAACAATCTGGTTTCAAATTTAATATATTTTTGTCAGATATTTTGTATTTTTAAGAATATTTAATTGTAGCGAGCGTCAGCCTTTTTAAAGGCTTAGCATCAGCAAATACTTGTATTACTTACAAACAGTGCCTGAAATTTAATAAGTAAGTACACAATTAAAATCTGCTTAGGCATCGTTGATAGCAAACAGTAGTTAAATAATATGTTGTATTACATAAAATCAATTCGTATTCATTATTGGTTTTAGTGAGTCGTAATGCAGGTCCGTCACTAGCACAGCTAGAAAGATTGGTGGAAATAATGTAGACAAGACCCGATCGTGTCACTGGCCATGCCCGAACAGCAAATGCCAGGATCCGTACGCGATATGCTTGGGAAGATATATCCAGCATATCATTGAATAGCCAAGGAAATGGCTGTATCAAGGATTGGAAGCTGTGGTCTAAGGTACAACTTTTTATACTTTATTTTAATCTATCTTATCTAAATCAGTAGGTATACTGTGTAGAGCCTTTTTTGTTACTTGTGTAGTATTGGAAAGACAAAAAAGCAGCTGTCAAACGAAAGGCTAACATGGCAGAGACTGCTAGACAGAGGACAGGTGCTGGGATCGACACACAGTATTTTATTCTGTAATAAAGAGTCACAAGTATATGAGGTGACACTAAGTGGATGTATAGATGAAGTTTTCTCAGGCTTCAGAGTAGCATCTAGATCTGTAGATGGATAGATATAGTCAAAATTATGAGAGTCAATAATGAAGCTTAAATTGTTTGTTAAATTTCAGATTACACTAAGTGAAAATAACAGATCTCCAGAAGAAAGAACCGTTGTCCGTACGAGTCCACCAGGTAATGATAGTAAATAATATGAATGTACATACGAATGAATCACCAGGTAGCTTCTGCAACGGCAGGAGTGGCTACCTGTAAATAAGTGCAATCACTAATACTTCTTGTATTGAGATCAAGGACAAGCTGTCATACTTTATTATTATATATTTAATATTTATTAGCTTGAAATCCACAATAGTGTTAAGTATGTGTGCATCAATTAGCAAAAAGTACACAAATTTTATACCATATTGGATTCTGAGTTTATAACTTTTGCAGTTGCAGTCAGACCAAGTGCCGATGGAGGTGCAAGACGACGCATATTGACGACGACACCAAGTCCGCGCAGGCGCTCCTTGCAGTCATCGCAGAGACAGGGTGCTGCCACTCACTCCTCGCAGAGACACCGCGACTTCCTCGTGTCTCCCCGAGCCGCTCCAGGAGTATCAGCAGCGCGGCGCCGCCGTCCCCTGCGACGATCCCCTCCGTCGCAGCGTCGCTCTGAGATGGCTAATTTAACTGAGCGATTTATTGCAATTGAAGAGCGACGAGTCGACGTAGAGCAGCAATTGGCCAAGTCCTTGGAAACGTTTGCGCAAGGACACCTCATGATGGCGGAATTTTTAAGTAGACTAACGACATGGCACAGCAAATAATTGAAGCCAGACAACAAATATAAATCTTTTTATTTAAACGAATGACACAAATCACAAGAGAAAACAAGTATATGATCTGCATGATAGTAAGTAATTATTATGGCTCATGAGGCTTGCAACACTAATGGCATTACTTGTGTCGATCCTGTAGATATGCGTATACCCCTTTCAAACATAAGTTTTAATAATTATTATAAGGTTAAAAATGTTGTTTTGTTTTTGATTTAGTGTTTTTTATTTAGTTTTATTTTTTGATTTAGTTTTATTTTTACTGGGTCATTATAGGGTTTATGTCCCTATAGTAATGGCTACAAATATATATTTTTTTATACAATGTCTGGAGCCATACAAGCATGTGACCTATCTGATGTGAAGCGGTTACTGTAGCCTATGAATGCTTGTTTATGTATCACTCGCGTGATGCTACCTCTGCTGCTAACACAGCAACTCCTTAGGAGCTTACTGGTGACCTCATACTCAGGAACACAACAACCATGTAGAGAGTTGTTATTTGGCTGCGGTCCTCTGTGAAGTGGAGGTACTTTCCCCACCTCTCTTAAAATAAATCTGGAGAATTGTTGTGCTGCAGTTGTGAGCGAAGTTACCAGTAAGGTCCTATAGAGTTGCTGTATTAGCAGCAGGTATACTTGTAGGCTTCCTGACATTGTGTAAAACAAGAAATGCTCGTTGGTTGGTGCATTCTTCATGTAATGGTTGAATTTCAATTATTGACAATGTGTAACTAAATAAGACTGATATAATTTTAATACAAAAAAATATATATTTTTGAAGACTTTTATCTGAACATAAAATATGATTTTAAAATATCCAATAAAACCCCTACTAGTGTATTTCATTCCGCATTCATTCTATTAGTATTAAAACTGTTCAGGTGGAGGTACTTCCCCAGACGGGCTGCTTTGATGCGCCCTCTCTTTATAACTTTTTAACATTGTACATAATCGAAAAAAGAATAAACAAAAATTAAAGCAATTTAATCACATGTTGTTTTTATTGTCTTCTTACCTATCTATAACTACACACCTAATCTTCGTGAGATTTTTATTGTCATATTATAATTATATATATATACCTGTTACATTTTATATTGTTTACCACAAATGAAACATTACGAAAGAGCTATGAATGTTAGAGAAGCGAGTGAAGTATGTAAGGATCGCGTCTTATGGCACTCGGTTCTATCTGTCTACCCCGCAAGTGAAGATATACATACATAGGTCTATAACAAATACAAATAGCATTCTTGTAAAATACAAACCTCTGCCTAGTTGAGTGCTGCTGCAGATCTCGCGAAAATTTCATGCAAGTTGTAATTTGTGTAGTAAAAATAAAAATCCTTTTTCAAAATAATTGAAGTATATTTAAAACAAATATAAAGAATGCCTTAGGTTAAAATAAACATAATATAATGATAACATAAAACCTATCACATATAGCTACCTATTCTACAGATGTTACCAAAAAAGGACAATATAATAATATAGGTATTTTGTGGAAACCTTATGTGTTTCTTAATAACGTTGGGGTGATTTAACGCATTCACAACTGTTCGGATGGCTCGGCATGCAGAAGGCTGTGACACATAATTATAGACTGATTTGCCAACTATATTTTGATAACTTCCAGTCGCTAAAAACGATAGAGTACATAGTATCTGAAAAATAGGAATATACTTCATTACATACTGTTAATATTTGTATACTATTATAATACTGATTTATTAGCATAGTATTATAATACTAATAGTGTTAATATATTTTATTTTATATATTACATTATAATGTTCATTAAGAGCTTTACATAATCATTCAATGACTATTACAATAGGTACCTTTATGCGATGACTGAGCCCACGTCGCCTTATTGGTTCAGGCATTAATGGTACAAGTTCATCTTGTAAAGTGTCTATCAAGTCTCTACTGAGTCTATACGCGTATATGTAGTCCCTGTCAGTTTTTATAAGACCTAGATCGCGTATTCTTCGACTTAGATGTCTTTTAGCTTTTTGTTCTTGTCTTTTAGCTTCTTCCAGCTGAACATAAGACTCTAGCAGACCTGCAACAATAAAATATTGTGAAGGAAAATTAACAATATTATCATGACTTTATCATTAGTTCTAGTTAAGTTAAGTAAAGATTTTTTGATTCACCACATAAATAAAATGACAATACTTACATATTTATAATAAAATCCGAATTTAGCACCTAAAATTTCACAATATTGAAAGAAAATCCTTGCCGATAGATACTAAATAGTAGCTTTTGTTTTTGACATTAAAAATCAAGGCGTAGGCTGAGGCTGTAAGCGTACGCGAAGCTGTTTGCCTTGTAGAATTCCAATTGCATACAAGAAACGTCAAATCCGTGATACCATGTCACGCCGTACACAGCCTTGCGGCGCTAGTGTCGCACAACCATGAAAAGCGACACTAAGGAATTGCATTTTTGTGTTCAAGGCTATGACAGCCGATGTTTCCGAGGTTGTAAGGATATTTGCTCTTACAGAATTGCATTGCAGCTCAGTGAATTACCTGCGTTAAATGCAAGTCACTGGTTTTCAGCTATAACCCAGAAATAAGCTTGAAAAGGAGATACAATATGATTTAAACAGGTAAGATTAATGATGCATACATGTTCAGGAAATTTTCATGGGCATATTGTACGAAAAATGCTGATCACGATAAATATACAAATAATTAAGCGGGGTTAAAAAGAAATAAGAAGAGACAGTGAAAAGGACAAGATGATTAGAACAAACTCACAACATGTAAGGCCAAGCTATACAAGCGCCCAACGAACCTCAAACTCTGCAGCAGCGTCAATTATAATTGTTTTTTAAACATGTATTTGGATAAGTTATGTTGTACTTTACAAATAGAGCATAACAACTATTTAGTTCGACATACGGATTAATATCATGATTTTTGATTGACCGAGTTGTACAAAAAAGAGTTACTGTGACTTAACTATAACAGTTAGCATTATGGCCTCACGGACATTTTTGTGGGTAATGATGAAAAAGTACTATAAACTATAAATAGTAGTAGTAATAGTAAGACTATAAATTATATGTAATACATTATTTTTCGTATCATCAATAGTTTTCGCGACGCACGCCAAATATTTCCAGGCAAATTTTTAATACGTTGGGTTACGTTAACGTATTTTAGTACGGATACTGACTGAACATAGATGTCTATATGTGAATTCGTTTTTAAAATCCGTTAATTCTTATTGTGTTTATCCGTTTACAAATAATCATACAAAAATCAAATATTTTCTCTTTATAATGTTAGTTTTGAAAAAATTAAAGTATAACATTTTATCCTTTATTTAAGCCAAAAATGTGCATTCAATTTTGTCGTGCTGATGAGATGCGAAAATAGTGTAGAGAAGAATATGCACTCACCCGTGGTACTGGACATCTCCTCGCTCTAGGTACATCTCACCAAGGATCGCCGACAGCAGCGAAGTCTTACCAGACCCGGTAGAACCCACTACCATTATCAATTTACCTACAAAAATAGTTTTTAATTATATATTTATACTAGCTGTGCCCGCGACTTCGTCCGCGTGGAATTTAACCAAAAAGTTATTAAAGTCAAAGTCAAAATCTTTTTATTCCGTAAAAATGGCTACATTTGTTTGGAATCGTCACAATTTTTTCCCTACCGTGCAGTTTATGACTAGGTGAGCACTGATAAAAATACTGCCAAAAAACTCAGGCATCCCTCTTTTGGTATCCAAACAAATTTACATATTTTATTAATTACATTATAATTGGATCGACTCACTCCCAGGCATTTTTATCATTAATATAGTCAGATACTTTATAATATGCCCTGCTACACAATTTGGCTTTAATAGTAGTTTTAAATTTGTTAATTGACAATTCTCTTATATTACTGGGAAGTTTGTTATAGAACCGTATACATTGCCCCATAAAAGAATTACTTATTTTGTGGAGACGGCTTGCATGTAACACAAGATTATGCTTATATCTAGTATTTATGCTATGAGTATCACTCTTTTTACAAAATGAGTCTATGTTTTTATGGACATACAAAAGATTTTCATAGATATATTGCGATGCGACTGTTAGAATATTTATTTCTTTGAATTTTTCTCTAAGGCTCTCCCGGGGACCAAGTTTGTAGATAGCTCTTATGGCTCTCTTTTGCAATAAAAAGATGGTGTTAATGTCCGCGGAGTTACCCCAAAGAAGAATTCCGTATGACATAATACTATGAAAGTAGCTGAAATAAACTATTCTAGCCGTATCAACATCAGTGAGCCGTCTAATAGTTTTCACTGCATAGGCTGCAGAACTTAGTTTTCCTGATAATTTTTCAATTTGTGGGCCCCATTGTAGTCTGGAGTCAATTGTTATACCCAAGAACACCGTTGTCTCCACAGGGGCTAAATTAGTTCCATTAACATGTACATTGGTAGCCACCTGTCTTACATTAGGTGTTGAGAACTTGATTACTTTAGTCTTTTTATCATTTAAAAGCAGATTATTAACACTAAACCAATGAATAACTTTAGAGAGAGCATCGTTAACTTCGTCATAATTACCTAACCGTCTATTAATTTTGAATGTCAAAGAGGTATCATCCGCAAACAATACAATCTCATGTTTATCCCTTACATAATAAGGTAAGTCATTTATATATACTAAAAATAAGAATGGACCTAGAATTGACCCCTGTGGGACTCCCATAACTACAGGGGACCCCGAAGATCTTTTACCATTAACATCGACCTTCTGTATCCTATTGCCCAGATAAGAAGACAGAAGTTCGAGAGCCTTGTTCCTGATACCGTAGTGGTGTAATTTTCTGACAAGAGTGTCATGGTGCACGCAGTCAAACGCTTTAGACAGATCACAAAAAATTCCAAAGGCATCTTGCGAACCCTCCCATGCCGCGAATATACTTTTAAGCAAATGAATCCCTGCGTCTATAGTTGAACAACCTCTCGTAAATCCGAATTGTTTCCTATGAAGCAAATTATGTGTATTGAAATGTCTGAGCAACTGGCTAAGCATTAGTTTTTCAAAAATTTTACTGAGAATGGGCAGTATGGAAACGGTCGAAAATTCGAAGGGTCCGAACTATCACCAGATTTAAATAATGGAATGATTTTACTATGTTTCATCAAGTCAGGAAATACACCAGATGCCACACAACAACTGAAAATTGTAGCTGAAAGTGGAGCGATTGAAATAATAATAGAAGAAATAGTTTTGACAGATAGACCCCACAGATCTTTAGTGTTTTTCATATTTATTGATTTAAAAGCGTTCAAAACATCTTTTGGGCTTACAGCTGAAAATTCAAATATTGTATCGCATTCTACCACGCTCTGTTTGAGAACCAGTTCAGCAGATATAGAAGAAGACATAAGATTTCTCGTAGTAATAAGAGGAATGTTAGAAAAAGATTTTTCAAACTCAGTCGCAATTTCTACATCATTTTTGATATCTATATCATTTATCTTTAACCGAAAGTCTCGACTACGTACTTTCGCTCTACCCGTCTCATTATTTATCATATCCCAAACAGATTTAATAATATTTGTTGAACCATTAATTTTAGTTCTTAAATATATATAGACTTAGCATTGGAACAGGCTCGTTTAAATATTTTGGCATAATTTTTTACAAGTTCTTGAAAAGTCCGATTGTGATTACAGGTCCTTTCTTCATAAAGTTCATACAATTTATTCCGAATTTTGTAAATACCAGGAGTTGCCCAATCACTGAATGTCATATTGTTCAGTTCGCAGAGTTTACTATAACTTATTCATTCTGTATTTCGCGTATAATATATACTGTATTTCGCGTATAATATATACGTATATACCTTCTATGCTAATTTTAATGAAATTCTTCTAGTATGTGAATCGCACCTCCGAAGGGGAAGATATTTCCCCCTAATTTTAACAGTTTTTCATATTTTACGCAGGAACCCTAAATATTTACGGGATAAAAATTACCCTATATTATGATCTGAAAAGTCGTCTACCTACCAGTGAAAGTCCCGTCAAAATCGGTCCAGCCGTTTCAGAGATTAGCCGGAACAAACAGACAGACAGACAATAATTGTAAAAATATTCATTTTGGTATATGTACCGTGTAATATATCCATATGCATTTAGTAAAAAGCGGTCATTTTAATATTACAAACAGACACTCCAATTTTATTTATCTGTATATAGATAACAAGGATAACAATATTTTTTAATAGTAGTTTTATTTGCTTTAACATAATTTTTTCTTAAGCTATATCCGGAGTCTCCATTTAAACATCAGAATGCATGTGTCAGGAGACACCGCTTCTCTTTATCTTACATGTTACTAACATATTTACATTGTTACCATCATATTTAAAAATTTATGTATATTTATGTATTGTTTTAAGGGTACTTTTCGATAGAATATATGCATATGAGGGTGTGTGTGCAAGTGTGTATATGTTAAGGATGTGTGGGTGTTTGTGTGTAACTTGTTTTTATATCCGTGACTGCATGTCATGTATGTGATAGTTTGTGTCGTGTTCAACTTCCACATAAAATTAACTACAATATCAGCTGATTGAAAGTAGACAGATACTTTCAATTTTATATTGTACTACAAAGTGATTCAATTTTATTAGGGTTCTTTGAGCCCTTTCTACCCCAAGAAAACAAGTTTTTAGTGCTCCTCCCCAGATGGGAAGACAATATGTAATTACTTATAATCACTGTAATAACTGAAATCACTGACTGAACTAATGCCGTATAAATGTTATTACATATATTTATACGTTATTACATTACATACATTACATTAATTCAGTTAGGAGACTTTTACCCTGAGAGCCAGGGAATGCTAAACTATATTTTGGGGTTATAAACCTTAAAGTTTTTAACATCCATGCAAAATTCCTTATTCTAGCAGTCATATGCTCAATATGGGGGTATCTGATCCAAAATGATACCCAGATATTTTTTACTTTTAACCCTGCCTATAACCGAACATTTACATTTATCATAATTTGTGCTATTGCATTCATGTATTTTTTATACTAAAATCTTGATTTGGTTACGTGTTGTTGTATATTGAATGACATAATTTGTTTGTGTATATATAGGGTAATAATCCACCCAAGTATTAGAAGCAATCTTGAAACACTAATTGTTTCAAGATTGCTTCTAATACTTGGGTGGATTATTACCCTATATATACACAAACAAATTATGTCATTGAATTGAATAATTAATGTCAAATAGAATTTAATAGGTACGATTAAAATTACTTATATGGAGGTATAAGTAATTTTACCGTATTACCGTAGAGGAATTAAGGTGCCTGAGGAAATGCATTTTTTCTCAGGTTTCTTAATTCCTCCAAATTGCCTGCCTGCCTGCCTGGAGAATTATTCTGTTCTGGCGAGTAAGTGAGGAATTGATTTGTTATCAGCAGGGGTGGCAAAATTTGAGTGATACTTTGTGTATCGCAAGCGTTCATAGACTATAACCTCTTTAATCAGGTGGGCTTATGCTTATATATCTCTAGATGTTGTATAAAAAAAATCGATTACTATTATTTTTATGAACACACACATATAAAAAAAGATTCGTTTGCTAGTTGACAGGGTGTATCACGTACAAGCGAGGTTAGTTTTAAAGATGATAATGAGCCATCTACTTAGAATATATAACGAACATCAAACGATATAATATTAGATACTATGAAATAGGCAAAAAATAACTTGTCAAGATAATGTCCGGCCATGCTCAGTAGAACGGAAATCCTAACTTCCGCTATTAAAATATCTTAGTGTTAACTTGCAGTTCTTTTGGAAATTTTCATATTAAAATTGAACCCAGAAAATTATATAGCAGCTCTCAAGTAAAAACATGATAGTTTTTCATCAAACTTGTCGGTAATGCTCGTAAACACCATCGTGCACCAAAAGGGTATGTAATAACAGTATTTTATTACACTCACGGGCGTAAGAGCTTTCTCAAGTTTAATTAAATCACATTTTACCGCTACTTAGCTACGTCAATTATCTGGGAGAAAAAATAAAAAAAAAAGAATTCAAACGTTCCTTTTTCACTTTCCTCGTAAATTTTTTCTTAGATAGTTGAAATAATAGGTGATATATGATAATCTAAGTACCGAATTTCATTTGTCTATGACCCTATAGTGCATTAGACGATGATCAAATGGCTGTAAATGATCCATAGAAAATAATTATATTTATTAGACAGGTTTTTAACAAAAGAAACACAGTTTTCTTCTGTATTTTGTCCTTTAGAGTTCGATATTCGCTTTTAATTTCTGTATTCGCTTCTAGCTAAAATACAGAAAAGCAATGAACTAGTTACACATAAACATACTTCGTATAATACTCGTATTAAAATTGTTTCGATATCGATGACACTTCAGATTATAGAGATAGGTATCATGACGGGCAGGTGCTATCAGTGACCGACTGTAAATACTTAATTCATGTTTAACAACATTATCGTATCTTATCTTATTGTCTGTAAACCAACGTTCATTACGTGTAAAGATTACCGAATTACGAATTTAAAAATATGTATTTCTCTTGACCGTTCATCATTTCAGCTGAAGAACGTCCACTGCTCAATATTATGTCTCCCCCTTAGCCTTTCATATGAATCGGTCATATGCTACTTGCATCCATCGTTTCCCAGCGATTTCTACCAGATTATTCGGTTCGTCATGTGGGAGGTTGCCATTGGAGAACTTTTCCCAGAGGCCATCTGTTCTTTGAGCTATGGTGCCTGCCTTTTCAGCTTGCTAATTCTCAGAGTCACATCGATAACCATAGTTCTACTACGGTTCTCATTCTTGAGTCCATCACATAGAGAATCTCTGAGCATGACTTTCTACATCACACGCTGTGCAACTATGAGCATTCGTATGAGGCCCATAGTTACGTATGTATAAATATCACTGGCAACACACACTGGTCGAAGACTTTGGACTTGAGATATTAATGTATTTTGGATAATATTTTTTTTTTGCAATGTCTCGAACGGCTATGCAAAAGGGATAGGAGACGAGAGACCTCTTTATTTAAGTTGGACCTACCTAGCTGGACTGTTTGTCCGTGGTGAACATACTCATCAATAACTTCGAGAACTTAGCTGTAACCTTTAATTTTATAATATTTTGGTACCCACCTGCAGGTATATCTAAATCGTCAATATCCAGCAATGCTTCATTTTTCACACTCCATGAGAAAGCTGCGTTTCTAACCTTAATTAAACATTCATGTTCGTAACATGCATCAGTTTCTTCATCCGAAAACTGGTCGTCTACGTCTTCCTGAGCGTCTTGCTCAGCAGCTTGTGTGTGCGTTAAATCTTCTGGACTTGCATCGATAAACGCATCATTAAATATATCAGATCCATTTCTTTTCCCATCGTCATTAAAGTTTTCTCTTGCATTATTAAAAGATTCAGGTAGATTCAAGAATTCGTTAATTCTTTTTGTGCTGATCTGAAAAATTCACATGCTTTATTTACTGGTAGTGTTATGTCAGTGAAAGTAATGAAAATGTGTGAAGTAGAGATAATAATGTATCAAGTTACCATCGCTTGAATGACTATGAGAACAGTGACCGGAAGTATCAACAATGGTACAGTCAGCTGGTTGAACAGTGCCAATCCCGCAAATACATTAACTGCAGTCAAATTTTTACTGTTTTCCAAAAAATAATACACTGTAAATGTGATTACAGTAACTAAAATAGTTGAAATGTGAGTTGTGAAAGCTGAAAAAAAAAAACGGTTGCATTAAAATATTATTTAAAAGACAAACATATTTAATTTGTTATCATTTTCTTACTACTTACTTAGAAAACTCCAATAAATAGAGTCCTTATTCAGAAGCTTTAATTCCACTTCTCTGAGGTTCAATATTTTTTCATTAAACAAATCTTCCCACACATAGAGTTTTATCACATTGATACCTTGCAATATTTCCGACATTTTGGATACTCTATGGTCAGTACATTTTGAGATATCTTTGGAATTGTCAGACAACTTTTTGCCGATATAAAATTGAAGTGGAGTAATGAATGATACACTTATTGCCGTTCCTATTATAGCACTTATACCTAATTTTGTATATAAAAAATATAGTATAACTGTTATCTGAAAGTTAAAATTAATATTGAATTCATTTTTATACTACGTAATCATATAATTTATATTATTCAGCTCAATATAAATATTATATAGGCTGTATAACGAATGCAAGTCGATAGAGATCGATTGAACTTACATTTTCCCCATTGTGAAACTATGTTGGGTGATAAGTAAACATATACGCTTTTTTATACTCGTACAACTTCGGGAGATATTCAGTCCACCAGAAATGTGGTTACGGTAGCATATGATCGCTCGCAATACAGGAAGTATCGCAATGCCACCTTTGCTGCACAACTACTCCTTAGGAGCTTACTGGTGACCTCACTCAAATGCAAGAACATAGGGAGTTGTTATTTGGCTACAGTTTTCTGTGAGGTTAAGGTACTTTCCCAGACGGGTCGCATTTATGCCCCCTACCTCTATAAAAATACACCTAGACCAAGACAAATAGACATACTCATGCATATAAATGTTAGACTTTTGTGGGAATCGAGCCCACAAGCGTTGGTGTCTAAGTAGTGTTATTGACCTCTGCACCACCGACCTCGTTAAAAATACTACTGAAATATGTCTTGGTTACTTATTTATTTATACCTTTAAAGGTATAGCCCACAAGTAATGGCAGATCCAAACACATGACATTATATTGTAGGTGTCCTGAGACATGAGATTCGTAAGGACGCCCGACGGCGTGTAGGGGGTGTCGTCATGGGCGTGGAGCAATGGAGCTTCTTCATCATCGTCGTTGTCGGCTGAAGACCATGGCGTTAGACGCATGCATTTGTCATATAACATGCCCTGAAATAAATATATTTTTATTATGAGATGGCAAATAAGACGTAATGCCGACACGGTCGGTCCATCTTATCTAAATTGAATACTATCTACAGCCTATAGACGCTTGTAACACAAGGCGTATTATTGCTCACGCGTTCAAGATCCTGCTTCAAACACAGTACATCTTTAGGAGCTTTCTGGTTCCTTTCACTTGCATACAGATCTTTAAGGGAATTGTTAATTGGTTGCGGTGCTCTGTATAGTAGAGTTACTTGCTTTTTTATATATAACGTCAGGAGGTATACAAGCCCACGGACGCTTGCAATACGTTAAGTATCACTCGCGTGATCACCTATGCTGCTAACACGAGAACTCCTTAGGAGCTGGTGACTTCACTCACTTGTAGGAACACAACAATGTTCCTGAAAGTTGTTATTTGGCTGTGGTTTTCTGTGAGGTGGAGGTTCTTGGATCTGTACGGGCAGGATGCTTTGATGCGCCCTACCTCATTTAAAAACTAAGACATACAGACATTTTCGTGCACACAAATGTTTGTCCAGTGTGGGAATTGAACCCACGAGCGTTAGAGTCAAAGTAGCGTTACTAACCACGAACGGGGAACGAGCACTGCGCCACCGAGCTCTTCAAAACTTATTAGTTTTGAATAGCTTGTTGGCGCAGTGCTCCTATTAATTTTTTTTTTTTTGATGTGAAACATCTATTGGCGCGCCTGGGCAGTAAAACGTATACCGTGACGGAAGTTAGCATGACGGAAGTCTCTCATGCTGTCATACGTTAAAGGAGATTGATTAACTTTGGGGCTTTTAAACCCCTGAGTATACATCTAGGAAATAGTACGTAAAATTGTTAAATGATTTATTTACAAATGAGTACATAATTGTAGCGTTTTTGGTACCCTAGAAAACATTAGTACTTAAGAAAATATTGTATATTATTTTACAGCATAAAACATATGATGTAAACTGTCAAACGGATAATCTGTTTGAAGAGTTTGCCCCACGCGTGTAAACGCACTAATATAGCTAGTATAATAGCTAATATAGCTATCGTATTATATTGTAGCACGAATATGTACTAAGATCGGTACACTGCTAACAACACTGATGTTAAATAGTAGTTTAATAGTCTCTATTAAATATTTACTTTATTTTACTATTTATGAATATACATATTTTGGAATTATTATTAAAATAATTTAAAAATAAATTATTTTTTATTGGTTTTGATGTTATAATAAAAAATTGGGCGTCCTGTGATGGCCACCTTTTTCTTAAATATCGTGTCGCCTGTGTTTTTTATGTTCACTTTAAAGCTGAGAAATTTGTAATTTTTCTCCCATTAGCTGTCTGCAATACGTAAACGTATGCAGAACTCCTTATTTTCTATACAGGGCGTAGCCTAAACGGTAGGTCCGAAAAATAATTATCTAGTGCAGTGGTTTTCAACACTATAGTCATTTGCAACACCAGGAAGCGTCACTCATGTGTTGCCGACTATGTACGTATCATAACATACGTACCTTCATAGGTATATTGACTTTATCATATTATCAGTTTAGAATGCAGGTCAATGTTATCGCTATTACAGTGAACAAAAATTTAAGTCAAGGTAACAAATAAAACATACTTGCAAACCTGTCTTCAATCTTGTTCCTTCCACTGTCACCAAATGAGTAGAGTTTTGTGAGAGGAATGCTTGCGCTAAGAGCGCTAATGTCACAATAAGTAACATTATGTACCCGTTCATAAAAAAATCTTTTAGAGTTATATGCGAATGCTCGCCATTCGTATCTGCTGGGTCCTCTATGTACTGTATAATAATGGATAATCCCAGCGGGGGTACTACACTTATAAAGTCACCAAGTAATTTAAAAATTCCGCCAACATAAAAGTTTGGCCACACTATTCGAGCGTAACATTGCCACATGTTTGGACGTCTTTTGTCGGTTTTTATGTTCTGAAAATAAAAATGTACAGTTAAATTTCATATTCGATCTTTATTTACCATAATAATCTATAATTTTCATATGATATATCTTGAGTTGTTGGTTACGCCTGTCCTGTGGGAATTTATTATTTAATTGTTTCAGAAAAAACATTGATCAGACATGATCACATAAACTTTACTCTTCGGTCCTTCGCAATGCGCTTAAATACTAGGTTGTTCAATTATGCACTAAAATATACTACATAGTTATTAGATTCAGGTATTATTTTGTGAAAGTCAAATTTACAGGCAATGTTATTTTCTTTGTACTTCCACAATGAGCAAGTTCAATAGAACTAGCGCCGCTTAGTATCTAACTATTAACCGTAGTAAGTTCGGCTGAAGTAAAATTGACTAAAAGAGACAGAGAACGTCACATTTTTTTATACAACGTCGGGAGGCATACAAGCATACGACATATCTAATGTAAACCCGTTACCGTAGCCTATGAATGCTTGCAATACATTAAGTATCACTCGCACGCTAACCACTGCTAAACATAGCTACTCCTTAAGAGCTTGTTATTCGGCTGCGGTTTTCTGGAAGGTGGACGTACTTCCCCAGACGGGCCGCTTGATGCGCCCTCTTAAATACTGGGTGTTGACCAACACAAACAGATATGTTGATACATGTTTGTCCTGTGTGGGAATCGAACCCGAGCACCAAGCCGTCAAAGATTCCTTTTTCTATGTGACGTCTAATAGTTTATAGACTTTTATGTCAATAGAGGCATACTGGAGGCTGTAGGCTCTGATATTGGATGATAGTTCTAGGTGGGGATCGACGAGGAATGGAGAGCTGTGATGTGCAGCGTGTCTTAGGTTACTCACATACACGCGCCACCTTTCGGGTAGGTCGGGGTCTTACTCCCGGCTGAGATGAGGGACAGGCAACCATTGACGAAGTAGGGAATACCTAATGGTGGAAGGAACATGGTGAGCAGACCATTGGTCATCAACAGTCGGACGAATGAAGTGGGTGAGGTGAGCATATAATATAGCTGTTGTATACCGGTGATACATGCTATCGTTTCTGTAAAAATCATGAACCTGTACCTATTGTAATAAAAATTAACCTTGAAACCCCAGTAGATAACAAAAAATAGCAATTAATTTATCAGATGTGTGAGATAATAATCAAAATTATATGAATGGAGATATAATATCAAGTTTTTAGTAATAAAATAGTATGTTATTTAACGAGCGTAATATGAACGTTGTAACAATTAACTTTTTAATGAAATTACATTCAGTTACTATGTAAAATAAAATATGTTAGATAAATGATCCTTCCACATCAACCCATATTCGGCCCACTATTAGGTGTAATTAGTATTGTTCCTTCAGTTGAAGGAATCTTAGAATGTATTCTGCCGTCTATGTACGAGTATCATCGCAAATTTATGCAGGATTGGGTACAGTTCAACAAGTTTATGACCAATCGGCTCCTACTGCTCAACGTGCTCTCGAAGGCCGGAGAAGCGTCATTAATTAAATCCATTCATGGACAGACTATGGTCGATGTTGCTAGACTTAACTGCTAGATAAAACTAACACGCGTAACGGCGGTAATTTCACGGGATGGAAAAACTATAAAGTATCGCATTAAATCTCGATCAATTATTGATCATACATATAACTATATCATAACAATTATCGTGGTATTTACATACACTGAGGCCCTACTGCCTAAGGTGAAGTCGATTCAGATCTCTTCAATTTAGCCGAAAATCCAAATTTGGTTTTGCTTAAGTGCCGTCTAAGTTATAATTAATCGATCGTCATTAAGGGGATACCTTAATAAGGGGATAGAATAGAAGAGTCACTTATCTAAACCGAAAGGGCGATATTCAGAATCAAAAATGGGAATTGAATGGTCTTTAGCTTGGGCGGTATCATTCAAGTACCGAACGAATTTTATATGTAATCAAGCCGCTATTTACCTTAAGATCATTGTATACTCTCCAAAATTTTTGGTAGTATACTGCAGACTTCTCTTCATCGGGCAACTCTCCCAAGTCGTCTTGTTCCAGAGGCGAGTCATATCCTTTGCACAGTAGAGAATTCAACCAGTAAAATGTTATCTTTGAATAAAAATGCGTGTCATTGTGTTTATACGGAATATTGAATACATCGGTTGCTGATTTTTCGTGTCTTCGATAGCGTTTTATGACCTAAAATAATAATATTAGGTAGGTGACACAAGTTAGAGTAAGAAGTACACTTCAGGATCTAAAACTCCATTGTTCTCTCTCTTAATAACTAATCTAAAACAAAGTGACCATATCTGTCTGTTTGTGTGGTACTTCTTGTGTAGCTGTACTGCAGTGGATTACTGTGCAGAGTATACCATGATCCAAAGAATTTCTTCTGGAAGGTTTATAGTAACAAATGACAAGCAGGTGCATATATTGTTAAATTATACCTAAATTAATTCAATTAAAATTAATTTAAAAAGTTTTGCAAACCGAATTGTATTGTATAGGTTGTAATAAGTTCTCACAGTTTATAACAATACCTTGCAAAACTAAACTGTCACTGTACTTTAATACGATATGTGACCGAATTCAAATAGAGAACAAAGGAATTCATGTGTTGTGTTTTTGTAGTGGATATAAACGGCAAAAATAACGGCGCCGGACTAAAACAGCGTCTCAGCGGCGGCGATGACCGACGGCGGCGGCGTCTGGCAGGCGTCTCATGTTTACTACTACTATTATTCGTACTATATGTCTAGTGTAAGGGATCATTACACTATAAAATGGATTTAAAGTAAATGGCTAAACTATACCAAAAAATATTATAACTTAGTTTATATTTGCTAAAATTCAACGTAATACATTACACTTAGTTTACAAAACTGTATATACGATGTAGTTTTAATATAATATTATTTTTAAGACTGTTAGTGTTATAGAATTAAATTAAATAAATGTCGGTTCTCTCTGCCTACCCCGCAACGGATTTAGCATGAAATTATAGATATGCTGGTTGAATTGTGATCCTAAACTGCTAAAAACCTAATTAAAACAACTAGTGCTTGCCATAATAGTCGATATTCGACCATAATAATCATTGTAACATTTTCTGGAAGATGAAATAAAAGATACTGTTTTGTGATTTTATATGTATATATCCGTATACATGGACATGTCTCTTTCTATTGATTTGGGTGTAACTATGTTTATAAATGTATTTATAAAGAATGTACTTATACAAAATTTAATTTACGTATATTTTATCAATATCAGTTGTCTAGCAACCATAGCACAGACCTGCTTAGTTAGGGACTAAATGGTTAGTAAGTTAGTTGTCTGAAAATATTTATATTATAAGGAAGGAAGGAATATATATATTAATATATTATTTATATATATTCCTTCTAAAGAAAGCCGATATTTTATCGAGTATAAACGTGTGTTTTTTATTTATAAAAATGTTGACAAGGTCAGTGATGAAGAAAAAAATAATCGCATAGATTCTAAGAAATCACGCTAACTGGACAGTGGACCTACTCATGGATGATTAAAATGCGTGATTGGCATCCGCTTTCACGCTATTTTACTATTCAAACTGAGTTTTTGTCCGGCGTGGTTTCGCTCGCGTAGGCTTTTTAATTAGTACGATAAGATATGGCCCTATGGAAATGTAGTCCACGAGTCTTGCCTGATACCCTGCTCCGTACCCCTTTTTACAGCAAGCTATGCCTGTAATGCATGGACAGTGCACAAATATCTTACTAGACGTACCTAAGAAAGTACACTATTCATTCTTAAAATACAGTTTTGTTTTTCTAGTTACGTTTTAAACGTTGGTGTAGACAGAAGATACTTAGCGTTACAAATAGCTTAAATTTGCTTCTATAATGGGAAGCAATTAGTTGGTTTGAAATTGTATCGTTTCATTGCATCGCAAAGTTCCTTTACGTATAACTTAACTACGTCCTTTTTACGTAATTTACGTAAAACTCAGGGCCGTCAAAAAAGCGACGCAGTCATCAGACGTTCGCATCACAAATCTGTACGAAAACCAGACCATTATTTTCTATAGGTCATCCTTCGAAATATAATTTCTTGGACGATCGTGGAACAACACACATGACTATTGTTGTATTTGTAATAAGATAAAAATAGTAAGCCCATTACGTTGTCTTCCTGTTTCTGAATCAGCTTTTAGTTTCAACACTTGTTTGCTTCGTTGGTATTATCCTTAACTTTATTAGCAGCCCGCTGACGCATGCTTATCTAGCTAGCATATACCTACAGACGTCTTTATAATAATGCATTTACCTATATTTATTGAAAAAATATTTTGGTTATCATTATATTCGTACATAATGATTACTAATATAATTTTTGAGACCCATTTTTGATACCCCATTTTCGTATAAAAAATAAACTGGGAAGAAGTAAAATATTTGCTAAACAACGAATGTCTAAAAATGCAAAGGATCAACTGTTTTATAATGTCTATTATTTCATTTTAAATTGTATCGACGGACCAAAATTAGTACCAAATATACTATCTACTAATTGACAAAACAGGTTCTCTTCGCCTCATTCTTTATACAACGTCCGGAATAAGCAAGAATATGACTCACCTGATGCAGGGTGGTTACCGAAGCATATGGAAACTGCCAATACGAGTAGTATCGCATGCTTGTTGCTAACAGCAACTCTTCTGGAGCGTACTGTAGAGGGTTGTCGTAGAAACAACAACCCTCTAGAGAGGATTTTCTGGAGTCTAGAGAGTTGTTATTTGGATGCGAATTTCTGTGAGTTGGAGGTAGGTATTTCCCCAGTCGGTATGCTTTGATAAGCCCTACCTCTCTCTCTCAAGAGCCTTCTTTGTTCGTTAGCAGGGTACACCACAAGCAGGAGAGGTGGATATTGTTGCAAAAGATGACAGCGAGCCGTTTACTTCCAAAAACTCAAATGATTACATAATATAAACCCGAGAATGCCTCCGTCGGCTGTAACAAACGGTGGATACCGGAGTCGAATAATCGTTTCGTCAAAAAATGGTTTTCTTTATTCTATATTTGCACTTGCGGACTCGATTGCAGCGCCATCTACCCAGTCCAATAGCAAATCTAAACAATCCACTCTGACCCCGACCCCAACACTCCACATATACACGTTAGAGAGAGTTAGGACTTCTGCGCGATACACCAGGTACCGAGTAGTCCAGGTAACTGGGTGCCTTCCCTCATAGGCCCTTCAGACACGAACCCGGGTATTCGATCGTATAGCTCCGCGACGCCCTAAGCCGAGGTTCGACATCTGTGACGCCTCACGCCCGCCTCGACTTTCGGTTACGTAGCAACGGCCCACAGGAACCAACTACATAGTCAGTGTCAAAAAAAATAGTTATTCATACTACAAAGTGGCGAAAGGTCTACGTAGTGATACTGCCATTTACACTCCTCCACTTAAGCGGCTCAATGACACAAATGCTTCGCCGACAGCATTGCTTCACAATGTACTGTCAGCACTCAGCTGTGCGATCCAACACATGTCCAAGCGGTAGAGGATGAGATCTTGTCCAAGAACCTACTGCCGCTCACTGCAGACCCCATCACAGGTTCAGCAAAGGAACCCAATAAAATGTCCATAAGGATTCACCCCCTCCTAACTAACCCACTAAATTCGTGCATTAGTCATTCTTCTTTTGCAAAAATGTGGTTATGAGTCATTCGATTATTTAATTTATTGAGAGTTATCGCAGTCACTTTAATATTTTTTGAGAAAACAATTATTGATTTAGACTACTTTAGAGACACATTATATTTGAATAATATTTTGAATAAAACGGACTTTAAACTTTGCCTATGATTGCGTTTTGTACAAGTTACAAGTAGTTCACTCAGCTCTATGTATGTTTTGTTGCATGAACCAATAATAAAACGAATGTGTTTTGGTTGTAGGTCAACCTTCGTAAAGTACGGCAGTCGTCGGCGGCGGGTGGTCACATTGGCCGCCGGGCGTTCCGTACGTGGACGTCGTCGTCGCCGTCTCTGTCGCGCCTCGTCGCCAGTCGCCGCGTCGTTAAGGCTAATTGCGGGTACTGGTATGCATGCGTGCTCCGCACCATATCACATCACATATGTTGATCGCGTACAATTCAGAAAGCGATGGTAACTTGATAACCAATCAAATATTACCAGTAGTGGTGTCAGCCAAGTTCGGATAAGAATAGGGCGACACACTGGCCACTGTGTATATTACACGTACCTTTGTACAAAAACACACAGGTACTTGAAACCTTGTACACACAGCGATACCTTGAGCTACACTGTCTGCCATGCAATTCTGTAAGAGCAAACATCCTTACATCTTCGGAAACATCGGCTGTTATAGCCTTGAACACAAAATTGCAATTCCTTGGTGTCGCTTTTCATGGTTGTGCGACACTAGCGCCGCAAGGCTGCGTTTGGAATTGGAATTCTACAAGGCAAACAGCCTCGCGTACGCTTACAGCCTTATAGAATACCAAATAAAAAGCCGTGATCGCAGTAGACGATGTCAAAGCTGTGACATCTGTGATCACAGCGACGCACACAGCCATTACGAGTCGCTTAGAGAATTGCATGGCTGATCTATGCACCGTTGCTATGATAAAAGAAGTAAGTTCTTAAGTTCTTATTGGTCACGCAATAAGGGTAAAAATGGTGTTGTGTCTAACATGACTTGTCGCGTGTGTGCATGCAATAAAATTCCTTTGTACTCCTAGAATTATACATTTCATTAAAATTACAATTATATTTATAGAATTATTAATGTCTAAAAAGTGTCATTTTTATTACTGACTCACTGTCTCACTCATCTAAAGCCTAGACCGACATATACTCCTATGATCGACATAGATACTTGAAATTTGAGATCAAAGTTGATCACCAAACCTACAAATAAAAGTATCTAAAACTTACAAAAAATACATCACCATAGAATTTAGTTACTTTCCTTGATGTCGGATTTCCAACTTCACAAGTTTTAATTAATTCTTAATAAACTGATACCTAATTGAAGGTATACAATCTTCAATTAGATATAATAATTAATGGATTAGTAAAATCACGTAGCAAAATACAGGGGTTATTTTCTAATTGGAAAAGTCAGACTGATAAGATTTAATTTTAAGATTTAAGATAAATTTAAAGTTTATTGATAATTCTGAAAGGGAGTGTCAGTGTTAAAATAAGAAGAGTCATGCTCCATTCGACCACGTAGACAGAATACAGGAAGAAAGAATCATGAAACATATACAAAGCGAAAAATAGAAGTACCTATGTAGGAGCCGAGGAAGGCCAATACTTACCTACCATGACCAAAATTTATCGTGTTTTATCATATGTGCGAGAGATGAGCTATGAATGTTAAAGATACGAATGAGGTGTACGTGGAAAGAGTCATGCGTCCACTGGGCTCACTCTGCCTACTCCACAAGTGATTTAGCGTGAAGTTACAGATATTGACAATTAAAACTTGCCAAGTTCAAAATTCGATACACACAGAAAGTAAAGTTAAATAACGTTTTATATTCCTTCCGATATCATTAAATTAACTACTATGTAAGTTCCATTTGTAGCTCTTTTAATTAGCATTTCTTTTGATTACATTTCTACCCGTTAGATTACAATTTTTTTTAACATTACATTGGTTACATGCAAGCATACGGCTCACCTGATGTAGAGCGGTTATCGTACCTATGAACGATTGCGATACCTGAAGTATCACTCGCGTGATGCCACCCCCCTGATAACATAGCAACTCCTTAGGATCTAACAGGTAACCTTACTTAAAATAGAAATAAATATTGTCGGACAAATTACACAGCGCCATCTAGCCCCAAAGTAAGCGAAGCTTGTGTTATGGGTACTAGAGACAACTGATAAACATACGTAACTACATTTTTTTTTGTTAATACATACTTATTATACATAGAAAATACCCAGACCAAGACAAACAGACATGTTCATGCACACAAATGTTTGTACTGTGTGGGAATCGAACCCACGAGCGTTGCTGTCAAAGTAGCATAACAACGCGTTTCACCACTGCGCCACCAAGCTCGTCATTACTTACGTCGTACTTACGCACAAGAACGCAACAATCCTTCAGGAATTTCTTGTTTGGCTGTTGTTTTCTGTGAGGTAGGTGTACTATCTCAGTTAATCCGCTTTGATGTCCTACCTCTCTTGAAAACATCCAGACCAAGACAAACAGACATGTTCATGCACACAAATGTTTGTCCTGTTTGGAAATTGAACCCACGAGTGTTGGTGGCAAAAACAACTCTTTTTATAGGCGACTCCCACTACCTCGAAGGTTGTTTGTGCCGAACTCGGCAGTTTCTCCACACTTGTGTCTCTCTTGGGCTCGTATTTTACTGCAGATGTTATTTTAAGTGACTTAACGCATAATTTAATTTTCGTCACTACATAGTGCAATGTGGGTGACAAAGAAATAATGTACAAGTATGACAAAATTACATACCTCGTCATAAAAGCAGATGCAATCCACTCCAGATATAATTAAAGACAATATCGTAGATAATCCCTGAATGTACAGTTCTATGTGTATCGGTGAAGGATCAATTGCGAGGTGTTGCCAAAGGATAGCTCCTGAGGAGATAGCTGATAAGAGCCAGTAGATTGCCAGGTAAAGGACGGGTGCAGCGGAGCGCCGAGTCCAGAGGGCTACGTGTAGCGCGGCTGCTGCTATCCACGCCAGTGGCAATAAAAGGCCAGCTACTCGGTGTACCGTGTCGTGTTGCAAGGCAGCTGCTCCAGCACCGCAGCACCATGTGGCGCCCAGGACTAAGCTGATTACCCCGCGCACGGTTTGACCTCGCCAGCGATTGCTGCGCCTAGTTAAAAATTTTAGTACTTAAAATTATTTTGTAAAGCAAAAGAAAGTTTTGTTCTATTTTTTACATGGGACCATCACATGAGTGTACTTTTAAAACAATAATCAAAATGTAATCACAATAACGTCGTTATGTTCGAACATCATATCAGGCAAAGAATATCATAATAAAAGTAGTTTTATATGTTATTATTAAATAACTTTATAATTAAACATCAAGTGTTCAACGAAATCTACTACAACATCAACATAGAATATAATTTATATCATTCCTTCTCATAATGCTTCTCGTAATGCCTTCTCTTCTTATAACTCTTTAGGGAGGACGATTGGTGTAGTCCGGAGGAAAGATCACTCGAGAATTCAAACCATGTCGCATTAACATCCTTAAAAGAGGGATAAAACTAATGGAGGTATAGGCTGAGTCTATGTCTCCATTAGTAGAGTTCGACCTAAATGTGAAAACCAGAAAATTGAGTTGGGTCCCCTCAAATCTTAATTTGATATTGGGACCCAACTCAACGTATTCTCATTATTCTCTAGTAATCGCATTTACATGACAAGGCAAACGAGAGGAGTCTCTGAAGCTAGTTAAAGCAAGACTGAAAGTATTATGGAAATGACTCCGAGGCAGTGGTTTATATTAATGAACGATTGACGAATAACCAGTTACAATTAAACGGTGTTTACCAATTATAATGTCCAGAAAAGATCCTGGGACCGCGAGATCCTAGTTGGCTTATGCTTATGCATAAATGACTTATTTAATCGCATGGGAACGCATGACAAATAGGCATTTAAGATGACATTTATCTTACTTATATTATTAAATTGTATTTAGTTTAATATTAACTTAATTGACTTAGTTTTAACTACCTATTTAATTGTTTTTCAGTTATGTTTAAGGTACTTATATATTGAATACATATTTTGGAAAAATCTTTGATTTTATATTCAGGTGAAAAGTTATTTAAACTTTCATTTTCAGAATGTCTGTAAAACTTTGTGTTGTTTCCTATTAAATTTCGATTGGTCACTCATGAGTAGGTATACTCTTGTGATGATCACCACGACCAATATAATATTGGGGAAGATTTGACGATAAACTAAAAAACTATGTTTGTATGACTGTCGAATTGTACTGGTTTTGAATAATTTTACACGATGAAAATTTCATAGTGTGTTGCATTGCGGACGTGTATAGGCGGCGATTTCTCCTTTGAATTTAATATTTCATCAGTATCGCTTATCTAAGTATGTACTAATTTATTTTCATTAGTTTTACTATGGTTTTTGTTAAATGTTATAAAACATATTTACAGCAAGTAAATGTGTTTAGAATAAACAGCATAGACATTCAGCTCAAGTCTTACCTCTTGGAATTATTTTAAATTGCGTCCGCATTAATTTGTTCCAATTACATGGTGCCATTATGAGTTACCGTGCCGTATTCTTGTACGTCGAGTGATTATAGATGTATGACATCCTATCTGTGTGCCACGTAATGTCAAACGTCTGGACGAGCTCGGTGGTTCAGTCGTGAATGACGCGACTTTTACACCAACGCTCGTAGGTTTGATTCCCACAGAAGGCAAAAAAATATGTGCATGAACATGTATGTTTGTCTTGGTCTGGATGTTTTGAGAGAAGTAGGGCGCATCTGAGCAGCCCGTCTGGGGAAGTACCTCCACCTTACAGAAAACCGCAGCCAAATAACAACTCCTTAGAGGGTTGTTGTGTTCCTGCGTATGAGTGAGGTCAAGCTCCCAAGGAGTTTCTGTGTAAGCAGCGGAGGAGGCATCGCGTGAGTGATACTTAATACATAGCAAGCGTTATAAGGCAACGGTACCCGCTTTACATCAGGTGGTCCGTATGCTCGTATGCCTCCCGACGTAGTATAAAAAAAAAACGCATCCGTATTTAATCAATTTCATATCGTGTCATCGTATCGCCATAACATTTTATAATGTGGGCCTACGTACTGCTTATACTATTTTTTAATAGACCACGGTCTTTGCTGATTTAAAGTACATCAAAAAGATGGAACATGAGGTGCCACGTAATCGTATCAAAACGTGGTGGTACATTGTCAAATGCGTTCATACTCTGGTAGACATATTCACATTGGCACAAAATCGATAAGTTTTCATTCGAAATGTATGAAACTCGAGTGAAAACTTTTCGATTCTGAATCGAATATGATGTTTAGAGGCAATGTGAATAGGCTTATAGATCTTGATACGTGTATTCGACACGAGGTGTACCTAGTGACGGACGGTACGTATCTGACGCTGTCACAGCTAGAGGGAAAACAGAACCACAGAAATATATAATATAACTCACAACCATATTTAGGAACTGTTGTGTCTAACAGAGGATGTACCTTTACCTTACAGAAGAAGCTGCCTTGCCTGGCAGCTAAAAAACAATTCGTTGGAGGGTCCTTGCAAGAGACAATAGGCTACGGTAATCGTATCGTTTTAAACTGATTCACATGTAATAATCTGTTGCTAAACTCAGCTAAAATCAAATGCATCAAATTTAGTATTCCAAATATGAGTTCTGCCAATACAGAAGTTCTCATTGCGAATAATAAATTAGAATTTGTTAATAATACTGTGTTTCTTGGAATTACAATTACAATGGGGCCCCCACATAAATAAACTAGCCGGTAAGCTGCTCTACTGCATATGCAATTAGGAGAATCAGGCAATTGACGGATGTGGCTACTGCGCGCTTAGGCTATTTCAGCTACTTTCACAGCATTATGTCGTATGGTATACTGTTGTGGGGAACGGCGGCTGACATTGAGACAATTTTTATCTTACAAAAAAGAGCCATTCTCTCTATTTATAATATGGGCTCCAGAGAATCCCTCTGGGAACTGTTCAAAGGAATAAATATCCTCACTGTTACTTCTCAATATATTTATGAAAACATAATATACTACTCTGTGTAAAAAGTATCGGGAATATGTCAATAAAAAGACCCGCGTAAAAGAGGTCGTTCTAATTTTTTTACTGCATGTTGGTAGCACTGTACTGATTTAGCGCGCAAAATTTGAGCGGGATCTGTCATTTAATTTGTTTTAAACTACACTTTTTGTTGGTCATAGTTTTGAGTCCTCGGCGATTTTTACAATGGAAAATATTGTTGAACAAAGAGTGTGCCTTAAATTTTGTGTTTCAAATGATATTTCATGTGGTGAATCACTAAAAATGTTGCGAAATACCTACGGCGAATCGTGTATATCGAAAACAAGGGCTTATGAATGGTATAAGGCTTTTAAAGAAGGCCGAGAAGTAGTAGTAGACTTGCCTCGTTCTGGTAGACCTTCAACCGCTACGACCAGAGAAAACATCGACAGAATCAAGAAGCTAGTGCTCGAAAATCGACGTATGAGTCTGAGAGAGTTGGCTAGTGAGGTGAACATATCTTTTAAGTCCGTCCACAACATTCTCATTGACATTTTAGGCATGAAACGCGTCGCCGCTCGACTAGTTCCAAAAGAGCTCAATTTTGTTCAAAAAGCGCAGCGAAAGCATGTCGCTGAAGACATGGTTTCCCGAGCTTCTACGGATCCGACCTTTATGAAACGTATAATAACTGGCGACGAGACATGGGTTTATGAGTACGACATGCAAACAAGCCAACAGTCTTCAGAATGGCGTCTCGAAAACGAGCCGAAACCCAAAAAACCGCGGCAAAGTCGCTCCAAAATCAAGGTGATGCTGACAGTTTTTTTTGACTACCGTGGTGTGGTTCACTCCGAATTCCTTCCAGAGGGAGAAACAGTGAATAAAGAATATTATTTAGGCGTCATGAAGCGTTTGCGTGAGAGTATCCGCCGAAAACGTCCAGATTTGTGGCAACACAACTCATGGATGCTGCACCATGATAATGCACCATCACACACAGCCATTATAGTGAAAGAGTTTTTAGCGAAAAATTCAACAAAAGTTCTCGACCAAGCACCGTATTCACCTGATATGGCTCCGTCTGACTTTTTTTTATTTCCCAAGTTAAAATTACCACTTCGAGGAAAACGTTTTGAGTCGATAGAAGCCATAAAAGAAAATTCGCTGAATGAGCTAAAGGCCATACCGCAAATAGCCTATGAAAAATGTATGGAAGACTGGGTGAAGCGGTGGAGATGTTGTATTGCAAGCGATGGGGCCTACTTTGAAGGCGATAAAATAAATTTAGATGAATAATTTGTATTTTTTGTTTTATTGACAAATTCCCGATACTTAGTACACAGAATGTATATACCCGTAAAAATTTAAAGTCTTTTTCAAACTTCAGTGAAAAACTTAGAAGTAGAAATAAGTTGTGTATCCATCGTACATCGTGTGTACATCGGCTTGCTAGGACTGGTAGATCTTTTCTTGTAAATTGTATTCGGTTTTATAATAAGTTGCCTGAAACAGTTGTCCTTTCCTGACAATGTATTCAAAAAGCATATTAAAAATACTCTCTGTAGAAGGGCTTATTATAGAATTGATGAATATGTAACTGACAAAGATGTCTGGAAATAATTCAGCAGTCTACCTGTCCTTAAAAAAAATATTTTTACCATTTGATATCATTATTGTACCAATATGCTTATGTATTTTTTGTTTTTGTAATATCTAATTGACAAATCTAAAAGAGACCTATATTGGCAAGTTTCTTTCGGCATTTCTTCTTAGCCAATGGTCATTTCCGAAATGCTAGTAGATAAAAAAAAGGAAAAGTAAAAAGAAAATTATATAAGATACAATAAGATTATATTTCAAAAACTGTAAGACGTGTCTAAGTGCCCGCGAGGGCCCAATGGCACATAAAGAATTTTTATCTTTTTATCTATCAGATTCGTTTTTAGCTATTAATACGTTCTGGTGTCATGCGATGACGTTATTATGATACACTAAAATTCTTTAAATGGGGACCGGAGCTAAGTTGTAATACAGTGCTATAAATAAATGTGAATTTAACTGACCAGTGTGGTTGCCGTGCTCCGCAGCAGCATATGAGAGCGGTTGATATGCAGGCGCAGTACAGATGCAGAGAATGAAGAGCGGCAGCGAGCGCGCGCATCTCGCAGGCTGCGTCGCCGTGCCGGCACACCGCCTCCATGGCGTGCTGTGCGCACCTCACCTGCCACTGCCTGGCGACAAATTCGACATATCATCACTGCAGGTCACCTGTCAGTTCACTTGGGTGATCTGTGGCTTTTATTTGTAGATCACATTTCGTCACCTTTGATAACCGACATTTTATTTTGCCCCCAGAACGGTTACTCTGGAAATCAATTACGATATACTCGAAATTGGAATTAAACTCTTAAAATTACGACAGTAGCGACAATAAATAATAATAAATAAATATTGTCGGTCAAATTACACAGCGCCATCTAGCCCCAAAGTAAGCGAAGCTTGTGTTATGGGTACTAGAAAACTGATAAACATACGTAAATATTTTTTTGTTTGTAAATACATACTTATTATACATAGAAAATACCCAGACCAAGACAAACAGACATGTTCATGCACACAAATGTTTGTACTGTGTGGGAATCGAACCCACGAGCGTCGGTGTCAAAGTAGCGTAACAGCGCGTTTCACCACTGCGCCACCGAGCTCGTCTAACTTGTCATCCTGAGGTCGGTTGTTCAGATAGGCACTATTAATGTGAATCAATCTTATGTTGAAGAGTTTATAATCGAAATTACAAATAATTAGCAAATACATTGTAATTGATATTCCGCGGCCTACTTGACAGCGGCGGCCAACTCCCTGGAGGGTTGTCGTGTGAATGTAAGCTAATAAGGAGTTGCTGTGTTAGCAGCAGAGGTGACATCGCGCGAGTGATAATGTATTACCAGTGTATTGGTTGCGGTAACCACTTTACATCAGATGGACCCTCCTGACCGACTGAATGCCTCCGAACATTGCACAAAAAAAAAATTTGCGTAACGCGGGTAACCGTTAAAAATTACCTTGGACCGCCTCTATAGTCACATTTTACCACTATAAGATAAGAAACATAATTATAGGATTTTTTTGTATCGGGACATACAAAGATACGGCCCAAGATACAAAGATAGGTAGGGCACATCAAAGCAGCCCGTCTGGGGAAGTACCTCCACCTCACAAAAAACCGCAGCCAAGCAACAACTCCCTAGAGGGTTGTTGTGTTCCTGCGTGTGAGTGAGGTCACCAGTAAACTCCTAAGGAGTTGCTGTGTAAGCAGCAGAGGAGGCATCGCGCGAGTGATACTTAATTATCGCAAGCGTTAATAGGCTACGATATCCGCTTTAAATCAGGTGGCCCGTATGCGTGTATGCCTCCAGATGTAGTATAAAAAAACGTTCTCTAAAGCGGTTACCTTAGCCCATTAACGCTTGCAAAACACGCGCGGTGGCACCTGTGCTGCGAACACAGCAATTCCTTAGGTGCTTACTGATGACCTCTAACTCACAGGAATACAACAACCCTCCAGGCATTGTTATGTTATTTAGCTGCGGTTTTCTGTGAGGTGGAGGTACTTCCCCAGACAGGCTACTTTGATACGGTCTACGTCTCTTAAAAACACCCAGACCAAGTGAAATAAACATGTTCTTGCACACAAATGTTTGTCCTGTGTGGGAATCGAACCGACACGAGCCCTGATGTCAAAGTAGCGCTACGAGCCCTGATGTCAAAGTAGCGCTACCACTGTGCCACCGAGCTCGTAAAAATGAATTTGTTCAACGACCCGTCTAATGTACCGTTTGTGAAATGTAACTGCTGATCATTAGTTGTATGTTATGTATTTATTTGGAAAGATTTTTACCACTGTTGGGCGTAGTTTTACTACTTACCTCACTTGTAATTGTTATTAAAAGTTTTTATTTATATAATTTTTTTTTAGTTTACAACTAAACAAACGACAAAGAAATTTCACTAACTCATTTAAGCTTGCGTGATACACTACAACAATCTATGAATTACATAATATATCTGAGATGATGTGATGATGATCTAGTTGCTCAAAAAAAACGACCATGGTTTTTCTGTAAGACGCAATGTGCATTGCGAATTGTTTAAATGAGTAAGTTGGTAATTATTGATACATACTATTTTTCTATTGAATTACAAACTAGTCTTAATAATATTTGCAATTGCAATATTGTACTTTAGTGTTTATTTATTTACTTTCTTAATAAATTACAGCAGGTAGGGTTTTTTTATACAACATCGGAATGCATACATGCATACGGACCACCTGGTGGAAAGCAGTTACCGTAGCCTACTAACGTTTGTAATATATTAAGTATCACTCGCGTGATGCCTCCTCTGTTGCTTACATAGCAACTCCTTAGGAGCGATGACCTCACTCACATGCAGGAACAAAACAACCCTCTAGGGAGTTATTATTTGGCTGTGTTTTTCTGTGTGGAGGTACATCCCCAGAGGGGCTGCTTTGATGCGCCCTACCTCTCCTAAAAACAGGGTGCATCAAAGCAACCCGTTTGGGGAAGTATATCGACTTCACAGAAAACCGCAGACAAATGAAAACTGCCTGGAGGGTTGTTTTGCTTCTGTGAGGGAGTGAATGAGGGTTACCAGTAAGATCCTACGAGTTACTGTGGCTAAATTAATGACTCATTCATTTGATCCAACACGTAGATGCCTCTATAAGGGGATTGACATTGTGTAGTACACCCATCACGATCCGTTCTTGGGGATATCTATAGAAGAATATCTCTAATGAAAAGATCCAGTCGAGACCTTTGGGCTATTGGCAATATGTTAGTAATTGATGGGCTATTCATATGAAATCTGGAGGGAGTACTAGTATTGGACTATTACAAAGGACGGATGCCTGCCGTCACTATCACTTCTGATTGCTACTCACTGACTCCTAAATACCAGTGAAAGCCGCCAAATGCGACTCAGAGACGTCTAGAAGTGTGCTGCATTTTCTACGAAATTACTCGTTATGTGCGTTGTGTCCTTTATCACTTTCTTTGGAGCATATAGCTCTGGCGACTCCTTTCTGGACGGCCCATCAAGGGTATCCTATTGTGAGAGTTCTGTGGGCCATCTTGGGTTTTCATTCCGACCAACAAAGACAGGCCCGATTTATCTCTTTGTCAGTCACCAACAGGCGCCCAAGCTGACCTGGGGGCTAAAATATTATTATAAAACGTCGCGTTACAAACAAGCATACGGTACGCCTTACGCTTCCGTGGCATTTAGGTGTTGAGTAGCCTCGGACTATACTATGATTAAACTCATACACTACGAACTTCAGAACGCGTTGTCCTACGTTATCTACGCGCTGACTACCTTATTAATAACAGAAAAATTTATCTAGGTGAATGATAAATTGTAGGTTAATAGGTAAAATCTATTATCTAGATCGTTGTGCCGCGGCACACTTATGTACCGTGGATCATTGGTTGAAGTGCCGCCGAAAATTACCAGTTGTGTCAAAAAGTTAAGATGATAATATCTACACATAGGTGAGTTCCGAATTTTGATCGCATTTAACTATATTACATAACTAATAATTATTATATAACTATTTAGCATTTAACTTAAGGTTACATTTGTTTTTGAACATCTTTTCATATTATATCGATTTTAATAACAATTAACAGCCATATTCATAAACGTTACTTAACTTTTAAACAACATTTTAAACAATGCTTATGTTATTTTTGTATTCATAAACGCTTTTTAGACCTAATTGACATTTCAAACAGTTACTTAAGCAGCTGTCAAATTAAACAGCCTACAACCCTAAATGTTAAATAAGAATTTGATGTTTCTATGGTGTAATCTAAAATAAATGTCTGTATGGTGTAAGTTTGTTATTGAATACAAAAAGATTGTGGAACACTGACCTAGATCAATATGGTATATTAGTAGCCCACTTTAAAACTTCTACCACGTGAGTATAGTACTCATTTGTAGACGTTTGTTTTGGTAATGGTTTAATACATTACTTCATTACTCATAGCATACATTTGCATGGCATTGGCTCAAGTTTCAACACAGGATGCTTTAGTTAGAACAATGCGTCGGGTGGCGAGCTGACGAGGCGGCTCGGTAACGGTTCATTGATACCTCTGTAGTATCTAGTACGATGTACCTACACAGAGGAACTCTGCACTATTCAAGCGCAAAGGACATGCATCATTGATTTTTCTAGGAACGTGCATAGATATATGCAAGTGTTCGTAACATAGACAGTTTTATATTTACTTTGCCCAAATATATGGCCGAAATGGATAAAATGGCCAAAGATTTTTCAGTCTTTGAGGGCAGATTTTTGCCAAAGTAGCCTTATTAGGTACTACTTTTTTACATGATTATGAAAGCTGAGAGGAACCATGAAGTCACCTGCTTAGATTTTTAATTTAAAGTTGAAAATTTAAGCCATAATTCACCAGAAAGCGTCTAGTAAAAAGGTGCTACCTAGTTTAATCATCTTGACGGATATCCTATCAATTCTCGCAAACCGCATACAGACTCACAGTATTAACGTCCTAAGAATAGTCATACACTTTCACAAAATATCCAGTCCACTGTTCTAACACATCTGTGTGTTAGCAAGAATGACACGAGGTTTAGATGGTCTTATTTTCTGTTTCTGATTGCTGATGAATATCGAGATTTCTTTACCGTCCTCCATAAGAATTTGGTATTCTCGTTAGCGTCTCTTCCTCATTCGAAGTTTTTCAAGGTTCTCTTTCACCAAATGGTTTCATTCCTGCATCAGCGGTACGTAAAAAAACAATTTTAGAACCTACGAGTATTAAACGCTGTACGAATACGAATAAAGTTTCGATTTCAAGTACTACGTGTGTTACATACCTAGTCGTTGAAATCTTATTCGTTAATCTGAGTCGGAAGTAGAAAAAGTACAATAATAAGGGCTTCAGATAAATTTGTATGGGCAAGACGTCGGTCGAACGCCCCATAAATTATAGCCGCCAAATGGAGATGTTGTCCCAATACCTAACCCAATAATTAAAACAGTACTCGGAAATAAGAAACACCATGTTACGAGTAAGTGGTTGATGAAAATTGGCGGCTTATTGGCGGCTATAATCGGGTAGATAGTTAAATTTATTTTAAATTGCTATTCACCGTTCATATCAATTAGGAAGCCATGGTAATTGATAATGGCAATTTCATATTAATTACTTTGTGTGCCACCGATTAGTTCATGCTTGGGGCGGCACTCACCCTCTTTTGTATGGTTCCTGTTCCAGATGTCTATCGATCGCAAAGAGGATCGCAACGGGCAAGGCAGACACGACCATAGTCATTGGTGGTGGAAGCACAGAAAGTAGTTTAGATCAAATATAAGAAATATACCTGATGGTCTGCACTAAAATTTACAAAACGCTTTTCTCGGGGTATGGGTGTCATTAAATTTAATAATCTGAATGAATTTAAGCGTTATAAGAAAAGTTAACTTCAACTTTATTTTAAGTAGCTGGAGTAGTATTCGTGAGCATTGCCCTGAGTACGATTTTTAGTTTCCAATTTATGAAACCTTGCATCCACAGTACGCTATAACAATGAGAAGAGCACAACGAGGTGCTGGTATTGAGTCAGGAGTAGCCTACAATTGCTTGGGTAAGCAGTTTCATCTCGCAGAAAACTTACAGCAACCAAGTAACAATTTTTGGAAAGGTTGAAGTGTTATTTCTATACAATGTTGGGAAGTAAAGAAGCATACGGCTCACCTGATGTAAAGTGGTCACCATAGCCTATGAAAGCCCGCAACATAAAATTTATCGCTGACGTAACGGTTATATACGCGCGGCTGCTACCACAACAACTTCTTTGGAACTTATTGATAATCGCAGGTGGTGTTGGTATTCGCAGAAACACAAAAACCCTCCAGGGATTGTTATTTCGCTGCAGCCTTCTGTGAGGTGGAGGTACTTCCTCTGTCAGGCTACTTTGATGCACCCTATACCTATCTCACGCCAGAGCCTCGTTTGCTCTAGGATCAGGTGAGGTTGGCTTTGCCTAAGATGATAAGGTGTCAACACGCGAGCAATACTCTTTATTGCAAATGGACAAGGTAACACTTTAAAATTAGTAGGGTCGTACCCCTCTTGCAGTGACATAAAAAAACTAGTTTAGAAATAGACTACTGATTAGAACTGATGTTATGGCCACTGAACCATAGACATGATAAAACTTTGTGCCAATATGACTTTGGACCGCACAATATTCGTTTCAGGGCCAGACATCATAACATGCTCAACGCTCCCGTAATATTTACAAACATATTTCACAATCAACGTAAGTATTTTGGTATAAACCAACTTGTCGCCGGTACTGTCATTGTATTCAAATATTTAATTATTTACATTGTTCTTGTCATTGGATCCACGGTTTATAACTCACCAATAACCCACCGACCGGCGACGTCCTCACGTAGTTTTTTTTTAATTACTCACGTTCTAAACACAAGTCATTCACTCGTATGCAACATGTTTCACTTTAGTTTTATTACTTTATTTTCGTGATACTGTAGCGATTATTTTAATGCAATATGGGCGAGTTATGAGATTTCGTACGTTGGAAATTTATGGAGCGCGCGCGTAATGTCGGCTTCAGCCAACAATCGACACTAGAATAAATTGAAGATGGGTAGGCTGGGAGCGTAGCGTGTCGTCCGTGTGACGCCAGCGTGTCGGCCGAGGGCTCGTTAGCGGCCGCCGCATCACACGCCCGCCTCTCTAGCACTGCTCGAGTGCTCGTATCGTACCGTCCCCATGTGCATGCGGTGACCGACCCGTTTTCCGCATTACAATTGACTTTATTGAAACAGGTTGATGTTCTAGTGCACTTTCGTAATTCCGGTAGCGAGCAAACGGAAGGCGAGCAGAATTTCAAATTATGAAAAGGAATGATTGAATGAGGATGAAACATTTTTGTCAATTTTGAAAGGCAAGCAAATTTTGTAATGTAAAAAAACTTTGTCATCATATAACATATACAAACAAGCGCGCACAACAATTACCCTTTATCAAGGTTCATAAGCTACTACCTACTTGCCACTATTAGTGTAAAGAAAATGTTTTTGGTACTATAATATACTGAAATAAATGTTCCCAATGTTGTTCCAAATGCACATGTATATATATATAAATGGTCATGTAGGTATATGTTATAAATTGACTGCATTAATTATTCCAATATTTTTTTATAGAACTAGATTGGCAAACAAGCATATGGCCCGCATTAGATGATAAGCGGTCACCGCAGCCTATTGACGTTCGCAACACTACGGGGATGTTACTCGCGCGCTGCCAATCTTGTGACCTAAGGCTGTTTCCTCACAGTACCCAGTAATTTATCTGCCATATCTCACCTTTCAAACCGGAACACAGCTATATAAATATAGCTGCTTGGCGGTAGAAATTACTGAGACAGAGGTACCCACGCAGACGACTTTTATACAAAGTCTCCCTTTAAGTAGAATATGTAAACGACAGCATCTTAGTTAGTACTAAACAGGTCGCGCTGACATGTCCAGACATCACCCGTCGAAGAAAGTCCAGTGTATCCGATGAGTGGCGACCGTACTTGGTCGTCATCTCTACGTAGGATAATGTCTGTATGTTTACCATTACGAAACCAAGTCAAATAGCGAGTGGCCGATGAGTGATCTAAGAACGCAGAAACATGTAGTTTGTACCCTAGCCAGACAATATAGATTAGTAACATAGTATGGATAGAAGGATGAAATTGTTGAGATATCATAGAGTACCTACCCAATATAACGACATATATGTTATAAGTCGCGCAGGTTACGCCAGGGTAAGTAGAATGGAGAAATAACAGGACGAGGGATACTGTCAGAGATGTTCAAGGGTTCCCTCTTACACAAATAGGTAAGGCTTTCAGTAGTTACTTATAAGCGTCTCTTTTTACAATAACCTAACACCGGAGCCTGCTTCGAGTGTCGCAGTCGTTTTAGGGCAAATGTACATGGACACCAGCACAGTGATATTTGATAGTAAAATAAAATACGCCCGTATTTGCGGATTGGCAGGACATCTTGGTTCCATTTTTAATGTTCATTTATAACGCAGTCTTTTTTTGACTTTTTATTTTCCACTTTTTAATTATTACGAAATTTGTCTTCTTACGGAAGACGATTTGCCATTTCATTGAGGGAGTTATAATATCGTGAAGATTATTAAGTCACATTCCGTGATCTAAGCTGCTGAAAATTAATACTAGTGACCCTGAATGAGGCTACATGTGCTTGACCTTGTGTAAACTTAAATCTATCACAGTCGGTCTAAAGCAGTTCCTTGTAGCTTTTGTACAACACCCATACTTAACTAACTTAACCAGTACTTAACTCAATTCACGAAGTAGATCAAATTCCCAGTCGAAGTGACACTTTGACTCCTGATCTAAGTTTTTAATTTGCTTTGCTTCAATTTATTATAAATTCACGCCTAGGAAGTGCCGTTATCAGTACACATCGAGATTCTTAGCTCATGCCTAAAGTCTCTTTCGGCCCCTAAAAACGAATATATTTTTAAACTTATATTGTATATATGTATGAATATGAGTATGTTTTATAGTATAGCATTACTAAAACACAATTATCTCTAGAACCTTTTATTGTCTAGATTCTGCGGTTAAAACTATTCTGTAAGTTCGTAAGTCGGTGACAGTAGGTGCCTACTGGTTTTGAGGTATAAATAGCCTTAGAAACTTACAATTCATACTCAACGATTAATACGACCATTGCATCACATCAGGTCTCTGGCGGGGTAGGCAGAAAGAACGTGACACACAGACTCGGTGGCTACATACCTCGCTCACTTCTTTGCCATTCATTGCTCTATCATACATTTTATATAAGATAGTGGCATCATCCGCAGCCTGTCTGTGCATGGGTTTCATCGGGTCATTATTCCCAGAGCACGTTAAGCTGTCGATAGAAGACGGACGTTAAGCTAACGAAGGTTAGAGTATGGTGGATATAAGTAGTACTCCCGCCTCATAAAAACCGCAACCAAACAACAACTCCCTGGAGGGTTATTGTGTCATGTAAGTGAGTGCGAGTGGGTAAGTTTACCTGTAAGCTCGTTGTGCTGCAAGCGTTCGTAGACTGCGGTAATCACTTTACATCTGGTATTATACATACTCGTGTGCCTCCTGATGTTGTAAAAACTCAAACAATATTTAGATAGACACACTTCCTACATCGGAATACAAAACACAAAAATATAAAGAGAAAGAAACAATATTTTTAATAATATATTCCATAAATAAATTATTTTTATCTTAAAATTATAAAAAAGATATACTATGTACTCTGTGTAAAAAGTATCGGGAATATGTCAATAAAAAGACCCGCGTAAAAGAGGTCGTTCTAATTTTTTTACTGCATGTTGGTAGCACTGTACTGATTTAGCGCGCAAAATTTGAGCGGGATCTGTCATTTAATTTGTTTTAAACTACACTTTTTGTTGGTCATAGTTTTGAGTCCTCGGCGATTTTTACAATGGAAAATATTGTTGAACAAAGAGTGTGCCTTAAATTTTGTGTTTCAAATGATATTTCATGTGGTGAATCACTAAAAATGTTGCGAAATACCTACGGCGAATCGTGTATATCGAAAACAAGGGCTTATGAATGGTATAAGGCTTTTAAAGAAGGCCGAGAAGTAGTAGTAGACTTGCCTCGTTCTGGTAGACCTTCAACCGCTACGACCAGAGAAAACATCGACAGAATCAAGAAGCTAGTGCTCGAAAATCGACGTATGAGTCTGAGAGAGTTGGCTAGTGAGGTGAACATATCTTTTAAGTCCGTCCACAACATTCTCATTGACATTTTAGGCATGAAACGCGTCGCCGCTCGACTAGTTCCAAAAGAGCTCAATTTTGTTCAAAAAGCGCAGCGAAAGCATGTCGCTGAAGACATGGTTTCCCGAGCTTCTACGGATCCGACCTTTATGAAACGTATAATAACTGGCGACGAGACATGGGTTTATGAGTACGACATGCAAACAAGCCAACAGTCTTCAGAATGGCGTCTCGAAAACGAGCCGAAACCCAAAAAACCGCGGCAAAGTCGCTCCAAAATCAAGGTGATGCTGACAGTTTTTTTGACTACCGTGGTGTGGTTCACTCCGAATTCCTTCCAGAGGGAGAAACAGTGAATAAAGAATATTATTTAGGCGTCATGAAGCGTTTGCGTGAGAGTATCCGCCGAAAACGTCCAGATTTGTGGCAACACAACTCATGGATGCTGCACCATGATAATGCACCATCACACACAGCCATTATAGTGAAAGAGTTTTTAGCGAAAAATTCAACAAAAGTTCTCGACCAAGCACCGTATTCACCTGATATGGCTCCGTCTGACTTTTTTTTATTTCCCAAGTTAAAATTACCACTTCGAGGAAAACGTTTTGAGTCGATAGAAGCCATAAAAGAAAATTCGCTGAATGAGCTAAAGGCCATACCGCAAATAGCCTATGAAAAATGTATGGAAGACTGGGTGAAGCGGTGGAGATGTTGTATTGCAAGCGATGGGGCCTACTTTGAAGGCGATAAAATAAATTTAGATGAATAATTTGTATTTTTTGTTTTATTGACAAATTCCCGATACTTAGTACACAGAATGTATATTAGTCGTGTCTCGAGGATAACAGGTGCCACATTTTATTGGCTCGGATCATAATTGTTGAATAAATCGGAGCATTAGTAACCTCTATTCGGTATTTTTCCATTCGTATCCTGTCATGAATTCCACAGACTAAAACGGGATGTACATGCTAAAGACTAGAAATTTGACGTTATTATGTCTAAATATATATATATACACAACCTACATATTTAAAATTACAGTAACACGGCTATGATGTGTTTAATGTGGATTGTAAATATGTAATTAAGTATTAAAATATACTTCTGATGTTTTAGTAGTATAACTTTGAGAAATGTTCGTTTTCATCGAGTTGAGTATCAAACGAAAGCTATTTATTGACCAGAAAAGAAATGGACTAAATTTTGTTTAAGAAATATTGTTAAATGCTAACAAAGTTTTTTTGTTTTAATCCTATTTATTAGAAAAGTGAATATCCAACATTCCTTGAACTGCAATATGCATACAATTAAAAGTGATTACTTTGTACACTACTTGATCTGTCAACATTAAGTAAATTCTTTCAGCCATTGTTAGCGTAGTCTCTAGTCCTACGTGAGACCCCACTGGCATCTGACGGCTTTTTTTTATAATCCTGACTTTTATCTTTATTGATGCGTTAAAATGTTGCTTAAGAATATCGTGCATTTCTTCAGGGACTTTACTTTGATAAAAATAACTGCCACAACAATCGCAATCGTGTTATCATAGATAATAAAAGTTTAATACAACACATAGTATTTGTTAAGTATTTGTTGTGTAGTTTAAGTACATAAATCTTAATATATAAAACACAAAAAAATGTTTGTACCTATGTCCGTTACAGATTTTTGCTTTAAAACCATTCACACGATTGTGATGAAATTTCTGGGTTAACACACATTACCGAGAAGGTTTAGAGATGTAAAAAAAGGGGAAAAACGTCCATCGAAGAATAATTGCGGCTAAGTCTATATGATCCGTTACAAATGTTCCTACTATCTACAATAAGTTACAAAAATTGACATGTCACTGATATTGTTTTGGTATGTACATAACACAAGCAAATATGTGTGTGTTTGTATAATGGAGATTTACTAGCATAATATTGAATTATACACACATAACTAAATATACATATGTTTAATATAATTATATTATTATATATGTCAATAGTATAATCCATTGATTTTATTCCTTTATAGACTGTTATACTTTTACTATGCATAAAATATCAATTGAGTATACAAATACTTCTAACGAAACGGTATTGTTTAAACAAACTACTCGGGTTACATTGGACTCAGAAGTCAACGTCCCATCCGGACGTCTCGTCTGGTGGTAGTTTATCGTTATATGGATATGGTTCGAAGTGTGTTCGATCCCAGTTGTTAGCAATGGGTAGAACAAGAGGCGCCTTCATCCGCCGCTCCCCCAGTGCATCCCAATCGAATCCAAGGAACCACCTAAACAAAAATAGGCAATTATAATCAGACTGAATTTTACACGTACTTATTATAATATTAATATATAATATTTTTGTAGGGGATAAATATAACATTATAAACATATAAGAACTTTTTTACTCTTTGTACCTACATATCAATTGTACAAAACGAAAAAAAAACGTTGTACATATTTAATATCATATTATTTTAATCATAATACGTGATTTGATAATCTGAGGATTATTTTTTTAGAGGTTCTCTTATTTTTTGCTATTATGTTTATTTTATTTATAGATTATGACTATTTCAAGAGTGTAAGATTATTTCCGTTGCTGAACGTACCATTCTTTCTATTTAAATGAATTTAAGAAACTGTCAGTTTCTTATATTATCACATGGTACAAATATATAGCCTTACCTGTGATTTTTTATATCAGCCATGCCGTTCTTGAGGTAGCCGAGCCGCTCGGCGGGCACAGCTCGACACAGCTTGCGAATTAAGTGCAGCAGCTTGGCGGAATTAGTGATGCGTGGATGGAAGTGGACTGCGTCGATACCACGTAGGATTAACGTGTATGTTTTCATGTGGTCTCCGCCGGGTGCTTTGAATGGAGGCCTGCCGACCACTAGCTCATGGACAAACACTCCTAATGCCCAGCAATCGACGGCGCGGTCGTGACCCTAAAGTTGCATTATATGTTAATGTCACACCGAGATTGCCTAGCTTCAAGCGTACGGATGCGATGGTGTAACCCTGATGACCAGTATAGTGTTCTACCATTCTTATATGCATATAGATATATATGTTTGTGTGTACATCTTTTCGTCAGGTCCCTTGCGGGGTAGGCAGAGGGGACCGAAGGCCATAAGACGCGGTCCTTACACACCTCAATTGCTTCATTAACATTCATAGCTCTTTTCATGCTCCTGACATCACATTCTAATAAAACACGACCAATTTGGTAATGGTAGGTGAGTCTTGGTCTTCCTCGGCTCCTACTTACTTACACTTTCGCATATACCTAGTCCGGCCATAAGTTCTGTTACAAATGAATATGCATTTATTTTTTTATGAAACAATGTAATCTTAATCAAACTTATGTATATACGAGTATTTATGGACTCAATAAAAAATAAAAATAATCATTATATTTGAAATGGCCACCTTTGGTTTTGATACAGGCCTTTAATCTATCTGGCCTCGAATCTATTGATTTACACACTGTTTCAATGGGAAATTTAGAGACTGCTTGCTCCAGAGATTTCTTAAGAATCACAATGTCGGTGTGTCGTTTCGAGCAGGCCATGTCCTCTGACCTGAACTGAACTGACCATAATTTGTAGTCCAAGGGGTTCAGATCTGGGCGAACCTTTAGTTCTTATAAAGCCCGGAACGTGGGTTCGGGCCAGGCTGGAGTAATTTGTGCCTGCAGGGCCTGTGACCAGGTGCAGAATCTTTTTAAAAAAATATATTGCTGAGAGGTATCGTAAAACGATCCAAGACAGTTTTTTGATACACTGGCTGAAGTCTTCACTCCTTTTTACAAAAATTAAGCTTTGTGACTCCTTGATAAGACACCATCCACCAAACCATTACAGACGCAGGATGATGATCACGTTGTACTTTTCCGACCAATTGGGCGGCTTCTTTAGAACTGTGTGTGTACACTTTGTCATTTTACTTGTTGTAGTGCTCTTCAAGCTTCAATTTTTTCATCAGTAAAGAGGATATTTCTATATATCCTTTCACCTGCGTATCGGGACAGAAGGCGATTTGATCGACCCACTGTCGTCAACTGTTTGTATTGAATTTTAATTATGATATTTAGGAAGAAAAGAATGCAGTATGAAAGAATACCGAACGTTCCGAGGAAGACCAAGACTAAGCTACCATGAGCAAATTGGTCGTGTCTTATCAGAAGATGATGTCAGGAGCCCCAGGAACCGGCGAGCGTGCATGAAGACAGCTATGCATGTTAGAGAAGAAAGTGAAGTGTGTAAGGACCGCGTCTTGTGGCGCTCGGTACTCTCTGCCTACCCCGCAAGGTACCTGGCGTGAAGATATACTTACATCCAGTTTTATGATCAACCCTACATCATGAGCCCACTTACATAGTGTATCATAATTTGTTTGTAGTTGTTTTTGAGCTAACAAAATAACTTCATAAGTCGCTAATAAAGTTGTATCGTCAGCATATTGATACATTGATCCTTCATCAAACAAATTAGCCATCTCATTTACAAGCATTAAATACTATATAATATATATAGTAACGATGTCCTAAAATAGAACCTTGTGCAGATCCTTGTTCCGTATGCACATGATTACTGAAATTGTTAGCAACTTTAACGGTCGTGTATCGATTCACGTGATAACTTTCAAGACCCTTCTAAAGTTGACCCTTGTATTCCATTTTGATATAATTTATCGTACTGTATAATTTCTAAAGCTTTACTGAAGTCTATGAAAGTGGTCAGTACATGTTTTTTAGCTTTAAGATGATTGAATACATTCTCTGTGAACTTAGCTAAGAGATGGGAGGTATTTTTATTTTTTTGAAAACCATATTGATACTTATTTAACTCTGTAAAAAACTTGTTTATTTCTGTACTAAAATATCTTTCTATTATTTTGTCTACATATGATAGTATTGTGATAGGTCTGTAAATATTATAATCACTGTGGGAGCCATCCTGATTTATGGATCTAATCAGTCCTATCTTTAGATTATCTATCTATTGCGAGTTTGAGCAGTTACTGTTTCGCCATTTTACGTGTGAAGCTAGGTTATCTCCTATTAACTTCTATTTTCTACAAATAAGTCATAAATAGCCAAAATAGCTACATATAAAATAAAATTACAATACCTTATTTAACACAATCTCAGGAGCAACATATTCCGGAGTGCCCGCAAAAGTCCACGTTTTGCTGTTAGGCGCGATTTGTTTAGCAAAACCAAAATCGACCTAAAAATTAAGAAGTGCTTTAAAAGAAGTCCTTGCATACCGGTATACATAGAGTTTTGTATTGATTTCGGCATGCTAGGAAATATTGATTGTTATCACTTTGTATATATATATCTATAATATACATCTATTTTACCTATGACAAGTCATTGAATTGGCTCAAGAATTTTTATGACATTATTATTATTTATTATTATACAGGAAATCACCACTTACTTAAGTTGTCCTTGTACTTAAAGTAAGCGGTAGTCCTTGAGCTAACTACTATCAAAAAATAAGTGATAAGGAAACTTAAATATTGTTCTAGGTAGTATCAAAGTGAAAGATTACCAATTTAATATATCCGTCCTTATCCATCATCAAGTTTTCCGGTTTGAGATCCCTGTAAATGATGTTCTTGGAATGCAGATACTGCAAAGCCTCAATGACACAGGCCATCATGAACCTGGCGATGTTCTCGGGGAAGTGCCTTCGCTTCTGAAGTATCGTCCACACGTCCCCACCCAAAATTGGCTCCATGAGAAAATAAATGTATTTGTTGTCCTTGAATGTACGATAAAGCCTGCAAAATGGATGCATAGTTTTCCGTGTCAGAAGTAAACCAAACACTTATAAGGTCGTCATCTCAGCCCGTATTCGCCCACTGTTGAACATAGGCCTCCCCTCTAGAGCGCTATTGGTTTCGATCCTGTGCCACCTGAATCCATCGACTCGGTACAAATCTCTTGAGGTCGTCGCTCTATCTCGCGCCATTTTAACTACGTCAGAAATGTTAAAAATAAAAACTGTGCCTCTAGCGTAAAGGGGATTAACTCGAATTTATAAATTTTTTAACCATAGAGTGGTTAAAAAATTGATAAATGTTTTGACACCTAGTTAGATACGATCATTAGTTTCTATTTAAGGAGCTGTGCAAAGTGATCAGTTTTTGCAAAATTTTACAAGTAAAATCGTTGAACTCGATTCTATTTACTAAAGTCATTTCATGAAATTAAGTTTGTGCAAATCGATTACACTTTAAATTGATTTTATATATATAAAAGGGAAAGGTACCAACGCACAGCTCAAACCATTGGACTAATTGGACTGAAATTTGGCATGCAAGTAGCTATTATGATGTAGGCGTTCGTCAAGAAAGGATTTTTGAAAATTCCCATGGGATATCGGGATACACGCGGACAAAGTCGTGGGCAAAAGCTAGTTTAGGATAAATTAGAATTACGTCTTAATATTAGGATAGTATTCTTTGTGCAAAATGGGGTGGAGTCATTGAGAGACAGGCGGCGCACAGCGCACACGTGTCTTGGTAAGCGGCGGGCCAGCTAGTTCGAGTTAGTGAGATAGTTTGCGTGCCGTCGTTTGGCGGCTGGACAACAAAATTACGCAAGTAACTAATTTAATCTTTTTACACAAAATTATTTTTTTTGTAATCTTAACGTCAATTTGAATTTAATATATAAAAGGGGTATATCTCGATGACTTTGGTATTTCAACTGTTATTTAGACACAAACTCGTAAACTTTTGAACAGTCTTCTATGAATTCGGCTCATCCTATAATTCCACGGAAATCAAATTCAATTATAATACTAGTGGTATGTTAATTTAAAGAAAAATTTTTAGGTTTCCGTAAACTTCATGAACTTTAAGACCTTACACTAAAATGTTCGTATAAAAGTTTATATTACGAGTATATTTAAAACAGTAATGGACGAAATTAAATTTAAAACCTTTATTAGCCGCCCTGTAAAATTATGATTTTTGAGTTTAACCCCTTAACACTAGAGGCATAGAAAAAGTTCTATGACTTACTTGCAAATAAATTCACTATCACTACAATCCATCATAATGTGTTTCTCGTTGTAAGCGTTTTCTTGTTGTTGTAGTTGTACGACATCGATTTTCTTGAGGCATTTGAGAGCAAATGTGAGACTCGGGTCGGGCACATATCTCACCAACTCAACGCGACCGAAACCGCCCACACCTAGCGTGCCTAGTATCTTCAAGTCGCTCAGTTCAACAAAATCAAATTCTGAAACACAAATAACCAATATTTACCCTAATTTTACGTTATATTGTGGTATAATGTAAAACTAGGGGTCGGTACCAGAAGCGTGCACGTCGCGACCCTGCCAGTCCAACACTGGACTGCAATTCTGGACCTAAAAACAAACCGCACAGACGCGCGGATTAGGGCGTCCCCCGTAGGCGACGCGCACCGATCCGCCCTCCTCGGTGCGGGTTTAAGTGCATGCGGCGGTGGGGGCCGCCACCCACCACGCAACGCCCAACCTGGCGGGTCGAGGAGAGCTGAGTGTCGTATAGGCACATGGAATGTGAGAGGTGGATTACAAGATAAGATGAATGAGTTGATAGATATAATGAATGAGAGATGCCTAGATGTTTTGTGTGTGTCAGAGACCAAGCGAAAGGGAAGCGACGCCGAAGATCTGCCCGGTGGCATGATGGCCCTGTGGTCCGGGGTGAACCAGGACGATCATGCCAGCGCTGGCGTAGGCGTTGTGCTTTCATCTCGCTTGGCCGCTGGTGTGAAAGATTACGATTTAGTAGAGCCAAGACTTCTCTGGGTTAAAATAAAACTGGGGATTACGCGAGTCTTTTTGGTTGCAGCATATGCTCCTGTAAGCTCTACTAATCCCCAGGAGCTCGAGAAGTTTTGGGAGACCGCAAGGGGTGTTCTGGATTTGGCTGATGCGAATGAACGGATAATTATGTGTGGAGATCTGAATGGATGGGTTGGGACCAAGCGAAGCAGTTATGAGGCTGTGCTTGGTCCATACGGAGATAAGAGAGTGAACGATGCTGGTAAGTTACTTTTAGACGTATGTATGGAACGAAACCTCCTTGTGACGAACACGTTCTTCCATCACAAGGATATTCACACGTACACATGGAGACGGAATGAACAGAAAAGTCTGATTGATCTGATTTTGATAGATGGACGTCTCCGAAAGTCGTTAATGGATACAAGAGCCTTCAGAGGCCCCACTCTTGAAACGGACCACTATCTGGTGATAAGCCGATTTGTGGGCCTTTTCAAGAAGTGGAGGCATTGGCGAGTGCGTATTCCTTTCGGAGACCATGAAAGAATAAGAAGTGAAAAATTGGAAGATGAAAGTGTGAGGAGTACGTATGTACGTCTAGTCAGTGAAAGACTTGCGAACGCGAGTCTTTCCGACTCAGATGTAGACGAATGTTGGAAAGTTCTGAAAGAAAGTATGGTGGACAGTGCGAAAGAAGCATGTGGATGCGCAAAGAGACGTAGAACACTGAAAGGAGATGCCTGGTGGGATGCGGAGGTTCAATCCTCCGTGGATAAAAAGAGGCGAGCGTGGCTGGATTACGTATCATCTTTGCACCAGAGTGATAGTATGAAAGAGAAGAAGAAAGAAATATACCGTCGATGCAAGAATGAAACCAAAGCTTTTTTTAGTGAAAGAGAGGCGTGAAAGACTACTTATGAATGAGGAAGAGAGGCTGACGAAGAACTTCGAGGCTAATACCAAACTCTTCTGGAGAGAGGTAAAGAAGTCTCGGAGTGGTTCGTCGGCATCCGGAATGGACAAGATAAAAGGTAAAGCTGGTGGCATTCTTGCTAACACTCAGGAGGTGTTAGAACGGTGGAGCGAATATTTTAGAGAAATGTATGATTATGTCCAGGGCGCTGGCACTGTGAATGAGTCTGTGACTGATTCGGCAGTGCCAACGTACCATGAAGACATTAGCATGGATGAGATTGAATAGTCGATACGAAGTTTGAAAAATGGAAAGTCAGCGGGAATCGATATGGTAACAGCTGAGATGATCAAACTGGGTGGCACCTACGTTAGGGACGCTTTCTGGTTTTTGAGCAAATTATGCTGGAGAACCGGAAGAGTCCCGAGCGATTGGAGACGCGCAGTCATCGTGCCCTTGTATAAAGGCAAGGGCTCACGTATGGACTGCGCCAACTATAGGGCCATCAGTTTGATCAGCCTAGCAGCTAAAGTGTATGGAAAAATCATTGAAAGGAGAATGAGGGTGAAATCCGATGGAATGCTTTGGGAAGCACAGGGGGGATTTCGAAGCGGCAGAGGATGTACGGATCAAGTTTTTTCGCTCCGCAATATCGTGGAAAAGCATCTGGCTACGGACCAGAAGGTTTTCTGCGGTTTTGTGGACCTTGAAAAAGCATTTGATAGGGTCGTGCGAAAGAATCTCTGGAACATCTTGCCCAGATATGGGATTGACGGTGACCTTCTACGTGCTGTGCAATCCACCTATGAGGATTGCACAGCATGTGTGAGAGTGGACGGCAGCTTATCACCCTGGTTTGATACCAATATTGGTGTCAGACAGGGATGCGTGCTGTCGGCTCGGCTATTCATCCTGTATCTGGACAGTTGTCTTCAGAGAATGAGAAATATGAATGTGGGAATGCGAATGGGTGGCTCAGTGGTTAACTGCCTGCTTTATGCAGATGACGCAGTATTAATAGCAGAATCATCATCCGAACTGCAAACACTAGTCAGAACAATGAAAGACGATTGTATGAAGAAAGGCTTACAATTGAATGCGAAGAAAACCAAAATAATGGTATTTGAAAGAGAGACAACCAGAACGAACACTAGGATTACGGTTGACGATGTAGTGTTGGAGCAAGTGGATGAGTTTGTATATCTTGAAAGCGCTTTTAGAAGCGATGGAAGGTACACCGCTGATGTGGAGAGACGAGTGACTGCAGGGAATAGCGTGAATGGAGCGTTGGGTAAACTGTTTGGCAGCCGAAATCTAAGCCAGAAGGCACAGCTCGCTGTACACAGCGCGGTGTTAATCCCAACGCTAACTTATGGAAGTGAGAGCTGGGTATGGCAGAGAGAGCATGAAAGTAGAATAAATGCGGTCGAGATGCGAGCACTGCGAAAAATTTGTGGCATAACGCTTGCTGACCGCGTTCGAAATGATGACGTACGTAAGAGAGTTGGACTGAAAGAGAGTGTCGGTGTTAAAAGGGCACGCTCCGTTGGTTCGGACATGTAGAAAGAATGCAAGATGAAATAATGACGAAACAGATATACAATGCGAAAGTGGAAGGATGTAGGAGCCGAGGAAGACCAAGACTAACCTACCATGACCAAATTGGTTGTGTTTTATCAGAAGGTGATGTCAGGAGCCTTAGGAACCGGCGAGCGTGCATGAAAAGAGCTATGAATGTGAAAGAAGCGAGTGAAGTGTGTAAGGACCGCGTCTTATGGCGCTCGGTTCTCTCTACCTACCCCGCAAGGGACCTGGCGTGAAGATATACATACATATTGTGTTGGCGCCAAAGTGTTATGCAGACGGCCAACACCATGACCCATAACACATCGGCCTGCTCTAACCGCGTGTACCACCACAGCGGCTGTTACAAAAGGCTATGCACAGAGTACTCCGGTATTGTGTTGTTCCTCCTTAACCTACTTGTAATTCATTTAATAACCGTTGAAATTTAATTAACTTACAAGCTAAGTGCCTTGACTATATAGAAGAGTACACAGAAAATCATCAAATACTTATATATATAACTAGTATGGCCATAAATACTGTTATATAAAAACTTTACTTTTTTTCAACTCTTTCATTATATTGAATTTGGAACGCGTTTATTATGTTAGAAACTTCTTTCGATTTTTCGCCGCATATTTTTTCGTGTTTATTATCAAATTACAATATGTAATGGGGTGTTAAAGAAAATAGGATTACAGTGATTGCATTTGCACAAAGTGGGTATGGAGCCGGGTCGGTCATATTCAAGAAACTTCAAAAGCTTGGTATCAGCCGTATGTTCGTATATCGTACTACCGGCAGATATACCAACACTTCCTCTATTGAAGACCATAAAAGATCGGGGCGACCGCGTGCTGTTAGAACTACGAAGTCTGTTAATGGAAACAAAAAAATCTTATCGCGAGAAATGAAGAAAACAAGACCTGAAACTCTGCGCTTCTCGTCGATATACACACATTGGCCAGTGTTATGTACCTCCTTATTAGGTACTTAAGGAGATCGGTGTACGTATGAGTGGTGGCTAAATAAAAGAGTCAATATTTGGACACAATTTAATTACGTCAGACAACCGAACGAAATCGTGGCGAGCCAACCACTAAGCTATGAGACAATACTTTTACGCTGACCTACGCGTAACATAAACCCTACAGGACATTCCGTAAATCAATCCCTACAGTTGAAGAGAATAGATAGATCAAAACGACTTCTGTCATGATACGCAGGTGAAAGGGACAGAATTATCGACCAGTTAATTTTGCTTAAGCTTAAGAAAGTAGAGTAACTGAAGTTTTTAACATTTTTAAAAGTACATGGCGGTATATTTTATGTTTCACGAACAATAACACTATAATATAGGATCGCTACATATATATTCGATTACATTAAATTAGTAACTAGTCAATATCAATGGAATAAGTTCACTTTTATATAAATTTTCAAAGATAATATAGTAATAGTTTAAGTTTCGTTTAGTAGCAGTATGTGTTACTGTTAGATTTTTTTTATACAACATCAGGAGGCATTCAAGCATACGGCCCACCTGATGTAAAGCGGTTACTGTAGCCTATTAACATTTGTGATAAAGTAAGCATCACTCACGCGATGCCTCATCTGCTGCTTACACAGCAACTCCTTGGGAGCTTACTGGTGACCTGGTGGTTTTCTGTGAGGTGGAGGCACTTCCCCAGACGGGCTGCTTTGATGCGCCCTACCTCTCTTTAAACATCCAGACCAAGACAAACAGATATGTTCATGCACACAAATGTTTGTCTTGTGTGGGAATCGTACCCAAGAGCGTTGGTGTCAAAGTCGCGTCATACACGACTGAGCCACCGAGCTCGTCAATAATTACAATTTTCCTAATTGTTGTTTGTTGTATGTTTTATTATCTACAATACGCGATTATTTCTTTAATGGAAAGATCCTAATATCCTATTGGTTCCATATAAAAATGTCAGTTTAGACTTGATTTAAATGGGTCTTCACGGTTGGAAAATTTTATAACTGCTGTAAACAATATAGGCAGAGATTGACTAATAAGTACGTAAATATGGGGCACACTAGCGATCCCTGTGGCAGTGTGGCAGTACTCCTCTTTAACAACGTCGAATTAGATATAAATGTATCACATTGCTTTTACTTTGGTCAAGCGTAGTGTAACAACGTAACACAAAATGTGTTAGATTTTCCAAGTACAATTTAACTAGCAAGTTAAATTGTATTCATCGCATACAATAATATATTTTAAAGTTACATTTGATGTACATGTACATGTAAAAATATGAAACCAAGAAATAGCCTTGAAATAGGAGAGTGATAGAACACAGATAGATGGGACAGAATTTTAATAGAATAGAAGTGATTGTAATTGCTCTAAAAGAATGATCAAATTTGGTTGATATCTTTATGTGTCAAGGCCAACTAAAGTCACCCTGTAGGGTTTTAGGGTACCGTACCTAAAGAGTAAACAATTAATTCTTTTATATAAAGAAATTACTGGGTACTGTGACGAAACATTCTTACGTCACAAGATTGGCACCCGCTAGTAACATCCCCGTGGTGTTGCGAGCGTCAATAGGCTACGGTGACCGCTTACCATCTAATGCAGGCCGCATGTTTGTTTGCCATTCTAGTTTCATAAAAATAAAAACTTAACTCTTCTTTTTTCTAACATTATCCCATTTCCTGTTCTATTAGGATTCACGGATCCGCTATGTAAACCTGAAGAATAGGTGAAAATCCTGATTTTAATATGGAGTGACTATTATCAGACCTCCACCAGTGGTCCACTCCTCCACCAACCTAGAGGGAAAACCAGGCCTTTCAGTTAGCATTTTATACAGTGGAAGTATATCTTAGCCCTGATTAGATTTTATAATTTGAATCAATTTTAATACTTTTATCTATCTATATCTATACACACCAATTATCATTGTATTTATTTTACCGTGTAACTATTTTTCCTTGCAGTACAATAAAGGTTATATAAACAAACAAACACCTTCTGGTAAAACACGACCAAATTGGTCACGGTAGGTGAGTCTTAAACTTCCACGGCTCCTACATCCTTCCATTTTCGCATGGTACGAGTATATCTATTTCGTCATTCTTTCATTCTGCGTTCTTTCTACATATCTGAACCGACGAAGCATGTATTTCTTATCTTAACACCGAGACTCAGCAAGCTTTATGCGTTATGCCATACCCAACTTTCACTTTCAACTGTGAACTGATCTAGCTTATAGGCTTATGGGTTTTAGCCTGTCTAGAAGTTGACCCCATGCTCTATTCACGCTCTTCCTTGAACTCACTTGCTTTGATATTTCTTATTCTATGAAGACAACTATCTAGATACAATATGATACGAGCCTTTGCTCAAAAACCAGAAGGCGTCATTAATCTACTCGTAGTTGCCACATAGTTTGATCATCTCAATCACATCGATTCCCGCTGACTTTCCATTTTTCCAACTTTGTATCAAATTCTTTCACGCTTAACTTTTCTCTGTCATACTATCACTCTTTCCCCTTCTCTCACTCTTATCACTCTTTCGCTTTCCAGCTACGCTTTCCCCTTTTTTCCACGGAGGATTTAACCTCCTCGGCCCACCAGGCATCACCTCTCAGTGTTCTATGTCTCTACGCATCCACATGTTTCGTTCGCACTATACACCATACATTCTTTCAGAACTTTCCAACATTTGTTTACATCTGAGTGGGAAAGACTCGGGGTAAGTCTTTTACTGATTAGACGTACACAAGTACTTCTTACACTTTCGTCTTCCAATTTTTCACTTCTTATTCTTTCATGATCTCCGAAAAAAATGTGCACTCGTCATTGTCTCCACTTTTTGAAAAGGCAACGAGGAATAAACCGGCTTACCACCAGATAGTGGTTTGTTTCAAGAGTGGGGCTTCTGAAGACTCTTGTATCTATTAACGAATTTTGGAGACGTCCGTCTATCAAACTTATCAATCATACTTTTCTGTTCATTCTATCTCCATTTATTAGTGTGAATATCCTTGCGATGGAATAACATATTCGATACAAGGATCCATTCTATACATACGTCTAAAACTAACTTATCTGCATCGTTCATTCTCTTATCTATGTATGAGCCAAGCACACCACGTGACTCCTGCGCTTTGGTACCAATCCATTTATTCAGAATTATACATTATTTATCCATCCCTTCGACCGAATCCGGAATATACCTTACGGTCTCCCAAAACATCTCAAGCTCCTGGGGATTGGTAGAGATCAGTATAGCATATGCTACAACTAAAAAATTCTTGTGTAATACCCAGTTTTATTTTAATCCAGAGGACACTTGGCCACTTGCTTGACCTCTAAGGTACGACCTCGATGAGGGTGGATCGGTGCGTGTCGCCTATGAGAAACGCACTAATCCGCGCGTCATTGCGGTTTAGGTTCAGAATTGCAATTCACAGATTTGTTGAATTGACAGGGTCGCGGCATGCACGCTCCTGGTACTGAGCCCAAATATTTAAAAAGGTCAAGAAGTATTTTTCTGGGTTCCTACATTTTTAAATTTCCCTATGTATATATGTTTCATTATTTTATTCCTTAGCTATTTGACACCAATTTTGACATCAAACCTGGATGATAACTTGTCGCCAGGTTGTGTTTGACAGCAAATTTGACGTCAAACCCAAACCAGGGTGACAACTTGCTGCACAGTCCATATACATGGACAGCACGGAACAAGGCGCTGTCAGTTCCATGTCCATGGTGTAGGTTTCATCATCTCGATTGATATTATATCTATTCCCGCATAATTCCATTTATCAAGCTTCGAATCGATCTTTCCATTTCATCAATAGTTACGATTTCATCGGACGCTGACACCGTGGAGTTAGCCACAGACTTACCCCCAGTGTCAACGTACGTAAGACATAGTTACACGTTTCCCCAAGATATTCTCTTCACCGTTTTAACACGTCCTGTGTGTTGGCATTAGACTTAATCTTATCCATTCTGGATGCCGACGAACAACCTCGAGATTTCTTTATACACGAGGTGATTATGTTCGTTCGTTCATTGACTTACCTGCTTCGTTAATACTTTCATCTTCACAGGGACCGAGAACAGCTTCGTAACTGATTCGTTTTGTAACCCTTTCGTTCCCTGCAGCTAAATCTAGTATATTTTTCTCAGACTCCCAAAACTTCTCAAGTTCTGGGGTAGACGCTGAGCTCACGGGAGTGTACGCTGTAACCAAAAACACTCGCCTGATACCCAGTTTTATACGAACCCAGAGAGATCGTGACCTAGCCAAACTATAATCTCTTACACCAGATAAATGGGAGGAAAGTACAATACCTACGCCCGCACTGGCACTATCACCCTGGTCCACCCCAGACTATAGGGCCATCATTCCACGGGCAAGATCATTTGTGTTGCTCCTCTTCCGCTTTGTCTCTGTCACACACAATATATATAAGCGTCTGTCTCTCACTCGTTGTATAAATCAGCTCGTTTACCGAATTTTTAAATCCCCTTTACGTTCCACTTGCCCATGCGACACATAGCTCTTTTCGACCCATCGGAGCTGAATAAAGTGTTCGGGTATTAGGGGCCGTCCTTTCGCCGCAGCAGCTAAGTTTCGCAACGACGAACAACGACAGAGGCTGATTGGTGCGCGTCGCCTGTGGCGAATGCCTTAGTCTGCATATCGGTGCAGTTTGGGCCAGATTTTAGTAATTTGAAAAAGTACAGACAAATGTTATACTCCTTCAAATAGAAATTTTTTGCAATAGCCAAAATTTTTATATTATTTAGGTTTTCAGTATTTCTTTGTTTTATATAGGATTCGAATTCACTTTTGTTTATGACTTCCTACAATGTGATTGTAGATACGACATGAAAATTTGATGATTAACGAATCATTAATTTGAGAATAATTATGTTTTTCCAATTTACAATCACGCATTTCATATCATACCGTTTTTATTTATTTATGTGAATAAAGTCGTATGCTATATACTAGCTCTATGTCTCTAGCTCTATGGCTCTATGTCTCTAGCTATGCTCATTTATACTAACTAGTATGTTAATATAAATAAACTGCCATTCCACTGGCGGGCTGCTACCGGCCCGGGCTTCGCACGGGTAGCAGAGCATATTATGCCTACATGTTTTGTGTCGTTGGGTTGCATCAGGCGCTACAATCTGGTTCTAGGAAAAAAAGAGCAGGCAAGCCAACGGCAACGTTCTGGCAGGAAAACTATTGTCTGGTCCATCATTTAAATTATATTGTGTAAAGGATTATTATAAACCAACGTTTGTTGTTAAGTTGATAAGGAATAATACTGTATATCCGTATAATATCTGATGAAAGCTCCCAGGCGGCTTGAATTTTTCCGTCATTTTCAACAATTATCGTCATATTTTAACCGATTTACATAAAACCTTAACACATTATACACTTAAACTTTCCTCAAGAATCACTGTCTATTCGTGAAAACTGTATGTAAATCCATTCAGTAGTTTTGAGTTTATCGCGAAAAGACAGACAGACCGAACGCGGCATGTGACTTTAAAATATGTAGCGATATTTTAGTAATTTTTCACAAAGTAAATGATAACGATGAACCTCTTATACAGTGTGAAATCGATAAGATTCGACAAACTTGAAGAGTAGGTTCTACGAGTATTACTGATACATATTGGTAATATAAGGTATTAAAATAAATCAAAGCCGTCGAAAAAGAAACCGAGATTTACTGTTTGTTATACTCGCAATCGTTATACACACACGGTAAATGCACGAAATAAAGAATACGAAACATTAAACGTAATAAAAAATATAAAATCGTATCAAGTTTTGTAAGCAAGTTTTATTCTTGACGAGCTCGGTGGCGCAGTGGTAGAACGCTGTTACGCTACTTTGACACCAACGCTCGTGGGTTCGATTCCCACACAGTACAAATATTTGTGTGCATGAACATGTCTGTTTGTATTGGTCTGGGTATTTTCTATGTATAATAAGTATGTATTTACAAAAAACAAAATGTATTTACGTATGTTTATCAGTTGTCTAGCACCCATACCACAAGCTTCGCTTACTTTGGGGCTAGGTGGCGCTGTGTAATTTGTCTGGCAATATTTATTATTATTATTTATTTATTCAGATCGGACTATTATAGTCCATAACGATAACGTTTATAACGCAAAAAAAAAACGCGAATAAACGTTTTCAGTGTAAGATTTGTTATCGGGACGTATTTTATTCTGGAAAGACTGACGGGACAACTGACGGCTGATGGCAGATATACCACTGGGATACTGGTGAAGCCTTCACTTCACGGACGGAGCATCTGCTCACTTCCAAAGAGACATTCGCGCTTATATGGATCGTGAGTTCGGTGGTCGGTGGACTTATCAGTTAAAAGATGGGTTTACGAAAGTGAATCAGTGACAGTAAACGCTATTAAATTGTATCGTGAAAATTAAAAAATCAATCGTCGCCGACGGACTTAATTGTGCATTCAAAGAGGATTGGACACTTGAACAATTATTAAAGTACACAGGTACGCATCAGGTGAGTCAACTTTCAGACAATTCATATCAATTAGAAAATATTTTTTTAAATGTTATATTATAAGCGAACAACAACGAGTGGTTATCAATGTTACTTTAAAACCAAGCCTCGTGGGTTCGATTCCCATACATAACCATTTCCGTGCTTCAACATGTTTATTTCGTATACATTTTCGGGAGATATACAAGCATACGGCCCACCTGATGTAAAGCGGATACCGTAGCCTATTAACGCTTAAGATATATTAAGTATCACTCGCGCGATGCCGTCTCTGCTGTTTACTCAGCAACACTTTGGGAGCTTACTGGTGACCTCACTCACACACAGGAACACGACAACCCTCTAGGGAGTTGTTATTTGGCTGCGGTTTTCTGTGAGGTAGAGGTACTTCCCCAGACGGGCTGCTTTGATACGCCCTACCTCTTTTAAAACATCCAGACCAAGACAAACAGACATGTTTACGCACACAAATGTTTGCCTTGTCTGGGAATCGAACCCACGAGCGTTGGTGTCAAAGTCGCGTCATTCACGACTGAGCCACCGAGCTTGTCAAAATAAAATATCCAGACCAAGACAAACAGACATCTTCATGCACTTAATTATGTTAATGTTTGTTTGCACTAAAATTCGTCATGTGTCAGAAGGTGAAAGTTTAATAAGCGAGCGATGTTTGCAAGGACGGCAATTTATGGCGCTCTGCAATCTCTGCCTCCCTCGCAAGGGACCAGGCGTGAAGATATACATATGTTCTGTGTGGGAGCCGAATCGACAAATGTTGTTGTTAAATTGGCATTGCTAACCACTACGCCTGTCTGGGTTATATCGGTCTGGGTGTTTTTAAAAGAGTAGATCGTATGAAAGCTGTCCAGGAAAGTACATCAATCTCACAGAAAACGACAGTCAAACAACAACTCTCTGTATGCATTTTTTATATCACTAAGGTAGCAAACAAGCATACGGGCTGCCTGATGGTAACCAGTCACCGTGGCTATTGGACATTTGCAACACCAGAAGTGTCACTCATGCGTTGCCGACTCTCTTAAAACCTCTTCACGCCTTTCTTGAAGAGCCCCATGCTGTAGTCCCTTCGGCTGGGAGTCAACAACTTGAGAGTTCTCGGAAGACAACTTCTCTGCAACGGAACAGTAGGCGACCACTTTCGGTTCCAGCATGTGCAGTGCGGTTATAAAAAGTAGCTGTCGGCATCATATCAAACAATTCTTCAGAACATAACCCGTTGTACAATCGGTAGAATAGGCAAAGGGAGGTAAAATCTCTCAAAATTTGTATTTCTGCGAGTAAATGCGGTTACCAGTAATCTCCTTTGGAGTTGCTGTGTTAACAGCAGGGGTGGCAACGCGCCAGCAATGTATCCTGTATTTATTTATTTATTAAAGGACCACAAACACGTTCAGACTATTTTATAATTATGAAATTATGTTAGTACTTATCTAATTATGAACCCAATACTGTTGGCCTCAAATTTATTGTATATATGATTATACGTGTAGATCTTATAAAAGTTACAATTCATTTGAGTGTGATGGTGGTATTACATTTACACGGAATTGAGTTATGTTAAGATTTCACAGAGTTATTATATGTTTGTGATTAGTAAAGTAGTTTAGGTGTTTTAGTATATTTTATAGGTAGTGAAAGATCACTGTAGAAGTTCCTTTCAAACAAAGAAGTAATTGAAATTTCATAACTACACCTCGACTAATCGAATCCACCCGAATGCCTCCCTACGGCGTATATATCCTTGGGTTCGATTTATTATTTTGCAAGCTTCGTAGGCTACAGTAATTACTTTACATGAGGTGGATCATAATGCTTGTATGCTTCCCGACGTTCTATAAAAAAGAATGGTGATTATACCTACAGCAAGTACCCAAGCCGAAGCCCAAGACGAACGGACAAGAAGATCGCGCTGGTGAGGGCGCGGATGCCGGGACTAGCTGTTAGTTTTCGTTCAGTATATCCTACTTAACTGTAACATAATGCTCGATTGAAGTTAATTCTTATATTTTTTTTATGCCATTGCATTTACCTTTAACGCCTTATTTATTATATCTACGCGTAAATAATTAGTCGTATTACGTGTATGACCTCCTCTGAAATTTTGTCGAACGATATTAAAATTACCCTGCGCATGTAGGTATTTTAATAAAATGACATGAATACATAATAAAGTAATGCATAATAGTATTAGTTCTAGAAATTTTTCGTCGTATATTGTATCTTTTATTGAACTTAGACTTTAAGAGCAATTTTTTATACCAATGACATTGCAAAAAAAGAAAACAATATTTGTATTTCATTTGTTTAGCGCAGTTCAGATATTTTTCGATTTCGCTGTTTCTGTGACTATGGAAAAATAGACAGCCTGGTAAAACAACACTGATTCATATAAGTGAAATCGGAAAGATAAACTTATAGATAAACTCGAAAACCCACCTTCCCAGCATGCCTACCAGCGAAATTTCTAAGTTCGCTGATGCCTACAGTATGATCTCACGGAACTGCACCAACAACAAAATCACTTCGAAGCATTCACATAAATATGTATGTATGTATATCTTCACGCCAGGTACCTTGCGGGGTAGGCAGGGGTAGGCAAGAGAACCGAGCGCCATAAGATTCCACTCGCTTCTCTAACATTCGTAGCTCTTTTCATGCATGCTCGCCAGTTCCTAGGGCTCCTGATATCACCTTCGGAAAAAACACGACCAATTTGGTCATGGTATGTTAGTCTTGGTCTTCCTCGGCTCCTACATCCTTCCACTTTCGCATTATATATCTGGTTTGTCATTCTTTCATCCTGCATTCTTTCTACATGTCCGAACCAACAGAGCAGGCATTTTCCTTTTTTCAACACCAACACTCTCAGACCAACTCTCTTTCTTACGTCGTCATTATGAACGCGGTCAGCAAGCGTTATGCCACAAATTTTGCGCAGTGCTCGCATCTCAACCGAATTTATTTTACTTTCATGCTCTCTCTGCCATACCCAGCTTTCACTTTCATAAACTAGCGTTGGGATTAGTGTCGCGTTGTGTACAGCGTGCTATGCCTTCTGGCTTAGATTTCGGCTGCCTAGAAGTTTAGCCAGCGCTCCATTCATAGCTGCTTCGCTTGGTCCCAACCCATCCATTTAGATCTCCACACATAATTATCCGTTTATTCGCATCAGCCAAATCCAGAACACCTCTTACGGTCTCCCAAATTTTCTCGAGCTCCTAAGGATTAGTAGCGCTTACAGGAGCATATGTTGCAACCAAAAAGACTCGCGTTATCCCCAGTTTTATTTTAACAGAGAAGTCTTGAGCCTACTAAATCGTAATCTTTCACACCTGCGCGGCCAAGCGAGATAAAATCATGACACCTACAGCCAGCGCTGGCATGATCGTCTTGGTTCACCCCGGAGCACAGGGCCATCATGCCACCGGGCAGATCTTCGGTGTCGCTTCCCTTCCGCTTAGTATCTGACACACACAAATCATATATACATCTCTCGTTTATTATATATCAACTCATTCATCTTATCTTATAATCCACCTCTCACATTCCATGTGCCTATACAACACTCAGCTCTCCTCGACCCGCCGCCGGGTTGAGCGTTGCGTGGTGGATGACGGTTCCCACCGCCCTGCACTTAAACTGCACGAGGGCAGGTCACGTCGCCTCTGGGCGACCCAGTAACGCCCTAATCCGCACGTCTGTGCGGTTTACGTTGGACTGGCAGGGTAGCGGCTTGCACGCTTCTGGTACCGCCTCCAAAACATAAATGAACACACAAATGAGAGGCATTTTAGTCAGGGTTTTACCATTTTCTCGGTTAAGTAATTTTTCGCTACAAACATACTTGTCGCAATCGCTAAATACCACCAATATTTAAGCCACCTTTCTATCGATTATACTTAAATAAAAAAACATAATAAAATTTACCACTCTTGATTTCAGATGTTTTTCTTTGAGATATTCTCGGCACAGGATGTCCTATTTTGAGTTCAGGCAGACCCCCAAGCAGTTCAGTGAAGTCTCTAATAAAAAAAGCAAACGTTAATTATATTGTTCGATGGAATTATAAGAGAACAGACGAATAGCTATGTAGGTATGTCCATTACAATATGTATGCATGTATATCTTCACGTCAGGTCCCTTGCGGGGTAGGACAAAAAGTTTTGTGCATGAACATGTGTGTTTGTCTTTGTTTGGGTGTTTTTAGGAGTGGTAGGAGGCATTAAAGCACTTTTCATCAGGTTGCTGTGTTCCTGCGAGTGATACATTCGTTCATAGGCTACGATAACCGCTTTACATCAGGTGGGCCGTATGCTTGTATGCCTCCCGACGATATATATATACATATATATATATATATACGTATGTATAAGCAAATATTCCTATCTATAACTTCACGCCAAATCCCTCGCCATTTCTAAGGCTCCGAACATCACCTTCTGATATAACACGACTAATTTGATCATGGTACTTATAAAAAAAATGCGTATTAACGTTTCGAACACATTAAGGCTCTGGAATATAAACGTATCATTATAAATCGTTTTTCGAGTAATCAAAATAACTTATTTTACTTAAACGTAAAAAGATTTCTCGTTCAACGTCCAAGTTTTTATAAATTACGAAATATGAAAATTATGTGCTTGTTTCTATTGGTTGTATCAGCTATTACTTACTTTAAATTGCTACTACTCGTAGTAGTAAATTTCGTCACAGTTTATCTGCCTTTGAATTGTCATTATGTAGGAATAATAACATTTAATGTCTCGTCATTTCTACCAGCTTTTTTCTATGTACAATTGTGAACAGAGGGCCACACATCAATCACAACACGTTGACCTTGAGAGCGCCCTTAACGCCCGAAATAAATACGTGTTTCTTAGTAAAAAAGTGATACCTGAAGAGTTTCATTATCCGAGTGCATATTGTTGAAGTATTCACATAACACTAATTGATAGTACTCATCATAAGTGTGTGAGTAATAGTAGGGATATTGATAGGTATATGGATTTCACATAGGTATAAAGCGGACCCCGGGCTCTGAAGCGAAAGCGTTGGACGCTCGGATGATGATTGATTTTACATAGGAAGTAGAAATAATGAGAAAAATTCACAGTACCTATTGCTACGAATAGGAATTCATGGTACTAATAGCTAGAACACGCCGTTTCTACTATTACTATAATTTTTAATTAAAGAAATGTAGTAAGACTTTGAAAAACCCCGTTTTTTGTGAAATTACTTTTAAAAATATATCTAAGTTTATATGTTATAGGAACTGATCTTCTGTTTTAATATAATAGTAGAGTATTTTTATTTTATTAACATAAAAAAAACAATGAATCTAAAGGTAATTCAAATATGCATTTTATAAATAATTTTAATAGCTGCTATTTGTTGTGTGTTTATTTCATGAAGGAAATAACCTGTTGGCGGTTTATTTGTGGTATAAATGGTATCAAACAATACAAACTTGCGGGCAATATTTCCGTGCGGGAAATACTGGTACCTATTTGGAAAATGGTAACGGCACATCATTAGTTCCGTGTCTAATTTGTACGAAATTGTATGATCTGATCATATTGGCGTACCTTCGACCGAGGGTGAGGCATTCGACTCCAGGCGGCTGCGCCGTAACGGTTGCAAGACGGCGCTCTGAATGCAGTAAGGCCTGTTCGCCGAAGTAGTCCCCCCGACCAAGACTAGCCACCTGCCTCTCCTCATCATCCCCGTCACGTTTTGTAACCACCACTTTGCCCCCGCGGATTATGTAAAACGTGTCGCCACGATCTCCTTGCCTGATGACGGCCATGCCTGCTGCGAAGAACTCCTGGATGGGCAGAAGCAAATCTGATTGATGACGTATCAATGAACGCCCTAAACGGATTACACTTCAGATTGTGGAAGGAATTTTGGAAATTCATGTGCGAAAAGATTTAATGTTTGTAAGAAAAAAATACGTAACAAGTAAATGGTATTTTTCTGTTTTTGCCTTGATCCCAGAAGATATGGTAACGCGGAAAAAAATACAATGTAAGAAATTTAAATGAGTCTGAAACTACAATACAAGACTGAAAGTACAAATTTTCTACCAAGGCATGTAATAAGTTGTAATTGTACATAGATCCTCATATATAAAAAGTTGTAATTGTACATAGATCCTCGTATATAGATCAGTATAGTTACATAGTGAACATGGGAAGAAATAAAAAAAAAATTATTGACACCTTTGATTCCAATAAAAAGCAACAATATACAAAACATACCCGTTTCAAACATTCAGAGATCTTTGGTAAATTCGACTCATGTATATCCTTTAGTAACGGTACGGACGCCAAGAACCTTATGTTGTCTTCTTGCTCCTGCCGTCCGCTGCGGACCATGATTTTTTGGAATATTCGTCGTTCGAGCATCCATACTTTCGCTTGTGTTATGCCTATATGTAAAACACAATAAAATGGGAAATAAGCACATTGTACTTATCTGGATACAGGAAAATTCGTTCTGTAAACATTAGGATGGCTACAAATATTCATAAATCGCTCAAGAGAAGAAGGTACAAAGTGTCTCTGTAGCTATTTTTTTAGAGTCTATTCTACATTTATTTGCTTCTAATATTGGTATATTTACGTTGTTAATAAATACTAGTTTCATAATATGTGATTTAAAGACTGACAAAGGTAAGTCTACTATGTTCTTTGGTAATTTGTTAAATATTTGAATGGCCATCGGATAACAACTACTATGGCATAATGTTGTAGACATATTAGGCAATATTAGTTTATTTGGGTATCTTCGTCGGTAGTTACTATCGATAAGATGGATGTGAGTCTTTACAAATTGACGTACACATTTCATATATACTCGTATATACATGGGGCACACTAAAAGTTTTGCACTTCTAGCTAATCGTAACTACACACATCAAAAGTGTCTAGGGATCAAGCATTTTTATGCGGATTTCTTGAGATTGAGATGTGGCTTTGTAATAAATTTATGATTTTATAAATTTATATGGATCCTTTTTGGTGCATTTCATAATTTGAAACAGGAACTGTCAATCAAATTCGAGTAAAAGATGAAAATCAGCTGTCAATATTTTCCCTATAAAAACATACAACGCATTGAAGACATTATTAGTGCTACTGTTTCCCTACTACTGATTAAAACCAACGTTATTATGGAGCGGCGACGTCATTTAAGCAGGGAAGAAATGCTCAGAGCCGTGGGAATGATAGAAGCTGGTTCCCGGCAACGTACTGTGGCTTTAGCTCTGAATACAAGTCAGAGTGTTATCAGTCGACTTTGGACACGTTACCGAAGCACTGGTACCGTGGCTGAGCGCCATGGAGGACGGTATCGCTGCACCACACGGAGACAAGACCGATACATTCAAATCACAACTCGAAGAGCTCCAACAATAACCGCCATGATGTTAGCCGTGACGCTTCATCACTCTTCAGGGAACTTAATTAGCGACCAAACAGTCAGAAACCGCTTGCATGAAGTGAACCTTCATTCCCGAAGACCGCTAAGGGTACCACCTATAGCAATGCACAATCGTAGGATTCGATATCAATGGGCTTTTGAACACAGAAATTGGGCAGAAGAACAATGGCGTTTCGTGTGCTTTTCTGATGAGTCTCGTTTTGGTATGAGACCGGATACAAGACGTATACGACACTGAAGAACCCCTGGACGCCAACAGCGATTCAAATCCTGCCAGGAAGTCCATCCTTATAGTGGTGGAACCATCATGGTATGGGCGGGTATTTGGATCGGCGGAAGAACTGAGTTGATTTGGATCAGAGGCAACCTCAACGCTCAAATTTATGCTGAGACGATTGTATCAGACGTCATCGTTCCTCTACAAGTGCAAATCGGTCCCTTATTTCAGTTAATGCATGATAATGCACGACCGCACACCGCAAGAGTTGTAAGACAGACTCTCGCCGCAGCTAACATCAATGTCATGCCCTGGCCTGCTCAGTCGCCAGACTTGAACCCGATTGAGCATGCATGGGATATGCTACAGAGAAGAGCTCTGCCGAATATGGAGGGTATCCAGTCGCAAGAAGACCTTTTTTTGTTGTTGCAACGAACATGGGCGGCCATTCCACAGCGTGATTTGGATGAACTCATTTTGAGTATGCCAAACCGATGTTTTTGTGTTGTTAGTGTTCGCGGTAGAAACACGGATTATTAATTGTTTAAGTTACCCAATAAAATTTTAAAGAAAACTGTTATTTCAGTCTTTTTTTCGAACTTTAATGTTAGTGGTTCAAATGTCAAAAATCCCTTTATTATGAAAATAGCAAATTTCTTTATTAATGCAAAGGTGACTTGGTTTATCGTTACTGTAGACAAACGAAAACACTTTATTTGATGAATCCTTAAAGAAAATTTTAATTAATATCAATCAGGAGAAAAGTTATTGCAAAAATATATGTTGATCCCTAGACACTTTTGATGTGTGTATTTGAATTTCGAATGTTATATATTTTGAAACGTTGCAACCTACTTAGTAATAAAAAAAAACAATTGGCGGGAAATCATTTGTCAATTGTTTTTTATCACACATCAAAGTTCTACGTACGCAACGAAAATGGAATTGAGTCGAAAAGATTTTAAAGCAATGATTTTTTATGATTTTAAAAGTTCTCTCTCTCCGCAAGACTATGCTGCTCGTCTTCAAAATGCTTTTGGGAGAGAAGCACCTTCTTTGAGCACCATGAGGCGATGGTTTGCTGAATTTGAGAGAGGTCGAGTTTCTTTACATGACGAATTTCGTGAAGGGCGGCCTTCAACTGCCGTCAACGTAAATAATAAAAAACGTAAATAAAAAAAATAATGTGGCTACTGTTAAGCGGCTAATTGAAGAAAACCCGCGGATTACCTATGAGACAATTCGAGAACTATTGGGGATTGGTATGAACCAAATTCAGAAAATTTCACACGAAGAATTGAAAGTTCGGAAACTTTGTTGTCGTTGGATCCCTCATGAACTGACAGCGGAGCAGAAGCGGGCTCGCGTGGAATGGTGCTCACAGATGCTACTGAAGTACGACCACGGACATTCTAATGCTGTTTATGACATTGTCACAGGAGACGAAACGTGGATTTATTGTTTTGAACCCGAAAAAAAACAGCAATTTTGTGAATGGGTGTTTGAAAATGAGAACAGGCCAACAAAAGTGAGGCAGGCGAGAAATGTTGGTAAAAAAATTATCGCGTTTTTTTCTCAGCTGCGGGTCCCATCTGCACAATTCCACTTGAAGGTCAAAAGAGTGTTAATGCCGAGTGGTATTCTACCATTTGTTTACCCAGGGTGTTAGAAAAAGTTCGCGAAAGACGACCAAAAAGCCGCGTTCTCCTACATCATGTTAACGCTTCTTCACACACGGCCAACAAAACAAAGTCATTTTTAACTTCCGAAAAAGTACAACTCGTTACCCATCCTGCGCTTAGCCCCGACCTAGCACCCTGTGATTTCTGTATTTTCCCCAAAATCAAAGATTTGATGAGAGGTTTCACTTTTACCAACTCCGAAGAGGCAGTGATAGCGTTCAATCAGCACGTAGAAAACATGCGTTCAGATCTGTGGTCCTCCTGTTTCAAAAAATGGTTCGATCGCATGAAAAAATGTTTAAAATGTAAAGGGGAGTATTTTGAACAGCAATAAACATAATATTTTGGTTATATGTTGTTGTTTTAAGTTACGCAAAACTTATAGTGTGACCTACGTATATGCATGGAATTGACAGCAGATTTAACCGTTTAAAATATGGTTTACAACTTGTTTTAGGAGATAGGTTACATAAGGACCCTATGTACTTTTTCTGTGCTATAAAGACTATATCTTTCTTTATTTTATATATATATATATATATGATTACATCTATTTTTATTTGATGTATTGCCCCATACGCATTCACTTGTATGTACAAGTACATTTACCAAAAATAACACATTAAGTACATTCATCAATAATCTGATTATCGTATTGTACTCTTATATTAGCTCTCTGATGATTTCGTTGGCTGTGAAATTGTTGTATATAGTTAATAGATTCAGGCGTTATTTTGCGAAAGTCAAATCTACATGCAATTTGATCCAACCCGCTTTGCGTGCTTCCGCCACCAATTAGTTCATGCGGCCTAGCGCCGGCCGGCACCCACCCACTACTGTTAGTACGTGGTACATGCCGACGCTGCCATGGCTGCTCCGGTAGTCTCTGCCTCGGCTGCTGCGGTCGTCCGCCATCTAGAACAGAATCCGCATGCCCCCACCACCACCGTCGCTGCCACGACTGGCCTGGTCGTCGCTGCGACACGTGTTTCGCCTCTCCACGAGGCATTAATCGTTCTTATACGCCGATACGTGTTCGTGAAATCGTGTTATAAAGTTAACGTTAACTTTATAACACGATTTCACGAACACGTATCGGCGTATAAAAACAATCGCCCAGAAAGGTCACACTTCGCCGAGCATCTTATAGACAAAGGACATAACTTATCCCCCACTAATACATATCAAATTTTACACACCATAGACAAAGGTTTAAAACTAAATATTAGGGAACAATTAGAAATTAATAAACATAAAAATTCTAAAATTACTCTCATGAACAAACAGATTGACGTAAACCATTCCCCACTATTAAATATCTTTTCGCTTAAGTTACGTAACTTTATAACACGATTTCACGAACACGTATCGGCGTATAAAAACAATCGCCCAGAAAGGTCATACTTCGCCGAGCATCTTATAGACAAAGGACATAACTTATCCCCCACTAATACATATCAAATTTTACACACCATAGACAAAGGTTTAAAACTAAATATTAGGGAACAATTAGAAATTAATAAACATAAAAATTCTAAAATTACTCTCATGAATAAACAGACTGACGTAAACCATTCCCCACTATTAAATATCTTTTCGCTCACACCATCCACCCCCACCCTCAATTCAATATAAGGGACGGCACTGCGATGGATTTGTCACTTGTAGCATGTTATTCTTACGATTAACGTCTACAACGCCTGATGATGCCTCGTGGAGAGGCGAAACACGTGTCGCAGCGACGACCAGGCCAGTCGTGGCAGAGACGGTGGTGGTGGGGGCATGCGGATTCTGTTCCAGATGGCGGACGACCGCAGCAGCCGAGGCAGAGACTACCGGAGCAGCCATGGCAGCGTCGGCATGTACCACGTACTAACAGTAGTGGGTGGGTGCCGGCCGGCGCTAGGCCGCATGAACTAATTGGTGTCGGAAGCACGCAAAGCGGGTTGGATCAAATTGCATATTGTTGTATATGTTTAGTTTTACTTACATGCATTTTTAAATTATTATTATTTAACCAATTTGTAATGTCAAGAATAGTTTTGTTTATGTTTTTATTATAATAATTCCTTGAGTTAAATGAGTTTGGAATGACTATGGACACATCGTCAGCAAATAATTGGCAAAAATGGATTATTCTTGTTGTACATAAATGACCTATCTAAATAGGTCATTTATGTACAACAAGAATAATAATGGTCCCAAAATGCTTCCCTGAGGTACACCCATGCTATTTATTTTCTCATCAGATTTATAAACATTTTTATTAAAATACTTGTCAATGTTTGATACTCGTACCTCCACGTGCTGTGTTCTGTCGTTGAGGTATGACTTAAGCCAATTGTAAGTATTTCCTCTGAGACCATACCCTTCACACTTATTCGGAAGATGTTGATGTAATACGTTATCGAAAGCTTTATTGTATATGTATATCTTCACGCCAAGTCCCTTGCGGGGTAGGCAGAGAGAACCGAGCGCCACAAGACGCGGTCCTAGCATACTTCACTCGCTTCAAATTATGCTGGAGAACCGGAAGGGTCCCGAGCGATTGGAGACGCGCGGTCATCGTGCCCTTGTATAAAGGCAAGGGCTCACGTATGGACTGCGCCAACTATAGGGCCATCAGTTTGATCAGCTTAGCAGCTAAAGTGTATGGAAAAATCATTGAAAGGAGAATGAGGGTGAAATCCGATGGAATGCTTTGGGAAGCACAGGGCGGATTTCGAAGCGGCAGAGGATGTACGGATCAAGTTTTTTCACTCCGCAACATCGTAGAGAAGCATCTGGCTTTGGACCAGAAGGTTTTCTGCGGTTTTGTGGACTTTGAGAAAGCATTTGATAGAGTCGTGCGAAAGAATCTCTGGAACATTTTGCCCGGATATGGGGTTGACGGTGACCTACTCCGTGCTGTGCAATCCACTTATGAGGATTGTACAGCATGTGTGCGGGTGGACGGCAGCTTGTCGCCCTGGTTTGATGTCAACATTGGTGTCAGACAGGGATGCGTGCTGTCGGCTCGGCTGTTCATCCTGTATCTGGACAGTTGTCTTCAGAGAATAAGAAATATGAATGTGGGAATGCGAATGGGTGACTCAGTGGTCAACTGCCTGCTTTATGCAGACGATGCGGCATTAATAGCAGAATCACCATCCGAACTGCAAACACTAGTTACAACAATGAAAGATGATTGTATGAAGAAAGGCTTACAATTGAATGCGAAGAAAACCAAGATAATCGTATTTGAAAGAGAGACAACCAGAACGAACACTAGGATTATGGTTGATGATGTAGTGGTGGAGCAAGTGAATGAGATCTTGGAAGTGCTTTTAGCAGCAATGGAAGGTACACCGCTGATGTGGAGAGACGAGTGAGTGCTGGGAATAGGGTGAATGGAGCGTTGGGTAAACTTCTAGGCTGCCGAAATCTAAGCCAGAAGGCACAGCTCGCTGTACACAACGCGGTGCTAATTCCAACGCTAACTTATGGAAGTGAGAGCTGGGTATGGCAGAGAGAGCATGAAAGTAGAATAAATGCGGTCGAGATGCGAGCATTGCGCATAATTTGTGGCATAACGCTTGCTGACCGCGTTCGTAATGAAGACGTGAGAGAAAGAGTTGGTCTAAAAGAGAGTGTCGGTGTTAAGATAAGAAAGGGCATGCTCCGTTGGTTCGGACATGTAGAAAGAATGCGGGACGAAAGAATGACGAAACAGCATGCAAAATATACAATGCAAAAGTGGAAGGATGTAGGAGCCGAGGAAGGCCGAGACTAACCTACCATGACCAAATTGGTCGTGTTTTATCAGAAGGTGATGTCAGAAGCCCCAGGAACCGGCGAGCGTGCATGAAAAGAGCTATGAATGTCACAAAAGCGAGTGAAAGCTTTATTCATGTCTAAAAATATTGTTATAACTTCAATAGATTTATCTAAATAATCTTTAATTTTACTCACAATTTAAAAGTTGATAACATTGTAGATTTACTTTTGGAAACCATGTTGGTTTTTAGGCAAGATGTTAAATTTATTTAGAAAGTTAGATGGTAATGCATAGCTTTTACGAAGATTTTAGTATAAATGGATATTAAAGCTATAGATCTAAAATTGTCTAGAATATCGGTATTACCTTTCTTAGGAATTGATTTTACAACGGTTACTTTCAATTTATCAGTGAAAATACCCTGGGTAAAAGATAATTTGATTAAATAACTAAGCACAGGCTCTATGAAATTTTCTCTCTTTAATACTATTTGTGGGAATCGGATTATAACCTTGGAATTTTATAAGTTTGTGATTATTGTACACTAGCTGCTGCCCGCGGCTCCGCCCGCGTGGAGTCAAATAACGTAGCCTATGTGTTAATCCAGATCATAATCTATCTACGTGCCATATTTCATTCAAATCCGTTCAGCCGTTTAAGCGTGAAAGAGAAACAAACATCCATACATATAAACTTTCGCATTTATAATATTAGTAGGATATTTCGCTGCTGTCTGTGTGTAACTTCCATGATGTTAAATTCCATGATGCTTTACATATGTTACTAGATATATAGCTGAGTAGGTTTTATATTTAATTATATTGGCCACAGTTTTCACTTTATGATAAATGTTCTTTTTATTTTACAACTTAGACGTATACCTTTCGTTATCCGTGAAGTACTTTTTGGTTTTATAGCAACCTTAACCTTTCTTAATGGAAAATTTAAATTTTAAAATAAAGTGTAGCGCTCATGGAATGCATTGAAAGCTTCTTTATGTTGCAATGTATGTATGTTGTTGCAAATTTTTAGGCACTAATATTTTTTTTTTATGTTTTCAGGGCTAAAGTCACGTTTTTTATGCAAATATGTTCTAGTTTATTAAATTTTCTAATTGTTGGTATTTCTAATGACTATGCCGTTTCATGGTTTGTCAACCCTAGGTAACGCTTCCCCCTTTTAACATCTACTAAGTTACTGATTATTAGATCAAAGCAAGAACTTTGTCTTGTTGGTTAATTAATGTGTAGTTTACAGTTATAATTTAGAAGCATACTCAAAAAATCGTTACGTATATTACTTTCTTTTAGCGTATGATGTTAAAGTCTGCAGTTATGACGATTTTTTTATCAACTTTATCTAAGTTTACAGAATAATATTTCCAATTTATTAAGAAAAGCATAGGGATTTGATTCTTTACAATCAGGTATTCTATAAATGCAGACAATAATAGTGCTATATTCAGTTACCTCTAAGCCACAACATTCAAAAGATTTTTCAACTGATATGTCTTTCAAATATGGCAGTTATTTATCTCTAAGTTGTTTTTGCATAAGATGCATTCTCCACCGCGCTTTTGGTTTTTTTCGGGAGTAGAATTCCGCAAGCTCAAAATCTCGCAAGCGAAGATTTAAGTTACCTCGATTTCATAAACGCTTCAGAAAAGCAAATAAGATCTATATCTTTATAATTTACTGATACTTCATTTATAGTTATACACAAAATATCTTGTTTATTTAATACTAGCTTTTACCCGCGGCTTCTCTTGCATTAATAAAAAATATTTTTTGTTTAATAATACTATCCTATTTTACTTCTGATACCTCCAAGAATATGTGTACAAAGTTTCATGATGATCTGTTTGTTTGTTAGCTTTCACGCGAAAACTACTTTTTCGCGTGAAAGCTAACAAACAAACAGACATTCACATTTATAATACTAGCAGGACTAGCTTTTACCCGCTTCGCACGAATTGATATATATTATTTTTTTCAATAAAAAGTATCCTATGTTACTTCTGATACCTCCAAGAATATGTGTACAAAGATTCATGATGAGCGGTTGAGTAGTTTTCGCGTGAAAGCGTAACAAACAAACGGACATTCACATTTATAATATTATATATTATTATAGTATAGTATAGAATGATAGGATACCTGCAATATTTTGGTGCAATATAACTAATTATCCTTCTTGAAAACACTTAGTGCTGTTCACAACATCAACAGAACTAATATTACGTACTGTCACCCAGCGGTTTGTTTTTACGAGTATTAACCCGAGTGAAATATTCAGGTTGGTTCTTTTCTTCATCCTTGTTGATACCGATGTTGTTTTAATAGATTATTAGCTCTATGGCTTTGATTTTACTATGTATTTTGGTCTTTAATTGAAATTTCATTATTTTTCTTATGCAACTTAGATATATTTTTTTACGAAATGAAATGTGGATAGTCAATTTCAATGACATTAATTCAATTAATGATATGGCGTGTGCATTGAGTAATCAATATTTATAAATTTGCAATTTGCATATTTTTTTACAATTGATTCTAATTCAATGTCATTGCCATAAATGTCATTCCATTTCACTAATATGCTATCATTTATTAGTTGTCTCATTTACGAAACATGTTTATTTTGCATTTGTACTTACTTAAACTACTGTTAAACATTCATTGTAGTTGTACTTGTACTACCAATATTATTTTTCATGTATCTGTATCTCTGTAAGCATGATGCATTTACCTACATTGAGTGATTGTAAGGTCACTAGTGAGCTACTAAGGAGTTGCTGTGTAAGCAGCAGAGGAGGCATCGCGCGAGTGATACTTATTACAAACGTTAATAGGCTACGGTAACCGCTTTACATCAGGTGGTCCGTATGCTTGTATGCAATGGTATACTAATCTCTTCTTCTATGCCTCCCAACGTGTATAAAAATATTATTTCTGATTTTGTATATTAGTAAAGATATATTTTTAAGCTTAACTTTTTTTGTTTTATATTGTGTGTTATAAAAATTATATTGCCTTCAAAACAAGAAAATATCAATGAGTACAATTGTAGATCTAGTTAAATTTACCAGTCTCAATGACTGGTAAATTTAACTAAGTCTATGTAGATATCCACATAATATGTTACATTTTCTGATATTTATTAAGTATAGACATTGTATAAATGATGGTGCTTACATCGTATAGAGGCAAAACGTTTCGCCCTGTACAAAATAGCAAGTTCTCCGAAAGCTACTCCAGCTCCGAAGGTCTTCACGACCTGACCGCCTTTAAGGACTTCGAATTGTCCTTCTGCAGATACATAAAGATGACTGCCACTCTCTCCCTCACGAATTATCAAACTGCCCGCTGGATACGCCTGAGAATTCATTGCTTCTGTCACCATTTTTAGTGGCTCGTCGACCATCAAATTCTTCAGAAAATCATTGTCCATCAAGGCTAGGCGAATCTGCTCCATCGATCTAAAATATGCATGGCGTTATTAGATCATACGTATACATTATATTATACAGATTTAGACTAATAGATGTACCAGACTACAGGATGTAACAGATCGGTTATAAAAACCGAAAGAGAAATGTCAACAACTTTGAATGATCTTACTTCATAATCAGAATAATACATCAATTTCTCGACACTAAAGTCAGTGTCGAGCTGGTGCTGATTTAGTAATTTGTACGGCGGTCTTGATACATTCTATTCGTGACTTCGAAATCGTTGCCTTAGTAAATATTTATCTCTCTCTTTCGGCCTATTCTATTTTTATAAAGCCTGTATGTGATTAAAATGATTTAGCCGGGCATACTTACTGTTCATTTTTCTCATATTTATTATACTGTAAATCTGTGACGTCAACATGTATAGGAGGCGGAAGCGCGATACGTTTGCGCCGTTCAATTTTATTGGGATCTTTGTATATTATATCGGCTATCGTCACACGGGCGGTAGTGCTATCAGAGGCGTCGGGTGCTTCACTGTCTGAATCTCTGTCGTTGCTAGAATTTACGCTCTGAATGCTCACGTAGCTGACTTTTTTGTTCGAATTTGCGCTCTGACTGCTCGTATAACTAGATTTTTTGTTAGAATTTGCACTCTGGACGCTTATTTTTTGGGTAGGTTTTTTATTCGAATTCATATTCAGAACGCTGGTGGAGCTAGCTTTTTTTATTGATGCCCCGTCATCCAATGTAGGGTAATTTGTGTTAGACGGTGAAGGTCTTCCAGTTGGTAAAGAATTTTTTCTTGCATTGCCGTCAGTTCCAAATGTGACATCACTGGGATGAAATTTCTGTCAAAAAACACAATGCGCTTGCTTAGCAGTGCAGTATAATGGTTAGTTTATAAATAGTAATACATATCTAGTCAAAAGAAAGTACCTCTTTATCGTCTAGAACAAAAACCACATAACATAATATTATGTGGTTTTTGTTCTAGACGATAAACGGGTGTAGGTACCCCATATGCTTAGGGTTGCTTTGCTATTCTAGTGCCGATTATCGAACCAATACATACTTACATAAGAGACAAGAGGTATAATAGCATGATTTCGCAATTCGCACTCGGGCTTATACATATATTATACCTGTGATGTGTGCTGTGACCTGCTCCAGGGGATATCAATGGCACAACATACCCATGGAAGGTCACGGCAGGTATTGGGACTATTGCGAATGTGTCGGAAAATATTGGCACATTGAAATGAGATCTGGATGGATTATTAGTACTGGGTTATTATCGAAGAGACGCATAGGCAGCAGGCGGTGGCTCGCCACTCATAGGATGAACCCTCGAAATATCAGAAAAAGTCGGTCGGGGCAAGTTGAGAGATGTATTGCTTTTTATTCCGAAGTTACTGCGGCGTTATGCCCTTTAACACTTCCACTTCCTGGAGCAATATGATCTTATTGTTTTCCACTTAATAGTATTGTAAAAACAATGCTCAGCGTTTTTTTAAAGTTGGCTGGTTGTTAAAATCTCTCCCCATAGAATAGGCTGTAGTCAAATATCAACAGCGAGCGTGGAAGGTTATCAAAAAGCTTCAGGTGTTCTTGCTCTATCAGTACGTGTTGCAACGCGGAAGGCGATACCACTTATTTGTTTAACACTTCATTAATGGTTACTTACCTATTCGGAAAATTTCGGGACATTGTGAAAAATCTTTCCGTTCAAATACCTCAATATCTCAAGATGATAGTCCTCGACGACTATGTGTTGCCAGTGATGAGTCACGGTACAGAAATTTTTTTTTTTTAAAAAAAAGGAATGAATACATCCGTAGTAGAACTAGTGTTAATGATGTGGCTCTAAGGATCAGCAAGCTGTAGTGGTAGTAGCCAGGCCACATGGCTCGAAACGAAATCAAATTGAGACGCCCTCCACACGATGGATTGACGATCTGGTAAAGATTGCATGGATGCAAGCAAGGCAAGACCGAGCATCATGGCTAAGGGGTAGGCCTATGTTCAACAGTGGAGGTTCTTCGTCTAAAATGATGAAACGTATCTTAAGGGTTCAAAACTATGGACTTAAAACACGGATTAAAGCGGTTCTTAAAGCAAAGGATTTTCTCGCCAGTTAAGCTTTGGGGAGGTACAGAGATCAACGACCATTGAAATAAAATGACATTTGAGCTTTATTCCATCACAATCGTATAACGGTATGAATGCTACTTATAAATATATATAATACGCCTAGGTTCGAAAGTTCGATTCAATGTTCCTCAGGATAAAGATTTGTGTGCATGAACATTTCTGTTAGTTTTGTTCTAAGTGTTTTTAAGCGCGGCAGGGCGCATTAAAGAAGCCCTACTGAAGAAGTACTTCCTCATATCTCACATAAAACAGCAGCTAAACAACAATATTCTGGAGGGTTGTTTTGTTCCTGCGAGTGAGTGGGATTACCAGTAAGCTCCTAAGCAGTTGATGTGTTAGCAGGAGTGATAGCGCGCGCGCAATACTTCTTATATTGCAAGCATTTGACAGTAGTGTGCAGTTTACTCTAACTTATGTAGGTGCAGCTAAAGGTAATTAATAGACGTTCAAGTGAGATCAACGTAGTCACTCACTATCATAGGTTGGAGTTGAACCCCCAATTGAAGATCGTAATGTAATAGATGAATCGATGACCTGAACGTTGTTAATTAATGAACGAATAAGAATAATGTCCAGTGCACTATGTACCGAGACCATGCTGGGGAGAATTTACGTATAAAAACCCTCATATGTCTACATAGTCCACTTCTTCTTCTTCGCGTTATCCCGTCTCCTAATGCATGCGGTTTGCCGGATTCCGCTGCTACCTAAGCCTAAGGATTTGGCGAAGACACAGATTTATACAAAGAGCGAAGCGACTGCCTTCAGAAGTTCACAATCCAGAGGGACAACCGGATCTTTCTTAGGTTACGTCACACGACATTCGAAATATAATTTCTTGGACGTGTAGGTTTCCTGACGATGTTTTCGTTCACCGCCAAGCAAGTGATAAATAGGAGGAGTTAAAGTATGAAATTGCCGATTTGTATTGACAAATTAAAGCTCAGTTAATAGATTCAGGCGTTATTTTGCGAAAGTCAAATTTACATACAATTTGATCTAACCGGCTTTGTGTGCTTCCGCCACCAATTAGTTCATGCGGCCTAGCGCCGGCCGGCACCCACCCACTACTGTTAGTACGTGCTACATGCCGACGCTGCCATGGCTGCTCCGGTAGTCTCTGCCTCGGCTGCTGCGATCGTCCGCCATCTGGAACAGAATCCGCATGCCCCCACCACCTCCGTCGCTGCCACGATCGTATCGTATGATCGTATCGTGGCAGAATTTTTATCTTTATCTTTTAATAAACATCTGCTGTTATTGCTTGATGAGACCTGAGAAAGCTAGTGAATAACGCCACGAAGAGATCACCAAACAGTCATTATTAGATACCTTTTTATTGGTAAGCTTTGCTTTAGGGCACTGTTTTGCCGTTTGACCTGGGGTCAGCCGTTGCATTTTTCGCTTACGGTTATCGTAAAGAATCCACTTTTCGTCACATGTCACAATTCGATCCAATATTCCTTCATTTCTGTATCGATTCAACAACGCAACACGCGTTTCTTTCTGCAGCTCTATGAAATCATAAGGCATCCATTTTTCATATTTTTTTATCTTATTGATTTGATAGGGTAGTTTGACTCGGATCAGCTTCCACTATCTCCTTCAATTCAGCGTTATTCACCTGTTTGGATGGTCTTCCACGTGGTTCGTTCTTCAAGTCCAAGTTTCCATTACGAAAACGTTTAAACCAAAAACGCACGGCGCGTTCATTAACAGCCTCCTCTCCAAGCGCAGCTTTGATATTGCGCGCCGTTTCTGCCGCATTAGTTTCGCATCGTAACTCATATTCAAAAATTAAATTAAAAGTATCTATTACTATAAAACGGCAATTTCATACTTTAACCCCTATTATAAATTACAAATATGTTTATACATAGTTACATAGTCTACATACTACATTGACTACTCCCACCATATTTTTGAAAAACGTGAACACATTTTGTTTTCAGATACACTTATCGTATTGCAAAATTATCATTGAAATTGCATACGACATGCATGCATTTACCTTGTCCTCAGTACGTGCGACGTATAAATGAAACAACTCATATCTGTCTGTATAATGTTCAGGATTAAGAAACGGATAATTCAAAATTAAATTCCCAACTGCATACACTCGGCGATTAAAACTTTGAATATTTATATAGTAATCTGATAATAAATACGTACACTTTCAAATTCCTTGCGATAAACCATTTCACGTAATATCCATTGGAAGGATTAATAAAAAGTAGGTCAGGTGCGAATCGAACGAGCATTCGGAGTTCCGTACCATATATTAAAACTATTAGTGCAATCGCAACATACGTATAGTTATGCTTTTATGTTTAGACCATATCTAACAATTGTACGTTGCTGTTTTTTAAACGACTTCAAAAAAGGAGGAGATTCTCAATTTACCGGAATCTTTTATTTTTTATGCATGTTCCTCGATTATTCGAAAATACTTTTTTTGTTGGAAAGGGTATACTTCCCAGGTAGTCCCACGGTCATCAGGTCAGACTCTGATGATGGGATCCTAGAGAAATCGAGAGAACTCTTAAAATTTTTATTATATTATACTTGAAGCGATTTGGTTATTTTAATTGCATTTTAAATCGTGGATGTTTTTGAAGGCGGTTTTATTATTAAAAATAATTTATGATAGAGTGTAAAAATCCTACCAATGAACAAAATGACTGTATATACAAGAACTATTTGGTGTGAATATTCTTGTTTATTAGCGTATTTTTTAAACTATACAAATTACTGGAATACCGAAAAGGCAGCGCTAATGATAACATATTAAAATATGTCTATGTATCATATTACCCTTCTTTAGATAGATGTTTTCGTGAGATACATACTGATATCAGAAATTGAAATAGAAACAGTTGCGTTTGTATAGAGTACGATAGATTTATTGGGATAGTACATCTCTTAAGCTTTGCTCTCAAATGAGTAGCTATAATTACTCTGCTGGCATAACAAGCTCAGTACTGAATAAGTGCTTCAATGATTAATAACTATAATAAGGTATCTACGAGAACTTGTATAATACGTTCCACTTACAATTGTAGGTCGTGGCCCCGAGGAATTGTTCTCTTCATCCGTCTGCCGCTTGTTCAGGTTGAATCCTCCTTTCAGCGACCACTTAAAGGGCGGACACAACACCATTCTATCGAATGGTTATTCGTCAATAAAACCAACACTTAAAACATTAAAATAACCAATCAAGACGTCGACTATTGCAACAGTGGAGTGCAGATGTGACTGTGAGGTTAGCGAAGGCATGCCTTATCATCATACGTATCATTTTAATTTCATTGCAAAGGATTAAGTCTTACTGTTTATTTGTAATCTTATCGGGATTAACATAATCGCGTTTTTTTTTAATTATTTACAAGCTGTGCCCTCGACTTCGCGTAGTCGCGGTACGAAATGTAATATTTACCACAAATGAATTTTAATATTATATAGTTAAATAAATACTACGCCGGTATTTATTTAACTATATGTGAGGTTTGATATCGCTGAGGTCGCATCACTGGCTCAGAGAGAGTGGCGCTGCAAGATTTATTCATGGTGTTACAAAATTAATTTCTGTAAACAAATGTCCAATTTGGCACGAAAGGTTTGTAACGAAAGGTTAATATGTTTTTCGTATTGAATACAACTTATACATTACTCCTGTAAAAAATGTCGAGTTAATTTGCTTAGACCTCAATCAATATTGGAGTGTCCAAGACTGCATGGCCTTTTTTATGAATAACTCGGTGAATATAGGATCGCACATTGAGCTTTCTTTTATGGTGCCCATAGATGCTGTGTAGCGTTTGTCTATCTTGATATTGATTCAAGTAGTTGAGTGACCATCTTGCACAAGTGAACAGCCGTGGATCTCACTGGAGGTTTTAAAACGTTAGTTAAAAAAAAAAGTTAGTTGCGGCCGTGAATCTTACGGATTTGGAATAAACCAGAGATAGGTATCTTTTGTCAACGGGAATCTTTAATGTTCTCATGTTCTCAGATTGGACGCATTCCACAAGTACAACAGGTATATGTGAACAAGAATGTATTTTTTATAATATGTAAAGATATCGTGATATTATTTGAGTAGATAATACAATAATATCACACCAACCATCTTAATAATTAGTCATCGAAAATAATATTTTTTTCTTTTAATCGCACAATGTGGGAGGAAATGACCCACTTTCCTATATCATAATTATAAAACAGAATGAAAGTATCACCCGTGTTTTATATTCATATGGCATTAAAATGCGATTAGAGAACCGTATATAAGAGTATACATTTAATTTTAATAATATAGATATTGTTTTATGAGATTCGTCTAATGATGGACGAAGACCTAAATATTGATGAAAACCTTTTTAGGTCTTCTATGGTGACAGCTTATTCGTTCATTTGATAGGCACCTCCGTCTTTGGTTGACGGCAAGAATATAATTTTTATTAAACGTGATCACGAAAGTGGCTGGTGCCATATTTAAAAAAAAATTCGTGGCACTCTGTGCATGACTTTAATAGCCAACGTGTGGACCTGTGCAATTGATCAGCCCGTTGGCCTCACAGAGCGGTTTTCAAGATGAGAAAGCAGATTTACAGATCGTGGTCGCAAGTTTGGAACCTTCTGTTGCGTGTGACATTGAACAATAATTTGTCTATTGTGTTGTGAATTGTGATGTATATTCTTTAATCAATGCGTTAAGAACAAATTCACAGATGACTCACTGTGTGACAAATATCTGCACAACACAGCGCACCAAGCTGGACACCATAATTAGAGTTTAAATCGTATTATATAGAATAAAAGTACTTATATAAAAATACAAATTGTTTCCTAATCGATTTTTTTCTCATTTATAATACATACATAAATATCATCACGCCTGTCATCCATTGGGGTAGGCAGAGAGACTATGGAACGCCAGGTTCACCGATCGAATTATACCTGTTCGCCTCTTCCACACTCATCAACGTCTTCTCGTATGCTCTTCGGTTTCGGGTGCTTTTGATTTGGCCCTTTTTCAGTACATCAGCTATATAATCCATATGTGTGCGTCTAGGGCGGCCCTTGCCGATATCTCCACTCACTCTTGTTCGATAAACTTCTTTCGTAACTCTTTTGTCACCCATTCTTCCATCCAAATGTTCGAACCGTCTCAGCATACCCTTTTCAATTTTTGTCACTACATCATCTTTCATTCCACATTGTTCCCGTATCATGCTATTTCTTATTCTATCACGCATTCTAACTCCACACATACTCCTTAGCGCCCTCATTTCAACAGCGTTGACCATACTTTCATGCTTCTTCTGCCATACCCATGATTCACTGCCGATGTTAAAAAAAGCTAGTTTGCCAATCTAGTTCTTAAAAAAAAACATGGATAGCCTAGTCCCTCGCCACTCCCTTATAAATGATACATCATTTCAAATATATTATAATTTCAAAGGCTTGTATTTCTTTCACAGATTCCTTTGAGATATTGATCTGGCACAGGAGGAAACAATGAGGAAACAGATATACAACGCGAAAGTGAAAGTGGAACCATGTAGGAATCTAGGGACTCCAAGACTCACCTACCAAGACCAAATTGATTGTGTCTTATGAGAAGGTGATCTTATCAGAAGACCTGAAACCGGCGAGCGTGCATAAAAAGAGCTATTATTTGGACAAGCTTGGTGGCACAGTTCGATTCCCACACAAAGCAAACATTTGTGTGCCTGATCAGATTTGTTTGTCTTGGATAAAATTTGCCTTTCTGGGAAAGTACCTCCCATTCACAGAAAACCGCGGCCAAATAACAACTCCGGGAGAGTTCTTGTATTCCTACGAGTGAGTGTGGTCACCAGTAAGCTCCTAAGGAGTAGGTGTGTTAGCAGCAGAGGTGGCATAGCGCGAGTAATGCTAAAAGTGTTGCAAACTACCTACTTTACAATAGGTGGGATAGTATGCTTGTATGACTCCCGATGTTGTATAAAAAATGTTAAAGCATGCATGCATGTTAAAGCATGCATGCATGTTAAAGCATGCATGCATGTTAAAGCGAGCATGGTGTGTAAGGACCGCGTCCTTTGGCGCACGGTTCTCTCTCTTATCCCACAAGTGATCTGGCAGTAATATTGTAGATAGATAACTCAAGTTATGAGGGAAGGAAATGCCTACATTATTACCTACTCATAATAGTAAAGGCAATAGTGACAAATAATACTAAATACTGTTATCATCACGTATCGTGGTACTTTTTGGTGACATCATTATACTGTTCAATTAGTCAATTGATCATTCTCTAAGCTTTTATGATTACGATTTTCCAGTGAATAATATATCATTGTTTGATTCCTGAACGACCAAGTGAACACTAAAATAATGGACTATGAAGAGATAAAACTAGGAAGTAGATGTAAAAGAAAAATATTTACATATCTTCTTGTTTTCCTAGCGTTATCCCGTTTCCTATTCCATTAGGATTGGCAGGGTCCGCTACCTTAGCTTAAGGATTTATACTTTTTATGGGCATGGAGCGACCGCCGTCAAATCTCCAAAATCCAGAGAGGAAACCAGACCTGTCTTGGATTAAGTCACACGTCTTCTGAAATATGATTTCATAGAAGTGCGGGTTTCTTCTAAAGTGTTTAAAGTGATAATTACAAATATATTTTATATTATAAATATACATAAATCCGAAGACACCAATTTCGTACACCAGGATTCGGACCAAGGAAGGACCCAATGAGACTAGGAAAATGGAATGAGTTTCTTTACTTATCATGCAACTAGCGTCTATCGTCATTGTTTGTCTGTTAATTCTCTTCTATTTCTTAGCGTTACCCCGTTCCCTAATCCTTTTTTTTTTGAGGCGAAGGTACTGTTTTTTCATGGAATGACTGCCAGATCTCCACAACCCATAGGGAAAATCAGACCTTTATTAGGTTAGGTCACACGTCTTATGAAATATACGTGCGTTAATTTCTTGGACGTGCGGGTTTCCTCACGATGTTTTCCTGCACCGCCGAGTAAGTCACTATTAAAAATATGTACATAAATTCGAAAATACGAGTTTAGTGGTACATGCCCACGCCAGGATGCGAACCGGGGACCAGTTGATCAATTGGCCGGTTCCTTATCCACTTTGCTATCACTGTTTAAATTGCTGTCTGTTAATTCTCTTATGTTCTAGTAATCTGAACTATTATCTATGTTGGACAGAATAACATGCCGGTGTAGGTCTCAGGCTATATGAACGTTAGTGATAATCAAATTAATGATGGATGGACAAGCGATGGATAGAACTAAAACCTAACCTGATTCGATGCTTTTGAATGGGGTAGTTTAACAACTATGCTAAGTTTAAACATGAGGCTGAATGACAGAGGATGAATTACACTTCAAGGGAACTGTCACTAGAGGTATCATAAATTTGTTAAGAGGTACTAAGTATTTTATATTAAGGCGACAGACGCGTTTTTATAACTGTAAGGCTCCTCACAAACGTATGTGTAATATCATAAGATAAAGTACTGCATCATGAGATGAAACCGATACATAGCCCAAATTTCATATATGCAAAGGCCATCGCTTGTAATCGAATTAAAATGAACGAGATATCCGGACCCGAAAGACCACAGACTCTTTCCACAAAATAGCGAAGTACATTCAACAGCCTTCAGTCATAGGGAGGAGTAAAAAGAGAATAAATAGGTTAGGTGTACAATAGAAAGGTCTACGTGCATTTGTTCTGTAGCATCGAATGGGCCTATTATTAGATAAGAAGATAAGATTGATTTGAAAAGGGGAAATACTACATAAGTGTACCGTTATCTTGGTACTTCATATACGTATTCCTTGTGTTATCATTAGCTGGACGGTATCCGGTGTTGACTGTCGAATAGGGGTATCGATGTCGACGTCAAGATATTGATACGCATCGGACACAATCACAGAGCATGATATTATTGGCTATATTAATCTTCTCAAATAGTTAAAATAAATTTTGGAAATTTGCTGTCTGCCTATCGGTGTTAAGAAATCACAAATCAAACTGTCTTGTCACTTATATTTCATAAAATTTGGATAGAACCCTAATGGTAGAACTAATGTATCTTGTAGCGTAAGTAAGTCTATGACAAAATTGTACCCATTTTATATTTACCTCTATGGCAAAAAATCGCAAATGAAAACCTATAGGATTTAGTAATAGATTATTTTATGAATATGAAATTTAGTAAGAAGCAAGATCTCATAGAATACAAATATATCTACGAGTAATATATTGTAATTACTTTTACGTCTGCCCAACTAATGCAACAAAACTCCTCAAAAGCCAGACATGACCTATCTGGTCAAAAGCGAAACTGCTAACAAATGGTGATTATGACAGCACCACGTGATCTAATTTTGTCTTGACAATTTTCTCAGTAAGCGGCAGTATTGTCCTTTTCCTATAGCGGCATAGTCGTGAAACTACCTGCATATAGTATATACCTAAGCACTTTATTGAATAATACGGGATGGATTTTCGACTACTGTTGTTGTTGATGAAATGTCAGGAAAACTTTATACCGGCTTCAGTGAATGTCAAATTGTTCATCTGTCGCAAATTGTTCTCGAGAAAATGTTGTTCACCTAGGAATTTTGTTTGTAAACACATTGATTTCATTTTGTACGTATATCGTCACTATCCATACTCGGGCGATTGAACTACTGATTATTTTTTTATCTGTTGTACGACCATGCCGCTGAAACGTACGACTGCCCCACACCTTCGCCCAGAACGTCCGCGCAGCCGCCGTTGTCGCTTCGCCGATAAATGGAGCTGAAAAATCTTTGCTTGATAAGAGCGCGGAGGTTAGATTTTTGAATACCTCACTATGACTCTAAACCGGATTTACACTGCGTTAAAATGTCACTGAGAGGAAAAAAAGAAAACATGATGGTGATGAAGCATGTATTATGATTTATGACCTACATTATGGCGTTAATAAAACAGATGCTAGAGTCTCTGTCTAAGGCACAAGACAGGCGCTTCTACGATTTTCACTATGCAATCAACGGCATAAAAGAACAGAATGCAAAGCTCACCAAATCAATTGACCTTATGTCGAGCAAGTATGACGAATTTTTTACACAGATTGAGGACCTGGAAGCTAAGAGATGGCAGGATAAAAAAATATATTAAATTTTTGGTAGATAACCTGGAGCGCAAACCTCGTTCGCAAGATGTCAAGGATTCTCCACAATAAATAATCACTTAAAAATTACGGAGTTGTTGTGTACATTAAAAAGAAACTCAGTTTTACGGTCGAGAACCTACACTTTTGGATGCTAATTCTCTTCTTCTAAATTAGGTTCTGACACTGCCATTTTAGCTATATACCGATCACCTTCGTACTCGAACTTGGAATTCATTCGATGATAACTTGCAAAGAATTAGTAACTACAGAAATATCGCTGTAATATAAGATATCAACATTTCAATGAATAGTAGGAACCCATAGTGGTACTCCTGATATGGTCCATGTGTCTTTGTGCATCAAGTGTTGTGTACAAGCAATAAGAAATGACAATAAAAAATCATTCGCTGTTGATGGAAAGTAGGGGAGAAAAGATGATATCGAGAATATATGTACCTGCCATGAATTCGTCGTCCCTAGCGTCCAGAATGCAGTGAGTGATTTAGTCAATGCTGATAGTACAGCAACTTCTTACAGTTTACTGGTAATCTCACTTACTCGCTAGATCACAACAACTTTCCAGGAAGTTATTATTTGGCTTGGCGGTTTTCTATGAGAAGGAGGCACTTCCCGTCACATATTTGAGTGCCTGAACATGTTTGTTTGTCTTGGTCTGGGTATTTTTGAGAGAAGTAGGGCATATCAAAACAGTCCATCTGGGGAAGCGCCTCCACCTCACGGAAAACCGCAGCCAAATAACAATTCCCTGGAAGGTTTGAACTTGTTTGTGTAAGCTGTTAATGTATTTTTATTCTTAATAGTAGGTGTTGTTCGATATTTCCACAGAAGGGACCTTTTCTTCTTACTACATAGTTTAATCCCTCTTGATATCCACTTAGGCGATTTATTTTGAGAGACAGTTAGGATTTTATACGGAAAGCATAATTTATAAAATAGCATGAATAATTTGACAAAGTTATTGTATGCCTCATTGGGATCGTGAGTACTATACACTTCAGAAAAGGTTAGGCTTTTTAGGCACTCATTAAATTTACGTAGATTGCATCTACTATAGTCACGCTTTCGTACTCTCCAAAACTTTAACTCACATATTCGTGGAACTGGATACTTCACAATTTGAGCCGAGTGATCCGACAAAGCAAACTCCATGACTTCACTTTTACACCCCCTTATGTTAACAGCAATGTTGTCAAGACATGAGCCACTACCGAGTCTCGTCGGTTGAGAAATGAGGAGCTTCATATTGTATGTCAAAAGCGTGTCAATAAAAGAAATTGAGACATTATTCCTATTCAAAATATTAATATTGAAATCGCCACACAATATTATTTTCTTCTTCGGATTTGTACATAATGCTGTTAAAATTAGCTCTAATGTCTCAAAGAAAGTATCATAGTTAGTATTAGGAACCCTATATAAACATATAATAGTAATGTTATACTCTACTAGGTCTATAGCACAACACTCGATTACTGACATTTTTGAGATTCTTTTAATACATCATAGTTCCGTATATTGAAGACCCTTTCGAACCAATATACATGATCCTCCCCGTCTATTTTTTCTAGCGTAACTAGTTGTTAATTTGAAATTAGGTATCTGAAGATTCATTTCATCTTCAACATTCATGAAATGTTCAGTAATGCATAGTACATCAATGGCCGACCTACTTTGCGCTAAGCTATTTAGAGCCACAGAAAGCATATCAGTCTTACATAATAATCTGGCTATATTTTGATGCATTACAGTGACATAGTTATTACTGTAAAGGTCGAAAGGAACTGGCCGCAGCAGAGTGCACAGTGTTGTCCAATTGTGACTTATTACTTTCTTTTTCAGAGTCTAAATTTACATTTACACAAGGAATCTCTAAGTCTGAAATTAGTAATTTTAGATTTTGAACTATATTTCTCATCCCTATATTAGTTATAGTCCCATATCGTTTTGAAAATATTTTATAGTCATAGCTTAGTTCTAGGTTTGAATCCAAGAGGTATGCATACTGGTAGGTTTGTAGGTCGAGATACAGCAGATTATTAAAGGTTTCTATTCGCCAATTATACAGAGACTGATAACAGGTGCATTTATAAGTCGGCAGACAAATAATAACATTCGTGTACCATAGCTCTTGCAATGTAGTTCTAAGGAGTACAACGAGGTCGCAATAATTTCGAGTAGTTAAAAAGTCTGCTTCACCAATCATTAGTACGCACAGATCTTCTTTAGTATACGAATGTAGTATCTGCTTGATATCTTTAAGTAAAACTCTTATGTTTCCGTGTGTATAAACATGGTGGCATATATTGAAATCTTATTCCTGGAAATGAGTGAGGTCACTAGTGAGCCCCTTATGAGTTGCTGGCCTAGCAGCAGAGATAGGTAGCATTACACGAGTGATACTTAATGTGTTGCGAAAAGCGAGGCCAGGTGCAAGAAAGCAGCGCAACTGATGAAGTGTCTCCACCTAACAGAAAATCGCAGCCAAATAACAATTCTTGGAGGGCTCTTCCGAATGGTTACCAGTAGGTTTCTAAAGAGTTAGCAGGAGTAGCATAGCGCGAGCGGTACGTTCTGTATTGTAAGCGTTCATAGGCTACGGTAACTACTTTATATCAGGTCGACATACATTCTACGTCTAACCCATCGCAAACTGAGCTTGCAAAATCCCTCGAGATTAAGATACGTAAAAGCATTGTTAAATTCTTGACTGTCTTTACAGTCTATTCTAAGAGTATACTAATATACAAACCGTAAGAATTTGTTTGACTGTTGTCGTTTGATCTGTTAATCTCTGGAACCACCAGTCAGAGTCGCTCTAGGGTTCGATTCTCACAAACATTTGTGTGCATGAACATCTCCGTTTGTATGGGTCTGTGTGTTTTCAAAAGGCGAAAGCGCATGAAAGCAAGCCGACTCGAGAAGTGCCTCCTTCTCATAGAAAACCACCAAGCCAAGTAACAACTTCCTAGAAGGTTGATGTGTTCAAGCGTGTAAGTGAGAAAGTAGAAAAACCGATTCCGATGAAGCCGCAGGGTGCAACTAGTTAGGGTATTAAAAAAATAAGGTTTGTGTATGTGAATAGTAATATTCAACCCTTATGCACTAACAAAATATGTAACTCTCTTGGGACACTTACGTAAACAGCGAGGTACTAAATATGTAGATAGTTATTATTCTGCCTCACAATTTATTACAGGCGCAAGTGAGATTTTAAATATCTACTTTACACGTCAAGCATCGAATTATAATTTATTTCAAAGTGCCTAAGTGTAACAAAGAAAATTTTCTTATATATTTATTTATTTTTTATTTATTCATTTATTTCAGACAACAGGTTTTACAACACGGGTCCATAGATACATACCTTAAATTAAAATATATAATTAATAATATAACAATATAAACTAATTACTAATTCCACGATTAATCGGCGACGTGTAGCGCGTGTCGTTTGGCAACCGTCCTCGGAACTTCCGAAACAAGATTCCCTCCGTCCAGAATTCTTCCTTCATGAACGTCGGCAGATGATGAGTTGGAACCAAAGGAAATATATACAGTTTAGTACCATTCATAAATTTTAAAACAATGCAATTCATTGAAATATGAATATTTTTGTTGCAATTTCATCACAACAATATAAAACACGGTGAGTCACTCTGCGAAAAGGACATCACACGCATTACCTTACACGGTCACGTCGTAATACCTAAATCTGTTGAGTCACCGTAACGTCCACAATAGTATAGCAAAATAGGATTCGCATCGTACAGAACCGAAATTTCGTAAAGTACCTCATACAAGGCGGCGGCGCTGCGGAGAGCTGCGGATGGCACGAAATTGTGATCGATGTAATAGATCATTCATTACACGAGAATATTTAACTTGTTCGACTTGCAAACTTTCATTCCATATTGACTGTTGTAATGTTTCTTGGAAATTATTTAATTTAATGGATAAAGACAAGAAACAAACTTGGAGATGCACATCCTGCTTAACTAAACCAAGGACGCTCGATGAAAATGATAATGTTACCAAGAGAAGAGTGTACAGACCTATGATACCTACACAAAACTCGTTTGATATTTTATCTAGTCAATCGAATATTGACGATGATATTGAACAGTTATCAATAATGTCGCACGGACGCGGTAACAGAAGTTATCCTGAAAAAAATATTATCTATGCTAAAGTAGATGAGATGGAAAAAAACATATTAGAGTTACGGGAAAAACTAGAAATCGCAGAACATGAGATAGAAAATTTACTTTCGGAAAACTACGTCTTAAAGGAAAAAAACAAGCATTATGAAAATCAAGTCAGCCAATTAAAAAGTTTAAGTAAATCCACACCAAGAATTAGTACCAATAAGAGCAAAAGGAAGAGTTTAAACAAACAAAAGCTGAATCAAAGTTTCCTTAATTTAATTACAGGTCAATGTAGCTCCAATAAAAAACAGGCTTAGATGTCTCTTGTAAACAAAATGTGTTGTGTAAGCCCCTCAGCAACATCTCCTCAGACCTCTTCGCGTACCTTGGCTTACAAAAGCCCGGTATCGCCCATACTAAAATCACCAACAATTACGGATGGACCCGGAAATCCCAGGGGAAAAAACCCTACCATATATGTCCACGGAGATGAACAAGTACGCGGTCTATGTGCAAGACTGATTAATACCCGCTCTGGCAAATGGAACGACAAGTACGAAGTGACAGCAACGGTAAAACCTTATGCATCAAGTACAGAGATCTTAAAAGGACTGAACAACGTTGATATTGGGAAGGACGACATCCTAGTTTTATCTATTGGTTCTAATGATAAAAACCCCTATGTATTACTAACCAATCTATGTAATACTTTATCTAAATTTAAAGATAACAAAATCCTTTTATTAAATGTTTGTAAAAATCGGTATTTACATATTGGCACATTGAATAATGAATTAGAAATGTTTGTAAAAAAATATTCTAATTGCACACTAATTGATATATGTAGCGAATCAAATTTTCGAAATATTAATTCAGCATATTTCAAGTCCTTTATATGTTTTAAAATAAATGTACAAATTGATTATCTCAAATATAAATCGGACTTCATTGACAATTGTTATAGAATGAAAATTATTCGTGAATCAACTGCAACGACAAACTCGAATAAAGCTAATTTTCGTTGCTTCTGTAGATAGTGCTGGTACATCCTATATTCGCAGTAATTTCATTCATAGTAATTCTATTCATAGTAAGTCTTTTAGACATATAGTGAACTCCGATAACTTAACAATATTTAACCAAAATATTGGTGGTTTATGTAATAAACTCGATCTTATAGAGTTGACTCTAGAAGACTTGAAAAGGACCGGCAGGGAGGTTGACATTCTATGCTTCAGTGAAACTTTCGTAAAACAAGGCTCGGAAGGTAATATAAATCTTAGTAATTACAAGTTAGCTTCATCATATTCTCGTCGCAACGTGAGTAGAGGAGGGACTTGTATATTGAGTAAGACAATTTTTGATGTCAAAACACTACCTTTTATATCTGACATTGCTACTAATTATTACTTTGAATGTTGTGGTGCAGAAGTCGTTGGTGTGGGACTTATCATAATAAATATATATAGGATTCCCAAGCAAACGAAAGCACACGTAGGAATTTTCTTACGTAAATTAGACCATTTACTTCATTTTCTTACTTCTAAACATAAAAATAAGAAAATTGTTATATGTGGTGATTGGAACATAGATTTAATGAAACAGACTACTGCCGCTAGCGAATTGTTAAGTTTACTACATAACTATAACTTCAACGCTCACATCTTATCTCCTACAAGGTTAAATTCCTGTATTGATCAAATCGCAAGTAATTTAAAAACAGTAAAAGCTGAAGTACTTGATCTCGCCCTCTCAGACCACGAAACTGCTCAAACTATCACTTTAAATATCAAAAAACAAAGAGCTTATACCACCTGGTTCGAGTATAAACGTGATTATAGTAATTATAATTTCGGGAAATTTTTGGAATGTATGTCCGCCCTCTCCTTTTCGGACACAATTAATTCTAACAAAGCATCGGAGGCATTTCGGTATTTCTATGATTTATTAAAACTATTTTTTGATTTATGCTTTCCCATTATTAAAATAAAAAATAATAATCGACACTCAAAATTAAAATGGTTAACAAAGGGAATTAAAAAATCAGTAAAAAGTAAACGCTTGTTATATTTCAATTACAAAAAAAAATAAACCAGATAAACATGCCAACAAATTAAAATTTAATAAATATAGCAAGATCCTTAACAAATGTATAATCAATGCTCAAAAAATCCAAAATAATAGCTACATTAAAAATCATGACAATAAATGCAAAGCTACTTGGAACACAATCGCGACAACTGTGACAAACAAAACAAAAAGTAAAGACATAAATAAAATTAAATCCAATAACGTGACATATTATGATCCAAATGAAATATGTGATACTTCTAACAATTATTTTATTGATTTGACAAACAAAACGAACTTGAGTAATATAACACGGTGTTCTAATCCGTATTTAAATAAAAGTAATCCACATTCTATATTCTTAAAACCAGTGGATGAAAATGAAGTATACAATATAATAATGTCATTAAATAATTGTAAATCTAGTGGCTACCACAGTATAACTACTCGAGTACTTAAATCATGTGCATCTTGCATATGTGGTCCACTTGCTCATATCATAAATCTGACTTTCATCGAAGGCTTTTTCCAGATCAACTAAAGATTTATATAGTGAAACCGTTGTTCAAGGAGGGTGATAGTTTGGATCTGAGTAATTACAGGCCTATTTCTTTGGTTCCAATTCTTTCCAAAATACTAGAGACTGCTATGCACATTCGTTTGAGTGAATTCTTAGAAAGACATAATGCATTTCATTCTAATCAGTATGGTTTCCGAAAGGGTTGCTTAACTACTCTCGCCTGTTTTGAATTGTTGAGGATAGTAACAGATAGTCTCAATAACAAAACACCGGTTTTATCAGTTTTTCTTGATATGAGCAAGGCGTTTGACTTTGTCAATCACAGGAAGCTGTTGCAAAAGCTTGACATGTATGGTATCAGGGGAAAAGCGTATGACTGGATTAGAAATTTCTTGCAAGACAGGATGCAGTGTACAGAAATGACTAAAATGTCCGAAATGGGTGGTACTGTTCTTAGAAAAACTTACAGATCTGAAATTAAAGCGAACAACAGCGGTATTCCTCAAGGGAGCATACTTGGTCCCCTTCTATTTCTCATTTACATCAACGACCTGCCCGATATTACTGCACACAATTGTCTTCTGTTTGCTGACGATACCACATTAGTTATAAAATGTGAAAATCGGGATACTTTTGAATCGGACGTGAATATGGCTCTCTGTGATGTTGTGAACTGGATGGATTACAATGATCTGCGCGTGAACATAAAAAAAACCAAGTTAATGCAGTTCGCTTCTTATAATTCAAGCCCTATACCAATCCGTGCTAATTACAATGACGTTCCGGTAGACAAGGTAAATACGATAAGATTTCTTGGCATTATAATCGACAAACACCTAAATTGGAAGGCTCACATCGAGCAATAGGCTCAATAGATTTGTATTTGCACTTAAAAGATTACGGCAAATAGTTTCTTTGGAAGCTGCACTTACTGCTTATCATGGATATGTAGCGTCTGTTCTAGGTTACGGTCTCATACTCTGGGGTAACTCTGTAGAGATTGACAAATCTATTACTTCTTTTCCTTTCAATTTTACTTCCGATATACCTATAATATCCCATTTCATTCTCTTTAAACTATGTTCCAATTCGATCCATCTTGTATCTTTTACTAGTGATCTAACATTCCATGTGCAGATATATATATATAACGGGACGTCTGGAAGCCGGGCTGTTATCTCTGTTTGCTGGTCCGAGATCTCGTCCGCACCGTTGAAATAAATATACTGCAATGTCGGTCTGTCACTACTTTAATCACACGACATTAGAAATTACGTAAATAATTAGTGATTACAATGATATGGAAAGATTTAAAGAGCCAATGGGTTTGCACACGAACACACCGTGCGACTCCCGCCAAACGAATGACGTGTTTTCGTTCGCCGCCCGCCATGTCACATGCAACTCCATTCGGTGTTACCCGCTCTCAATTAAAATTACGACTAATCGAATACAAAATACTTCGGGGCAGAATAATAACAAAATACACTCCGAACAATCACAAAATAAATTGTTCTAAAAATGACAACGTAATTTGATTGTAATCATCAATCGATGTCACGCGCCGTTACGGCCGTCCTGCATCTTCACACGTCCTCGTGTGAATGGACTACTTCGTCATCTGTGAACAACCACAAAAGTTCTGAAATAAACAACTACACGCTCGGTCATTCTGACCGTCATTCTAAATCGAACACAGTATTATCATGGATAAAGCTTTTAATTACCAGATAACACATAATCATAGCTAGATTATCACATAGACTATTGTCACATAAGTTACAACCACACATACGCATACGGACACCACATAGGCAAGTGCCACACAGGCCAGTGCCACCATACAGGCCAATGCCACACAGGCTGATACCACACAGGCTATTGCCACACAGGCTATTGCCACACAGGCTATTGCCACACAGGCTATTGCCACACAGGCTATTGCCACACAGGCTATTGCCACACAGGCTATTGCCACACAGGCTATTGCCACACAGGCTGATGCCACACAGACTGATGCCACACAGATTATTGCCACACAGGCTATTGCCACACAGGCTGATGCCACACAGGGTGTTGCCACACAGTCTGTTGCCACACAGGCTGTTGCCACACAGGCCGACGCCACGCAGACCGATGTCACACACGCCGCTGACACACAGACCGATGCCACACAGGCCGAGTAGAGACTTAACACTAAACACGAGTTCACTATAACTCACCTATGCCGTTATCGGCACATTCTGTCTCTACGTTGTTTGTTGGGGTCTCTAGAGCTACATTCAACTCTGATGGAACGTAGCACTCCGGCATAAGACGTATGCGGTCGTGTGCATACTTGTACGTTCGATTAGAGTTCAACGCTTTTAGTAAATACCTGTCACCATCAAGCACCTCAGCCACCTCGTAGGGTCCTTTGAATTTAGGTTCTAGTTTTGTTTTATTACGCTCGTGATTTTCTAACAATACATAGTCACCTACTTTAAAATGTCTTACTTTCGCTTTGTTCTTATCGAATCTAGCTTTTTCTGTAATAGCGTTTGCCTCGATTTCCTGTGCCGCATGCTCTCTAACTATGTCTAAATCTATATTCATGTCGTCCGTATCTAATGTCATGAGTTGTAAGGGTCTAGCAAGCTTACCTATTAAAAGCTCAAGGGGACTTGCTTTAGTTATGCGGCTCATTGTGCAATTAATAGCAAGCTGCACTTCGGGTAATGCAGCTTGCCATGACTTATGGTTGCCCGTCTCAACTGCCGTAAGCATATTTTTTAGTGTGGACATTACTCGCTCCACTTGACCGTTAGCGCGACTAGAGCCTGTAGCGATAAGATGTAAACTAATATTATGTGCGGCGCAAAAGTCCCTAAACTCCTTCCCAGCAAAACATCTTCCTTGGTCCGCAATCACACGCATAGGGGGTCCAAACAATGACACACTTGACTGCAGCGCTTTTATGGCACTATTAGCGTCAATGTTCATGGTATGATGTAAAAGTACGTATTTTGTAAAAGCATCTATGGACACAAACACGTACTCCTTAGAATCTCGCTTCCCACTTAGCTTTCCTGTTGCATCCATGTGAATGGTATGCCAAGGTACGGTTACCTTTGGTATTGGGTGTAATTCTGCTTGAACTTTCCCCGAATGAGATTTGGATACTCTACACGTGATGCAATTTTCGACAAATTTCCTGACATATTTGTTCATGTGAGGAAACCAGTAATGACAATACGCTTTTTCCAAGGTTTTCTCCCACCCTAAATGCATTATACTTTCGTGAATGTGGTTTATAATTGACCACTGAAACGCTTTTGGCACTATTGGCAACCAGACAGTTCGGTTGTTACGTTCTATTTTTCTATGTAGAACACCTCGTCGGATTTCATAAGTTCTAGTAAGGTCATGGTCAAGGTCATTATTCTGAAGATTAGTCATGACAGAACTTATTTCGTTATCCTTTTTCTGCTCAGCTTGCAACCAGGTATCTGAGATTTCAGTCAAATTGACACGTTTTTGCTCTATTTTTGGAACTGGTTTTTGAGAATTAGTCAAGGGTAAAGGATTACGCGAGAAGAAATCAACATGCCCCATGTTTTTCCCGACACGGTGTTCGATGTCAAATTCAAAAGTTTGTAAGAAACACCACCATCTGTGCACACGTGCAGTTAGATCTACCTTCGACTTAGCCGCTTTAACGGCGTTGCAGTCAGTTACTACGGTGAATTTTCTCCCATGCAAATAATGTCGGAAGTGTTTGATGGCATTAACCACTGCGAGTGTCTCTAACTCGTAAGAGTGATACCTGGACTCAGCGCTGGAAGTCCGACGACTATAGTATTCAACTACGTGCAGTTTACTTTCAATTTTCTGCATTAATATAGCGCCATAACCCTCAGCGCTGGCATCAGTATGCAACTCTATTTGCTTAGTAGGGTCAAAAATGGTCAATACCGGTGTATCTGTCAGTACGTGAATAATTTCCTGTCTAATGGCCTCAAAAGTTGGCGTCCAATTGATTTTTCCCTTCCCAGATGTAAGTCGGTAAAGGGGAGCAGTTTTCTGTGAAAACCCTGGTATAAACTGTCTAAAATAAGAAGCTAACCCTATAAATTGCCGCAACTGTGTTACTGTTTCCGGTGGGGAAAGGTCTGTCAACGCTCTAATTTTACGTGAATTTGGTTTTATTTCACCGGCGGACACGTGGTACCCTAGAAATTCTATTTCCCTTTTCATGAAAGCACATTTATTAAGGTTAAGCGAAAACCCGGCACTTGTTAATGATTCCAAAACCATAGACAAGCGCTCTAGGCCTTCAGCAACAGTGCGAGATGGAATAATGACGTCATCAATATAGACCACAGCAAATGACTCTGTCAAAGGCCCAAGAGCTTTGTTTATTGCCCGCTGATATACCGAAGGTGCATTTCGGAGACCAAACGGCATGGTCAAGTATTCGAACTGACCATCCGGCGTTACGAAAGCTGTGCGCTCCACGGAGTCTTCCTTAATGGGTATTTGGTGATACCCACTCGCCATATCAAGCGAGGTAAAGTATTTTGACCCGACCAAACGTCCTATCTGATCAGAAATTAGTGGCAATGGGTAGCGGTCGGGTACTGTATTGCTATTTAACTCTCGATAATCCACGCAAAGACGATCACTCCCATCTTTTTTTTTAACCAATAATATTGGAGACGCAAACGGTGAGCAACTCTCCCGAATAATGCCTGCTTTTAGAAGTTCCTTAATTTTAGTGCGCACAGCTTCTCTCTCTTCAGGGCTTAAACGATACGGCCGCCGTTGCACTGTGCGGTTTGGGTCAGCTAGTCTAATTTCTAATTGTCCTGTGCCTACTCTCCCAGTTGGGGTACCCTCTACAAAATAATCTGAATTACCCTCAAGTAGCGATATTAATTGTGGTTTATACTCAGTAGGAATATCGGTCTTAATATCATTAAAATTACTAATTTTCTTACCTACATCACAAGCTAAAACGGTTCGAGTTTTTCTCAATACAAGTTGATTTTCACAGACTTCAACCGAAAATCCCATTGAGAGTAAATCTCTTCCAATCATCATTGCATCAGAAATACAATAGTCCGGCACAACATGCAATAACAATTGCAATGAGTACCCCTGTATAGATACTGTTGTTAATATTTGAACATTACATTTAACGTTCGATTCGCCTATACCTATCAAGGTCACTAAGCTATGATGTCGCTTACCGGGAAATCTATCTGCTAAACTTTCTTTTATAAGGGAGCATTCGGCACCGGAATCGAAACAAAATGAAAATTTCTCACCGGATTCAATTGCTAAATAGTCCATGGCTGGCTTCATAGTACAGGTATTTACTCGGTGCTCCACGTTGCCGTTGCTCGTGCTGGTGTCCTTTTTCGGGCAGCGAGTAGCGATGTGACCTGGTTCGTGGCAGTAGTAACACGTAGGCGGTGACGTTTTGATTGGTACACTGCCGTCCTGCTTCTGCTGTGGTTTGTTGGTCGCTGAAAACTGAGGTTTCGAATTAGTGCTAGTATTGCGAGAGTCTTTGGTTAGGCATTCATTTGCCATGTGGCCTAATTTGCCACAATTGTAACACTTCCTCGGTTGTTCAAATCGCGGTCTCTTAGGGTCATTCTGGGTATTCGATTTTTCTTGCACCGGAGGCCCTCTCTTTCGGTAGGCATACGCCATTAATTCTTGTTGCAATTTCACACGCGTATCGATTTTTTCCGTGTATGCCAGTCTTTGCAGCCTTGGTTCAATTTTAACTGTATGAGCAAGAGTTACAGCGATGGCGATTTGTTCGATTGACAGAGAATGCCAATGGTTCATTAATGTACTCAGGAAACGATTTGCATAGGATGACATGCACTCTCCCTCTTTTGGGCTTTCGTTGAAAAGTCTACACAACGTGGCCGATGGAGTCTCCACGTAATCAAATCGAGCAAGAAATAAATCCTTTAACTGAGGCCAGGTTATGCCGGCAAAACTGCATTGAGCTAACCACGATGCCGCTGTGCCCTTTAGTGCTTTACTCATGGCAACAATCAAATTACCACTTGATAATTGTCTATCTTGCATGCACAGGTCTACAGTATTGCACCATGATCGTGCATCGGCGTCTTGAGAATCAGGATTGAATTCGGGAAATGCTAGCTTAGTATCAACCGTGTTCGGTTCCTTAATGGCACGAATTAATTCCATCATACTACGTTGCTGCATTTCAAATAATATTTTCCAACGTTCCGCTTCACTATTAAGGTTACTCTCAATGCTCTGACCTGTTTGATGTTCCTGAGAAGTCCCTGGTAATCCCACTTCTGATAACGGGACGTCTGGAAGCCGGGCTGTTATCTCTGTTTGCTGGTCCGAGATCTCGTCCGCACGGGTAGCCATGATGGGCGTTAAATCTCAGGAAGCGTTGAAATAAATATACTGCAATGTCGGTCTGTCACTACTTTAATCACACGAGATTAGAAATTACGTAAATAATTAGTGATTACAATGATATGGAAAGATTTAAAGAGCCAATGGGTTTGCACACGAACACACCGTGCGACTCCCGCCAAACGAATGACGTGTTTTCGTTCGCCGCCCGCCATGTCACATGCAACTCCATTCGGTGTTACCCGCTCTCAATTAAAATTACGACTAATCGAATACAAAATACTTCGGGGCAGAATAATAACAAAATACACTCCGAACAATCACAAAATAAATTGTTCTAAAAATGACAACGTAATTTGATTGTAATCATCAATCGATGTCACGCGCCGTTATATATATATATTATTTTCTGCATTTTATGTAGATTTCGGACTCCTGAATATTTCTTTGTTTTGGTTGGAGGGTTTTGGTAGTTGATGATGGCGCTAGTGACGTCTTGTTTACATCGGCTTCGTGTTTCAAATTATTATAAAATATATAAAGTGAAACTTAAAACTTGTAAAAGACAAGAAACAAAACCCAAAAACGGTGCTTAAAAGTTATAATAATAAACTATAGGAATAGTGCTTTAAATCATAATGTGGGATAAGTGAATTCGTGACCAAAAATGAACTAAGTGGCATAGACTTAAAATGAGGACTTGCTGAGTACTGATAAGATTTTTATATGATTTAATTACCTACAGATAAGAACAGTGACTATTTTTGTGACACTATGAAATGAAAAATAATCGAACATTAGATGATAAAATTCATAATAATTTAAAAAAATACCTACAGACTTTACAAACCTAACGACAACGATCAGTAGAACTGCTTTATCATCAGAGATCGGAATTAGCAGAGGACTTAAAGACGATAATAGAGTGCGCTACTACTATTAATTATTAACGCCATCTGCATAAACTCGTGCTTGGTGGTAAAAGGTTCGCATCAAAACTAGTACTAAATAGGAATCAAAGAGAGCACCACCGTATCGATTGTTTGCTAAATAAAATACAAATGTAATACAAGAGCTTGGAAAACAAGAAAAAGACACCGAAACAAGACTATCATTAAAATAGATGGAAAAATGAAAAACTGTATCAATTTAACTCGGAAATAGTAGATATAAATAAAAAGCAAGAAATCTTAGAAAACCGTCTAGATCATTTAGAAAACGATATTAGATTATGTAACCTCGTACTCAGGGGCGTAGCTACCGCCGTATTTGCCGTATCAATTATACGGGGCCCCCGGGCCACGGGGGCCCCCAAAGTGTGTAAGGAAAAAGAATAAAAACTTTCTAATTTATTTTATTTTACAAATGACAAAATTCTATAAAGCAATTCCTTTTTTTCCCGCCTTAAGCGTGCGTTCAAAAGTTGGCAACACTACATTGTTATGGCGGGCTGCGGGACTTCCCCGTTTTACTTACTTCATCTTCAACTCAGCGGGGAATCCCCGGGAATCCTTCATCGATATCGCGATGTACGTGTACGTTGTTGTACTTTGCATTGGATGTTAAACCACGGAGTGCAGTGCACTGTTTATTTACGCGCTTTATATAAATGTGCATTACATTGTAATTCAGTACAAACAATATTGTTCTTCTGGTTTAGCAGTATTAGTAGCGATTTGTAAAAGAAATGAGTGAAAGGAAAAGAGATTATCCCAGCGGCGCTGAGAAAAGAAAAATTAAACAGAAAAGGGACGAGGTTATAAAAAAAGTGCCCAAAATTTCTTCATTTTTTCAGAGACAAGATACTGTGAGTGATTTAGATTGGAAAGGTAAGTACTACACTACTACCCAACCCATTTATTAGGGGCCCGTAGTGATAAACAAGGAAATCTTTTAATTTCGGTCTGTCCATCTATCCGTCACAAAAAGTTGTCTCCCCCTCGATTTTCACAATTATACTGTTTTTAGGGTTCCGTGCCTTGATTAAAAAAAAACAAAATTCTAACTTATCTATAGGATCGATTTGTTTTGTTGTTTGTCTATCAGTCCGTATCGTATCGTTAATTGCGTGTTGAGAACTTCAGATGTGCAGACTCGCTTTCGGGTTCTCGTTTTGTATGGCCACTACACTACGCGCTGCGTTTAAATAGCACGCAGGTGTATAGTAATGCACGGACGGGCTGCAGGTGATTTTGTATCTACTAATAGGTACGAGCACAATCCGCGTAGAGTCTGTGTGCGTCTGAACTGAACACTCTCTAACTGTGACCCTTAGTAACGTTATTTATTTATATATAACTCTTTTTAGTTTAGTATCAAAGCATTCGTATTTATTTTTTAACAATTACTCGTTTATTTTTAGATTCTTCTGAAGCATGTTCTTCGTCACATATCCATCCGGAAATAGAAGAAAGCCAAGCACATACTTTATCGGATGTCCATCCAGAAATCGAGGAACGCCAAGTCAACGATTCTGATATATCTGCAGATAATGCAGATTGTAATATAATTTCATCAGATAGAGGAAATTTTGGTGACAATTTAACTGAATGCGAACGAAAAATAATTTTTAAATTGGGTCCATTTAAACCACAAGGACCATTTCCAAAAGTTTCAGAAAATAACCGACCTTTTTCGGCTTATTATTATTCATATTTCAATCAGGCAGGCATAAAAATTATAAGACCATGGTTATGTTATTCTAACGTTTTAAACAAACCGTACTGTCACTTCTGTTGGTTATTAGCAGATCGTCAAAACAAATCGTACTCCTCTGCTTGGGTTAACGGTGTTTCGGTTAGAAGCAATTTCACACAAACTATTCTTGACCATGAAAAGTCACAGCAGCATATTAGTGCCTCACTCTCTTATAATAATTGGTTGCAAGGAAATACCATCGATACTCTATTGAAAAGTGAAATCGATAGTAAAATTACATTCTGGAGAGATGTACTGCATCGTATAATTAATGTTATAATTACTTTAGTATCTTGTAATCTACCTTTGAGGGGGCATGATTCTGATTCTGGCAATTTTATGGCAATTTCACGTCTGCTATCTAACTATGATGCAACTTTAAAAGAACTTCTTCTAAAACCGAGAGGTGAAATAAATTATTTAAGCCCTACGATTCAAAACGAAATTATTAGTTTGCTTGGTACTAACGTTAGGAACAGTATTATCTCAGAAATTAAAAAAGCTCCATTTCTGACAATAATTCTGGATACAACACAAGACTTATCAAAAATTGACCAACTATCTGTAGTTTTTCGATATATCTCGGTTACAGAAAATGATGATAATGTGCCTAAAGAAATAAAAATCTGTGAGTCCTTTTAAGGATTCATAGCAGTAACCGATTGCAGTGCTGCAGGTCTGAAAACTGTCATTTTAAATTTGACTAAAGAATATGGAATTGATTTGACTAAATGTAGAGGACAGGGATACGATGGAGCAAATGTTATGTCGGGTGTGTATGGAGGATTACAAACCCTAATAAAAGAGCATGCTCCAAATGCCGATTATGTTCATTGTGCTGCGCACGCTTTAAACTTGGTTTTGAACGATGCTGCGAGACATGTTCGTGAAGTATCGACTTTTTTCGATAATTTAGAAAAAATATATACTTTTTTTGGCAATAGTATAAAAGCTGGGCTATGCTAAGTGACGATTCATCTGAAAAATATTTGATTACCCTTAAAAAGGTATGTCCTACCAGATGGTCTGCTAGGAACGACGCTTTATTAGCAGTAAAGAAAAATTTTTTACTAATCATGAAAACTTTGTACCAACTAAATTTAATTTCAAATAAAAAAGATGAACGTGAAGAATGTAAAAGTATAATTAACATTTTAGAGAGTTTTGATTTCTTAGTACTCGTTACATTTTTTTCTTCACTATTTGAAATTATTAATCCTGTTTCTAAAGCTCTACAGCATGAAAATAATGACTTACAGAAATCTAGTATTTTGTTAAGTAATCTTTTAAATAGACTGTGCCAATTAAGAAATCAGAATTCATTTAATAGTTTGCTAAATGAATCCAAAGATTTAGCAAAAGAGTGGGGGGTAACAACTGTTTTTAAAAACAGTAGGCGAAAGATAACGAAGCGTTTTTTTGATGAGTTATCACAAGATGAGAGAATTTCCGACCCGGAATCCTATTTCAAAGTCAATGTATACTATTGCTGTTTAGATATATTAATTTCTCAAACTAAAGAAAGATTTCAGAGCCTTTGCAACCTGAGTAGTATATTCGAAATATTACAACCGGAGAAACTCCTATCTTCTTCAAGCGAAGAGATATTAAACGCTTCCGGAAAACTGTCTGCTAAATACAGTAAAGACATCTCACTTAATCTTTGTGACCAATTAAAGGCTCTAAAAACATGCTTAAATTCTGAAATTAAAAAAATTTATTCCATTAAAGAACTCATTGAATTATTGCTAGTAAAATTCAATAGTCTTGCATCCAGTTTTCCCGAGGTAATCACAGCATGCTTTTTATTCTTGACCCTTCCAGTTACAACCGCAACGGCAGAAAGAAGTTTTTCAAAATTAAAACTAATAAAAAATTACTTAAGAACTTCGATGGGACAAGAACGGCTGTCAGACATCTCACTATTGTCCATAGAGGCAGAAACTTTAGAAAAACTAAAATCATCATCAGCCATAAATGATTTAATAAATCAGTTTGCCGAAAAAAAGGCAAGCAGAGTGAATATTTAAAATTCGATTTTTATTTGTAAAATGGGTAAATTATGTGATAAATAAATATTTCTTCTCACAATATTTTTTTTCTTTTGTGAAAAATCTTTACCTCCATATAAGGGCCTCCAAAAAAATTTTTATACGGGGCCCCGACAAGGCACGCTACGCCACTGCTCGTACTGTTTCGTGTTTCTGAAAATGACAAATCGTATACAGAACTGGAAGACAGCATACTGAATATATTAAAAAAAAAGATAAAAGTAGACTATGACAGAAAAAAAATACAGCACATGAAAGTGTTGGTAAGAAGAAAGAAAATACTACAAGACCTATTAACATTGGTCTAACGACATTTGAAAAAAAGATAGAAACACTAAAGCGAAAACAATACCTAGAGGGAACAGGACTCTACACTACTCTAATACAAGAATAACAAAGAAACCAAATCAATAAACGAACTCTAGATCAATCGCCTACAACTCTACTCTACTCTACTAGAAAAGACAAATATTAAAGAAGCAACAATCAACAGAAACGCAAAGAAAAATAAAATTACAACAGAAAACAGAAGCACTTTGACTTTGACTTTGACAATTAGCGCCACCGCCGCCTCCATCTCAAAATAGAGATCAATACCAAGAAAAGAATAATACTTTAATCTCATACGGCTGGTCCCCTTGGGAAGAGTAGACCAAAACCCTCTAACTCAAACTCTTAATAATTAATATTGACAATAGGGAGATTTACTTTTGAAATTTATTTTTGACGATTGGTTTTTATCTGGTCATAAACCAATCCAGCTTTACAAAGGCTGGGATGTTTGATGGAGGGGGAGATAGGTATTGCCTATATACTCGTAGTAAGAAATACGACCTGTACGTTACGTAGATACGAAAATAAAAATTAAGTCAACTATGACCTGGTAGGGTTAAGTAACGAAGAAGTGTGGCCACGGGTTGCTATAGTTATGCGCATCTAAATGAATATCCACATGCGCGATGAAAGCTCCTCTTATTTTCATCTTAATCTATGGGGGAGGCGATAGAGGAAGAGAATTTTTTAACTTTTATTTATAGAGCAGCGGTAACGGTTGAGGAACTCCAAAAAATGCGGAACTTCCGCATTATGAGGAAGCGGAAGCGGAATCCTCGTGAACGCTAATTCGTAGTGATGAATACATGTGGCATGTGTCTCGCTGTGGTTCAATTGGATTAAGTTAAATCACAGTCATTTGGGTATTCTAGTCAGTGTCTAGACACAAGTCAACGCCGCCTTCTCCACATGGAATAGAAAGGATATTAGTACGACCAGTGTCTTTGGTACCTTTCCCATAACAAAGAATGTCATTAGTTTACAACATATCATTGATATTTAGCAGAAAGAGCGTCGGGGCCCGCACAGAGCCTTGCAAGACCTCAGCGTTAATGAGTATGCTGTCGAAACAGTTGCAATCGACAACAGCTTTTAAATTACTGGACCTCGAAGCTAATAACCAACTATTGTTTTAAAAAAGGACGTTAGCATATTGTGCTTATTCACGTTAACATATCTTAACTCTGAAGGTAAACCAAGTAAATTTTTGACAAAATTCATTTAGTGAGGCGTGCACTGCGCACTGACCGACTGACAAATATTTTTAATGACTGTCCGACTTGTGTACCGATAGTAGAGTACTGCTGTATAACTATAAAAATATTCCACTTACAAATTCAATCACGTTACTACTAATTTGAAGAAGATTCGGTGCTGACCTGCGAATTAAATATACCTATAAGATAAAAATATTGTTTGCTCGCAGGTCGTAAACTTGAATTTATTTGCTGCCTACAACATGTGTTATCTTTTGGATTCCACCACGAAAGGTAAGTGTAAGTGTAAAAGAATAAAAAGTAAATTTCTGGATAATTTATTTCATAAACAAATGCAAAGTTATTGCCATAGTGTCATGGTCTCGAGGATTTAATTTATATAATCATTTTCTTTTATTGTAAAAGCTATTTTCCTATTTATCCATAGACACTAATGATATTACTTAACTCTGATATAAACTCTCACAACAACAGCGATTTATTGAAATCAAATTGAAATATTTAATTTACAGAATCTGTGTTGTTGAATGTATTAAATTCCTAATGTAATTTACATTACAACTACGTTATGATAGACATTTCGCATTTTTATACATTTAACATGTTCATACATTTCGAACAATTAACATATACTTATTACTAGTACTATACTATACTAGTATTATATACTTACTTACATAGCAAATTATAAGTACTAATAAATAAAATACTAACATAGATATCCTTAAATAAAACACTTCGAATGCTAAATTATTTATGTTGATAGTGTACAAAATTTTAATACGTAAGTAAATTTTAATTGTACTCCTAAATGTGTGGAAATATCAAAAAAAAAATTTAGCAATTTAAATTTTAATAACATCTTAACGAAACAAATCCGGCCAAGTGCGAGTCCGTAAAGTACTACCTACACGTATTTTTTAAAAGTTTAATATAAAATTAACTACAATAAGAATCGGTGTTTTAGGCATTTGTTGTTTAGTAGGTATGGTTTACAGAAATTGCAAATCCCTAGTTTAGTTTTGTGATATTATTGTTATACTCTGTAACAAAAATGTGTCAATTTTGGTGGCCACTATTATGAATTTTTAAAAACCAAAATTTACACGTTTGCATATTACTCGATAAGCTCTAAATAATGTCATGACACCACTAATGGAGTGTAAAAATATTTTTTGGCTCTGTTTTATATATGTTCCCCTTCAAAAAAATATTTTTTTTTCATTATTCGGTTTTTGATCAACATTCTACAAAATGTACCCTAGATTCAGGTCCACTTTTGCGTCTTCCCGTTCCCCTGGGGCGATCGCTTCTTAACGGAGCCTTCCCGGCTAAAGGCAGTCCCGGGGTGGTGTTTACTCAGTAAGAGTCTGACATAACTCGTGCGGCCTTCCGTAAGAGTAGCCATGAGGATTCACCACCATAGGTAATTTTCCGGAGGGTGCCCCCTCAGAAGAATGACTAACGCACGAAAAGGGTAGGTTAGTCCTTCTTTTGTGGGTCAACGTTTTACGTCGGGCGTAAATAAAACAGGTCCACTCATTTCATTTGAGAGTTATAATTATAAACCCATGACGTACTGATAGACGGACGGATAGACAGCAGAGTGACAGCAATAGTGTTACGTTTGCCCTTTCGGCGCGGAGCCTTAACAGTAGACAGAATACACTTAATGTTTTCACTGTGTATATATTAACTGAATTATTAACTCATCATCGTTATACCGAAACAGAACTAGAGAGTTGAAAATCGATGTGCGATGAAGTCAATTCAGAGATCAACAGATCTCTAACAGCTTGTCATGATACTGTTGACCCTAAAATTTCAGGATTGTTTATTACAAAGATGTTACCTTTTCCTAAATATTTATAATATCGACAAAAAGCAGAGACTTTATAACTAAATCATGAAGTCTTTGTGAAAACTTTCCGGGGTCCAAGTCACCACTACTCAGAAGTCAATATCCCACCCTGACGTCTCATCTGGCGGTAGTTTATTTTCACTAGGATAATTTTCGAAGTTCGATAAGTCCCAGTCATTGGCAACGGGTTGGATAAGAGGCGCTTTCATGTCTCGTTCACGCAGTGCATCCCAATCGAATCCGAGGAACCACCTAAACAAAAAGAAACATTTCATCCTAAATCTAGTTCACATCCCGTGTTAAAATGCATTATACTAATTCGATTTATAGTGATTTAATAATTTCATTATAATAGCTTAACCCAAATATTGATTTCTAAGGATTGATAATCACAATATTTCATTGCAGAAGGATTAGGCATGTCTGATAATCAAGTGTATACTTACTTATGAGTTTTGATATCGGCTATTCCATTCTTGAGATAACCAAGCCGCTCGCCGGGCACGGCTCGGCATAGCTTGCGTATGAGCATCTTGCCAGAATTAGAAACACGAGGGTGGAAAGTTATAGCATCAATTCCGCGCAGTATGAGCGAGTATGTCTTCATGTGGTCCCCACCGGGTGCTCGGAATGGCGGCCGACCGACCAGCAGCTCGTGAACAAATACTCCTAATGCCCAACAGTCCACAGCACGGTCGTGGCCCTAAAGTTGAATACATATGCGTTAAAATTGCAGTTGGCGGAATATTAGACGTACTTATATTGCTATAATGGCCAGCAGATATTCAGCATGTTGACGTTAAGAGGGGGCATAAAGCTAAGTGCCGCCCTCGTTTTGTTTTTTTAATAACACTGAATTTAAGACCAATTACTAAAAACGCTCAATAAGCACTCTAGAACCATATTTATGTTTTTTTGAGACATATTCCATATTTATTATTTATGTACAATTAGCCATAATTATTGTATTAACTTTTAATTATTGCTCACTGTGGCCACTTATGCCACAGTGAGCAATAATTAAAAGTTTGGTTACTTGTACATAGATAATAAATACAAAATATGTTTAAAAAAACATAAATATGTTTCTACAGTGCCAGATTTGAGCTTTTTTTTAATTGGTCTTAAATACAGCGTTGTTACTAAACAAAATGAGGGCGCCACTTAGCTTATTGCTCCCTCTTGACACTTTGATTTTAAAATCACCTTGTATACGTCATGTTTAATGTCACGCTTAAATTAGATTACCTAAACCTTCTGTTCTGTTCTGTACCTTATTCAACACAATCTCAGGAGCAACATATTCTGGAGTGCCCGCAAAAGTCCAAGTTTTGTTATTAGGGGAGATTCGTTTAGCAAATCCAAAATCGACCTAAAAATAAAGAAGAATTATGACATTACAATAAATTCTTGATCAAATAATGTATATTATAATTACAAAACTGTATTCTTTCTTCCTAACTTTATTCCGTTCTATAAACAATCCATTAGAATATGCGAGGTTCGCTACATAAGTCTAAGAATTTGGCAAAGATACTGATTTTGACATGGAGCGACTACCATCAGACATTCCATCAGATAGATGGTAAACAAAATCTTCCATAGGTCACAAAGCGTTGACGTGAAGTAAACCACAGTGAAGAAACCCTCACTATGTTTTCTTTAACCGCCAAGCATGTGATAAATACAAATATGTACATAAATCCGAAAACACGAATTTACTACTACATGCCTACGCCAAGATTAGAATTAGGGATCGTAGGCTAATAGGTAGGTTCTTTAATCTCAATACAAAACACTATTATCGTTACAACTTCATCTATGACATGTATCGAATCATGTAGTGAATAGGTTGTGGGAAGCCTAGGCGTAGCCGTTGATTTACCGGCGAACAGTGTAAAATAATTTATTATGAATTTCTTAAAGTAAGTAATACATTACCAGTTTAATATATCCATCTTTGTCCATCATTAAATTTTCTGGTTTGAGATCTCTGTAAATAATGTTTTTGGAATGCAGATACTGGAATGCTTCCACCACGCAGGCCACAACGAACTTGGCGACGTTCTCAGGGAAGAACCTGCGCTTTTGGAGTATGGTCCATACGTCCCCACCCAGAACTGGCTCCATGAGGAAATAGATATATTTGGTGTCCTTGAATGTACGATAAAGCCTGTATAAGAAAATCATATTTTTAGTCATTTGTGTACTGCAATAATATTACAAATTTGAGGTATAAATAGATATAAATCATTCATTAGTATCACAGCCTCTACATGTGATGCTATCATCTTTATCTGGACCTTATCCAGGCTTGGAGCCGCCACATTCTCCTATTTTAACTATCTTTACTTCTTTCTTTTTACACGTGTTGTAAACTTGCCCCTCAACTTTTTATTGTTAATTATAAATAATAAAAAGCAGCCTTCCAGAGGAGGGAAAAACCATCGCAAGACTCTGGAGGATTGTTGTTTCCTCGAGCTCGGAGGACGAGCTCGGTGGCGCAGTAGTGAAATGCGCTGTTACGGTACTTTGACACCAACGCTCGTGGGTTCGATTCCCACACAGTACAAACACTTGTGTGCATGAACATGTCTGTTTGTCTCGGTCTGGGTATTTTCTATGTATAATAAGTATGTATTTACAAAAAAAAAATGTATTTACGTATGTTTATCAGTTGTCTAGTACCCATAACACAAACTTCGCTTACTTTGGGGCTAGGTGGCGCTGTGTAATTTGTCCGACAATATTTATTTATTTATTATTTATTTTTTTTCGAACGAGTGAGTGACAAGTAAACTACTGAGGAGTTGCTGTGATAGCCGCAGTGATACTTTCTGTAATGCAAGAATTAATGGACTATGGTCGTGAAGTTACGAGTAAGCTCCTGAGGAATTGCTATGATAGTAGCAGTGATGAGTGAGTGACAGCCTTCGGTTGAAAGGAGACACGTATCCCTGTAACGAGATGAGTAAGGGTTGATGTGAATGAATGAATGAAAATTTCATTTCACGTATTTAATTTAGCATATTTATCCCTTAGACAAACCTAAGGGATACACATCCTAAATATGAATAAATATTTTTGCTTTATTTTGTGACTTATATTATACGGAATGTAAAATTTACTACATTACTGATATTTTCTGTGTCAAAGGATTAACTTTTTTGAATAATCGGTATTAAACATATATATTTTTCGGACCGAGTCAAATGGCGCTCCATTCTTTCTGCCTACGTCGCAAGGGACTTGATGTGAAGTTCAAGATAGGTAGATATATTCTATAATGTATATTTTGAAACTGATGGAAATTCGGCGAGAATTGATGTTGCAATCTTCATAAGACCAAGTCCTCATATAGACAGCTTAACAAGAAAATTTCAGTCTCTTTGCGACGTGACACACGTCTCTTTAATACAAAAGGTATGTATGTAAGTAACGTAGAGCGATCAAGCACAATAAAAGCTGGAAATTGATCACAAGGAATTTTTTTGTTCGCGAATATTGACAGACGCAACTGAACATCAATAAAGGCAACAACATTGTGCCGTACAAATCCGAGGTTTTAAAAGAGATTGAGTCTTTCTATAGACAGCTATATACCAAATCACCAGAGCCCGCTTCTGGTTCAACATCAGACCCAGATTTGGAATTATACCGGAGATACCCAAACGTCAGCCTGCAATGGCTCTTAAAAAACTCCATAACAACAAGGCTCGGTGTGATCACGGAATCCAAATCAACCTAAAAATCTGATCTAAACATTTGAACTTCTGAAATCGGGTGGAAAACTGGTATTTAAAGACTACTTCTTCAAAAGTGCTTCAATTCCGCCACAGGTGTGGAGCAGAAGCGTGGTGTTTTTCAAGAAGGATGTTAAAGCCTTATTGGAAAACTATAGACCCATCTCAATAATCAGCATAAATCATCTTACACGCTAGTTTGATGACTTTCAGCCTCTTAAACAAGCCGGTATCCATAACAGCTACACAAGAGCATGATTACAATTATAGAGAGACTTGAGACAGGGAGACGATATTTCTCCAAAACTGTTCACTGCTGTATTTAAGATGTCGTCAATCTTCTGGACTGGAAAGGGCACAGCATTGATATTAACGGTAAGAATATCATTCACACTCGATTTACCGATATTATAATGATTATAGCGGAAATCACTGGTAGCCCAGTGGATAAGGAACCGGCCTATTGACCAACTGGTCTCCATTTCAAATCCTGGTATGTACCACTAAATTCGTGTTTTCGGAATTATGTACATATTACTCGGCCGTGATGGAAAACATCGCGAGTAAACCCGCACGTCCAAGAAATTATATTTCGAAAGACGTATGTTCTAACCTAAGACCGGTCTGGTTTTTCCTCTGGGTAGTTGAGGTATAACGGCTAGCGCTGCATGTCAAAATTAGTACTCGTATCTTAAGGCTTAGGTAGCGGAGCGGCAAACCTAATAGATTAAGAAACGAGATAACGCTAAGAAGAAAAGATAGTAATCACAACGAACACCTGAAGGATCTGGGCACAATGCTTGAAGAATATCCCAATGGGTGGGTCTACAGATGAACATAGAGAAAACGAAGATTATGTCGAATATACATGTCATATCCATACTAGTTTCAGTTGGGAGTTCCGTTCTCAAAGTTTTTGTCGAGTATGTCTACCTAGGACAAACACTCCAGCTAGGTAGGTTCAACTTCAAGAAAGAAGTCCCTCGTCGAATCTAACTTGGATGTGCAGCGTTAGGGAAATAGCGAAAACTCTTGTCGTCCAAAATATATATATGCTTCAATGTATCAAAACTAAAACCTTCGATTAGTGTGTTGTCAGTGATAACTTACTGTACAGAAACGTTGTATCTAACAATGGGCCTCATAGCCATTAGCAAGCTGAAGTGAAGTGTGAATAGGTCACATGGCTCAAATAACCGATGACCGCGTGGGCCGAAAGATTCTCGAATAGCGACCACGAACTGCAAAACGCCGTGTAGGGCATTCCCTTATAGGATCGCAGTGAGCCAAGTAGCTCAGGACCGAAAATTATGGAACACAAATACAAATTATACAACTATGCAATTTTTGATGGATCTTAAGCACTCCATTCCATTAAAACTGCAAGGGAATAGGCAACTCCATGCCATTGCGACACAAATTCGATATAAGCAATCAAAAGCGAACAAAGGGGTTTTTTACGACGTCGGGAGGCATACAAGCATACGGTCCGCCTGATGTAAAGTGGTTACCGTAGCCTATGAACACTGGCAAAACATTAAGTATCACTCGTGCGCACTCTACTATTAACACAGCAACGATACTACAAAAATTTTAATTGGTTAAGACTGATTTATCCTATGAGCCTTTTGAGACTTTACTTGTTCTTGTTCCAGCATCAAAAAAGTCAGCAAAGGTATAAGGTATCCAACCATTTGATACCATGTAGGTATCAAAAATGTAGAGAGAAGTATCATGCGAGTAAAGACAGAGAATTATCATGAAAAATAACTAACTTTTTACTTACTTTCTCGAAATGATCTCACTTTTATTGTTATAATAAGTGAGACAAATATTCAAGTAGTAAATAATTATTTTCGCGGAAGTAAACGCCTCTGGAACTGCACCAATTTGAAAGATGAATCACATCGTCTTGGTGATTGTAGAAGTAGGTCTTGAAAATATGCCCGATGTGGCATTATCTACTGACTGCATTCTTCAATGATTTAGCCAATTCTTTATTACAAAAAAGTATAGGCAGTAGGCAAACTTACTTGCAAATAAATGAATTGTTACAATCCATCATAATGTGTTTCTCGTTATAAGCATTTTTTTCTTGTTGTAACTGTACCATATCGATTTTTTTGAGGCATTTGAGAGCGAAGGTGAGATTCGGGTTGGGCATATATCGTACCAATTCAACGCGGCCGAAACCACCCACACCCAGTGTGCCTATGATCTTCAAGTCGCTCAGTTCAATGAACTCATATTCTGAAACATACATAATTATTTAATTAAGAGCACGGTTGATTGCATGCATGCATGATGCAGTTGATTTTTTTGACGCGATGTTTAAAAAAAGCGGCACTGGGAAAACGGAAAGATAGCGCCGCCCGGTGTGTGGCAAGTTCCCTTGCAACTATATATATAGCTACTTGCTTTTGCCCGCGGCTTCGTACGCGTAGTTTTTGGAATTTTGGCAGCTTTATTAATTTTTATTTTACTTCTTATTTTCAAGTACAGTCAGCATTAAATAGTTAGTAAAAATACCAAATATCCTTATTTGTGTAGTAATGAAGATATACCACGATCTGTTCGAGTTTCATTAACTATTAGATACTGACTGTATACACTCAAAGCACCTCTTAATACACAACGTTGCCTATTTTAAAAAATATGAAAGTTCAAGTCACTAACTTGAAAAAATGTCTGAGTTGAAATTCAAAAACTACTTTCTTATCTCTCATATGTATTACAAAAGGAACCTCTTGACGAGTCAGTAAATTAGTCAGGAACTCCATCTCTATCAATATAGATTAGTGTCTCGTCCAAACACAATTTCAACCCCCTTTTCACCTCTCTAAGGGTAGAAATTTGATAATGCTGAAACCACTTTTTATATTCTAATAGAGAGTATGTGTACAAAGTTTCAAGTCACTAACTTCTAAAAATATTTCTACCCCATACAAACTGTCAACCCACGTTTCAGCCCTCTGAGGGTGGAATTTTGAAAAAACGCTGAAATAACTTTTTGGCATCTTGATTGAGAGTATATTTACAAAGTCTAAACAATATCATATTAAAAAAAAACTATTTCTTAACACTTCAACTTTATTTTTTTTGAATTCTAATAAAGAGTATCTGTACAAAGTTTCAAGTCACTGACTTGAAATAATATTTCTGCTCCATACAAACTATCAATCACTTACGGGTTGAATTTAAAAAAAAAAATTTCTTTTCTCTCGTAAGAATTACAAAAGTAACCTCCGTGCAAAATTTCAGCTTCCTGGGTTCAAGTGTTTGGCCTGGGCATTGATGAGTCAGTGAATTAGTCAGGAACTCCATTTTTATTAATATAGAACATTATAGCAACATTGTGAGCCACTTCAGCACATACTAATGTGGACTTGCTTGGATATATATATCGCACTAAAATAGGAATGGGTTACTAATCTGATATTTGGTTGTTTTATCTATATAAAGCTTCAATTGAGTCAGTTTGTGTATTATACCAAATAATATTTACCACTCTTGAACGTAGATATTCTCGGTATTGAATCTCGCGGCACAGGATGTCTCTTTTTCAGCTCGGGTACACTTCCAAGCAGTTCCGTGAAATTTCTAATAAATGAAAAAGAAAATTAATAAGGCTCTAATATTAACTGAATAAAAGCACGAAACTTGTGTAAAGCACTTTAACATCTAAAATACAAATTTGCCTGTATGTGTTGCACCCAGCTAATTGCAAATGAGGCTCTAGGATAAGAGTGTCTCATTCACATGTGATGTAAGATTTACCTTCACGCTTAAAATTCAAGATATCACAGTAACCAGAAGTTTCCTATAGGTTTCGATCACAGGGTTTGGGGTCAGGGTCAGGGATCACAGAGTAATATACAAAAATTTTACTGTGCAGGCGACACGTCTCTGGAATTCATGGATTATGAATGTCATTATGAATGACTGTCGATCCTTTCAAGTCAAAATTATTTGATCCCGAGTTCTTTACAATTCAAACTAATTGTCTGCACACGTATATGATACGTGTTATGTACATGTTAATATACGGTACGCCTGGTGATGAGCAGTTTTTTTTTATACGACGTCGGGTAGCATACAAGCATACAGCCCACCTGATGCATAGCGGTTACCGTAGCTTATGAACGCTTGTAATAAATTAAGTATCACTTGCGCAATGCCACTTCTGCTGCTAACACAGCAACTCCTCAGGAGCCTACTGGTAACCTCACTTACACTCAGGAACACAACCCTCCAGGGAGTTATTTGGCTGCGGTTTTTCTGTGAGGTGAAGGGACAGTTACCGTAGTCTATAGACAGCTGCAACATAAGGGGTGTCACTCGTGCGTTACATACTCGGTAAAACTCCTTCAAGCCATTTTTGAAGAATCTAATGATACGTGGGACGTCAAAGAATGGAGGGAGGGAAACGACAGGTTCAACAAAATAAATAAAACACGCGTTACTTCCGTTAAAAATTGTTTAATTCGATACCTGGGACACTCAAAAGTTTTGTGAAAATAAAAACGCGTTCTATAGGTAGGTAAATATTTTTTTATTATCTTTTCAAAGTTCTCTCCACCAGCCTCTATACAAAGTTTCATGCGTCTGAACCAATTTTCGAAACCGTTATTCCAGTCCGCCGCAGACACCTCGTTTACAGTCTGCTCAAACGCTGACAGCGCATCTTCCGGCGACGAAAATTGTATCCCTTTGAGCTGATTTTTTATTTTCGGGAATAAAAAGAAGTCGCGTGGTGCTAGGTTAGGGTTATAAGGAGGGTGATCCAGGAGTTTGACCGGCATGCTATTCCGGAAGTCCCTCGTTCTGAGCGCGGTGTGCGCGGGCGCGTTGTCGTGGTGGAGCAGTAGCCTGTGGAGTCCTGTGTTTGGTCGCTTGTTGCTCACAACAGAGAAAACTTCTGCCAAGCATTTGGTAGTATACCATTCAGCGTTGATACTTCTTCGGTTCTGTAAAGGAATTGACACTAGGTAGCCAGTCAAATTGAAAAAGTCCGCTTCTAGATCGCTTCACTTTGGTAGGCGTTGATTCGTTTTGAAACACCCATACTATCGACTGGCGCTTCGTTTCTGGATCGTATCGATAAATACCAGGACATTACCTGTAATGATGTCGTAAACACGCCTAGATGAGCCTGCTTCAAATTTGTTTATCATATCACGGCACCATTCCACCCGGGCCTGCTTCTGAGCAACGGTGTAGTTGTGCAGCACCCAGCGTGAAACTATCCTCCTCACGTGAAGATGCAAGTGTAGAATCTCGTGAAGGCTTCCCGATCCAATCTGCAGTATGTGCTGAATCTCCTGATACGTAACTCGCCTATTGTCTTGGATAAAATTTTTCATTGCTGGCATGTTTTCTTCCGTAACAGCGACAGAAAGACAGCGTAAGGGCGACTTCTTTCTTCATCCCCCAAATTTAGTCGACCGCGCTCAAATTCGTTATACAAACGATACACGGTGGCCTTGGAAGGGCCTTCATGAATGTCATTTGAAGGATGCCATTTGAAGTCTATCGTACTATTCGCCCGGTTTCAAGCGACACTTAAAATCGTAAAAATCATAGCGCGAAAATGTTCCCGGCGCAGATACGTTTTTCAAGAGACACGATAATTTAAATTAGCTCACAAAAATTGTGTAGGGAAATTTTGAAATTGGAACGTACCTATTTTTACTTATAATATTCAAATTTTCAAAATAAATTATAACTGGCTCCTCTCTCATACATAAAAACTTTTTTTCGCAATACTTTCTGAGTGGTCTGGTATAGTCCCTGGGGAAAACCTGGGCAAGAATTTCGTTCTACAAGTGCTCAGTTCTCTACAAGAAACATGGAACCGCAACTTTTGAACCATATAACATGCGACCATCGCGGTTCTAGTGTATGAGGATGATATCCCAGCCGTTGGCGAGCGGTCAAATTGTATTAAATATTTTCTACTTTATTAAATTGATGTTTTCGTATAGCGTATTTCTATGGTAAACTAGAAGAGATTTCGGATAGGATAAGATTGATAAAAATTATACAAATAAATAAATAATTAATATATATACATTAACCTTTAATTACTCGCGTGGGGTATATTTTACCCCAGTTAGGGTTTGAAGTGTTATAGCTCCGCCATTTTTGTATTGAACGGGGAGTAGCGTCAGGGTATATATCGCCCCACGCGAGTGTTAGTGCGACTTTTTTTATAATAGTAAGTATTAATAAATTACAGTTTTTTAATATGTTATAAAGATTTAGTAAAGTGGAATTGTTGCTTATTCTTAATTGAATGTTTGTTTTTAGGTTAGTAAGCTCGAAATGTCATATCAGCGGCTTTCTGATCATCAAATTAGTCAATTTTTATTAGATGAGGAGGAAGAAAATGTCATAGACAGTTCCAATAAAGATGAAGTTGAGGCAGAATTGATCCAAAGTGACCATGAATCAGAATGTCAAGAAATTGCCAAGGAAATGGAGCCGGAATGGAGCAGTGACGACAGGGAGCCATTGTCTAGTCACGTCGGATTGATTATTCCGATAAATTTAATAATAAAATCACAAAGTGGGCTAAAGAGCCGCCACGAAGCAGCGCCCGAGTTCGTAGTCACAATATTATGAGAGAAACACCCGGGCCTATGGGAGCAGCCAGATCCGTCAGTACAATACAAGATGCATTCTTTCGTATGTTATCAAAGGATACTACAACTCTCATATTACTCCACACCAACAATTACATACAGTCTATTCAAGGAAAGTTTCAACGCGAGCGTGATTGTAAATTGCTAGAATATGAGGAACTTATGGCCTACTTAGGTTTGCTTTACATGTCTGGGGTGCAGTGTTCTTCTCATTTAAATTTCAAGGATCTGTGGGCTACCGACGGAACAGGCATCAAGTTTTTTCAGGCACACAATGTCATTTAACAGATTTCTTTTCATAACGAGATGTATTCGCTTGGATGATAAATGATAGATAAACTGGCAGAAGTAAGAGAGTTCACTGATATGATAAATAATAATTTTATGTCTAATTATTCTACGTCTGAAAATGTTACCCTGGATGAACAATTACCTGCATTCGAGGCAGATTTTCAGCTGTCATTTATATGCCAAATAAACCCACTAAATATGGCATAAAGCATTACCCACTCATCGTTTCAGAAACATTTTATTTACTAAAATTTGAAATTTATGCCGGAGTACAACCCGATGGCCCATATCGAGTGCCGAATGATATAATAAGGCTGGTGAAGCGGATGATTGAATCCATCTCAGGTACTGGGCGAAATGTTACAATGGACAATTGGTTTACCAGCCACCAGTTCCACTTGCAAACATACTTTTGAAGGATCACCAGCTCACTTTGGTCGAAACTATTCGTAAGAAAAAGTCAGAAATTCCACTATGCTTCCAGCCCAAACGAGCCCGAGATGAACATTCCAGTTTTTTTGGATTTCAAGAAGACGTAACTCTTTGCTACTATGTTTCGAAAAAATCTAAGGCTGTGTTGATTTCATCTTTACACCATGATAACGTAGTAGTCTAACATGAGAAGAATAAACCGGAAATTACTTTGTTCCATAACCGTACCAAAGGTGGCGTAGATACTAACGACCAAATGTGTTCAAATTACAACGTCGGTAGGCGCACAAAAAGATGGCCCATGGTTGTATTTTACCACCTTCTGAATGTTGCTGCTATCTATGCTTGTGTCATTTATAGGCACAAAATTAATCACAAAATGACAAGAAGGAAGTTTCTTAAACACCTGGCAGTTGATTTGGTACAGGACCACCAACAAAGTCGATCAACAATATCGCAACTACCGCGGGCCCTACAAAACGTCTGAAGAAGAGAAAGGCTGAACTTCAAGATGCTGGCTCCACGCCAATCGACAAATTATAAAAGATGTCATATTTTTTTTTTCTAAAGACAAAAAACAATGTGTTTGCGAAATGCCAACAGCATGTTTGTCATAAGCACTGCATGTGATGAATGTACCAACTATTAGTTCCTACATATCTTTATTGATCTCTTAATTACCATAAGAAAAATGTTAATTATTAATACTGTTATACTAAAGTACAAAGTTGATTGTTTAAAAATTTTATAATAAATATAATACAAATGAGTCGTATGTAACTATTTTTATTTCACCTTCAAAATTAGGGTACATATTCCCTGCGCGAGCGTTAGTGTAACTTTTTTAATGCGAGTAACTAAGGGTTAAATACGTAGCAACTTTTAAGAACAACTAGTAGTATAATTGTTTTAATCTTCTTCTTCTATCTTCTCTATTGGAAGAGTGTTTTCTTAACACTATTATAAGTAATTATAAGATTAAGAAAACACCCCAAGGCTATTGAAATAAGAAAACAGCCCAATTTCAATAGAGAAGATGGTTGGCAAGTACCACCTGCTTGGGATCCAGTCCTAAAAATAATCAAGTCACAAACCCAGAGATCTACTAAAAAACGTTCGGACACCGTGAGCGATTTTTGTGTGAATCGGAACATATATAATTAATTTATCCATGTCGGTAGATGTAATAATTGAATAACCAATGTAAGAACTTCTTCCCGCGCTTTTGACGAGTGACATTATTGTTTTACTTGAAATTTTTACAATTCAGTATAAAATTAGTTTTGTGTGACAATTTTGATAGTATTTTGTACCATAAGTGCTAGTGAATTTATACAGTAATGAAAAAACTCAAATATAACACGTTTATGTACTTTTTGGAAGACGTGAATAAGTTCATCAAGAAAACCTTGTAAAATCACTATCGTTTTATGAGTGGTATTTAAACTGGATTGATTGGGTCTAGGTACCCTTCCCAAGTATTTTTTCAGCAGAGTTCCTGAAGCTGGAACATAGAATTAAGATTTTCAAATGGTTCTAAACTGATGACTTGGCTGTATAGGCTAGATCCCTTTGCCTTTCCCGTCGGGGATAAAAAGAACCAAAAAAAAAAATAACCAATGTAAGACAAGTGTCACCTTAGTCTTCCTGCGACTACGTTAGTACTTATAGTAATCTATGCCTGCGACCACGGACGCTGCAAAGCGTTCGAAACGTCAGGTTCAGCAAAATAAATAAAATACGCGATATTTCCGTTAAAAATTAATTAATTTAAAAATAATTCAAAGATAATGGTATTTGAAAGAGAAGAATCCAAAACTAAGGTAAGGATTACGGTTGATGATGAAGTGTTGGAACAAGTGGATTTCTTTGTATTTGTATATCTTGGATGCGCTTTGAGCAGGGATGGAAGGTACACCACAGATGTGGTAAGACGAGTGAGTGCTGGGAATAGTGTGAATGGAGCATTGGGAAAACTTCTTGGCAGTAAAAACCTGAGCCAGAAGGCACAACTCGCTATACACAATGCAGTGTTGGTCCCAACGCTAACTTATGGAAGCGAGAGCTGGGTATGGCAAAAGAGCATGAAAGTAGTATAAACGCGGTCGAAATGCGAGCGCAGCGCAAAATTTGTGGCGTAAGGCTTGTAGACCGTATTCGCAATGATGATGTTAGAAACAGAGTAGGTCTGAAAGAGGGCGTCGGTGTTAAAATAAGAAGAGGCATGCTCCGTTGGTTCGGACATGTAGAAAGAATGCAAGATGAAAGAATGACGAAGCAGATAGACAATGCAAAAGTGGATGGATGTAGGAGCCGGGGAAGGCTAAGACTTACCTACCATGACCAAATTGGTCGTGTTCTATCAGAAGGTGATGTCAGGAGCCCTAGAAACCGGCGAGCGTGCATGAGAAGAGCAATGAAGTTAAAGAAGCGAGTGAGATATGTAAGGATCGAGTCACGTGGCGCTCGGTTCTCTCTGCCTACCCCGCAAGGGATTTGGCGTGAAGTTTTAGATAGATAGATAAATGTAGCCAACTTAGTAATATAGAATAAAATAAAAACTGCCTAAAAATACCTTCGATCGAGGGTAAGGCATTCGACTCCAGGTGGTTGCGCGGTGACAGTTGCCAGACGGCGGTCTTCATGTAGTAGCGCTTGTTCACCAAAATAATCTCCGCGGTAAAGCCTGGCCACCTGTCTTTCCCCGTCGTCACCTTCACGTTGTGTCACCGCCACAGTACCACCGCGGATTATGTAAAACGTGTCGCCGCGGTCACCTTGCCTGACGACGGCAGTTCCTGCTGAAAAGAATTCCTAAAAGGACAAATTTCTTTCAATCAAGAGTTCAAGTGTTAGTTTAGGCAACGAAACCACTAAATGAAGGTATTGAATGTAAAGAGTGTCAAATATTTTAACTTCACGGTTTGCTAGGAGGTGAATGTTGGAGAACCCGGAACTAGAAGATAAAACAGGGCACTGGGAGCTGAGGTTTTTTGCTTAGGCTTCTTTCAGTATTCAAGATTGAGGCTTGATTGCCTCACCTCAGCTTGTAGAAAACCGCAAAACATAACCTGTTCCTCAAAGACTGAGACCAAATCGACATTCCATCCACATTGGACGTATTAGAATTGATGTAAAAGGGCTGAATTTGACCTTCCCTGCCACTCTCTCACCACCTAAAGACATATGCAGGTACTCTGGAGAGTACCTTAGGCCCAAGGCAACTTGATATTATTAACTTCAAAAAAAATGTAATGTCGTTTTCTCTAATTCCTTCCAATTAAACGGAGGCACGTATCAAACAGAGCAGATTAAGAGAGGCAAAGAATAGCCCGAATGAAGTAATACATTCACCTCACAGAATACTGTAGCCAAATAACAACTCGCTAGTGGGTTGTTGTGCTACTACGAGTGAGTGAGGTCACGAGTAAGCTCCTGATTCTGTGTTGGCAGTAGGCGTGTCAACACTCGAGCGACACTTCCTGAATTGCAAAGGTGAGCTGTATGCTTGTATATATCCCCACGTTGCAACGATGACGATGAAGAAGTAAGAGTACGTATGCATAAATAAACTAAACATACCCGCTTCAAACATTCGGATATCTTGGCCAGATTTGAACGATGTATGTCCTTTAGTAACGGCACAGACGCCAAGAACCTGATGTTGTCGTCTTGCTCTTGCCGTCCACTGCGGACCATGATTTTTTGGAATATCCGTCGTTCTAGAGTCCACACTTTCGCTGGCGTTATGCCTACACAAAAGAGACAAACTTATATTTTGTACACCCACCCATAAACGTGTATAGATCATGCTGCATACTCATGGTCATACTAGGGTCACGCTCAACAGTACCTATTTCGTAATCTTAGAAAATCTATTAAAATTTAAGTGACTTGTGTCATGTAAACTGATTTTGTAGAATTTTGGGTAAGCTAGGTCTTTCTGCGAATGTAACGTTATTGTCCAAAAATAGTCTGTCCCTATATTAATATTACGCATAGGTATGAGAAATTAATTCATCAACATAGTGTTTATAGTTCAGACGCATACGAGTAGTGGACTATTTCACATATCCATTGAATATCATGTATATCACTAGCTAGATACGCTAAAGGTTTCTGACGAGCTCGGTGGTTCAGTCGTGAAAGACGCGACTTTGTCACCAACGCTCGTGGGTTTGATTCCCACACAAGACAAACATTTGTGTGCATGAACATGTCTGTTTGTCTTGGTCTGGATGTTTTAAGAGAGGTAGGGCGCATCAAAGCAGCCCGTCTGGTGAAGTATCTCCACCTAAGAGAAAACCGCAGCCAAATAACAACTTCCTAGAGGCTTGTTGTGTTCCTGCGTGTAAGTGTGGTCACCAGTAAGGTCCTAAGGAGTTGCTGTGTGAGCAGCAGAGGAGGCATCGCGCGAGTGATATATGTTACAAGCGTGAATAGCCTACGGTAACTGCTTTACGTCAGGTGGACCGTATGCTTGTATGCTTCCCGACGTTGTATAAAAAAAAAGGTTTGTTGGCCTCTTCATTCTGATGATCATGATTGATGAACAAATAAAACGTATCTCGCCAACGAAACCATTGAAGTTTGTTACTAAATTCTTAGGTTACAAAATGAACAGAACTAAATAATCAGATCGAATTTATTACTGACTGACTGGAGAGCCACATAATGGACAGCCACGGTGACGTGTCGTTCTGATTTTTTGGAGTAAGCACTAAGTTCTGGTTTATATGATATAGTGATCAGTCTGCTAAATGAGTCTACTATGTGATCAGTTAAAAAATGTGTACGAGTTTTTGTTACATAGAACCATGATTCGCCCGGTGAAACAATTAGACATGTTATGATATAGATATTCTAGGCATAAATGACACAGTGAAGGAAGAAAATCTGAGAGCAGCACTGACTCCAAAAATGTACCGAAATTTACGCTTGCAAATATCAATTTCGATTTGTTAAAATTTTGTAAATAAATATATAATAATATGGGACAATTTACACAGCACCATCTAGCCCCAAAGTAAGCAAAGTTTGTGTTATGGGTAGGTACTAGACATCTGATAAACATATGTACTCATTTTTTTAATAACATGCCTACTTGTGATGCTTAGAAAACACCCAGATAAAAACAAACAGACATGTTCATACACCCAAATGTTTGTCCTGTGTGGGAATCGAACCCATGAGGGTTGGTGTCAAGGTAGCTACCGAGCTCGTTAAATTTAAAATTGACTATATACACACAGATTCATTTAAAACTTGTTTATAATAATGACTTACTTATTTTAGACTGATTTATTTGCTTGTCCGCTGTATATAAATGTATCCAATAGGGTTGTACTTGTGTGTTTATGTGTAAAAAAACATTATAAATATATAAATATGTACCTATAATTATTCTTACTTTTATAACACAAAATAATATCAAATCAAAGAGTAAAAAATATATAGATAAGAATTGATATTATCTATCTATAGTCAATCAGATTTAGTACAATAACACTTTGAGTAAGAAGATAAGTAAGTACGTAATTAATCCTTATTGGCGATAGTACAATTGCACACATATTTGTCTACTTAGTGGCTCACGTATGCAGGTGTATTCGTATTTACAGATATTAAACAAAAGCAGATACTTGCATCGTATAGAGGCAAAACGTTTCGCTCTGTACAAAATAGCGAGCTCTCCGAAAGCTACTCCAGCTCCAAAGGTCTTTACAACCTGACCGCCTTTAAGAACTTCGAATTGTCCTTCTCCAGACACATAAAGGTGGCTGCCGCTCTCTCCTTCGCGAATTATCAAGCTGCCCGCTGGAAAATCATGGGGATTCATAGCCTCCGTCACCATTTTGAGTCGGTCGTCATCCATCAAATTTCTTAAGAAATCATTTTCCATTAACGCCGTATGAATCTGTTCCATCGATCTAAAACACATATGAACGTATTAAGCCTAACCTCACCTTCAAGCATGTAATGCAAGATTGAAGAACGTAGCTATGAACACGAACAACTTATGAATATACATATAGTTTACTTCACAATTTTATGCAGTAAAGGCAGTACTAATACTCGTATGTTCTTTGGTGTTATCCTTTCAAACTTGTATTGTACAAGAGCGCTCTTCTGTGTGTAACATACAGGTATTCATATATATAAATAAATAAAATTGAGGTGTCTGTTTATAATGTTATTTTAACAGCTTTTTACTAAATGCATATGAGTATATACACGCTAATTATATTTGTCTGTTTATTCGATTAATCTCCGAAACAGCTGAATCGATTTTGATAGGAGATAGCTGGCAGATTGCTTATGTTATAAGGAGTAACTTAGGCTACTTTTATATTAGAAATATAATTAGGGGTTATACCACTAAGGTGGCAATCAAGCGTACGGTTTGCATGATGGTAAGCAGTTACCGTAGCCTATGGACATTTGCAACACCACGAGTGTTACCCATGCGTTGCCGACCCTTCAAAAACCTCTTCACGCCTTTCTTAAAGAAGCCTATGCTGTAGTCCCTTGGGAAAACCTCGCCTGGGAGTTCATTCTACAACTTGAGAGTTCTCGGAAGAAACTTCTCTGGAACCGCACAGTACGTAACCATTGCGGCTCCAGTGTGTGAGGGTGAACTCTCCGCCGTCGGTGAGCGGTGCGGTTGTAAAAAGAAGCTGGCAGCGTCATGTCGAACACTTCTTCAGAACACAACCCGATGTACAATCCGTCATCATCATCACGGGTCATGCAGTTTAACTGCGAGTACGAGCTTCGAGTCTTAACTCCTTGCTCGGGTGAGGCTCCAGGGAAGTGCCCTTCCCTGCGGATTTTACTTTTTCGCTGTGCGCGATATTGAATTTTGCGTGATGGATGAAAGGCGCCGATGTGCCTTTAGATAGTATTAGCCGTGCCGTGCCGCCACAGTACAGACTTCGCAAGTATTAATTCTTTTATAGGAGTGGGTTTTGCAGAACTTTGTCTCAGAAACAACAAGTGGGTGATTAAGAGAGAGAACATACGAAAGAACAAACGAGAAACAAACAATGGTTGCAGAAACGAAGGAACAACGCTGAAATCCGGGCTGCACATCCTCCGGCGTCCACACGGCTGCCCTTCCTGTGAGCACCCTCCCCCTCGGCCCAGACACTATATTAACTTAGCAAGACTGGACCTCAGGACAGGGGCTCAACCGAGGACCGCTGCGCGGACGACCGGCAGTGCACCCAACTACATACGACCGGAGGCCCGCTACCGTGTCCAGGCGTCGTACCCTCTGCTTAGCAGGCATCCGCCCCCGAGGCTCAAACACTAGATTACCATAGCAAGATTGAGCCCCGGTAGCGAAGCCTGCCAGCGAGGAGTATGCCCAGCCATCGATAACGAACCCCCCCCCCACCAACAATTTAATGGGTCGTTTGTATGCGGCCAAAACTTTCCTAGGAATAGTATCAGCCTCACACAACGTCCCTCCGTCACAACAACGTAGTCTGTTCCCGGAGATCGTGTACATGCAAGCGCGAAAAGGATACGATGCATGACAAGCCACCGTGGTGGTTGGCATGCACCACCCGTCGGATGCTAGTACACGATTTTGCTGTAAGAAATTTGTATTATTAGTATAATTTGAAGAGATGGGCCCCATAGGTAAAGCTTATAGGCTTCACCGGTGCTACCATCTACAATCCGTAGAACACACAAAGCGAGGCAAAATCTCGCCTTAAACTTAAGGGCTCAATACCGTCTATAAGCTTGGGATCGCCGACAATTCTGCCAGCTCGTCTCTGAACCGAATCACAGGCCCTAGCTGGTATCCAGGTGCGCCCGCCCAAAGGTGAGTACAGTACTCCATGTGCGGTCTGGCTTGAGACTTGTATAATATAAGTCTTTCTTTTAGTATCGAAAATAATATATAGTTTGTCTTGTTGGTTTCAAAGGTTCCCATTTTCAAAGGAAAGAGATCGGTCCAGGATTGTCGCAGTTATCGCTGTAAGAAGATCATGTCTCACACCATGAAGGTTTTCGATATATGACTCCCGGATCTGGCAGGAATGAACTATCTCGGAGTGTAAGCATGGCTTCCGACATGGTCAAGGGATCATTGGACCTTGTTTCTGCCCTAAGAGTCGTCGAGGAGACCCTCTACAAGCGAGACAATGTACGTATTTTAGTGGCTTGGGCCAAATGGCGTAAAATGACTGGTGTCATCTGTGACCTAAAAATGCCGTTTAAGATGAAAGGACAGGTTTATAAATCCATCATTATCCTTTTACGTGTCAGCTAAACGTGACATCATAAAGGATGACATGAGATACAATGGTCTAACAGTAAGGAATACCAAAGACGAGAAGCAGAAGTTGTAAAGCGAGTTCCGCAGCGAAAGCTTAGGTCGCGACCAGTATTATCTGTTAATGAGTTTGTATTGTTGGTATTTAGAGTACAAGGTTTCTTACAAGCCATTCGAATTACAAGATTGCTTTCAAGCCATTCGGTCACAGCACAGTACACAGTCCCTTTGTAGCTTTAGCGAAAGCCTCGTCCCAGTTACCACCGTGTAACAGAGCGGTGTCTTGTGCGTTAGAAGATCTTCCCTCATCTTTTTTTTTTAATACTACGTCAAGAGGCATACAATCATACGGCCCACCTGATGTAAAGCGGGTACCGTAGCCTATTAACGCTTGCGATTTATTAAGTATCACTCGCGCGATGCCTCCTCTGCTGCTTACACAGCACCTCCTTGGGAGCTTACTGGTGACCTCGCTCACACACAGAAACACAACAACCCTCTAGGAAGTTGTTATTTGGCTGCGGTTTTCTGTGATGTGGAGGTACTTCCCCAGACGAAGTTTTGATGCGCCCTACCTCTCTTAATCATCTAAACTCCCTCAGGTAAGATGTTGATGTACGCTAAAAACAGTGTAGGTTCTAGGACACTACCCTGTGGGACACCGTATGACGTAGTTTTTTTTTTTAAAGCTACTGATATCGAACTTGCACAAAACAACCTTTGACCTTTCTATAAAAAGATCTTATTTTTGTGTATTTTTGGTGAATGTTTAAAATGTATATATAAATGTAGTGGTCGGTGATACTTACTGCTCGCTTTTCTCATATTTGTCATACTGTAAATCCGTCTCATCAATATGTATAGGAGGCGGGAGCGGGATACGTTTGCGACGTACACCTTTATTTGGGTCTTCGTGTATTATTTGCGCTAACGTCTTACGGCCAGTGATGCTTTCAGTGTCGTCGTGTGTCTCGCTGTAGGAATCTCTGCCATTACTCGAATTACCACTTTGCAGGCTTACGTAACTTTGTTTTTTGTTCGATGGCCGAACCTCCAATACAGAACCATTTGTAGGAGGCAGTGAAGCTCCTCCATTTGGTATATAAACGTTTCTTGCATCGATGTCAAGTACTAAGTCCACGAAATTGGGATGAAATCTCTGGCAAAAAAAGAATATATTTGTTTATAGATATTGTGAATTAATGAAAATAGAAATTACTGGTATGTGCAAGGGACCCATTTTGAAAAACTAAACAATTGCGGCTAACGTTAGGTTAGATACTTGATACTATTACAGATTTTATCGCATGGTTTGTTGTCATTGCTCCAAATTACTTTAATTGTTGTCGTTTTGCCAGGCAGTCAACCAACTATGAGGGTCTCATAATATTAAAATTTTCGTGATTTTTTTTATGCCATTAAGCACTTTTAACAAGCTTGATATTTGACCTAGTATCATGAAATTTAAAAATGTGATAGGTATACAGTAAAAATACAAATATGAACGAACGGCTTTACTGCGATAAATGAATTTTTGAATGGTAAAGTATTTAAAATATTGCCATCATATGTCACTACTAACTTCCAACGTACGGGCCGTAGTTCAATAGAATTGAAGTACGGTGCGTACATTGGATTCGTTAAATAAGTTAATAAATCCAACATATTATTGATCTTTAGTATTAATAGATGGGGTGTGACAGTATACTTATCTAAGATTTTGACTGGACGAATGGACGAAACGAAACGAAAAAAGAAATATAAATTTTAAATGTACGCAACTTTCGGTACGCAAATATTACTTGCACCTGACCCGCATTTAGTTTTTCAAATAAATTTACATTGTAAATTATCTATAATAGAGGCCAAAATGTCAGTGCAGAGAAATAGAGGGAGAAACTGTACTATTTTATGGGTTTAGGGACTTCACGCCAAATCCCTTGCGGGGTAAGTAGAGGGAACTGAGCGCCACATGACCCGGTCCTTACACACCTCACTCGCTTCTTTAACATTCATAGCTCTTCTCATGTACGTTCGCTGGTTAGCGCTGCTGACATCACCTTCTGATAAAACAGGATTAATTTGGTCACGGTAGGTAAGTCTTGGCCTTCCTGGGCTCCTAAATCCTTCCTGATATTCGCGTTGCATTCTACTGTAAATTATAAATAATTCAAATAAACTTACATTGTAAATATATTGTTACTGATATTTTGAAACATTAGAAGAACCGATATGTCACTAAAAATAGGCTGCAATTTTTACTCCCTCTGGTTTCATTTGAGTTATATGTATATGTGGCTACGTAATGGAATTTTATTAACACGATTAACCGCTATACAGTTCCTGTGAACTATGGTACCTATATTTTTAATTTGATACTCCACATGATCTATTTCTAAATAAATAACTAATTAACTTTTTGATTGAATTTACTAAGTGTCATCTGACAAATATGCTGTATCTAACCTTCTAATTTCATTTTTAGGGTTCCGTAGTAAACAACGATTTCTTCTAGTTTCGCTATGTCCGTCTGTCTGTCTGTTCGCGTCCTAGCTCAGAGGCGCTTGATACTAGAAAGCTGTTGTTTCGCATGTATATACATATTAACTATGCTAACAAAGTGGTAGAAAATTTTTTTTTTGTGGTACCTCCCCTACAGGTAAAGCAGGGAGTGGACGCGAATAAAAAAATATTTATTCGCGCCCACTCCATGGTGTGGGTGAGGTAAGATAAGTATTTTAGAAACATTTAGGGTGTGGAAAGAGCACTTTTCGATATAGTAAGCCGTTTGCGAAATATTTGTATTAATAGTGTAAATTTTTGTTAGACTCAAGTTCTAATTTGAACGGCCAAGTAGTGGAATTCCCCCCTGCGATACATAAGCAATTTCATAGTTTTTCATAGTTCATTTGAATTTCATACATAATTTTAGTTCCGATATTTTACACTTGATGAAAACGAAAGCGCGATGTAATTTCTGAACAGTGCCATTCAGAAATTACATCGCGCTTTCGTTTTCATCAATTTTATAGAAGTCAAACAGTTGTGGCCTTAATATTCTCACCATTTCGATCCTAGCAGCGCACGTGACGGTCACGGTTCGCTCCCGCTTACCGATTCTGATCTGTGCGTTACTCTGCCCATTCACAGTTCGGCATTCACCTGACGTACGTGGCGTTGTACGGTCTTTTTCAACACCCGCTGAAACATCTGCTTCTGCGGTGCCTGGCCCCGGCACAACGAAGTTAGCCCGCGCAGTTCTTTTCAGAACCTCGATAGGAAAAGTTTCTTAGTGGCGGTCTGCAAATCCGCACTTTTAGTCGTGGTCGGCTTGTGGATACGTAACCGTGCCAACGAAGCAAGTCGTAGCGTATACCCGGACGCTAGCCTTTCCCACTCTGGGAACAGCAAGATACTCGGCTGGGACTGGAACCACTGGCATTGGGTGCTACCCTCACCAACCCCAGTTATCGATTAGGTACACAACCGGTGCACAATAAGACTGGCACTGGGACATACGGAAGGGACTCACTAGGTCAGGTATTCACCCTCGCGGCCTAACCCGGCTGGGAGGATAGGAAATATATGGCCATGACGGCCCCCGATCTTTACGCTGGGTTCGGCACCTGGTGCCGATCAAACCCCGCTCCCTCCGCCCCTCAGGCCAAAGCCCCAGCGGCCATTAAGGTCGCCTCTCCAACCCCTGCCCCTCAGGCCAAGCCCACCAAGGCCTCTTTGCCTCGCCCGCCAAGGCCACTCAGAATAAAGCCAACAAGCCCACCAAAGCCACTACGCCTAAGCAACCCAAGGCCGCTCAGGCCCTACCAACCAAGGCCACCCAGGCCAAACCCGATAAGGCCCCTCAGGCCACTACTTCTGCTGCTTCATGCAGCAAAACTTCTTCCGGCCCTTCTGCAGGCTCCTCTGGACCCCAGGAGATGGATATTGACAAGAGTGCAACAGCTGTTGTAGACATCATGAGGCCAACCAACTCCTTGTCCGTTGCTAACTCCGATATGGAGGCCGGCTGGACTATCCAGGAGAACCGGAAGCGGAAACCCCGCTCAATCGACTCCCGTCCCGCTAAGACTGCGAAAGGTAACACCGGAGCAATCTGTCCCTCTTCGCCCGCTTACCATCACGATCCGTGACGGTAAGGTATGGGAAAATCTTCACGCGATAGACCTCCCTTAATAAGGGCAAAGTCCACCCACTTTGGTAATAGTGTCACGGTGGCAACCCCGAATGATCGAAATCGGATCGGAACACCGAAATCTCACCGGCCTCCTCCGAAAGAGAGTGGTGGACTATTTCACGTACGCCATCAAGGAAGAGCGCGAACTTCAAGTTGTGATCAAACGCGTTCTGATTTCGCTGTCATTAGACGGCATAACCGAGTATATTAAAGGACAAGGAGTACTGGTCCGGTCAGTACACCGGATGACGCGGAACCACCGCAACGATGGCGTCCCCTATAATATGGTGTTTTGCCACCTTCCTCCCGGAGGGCAAGAAGACCTTCAAGATTACAAATATCTGTGATCTTTTCGACATAGAGGTCGAAATTCCCCACAAACGTGGGCTTCCAGGGCAGTGTCCCAACTGCTAAAATTATGTGCACTCCGCATAATTGCTTCTCAAGTGCGTGCTTCCGTTGCGTGATATGCCTAGGCGTGCGTTTTATTCCCGTAAATAAAAAATCAGCTGAAAGGGATACAATTTTCGTCGCCGGAAGATGAAACTTTATATAGAGACTGGTGGAGAGTACTTTGAAAAGATTTAATAAAAAACCAGTTGAGAATGCGCAAGCTTGCATTGCCAGAGGAACACCTGGCTCGTCAATTATATAACAATTCAATTTTTTTTCTTTTTTAAATTTGTCGGCCATTTTGACCATGTTCCTTAAGAGATAGGAACGGTGTTCCTGAACATTCCTATTCTACTTTTTATGCTGAATCCGAATCTGAAGTCAAAATTGGAAAAAAACGCACACTCAGAATAACGCACAGACACAAACATATAGATTTCATATAGGAATGGTGTTCCTGAATATTTACCTATAGAACACATTTTTTTTATTTTCGCAAAATTCGTGTTCCGCGTATTATATATCATCCACCTAACTATGTATTTAACGTAACTTTACGCAATTTTCTCTCTCACCGTTCTTCTTCCATTTTTGGTTGTACTATATACAAGAATATAACTTAAAGAAATCTAAAATAAAGTGTATGCCCGATCACCTAGATAATTTCACTTTTTTATTTTATGCGGCAACAAAAGAACACCTATATTTGATCATAGGTTATTAGTACAGATCGAATCACACAGCCATTTCTGTTGTCTTAATGTTGTGTATTGTTAGATATTTAACGTAACTTCACACATTTTTTTCTCAATAATAAAGATATATTATATATTTTTCATTTTTGTTATATGATCAATTTTAAAGAAATCAATATTAACATTTGTGCAAAATATTTTTTTTTTTGTTTTTTAAGAGACAACGAAAGAACAATCTGTATTTGACAGTAGTAGTCGCTAAAGTTATTAGTACGGAACGATCTCCGTGGTAAAGTAGAAGGATGCAGGAGCCGAGGCTAAGACACCTACCACGATCAATTTGTTTGATGTGTGATATTATCGTAAGGTGAGGTGACGTAATGGTGATCTGACGAGCTTGGTGGCGCAGTCGTGAATGACGCGATTTTGACGCCGACGCTCGTGGGTGGGTGGGGATTCTCAAACAAGACAAACACTTTTGTGCATGAACATGTCTGTTTGTCTTCATCTGGATGCTTTAAGAGTGGTATGGCGCATCAAAGTAGCCCGTCTGGGGAAGTACCTCCACCTCACAGAAAACCGCAGCCAAATAACAAGAGACTCCTTAGAGGCTTGTTGTGTTTCTGCGTGAGATTACCAGTAAGCTCCTAAGGAGTTGCTGTTAACAGCAGAGGTGGCATCGCGCAAGTAATTCTTAATGTAGGTATTACAAGCGTTCATAGGCTACGGTAACCGCTTTACATCAGGTGGTCCTTATGCTTGAACAATCGCAACAACAAAGAACAATGTAAAAAAATGTGCAGCGGAGTTGTCTCCGGTTTTGACGCGCCTTTTTCGTCTTTCGTACTCGACCGGTTGTATTCCGGAGGCTTGGAGAGAGGCCAATGTGCAGACGGTCCCCAAAAAGGGAGACCGTTCTGACCCATCAAATTACTGTCTCATTGCCGTAACTTCAATGTTGTGCAAAGTCATGGAACGGATCCTCAACAATCAATAGATCTGTAACCTAGAAGATCACTCCATAATAAATGATCATCAGTATGGTTTTAGATCGAAACCATCAACGGGTGATCTTCTAGAGTATGCACCTCTGGGAGGAGGCAATCGATAAATATGGCGAATCCATGGCAGTCAGCCTAGATAGCGCCAAGGCGTTTGATCGTGTCTGGCACAAAGCACTTCTCTCCAAACTTCCGGCATACGGTCTGCCTCTCCAGCTTTGTAATTGGATTGTTGCCTTCCTGCATGAGCGTAGAATCCACGTCCTTGCAGATGGATGCGCTTTGCGGTTCATGTCAGTGAATGCCGATGTCCCACGGGGATCCGTTTTATTGCCCACCCTCTTTTATTTATTTAAAACTTTATTGACCACTTTACATTTTGGTACAATAGGCGGCTTTCATTGTCATATCAATGACATTGTGTCACTTGGTAATATTCATTGCTATGCGAAGATGACAGTACAGTCCATGGGCGATATTTCGGTCAGCCTGGTGTTTTCGGACAGAAATCAATAAAAAGCGTGAAAGTCTTGTCGTTAAGCTGAATCGGGTTTTAGATCTCGTTAATAAATGGCGTGGTAAGCTGGGCGAGTTTCATGCCCAGAAGTCAGGTGTGCGTGTTTACAACAAAAATGTCCTCATTCCTTCCCACTCCCAGTCTTCATGACGCTTATCTCAGTATGCGAGATATATATGTTAAGTATGGCTATTCGTGCCTTAACGAGCGTAATTACATCTAGAGCCTCATCTCAACAGCTTCAAGAAAACTCGTAGTCCTGAAAAGCTTTGTCTTCTTTATAAGACTCAAGTTCGGGCTTGCGTGGAGGCTCTCGATAGGTTGCAGCGACGGGCTACCCGCATAATCGATTTCGTCTTCAACTTCGTAGGGGCATTAGCTCGCTAAGCGTATTTTACCGCCTTTACCATGCCGAGTGCTTTGAAAGCGTTCGGCAACTCCTATCTTTGTCGTACCGTTAGAAAGTGGAACGCCTTGCCGGCACACGTGTTCCCTTCTTCTACAATATGAAATCCTTCAAACGAAGCGTGAAGAAACATTTTGCGGGTCAGCATAGCAGCGCCAATTGACAGGACACTGTGTAGTCTTTTAACAGTTGTGATTTGGGCTCTTCTTTCGTGTACCATCGGGCAAAGCGGCGCCACTATGCTGAGCTTATATAAAAAAATATATATAAAAGTTAGGGCTATTCAGCGCGGTAACACACAAAAAATAATAATAACATAGAAGTACTTATTGTAATCTTAATAAAACTTATATGTTATTGAAGTCTCACCAAAGGACAAAAAAAAGATTCTATTCGAAATGGTCAGTTTTGGCTTTGATACAGACCTTTAATCTGTCTGGCCACGAATCAATTGATTTACGCACTGTTTCCATGGGAAATTTAGCCACTGCTTGCTACAGAGATTTTTTAGGAGACACAATGTCGGCGTGTCGTTTCGAGCAGGCTATGTCCTTTAAAACTGACCATAATTTGTAGTCTAAGGGGTTCAGATCTGGACGAAGGCCAGTCTTCAGCTCTTATACAGTCCGGAACGTTGGTTTCGAACCAGGCTTGGGTAGTTCGTGCCTTGTGACCAGGAGCAGCGTCCAGCTGAAAAGTCCACGGTATATTAGAAAAAGTGTATTGCTGAGATGTTTTACAACACGATCCAAGACAGTCTCATGATACACTTCGGCTGAAGTCTTCACTCCTTTTTCACAAAAATGATGCTTTATGACTCTTTGATAACACACCCACCACTTAATCATTGCAGACGCAGGATGATGACCACGTTGTACCTTTCCGACCACTGGATGACTTCTTTAACTGTGTGCTTACACTTTGTCATTTTGCTTGTTGTAGTGTTCTTTAGTCGTAAAATTTTTTTCATCAGTAAAGAGAATATTTCTGTGTCTTTCACCTGCGTATTGCGACAGAAGGCGTTTTGATCGATCCACTCTCTTCAACTGTAGGGATTGATTTAGGGCATGTCCTGTATAGAGTTCTAGTAGGAATCTTTATTCTTTCGAAAGATTTTTTGTTTTCTAAAAGGTTTCGGCGAATTCAGGCTTTAACAGCATTAACAGCCTTTGTAGTTCTAACAGCATGCGGTCGCCACGATTTTTATGGTCTTCAACAGAGGAAGTGTTGGTATATCTGTCGATAGTACGATATATAATCATACGGCTGATACCAAGCTTACGAAGTGTCTTGAATGTGACCTACAGCTTCATACCCACTTTGTGCAAGGCAATCGCTGCAATCATATTTTTTTTAACATCCCATTCCATATTTTAATTTGATAATAAACACGAAAAAATATGTAAAACGACGGGAAATCGAAAGAAGTTTTTAACATATTAAACGCGTTCCAAATTCAAAATAATTAAAGAGTTGAAAAAAAAAGTTTTTCTATGTAACAGTACTTACGGCCAGACTAGTTATTTGTCCATACACTTTTGGCGCTAAGCTAATCAAACTGATGGCCCTGTAGCTCGCGTATTAATCGTCATGTCTTGGACTTTGTACAAGGATGCGATGACTGCTCCTCTACATTTGGAACTTTTTAGGTTCTCCAAGAGAGCGTCGGTGTTAAAATAAGAAGAGGCATGCTCCGATGGTTCGGACATGTAGAAAGAATGCAAGATGAAAGAATGACGAAGCAGATATACAATGCAAAAGTGGAAGGATGTAGGAGCCGGGGAAGGCCAAGACTTACCTACCATGACCAAATTGGTCGTGTTCTATCAGAAGGTGATGTCAGGAGCCCTAGAAACCAGCGAGCGTGCATGAGAAGAGCAATGAATGTTAAAGAAGCGAGTGAGATATGTAAGGATCGAGTCACGTGACGCTCGGTTCTCTCTGCCTACTCCGCAACAGATTTGCCGTGATAGATAGATAGATAGGTTCTCCAGCAGAAATTACACGGAAGGTTTCCGCATTCTAAATGAAGGTGTCATCTAGTTTGATAATCTTAGCTGCTAACATATCTCTACTGTCTTTCCATATTTCAAACTTCGTATCGACCATTCGATCTCATTCTCGTCAGTCGCAGACACCGTAAAGTTATTCATAAGCTCACTCGCAGTGTGTGCGTTTTGCATATTATCATATATTTCCTAAAACATTCACTCCACCATTCTAAGACTTCCTGAGTGAAGATTGTCACTAGATTTACAGCAGACTTTATGTTATCCGTTCTGAATCCTAACGAACAACCACATGGCATTTCGTAAAAAGTAAGAAGAAAAATCGGCCAAGTGCGAGTCGGACTCGCGCACGAAGGGTTCCGTACCATTATCTATAAAAACAGCAAAAAAAATCACGTTTGTTGTATGGGAGCCCCCTTTAATATTTATTTTATTCTATTTTTTAGTATTTGTTGTTATAGCGGCAACAGAAATACATCATCTGTGAAAATTTCAACTGTCTAACTATCACACTTCAAGAGATACAGCCTGGTGACAGACGGACGGACGGACGGACAGCGGAGCCTCAGTAATAGGGTTCCGCTTTTTCCCTTTGGGTACGGAACCCTAAAAAGCGAGGTGTGTACAGCTAAAACAGTTAATAATTATAGTAGAGGTCAGGGAGGGATTTTTGAAGTTTCTAAGCAACACTTGTCTACTGTACTGAAATTACTAACAACCGACGACTGGATGTAGTTTATTTTATACTCAACACAACAACAACTGCATATCATGTACGTATATTATGTTTCTTGGACCACGTCTTTACGATAGTGTTTTGATTAAAACAAAATTGTACATGTAACCTACTTATACCTACTGTTCTATGGAAATTATAAAATGCCTACTAACTAGAGAGGTCTATAAAATCTGTTACGAATATAAAGAAGAGTTATTGGAAGGTATAAAGTAAAAACTATTAAGTAGATAATTAATGTGGCCTGTGATTTTGAATGCCGTGGATGATAACAATCGTCGAGTTATGATTTTACCCTTAGAATAGATTATTCTAAGATTTTACCTATCCTAGACATAATCCTTCTTAACATTTTAGTCTTCAGTAATTAATTCCATTAAAACAGGTGTTTCCGACTACTTGGAAACTGCAAAATTGGGCAGGTTATGCGACTGAGAAATTCACTCCGTGCTTATATTTTTCTGACTACCGTCCACTTTCTATTTTTCCTTTCCTATCTAATTGCCTAAATCGCCATCCCATATTGGATATACACGATGGCAATTTAATCGTATGCAGTACACAACGAGGCGTGGCAATGGTCTTGCTGTGACGCCGAGGATCGCGCGAAGTTTTGACGAGCTCGGTGGCTCAGTCGTGAATGATGCGACTTTGACACCAACGTTCCTGGGTTCGATGCCCACACAAGACAAACATTTGTGTGCATGAACATGTCTGCTCTGTGTTGTCTTGGTCTGGATGTTTTAAGTGAGGGAGGGCGCATCAAAGCAGCCCGTCTGGGGAAGTACCTCCACCTCACAGAAAACCACAGCCAAATAACAACTCCCTAGTGGGTTGTTGTGTTCCTGGTCGCCAGTAAGCTCCTAAGGAGTTGCTGTGTAAGCAGCAGAGGAAGCATCGTGCGAGTGACTCTTAATATATTACAAGCATTAATAGGCTGAGGTAACTGCTTTACATTAGGTATGCCGTATGCTTGTATGCCTCCCGACGTTGTATAAAAAAAAAATAAGTGGAGAAGTAAAGGACGGGACGGGATTGTCTTTCGGATGATGGTGAGTACACAAGAGGCGAATGTAGTCGAAAAATATAAAAAAATACTATGTGAACGTACCTAATTATAATAATACTAGCTGCTGCCCGCGGCTCCACCCGCGTGGAGTCAAATAACGTAGCCTATGTGTTAATCCAGATCATATCTACGTGCCAAATTTCATTAAAATCCGTTCAGCCGTTTAAGCGTGAAAGAGCGACAAACATCCATCCACACATACAAACTTTCGCATTTATAATATTAGTAGGAAATCATAAAAAATGCGATGACTCCATACATGTTTTTCGATCAAGAACGAACATATGACGTATGTATGGAATTGTTATACAATTTCCTATAGTAAAAGTTCTTATTATACTTGAGCACATTCATCATCATATTGTCTCCTTATACAGTAAAACCCTTATCACAGGAAATGAAAATAACTTAAATTCATATTTATGAGTTTATTATCTACTCATATAATATATGCTATCTCGGCTGTGATTTTTAATAAGTCCTAATTATGATAACGGTACATGAAATCGTTATTTAGTCGTTATCTCCACAAAAAATAAAATGTATGACGTCGATGTTCTAAACTTATTGTTAGTCATTATCGTACTCTAAACTTATATTTTTATAAGTAATACATTATCAAGGTACGACTTATTATTTATTCTTAGAAGGTACCTCATTAACACATACATATATATGTATACATATAGATAGGTGAAGGGTGAAGGTGACTGTTTATAAATAATAAAATGTTCAATGCCTCGTTGGACTTATCTTTAGGGTCAGTTATTTTTAACTTTATTTATTAACTTTTAATTGAAGACAAATGCAAAAAGGTGTTAAGTAACATTTTTTCGATTTTCAGATTTTTTTCCTTATAAATAACCCACCTATATTCCATATATTACTACTGTAGAAGTGATATGATTTTTGTCACGAGCATTAATTATTTACTATTACTTTATTATTGATAAAAGGAGGCACCGGCGAGCGTGCAAGAAGAGTAATGAATGTCAAAGAAACGAGTGAAGTGTGTAAATAATTGTAATAACCTCGTCTTATAGCGCTCGAGTCTCTGTGACGAACCTGCAAGGGATCTGGTGTGAAGATACGTACTTTATTGCTGACAATTTTCTTAGTTTTTTTTTTTCAAGATCCGCAAGAATATTCAAATTCGACTCGAAACAAAAAATACGCAAAATATCACAGTGACGGGTTGGGGAAATTTAAACTGCATTGCAGGGCATAATATTCACAAAACTTTGCTAAAACGTTTCTTTTTTTATGCAAATTAGTTTTCGGTTCTACATTATTATTTTTTTGCCGTATGTACATACTCGTATTATTGCCATAGGTTTGCTTTGATATTCATCAAAGTTCCGTCACTAAGCTGTTACTTAGTAACGATTTTTTTTATTGTATTTTTCAATATATATATTTAATATTTTCTATAGATTTGTATATTTATTTGCATTTTTTTAAATATCACTATATTAGCTTTGGTGGAAATGACAATTGCGCGATTCATTTTATGGAACTTCGATAAATATGTAATACACAAACTCGCAATTTCCTACCTCGATATTCTGTACTCGCTACTATAATGTCACTACGCTATTAAATGTTACTGATAGTAACATCATAACCACAACCATAAACGCATAAGTACGTTAGGCATTTACTTGCGTGTAAAATTATCAATAAAAATATATATATATAGATGCATACATATCTACTTATATATCCGTAGGTGTTACTTACAATTGTGGGCCTCGGCCCATCGGGTGGTTCCTCAGTCACTGGCGTCGTCTTGTTCAGGTCGAATCCTCGTTTCAACGACCATTTAAAGGGAGGACACAGCACCATTTTGCAGCGACTATTCATCAACAAAATAGAGATGCATATCACCAATACTAAGCAAGGGGGCGACTATTGCAGCACTGGAGTAAAGAGTGTAGATTGGCACAGGCACGCCTTATCACTTGCCCGATTGCTTTAATTGTTTCATAGTAAGGAATTGTTAATGTTTATTATCACTGTGCTTCGCAATCTTATCGGGATTAATAAAATTATCATTGCCACCTAATCACGGTTTATTCACAGCATTGGTGATTTAAGTCGCCGCTGCGCCGTACCATGACAAATTGTGATATCGAATCGTAACGAATTGGCTGCCTAGTGCAGCATATTCCTAGAGTAAATGTGAATAACTTCGTCTTGATTTTACGTTACGGTTTTCAGTGTATATGGTATAGGTACAATATTGTTATTAATCATTCGTTAGCGTGGTTGCAATAATGCAAATATGAAAAAAAAAAAACAAATGGATTCATACTAGAATTTATTAATAACGTAAATGAGTACACAATGCCAATGGCTTCAAATGATTAAACTTCATTCAATATTTCTCATTTGAAAAAAATATATATTTACAATAAAAGAGAGAATCAGCTCTGCAATTCATTACAAATTGCCACACGAAAAAGGAAAATTTCCATTAATTATTTATCACAAATCGTATGAGGGAGCTCGCTGTGCACTGGCTCGATAATGCTCGTTCTAAAACAGCATAGACCTCGAATAGGACCGACGTGCAACAATACAATGTGCGATGAATATATAAACTGTGCCGAACGGAAGACATTCATTATGTATGTAACAAATTTATTGTAGGTTATATTTAATTAAAACATTTAGTTCAACATCACACATACAATATACACATACGGAAATTGAGCACGGTATTGTAATTATTTTCGAAATACTGGTCGTGGCGCAGCGAGCAATCTCAGCGGGCTTCCGCCGCGACCACTGTAATAGACTTGCCGCACAATAATCACGATCGCGACCTCAGACTACATCGCAGTCACCGCAGACATCCGAAATGACTGCCATTGGCGCGGGCCTCCGTCTTTACAGTGGTCGCAGCAGGCCTCCACCGCAGTCGCGTTCGTAGCTCGCTTCCGAAGCTCCGCTACGCGATCTTAACGCATACGTCTGCAGCATGGCCTCGGGGCCTGGCCGCAGTTGTCACAGACTCCCGAGTACGACCATCTACAATATAGCAAAACTTAATGTACAAAGCGACTATGAGCTGTTTTCAAATGTCCCGCCACGTAGGCCTCAATGGGTGAGACTAGCGGTTTCAGTATAAGAGCTACTGGGTTAATACAACGTTCAGTTACAAAGCTAGCCTTTCGCTAAACATGAATATAACTATATACGTAACGTTACAAACTAATTTAACACGTTATTTTTTTTAAACTGTCTTTCCGTTAACGTATCGCTCATTATTAACATGAAAAAGCAACGCTACGGGACACACGATAAACTTAGCTCACTACACTAAATCTCTGACAAACAGTATGCGCAACGTCTAATGTTCCCTCTTTTTATTTATAACAAGACATTAAACCCACGGGCGTGCCGTGCGTTACGATGTTGTCAGTAACGTGGCACGTCCACGATTTTAATGTTACATACACATGGATATACAGGCATAAATGTTATAACCCTGCTAATATGAGTAGACTACTACTGACTGAACAGCGTCGAGTGCAATTGACGAACAAGTGATACTTATTAACTGGCTACGATAACAATATGAACCCGAGGGTACAAATTATATGCACAACATGCGGCGGCGAATCCGCCGATAACACTATATACAGTTGGCAGCGCGAGCCGTCCGCGCGGTCCGCCGACCTCTGTGCTACGCCCTCGTCCTGCCCAAACGATTACGGACAACAATAACCTTAAGGCAACATTCCGAATGCAGTGACGGCCGACAGAGACATGCTGCGGCTCGAAAGACATTTAGGGTGGTACAGCCGTGTACATACGTATGTATGTAAAAGCAGAGTACGGCGGAATACTCGGCGACTCGCACGTAGTCGCCTAAGGATGCCGTCACAATATGGGTAAGCTGACAAAATATCATCATTTATGTTAATTTGGCCAGTTACGTAGGTTCATTTAGAAAACGATTCGCCCACGCTTTGACGACAACCTCACGCGTTATGTATAACAGTAATCTTGTTGTCGTTATGTTGCTAGCAGACATCTATCTTCGCCAACAACACTATTGATATGACATCTTATTATGCACAATATAACAATTCTTTTAGACTAATGGTTACAAAATCGAAGCCGTCGATCGTATAATTTGTGCACAGCAAAGAAATGAAAATAGTATGAAAATTTAATTTAACCTCTCATAAAAACCGAGAAACAAATCGCGATACAAAATACATATTATCCTTAATTTAATGATTATTACATTTATAATACATTGTTCTTGATGATTTTTTTTTTCAAATCTTATCGTAGCACACTAACCATTTTGTCAGATATGTAATTTAAATTCAAAATTTCCCCCATTTAACAATTTGGCTTAGATAACAAAGTCTTCCATAAAATAAACATTCAGTTGATTTGATTGTTTGTGTCGTTTTATAAATAAATCATCAACACAAGGTACTTCGACATAAATTATACAAAATAATGTGATCAACGATTATGACGCGGCGCGCCACACCGGTGCTCGAGGCAACGTCGTGGCCTGCACGTTTGTTGGGATTCGCATGAACGCGTGTAAAATGATTGGCTTGATCTTGTAGAAAATCATAAAAATTTGTGACATGAGCTGTCATGTGACAATATAAAACTAATAAATAAAATCATCGAATCAAAATCACATGTACTTCTACAATGTACTTAATACAAAACTTGCATTACAAAGCTAACACAGGTAATTCCTACGAAACTAAAGATATCTTCTTAAAACAATGTATTCACGCATGAGTATTCAGCAGTAAAGCACAAAATATTGTTCGAAGCTGCAACTTGATCGACTACAGTCTAATAACATTATAAACTACAACTTATATAATAATATAAGCCAGTGGCACTAAGAGATGAGTGAAAAATGTAATTTTGCAAAAGTATATGACACGAACGACCTTAACGAAAAGAACCTACGGAAAGCGCATACGTCCAACACAAATTCGGAAAGGTATAAAATAATTACCCCCATACATATCACATGAAAACTTAGAAAGCACCTTTTACCATTATAGTTTGTGCGTCAAAAGACTAGAACTTTTGCAATATAAGAGAAGTCATGGGATCGCTAGAAGTACGCGCACGACGGCCGAACGCGTCGGGACCCTAAAGGGCATTATCTTAACTTTGTAAGTAATTAAAGCTATCATCGTAGACGACATTGAGTTGAAACTTATTTAAAAGGACATAATAGTCTTCCACCTGATATGTGAGAAGAAGGAACCAATACAAATGTTAATTCAACCTTTTACGAATACTGAAATTGAATCGGGAAAACTTGCTTTGTTCGTATTATATTGAGATTGTTTATGTCCTCTATATATAAAAAAAAAACTTTATCTATTGATAACTGACCGTCGACATTAAACAAACCATTTCAGATCTATAGTCATATCGGGGAAACATGTTATAGTAAAACTACTCTAGATGGCATATAGATATGTTCTTAGAGAAAGTTACTTCGCAAAGACGAAATTATTTAAAATGAAACTAATTTCAGATTTATACACAACAGACACAGATTTTTAAAGTTTTTCTGACTGAAAGACTATGAAATCTATGGAGAAAGAGTAAATGACATGCTAAACGCTCGGAATACGTATGAATCGATGGGTTTTTGTGCTTTGGTATAAACGTTGAGCGAATTATAGATGTTACAATATTTTACAATCCTAATGCGAATGTTAGATCTAAAGATTACGACGACGACGTCTAAGGGTTGGACCCGTACGCGTGTTTATTCCAGGAAAATAACGTATGCCGGTACAAATATTAATAGTATTGTAAAATTAGACACCGTCGAAGACAACACTAAACAAATTACGAGGAGAAATCTCAATGATATGTAAGAACTCGATGGAGTTCCCTTCTCTTCTTATACTACGTCTAAAGCATTATGTCTACATTTTAGTAAAAATATTAAACTTTAGCGTTTAATATTTTAGCGATATAATTCGAATTTACAAAAAAAAAAGTGAAATTAAAATACAGTATTGATATGCCAAAGGCGAAAAGCAAAATGGTTTACTACGAGTTCTGAACAATAGATAATATTGAGAACACGAAATTGGACTTTGTCGCTCCAGACCGTGTTCGCGAATACCGCGCACGGGGCAAGCTTCAAGCTGAACTTATCTATAGTAACGCATAACTGCAGTACAGAACAGTACGGCGAATAATCCTAACACTATTTAAAATTATTCATTTAAAAATACAGGTTAGAAGGTAACTTTCTGAAAAAAATATATTTGTAAAGTAACAACCAAATAAATGGCACCGTATCAAAATCGCACCACGTAGATTGTTTAATTAAAATATTGCATTTTTGGAAGTTATCTTCATGGAGTCGAATTCTATTGTCCCTGAAGAAATATAAAAACGTGTAAACTGGACTACCATATTAGTAAAACTATAAAACGAAAGCGAAAATAGGCTTACTACGATATAGTATATCAAATCTATTGAAGACCTGAGATGACACGTCGCCGAGTTGCGTGCCTGCGAATGACGCAAGTAAAGCTCAATGACTGAGCACTCGGCGATCGACTAAAATACCTAGCAACCACACCAGTGTTTCAACCTCTAAAGTCGTTATTACAGAACAATGTGTTCGGGTTTCAATATTTACATTTCACTATGATATGCAAGTGCAAAGCTCACTAAATATCGTTTACATGAAATATTCTATTGTCAATTACATAGTGTAACATCTACATTAAACAATACCGTACATTAAAATGTAGATATTCACATTCACTCGTGTGTATTAGTAAAATAGTAACTCTTACAAATATCTAAATAGAACGAAAGCACTTAGTTTAGTTGCTCGCACTTGTATAGCATTAGGTACACAAATAATTTATAATACAGTTTACCTTTATAAACTATTACTGTTAGAATTTTTATGACTTTGGTATTCATAAGTTTCCGACGCCCGATTACTCGGTGGACGTGTTGGACACTTCGCAGAGCGGCGCTGGTCGCCTCTGCTCTCGCCGCCTGTTAGTTCACTATGCTACCCAAGTTTACCTATCCAGTAATCGGCTAGCACTATTACTGATACCTTAAATTATGAATTACGTTTGTACGTTTACAAAGAGAGTCCATTGTCATGTTAGGGTAAAGTTGAAAGTAGTTTCATATTCGAGTAAAATCGTTACTTTGTTCCACTGGCTTAATATGGCGCGAACCTGTTGTACCCACTTCTGTACACTGCAGTCTGTAAACAGGAACACATGTTAATGTAGTTTATGATATTGCCTTTTGATTCATGCCAATATTATTAATATTACAAAGCGATGAAATTCGCAAAGCTTTTACATAAATACTCACTCCATAACCTGTGACCGGGCCAATGCCGTGACCTAGGTAAGGATCTGCGTATTCTCTGCCATATCTGAAAAATTAAATACGAAAATTTAATTATTTATATTAAGCATAGGTGCCCATATCAGGAACTATATCTAGATCGTGTTTGAGTAGCCCGATCCAGTGAGACCCGCCGATGAAAGGTAATCCTTTTGTTTGGAGCTATGCACTAAATATGCACCGAACAGCTCGGCACTTTAATTATATGCATTTCGTATAAATTGAATACGCTTTGATTGATTCAGTAGTACGCGAATTACCGCCAACCAATATACACCATACTTTACCAATCAAACGCGTATTCAAATGACCAATATTTACCATTAATCGTGTAACCATTTTTACCAGTTTTGTAATAAGTGACTTTTGTACTTGGTAGAATTTAATAATAAACCATTTTTACATAAAGATTATCAGTGAAATTATATTGTCTCCACCAACAGTGCGTAACTCAGCGGGTATACCATCTGCTGAACCACCAAGCAGAGCCTACACTACACCTTTCAACCTTTAGTGCATAAGTTTTCTAAGTCCATTCCATTCTCTACACTTCTGCAAACTGTTTAAGTTCAAACTAGATGTTTTAACACAACATTTGATCGATTACCTTAATTCTAGCTACGAATATGCGCGATGAAACCTATTCTAATATAAAAAAAAAATCTCGCATGATTGACACTGTTTAGAACGATCTGAGTCAAAACCAAACGGATGAATCAGACGCATGCGAACATTCCTGAGTAAAACTATAACATTAGGTCCTTACTTGTGAAATTTAGTGTTAAGATATTAATTTACATATCTTGATCGATAACTTAGAATTCCAAATTAAATTTAGTTTATAATATAGTTAGCTACATATCCTTTAAATGATCAGATGGTCAGTGGTTCCTATCGTTAGATTTTCCGTTAAATTCGCTTTTTGGCTGCGACTATGAATATCGAAATTGATAGTTATTTACTAATATTATTTTCGTCGTAGCACAAACGTAACACAGACGACATCCGTTTATCGATTTCCGTGTTTCTATAAAGGGCATCAATGAACTGCTATTAAAAAAGGCATAGATAATACTCACGTGACCCTCACTACGAATATTTAAATACATATATGATTTTAATAGTCGAAGAAGAAATATATGTTATTCTATAAACATATTATGAACCTTTATGTTATTTTATGAACGTTTTTATAAAAAAAGGTTTTATACAAATGGAAATTTCACGAGAAAAGATCTAATAATAATTGAATTACTAATCAATAGAAAAGAAATTTCATGACGCACAAATACTCGTAACCTGCAGCACACTTCGGTCAATGCTTTCTTCAACTCTCACTTGAGCTTTCTTCCCATTTTTATTGTTCAATGAAGCATAGGCTGAAACATTCAATAAATAGTAATGTAAGTATACTGACGCGGCGGCGAGCGGCGTGAGCGTAGCAGGCGCGGGCGCAGCGCTGACGGCCGCGGCGGCAGCCCGCGCGGCGGCACCATAGTTAGCGGCCGCAGCCGCCGCAGCTGCCTGCTGCGCCGTCGCCAGGGGGGACTTCAGCAACGGTGCCGCTGCTGCAGCCGCAGCTGCTGCTGCCTGTAAGACGGTACGCATTTATTTAGCATTTATCTTTGAAGCCTATATGACATCGTTAACGCCTGGGAGGACATATGACATACCGACATGACGCGCAATGCAATAACGCTTACGCTTCTAATTAAAAATATAAATTAAAAACCTACCGACGTTTATTTAATAAAACTTAATGTGAACGAGATCATTCATAAATTATGTAAATAGTAAATACTTTAATTTTAAAAACGCGTGTAATGGAATGTAGCATAATATAAGTATATACCTAGTCCGGCCATAAGTTCTGTTACAAATGTATATGCATTTATTTTTTTATGAAGTAATGTAATATCTTAATAAAACTTGTATGTATATATTTATGGAAGTTATAGCAGCCTTAATAATCAGACGTGACATAAGTATCAGCAATATTGTTTTTTATTTATTATGTTAATTTAGCATCATCACGTCTGTATATTTATAATTTATACCGATCATAAGCCATTGATTTATGCTTTCGACAAGAAAATAGGTATTGACGATACTCCGAGACAAATAAGATACTTGGATGAGGTACATATCCCAATTCTGCACTGACATACGTCATAAAAGCGGACACGATAACATCGTTGAGGATTCCTTGTCCAAAGTTGTGAAAACTATCTCACTTCCAACGATTATCGATTTTTCGTATTTAAGAAAAAGCTTAAGAGAATGACGTCGAACTCCAATAACTAAGGAAAAACATTACGTATGACGCTAGTTCGAACACAAAATACAAACGACGAAGTATACTGCGATATTTCGACTAGAGTTACACGCCCGTATCTACTACAGTCATTCCTAAATGACTTAGGTTGTGGTAACGGTAAAAAATCTTCTTCCTAAAGAAGATTTTTTACCGTTACCACACCCTAAGTCGTCCTGGAAAAAAGCCTACGAGAATATTAAATGGAAAAAAATATATTTGGACGAACATGAATGCGGGGATGTAGGTATGTGATCCGGGTTCATAAAAGGATATTCAATTAAAAACATGTGACTCAGTTCACGAAATATATTAATATTAAACTTTACAATTATATGTCAAAAATCATAAGCACTATGTGGAAACCGACGGATGAAGCGGATTGTGGAAGGCGACTGGCGAGTTAGGCGCATGCGCGTCCACCATGTGTTTTGCAGTGTCAGCGATGGGCAAAGTGCACGTACCCCTCGGTGCGGCGAGGATGTAGGCGACGTTCTGAATTGCTTGCTTCGACAGCTTGGCAATCAGAGTTGGTACTGTGCGTTGTGGCCAACTTTCTGAGTAGCGACGGCTGCCTCAAATTGGATGAACCATAGCGTGGGTTGATCCGTTCAAAATTACGGTATGCGGGAGGAGACCGAAATTAACATGACGTCAGGCTTGACGTCCGTCATTGTGTATGTGGCTTTTCCTGCAGATCCGGGGAGTGCGGTTATTATGCGTGGAAAACCACGGCTGCTGTCGTCCGTCGGTGAAGTTGAGTCGCCCCCGGGTGACTCGGTTTATCACGGAATCACATAAAATGTGCGGCTGTCACCGTTGTAGTTGTGTGATTCGGGTTCGGGCGACTCTGAATCCGAATCTGCTTACAATGTCAGCGTTCTAAAGTGCACAGATATACAAACTCGCCACTTGGGAATTATTTGCCTTCAAAGTGTTTTTCCCACCTGCATATCGATATAATTGGCAAAATACCTACATCACAAAATAAACAATATTTAATTACAATGATCGACCGATGTATACGTCATGGCCAGATGCTTTTCCGGTATCTGATATCACAGTATACGAATGTATACGAAGGATGGATAGTACATTTCGGATGTCCAGATTGCATTACTTCTCACCAGGAAAGACAATTCGAGTCCGAAATTTTTCAAGTGCTCGCAAAACTGATGGGAGTAGAGAAGCTCCGTACGTCTCCGTATAATCCCCCAATCAAATTCAGAAGTGGAGAGACTACATCGCACGATGAATACTGAATTGGTAGCTTGAATACCAAAAATTGGACAAAGGAATTGCCCTCAGTTCTACTCGGACTCCGCTCCAGTTACCGACAAGATACTGGTTGCTGCGCCGCCGAACTCGTTTACGGAACAACGATAAAGCTATTAGCAGATTTCTTCTGCGACGAAAATAAGTCATAACCTGAATTAAAGGAGAACATCAGTCAGTATAAATTTATATTTGGTTACAAAACGAGGAGACAAAGTTTTTACAATCAAACATGATAATAAAGAAATAACCATCTCCATATATCGTCTCAAGCCAGCATTTTTTATCAACAATCAGGAAGAAAGTCAAATACATGAGAAAGAGTCAACTATTCAAGACCGCACAACCATACAAGAACGTGAGAGTATGTCAGGTTAGCAAGAAACGATAACTCTACCAAAACTAGCATAACACGTTTCAGAGTTTCCTACCGTTCTTTTTCAATCAAACCCCTGGTGTTGCAAATGTCCATAGGCTACGGTGACTGTTAACCATCAGGCGGGCCGTATGCTTGATTGCCACCTTAGTGGTATAAAAAAAAATTATTATTCTTTTAAATTATTCATTATTATTTCTATAAAGTCACGATCGTTTAACCCGGTCATGTGATAGGCGTGCGCGGGGATATGAATCCAACACGTAGAGGGGCCTTCGAAAAGAATTATGTATTATTAAATTTACATATTTTATTAATTACATTATAATTGGATCGACTCACTCCTAGGCATTTTTATCATTAATATAGTCAGATACTTTATAACATGCCCCTGCTACACAATTTGGCTCTAATAGTAGTTTTAAATTTGTTTATTGACAATTCTCTTATATTGCTGGGAAGTTTGTTATAGAACCGTATACATTGCCCCATAAAAGAATTACTTATTTTGTGGAGACGGCTTGCATGTAACACAAGATTATGCTTATATCTAGTATTTATGCTATGAGTATCACTCTTTTTACAAAATGAGTCTATGTCATGTAAATATTATATATCTATATATAAGTCATTGTAATAAGAATAAAACCATTCAGGTACTGATATGATACCACCATGCAACCTGTAATCTACGACCCACAGAAGTCTCAACAATAATTAAAAAAAAAAAATATTCGAAAAGGTCACTTTTGGCTTTGATACAGGCCTTTAATCTGTCTGGCCACGAATCAATGGATTAACGCACTGTTTCCATGGGAAATTTAGCCATTGCTTGCTCCGGAGATTACTTAAAGAGACACAATGTCGGCATGTCCTTTGGACCTATGAGGCTATCTACTCTAAAACTGACCATAATTTGTAGTCTAAAGGGTTCAGATCTAGGCTAGACGGCGGTCAGTATTCAGCCCTTATAAAGTCCAGAACGTTGGTTTCGAGCCAGTCTTGGGTAGTTCGTGCCTTGTGGCCAGGTCAGAGTGCTGCTGGAAAGTCAATGGTATCTTTTTTTGAAAGTGTATTGCTAAGGGATTTCACACTAATAGATAGACTTTAGCTGAAGTATTCACTGCTTTGTCACAAAAATGAAGCTTTGTGATTCATTGATAAGACACGCCCCATCAAACCATTACAGATGCAGGATAATGACCACGTTGTACTTTTCCAACCACTTAGGCGGCTTCTTTAAAACTGCGTGCGTAGGATTTTTTTGTTTCCTAAGGGGGTTTCCACGAATTCCGACTTTAACAGCATTAACAGCCTTTGTAGTTCTAACAACACGCGATCGCCCCGATCTTTTATGGTCTTCAACAGAGGAAGTATCGGTATATCTGTCGATACATAGTTACGATAGTACGACGAAATACGAACACACGGCTGATATCAAGCTTTTGTAGTGTCTTGTATATGACCGACAGTTCCATACCCACTTTGTACAAGGCAATTACTGTAATACTATTTTCTTCATCACCCCATTCTATATTGTAAAAGTGATAATAAACATGAAGTAAAATATGTAAAACGGCGGGAAGTCGAAAGAAGTTTTTAACAAACAAATAAACGTGTTCCAAATACGAAATAATTAAAGAGTTGAAAAAATAAAAGTTTATATGTAACAGTATTTATGGCCAGACTAGTTAGTTCGTGTAAGAAAATTAAACTGCAGTAAGTAAGTAGCTGTCAAATTTTCATAGGATATTTATTTGACATACTTTGTAACGTGAACATTTAATCAATACAAATCAGAATTATCAAAAAATTCCGTATTATATAATCCAGGCGCCAGAACAAATATAATGTAAGTGTAACCTCCATAAAAACCTGTTTAAAAAGGTCTAGTGCGCCCGGCAGCCGGCTGTCGACACTGACACATATCTTTACTGATCTTCCGGTATATACGAGTATATGTAAGCAGTGGGATAGCTTCAGTAAAACGTATGCTATTGTCGCACTTAGCCGCACGATGTTACACAATCCTAAGTGCCGTTCGCAGTTAAACCTGAAGCTTCCTTCCGATTTAATCACGAACTCAGTCTTCTTGGTCTAAGGCGCCGCTCGTTGTTCGCGATCTTGCATTATAACGAGCCTACCGCTGTAAAATGTTGGTAATTAAATGAAACTAAAAGGGGCGTTAAGTAATTAACTGTTTATATATATGTACTGCACCGTACTGTACTGCACCGGAAACAATATGCGCGAAATAACGTGGTCGTTATACGGTGAAGCTGTTAAGCGAATTGATGTTTATCGCGAGGCGTCCGATCCATTTTCATGACCGTAATGTTACATAATACATAATGTTTATATCACAAAAATTGTGATTGATTGAATGAATTCATTTGCGAAGGCCGAGCTTAGTGGTCGATAGCTATGAATTTATTATTACGGAGTCGATTACAGTCGACATGCATAATATGAAATTTTATTACTAGTTGCCCATTGACCTCTCCGTGAGCAGAATAAAACAAAATATATTTTATTGACTACAAGAGTTGTTCATTACTGTAATGTGAACTTTAGTAAAAAAACATCCAACAAATTAACTAATCATCAAATTGGCACTAAAGTTATGGGGACCTTGTCGTGATCAACCTTTTGAATTGAATAAGTTAAGAAAATCGATGCCGAGATATCAGTCAAAATAAATAAAAACATACGCGTCGAACACAGTACTCCTTGTTCAAGTCGTTTAAAAATATACGTAGTTAAATGAAGTTCACTAGGCAACGCGATCGACGTGTAAAAAATTACCGCACGAACAATGAGCCCACACGGGACGATTGCGTGAAGTAATTGTTTATTGCATTTACGTACGTCCCTATCGTACCGGTCGACGAGACAAGTGTGCACGGCCGGCGCTCCCTGCGTGTGTTAAAGTTAATCTTCTTTTATTAGCTTACCATTTAGTAGTCGTATGTGGGTTGAACGTAGCACGGATGATGTTCATTTACAATTCCAACAACTGTTTGGCCAAAAATAAAAAGCGCGGACGATGCAAAAAAATAACCGAAATAGAATTTATACACGCAAAAAACAGGATATACGTAAATTTGTGATGGTTTAATTTATACAAAAACATGCAACGTTCCTTACACACGTTTGCACTATTATGAATGATGTGTCTTTTTCTGCACCAAACTCGATTAAGCACAATCGATTACGGGTATTGACGCTTTGTGCAGAAAAATATAACACGTGAAATAGACGAGCATGCACTATTATGAGAAAAGAGGAATGCCATGACGAAAACGACAAAAACTAACTCATAAATATGTAGCAAGTAATATTAAAATAAATAACTATAACTAGTTCTAAATACTTGGTGAATGTTAGTATACTCAGATAGTTGCAATTAAGTTTTGTGGGCTCAATGTTCTACACGGAGCGTAATGTAAATTAGCATCTGGTCGAATCAATTCACAGCTTGAGCAAACGCCTAAACTAAATCACCCACCAATACCATCGAACAAGGATATCAACTGAACAGTAAGCAAGCAGCGCGATTGACGCGCCGCGCTCTCCTCTCGGTTACCACAAACACAATGTGCACCCTGCATTACTGTGGATACCAACCAATAAGACCATACGATATAAAAGGAGCAAACAAAATCCCAGCACTCACTCCGCGATGATATACAACTTATACTAGCGTGGTGGTACATGAATCAGGAAGCGATAGAGTAACATAATACAGTTGCGTATCGTTCGTAACCGAACTCTAAGAGGGGTGATGTTACCTCGGCTGCGGGCTTCGTGGCCTGCAACAACACACGCACGATAACCACGGCGACAGCGCAAACTCACAATGATACCAGAGAGAACGAGAGAGTGGGCTTTCAAATAGCAACGCATCCACACGAACACGGAGTTAAGTCATAGAGTATTCAAAACATGCATGAAAATGCAATATAGCGTTTTCCTTTATAATTACCACGAATTACAAATTAACGATTAGATTTTTTTACAAATTTGCCGTTTCACTACCTGATTTTTATTAATCAAATGAGCAATTTTGTAACTTGAGTGAAGTCGCAAAAACCATATTTCGATATTTTAACACTAATTGCTGTCTGTACCGATAGTTCTATGGAGATAAAGATACCAACGTGTAATATAAATTCGGAAGGACAATCTATACCAGTTCTACACTCTCGTTCAATCTGATTATCCTTGTCAAATATTTAATAGACATCTTATTAAATATGTATATCACGGGCGTAGCTTAATATTTGAAATGGCTATATTATTCATGATGGTCACTAGCGAAATGGTGACATTTCATGATAAGATCGTTACCTTTGTGTTTGTCAATTTACTTGGTAATATCATATAAGATATTTACAAGTAGATTCTAAACAAATGTACATAATACAGTGGAGTGTTATAAAGTGAAATAAGTTATAATTATTTGTAAATTAAAGGTGGCGGTACAAATTACAAACGAAAGGATGCTTAGAAGTCTGATGTCAAACCTACAACTTTTATAATCACATTTACGCATTATTGTTTATTATATTTCTTAAGTTCTCCATTAAAGGGTAATAATAAATCGATTTACATAAGAAGAAACCATTTAAAAATTAAATCTAAATTTGGAACAACGTCATAGAAGAAGTGCTTGTACGAGTTTACAGTACCAGTAATAATCAATTGAAATTATTGAAACAATGCAGGTCGCTCATTAAATGCAAAGAGCCACAATTAAAAAATCTCACACATGATATTTTATAATAAAATGCAACTTTAGCTCAAATTATGTAACTATAAAAATATCGAAAATCTTCTAAAATTCATGTTCCAAATTTTGTTTTGCTAATTGTGTCCTTTTTGCATTTAGCGAGCTAGGCATTTAATTTTTTTGGAAAGAACTGTTATTGCATATTACATTTCGTATTTGTTCAGTATTGCTTCTGTTTTGCATGTGACATCAGTATAACCAAAGAACGCAAGCACTTAGCGCAGGTAGATTGACAATAATTGCAGTCTAAAAACTTTAACAAAAGTGGTATGTATCCAATAATACAACATTTAGTAATTAATAGTTATAAAATTTCATGTGATTCTATAATTCGAATATATTTGGATATCATTAACGGGCCGTGCCAATTGACAACATCGATAAACCGTTATTAATATAAGTTCGGGAAATGTTACCATTTCTAACAATTATTCACAGCATCATGATATAGTATGGCCAACTTTACAAGAAAACTACGACATGATCTACTAAACTCAGTAAGTATCAAAATAAAAAAATATAGCCTCATTTGCCACCTTATTCTTTGTTGTACAAAAGTGGCAAAGGAGAATAAATTACCATTTATTGCTATAATAAATTAATATGTGTAATGATGTCATTATTCACCTGTAGTCTGTAGTTAGAGTCGGCCGTCGCAGCCGCTGCTAAGAATGGGTCGTAATACACACTGCAAGTAGAACAGATTAATTTTACATTGTACCTATTTGTGTAGGTAATATAATAAAAAAACATAATAATATTTTTATGAAACGATAAGTCTTATAGAGTCCAAAAGAAGAAAATAGAGTCACCAAACTACTGTTTCTATTATATACACTATCTATTGTCTGCTACTACACAGAGGAAAGGATAAGTGTTCAAATGTTTTCCTGACATAAGAGATAACTAAGCGACTTGTAGTCCGTAGTGCAGGCGTATGCTTTACTAACGATACAAGTAATTATATATGTAATATATAGTTAGTGTATTTTTAAGAAATTAACAATTTATTTAGTAGTTTGGAAAGAAAAGATCTCGTTCAAAGAACACCATTATCCAATCAGTATTAATCAATAATTTTCTAATTAAAAATAATTGTTGTAATACATATTTACGTTTGTTAAACAAATGCGACTCCGTCCCTTGAATTTTACGTACGAGTATCCACGCTACGGGCCCAACTTTTAAGAGATTTGATCCATTGTATATGAGATCGATGATGCGCACTTTTGGCTTGCGATATAATATTGATTTGTATGAGTGATTTGTATCAGATGTTTAACTGAACTAAGTTATGTTGATAACTATGTTTTTCAGATATTTGACGCTTATATACAGGTAAAAAGCATGTCAAGTTTTCTATGAACTTTGTATTGTTCTTATGGCGTAGGCAATAAGTATGCTTATTTACCTTTAAACGTATTATCGTATGATTATCAGACAACGGAGTTTAATTATCGATACTAGGAACAGAAGCATATATATACTATAGTTATCTCTTCTATAATAAGAACAGTTGCCCCCACACTTCATTGTACTGGATGTCATGAACTATTTAAAGATTTTGCATTCACTTATTTACTTGTAAATGCAATATTACTTCATTACCAGGCGACGCAGTTGCAACAAATGTCTACTTAGTTAAATCTCTTATTGCGAACACATTTTTATTTATTTAGAATTTAGTTTTTAAATTATTTATTTGTCATTTCATTATCTGGTGATGCAGTACCAATATCTTATTGCAGTTACAAAAGTTTACTTTAGTTATCCGTTCTAACAAGAAAACAGTTTTCAACACACTTAGGTTTCCAATATGTGTAATTACTATAAACAAAATCTACTAGTGATTTTTATTAATAAAGTGCGAAATACTTTATCAATTACTACAGTCCTGTGCATCGAGTATAGGTGTAAAGCACTAAACTAAGGCTAAGCCAAACGTTCCAGTTAACAGTTAACATGTTACGAATGTTAGTGACAAAATTACAAATAGTGACTAACGTACTTGTGTTCAACTATTAATATGGCTTGCGGGTGTTAATTTAACTAAATAAAAATAAAAACATACCAAGTGGAAAGCACGGAAGGGACCAGGATAGCTCAAGGATGGAAATGTTTCGGAAGGTAGACGTAAGACATGCGGCTCCCCCTGTCACAGGTCATGTATTTGAAAATTATGGTAAATCTAATCATGTTTCTTTACTGTTGTACAATTATGCTTGTCAATAATATATTGCTTCGGCAGACAGGAGCAATGATAACTTTTTCTAAGAATGAATCTTTGTTGACGTTAATGTCGAATATAATAAATGCATTATTCATTATCATTGAATCAAGAAATGGCGTGAAAAGGATAAGTATAATGATGATAATTCGTCATCATTACATACACAATGATAGATTAAATACACTTATTACTTTATCAGTTCATCAAATTGCATTTCATTAATTTTAGTCATAAGAAACTTCTTGTGTACATAAAATTTATTTTGTATGTATATCTTCACGTATACTCTATTGTTTTGTCATTAAACAACTTTGTTTTAAATTGTGTAGCTGACAATTTTTTAAATGATTGTTGTATTGTAATATATATACATATATTTACATTACATAGTATACAAAATATACGAAACGAAAAACGAATATTCGGTAAACCATTCGAATGTAATGAATGACGGACATCGACCTCATGCCAACAATGCCATTTACACTAATCAGAGATGGATGGAATCTGGTGGATCTGGATGAACATATTTGTTTTTTTTTTTCAAGTTTAAAAATTGCCTTATTTTAGCACCAGTTGACTAAAATTACGATTTTCAAGCACGACGGATATTTTTTGTGTATTAATCAATCACCTACGTATATATTATATGTCTAAATTATAGTGACATCTAGTGTTACCATCTGTCAAATGAATGTCAAAATTACAAGAAAACGGCAACAAAGTAAGCAAAACGCGGATTGATCAGTAGAGAGCTTGTTTGTTAACAACAATGTAAATTTTTAAAATGTGCGACACGTGTCAAACAGAATTGTCAAAAGGACTCAAAATGGTATGTAATTCAATCAATTTTTTTTTAAACCTTTGAAAGGATGAACACTTTTGCTAATTCAAACCTTTTCGTTTTCTGGGATATCAAAGTCAATACCGAGAATTTAAATGGCAGTGTTGCCCTCGTATAAGCAGTAATGGAATATGGCAAAACGAGCGCAAGAACTGCATTACATACGTTACATACCGTCATGGTATACATAATTGTACAGATTCACACTTTCAGCAGGTGAGAGACGCAGAGGACGGGGTGGTGACGGTGCGGTGCAGGGCGATGGTCGGTGCATAGGGGTACTCACTGTGCATACGCGTGCAACGGCGACGCGAAGGTGGCGGCGCGGGGCAGGACGGCGTGCGGGAGGGTGGACGCGTGGTGCGGCGGGGGAGGCGGCGGCAGGCGGGGCTCACGGCCTGCGCGCACACCGCGGGCTACCGCTACATGCAACACACAGGAGAGCTAACATGCGGGGAAGATTACCTGCGTCGCTGGGCGGCGCGCGGCGCCAGCACGAGTGGCGGCGCTGGCGCGGCCGCTGGCGCCGCGCCGAGCCACGGCCACGTCACGCCCGAAACCCGCAGCCCTACGCATACACGCGCGCACAACTCACTACCGCGCCGGCCCGGCCCACATAACACTCGTTGAGGGTCAACGAGTCTATATGGCTCTTCGCGCATTGCAAATAAATGAATGCGATTCGAACGCGAGGGCAGTATTCTCAGAGTGAGGGCCGCGCCACATTACAGCGCAAGTCAAGACACCGAAATGAATCGGTATCCGTAATGTGATAGGTCAATAATACATACTCAACGAACGCAAGTATAAGAATTATGCAGCCAGTGACTTTCCGCTCTAATGAAGCATGGCTTATAGGAAAACTTTACAAATGCTTAAAATTTATTTATTGGTAGCATACACGATCTCATCGAGCAGTAGATCTAACAACCATGATCCCACCACATTGAGTAAAAAAGTCATGCTCGAATGAATGTTATAACAATGTAGACGCGGAAGCCTTTGTTTTAATCATTACTTTACCGACAACAGCGGTGATTTTCTTACCTTCCGGCCACTGGACACACACTGCAACAAAATGAAATTTTACATTACACTAACAACATACATAATGCAAATATTTGCCGCTAACACTAGCCACCAAGAAGTCATACCTAATAGGCATTCTCCACTACATAATTGAAATATGAATAGTGCAAGACTGAAGATACATCCATTCCAGCAAATATTAAAGACGTTATTCATAAATATTGTTGTCATAACTTTAAAAAAGTGTAATAATCTAAAAAGCTGTCTAATAGATGGTGTTATCTGTTCATTCAGTGTTCACTTGGTCAGACAAACATTAATGCCGGAAACAGCCTAAGATGTTTTGTATGGTTGCCGAGTGGAGTGAGTAAAGCGAAGCTTCGTACAATACCCGCTGCGCTCTTGTATTGAAACTGTGTAACATATTTCGTGGATAAGAGACAAGTAGTGCATCGGCGCAGGGCATCATCGTATGCAATCTGGCCAAGAAGCGCAGACTGTCTCCGGCCACTGACAGTGAATTCATTCTCTAAATAGCATTCTCCTACTTGCATTCCGACAACGGATCTAGCGAACATGTAAGTAGGTACATTAACATAGACAACACTGATTTAAACTCCAGCTCTCTCACCCAAAGTGGGAACTGATCCATTTCTAGTCAGAATAACTGGATGGATTAAAAGAAAAATCCCAAGATGCATTATCATTTGCAAATTTGTAATTAAATGAACGTGTGTAATGAATTTGATAACGGGAGAGGTACTACGGGAAGTAGTGTCGATATAGAATGTAATAAGTTTTTGACATTAACAAAGGTCACAAACAATTTAGAGCCAATTTATCGTTATGGGCAACATGACAAATGTATGTAGAAAGAGTGAGGTTGAGTTAATGTTCCCTTACCGTTAGGTACTGTCGGTGGTTTCTTAGTCTGCACTCTGGCCGTCGCATTATTGACCTGATTTTGGAATTAAAATTATGTCAGATAATATTCTTAAAATCCAAACTATCATTGACTGGCTTTGTAACTCTAATATCAAAGAAATAGAATGACTAGGATTGGAAAAAAAATATAAGCGCAAAATTACTTGTCAATACTACGTGCAATATTTATATCTAGGACTCGAACCTAGTCTGAAAAGTATTTAAAATATACTATTTATGTGTTAATAATCTCTTTGCGCAGAATTGTTACAAAATAATAAATATTACAAAATTAATAACTATCTTTAAAGCCAGCCAATTTTATGTTAAATGTCATACTTTTGAAGAAAATAATACATTTAACAGGTATTTATTAACAACAACATTCAGAATTATTTTATGAAAAGTTCTCTTAGCACCCTGCGCGTATGACATTTGACATCTTAAAAGGTAGGAGTCAGGAGTTGTAAAAGATATATAAATATGTGGGGAAAAGTATAGATATATATTATTATATACTCAGAAGGTTTTTACTTGAACGCCACTCGGTCGTCTAGTATTATTGTTAGTGGTTCGAGTATACTTTAGGATAAATAAATAAAATCGAACTAAAACTGTTCGTAATCTTACCTCTGCGGCAATGTCGGTTCGTTCTACATTCTCTGTGAGACACTCTCTCTTTCGATCGGCATTTTAAATGACCGTCTAGAGAGTAAAGGGATAAAATAAATAAGGTTTGTTTGTGGATTAGACGGCGGCATACTTAGTGGTAATGCTTGCCGGCGGCGGCGCGCGCACGCTAGCATGACAGTAACTACAGAGCAGACGAGCGCAGGTTGCGGTGGCGGTGGGCGTAGGAGCGGGATGTTATAAGTTACATAGTGCTACGGATGGTATTTGATTCATGCACACCTCTATCTTTCTGCCCTCAACCACGGTGCCGTGAAGACGCTCTCGTGCTCTCTCCGCATCACCACTATTTGCGAATGTTACAAAACCGAATCCCTGCATGCAAGACAGACAAAACATGCATTAAAAACAGCGTCGCTCAAAAAACAACGTGCAACAAAAATTAACATTTATGCATTGCATATTCTTTATTTAAATATTCTAGTGGAATATCGAGAGGATTATTGATTTCGTTACGTTGATACTTTGAGCGTATTCTAGCTGAATGGGTACACATAAGCGTTTGGATTACAGTAAATTATATAATGTCGCTCGACCTAGTAGTCTGTACTATTGGTAGGAGAGTTCGTATCACTGTGTATCGGGCTTAAGGATCATTTCCGAAGCTAATTTGATAGACACTACTTGAATCAAAATGGCAAGTATCATTGTGTGGAATGTTAGCTGCAATTTGTTCTATACAGAAAAATCACCGGTCATGCATGTAACTATCATGGACTATTTGGAGCTAGAAGAGTATTACACAGAAACTTACACACGTATGGAACCTTTACACGCAGTATATAAATACAGACAGATTTCATGTAACAACTGCACATGTTTTAAAGCTAATATTCGCCATTCAACAAACAATAGCGGATTACAATATACTAATACATATTTTATTTACTAGATTGTATGATTCGCTACCGTATACTTACAGAATGTCAATTTTAGAATGTGCATGTACTGTACAGTGCCAAAACTCTCTAACAAACATTTCAAATGGATTCAAAAGCAATTTATGTATAACCCCAAGTGTCTAGAATATAGAATACGTGTAAATTACTTTTAATAATAATATTCATATAAAACAACTTTGGTTGAAATTGCGTTCAAAACATAGGGTATGTCGTCACCAAAATTACTCTTATCAATCGATCGTGCTAAGACAAAGTAAACTACTGTCAATACATGGTGATAACCCATAGATACGAAAAGCAGCTAGCACAGCACACAATACAGTGGAAGAGACGAGTTGTGAAAGTGGCAAACAAGTTGCTGATCGTACGAAATGCTTACATTTATAAAAGCAATGACAGCTCTATTATTACCATTCTGAGTGCAAGATATTTTTTTATATATATAAACAATGATATGGGCAGAGAGAGAAAGGGGTATATCGCTCTAAAGTGTCGAGGGCAGGACCGAGCCTCGCGCCCGAGCGCCGGCCGTCGGGGCGGCAGGCGTAGCGAGATTGCGGGTTGCGACGCACGCAATGCAACAAGCTCTTAATATACTGACGACAGACACAAACTCTATCCGACAGACGAGGAAGACACGTATCACATTAGAGGTAAAGCCAAACTAGTGATGCACCATAGTTACTTCTAGGAAATATAACTTTTGTTACAAATTTAAAAAAATATACACATTATTTAGAGTCAGCGAAATATACATGCCCAATACTAATGAAAATATGTTCCCTTTGTTAGGAAGCGTATGACCGAACAAACTGATTATTAATATAAAGTGGACAGGAAATATTAAAGACATAATCAATCAATCTAAGATTGTATTAATTAAAATACTTCAGAATGATTTGTCATCCAAACTACACACACCATCAACAAAATGATAATTAAAATACAAGTAACATACACAAAATAAGAGCTTTAAATAAAACAAGTCTAAAAAAGTCATTCATTCAAGAAATGGAGTAGTTTAGACGATTACAAAATAATATTAGTAATGAATAATAGAGCTGTCCTGAAAATATGACTTAGGAAATCAGCTGTTATAGTGACGATGCATCATTCTCTAGTACTGCATATCCCAATGTGAGGCATTGAAGAAAAAATAACTTGGAGCTATTATTCCAAAAGAGTAAAATATTTCTGACATGAGCGAGCATTGACTACTTGAGGGGCGGTCACCAAACTGACACAAGGAAAGCGTAAACACGAAAAAGCGTTCAATCCAATCAATTATAAAAATCAGTTCGAAAGTATCTCTCTGTTCATAGTTTTATGAAAATTGACATTTACAGTGAGTTGTTTTTTGAGTAGTCATTATAAATGTTTATTAATGCTGATATTAACAATTCACGCGCCAGTGACTTACTATTGTGAACACACTGTTAATTTTTTAAAACTTGTCTTTCAAGCAAATAGTAATGTAGCATATGATAAACAAAAGTATGTCAGAGGCGTAACAATAGTAAATATTTTAAATTTAGAATAATAGACATTATTATTCAATGATAATATACAATGCAATTAGAGATACTGCACCAAACATTAAAACCAAGAATATGCTATGAGAGAGAAAGTTTTCTGAAAAACGATTATTATTAATTTAACTAAGCCCATTTGCCTTTAGACTTTTGTTAAGCCAGAGTATATTTATTAAATCACATGAACTGAAAAAAGATATAGATCTTGAAAAATATTATTACAAGGAAATATTTATCTAAATCCGATAGGAAGTTACTTCAGTTTGGGCAGCGATTGACTAAAAGAAATGTTAGTACCACTTCGTAGCCAGTGGTCATAATTTACACATTGGAAACAAAACGAGAATCTGGAATAGCTACGAAGAAAGAAATTAACTTATATAATGTAATATAATATTAATTATGGGAATATTTTTGGACATCTATGTGGTATGCATAACCTTATCTACTTATTGCTGATCTCTTCAAAGTTATGTAACATCTTTCTTGCTTCATATACGTATGATAGTGTAGTGTTACGGTTTGGTGAAAAAACTATTTTAATGTAAATTATGTATTGCACATATTTTGGTTTAAAAATATTCCCATAACTACAATACGTAACGAAGCAAAAAACGATATTTATAAATATAATTATCACGTAAAACAAAAATGATATACGGAATGAATACTGACGATTGACAAGAGTACTTATATTTGTAAGCTAGTAATCGTACATAACAAATTTGAAGTTCATTGCTTCGTTATTTGTAGTTTACATTGCTAACACAGATAGATTGGATATTGCCTCATACGAAACGCAACATTTATTTTTAATATATGTTAAGGTACTATGAGCGAAATTAACATTAAACCATTAAATGAACTTAATGTGTCAGTTAATAACAAATTCGTGAACTAAGATTAATCTGGTATGTTTTAAATGTGGGCTAAGTGACGTAGAAAAGGTACCCATATTAAAAAATATCTATTATGCATTCCAAAATTGTTGATGATTATTATGCATTACGTCAAGTTCCTTGTGGGGCAGGCAGGGGGAACCGAGCACTATATTTATCCGTTGTATATGCATAAACAAAAAGAACATTAAAACCTAATCTCTAAAATAGCAGCATCGTTATAAATAAATCATTGCAAGTAAACTACAGTATTCATTATAAATCTGGCACATAGAATTTCTGAAGAACGTAACATACTACTTTAATTTTCTTTTATATCTATATACGATTTAACGGCAAGTATTATTTAATCATGAATAGATTTTGTCACCACACTTACTCGTAAATAGCCCCATAAAATGTATGCAAAGATCACACAACACAAGGTGTAATAGGTTATTTAAAATATCTTTTACCTTGCCCAATATATCAAAATCCAGACAAAAAATTTATATCAATAAAAATTAATACAAAAATGTTTTTTTCATTGATTTAAATTTTTTGTCAACTATGCTTGAGACATTAAATTGGTGTATCTTAGTTTTAGAATCATAGTTATTTTAAGTTGATAAATCGCGGCTGTATATCATTATATAATTATTCAATAAAGCGTTTTCGCCTAGTATTTTATTTTAGTGCAAATGTGATGACGAAATTTGTCTGTAATACGGGCGGTATAGGAATTACAAACCAGCGGTATTATTGAAGCCTTCACCCTACGGCCTCAGCATTCACGCATCTAAATAGGATCCCCCTTGCGATTCCCACTTCGCCGCAGTTAAAACAAAACGTTACATTTTAAACAGTTATACTTCCTAAATTCATTATAGACACGTACTTTACTTACGACAATTTTTTTTTTAAGTTGGGTGGAACTTTTGAGATCACAGGGCCTTAAGGTTTTCTTAAGACCCTGGGATACCCACAAGACATCCCCGAGGTGGGAACATATGCCGTCAAAATTATAAATAAATATTTTTATGAATTATGAGAGGTACGACGGGACAGTTTTAGCAGCGATAAGCAAGAAAGCAGCATAAAGATAATTGTAAGAAAGACAATATAGAAGAAAAACTAAAATGTGCTCGTTACTTTCATAGGTTACAACTGCAGCGAAACGTCAAATAAATGATTCGATAGCAAACACTATTTTAGTGTCGAAACAAATTCTGAATTACATGGATGTAGTATATCACATACCTATTTAAATTTACAACAACTAGATCCACAACGTTTAAGTGCGTTTAATACTCTATTAATAAATTATATTATTTGCTGGGCCTTTCATATATTATTTACTCTTTCATGAATACCGATAATAGTTACGTATGTGGTAATAATGAACGTGACACACTAAGGTTTCTAAATATAATATTTAGGTCTCACGTCATAAGGACAGATAAAATTATAACCAGCTGAACGCAATAAAGATATTAATTAAAACATTAGTAAAGGGCTATTGTGGAATTGGACTCGCGTCACTAGTCTCATTCCATAGTATAATTTGGATAAGCCTCTTTACGTAATGGTGGTATACATTTTAACAATATTATTACCTTCGAGTTACCTTATAATCTTATCGATTACAAGATAACTCGAAATTATTGGTCAAATACATGCGAGTAGCGGCCAGCAAATTCAATATGGAAATCTACAATATTCGTGTTCAAAAACGGGACGATCTTTTATTCCGAAACAAACCAAGGAAGTGTATTGTTATCCATTATATTTAAATTTAAAAGAAGTAATTTATTAAACATGTCCTATAAATTTGAAACTTAAGAATTTAAAATCTATTCTTGTTCATCATGTGTATAGTAGTTAAATTAACCGTTGTTAACTAAAATAAGTCTAGGAAAAGTAGTAATTATTTATATATAAAAAATTTATTAAATTCGCGTTAAATGAAGTTAAAGTTGATTTTCGGCGCATTATTCGAGAAAAGTACCATACTAGGCTTCGTCGCATCCAGACATGGTCTTACGTATATTGTTGACTTTGATTTAACGTGACAATCCGTGTCCCGCATTGTCACGTTAGTACATCAATGGCATGTTATATAGGCATTGCAGTACAGTGCAGCCTTTCTGAAATACAATTGTACCTTTAACGATATTTACAACCGTAGTTCACGAACTTTGATTTATTTTCAACGGTATCATATGAGGTAGTAGCACCTTAACACGTTATGAACTACGTTCTTGGTGACCGATCTATCTGCGAGAGCGTATACTTAAAAAAATAATCAAAAAGTGGCTACAGTGGAATCTATTAAGATTTCAGAGAGCCACTTTGAATACACATTATACCGTGAATTCACGATGCTTACCTTCGAGCCACGTTCATTGAAGATAATTTCTACATCAAGAATTGTGCCATATTGCTGAAATACAAAATGTCGAAAATTAAAATTTGTAATCGCCACTTCTAATCAACAACACCGATTCGTTCATGCCGTGCTAAAAGGGTGTATAGGGAAAAAAATACGTACGCCAAACATATTTCTGAGATCGGGGTCTCTAAACCGGAACGGTATGTTGGAGACGTGTAGCCGTTTGGGCTGGGATGCCTGTGAGACTGGTACGAGGCTTTTGTCGGGCGTTGCGGGTGCGGCGGCGACTGCGCCTGCGACTGCCGCGCTGACAGCTGCCGCGGCTGCGTGCGCCGCGGCTGCCTGCTGCGCCACCACGGCTGCAGCTTGCTGTGCCACCACCGCCGATACGCTCACTGGAGTATTTTCATCATTTGATTCGCCTTCACTTTGCTGTGAACATTACAGAACGTACATTTTAGTTATCTACGTACTTGGAAAGTAATAATAATACATTTTGAATTAAACAATTTTTAACAGAAATATCGCGTATTTTATTTTGTTGAGCCTGACGTTTCGAACGCTTTGCAGCGGCGAGCTTCAATTAAAACTTATTTCAAGCCCCATAAGAAGATCAGTCAATTTCTAAGACCTATCAAGTGTAATATCCCCTTACAAGATGCAGGAGTATACAAATTAGACTGCGAATGTGGTTTAACATACATAGGGCAAACAAAGAGAAGCATAGGTACTCGTGTGAAAGAACACATTGCTGACATGAAGAATAGGCGAGAGGTTGTTCGACTGTATGCGTGTTTTTTTTCTTTTATTGATTGTTCTCCGATTTCTTCGTTAATTGTGGATCGATTTTTAAACTATTTTTTTGTTCGTAACCATGTCCGATTGTCACCAAGTCAGGATCCGATGAGAGAAACACATAGAAATCGAGTAATATCCTCAAATTGTACAAGTACAGTGTGTTTGTTGAACTCTCTCAAATTAGTCAGAAGTTTCCATACGAAAGTCATTATTTCATGCTATTGAGCTGATGATAGAAAAACACTTTTTAAAACCGATTTGCTTTCAGTCTCTATTTTCTTTATGATTTTATATTGATTTTTAGTGAATATTTTCAGTAAGTATGATGATGATTTAATGATACAGTGAAAAGTTATGAAATAATAAAAAATAAAGTGTAACCAACTAGAGTAAAGCCGGTGTTCAGGTTCACATATTTGCTGGAGCTGAATTCAATGATGTCGGTTCCAGTAATTTAATCAAAAGGGTTATATAAAAAATGATTTTTATGGGAAGCTTTTTCAACTTTGCCAAAAGGTAACATGTCACCGCGCCCTACTTCTTATTGAAATCAACTTTATTTCAATGTTATTAATATGGTTTTAAAAATGATACCTATTTTTACCTAAGTTTACTGGATAAACAAACAATGTTTATCCAGTAAACTTGCATTTATTGCATTTATTTACTTTAGACTGAAATAATGCAAAAAATTGACGATGCATCCTAACATTCGAACAATGACAATAGTACACAATTGTCAAGGTCAGAAATGCCAAGACGAATTCTTCCAAAGATATATAAGAGGATATACCAGCCTTCATTAGAGAACGAGAGAGTCCTTTTCGTTCTTAACTAATATTTCGGCTGAGACTGAGTGCTAAGACTTACACTGCAATTAGAGAATTTAAAAGGTTTGCGCAAGTAAAAGCTGATTCTGAATAAATTTTAATTGCTAATGAAAATATAGTTTTTTTACAGCTGGGCAATTGAATCTAAGTATCTGCTTCATTTGCTTCCGCCAGCAGGTAGTGCATGCGAGCCGCTGCTCCTCTAGATATCTCCCCGACAAGCGTTTAGGCATGCCACGTGGAATCATCAACGTCTAAGGACATGCCTTTTTTTGTTTCAGAAGCAAAGGTCGTACTGCCACAGTCTACACAGCAGTGGCGGCAATTGCATGCATTTTCTTACATATGTTTGACAGGCACTGAAGCGACTGCTCTCGGCCGGGGCAGACACGATCAGCAGGCTTACTCTTGAAATGCGATATCAATCCAGAATCAATTTTAAAGCAATTTATAGCATTTTCTTACTCCCGGGAACTTTGGACAATAATTGACTGCGATAGTATCGCCAAGCTATTCATGGAAGGAACTAATTAGTTGTTATTGGAATCGGATTTGATAAAAATGGCACTCTGCACGTTATTTAGACAGCTGAAATTGGTTTCTAATCGGTTTGTTGTTGTGTTTTGAGTAGAACTTGAAAAGTATCTTTTTGCGTCTTTTTCAATATTGTTTTCTGCAGAAATGGCTCGTTTAGTATTTGCTTATAGTAATATACGTAGAAGTCATGAGCCAGAACTACGAACAAAAAGAAACGAGCGTCGTATCAAGCGAATTACCGACAAAGCATTCAGCATGACAGACGAAGAGTTCTTTCACTATTACAGGGTGACGAAATAAGTTTTTGACGAGATTTATTGTGAAATAAGTCCCTATCAGTGGCGAAGGGTGGAAATTTTCAGAAGGGAAGCCGGAGTATAAAGAGTCCACTCACCAAATGCTGCCCGCTCCATGATGCAAAAATATAGGAATATATTCATCATACATGGAAGCTGTTTATATACGAGTAACAGTCTTTCAAGTATGATAATACCCTTAATATATTATTAAGCCTTTTGAGTTAAAATAGTATGCGTGCATGCGTTCTTTAGTCTTGATAAATGCTTGGTTACTTTGAAAAATATTTCGAACCTTGCTAGTAAAAAAATGAAATTGACAAGTTAACAAAAGACACGATGACTCTAAAAAAACGACCACCTACGACCACTACGACGACCTAGCACTTATTTATATTCTAAAGCAATTCGTCTGTTCTTTTTAGCAAAATAAGATGAAACACTGTTGTAAAAATAGTTTTGAAAACGAAGTTTCCTTCGACAGTAAATAATCTGTTAGACAACAGTTTCATGAATTAATGCCATAACGAACCAACAAAACGACTATACGACGGTCGGTACAACCCAATTAAAAACAACTTACTCACCACACTTCAGCACTAAAAACAAATAAAATTGACAAGAAATTGACAAAAAACAAATTCAACAAAAGTAAAGTTTCGCGCCACATACTTATACGCAGTACGCACTATCCGCCATGTATAAAATCCAGGCAAATAAAATGTATTACGCGCCTGTCACGATTTCATGCCGCTAAAATCATTCTTAATTTAGAATCATTGCAATAAATCCTGCCAAATAAAATAAATTACTCGCCAGTAACAGTTTTAAGGCGCTACATTCATTCATAATTTAGAATCTTTATAGGCACTATTACTTCATAAATGATCTTTCTCGCTTACACTTGCACGTTGCTCTGTCACAAGCCGGTATTCACAGAGTTATTTCGTGTATTATTTTCGCGTGCTAAAACGAGACGGAACGAGTAGCAGTAATAGGAGTCAGTTCATAGAAACGAAAGGGATAGATGCTCTGTATGAGATATTTTAGTATAAAGAAATAACCCGGTATTTTTCGGCTTGCAATTTGACAATTGCTATTTAAATTTTTTAAGGCGTTTAGTCAATTCAAACTATTCAAAGTGAGTGATAAATATAACAAACTAAAAATGTCGTTGGTCCATAGATTAGATTTTTCGTAAGGGAAGCCGATGGGAATTGGGTTATATGGACTCTTCGCCACTGGTCCCTATATGCCGGTTCAAAAAAGGACCAGCGAAATTTATCCAAATTATAAAGTAAGTTTAGTATAACCACAACAAACATATCCATTTAACTATATATTTTTCAACTGTGTTTGATTAAACTCATTTCTTTTTTCAGTTATTGGTCGCTTTATCCTTTTTGCAACTGGAAGCTACCAAAGGTTGGTGGGCGGTAGCTAAGGGACTTTAATGTCCAATTAAACACATTGTGTATGAAAATAGCTATGAATGTTAAAAATGTAAGTGAGTTGTATAAGTACCATATCATGTGGCATTCAACTCCCTCTGCCCCTTATGGCTTTGGATGAAGATATGGATAGACAGATGAATTGTTTATAAGTAACCCCATGGCTAATGATAATTACATGAATTTCACAATTAATCTCACACTAGAAGCCTTATCTTTTTATTCATCCTTATGTTTATTCATTTTACTCTAACATACTGCTATTTCACAACAAAATCGAATCAAAGGGCTGGTTGTGAAAACGTTTAGTAATCACGAGCTACTGTTATTGTAATACTATTTGTACGAGTGGGAGATCTACATTACACTATGCACTTATTTCAGATTCTTTGAAAGTTACATGTACATAGATGTCACTCATGCCGCTATAATAAGACCACATGATAATGAGGAACGTCATCATTCTCGAAATGTTCAAATATTGTAAGTATCCTGAATTTTCTTATATAGCTGAAGTAATAGTTTATTTAAAACATTACCATAAATAATACCTAAAAGTTATTTAAGATCAGTGATGCAGACTTGAATATATTATCAGTGGATGTTTCCTTTGGGAGAGCGACACATCATAGTTTTATTTGGAACCAGCATATCCTAAAACAACACATAATGGAGCTGATTGACCAAGGATTGATTCAACTCAGCATGTTCCTTATAGATTTAGAGATTCTTTTGTTTGTAACTATTAGTGACTATGGTAACGGCTTACCATAGTGTTAAAAAAAGAAATGCAATCTCAATATTATAGTATAATATAGAAGAGAAGTAACTGCCTACCAGCTGTTGTGTAGCATAGCAGACTACTCTCTTATCCCCATTGATTGAAAGGTGACCCTATCCAACAGTAGGATGATCATGAGTATAGTTAGTAGTATTGGTGAGGGCAGAGACAAGTCTCAAAAGTAATCAATTTGCGTCATACTTTTTTTTGTTTTTTTTAAAGAGCTAAACATATTAAATAATTTTTAGGTGACTCCGGTAATGCTCAAAGGGAGTGTATGATGTTGATGATTCCCATTGTAGATGCTGCTCCAGGATCTCCAGAGGAGAATTACACCAAGCTGCTCTGTGTGGCGCGCAATACAGTGGAAAGATTAATAGGTGTACTAAAAAATGGTGGCGATTCTTACTTGGACATCGTGTGTTACATTACCATACAAATATATAAAAATATGGCTGCCAAAATAATAATTTCATATTGTGTTTTGCACAATATTTGTAACAAGAATGATATTGAAAGGATGATATTGTACTCGATAAAACTCAAATATAACACGTTTATGCACTTTTTGGAAGACGTGAATAAATTCACCAACAAAACCTTGTAAAAATCACTATAGTTTTGCGGGTGGTATTTAAACTGGGTTGATTGGGTCTAGGTACCCATCCCAAGTATTTTTTCAGCAGTGTTCCTGAAGCTGGAACATAGAATTAAGATTTTCAAATGGTTCTAAACTGATGACGTTGCTGTATGGGCTAGATCCCTTTGTCTTTCCCCTCGGGGATAAAAAGAACCAAAAAAAAAAAAAACAATCGTAACGATCACAATTTACACAGTAGCGGTTTTGTACAAATTGGATTCGCAATCGCCTTGTATTAGTATTTTTATTGGTTTCAAGAGTAGACCTGCAGATCAACTACGGCAGCGACGTTACGCATCTACTAATGTATGAATTGACTGGTGACGGAAGCACACAAAGCACTATTGATTAAATGACACCGAGTCTATTAGGTACTCATTTTTACTACACAACTTGTAGTATTTCAAATAGAAGATGCATTTATTGTTACAAAATTACATAACATTTTATTGATTACGGCTTTAACTTCCCAATTTGTTTTATTTAACCGGATTCTTGTACTAGTAACGGTTCACTAAACATAGTTTTTTTTTATTATTAACTGTTTTATTGAAAGAAACATGACGATGCAGTTAATGTACTGTATGTATATCTTCACGTCAGGTCCCTCCTTACGGGGTAAGCAGAGAGTACCGAACGCCATAAGAAGCGGTTAATGTACTAAAAGCTAAAAAATAATTAGGTAAGTAACAAGTCATCACCCCAAACTCCTCATCAATATAGGGCATTGATCAGACTAAAATAAAATCGTGGGGTGTAGCGTAACCCGAGTAAATATGCAAACGATCATTCTGTGATGTCGCGCGAGAGACAGTTTTACTACACGCATTTCGCATAAGTCGTGTATTGAGAAGATTCCAAAGCATATAATGCATGACATGAGCGGTTGATTGTAGATAATAGAAATTCGACTCGCCCCACGGTTTTATTTTAGTCTAATCGATGCCCTAAATTAACGAGAGCGATGTGATGACCCTGCTACTTAACTTATTATTTTGTTAGCTTCTAATATATTAACATAACGTTATTCTACTAATCATTGATATCCATATAGAGCGTCGTAAAAAAAATGTAATCCGCCATTTTGCGGTGGCGGACATCTTAGATTTACAATGTTACTGAATACACATAATATTATTATCATCAGAACTGAAGGTGTGTACCACATTTCAGATCACTCGGTCAACAGGAAGGGGGTAAAATTTCAATTATTACAAGGCTTGTTAAATCACAAATATAAACAGTTAGAAACGAATTTATCCCAGAAACCAAATTGTGAAATTAGCGTTGGACATTTTGTGGATATATTGCAATTAATACGAGTAATTCGGTACCGGGATTTGGTCGAAATGACTTTTTTTTTAATATGAGGACTACTTATCGGTCGGTATGTTTACGAGCTCGGTGGCGCATTCGTAAATGACGTGACTTTGACACCAACGCTCGTGGGTTCGAGTCCCACACAGGACAAACATTTGTGTCCATGAACATGTCTGTTTGTTTTGGTCTGGATGTTTTAAAAGAGGTACGCATTTTTACGCATCAAAGCAGCCCGTCTGGGGAAGTACCTCCACCATACAGAAAACCGCAGCCAAATAACAACTCCCTAGAGGGTTGTTGTGTTCCTGCGTGTGAGTGAGGTCACCAGGAAGCTCCTAAGGATTTGCTGTGTTAACAGCAGCGAAGGCTTTGCGCGAGTGATACTTGTTGTATGTGTATTACAAGCATTCATAGGCTACGGTAACCGCTTTACATCAGGTGAGCCGGACGCTTTGTATGCCTTCCGTCGTTGTATAAAAAAATATGTTTCCCATATGTTAGAAAGTCATTAAGTTTCTTATGACTTCGTAAAATTCAAAATTCCGTTCAAGTCTTTCTGAACATTACCATTTCACTACATTAACAATAACATTGTTTTGTTGGTCGTGTGCGAAGAAGTATTGTAACTGTATGAGAGGAGGCGGTTTCTTGGCCAGATTCCACGAATGTTTAAATAAATTGAGTGGTACACCACCATTAACACTTCTGTGATCTTGATTATGAAATTTCTTCTATGTTAAGTAATATTTGTAAGATTTAAAACAATAAATCCAACGGTAACAGATACATAACTTTTAAATAAAAATTAGCAGCTATTTAAGAACTTCTCTCATCCCCGATTATCTTGAATCCCCGAATATCCTCGAATCTACGTGGTTCTAACCTAGCTCTAACTACGTGGTTGATACGTTGGTATTCTTCGATAAATCGGTTCTCTTAACGGTGGCCGCGTTTTCTTCGGTAGTTGAAGGCCACCGATGTCGTATTCAGATAAATATATTCACTACACACTTAGATGCGGTGCTTCCCTCCGAAAAGTATTTTGAAGACGGACAGACCAATGTAGTAAAAAACAGTGAACGAAACTGGCAAAGAACGTGCACTTTAAAATTGAAAACAATCATAGCCTTGAAATCTCAGTTACAGCAAAATATCACTTAGCGAATCAAGAATTCTGTATAGAACTTTAAGGCGTGAAACATATTCTAACTAAACACAACACGTGATTTTGGTAACGCAAATACATATCTATGATCATTCCCATTCTTTTGCCTCTTAGACCCCCTCTTTAGGCTAACAAAAGGAATGTAATATAAAAGGGAAATAGTTTATGATATTTTGTACCTGTCCTGTTAAATACATAGAATGGTTTAAGAGTTACAGTTACAACGCATTGTAAATAGCAGTTTTTAGACCCATAGGAAAGGAATTTTAGTGAGACATTTATAACCCAGTATTAAGGTACTTGCATATCTGTTGAAGTTTAGTAATTCTTGACTTTTATGATGAGTAAATTAATGTAGTTGAAATCTCAGTTACAGCAAAATATCACTTAGCGAATCAAGAATTCTGTGTAGAACTTTAAGGCGTGAAACATATTCTAACTAATCACAACACGTGATTTTCGTAACGCAAATACGTATCTATGATCATTCCCATTCTTTTGCCTCTTAGACCCCCTCTGTAGGCTAACAAAAGGAATGTAATATAAAAGGGAAATAGTTTATGATATTTTGTACCTGTCCTGTTAAATACATAGAATGGTTACAGTTACAACGCATTGTAAATAGCAGTTTTTAGTCCCATAGGAAAGGAATATTAGTGAGACCTTTATTAACCCAGTATTAAGGTACTTGCATATCTATTGAAGTTTAGTAATTCTCGACTTTTATGATGAGTAAATTTATGTAGTTCGAGTCCGAAGTGGTTTGTTGCCTACTTCGATAAGTTCATTTATAACAAACTTTTACGTTCATTTATCATGATAAGGTATTCTTAGACCCTGTCAAATATTATTGTAAGTCATTAATTACATATTTATTCACAAGACTCATTAAATTCTCTATTTTATATTGTAGACTATGAAGTGCAGTGTGTACTGCGATATTGTATTTTTTTATATATATGCTCAGCATAGTGTCTTCGCTTTGTCTGATGGTAAACGAAAGAGTAGCCCAAATCGCAACGGCAACTGACAAAAGACTACGCAATGTCATATCAGTTGACTCTGCCATGCTGGCCCGCAAGATGCTTCTTCACGCTTCGTTTGATAGATTCCATATTGTAGGAAGGAGGAAACAGATGTGCAGGCAAGTCGTTTCACATTTTAATGGTACGACAGAGATTGGAGTTACAGTGGAACAATGACATCGCAAGCCTGCACGTGTGGTTCCATGACGGAAGGGAGAGGGTAGGGGGATAAGGGAAAACAGTTCTTCAGAGCACTCATTTTTTTATAGAACTAAAATGGCTTATTTGTACAGTCGGCCTGATAGTAAACAACCTATTGACACTTGACAGTGGTATCACTGTCGACCTAATCGGCCACATCTAAGACGGCTCCTTTCTTAACCTAACGGGCAGGCAAAGCCGCGGGTAGACTCCAATATACGTATTAGTAATTAAAGTCATTTTAAAAGCTAATCAAATATTAGTAGTTACTTACGCAGTGCCATATATTCTTAAGTTGCAGAGGCATTCGCAGAAAGAAAAAAACACGGTTGTGCCTTCTGCTATAGCGTATTGTTCAGTGAAAGCCTACTTGATACTAATTTTAGTTAAGTATCCTGTTTATGCGAAACTCATTTGTCTAGTGTCAAAAAAAGTAGTTCTTTCTTATTTGGTCCAATACACACTTTCTGCACCAGGCCATCCGGTTTTTAAGAGTTCTAACGGAGTCCTGTTAGTAAGGATCCGCTGTCTGTCCGTTGGTCAGTCACAGCCAGTATCTATTGAACCATAATAGGTAGAGACTTGGAATTTTGACAACGTGTAGGTATTCCTATCTATCTTTACCTTTACGCCAAGTAGCAGAGAGAACCGAGAGGCCCATAGCCGCTGTAATTACTATAACAATATATATATAAGATATAAAATAAGATAGCGCCATACAGATTTTTTTTTGTGTTTTTTTGGCGCTTTTTCCACTAGGTTGTATGAATCCATTCGTCCGATCCGCACTTGGCAGGCTTTTAATATTACCTGTTTCTCATAAATCAGCAAAGGATATAGCTATTAATTGTGTATTGCATAAATTTGAAAGAGACCTGATAGACCGTTCAAATTCCTCTATTCCCATAACATCCCACCAAAAACACAGCACATGGGCTATTTCGGGAAAATGCAAGTTCCTTTCTGACGTAATACATATATGTACGCTACACATTTTAGCGTCTGCATTTTAGCCACTTCTCTTTTTAAATCTCATAAAATCATGAGTCATGATTAAAAAAAACAGCGATATGAAACAAATCAAGCGTTATTTACTTTGGGAATATTATACTAAACAAAATATTGTAATAGCTTCATATCCAGAAAAGGGATTAAGGCAGATTTTAGAATATATAAGAATTTATATTTGGACTTTCCCAAAACAGCCCTTGCGTATGACACTAAAACATTATTGTGAAATTATGCAATTTTATACAATTATGCTGCAGAGATATACTGTAGTTCTGTAGATACGGTGTGAAAACGCACAAACAAACACACTTCACATATATATATTTTAGATATTACTCCAATTATACTGTAAACGAGAAAGTAACTACTTAATAGGTTGCAGTAAGGTTTAGCAATTCTAGCATTATGTTTCTGCGAGTCAGTAGGGATACCAAGGATACGGAGATACGTATTGGCAGCGACTATGTCTACGCGCTGGAGACACACCTGTGTTGACGTCTGCTTATAATGCGGTAACCGCTTCACATCACGTGGATATGATAGTTCAACGTATTGTAAAATAAACAAATTCTTATCAATATTTGCTGTGGAAACTCTTAGTTGCTTTATGACTTAGGTGATGGCAGCTGTTGATAAGGAAACAGCTGTGAGAATGTGCAGTATGGGTTCTAGACATCGTTTGCTGTAGATTAAGAAATGGATACTACTCACTGAGCTATTGTTTTGATTTTCTATAGAATTTGGCGCATGCGGTTGTGGCGGTGGTTGTGGTGAGAAGTTGGCAGGTGGGAGTGGTGCTGGTGGCGGTGGGCCCTCGCTCTTGACGAGTGGTGGTTGTGGCGGCGCTGCTGGGCCGCCCTCTCCCTTCACGCCGGCCAGCGCGTCTCCGTTGGCGGCGAACTGCGCGGCCGCTGCCGCTGCTGCCGCCGCCGCGGGGAACGGGCCCGCCATACCCGTTCCCACCATGTGCTGGAATGCATACAGGTTAACATGTTAATACTTACTCTGTATACGGTCCTAATAAATTAATCGACAACATTGCATTGTATTTATTGCTAATATAGGGACCACAAAGAAGCAAAGAATTTTCGCGTGAAAAATTAGTTACAAAACCAGATTAAATTTATATTAACAGAGAAGTAAACCTAACCTGCTCTCTTACGCAAAAGTCGCCTATTATAAACGAAATTTTAAAGAGATGACTGTTTTATCAGATTTATATTATATAGATTAGGTGCGCGCGTCTAAAAAATTTTATTCCACAATACTCAATATCTAAATAATATTAAATCTATTAAACTTTGCCTATTAATACAAGTACTGCTAAAAATTTGCCTATCTATCTTTATCATATGTCCTATATGAACTAATACGAATGTTAGCGTTAGTCAGAGATATGTAAGGAATAAGATAACATCAAATAAATTTGTTGCATATTCTTTTATCGACTTGAGAAAGCGTCTGTGAAAGCCTAGTCCCAAGAATAAAGAATTTGAAACATTTTAAATCGTCATCAAAAAGATGAGCGTCGCACACTATTCACAATCTTGAAAAACCAAGTGCTTTAACGTGAGCATTGGAAATATATCAAAATAGCCTAAGTGAACTAGTTAGTCTACTCATCATATCTCTTTACTGTTTCATAAATTGTTATTATTGTTGGAATGTGGGTCTCACTACAATCGGAAATATTTTAAGAGAAATTGTCACAGGCCAGTGTTTTCAAGTCGTCTTTGTTTTGTGCTGTTTGATACCGTATTCCATGTCCGGAGTAGCAAATTTACTAGAAAAATATCGTAGCCGCCGCAGCAGTTTTCACGTGAAATTTCCCTCTCTCATCATTTTCGAGGTATTTATGTGAATTGAAAAAGAGGAGAGAGGTAGGGCCAATCGAAGTAAACATTCATAGGTTAAGCTAACCACTTCCCATGAGGTGTGATCATATGCTCATATCAGCAATACGAAGTGCAACTTCGATTGGCTTGTTCATACACTAATATGATATACTATAAGCTATGTATTATAAGATCGTCAGGAAGTACATATTATAATATGGGTTTATACAAGCTCAGCTATAGGTAATAATCAATTCTCTGAGCTCGTCTAAACCTTACATTGAGGGGTACATATTGACACTTGAACTTTGGTACCGTACTTACGCCACACGCAATAGGAACCGAATTTGGTATCAACGCGGTATCAGCTGTACAAGCATTGCTTAGTTTGGACAAGACAGCGTTGCTATAATGTCCCGGAATATATATTTAAATTGTCAATATAGTGCATTGTCAACACAACAGCAATAATATCAAGAATTTAGGGTAAATTTTAGATCGGGGACGTCGTCGGTACCCGAGTAACTGTCGCAATAAATACACCCGATTATAGTTGACGTTAGTGGGTTGCGGATCGAAATATTGACGGTGAGAGGTGGTTGCCAAAACACGAATCGTTACCACACTGTTGCCTATAATCAGGCGGTGGGCTCAGATTTTGTTACCCACCGAGTCCGGTGGTGGAGTGGTTAGCAATGCTACTTTAACATCTAGGCTCGTAGGTTCGATTACCACATATGACAAATATGTATTGAAAATATTACGTAGTATCTCAATCCATCGCTAACGGTCGAGGGGTAAAGTAGAATGAGCAGCTCTTATAGCTAATTCGCGAATCAACAACGGCTTATTGGTTAAAATATTCAGTCGGACAGTAGGTTCGAATCGCAGGCGTTTCTGTGAGGGCGAGGTACCTTCATGCGCAGTCTAGTGGTTGATTGGTTGGTGTATGTGCATAAACATGTCTGTTCGTTTTGGCCGTTGTTTTTAAGAGAGGTTGCGTAGGTACACCAAAGCAGTACGACTATGCAAGTACCGCCACCTCATAGAAAATCGCAGCTAAATACCATCTAAAGTTGTTTTTTTCCTGTGAATAAGTGGGGTGGTTACCAATATATAAGCTCCTAAGTTGGTGCTGAAGTGCGCCAACGCGTTATTTCCTGTATGGCAAGCGTTCATAGGCTATGGGTACCACTTTACATCAGATGAGTAGTATGCTTGTATAAAACTTTGTATAAAAAAATCTAAGTACCTTCACATAGTGCGATAAAACTTTAGACAGGAAGTATTCGTTTATTACATAAAAAAATGCATGAATATAGCAATTCGCGCAAATGGCATTTTTTAGTAAACCACTAAGATTGCAAATAGGCATACAACCTGCATGATATAAACAGTTACGATCTGTTATAGTTATGATCTGGAACATGACGGTTGACTGAACTGTTTCCAACAGCTTCATCATTGCGAAAATCTGACGAATATAAAGCACTTTGAATTCACAAACGCATACATATTAACGTCGATTTGGTGCCTTGGCCGAAGGCGGCAGTCAACTCGATATAAACTACGCTTCGACCGGATTACCTTCGACACTATAAGTCGTTTGCCGAAGGCGGCAGGCCACCCGGCGTAGACGGACCATGCTTACGGAACAAGGATTTAAAGCCTATTATCATTGCTGCTACTAGAGAGGCGATTTAGGCTGTGCGTTGTCTATTAGACAGTCAGTTACCGTATTGTTTTATAACGCAGCCCCAGCCACCAACGCAGGTATATGCACGCATGACTGCCCGCAGCTCCTTTCGCTAGGAGGCCATGAAAATATCCTACATATCCTTCCAAATCTCAGTGGCTCACTCTTGAATGACGCGACTTTAACACGCTCGTGGGTTCGATTCCCATAAGACAAGCATTTGTGTGCATGAACATGTCTGTTGGTCTTGGTCTGGATGTTTTAAGAGAGGTAGGACGTTGAGTGTTATAAAAACATTAAAAATATATGTATTTTTCAATATATATAATTGGCAGAAATAGATTTAGGATAAGAGCGGAAAATTAATTTATCTTAAGTTACATTAACGTTTCCTCTCTGCCTACTCTGCAAGGGGCCTGGTGTGAAGATATACATATATACATACATTAACATCCTTTTCTTTGTAATCGATCAATAAAATTTCTTCACAATTCCAAAGCATTGTCATTATCTCAACCGCTGTCTATGTATGGGATTTTCATGTTTTTCGAGATACACAGGGCAATATTCGGTGCAAAGGCGTTAATCAGCCGTCTCGGATAATGGGCGTTTCCTTCCAATTGATTCTCAAAGACGATGCCACTTGAAAAATCATGGTATTTTACTAGGGTAATGGCCGTCATGAATATAACACGTCTCGTTATGTTTTTTGAAAAGATTTTCCTTACTTTGTGAGGATATTAATCACGGGGGATAATTTGATTTGATCCATTTTCAGAGTCCAATTACGAATTGGCTTGTTTGAGGGGATAAACCTTATGAACGAATAAATCTAATAACATTTTTTTTTCTATATGCTCCAGAGAATTCCGAATTAACGTGATGTAAAATAATTAAATTACCATAGCCCTACTTCTTAAATACGCGAACTTTTGGGACTCCTTCCGTACCTACTTGCTAAACAGAAAAATATTGTAGAATATTTTTACGGTGAACGTTTTTAACATGTCATTTAAAAGGCCTCTGTCGAAATAAGGTCCAAATCTGATTGCAGCGTTTTCAATTTTGCCGCATTGCTAGTTTTGTATTACCCTGAACGAGATTTGGCGTAAAGATGTATGTTTTCTATTTTGTTGCGAATTTTGTTGCAGTTTTAGTTAAGTTTTGGCATCGATTAACTACTATTATTTCTTCTCATATTGAAATGGAAAAAACCGCACTTTCCACTTATGTTCTGTTCATGTTCACAAACAATGTTTCATTTATAATCTCTTCAAAAAATATATTACTCTGATATTTATTACATATAGTATGACAAAGCAGATATACAATTCAAAAGTGGAAGGATGCAGAAGCCGAGGAAAACCAAGACTAACCTACCATGACCAAATTGGTCGTGTGTTATCAGAAGGTGATGTCAGAAGTGCTAGGAACCGGCGAGCGTGCATGAAAGGAGTTATGAATGTTAAAGAAGCGAGTGAGGTGTATAAGGGCTGCGTCTTATGGCGCTCGGTATTCTCTGCCTACACCGCAAGGGTCCTGTGCAGGCTTTTTTTTGCCTCGTTTCCCCAACGATATCAACCGAAACGTATTTCTTTTCTCTCTGTTCACTCACGCTAAAACGATTGCTAAGAGTTTAATTAAACTTGCGACCCTACCCAGCTTCGCCCGGGTGCAATTTAATGATGAAGCAAATGAGAAATACGCTTAGCAAAAAATATATACCTACGTTTATCTTATAGTATGTTTGTACGTCAGTCACTTCATTTAGAAGTATTTTTAATTAGTATTTATTCTAAAGAAATAAACCTCGCACTTAAATCAAGTCAATATTTGCAATACACCAAATTGATGCATTTCATAGTTTAGAATGCACTCAAGACATGTACCACTGACACATTTCTTTAAATTCAATTCCTTGATCTTACACACATGTGCAATTGCTTTGATTTATATGTATTAATCAGAAATGTACTCAATCATTCTGTTTATCCAATCATGACTGACATTACTGAAATGCTATTTCTAAGTATGAAGTCACATATATTTATTTGATAACGAAATAAACCTTTTTTGTAAAAAAAAAAACATTTATTAATTTATTCGGAAAACATACAGCTAACAAATAAAAATATTACGCTACTAAGTGAACTACAAATAGCCATTTCATAGTTTTCCCATAGGCAGTGGCGTGCAGAGATTTTTGACAGGGTAGGCAGAATTTTTTTAAAGCTATTTACTTACCAAAAAATACAGAATGTTTATTTTGGTTACCCAGTCTTGTGGAAATGATGATGTATGTGATCACTTGTTTTTTTTTTCACCGAAAGATAGTTTTGAAAACGCATCATTTTTTATTTTCTCTACACACACCACATGAACAACTTTCGCAGTGAATATCATCCATATTTATCAACTTTAAAATCTTATTTCGTCTGCTACCAGTCAATCGATTCCAAACAAAAACAATGGCGGCCGTTTTAAAATCAAAATAAAATTTAACATCAATTTTATACGAAAAAAAGAAATGGCAATATCTTTCACTATAATTATATGCAGCAAGCTACTTTTTAAAATAGTTACGTAGCAATGCTCGCGGCACTTCGGTAATTTACGTTATAGTTCAGCTGAAAAGACATTGTCTATACAGGAATGCACACTACAGTATTTGTATTAACAACACGGCACACATACGTAAATTTAGACAGAAATAGTTTGTGTCTCTGCCGTTAAAAGCTGCCAATGCGGCGCTTGTGTAGTGTAGCGCTTAGCTGCGATTTGAATATGACTAGCGATGATTTTAATAACTTGCACCGATAGATGGAGCTGTTTTTAATTTTTTGTTTTTGATACGAAATATTAGTTAAAAACTATGTTTAAGAATTAAACATCGGTTGGTATTTATCAAATTGATAGGGTAGGCAATGTCTTTTTGCCTATATGGAGTGCACGCCACTGCCCATATGTATAGGTAGTTAGCAAATATATAAGACATTAGAGTCAGTAACTATATTTCGGAGTTTGTCAGTTCTATATATATATATATATATGTAACATGTGTGATTTCTAGTTAACTCCGAAAACTAGAAATCACACATGTTACACACTTCTAATAAAAAGGAGAGACATAATTTTACGAAAAATATACTATTTAATGACTGTGTACTATGTACTCGTAATATAAAAAGTACTTACATTCTTATTTTATAAAATTCTTATTTTATAAAAAAAAAGACAATATGTGTAGATTAATAATTTTTCACTGTCAGCGCGATTTCATATTAGGAGCCTTAACAACAAAGCAATTTTCACAAGTAACACATACTCTCTTTTTATGAGAGAAAAACCCGACGCCCGTGACGGGTACAAAATTAAGTTGCGACTGAAATCTAATGGAGGCCTCATTTCAGAATTCGATATCGTCGAAAAATTGGTGAAGCCGGAGGGTATCGGACTTAACGAACGGATCAATTTTCAACAGTTCATTTATCTAAAATATTTATCAAATATATATGGGGCTGGATTTTGCTCGCGACTTTTATCCGCGCAGAACCCGTTATTTCGATAATATGCTATCTTTCTCCATGTTACCTCTGAATCAATATTAACCATAACGATCAGTTCATACAGTCAGACAGTAAGATAAAGTTAAGATCACAGATATTATTTTTATTAAAATTTTAAAATATGAGTTTCAATATATCAATTTATTAAAAAATCAGTTTTCTAATATCTAACAAGTTATATATCAAGATACTCGTATAAAACGGAATTTTCGAGTTATCACTTTGTATGTTTGTGCGTTAGTCTCTCACAGGCATTTATCCCAGAAAGTGTAAGGTATAAAACGAAAATTGGTCTAGTTGCGTAAAGGACAGACTTCCACATAAACCAGTATTAATCTCTCAAAATTTAAATAAATCGCGTAAGGCTCGTCTTGAATTACAAATTAAAACCAGTTGATATCCTTGTTGGTTTTTAATTCCGGGCAACAAAACCTACATATTTCTAGATTCTGGTAACAAAATTTGCTCATCATTGCATTAAGTGCTGATTAAAATAAACATGAAAAAGTACGTCTCCATAAAGATAAAGTTAGCTATTGAATCAAACAGAGCAAATAGCCATACAGTAGTCGTCCGGAAACGAGAAAATTAGGAAGTGGTTATTGAACACAATTGCGTATTGTGTGGATGTCTCTCCAGTCCCCCCACTCGCGCCGGTCTCGCGGTGTGTGCTACTAGGAATATACATTACAAATTATGTAGGAAGGACGCTTCATAGCCGCCGACTGTAGAAGTATCTCCTTACAGAACACCGCAACCAAATCGACTGTGGTAGTACCTCCAAGATTGCAGCTAAATAACAACTACCTTGAGCGTTATAGTGTTTCGGCGGGTGAGTAAGGTCACCAGTAAGCTCCCGAGTTGTTGTATTAGCAATGGGGTGGCAACGTGCGAACGATGCTACTAACAAGTGTTCATAGGCCAAGGTCAATTACTTTACATCAGGTGGGTCATATGCTTGTAGGTATGCCTTGTAAGTAACATAATTCAAAGAGTTCCTATATTCGTTTGTGTACGTATTTTTTATATTCATTCGCAAATATCTCGGCTATTTTTTGAAGGCTATTAAAAATAATATCTACCGTGAAAATATTGAATCTAGACAGGAAAATAATAAATTAAATGTATTTAATAGTTCTAAATCTCCTCGCGTGCGTGCCTACGAAATCGCGGGAATTTTCTATACGTATTTTCTATGTTCTAAGGAATGTCAAAGCGACGTAAAAAAATCCAATCTCTTGCAGAGATTTGAAAGGGGTCTTTACAGGTTCACTAGTGCTAGTCAAGTAAAAAATATAATTTCGCTAAATACAGAAACTGTTCAAAAAAGGAATATTATTAAAACTAAAAAACACGATGAATATCTGAATTTTTTTCCTTCAAATTATGTTTCATTGCGTTTATAGATAATGAAAACAATATTAAACAATCATAAAATTCCTTTGTTTTATTAATTATGAGCCTATTTAGTGTAGGTAAAAAACATTAGTACAGTCATATAAAGCAACGTGTACGCGCATTTTACAAGTTGCGTAACTTAGCGGCGTATAAACAATTGCTTTTCGCGAAGGGTCCTATGTTGCCGTCTTAACTTTGGGAGGTGAAAATGATTTCATAGTTTAAGTTAGGTAGGTACACCGCATGTAAATAACTTGGTACGGCTTAGTCTTGTTTGTTTCTAGCAGCCATACCGCGGAGATAGTGGGATTAGGGTGGCTTTCGGCCGGCATCCGCAAGATTACCCTCAAGCTAGCCTACGTTATTGAATAATACGTATATACAGATCATCTTCGCAGTTTATCAGCTCGAAACAGGTGTTAGATACTTCACTAAAGTAAATTTTACACTACAATATAAATTAAATAAGAATACTAGGTATTGCTCGCGGTTACGTTCGCGTGGGATTCCAATATGCTGCGGTCTTATTACTCTCCAGCCTTACGTATCTCAATACAAAAATCCCATCGAATCGTCATTGCTCCATCATAGATAGTACTCCCACGAGACAGCACATGGTTCTTCAAGAAGTGGGAAAGAACGAAGAAATCTTAACACTACGGTAAGTGCTTATGATTAGACAAGCCGCACGCTTGTTTGCCATTTTAGAAAAAAAAATTGAAACCTGAAAGGCCCAGAGAGCTATTCTTTCACTCCAATCCCTAAAGTGGAGAAAGAATGGTTGTGATTTTTGAAATTAGAAATCTAAAATGGTATATAGACTAATGGTTGGGAATAAAAGTTTCCAGTATCACTCTTTTATGGAAATTTATACTTTAGGGCATGAAAGTTTGTGATTGCAACTGCGAATGTTGCTTTGTATGCTTATATGATTTAATATAAAATTTTTGTGAAGAACTTTTTCAAAATATAAACCATTTGAGAAGAATCAGAGGCTTCATAAGAGTTAGCGCGAAAAAAATGTTGACCGTTTGTTTAACCGAGGCGTCTCGTGTAGGTAAATCGTCGATCAATTTTTTCGAGTCGATTTATAGTGATCTATCTATATGTATAAAATCTATATATACCCACGGCGTAATCTTTGAATCTATAATAGATTACAGGCAATATTCCTTTCGTTCTCTCCTGATGTCGTAAAAAGTGGTTTTTGGAAATAATCAAGGAACGCGTACCAAGTCGTAGGAGTCCTATATAGTCATTAATAAAAGGTAACTGGGCGTTTTTTTGTGTATAACCGGATTTTTTCAGGAATCTACTTGGTAAACATAAAAAACAAAACTTTATTTAAATACAAAATTTTATCTAGTTCGTTAGGACTGTTTCCGAGATGCACAAAATATATTTAATAAAAGAGTTTAAAAATGACGGAATTTAGAGTCGGATAGTTTATAAAATTAATATTACATTAATTCATTACATTCGGTCAAATCCCAATATTTGCAAAAGCAACACGAAAGTGGAGAACAAATGACATTGGTATAATGATAAAATTTGAGTAAATGATTGAGTTTAATCATTTACTCATATTTAACACCAAAAAGGAAAATAACACAGCGACAATCGCAAATATTGTTTTTGTGTAGAACACATAAACTTCGTTGATAAAGCATGTCATCTACTACTTATGACAAGGATACAGCGTACGACAATGTAATAATGTTCTGGTTCTTCAGAGTCAGGCAGCATTCACGAATATCATAAAGGCCTGCCGTGAGCAAAAAAAAAGAAAACATAATATCTTTACGATTTTTCCAGATATAATATAAATTTATATTTTTTCCCTGAATAGCACAATTTCGCTCTCATTGTGCTTGATTTACAATAGGTCGATCCGTGAAAAAACGTCTCTGGATTCCTTTTGACGACGGGCGGGCCAACACTAATACCGATACAGTCAATAGTAGTGGGCGGAGGGTTTTGTTGAAGACGTTATTAATCACAGCCGGAGGTGGGTCGGTCGACTCCTTTGCCATTCTCATTGCTCCTGAGGGCCCTGAGTGCTATTCTTTCCTTTCAAGCCCACGGACTTAACCCAAGGATAAACGACACCGGCTAGATTACGTTTTACGATACGGAGTACTTCGGAAAACACGTTGGTTACAACACTAAACGTTCTTCTTAAACTAGACGGTAAATCGTATTCCACGAATTCAATATATTTGTCGAAGATTTGACCTAATTTATTCGACATGCGTGAACACGGATAACGGAAGTCCCTGGGACGGGAAACTGAGCCCGGATATTAATGTACAATGTACAAAATAAGAAAAAAAATATTCAAAATTACAAAAGGAAATTAAAAGCAACTGTCTTAATAAACTGATATTAACATTGTCAAAGCCAGCTATAAAAGTGCAGAAAATGTAATAACTTCCCAAATATTAAAAGGAACGTAAAGACGGTAATATCTTATAGGGGACGATAACGATCTTCAACTACATCATTATACGCCTACTGGGGCGATAATATCGTGTATGTTTCCATGTATATTTAGAAAGAGGCCGCCGTACACAGGTGCTTGTGGCGAGTCAAGTAAGATGGAGGACCGTGCCCTCTCCGCAGCTAACAAACTGGGAACTATTCGCTTTTGAGTTCTAGTTTGTCCAACCGCGAAAATTGGACGATTTACTACATGTGCCGTGGCTCCACGCGCCACCCTTCCCGTCTTGTTGCTATTTATGGCACCACAACGAAACAATAGTCATGACATTCGTGACTCACAATTTAACAGTGCGAACATGGGCTAGGACGCATTAGAATATTATAAGTGCTTACATATTCCAGTCACAAATAGTAGGGACGAAAATTTTATTCAAATCAATTCCAAGTTACTAAACTAATAATTTTATACGGCACGAGATGAGAGCCAGCAGCGGAAGCGATCGATATGTAGGCAACACAGTCACAAGAAATAAAAAACATTAATGTAGAATATTAATATTATTGCAGCTGTAATTTAATTACCTAATTCTTTTCCATTAAAAGATAGAAGAAGAAATGAAAATAAGAAAATCCTAATGACAGTGACTTTTACTAGGCAGGTTTGGAGGGACACGAAATAAATCATATTCAAATGCCTATATTTTAAAGGGCGCATTTACCGATTGACACTGGACCCATTTTCACCGCATCACAAAAGAAATGAAACGACGCTGCCGTCAATTACCTTTTGAAAATTTCCAAGTTAAATAATCTATCAGAATGAAGAAATATGGTTCCGTGTTTAGTAGTACCTATAGTGTTCTACGTTATGTATCTTTTAACAGCACAATTGTCAGTAGTGTGATTTCAGTAAGTGCTCGCTTTTAGTGACTTATTAATAATTACTACGTTCCATCAAGGCTACACCGAAAAAAGGCCCCGTGTAAATATAGCTACAATTCGATTGTAAATAACTTACCTATACTTTACATTTTTCATAGCCTTAGTGGCACAAACAAACATACGGCCCGTCTGATGAGTTACTGTAACCTTGCTACGTTAGGAGTGTCACTCGTGCGTTGCCGACCCTAAAACCGGCGAGCGTACATGAAAAGAGCTTTGAATGTTACAGAAGCGAGTGAAGTATGTAAGGACCGCGTTTTATGGCCCTCGGTTTTATCTGCCCACCCCGCAAGGGGCCTGGCGTGAAGATATATATACATGTAATATAATTTACACTAGTATCTATTACGTTGGAAGATTGGTGTGTCATATACACTGTGGACCCTAATGGAACCAACGAGAATGGAAGCACTGTTTAAGTTTCTGTAAAGGTTTCAGTTGTCTGTGCAGCACGCAAGCCTCTGTCACCGAGGAAATATCACTACGGGAAAAAACTACCTTGTTACGAAAATAAGAAATACATTACATGGTAATTACTAAGTTGTGGTATAAATTAGTGTGTAGATTTCGATGTCTCGAACGGAACTTTTGTTTGAGGTTTTTTGTAATGGTATCTGATGTCTGCGCCGCACGCTGTCGCGCAAATGTAACCAAAGTGGAAAAGCTAGTCGCCGGATAAAACATTTTTTTTATACTACTCTACCTGATGTAAAGTGGCTACAGTAACCCACGAATGCTTGCAATACATTAAGTATCGCTCGCGCCATGTCACCTCTGCTTTATGAATAAGAGTGAATGATCACTCGCAGAAACACAACAACCCTCCAGGAAGTTGTTATTATTTGTCTGCGGTTTTCTGTGAGGTGGTACTTCCTCAGACGGGCTGCTTTTGTTAAAACACCCAGATAGACAGACATGTTCAAAACTATCTTGTTACGAAAATAAGAAATATATTACACTGGTAATTATTACGTTGTAGTGTAGATTATTGGTGTAAATGACCATTAGCATGTGGTGCGCCGCAAGGCAGTCATATCCGGGCGTCGCGTAAACAAACCCGACTTTTTATAGAGCACGCCTGCGATTCGTCTCGAGACCAGCGCTATCCACTCTGGTTAGTCTCTTTTACACCAAAACTATGGGTCTACAGTTTATATTAACTCCCTGTACAGTAAACAAATCGAACATATGTTTACTAAATATGAGCTATTTTAAATATAACTGTTAAATATTTGATAGCGGCTACTTGGGAATAGCGGAAAATCGTTGTGGTGAATGAAACTACAAACAAAAATAAATTATAATTGACTTTAACTAATTCTCAATTTACATGATATTACCTACTTATGTTTGGAGAAGTCGAAAGGAGCATTGTATGCATTAGTAAAGACCGCGAAAGTCAAGTAACGTCAACCGCGGGCTGTAATAGGATCGATTTAACAATCCAAAAAGTCGGGGGGCCGTGGACAACGCTCACTTCTGTATAGAAACAGCAAAGATTATTCTAGTAGGATGCTCTAAATTATTTTAATTGAAACGCTGCCAGGATTCCATTAGAAAAATGGATAAAAATCAGAGATATTCGATAACGAGTTGATTGTGCAATGTTGTACCTATTCAGAGAAATTGTTTGATATGGTGTCCAACGTTGTCTTCTGTACGTCAAAGAAGACAGGGAATTCATCCTCGTATTAAAATCACAATGGCCGCGTATTTGAGTGATTTACTTCCGAGAACCGTTACGTTGTAGAATGGACTCATTGCCGAGGTTTTCCCAAGAGATTAAAAGCGTTCATGGTGTTATTTAAAAGGCCCTAAAGTGACTTCTACATAGTCGGCAACGTGTGACTGATGGCCTCGGCGTTTCAAGTGTTAATAGGCTAAGGTAACGGCATCCCATCAGCCGTACGAGAAAATGGCAAAGTATTATATTTAGATTAGTTGTATTCATTAATTCTCTTCACTTCATGTGTAATCAGAAAACGGAAGATTTTTACACATCTATCTATCTATTTATAACTTCACGCCAAATCCCTTGCGGGGTAAGCAGAGAGCACCGAGCGCCACGTGACTCGATCTTTACATATACCTCGCTCGCTTCTTTAACATCCATTGCTCTTGCCATGCACGCTCGCCGGTTTCTAGGGCTCCTGACATCATCTTCTAACAGAACAGGCTAAGACTTGCCTACCACGATCAAATTGGTCGAATTTCATCGTGGTAGGTAAGTCTTAGCCTTCCTCGGCTCCTACACCCTTCCACTTTTGCAATGTATATCTGCTTCATTATTTGCTTTCATCATGCATTATTTCTACATGTTCGAAACAACGGATAATGCGTCTTCTTATTTTAACAACGACGCTCTCTTTCAAACCAAGTCTGTTTCTAACATCATCATTGCGAATACGATCTACAAGCGTTACGCTACAAATTTTACGCAACGCACGCATTTTGACCGCGTTTATTCTACTTTCATGCTCTCTCTGCCATACCCAGCTCTCGCAAGCAACGTCGACCGCAGCCTGTCTATGGATGGGTTTATCTATCTCGAGATTCTTCGTGCTCGGAGGGCACGTTAAGCCGTCGGTCCTGGCTGTTGTCGATAGATGACAGTCGTTAAGCTAAGTCGGTGGACCTCAGGCGGCTTGAAAACACTGGCCTCCGCCAATCCGCATTTAAGCAGCGTGGTGGAGTATGCTCTAAACACCTTCGGCTGAAGGGAGACCCGTATCCCTACAGTGGGATGAGTAAGGGTTTGGTGTAGTATGTAGTATCAAATTCTTTGTCAAGATCCATAAAACCGCAGAACACCTTCTGGTCTATGGCCAGATGCTTCTCGACGATATTGTGGAATGAGAAAACTAGAACCGTACATCCCCTTTCAGTTCGGAATCCTCCCTATGCCTCCCACAGGATTTCACCCTCATTCTCCTTTCAATCACCTTTCCATATACTTTTGCTGCTAAGCTGATCAAACTGATGGCTCTATAGTTGGCGCAGTTCATGCATGACCCCTTGCTCTATACAACGTTGATTGCGCATGTCCAATCCATTGGGACCCTTCCAGTTCTCCAGTATAGATTGCATAAGAATATATATATATATAGATACACTAGAAGGCGTCCCGGACGTAAGTGTCACCTAGTTTGATGATCTCAGCTGTTTTATCATGTATGAGGTATAAGAAAGAAGAAAGTGATCATACCAGGATTGACTAACCCAGTCATTTTTTCTGAAAGCTTTATGGGAACAAGTAAGAAGTCTAGAAAATCTTCTAATTATTCATAAAATAAACTTTTTCGAAAGACAATTCCGTACATGATTTCTAGTGTTGATAAAAAATATTTTTTATGAACGCGTTACTAAAAGTGTGAACAAGTACAAAAATGATATTATAAACTATAGCAAACTACGAGTATAATACTATATATCGCCGCAACGTCCCAAGTAGGCAGAGAGCTGAGCGCCATAAGTCTTTGTATATCTCACACGCTACTTTACATTCATAGCTCTTTTCTGCAAACTGGCTAGTTCCTAGGATTCCTGATATCGTCTTTTGATAAAACATGTTCCATTCCAATTCGGTCGTCGTAGGTAAGTCTTAGTCTTCCTCAGTTCCTAAATCCTTCCATATTCGCATTGTATGTCTGTTTCGTCATTCTCTCGATATTAATAACAAAGACAACGAATTGAAATCACGTGAAACAGATAGTTACTGCTGGTATGTTTCATTCTGGCCTGTTACAATCAGGTAATATTATCCAGAACAATTAAATGTAATTGAACGCAAGAGGAGCAATACGGGCGTCGTCCGTAGGAACGGCGGTGGGTCATTGAATAGATGCGTCACCCGGCGCGGCGGGGATGGCATCTGCTACGAAAATTATGGCAATGCCATATCCTTACTCCGTGCTTTAATTTACCAAACGCAATTGAAACTTAGATCTAAATAACCAATTGAGTCACGCTACAAGAAAATATTAATTCATTTATTACTGAAAGAAAATCATTAATATAAAAATACATAGGAAAAACAGTTCACAACCATTTTCTCCCGTCTGTGAACAGATTTTCTTTTGTTTTAGTAGACATTGACGAGCTTAAGTGTTATAAATAGGTGAAAAAAAATCAGAAAAAATATTTTTTTTTCGCCACCGACATACAATATATATACAACTAGCTGGACCACGTGACTTCGTCCGTGCGTAACGCGGGTATCCCGTAGCAACCGCTTTTGTTTACTTTATTTATTTTTCCTCGGGTTCTAAGGGTCGTATCGTGATGTTAAATGGCCTATAACCTTCCTCAAGAATTACCCTATCAAATGCAAAAATATTTTTTCAAATCCGACTGGTAGTTCCGGAGCAGCGCGTACAAATAATCAAACAAACAAACTCTTCCGCTTTATATATTAGTATAGATGTGCAATATTTGTACACTATACATGGTATGTAATATATGTATGGTCAGATGTACAATGAAATAATGTATAAGAGTAGAAAAATGTTAGAAACATACAAATTTATCGTTTTCCTCAAATATTCAGTAATACCCCTAATTGCGGTAATTTCAACCACCAGGCGAACACTCTATTGAAAAAACGTAATTGAAAATATTATCAAATAAAATAAATAAGAAAGTTTACGAAAAAAATTGTTAACAAAGCAAATCTTCCATGAAATGTTCATTCATATTACAATAGCAAGTCTGTTGGCATATGTATCTCATGTATGTATTTGGTATGTAATATAGTTTGAATACAGAGAAAGTAAGTCATAACTGCGTGTGTGGAGCCGGCTACCTCCGGTATTATACTCATAAATCTTTTGTGATTCTTCCAATCTTAATTGAGATTTCACCAACAATTCTTAAGGTATACTTTTTCATTAAGCGTTGTTATACTAACCAGAGCAGTCGAAAACAGCCGCGTAATGAGAAAAGTTGAAGAATGGATCGAGCATTCCCCTGAGGGTATATATTTATCTATATAAATATATACACACCAATGTAAGTCGACCTTGAGAAAAATAAATCCGGTATTTTGTTTAACAACTGAGGGTATCTTCTGTAGTCGCAAAAACCAAAAAAGATCAATCTGGTTAATCGAATAGTCGTGTACAGGTAGGGAGGGATACAATACGTTATGTTATGATCTAAGAACGTTTAAACAAAAAATGTACTCAACGCTATTGAAAATGAAACATGAAACCATTACAGAATTATAATATAAATAAATATGACTTACGAGCATAATACCTAATTATTTATCATAATTAGGTATTGTGCTCGAAGAAAAACGTCAGTAAAATTAGTTTTTAAGAAATCGATCTGATATTCGTCATATCTATGTAGGACCCTGTCGAATTCCACATTAATACAAATTCGTTAAATCGATCGGTTTCCGGGATATCGATGTAATCATTACTTTCGAAAATCTATATTAAGAACTTGTCTACAATACATTAACTTTTATCGCTGAAATAAAATAATAAAAACATATAAAGCTGGTTCGTGAAGCTTTAATAGAGTACACATCTGCACTACGGGGTACGAGTTGGTGTAATTCAAGTTACAATATTAGAAATACATAAAATATATTCTACATGAAATCGACGTTACGAGTAATATCGATTACATGTGTATATTAAACAGGTACAGTTTTTTTATAATACCGAGGCCTATGTATGAACACTTAGTATTCCAAAATTTCACATCAAAAACATCTTATGGACAAATACTACAATATTTAGTTCACATTAGATCTAAAAATAGCAATATTATTAAATGCTTACGTACTTACTTTAAATTTTAAAACTTGAAGTAAGTACTTAGTATTCCGTTTATGTGGTTCTGAATCTCCGGAAATCAGAACTCAACTGCATGAAAGCGTGCATTCGTGTTGGACAGCGGAAAAGAAAATATGGGAGTGGTCCATAGAATAGAAGGTAGCGAATGGAATATTAGAAGAGGGCCACACTTGATTCCGAATACAGCTCGAGCGATCCTGATTCGTAACAAGGCAAGGGCTAGTGAGGAACATATTACTGCTAGTTATTTTAGTGGTGCGCATATTTTACGACCACCAAGCCAACTTGCGAAAGAGTTGAACGAGTTCAACAAACTCCTATATTTAGCATGTTTGTATATCTCGATCGAGCCCAAGCTTTTGCCGGAATCAAATACTGGATGAGATTGCGAAAGCGTATTTATTTGCCACTGACAAAGCATCAGAATATGTATTTTACGTAAAAGATACGAGGAAAGCAAGGAATTTGTAGGTGCACGTATAGTGACGTACATGTCAGTAAACCTGTCACATTGAGAAATGTCTACCACGGGAAAGATATATATTATTTTCTTTGTCTCTTCAGAAAACGCCAGTATCTTGGTTGATTTATTTCCCTTGTTTGTAAAGCGATAAGACAAATGAAACCCCACTGTTGATGTTTAAAATTAAGCCAGATGGTTCCGTCCGACGACATTAATAAATGTAACATGAGAAAAAATACTGGTTGTTCAATGTTCCAGAGAGCCCGTCTCCTCAAGCACATGGACTAATGACAAGAATTCGCGGCGCGTGTAGGCAGGCGGCGGCGGCTCCCCTGATCCCAACTGCCCAGGCCCACCCAACTCCCCTCACCCTCGCTACTGAACAGATGCTGGCTCTTGTAAACACAAACACGGTCCCTGTTAAAGGCACGATAATAAAACTTACGCCCCTGTCAAGCGGACACAATCGTCTAACTACAAATAGACACATGAATGACCTACTCGAATTACTGTGTGGTCGTTCTTGATAAAGCTATTAGATTAGCGTTTTCGGTAGCAATGTGAATATTTGGCACTTGGACGCCAGATTTGGCCTAGTGACTGGGTTCCAAAGCGACCTGTGGTTATTATGAGCCCCTTAATCTAAGGACACATTGCATCTGTCTTAGTGTGTTTTATTTTCTGCAGGGTTTATATAATGAGTTGTGTTCGGAGTTGTTTTACATCTACAACCTCCTACGCTCGCACCCCTCGCGGTCCTCCCACTTTGGAACGGCAATGGCCGCGTACTATGTGGTTTCAGAGAGGTTTTCTAGAACTTTCGGGTTATTATATACTCCCTGCTAGTATTTCCAAACATGTGGATAATTTTAGAACGATGTGCAAGGTTTTTAGCGAACCGCGCGTGTAAAAAACCCGGTGTTGCAAATGATTGCTTGCCATAGTGCAGACCGTACGCTCCTTTATAAAAAATATTCATATTTGGTTCAGACGATACCCTGTTTTATCTATTTTAGTACTTCCTTTAGACACCGCCGACCGAAACCAACAACTCTTGATCAAAACTCCAAAACTTTTTTAATTATCCGAGTTATATCTCTAAAACATTTATTTTTTTATATAATGGTATCACGCAATACAAGTAGTGGGCTATCACTTGTATGCCTGAGTGATAACATTATATACAACATTGCAGTAAGAGCTCAGTAGATAAAGAACCAGCCTATTAACCGACGGTCCATGGTTCGAATCCATGTACCACGAAATTCGTGTTTTCAGATTTATGTACATATTTCAAATTATCATTTGATCGGCGGTGAAGGAAAACATTGTAAAGAAACCCGCACGTCCAAGAAATTATATTTTCAAAACACGTGTGACCTAACCTAAGAAAGGTCTAATTTTCCCGCTGTGCTGTGAGGTCTGGCAGCAAGCGCTGCATGTCAGAATCAGTAGCTTCACCAAATCCTTAGGCTTAGGTTTCGGACCCCGCCGCCCGCCAGAAACCTAAGCCTAAGGATTTAATCCTAATGGATTAGGAAACGAGATAACAAAGAAGTTATGAGGCGTATGAACGCTTGCAATGCAGGAAGTATTGTTTGCGGGATGCCATCCATGCCACATCTGCCATCTATCGGCAAAACTCGTGACCGACGGCTTGTTTCTCCGAGGTTCGAGGTGTTTTCTCCGGAAGACTGTTGTGGCGATTCGTCGACTGACGGAAATGGCGATCAGACGCGGTAGTTATGGCAGGCGTCCGTCCCTCTTCTATAATCGCCCAATATTTAGATTAAGATATGCCTACAGCCTGCCATGACCTGCCCATGTGTATATTATACCATTCATATTCCCTGAACCGGGTCGTGCGGTGTTTTCATTAATCTACTCGAATGGGCCTCTACGCGGTAGATCCGATACCCGCACACGTCGATCAAATAATGGGGATGACAGAGTATGTAAGAGATTATTTAAACAACAATGAATATAGAATTAAATTACATTTCGGTGTAGGGAAACAATAAATTCTGTAAAATAATTAACAGTAGACGTAACATTTTAAACATAGCAAAGTACTTAAGAACACGTTTTGGTAACAAGGAGTTCATTGTTTCAAAGAAACAGTAGATGATTGTAAGAAAAGTTTATTTCCAATACGACGTACATATACCGCGAGCGTTGTACGATTCATTTAAAATTATTCACAAATACAAAACCATTATTTTAATTCTCGCAAATGGATGTTGGCGTACGACGGGGATTTGAGTTGGGCTCGAGATTCGCACACTCAGGCACGGATAGGGCTTCGTTTTCAGTGGGATTTCTTCTAGTGAATATTATTTTGTATTAATATTCAACAGTTTGCAGCGGCGGTACGTGACTGGGGGAGTATTTACAGTGCTTAGCGATGCGAGCAGCCTCCGCTCGGAAACTGGCCGGGTTCCCTTGCGGTGCGCTAGTACGAGCCTAAAGTAAAGACTATCTTTGCGTATGCCTATGGATTATCGCTTGTATTTAACATTATTTCTACGTTTTTATTAAAAACGACTTTTCAATCTCAATTACATTTTACAACTTTATATCGAAAATATATGTGATATAAAATAGACATGTTTAGGGTACAAAAGGTATTTAATTGAAATTTGTATGTATGTATGTATATCTTTACGCCAGGGCCCTCGCAGGGTAGGCATAGAGAACCGAGCATCTTAAGACGCGGTCGTTACGCGCTCGCCGGTTCTTAGGGCTCCTGACGTCACCTTCTGATAAAACACGGCCAATTTGGTCATGGTAGGTGAGTCTTGTTCTTACTCCGCTTCTACATTCCTCCATTTTCGATTTGTGTATCTCTTTCGTCATTCTTACAACCTGCATGCTTTCTACACATCCAAACCAACGGAGCATGCCTATCGACATGTCTTATCGACATCTCTTTCAGACCAAGTCTCATTCTTACATCATCATTGCGAACGCTGTTAGCAAGCTTTAAGTTACAATTTTTGCGCAATACTCGCATCTTAACCGCATTTATTCTACTTTCATGCTCACGTCAATAAGTTAGCGTTGGGATTAGCACCGCGTTGTGTACAGATTACGGCGTTGTTTTGGCTCAGATTTCGGCTGTCTAGAAGTTTACCAAACGCTCCAGTAACACTGTTCCCTGCACTCACTCGTCTCTCCATGTCAGTAGGTAGGTACATCACTCCACTCCATCCCTGCTCAAAGCACTTCCAAGATACACAATCTCATCTACTTGTTCCAACACTATATTATCAACCGTAATCCTAGTGTTCGGTCTGGTTGCATCTCTTTCAATTACCATTATCTTGCTTTTTTTTAAATGAATTTTAATATTTATTGTATCACAAATCCTCACTAATATTATAAATGCGAAAGTAACTTGTTTGTGTCTTTCTGTAATGTGCTAAAGAAATAGTGTGAGACCAGAAAAATGACGGGCTACTTATTATCACGATAGCGCTATACCCATAATGGCGAAGCCGCGGGAAGTAGAATCACTATAAATTGCAAGTTTTAAAAAACTACATACTTCCCTTAAATGTAATATTTTAGATACTGGATTCCCGGTAACCTAAGACAGAAGTATTAATATACAATGACGTATTTCATATGATATCTCTCTACAATGGCTATGAGTACAAGTATACAGAACAATTATTATTCATCAATGCTCGTCGGGTTAACAACCGTGTGGACAACCGGCCGACGCGCTCTGTATGTTCAAGTCATTTAGTCGTTACTTGATTATATTTGTGGATTGAAAATTGTCATCTGCGAAAAACATACAGTCAGTAAATACTCACGCTATGACGCACATCTAAATATGCATAATAAAATTTGGTTAAAGTAATGGGCACGCCAGTTGACTCCCAGCTCAACGAGTACAAGGCCGAGTTGAGGGCGTCACTCTTCACTATGCCCGTGACAATAGGCAGGCACGGGCATTCAGCGCTCGTAATAGCCCCAATAGTGCCAATAGCTCTTTTCCGCACGATTTGCGGAGCGCTCACGCTCACCGTGGGAGCGTTTCACGCTGTGCGTGCGTTCTCAAAATCCTATACGTATCGTCGCCTAGCTATGCCTAGATTTATGTTTATTTAACAGCTGGTTACATGGTACCCAGGACTACATATTTTTTTATTTTATTTTTAATATTGTCGGACAAATTACACAGCGCGCTCGAAACTTATGTTATGGGTACTAGACAACTGATAAACATACGTAAATACATTATTTTCTCGTAAATATATACTTATTATACATAAAAAATACCCAGACCAAGACACACAGACATGTTCAAGCACACAAATGTTTGTCCTGTGTGGGAATCCAACCCACGAGCGTTGGTGTGAAAGTAGCGTAACAGAGCGTTTCACCACTGCGCCACGGAGCTCGTCTTTGGTTTAAAGTTTCATTTTATTATCTAGAATGGTGGTAGGTAGTATTTTTAGGTTGGAAAGTAGCAACGGACATCGACATTTTTATATATAGAAGTATAACGAATTTACAAAGTTGGTAATTTTGTACTTAAACACAAAGAATAGTTTTAAAACGATTAGATGTCATAATAAAAGATCAGCTTTAACAGTAAATGTTTTATAATAATGATTGATATTATTATTTCTATTTCATATTATTATATTATTAGACTATTCTTACTTATTATTTACTCTATTCTTTTATATTATTAGACTATTCTTTGTTTTTGGTAACGTAATTAAAATTTGAATGCTGACTGTAACTTGCGAACGACTTTTTCTCAACAGCTATATACGATATTTTATAAAAAAAATGTAAATATTTGATTTCATAGCAGTGATTTTTGTAATTATCCTTCAACTGCGTGCCTGGCTGTATAAAGTTGCAGGCGATCGATTTAAATCCGAGGATTTGTTAAAATGCCTTTTAAAGTTTCTTGATATTGATAATATGACAATTTCGTTACATATGAACAACATAATAACATAAACACAAGTATCGATTTATTAACTACGTCAGGCTCAGGCAGGTGATTGAATAATTAAAAATTATTTAAATAATATACTATAAAATGTATATTGTACATGTTGTATGAAATATAGTACATAGCTGTTGAGACGAAGTTGGTCGCATGTTTGACTGATACAGTCAGCACGCACCTCCCCCGAATAGCAGCACTCAGCAGTTTATCAGCAATATCAATAATTTGTGCTTTCTTACTTTACAGCGGTCAAGCGTATTAAATAAAAATACTGAAGAAAAAAACGATAATACGTTTTTTTCACGACGGTATTTACGATAGTTTCAAACGGATTAGTTTTGTAAAAAATTCATACAAAATATTAATAAACGTTCGTTAACAATTGAAAATGTTCGTAAACGGTTAACTGTTTAAATGTTAAAGATTGTATCTGAAATGGTATAGAGGGCTCGAAACGTTTAAGCGTTTATATATATACACCTGATACTTCTAGAGGTTGACAAACGTTCGTGAACACCGTTGTGCGATTAACTTATGGTGGATGACGGACTTTCCTGTCGTAACCCTTGAAGAATTAAATACGCGTCTGTCGAACGGAGGGTTCTACAAGTTCTTTGGAAAGAAAAACTAAGTTAATTTGTGAAAGATTTTTGACGATTTATAAAAAAAGGTACTACCAATGTTTTCCTTACATTTAAAAAAATATTAATTAAGCCCGTTCATATGATAAAACCACACGATCAATTACTAATAACAAAAAAAACGGGTTGCACTCCGGGAGTGCCGGCAGAAGTGAAAACTTGAACATTAACGTTGTGCATTTTTGAATATTTTGGAATGGTTAGGGAATAATTTTGCACGAATTGCTTTATTTATTAGTATAAAAGTACTATCATGTATGTGGTAAAATACAATATTCATTTATTGCGCTATCATACACAAACATGACAATTTATATTACATTAAAAAAACACTTCAGAACTATTACAATATTTTACACTAAAAAGTTTATCTCTCAGAAAAATCAACTTTCATCCATAATTTCAACGACTCACCATCATCATTACCAGCATCATTATCGCCAATCGCTAAAACTCAAACACACACACAAACTCGCGCAAGCGCCCTGCGTTGCTTAAACCAAACAGCGATGTTGATAAACTACGTTGAACGAAACGCGTAAACGCCAAGAATTTCATGGCGCTTACAACGTTTTGGTCGCGAGAAAATAATGCCCTATGAACGATCTAGCGCTTCATATTTTAATTGTTTAATTACAAGGAACTAATGTTTTAACGCTAAGTTCTAATTCACACCAAAATCATGATCAGGGTCACGTGTCCTGACGGCCTGACGCGAGTTTAGCATTTTTTACTCATCCCAAAAAGTGCACAACGCTGCTAAAGAAGTTTTCACTTCAAAAAATAACAAAAATCGCTTATACCTGTCATAAATGTCAGTAACCAGACTCGTAGTGATCTTATAAGGTTCTGCTTCTACATATAGAATTACGGAAAATTCTAAAAACTGTGCTAGTTCCCAACAACATTCACGTTTTATTTCAAAGATTTTTCCAAAGGGTTAAGAATGTAATGATGGTGTCTGCAGTGGACAGACCACACGGATAGGGGTTCCACAGATATCCCCACTGTTACCGAACAGAATCCTAAAAATACCCATTAGTAAATACAGCTCCTCAGCAGATACACGGGAATTGGCTAGAATCGGTCATTCATAAACTGTGAGCTACCTCACACCCGCTCGCCAACGGCGCTGTGTATTGACCGGGGTATGCTCAGCGAATTATGGGAACCAATAAAATTTTGATTACAACAGTATGGGTGTCGATAAAATTGTAATGACTCGATGGTACTTCATAAATAACGGCACTCAATATTAACTGGCTTCAAAAAACGGCGGTTACATCGGATACAGGGTAGTAATTTGATAGGGGTCTGCAAGAACAATTAAATTTCGAACATGCCTGCGCAGTATAAATATTATATTATTATTTTTATAAAAAAGGCCTTACCTAATATTTTTCCTCACTTGTACAATCAATACAATTTTAGTAATATTACATTGAAATAAGTTCTGTCATAAAAAAAATATCCCATTATATAAATAAGTATAAAAAAATAATATAACATTGATTAATTTGTAAACATCCGTGCGAAAAAGCTTTTTCGGGTTTGCACAATTTCAACATAATATATTAACATACTACTACTATAACTTCACGCCAAATCCCTTACGGGGTAGGCAGAGAGAACCGAGCGCCACGCGACACGATCCTTACATACCTCACTCGCTTCTTTAACATTCATTGCTCTTTTCATGCACCATTAACATACACCGTATTTAGTTATATTTACGCGAAACTATTAATATAATCTCTGTAGTTTAAAGTAATGGTTTCTTTGTACACTTAATAACAGCTCCAATACAGTTTCTCTATTCTTTGTACAGATACTACATAGCCAACCAACGCAAAAGGTTGAATAACATGGATCATGTTATTTTTGCAGTAGTGCCTTTTTTGTACTTACAAGTACTAAGCTCGTACATAGCCCTTTATATATCGTATTATAATCGACCTTAATATAACTTAAATATAGCTGTATTTAAGTTATATTATGGTCGATTAAGACAAGAGTAAACAGATAATTATGCTACATAGGGAAAGACGAACATAAAAAGACACATGTTAAAGGTTCCGTTTTTACCATTTGGGTACGGAACCCGCAATAATGACTGTGTTGCATCGGGCATGGCTGCTCAGCAATAGCGCGCTGCACTCTCAACTAGGCCGACCACCAATCTCTTTGAAACTACATCAGAGGTGTACCCCATTTTACGGGTGGACGGTTGTGTTAATTAACTCTTTTAAATTCAATCCTATACACTGTAATTCTGCTGTTACAGATTATTAACGAGATTCCGAGAAGGTTAATGCGAATGAAATACGTAGAATAACCCACTTTATGATGACCATGTATTATAATTATACATTTAAAATTAATGAATTGTAATGAAATGGTGATTTTTTTACTACATTACTTATATAGTAAAAAATCATGCTTACAGTGCCAAGTAGACACCCAGCCCGCGTCATAGTAAGCAGTTATCGTAGCAGACGGTTTTTAACAGAAAACATTTGTAAAATGACAACGCAGCTTATACCAGAAGTATTGCGAGTTGGATGTCTCTTATAAAAAATCTTCACTCCCATACCACGATAGGGGGTTGATTAGACTTGATTGGGACAAAACGCGATATATATATGGTTCCAGTTTGTGAGAGTGAATTTTCTACCTATTGTACCTTGTAAGGCTCGAGCTGATGTACTCCCTCTGTCAGAAAACTTCTTAACTGAGCCTGAAAATTCTAAAATTGTATCCAGATACCCTGATTATTATTTTGAAAGTTAACTAATTATTTATATTGCTTAGTTGTTTATAGTGTTTCTTTGTTTTTCACAGAGGAGTAGCTGAACAAATTTTAATGTTTCATATAGTTTAGATGGTTGGACGCTGAAGTAACGAAATAGTGACTCTCTCGAACTTTTGCTAAAAGATCCAAGGGCGGAAACTACTAGAAAAGAAAGTTTAAAAGTTTTGCAATACTAGCGTATTGTCCTCATTTTTTGTAGATTTATCAAAAAATGTTCATTAGTTGATGCCTTCAAAATCCCCGTGCAGAACTAAGTTCCTAGAACCAGTAATTAGTCAGTCAGTTAAATTCTTCGCTGATTAATAAATATGGTCACACGAAATGAAAATCTGCTATAAACGTAAATATCTTTCGTAGCTTTATGGGTACAAAAATGATGAGGATAATGCTCAGATTAAAAAAAAACAGCCAAAATATACATTTTCTATATGATAAAATACACTGGTTACGTATTCTGAAGTAAAGATTCATACACACGTTAGACAGGGGGCCGACCCGAGCTTCGGTACCAAGAAACACCCGTAGACGCACAGGAGACCGGTTTGCTTACAACTTATAATAGCAATGGCAGTTAACCGATAAACGGCTTACAACTTTCTTCATTTCTAACCAGACTGTAGTTATAATAGAAAGTTACCACAAACGTTAGTACGTGTCGAATTTACCGAATAATTCTTTAGTATAATTATTAACATTCTTGCGTAATGCAGCCAAACAAATTTATATGTTTACGTGCATAGTATGGCATAATTAGGTTAGTTATACAAATTGTATTTTTGACAGGGCAGTAGATCTCTGTCGGGTCAGGTCACTAATCCTGTCCGACGGGCAGCCGCCACGAGACCGGTCGGCCCTGAGAGCATCACCTACGGGAAATATTGATCTTATTTGAGCTTGATTAACTCAGACGTTGTCGGCGTGCTAATAATATCGCAACTCTGGCACTGATCCAGGCGAGGCCTTAATGGTACTTCGATGCACGACAATTTTCAAAGGTGACACGGTTTAGATGTGAATTTGATACGTACACATATGATTCAAACTCGCACAGCGTAATAATAAAATAGTAAAATATATCTCATACAAAACAAGACGTCGAGAGCAACTCCCGTTGGCACGATAAATGTTGATGATTAGTAAAGTATTACAGTATTTAATGTATAAGAATAAATCTGTCGATTAAAAAATACTTTATTATAACAGACACAATGTCAAGTCAAAAAGTTGATAGGCTAGAACAAAAAATTGTTGACCATTTCAGTAAAAATATGAAACTCTATTAAAAGTCAGAATGACAAAACTCGCGAATGAGTTATAAACTCGGCCTAATCCGTTATTCTGTCCTTATATCAGAAGGAAACAACCACAAGATCCGACAAGAATCATCAATGACATCGTTATCGTACGCAAGCAAAAATCTGCCAAATTATCTCAATCTATAATCTCTTGGCATGGCTAGACCCAAGCGACTGGTATTTCGGTACAAAGCAAAAGGTAAAGGTTGAGCGTATTTTCAACGTGTTAAATGGTGTTATTAATTAAAGAGTAGAGAATTAGGAGTTACGTACTCGCTGTTCTGTTTTCTTGAGCTAGGTGTAGCACAATATATTCAATTGTGTGAAATCGGATCAGTTGCGTAGAATACTGACCACTCTTGGAATATATTAATATACATACGAACTTCTTCACGGTTTGTACAACGTTTTTACGATTCAGCGTAGGGAATATCTTATAAAACTCTGTGAGCTGCACATCAAAAATAAAATACAAATGTTTAAAACCCTTAAATCAAAACTTACATCAGTGAAACCATAATATGGAACCAATCGGACGCTAGAATGTTCCGAATATAAAGAGAAGTTTTAAAATCTGTTTATCATTGGCGAATAATCGTCTAACATACCAAAAAAATGTACGGGTCGTATCTAGAGTTTTCTACTTTTTTGAAACCGGTTAGAAAAAACAATATCATGACCCTTAAATTTTAATAAAGGTAATCCCCAGGGCAGCGTCCCGATCCTAATACTCTTTAACGCACACAGAGAATACATTACTAGAGAAAAACGGAAAAAGGGGTGGTAGATTTTGACTAACATGTGACACGCGGATGTTATAATTATTTTTTCCGGCTATAAGTAAAACTCAAAAGGTGGCTTTATTACATCAAATGGAAGATATGAATTAGGTACCAATTTCAAGATCAAGATAATGTACCGATACCGAGCCGAACAGCCTTCTAAGCCAAAATGGTGTTCTTATAATCGCTAACGTCAACGAAATGCCCAGTAGGTACCTACGAGTATCAACGTATCCAGACCATAATACGTTATGAGGTTCTTAAGCGATATTAAATTTGAATACAAAACTAAGTATGTTCATGGCTTTTGTCTACAATCTGGAGAGATTGGTACATCTCGTGCCAATCGAAGGTCTGTACCTGGGCCGCAAACACGATATTTAATTTTTTCCCGTACAGTGCAATATGGACCGCCATTATAGCCAATCGTAAACTCATGCATCATGTGAAAAAATAAATTAACTGGGATGGTCGCGGCCAAACGTCTTCAAAGCGGATGGCGCCTACCGACCGATAGATAGTGAACCGGGCAGCATACCACCCAGAGGTTGTTGTCATCACGAAGCTACGAGAGCAATGATAAAGGGACGCAAGAAGATATAGAAGCCCTAGTGAGTTGGTATGTAGTAATAGTAACATAAAAACTTAAACACTGATAAATCTTCGACGTGCAAAGTATGAAACCTTAATTGTGCAAACCTTACTCGCTCTTACCTGGCTTTTATTAAGATAATTTAGTTGGGGATAGCTCATTTATATTTGCCAAAAATTGGCTCAGCATTTAATAGGTATGAAATACTTTTTATGGTAAAAAAATATATAATTGCCGTCAAAAAATTATTTCATTTATATACGGAGACTGGTTGGAGCTTTGTTATAAGAATAGATATAGAAAGCCACCACTTTCCGAGCCGCAACTTAAAAAAAATCGTGGCGAGTATTTCAAACCTAATTTGTCATATTAGATTCCCTATTTTTGATATTACTTTGTCTTTGATCTTTAAGAATATTGAGGAATACAATAAAAATAGAACCTCAATTTATTCGTCTCTGAATAACTGGAGGGCTACACGTTTTATTAAATAAGCAATGAAAGACAATACGATAGGGAAAATGTTCGGATATTAAAATACCTAACTAACTTTTCTTTATCTATTTAAGTTTTTTATTTACGTAGGTTACTGATTCTATGTCGTGTATTCTTTTAAATTTATAAGACAGTTATCTAATTTTTGTATTATGTAAATGTTGTACATCAAAGAGATACTTAAATGAAACCACTGCTATTAGGAAATAACTTTACGTTTTGAAATATTACCATTACAAAATTAAGTAATTTAATCTCAGCAAAGACATAAATGTAGAAAAGGTGCCAAGTGCAGTATAAACTAACTCTTGTAGTGAGTGTCCAATAAGATTTAGTTACGATCTAATGGATGCGAGCCGAGTTAACTAAGAGTTTTTTTTATCATAGCTGTAGGAATGTACAACATTATTGAATTCATTTAAAACCCAACTTGTTACTTTCCTTGACATCGTATTTCTACCTTGGAAATTCGACTACTTCAATTAGAAATGATCTCAATTGTAGCCACATAATTTAAGTACCTAATAAGTGATCAGAAATTTATAATTGGAGCCGTAAAATTTATTAATTTAGGCTATTGACAACGTAAATATTGTAAATTCAGTTTTGGAAAAGTTACAAATCCGATATTAAACTTTGGAAAAGTTACAAATCCGATATTAAAGAAAATCAATTGGTTTCTAAATTAATTAAAGAACGTTGTATATAGTGTGAAATATATTCACTGGTTAGTATTTTCGCCACTTGGTTTTCTTATCCGAACTTGGCTAACACACTGTCGCGTATCTTAATTAGTGTACACTAGGTTTGCTCACTAAACTAAATTCATGCATAAATTTTTCATGCAGAATTCATGAGCAAATTAGACAAGAACGTAAAAACTACACAATAAATTGTATTTTATATGTACTCGTACCTATCATTGTCAGACATAACAATAGCATACATAGAGCGGACTGCGGTTACGCAAAGATTAATTATGCGATGTATATGCAGCATGGCGCGAGACATCACGATATACATTTTGTTAAACGCTTCATTTCTTACGGGCTTTATATCTACATTCCGGAGAGCTCAAATTAGCTCCGTAACAGAAATCGATCAAAACATGTTTGTACACAAAGCACGCGCCAGTTGTGCGCCAATGCCATGGTTGCCTCGCAGAAATATAACCGGGCTTCTGCGGGAAGCATTAATTCGTCGAAATTATCTATTATTGGTTTTACAAGGAGCACGTTTTATAGTTTAGACAGTGAAGGGCCTTGACAATAAACACTATAATAACGATGTACTTGATTAATCCACTGTTGGATTTGTTGAACCATAGACGATAAAACCAGTTTCGTTAAAAGAGGCCTACAAATACCATCGCATAACTAATGTTTATACCGGCTTACCCATTTCTGACAATGCCGTTACACTCCAATCTCAGAAATAACCTGTTTCCGGTTTTAACAAATAAACAGACAACTGATCCACGAGGTAGTAAACCGTTTTATAATTTACAAATTATTGTGCGATTAGCCAAATTCTTATGACATTTGGACGAATTATCTAAATTCATGTATGTGAAATAAATGAACTGGAACTGGACCTAAACAGTTCATTAAAAAAAATCATCTCAACCTCGAACTTTCATAACATTTTACAGTACGAGTGGTCGAACGCCACTACAGCTACAAATAAGATATTATCCGTAGTCCTATGCGGTATATACTTAGGATTGAAGGCTCACTAGAAATATATCGGTAGAAAATTATTGTTAATTTGACAAGCCATAACGAATGATTTTATACATGTATTATACTTATTTCTACATTTCAGATTCGCTATAAATACTATTCTTTTCCAAGCGGGCGCGCTAGTGAGCGGTGTTCGATAGTTAGGAATAAATAATAACATAGACTACAATTAGGTTTAACCTACATTAGATCAAAGCATTCCACAATGGCATGTGCCAGTTTCTTGCCTACATCAATGCCATGCTAAGATGAAAACAATTTATTCATTAGATGGTTTTTGATGAAGCTAAACTTGCATGCTCGATTACTAAATGCTGATATGGAATGGAAATTTGTTAGGTTGCAATCACAACATAGTCTGGCAGATTTTTGTTTCACTTTTCATGCGCATAGTGATACGGCTGTGCCAATGTAAATCTGAGAATATGCAATGTAAATACATATTTCCCAAAAGTGAAGTTAAAGCACGTTTCCGTGGCTCCCAGCAAACAGCAGGCACAAATGTGGTTAACATAACGCTACCATTCCTACACACGAACACTACTTTATCTGGTCTCATCCAATTTTGACTTATAGCACAACGGTAGACAAACAAGCGTACTACCCATCTAAGTGGATTTCGCAATCTATGTACGTCGCAATATAATATTGCAACGCGCGAGAATCGCTCCTGGGGGTTGTTATTTGGCTATCTTCTGTGACGTGGAGTTACTTCCCCAGTCGGGTTACTTCGATTCCACTTCTCGTGCACCAGAGCCTAGTCCGTTAATTAGCAAGGTGCACCACGTAACAGGGCACGTAACAAAATAACATCAGAAGTTGTAAGGAGACATTAAGAGGTAAACATAGTTCAAATCTTTGGACTTGCTAGAGTAAGAGAAAAGGTTACCTTTCTTATTTGCGCTCATATACATTCTGTGTATTAAGTATCGGGAATTTGTCGATAAAACAAAAAATACAAATTATTCATCTAAATTTATTTTATCGCCTTCAAAGTAGGCCCCATCGCTTGCAATACAACATCTCCACCGCTTCACCCAGTCTTCCATACATTTTTCATAGGCTATTTGCGGTATGGCCTTTAGCTCATTCAGCGAATTTTCTTTTATGGCTTCTATCGACTCAAAACGTTTTCCTCGAAGTGGTAATTTTAACTTGGGAAATAAAAAAAAGTCAGACGGAGCCATATCAGGTGAATACGGTGCTTGGTCGGGAACTTTTGTTGAATTTTTCGCTAAAAACTCTTTCACTATAATGGCTGTGTGTGATGGTGCATTATCATGGTGCAGCATCCATGAGTTGTGTTGCCACAAATCTGGACGTTTTCGGCGGATACTCTCACGCAAACGCTTCATGACGCCTAAATAATATTCTTTATTCACTGTTTCTCCCTCTGGAAGGAATTCGGAGTGAACCACACCACGGTAGTCAAAAAAAACTGTCAGCATCACCTTGATTTTGGAGCGACTTTGCCGCGGTTTTTTGGGTTTCGGCTCGTTTTCGAGACGCCATTCTGAAGACTGTTGGCTTGTTTGCATGTCGTACTCATAAACCCATGTCTCGTCGCCAGTTATTATACGTTTCATAAAGGTCGGATCCGTAGAAGCTCGGGAAACCATGTCTTCAGCGACATGCTTTCGCTGCGCTTTTTGAACAAAATTGAGCTCTTTTGGAACTAGTCGAGCGGCGACGCGTTTCATGCCTAAAATGTCAATGAGAATGTTGTGGACGGACTTAAAAGATATGTTCACCTCACTAGCCAACTCTCTCAGACTCATACGTCGATTTTCGAGCACTAGCTTCTTGATTCTGTCGATGTTTTCTCTGGTCGTAGCGGTTGAAGGTCTACCAGAACGAGGCAAGTCTACTACTACTTCTCGGCCTTCTTTAAAAGCCTTATACCATTCATAAGCCCTTGTTTTCGATATACACGATTCGCCGTAGGTATTTCGCAACATTTTTAGTGATTCACCACATGAAATATCATTTGAAACACAAAATTTAAGGCACACTCTTTGTTCAACAATATTTTCCATTGTAAAAATCGCCGAGGACTCAAAACTATGACCAACAAAAAGTGTAGTTTAAAACAAATTAAATGACAGATCCCGCTCAAATTTTGCGCGCTAAATCAGTACAGTGCTACCAACATGCAGTAAAAAAATTAGAACGACCTCTTTTACGCGGGTCTTTTTATTGACATATTCCCGATACTTTTTACACAGAGTAGTATATGCCAAAAACTGTATCTCTTACTTTATGCTTCAAAATTAAGTGTAATTATTTTCCTACATTTTGTTCTCACTTGGTCCAATCTATGTTCGATACAACCATTTACGTAGTATAGCGACGTCGAATAACTTAAAATATTGACATGCAATGCCTCCCCAACAGACCTTTTATTGACTGATCAAGACTATATATATTAATATAAGGCATCTAAGTCGGCCGCTGCCGCATGCCGTCTACCTCGGAAACGTACCTTTACACATCATGCTTTTACCGCATGTATGTATTTGATGAACATTTATTACATACAACAGATGATAATATTCTATATTGACGTGTTTGCATTCACATGCTAATTGAAAGTGCTAAAATAATAAATGGTAAATACCAGTAGGGTAGGTGTTCCTGTATCGATGACATTGCCGTTACTCACCTGAAATGAACAAACTGGAGTCAATAGATAAAAATATCGGATAAACTCTGAATATACAGTACACAATTTGTACTCGTGAGACTATGTCTCGAAGAGAGTTAAACCGCACATTCAATGAACCCCTATGAACATATCCGTCAAGAGAGTTTAGTCCAATTAGACCTTGTGACCCTTGCTTTGGGATGACGATAACGTTGTGTGTAATATGACCTTACATGATATACTTGTGTAATTAATTCCTCATATGAAAATGAAACATTACAGAAGTGTTCCCTTCATTTATGTAGATGTACATCAGACACTATCACGGAATATTAATAGGGCATTGAAATTCTATATATCTATAACTTCACGGCAAATCCCTTGCGTCGTGGGCAGAGAAAACCTTGCTGCACATGAGTTGGTCCTTACACTGCAGGTTTCTGACATCACCTTCTCATAAACGAACGATCTAGTCATGGTACATAAGTCTTGCCCTATTTGGTTATTGAAATTGCCTATTTTTAATATTGGCTAGAGTGATAATGAATCTTTCAGTGTCAGGATGAGTATAAACTCAGAATTCTAAATTTAATAAATTTTATAATATAACTATGTTCGTTTTGTTTTTTCTATGTTCATACATAGAACAATCATTATTTCCCGAACACGAATAACGCACGGTCCGTTTCCAGTATGATTAACTAATTTCAACATTTTCTTATAAAAATGTGAATATGCGTTTTTTATTTTCTTGTTGATACATTACCGGATACTAATCTACTAATCCTTATATTCCAAATCCTCGACAGACACTTCAATTTCATTTCACTGTGTTTTAACAAGCATTTTATTGGTTCGATTTGTATGTAACTATTCTAATCGTTGTATTGTATCATTATGAAACTAGGCAATGTAAGTATGTATAGCACAGATACTACATCGAGCTGATATGGAGGTCGGAGGTGGTCACAGAGACTACGATGATTTCACAGTAAGTATATCTAATTTAAATTCGTAAAACGTTTAATATGCCAGCCTACTAATGAATGCCATTCGAATTTAGGATTTTAATTTTTTTTATAAACATTGCATATTTGTATTTAGAATGAATTAAAAGGAAAACAAAAAACATTACATTATATATACATATAAATTTTACTTAAATTTCTCACGTAAGTTGTGATTTAGACGACCCTTTGGAATCAATGCATGTTGACACGCTAATCGCATAGGACAGCAGTTCAACATTTTCTACATTATTATTTACTGTTATTTTATTTAGTAAAACGTGGCCGAAACTTTGGATATTGCGTATTGAACTGAAGGACCGAGATATATGATGCACTTCAGCTATGTATTGCATTACGGCGCTATCGCACGGGCGAGAGGCGTCGAGACGCCCGCCGCCGCGCCGGCCGCGAACCGAGCAGCGCTGGCAACCGTCCAAATATTTTTCATGCGCTGCGCTCGGGACCGGGATAAGTTGCCCTGTTCACCTGAATCGGCATACATTTACATCCAACCACAAATACAGCCAACTATTTGCACACTTAAATTGGATTAAAGCAGCCCAGACACTGAACTGAAATCGGCGTCAAAAAATAAATACATTACACGAGTCTCTACTGCCGGGATTTTTCTTTAATACAATATCATTGGTAACAGAGGCTTAGAATCAGCCCAACTGATGAAAGTGGGCACCGTAGCCAATAAAGCTTTACAATATCTGAAGCTCACGCGTTGCCACCCCTGCTGCCAAGGCAGCAACTCTTTAGGAACTTAATGGCAACCCCATTCAAACGCAAGAACACAAACAGTGGAGGTACTTCGCCAATCGGGCTCCTTTGAAGCGCTCTGTTCATGTACCCAAATGTTTGTCCGGTGTGGGAATCAATCCCACGAGCTTTGGTGTCAAAGTAGCATTACTAACCACTCCGTCACCGAGCTTTGGTTTAAAACTTTAACCGAACAGGTTTTTGAGGATATTCCATCACGCTCGCTTGATTAAAAGACGGCCATTTGCCGATAATGGTTTAACTAGCTCCATAAGAACTCGAGGTAAATAAACCCGATCATAGATAGATTACGATTGACGTTGCTTAAGTGGTGTAACGACACCGACGATCTCTTTTATTTATATAAATCCTTCTCTAGGATTTCTCGAATAAATTCACTTAACCATAAAAAGAAGCAAAATTCACCCGCTCGCCCAAGCGTCAGTATTATTTATCTATTCTGTGGCACAAGTAACAAATGTAATATCCTCTCGAGATCAACAGCTGTCAAGATCGACAGACCCTAGTCCATGATTGACACTTACTGAGTATTTTTGCTTCGTAAGTTCCCGACAACTCGTATTTAATTTATAGAATACTAGCTACAGCACGCAACTTCGTCCACGCACATCCCGTAATCCTGTGGCCCAATCCACAGGATTTTTTCTGCTTTATTTCTTTTTCCTCGGTTTCTAAGGTCGAATCATGATGTTGAAAAGCCTACATAACGTTTCTCAAGAATTGAGCTATAAAAGTAAAAAAAAAAAAAATCATATCCACTTGATAGTTGCAGACATTAGCACGTTCAAACAAACAATGAACAAACAAACTCTTCTTTGTGTTATCCCGTTTCCTAATCCATTAGGATTGGCGAGGCCGCTACATAAGCCTAAGAATTAGGCGAAGATATTGATTTATCGAACAAATTCCTCCGCTTTATACATTAGTAGGTATAGATTTTTTATACATGTTATGTTCGGATGTAATCACCTCCATCGCATAAAATTTATGAAGAAAAGTGATTTTTCAGTTCTCCCAAAGATAAACAAAGGAATGGCATTTCTATCGAAATAATTTCTGTATATACAGGTAAACTAAATCTCGTAAAAAAATCTGGTAGGTATTAACAACCGATACCTACTGAGAAGTTGCTGATGCATTCAAATTTACTTTTAATGTATATAGGCGCAATGTCTTTCTTACATTTTCAAATTATTGAATAATATCAATCATAATCAAAATTCTAATTTTATGAATGACTGTAACCCTTGGGTTTTCTAGCTACAGCTATAAAACTTAGTGATCGAATTTCGTGATGATAGTGTTTACAACTCTTATAAAACACTAGCTGTGCCCGCGACTTCGTCCGCGCGTAATAGTTATTTTTTTATTATTTATTTATATTAATAAAAATAAATAAAATTTCTAAAATAAAACACTAGCTGTGCCCGCGACTTCGTCCGCGCGTAATAATTATTTTTTTATTATTTATTTATATTAATAAAAATAAATAAAATTTCTAAAATAAAAGTAGCCTAAGTTACTCCTTATTACATCAGCAATCTGCCATTGAAAGTCCCGTCAAAATCGGTCCAGTCGTTTAAGAGATTAGCCGGAACAAACAGACAGACAAAAATTAAACAAAAAGTAAAAATAAAAAATATTACTATGACGGGTCATAGTAGATTTCGAAATTACGACAGTATACGGCTTGATACGGGCAGCGCGTAATCAATGCATAAAATGCATTACTACCTTGACACAAGTAACATCTTCCTAGCCTTATCCAGTTTCCTTATCCATTAGGATTAGCGGGGGCCGCTGTCTAAGCCTAACGATTTGTTGAAGATACTGATTTTGACATGGAGTGACCGCCGTCAGACCTCTACATCCCAGAAGGAAAATCAGACCTTTCTTACGTTACGTCACACGTCTTTCGAAATATAATCTTCTGGCGTCTTGGGACGTGTGGATTTTCTCACAATGCTTTCCACCACCGCCGAGCAAGCGATAATTAAAAATATGTACAATAAATTTAAAACACGCATTTAGTGGTACATGCATACACCAGGATCTGGGACCGTCGCTGTACGTGTCTTTAATATCATACTTAGGAACGAGTGAAGACACAAAAATATCTCAATATTTTTAATGCCTCCCCCCCCCCCCCCCACACACACACACACACAAAATCCCCAAAGTAAAAGTTAATACTGAAGAAATTCAATATAACAACTTCGGCGTAAGCTCAGGTACTTCCAGCGCGCGTATATAAACACCAATAAGCCCCCGTAGACACGTAGAATTTGCCGTTAACGTAAATTTATATCACGGGAACATAAGCTCAGTAAACGTAATTATCATGTAAATGGATCGACCTGATTTAACGTTCTTCAGTTTATACGAGTGAGCATTAGCATATACTGATAAAAGGAATGTTGAGTCAGATGTTAAACGACGATGAAAATTATAATACTCTTTTGCATAAAAACATGCGCTGTTAAATTCCACAATAGATTTAGTATTTTTTTACCTCGTCGGGAGGCATATAAGCATACGGCCCACCTGATTTAAAATGTCAAATGTTTACCGTAGCCTATGAACACTTGCAATAGGTACATTAAGTATTACTTGTGACTTGACTTCGGTTTTCTGTGAGATTGAGGTATTTCCCCAGATGTTTAAGGTAGCATAACCGCCCTAGCACTCTTAAAAAAACACCTAGACCCAAGACAAGACATTTTTCGTATAAACAAGCTACGATACGATTTGTATAGAGTTGTAGACACTAGCTACGTGTAGTTTGATAAAGTACATAAAATTAATTTCGTCTCGTTTCGTTTATTGCCAGTAACTGTTTGCCAGCGGCTTTGGTCGCATGGAGATTGGTATTAAGTTTCTTTTTTAAACATGGTCGTGAGGCATACAAGTATAGAATCCACCTGATTTTTTATGAACGTTTGCTATACAAGCATCACTCGGCTGCTGCCTCTCTCGCTGCTAATACAGTAACTCCTTAGGAGTTTACTAGTAATCTCAATAGGAACGCAATACCCAGCCGTTTAGGTTCAGGATCGTATTGACATGTGAAATTTCAGCAAACACCATTTACAGTTTTAGCGATTTTCATTTTTGTATTATGCATTCAGTAATTTTAATATGTGATGATGACATGCAAAATATGCAGGTTTTCTGTGAGATTGAGGTATTTCCCCAGATGTTTAAGGTAGCATAACCGCCCTAGCACTCTTAAAAAAACACCTAGACCCAAGACAAGACATTTTTCGTATAAACAAGCTACGATACGATTTGTATAGAGTTGTAGACACTAGCTACGTGTAGTTTGATAAAGTACATAAAATTAATTTCGTCTCGTTTCGTTTATTGCCAGTAACTGTTTGCCAGCGGCTTTGGTCGCATGGAGATTGGTATTAAGTTTCTTTTTTAAACATGGTCGTGAGGCATACAAGTATAGAATCCACCTGATTTTTTATGAACGTTTGCTATACAAGCATCGCTCGGCTGCTGCCTCTCTCGCTGCTAATACAGCAACTCCTTAGGAGTTTACTAGTAATCTCAATAGGAACGCAATACCCAGCCGTTTAGGTTCAGGATCGTATTGACATGTGAAATTTCAGCAAACACCATTTACAGTTTTAGCGATTTTCATTTTTGTATTATGCATTCAGTAATTTTAATATGTGATGATGACATGCAAAATATGCAGTAAAACATGCTAATATACGAATACATACGAGCACATATGAAAACTAGAACATCAATCAGTTAATTTTTAACTACCAGTGTAATAAAAAGTTGTATGTATATCTTCACGCCAGGTCCCTTGCGGGGTAGGCCAAGAATACCGAGCGCCATAAAATCCTTACATACCTCATTCGCTTCTTTAACCATTATAGCTTAATTCATGCATGCTCGCCGGTTCCTAGGGCTCCTGACATCACTTTCTGATAAAACACGACCAATTTGTTCATGACAGTTGTAATAAAACGTTATTCGAAAATAAATTGATGTTGTTCTAGAAAACTTTATTATACAAAAACGAAAATTACTATTACTACATCTCCACGCCAAGTCCCTTGCGGAGTAGGCAGAGAATTGACCACCATATGACTTGGCCCTTATCACATTCTTATATATAAAAATCTCGTGTCACGTTGTTTGTGGTCTCACTCCTCCGAAACGGCTCGACCGAATTTTGTGAATGTTTTAAATTAAATAATAATAGGTATATTTGGTAAGTATGAGAATAGGTCGTAAAGTATATTTCATAAAAAAGAAATTGAAAAAAAAATTACTAAGAAATAATTTATGTCAGAACGTTTGCCTGGTCAGCTAATAAGTTTTATAAAAAGTACCAGTTAAAAAAAAATGAGTGAAGATCGCTAACCAAAACGCTTCCAAACGTTTGAAAATTTATAGATAATGTAGAGTAGATAATTCTGATCTAAACTTGATCATGAGGATTTAAAAATACTTGCGTGAGCAAGCATGGTGTATCCGTGCAAGTGACCGTTATTTATTTCTGTTAAAAATGTACCTGCCTACTACATTCTTACTTTTATAAACTGAATTATTAGTGCGCTATGCGTGCTTATCAACGATTGTCCCAAATTTTGATCGCTTATGCTCAGTTAAGCTGATTAGAAGCCTTTTCATATTATACTGATTTTAATGATAAATAAATAAAAAATGATTTCCCTATGTTGTACACTAAAATTGTGGTGTGCATACCTTGAACACAAAATGTTTGGTAAGTATGAGAATACTTATACTTACCAAACATTTTGTGTACACTGCCTTAGAGGTACTCCAGACCATCGATCTTGTTCGGAAAACATGCAAATGATAAAACAAAACGCTATGTGCAAAATAACATTTTTGCAATCTTTACTTTGTTAATGTATGTCATTTTTCATTGGTTTACGTCCATAGGGCAAATACAAATGGCCTGTAGAAAGTGTTGGAACTGGTTTATTAAATAGTAACACTGATATTCTCTGATTGCCGCCGGAGATACAGTGGTGAGTGAGGATTGTGAGCAGCATGGCAGTACAATCGAACCAACTTTCCATTAGACGCCCCATTGCACGCGCATTGGTCGGTTACCTGCGCACGTATATTTACGTGACTGCGTACATAGCTAAAAACAGCTCAGTACTGGTAGCAGCTAGGGTTACCAACACTACACAGGCTGAATCTTCGAGTAGACATGGCTAAATTTGAAAAATTAGATAATAATTAGGAAAAAATACTCAACTAAGATTCGATTTTTATTATTATATCCTTTGTTGATTATTATTAGACATATAAATAAAACGGTTACAATATTTTAATATACATAATTCGTCAAGGCAAGCTTACTCTAAAAGAGATTCCTTCGAGCCAGCCTTCAGCAATGTGACAAATTATATATATGTATATATATTTATAAATTATATAATATTATTAAATTGTTTATAAATTATATATACAAATTATATACTAAAACTACTTTTAAAGCCAGGAAAGGAACCGCATATTCTCTAATAATATCAAAGTCGACTTTCTGACTCCTTTGACTATTTCGCACTCCTTCTTCTCACCGCTATCTCGTTTCCTAGTCAATTAAGTTTGGCGGGGTCCACTACCAAAGCCTAAGGATTTGGCGAAGATACTGATTGTAGTATGGAGCGACTGCCGTCAGGCCTCCACAACCCAGAGTGAGCACACGTTTCTTAGGTCACACGTCTATCGAAATGTAATTTCGTGGACGTGCGGGTTTCCTCGCGATGTTTTCCATCACCGCCGAGCAAGTGATAATTACATAATGTCCATAAATCCAAACACGACTATTGTAGTACATGTCAGGATTTGAACCGGGGACCAGTTGATTAACAGTTTTACACTATTTTCTGTTATTTCGGTTTTGCCCACCCACGCCTACTCGAAGAGTTCATTCCCTCTTTATTACATAATATCCCATTATTACGTATTAAGCGCCTCCCTAATATAATTAACAATATTAGCTAATAGGCAAAGCAAAGTATTACCTGCATTAAAATTTCTAAATCAAGTAACTTATCGACTAATCGGTTATTGGTACAGCAAGATTTACCAAGACATTTGCATATCAATTGGTTTAACTGAAGTACAAGTTTGAGCTCGTAAATAAATTAAGTATGAGCTTACCAACTCAAAGGCTATATGGTAACTGTTTATCATGAGGCAGACATTTATTTATCATTTTAGTAGACGAACCGTCTTTCAATTTTTACTTAGATTTAGTACGAGTATATTCGTAAAAAAGTAGGCAACCCTAGTAGCATCGCGGGCGTTATCCATACAACTGCACGTTCTTATTAAACCGCGCACTGGTTTGCCTTCAAATGCCAAACGCACACCCATAGATCTCATTCATTACATCGTCTAAATAGACATACATTCTCTGTTCAATTCTATTGAAACAATAAATATTCTAGAAACATTGTAACTCACTATCAAACAAGTATAATGGTTCTTGTACTTTGAAAGGTTATTGTACCTGTACCTTTTATCGGCTTATTTTTTTTCAACTTCAATATACCCACTTAGAGCAGAAAAAGAATGTTTTATCTAAAGTTAAAAGTTCTTTATTTATTATGTACATACCTATTTCAAATAGATACTGCGTACGTCTCATAAATACTTTTATCGTACTCATATCGGAAACAAACAAGTTAATAGCTAGTTCAGAGTCTCTCAAGAGTCAGTGTCGGTTGATTGTTAACCTCATTAAGTGGACATGAAAGAATACATTGCAATAAATAAAAAGATAGTGTTATTTACAATATGAAAACATAAATGCGTATCGCACATGCCATTAAAGGCATACGATGGAAACATTGAAAGAACTTCCTTTCACTACGAAGTTTATATGGCGAACTCGGTCGACCAGGCGTCTGTGTGGATGCAATCAAAGCTCGTTTGCATTCGTACACAAAAACGCAGATGGAGCGCCAGGGGGGTACGGTACTGATATAAGCCACGTAGGCCGAACTTAATTAATCACTGTTCCCGCTTACTTCAGGGTGAACGTTGAAAATTTTGGCGGTTACATAAACAGTGCCGGGAAGTAATTACTTAAGCCCTGTTAGTACGTTTAAGAGAATAAAACGCAATTAATTAGCACGCATTTCTGTTGTGTTACGTATGCGGAAACATCTAATTGAGAAATTGACATCGACAGATAACTATGACCTCGCGCCTCATTTTTGCAATGTCTTGTTGTCTAACTTCGAGTAGTTGTATACTTAGAAGACATGCGATGTCTTTCGTGGTGTCTATTAAAATCGGGATTGTAAAACTTGGGATTTAAATCAAGAAAGAAATAGCAACAAAAAATATTATTACATTTTTTGCTGGGTTCTTAATTGATAGTCATTTTTGCAATAAAATGTTGAGAGGTTTAAATAGATCGCTTTTTTATTTAGATACATATTGTAACCGGATAATGAAATGATATGTATGTACGCACCCGTATATATTTTAAATCAGTTACGGATTGTCGGATGGTGTCTGGGAAAGCGTTTAGTTGTTTGGAATGCCTTACCAGTACTTTTGCTCATAAAAACAGTACAGAAAAGAGAGTAAAGAGGAATGCTTAGGTGGGTGTTTCTTCAGATTTGTGAAGAATGCTAGAGAGAGGATTAAAAGTCTCTGTCCTCTACTTCAGCCTCTGTTGTCTGTAATGACGATTTAATTAATATTAATTGAGATAGGTGAAGAAAAAATATCACTATGAATACAAAAATAAAACTGATAACATTGTAGATAAGCCAGCCCATCTTAATGAGGTCTTCGTTTAAATCAGGACACCAGATATTAAATCACTGAACTCAGGGAGGTTTTTACAGGGTTGACAATGCACTAATGAAGGCTCTTGACGTTGCAACTGTCTTTAAGTTAAGGTAACTTCATTATCCTGTTTCGTAATCAATTAGGATTGGCGGGGTACGCTACCTTACCTTAAGGATTTCGCGAAGATACGGATTTTTACATGAAATGACTGCCGTCAGACCTCCAAACTCAGAGGGAAAACCAGACCTTTCTTAAGTTAGATTACTCGTATTTAGAAATATAATTTCTTGTAATTTTTTGGATCTGTTAGTTCCCGCACGATGTCTTTCTTCACCGCCTATCAAGTGATAATCACTATTACGTACATAAGTCCGATGACACGAATTTAGTAGTACATACCAGGATTCGAACCGCGGACCAGTTGGCCAACAGGCCTTTTCTTTATCCACTAGGTTATCACTGGCCTGACCACTGGTTAAACTGACCGTACCCTTGTTTGCAGGTGGAATAAAAATATGTATCAAGCATTGTGCCCAGGACTTTTATTTAAATTTTATGGAAGAATATACACTTAACATTTCAAACTAGAATTACAATTTTCTCGACGTATCTGTTAACAATCCGCCCACAGGATACAGAAGGATGAGTATCATATAAATTTAACAGATTTTACAATTACAACCTTGTAAAATAAATCCTAACGTTATTCGGTACTGTTCGGACAATAACTTTTTATGCATTGATTTCATTCCTGCACTCTTTTTATACCTTTCAGAATTGAACAAATCTAATTCGTGTTGTCACGTTGAGGTCCATAGTATGAACATGAAACTCGGGTTAGGATTTCTTTTGAAGCAGGGACAAATGGCCGTGTTGATCGCAAAAGAGGATGAGACTCGTTGTTAGTTTTTAGAAAAGTAACCGAATGAAATAATGTAAGTACGGCTTTTTGTATATATTACAAAAGTACTAAATTATAATAGGCATAAAAGTAAATTAACAAAAATGCTTCTGAAATACATTCTACGATGACGACAGTGCACTTAGCGGTTATATTCTTAATAAGAAAACTCCAAGCGTTTTCATTTTGCAAGACTCTTTTAAATTTTCGTCGGAACCTAAGAACGCGGAAAACAAAAACTTAATTTGCATAAACAAAAAGAAAAGCACTGAAAATAATATGAAAAATCATCTTTTGCCGTCTGGTTATAAAAGTCAAACACAGAACGTGCTAGGATATATCTATGAGAATGTTTTTTACCCCACTACATCAAAAGAAAGTGGAATTATGATTTGAACAGTAAACTAGGTATGTATCTATATTTTCACGCCAGATCACAAAGAAAACCGAGCGCCATAAGACGCGGTTCTTACACACCTCGCTCACTTCTTTAACATTTATGGCTCTTTTCGTGCACGTTAGCTGGTTTCTAGGGCTCCTGATATCACCTTCTGATAAAACACAACAAATTTGGTCACAGTTTTGAGTTTTGGCCTTTTTAGCATTGTAAGCATGTACATATGTTTGTATTTACGTATGTTTCATCTTAGCATCCACTACTCATCCAATTTTGATGATTGAGGGTTCTCAAGTGTTTCGTTGTTTTATATATAGTTTAAATTTTGAACATAACAGCTCGTAAATGTAATATTTTGTACATATATATTAAATGTAATTCGAATTTTCACGCGCGCGTTTTCAAGAAAAAAATCAAAAATATTGGTGATCCGAAAGTTTTAGCTTGTGTTGCTGTTTGATAGGATATCAATTTAAGAAACTACTACATTCTGGCAATATAATATTAAAACCTTGGCACGCGAGCACACCCTTACTCAAGACATTACATACATACACCTATAATAGATTGACAGAGGGAAATGTAAATCATATGTAATAGCGTTCAAGTCGCCGACAGTTGTATGATACGAGAGTACGGCGGCATTTAACTCTGCTATCTGCCACCGCTGTTGGATGGCCGCCAATTTGTCCAAAACATTTTTGTCAAGATGCTGAACTTGACAGTAACTGAGATTGTTAAAATCATACGTGTCAATAACATCGACATCATTTTAAAAAACTCGCGCTGTAATTTTGTGTGGCAATTTTTCTGATATGATTGACGTTAGCCTCAATCGACTTTTCATCGGTAAAAATTCCTAAACACAAATTTTCGTAGACATTGTTTATTAGACACATACTGCTCACTTCATTAGTAAGTATACGGTCACATAAATGATTCACTAGTGATGACGAACGAGTGAACAATTCATTAAAACCTTTCAATAAAGCGACATCGACTTCACATTTTTTTTCTTTGCTCTACAGCTGCACATATATTTTTTTAATATTTCATTATCTTTTAATGCATCGTCAAATCTTCACCAAAATTACAACGACAAAGGACTACACACATGAGACAAAAATCATAATCGGATCATAAACAAAACAAAGACACGAAGGAAGTCGCTTGTTGAAAGTTTTTTAATGACTATTTTACTAATCGTCAAAATATCGAATAAAATTCAACTTTATCAAATTTAACTTTAGAAAACCGACTAGATCCAAAACTGTTGAGCTGTTCACGACATATCAGCGCGAAGCGGACTTACATTAAAAAAAAAGGAAACAGTCTACAAACATAGAACTTCAGTTAAAAAATCAAAACCACCGGTAAAAACATAGAAACAATGTTGATGGTACTAATTTGGCAAACAAACTATGTTTTTAAAATCCAGAAGATGAATGCTTACATAATGCAATATAGGTATATTGTGTGAATAGGAATATTAATAATTCTGCACTTCAAAGAAATTTCGTTTCATAACCACCATAATATCTTTTTAGGGTGCCCTGACAGCAGTGCAACACGAGATTATTAAAAACACTGCTGACTATTCATCCATATGTTTCAGTTTAGATATTTTATGTAGAATGTTGGCCAAATACATGATATTCAACTATAAATTATACTATAACTATAAATTCTACTATAACTATAAATTCATGATACCGAACAAAAAAGAAAATTAAATTCACGCCTGATAACCAACTATGGCAGTGACAATCATGGGTTGTATATGGGTCGTGGGCTCATACCACAGTCGTTATTGTCAACATGCCCGCGGGTGGAAAATTATTAGTTTCAGACTCGACTAATAGAAGAAGCTGTTAACTAAAACCACAAAATACATTGCAACTCGACCGCAAACTTAAAGAATTACTTAAACACGGCACAGTTAAAGTTACACAACACCGTTAACTCTTTTCACTTATTATTCAGCGTGTTTTGTTGAAATCATGCCAAAACGGGGAATAAACTGAAAAGTACCATTTTTCAGATCCACTTACGTACACACTATGAACTCTCCGAACATATAACCTAAAATACTTGAAACACTTTTGTACCACAGTTGACGAGCTCTGTAGCGCATTGGTTAGTATTTGACACCAGAGCTTCCCACAAACTTCTTTCCGAGGGTTCGATTCGCACACAGGACAAACATTTAAGTATGCATGAACATGTCTGTTTGTCTTGGTTTGTGTTTTTAGGAGAGGTAGGGTATATCAAAGCAGTTTGTCTGGGGAAGTACCAACCTCACAGAAAGCCAGAGTCTCTCCTGAAAAGCTTACTGGTCCAACTCGCTCGTAGGAATACAACAACCCTCCGGCAAGTTATTATTTTGCTGCGGCTTCCTATGAGGTAGAAGTACTTACCCAGTGGGGACTACTTTCATGCGTCCTATTTCTCATTTAGGATCGAAGAACCCATTAAACCCACAGGAACAAGCCACACGAGCAGCTCGTTTTAAACATTTATAAGTGGTCTACGTATTTCACGTGACGATTGTTGATTAGTGTCCGTCAGCGAGTAGTAGCGAGACAAATGAACATCGGCCGGAGACACGCTGCCAGCAAAATCAGGCGCACACAAAGAAAGTGGGTGACAGCGCGTTCCAGGCCAGCGTATAAACTATGAATGTTTATTTACGTAAGAAAATAAAGGGCCTTTCATACTTGATCTAGACTAGGGTACTAAATCCCGAAACACATTTCATTCAATTACAGTTAAAATTAATGATTACGTTCGCAGCTGTTTCTACGTTTCCAGCGAGATTTAGCGAACAGTGAATAGAGCCCGCAATACAATGGGTGAGTGACTAAAGGAAATGAGACCGCAGGTTTATAATTGTAAAACGTAAACTTAAGTACCTAAATGGAACTCACAAATAGGCGGCTTTTAGCTCAATATTTCAACATCAATCACAAATATTCAAGCTGATTATGATTATTATTATATAATACTACTACAAATCAAATGATAATATAAAACAACAAGAAAATATATAAAAATACTAGAAAAAAATCGGGTATGCGTACTCATAACAAACACATACACCCCCAACCCTTGCGGATTATACTGCAGGGATATAGACCTCTTTTCAATCAAATGGGTTTAGATTACAGCGTTCTGCGCAACGCTGCTCAACTGCGGATTGGCGGAAGCCAGTGTTTTCAGCCGCCTGAAGGCTACTAACTTAGCGTAACGACTGTCATCCATGGATGGATCTAAATGCGATCGGCTTAACATACCCCCCGTGTATCACGAGAACCTATCCAAACAAGCTTCGGTCGACGCTGCTTAACTTGCGTATTCAATTAGAGTAACACTTACAACGACCCTATCGAGCTCTTCCTGCGTCCGTTCTCCTTCTTCGCAAGGTACGTATAGTAAAGTATACAAATCTAAATAAGCGTCGGTTAACGCAGAATATTTATTTCTAAATTGCAATTTTCAGGACATGCGGATAATCTGACCGTTGCCTGTCAGCCAGTGTTTTCATACATTTGGCCGCTTTACTCCGTTCCATACGTCAAATGTACGAAGACAAATTCACTCTCACTCACAGCCTCAATGGAGTGACAGACTTATGCAGCAGTCAAACAAACACAAAGTCCTTATTATTATAGAAATATGTTACTGAAATACAAAAATTGACGTTGACAAATGAGCTACTGACATATTATTGCTGAGAATACATTATACTTCCAAAGATAGCATTTTCCAATATTGTCAAATTATGTGGAGTATATGAATATGTAGGTAGACACATATATGCCCTTAATATACTATGGTTAGTTAGTAATCGCTGTGGTATTTATTATAGGCATCTCTTTGAAATTTGTATTATTCCTTGGACAATATAGAAACAATTTCTCGTCAATAAATCAAAGGATCTTTAATGGCGTATTGGAAGCGCAGTAAGTGAAATGTACTTATACAGCAAACCCCGTCTTAGAAAATTGCGTTTACAAAATGTGCCTCGCAAATTGTAAATAAATCAAGATCCATCAATTGAATCTCCTTTCAATTTCTTAACCATGAGTCGATTGAAGCAGCAAAATAAATTGCTCGCTTTTCGTAATATACAAGCATTATATTTGTCTGAAAACTGCCTTTTTGTTAAACATCTTACCTTAATTAAAAAGTCCTAAAAGGGCACGTTGTTCTGTAATGTTCGAGTTACGCTAATCTCGTTTTAATTTTTTGCAAAACTGAGCTGTAATTCCGCTGAATATTCAGAATTCCATGTAAAACCCTTTTAGAACATTTGCACAATTTACAAGAGGCCCTAATAACAACAAAGGTAATATAATTTTACCGAGAGAAAATTTCTTCGCAATATTATGTTTTCGTACTTATGAAGTTTAGATTGGTAGGTACTCCAATTATCGACTGGTAATTTTATTTTACTTTTTAGCCAATATGGGGCGAAACAGAAATGTTAGACCGTAACTTGTAATATAACTTACATTAAATTTATTTATTAATTAAAATTTTGTCTGTTCTGTAGTGTGTGCCGGTGAAATGTGATCAATAATCTCATTACAACATATATAATAGTTATAGAGCATTAATAATAATTATTTATAACATATATTTTTTAAATTTTTACAAACTCTTGGTCGTCGTATGGCAAAGCGAGTTTTAATTGCTTTGTGGGCCTAAAAAGAAAGACAGTCTAGAAGCTTGTCGTCGCCAGGCGGTGAGCTTCATTCAACATTCCCGTCTCCTGCAACATCTAGTCCGCCTGTGTACTCCCCCACTCAGGCTGTTGAGTGTAAATCGAAACAAGAAAATTAAATAAAAAAAAAGATTCCCAGAACGTGTTCTTGAATAAGTTATGAAAAACATTATGATAATTCAAACTATTAATTCCATTTGAGTGCATAATTTACCTATGTTCCACCAACACCGTCACACAAGACAAGATAAAATTTGCGAAGGAATAAACAATAATTGGCGGCGTTGCTTCGAATATATTAGTATAGTTGAAGGGAGATTGCGCCCCAGCAATAGGGTGATTAACGACGCAGTAGAAGATTAACTAGCGCAAGAAGTCCTTTTTTTAGACGTTAAAGCATTAACGACCTTAGCGTAAATGACCCTAAGGACACTTTTAAGGATCGCGCACAGGGGGGGGCTCGCTATACATTACAGTAAACATAACCGACTATCGTTTCGAAAGACCGGCCACGAAAGATGTGTCATTGAACTTCACTGAGGTCGGGGTGCGCGTATATACGACAAACTTCTCAAAAATTACTGATAGACTCCCTTAGTCGCAGGAACTTAACAACTACGGAGAATTGGCTGCAGTCTTCTGTGCGGTGGAGGACTGGAGATACTTTCCTAACTGGGTTGATTACTAATAACTGCATAGACCTACATCACTTTTGCCAGAACCTTTTTGCTAGTTCGTAACGTACTTCAAGTGCAGGTGAGGTTAGCTTTGGCACAAGTCTAAACATAATGGCGAGGCCTTACATTTGTTAGGTCATCTATATTTATTGGTTTTGATAAAATTACTCGGCTGTGTACTACTTTGTCGTTCGTTCGTCGTTTTGGTTGTACAACCAAAACACAACAAAATACAATGATGGCTTTTTCAAAGGAAGAACTTCACTTTAACAAATTATTTAAAAAAAATATTTTCGAGATTCAAACCTAGTATATGAACAAACTGGTTTGATTCTTCCAGTTGAAATTTGATCAAGTTTATATTCTGTATAAGCTATTCATTATCGACGTTTATCCCGTCTTTTATATCTCTAAACGGCGGTAGAACTAGGGCAAACTCAAATTGGTGCTCTGAGAAATACAGACTTTGTTAATAAATAATCAGTTTATATATAATTCCCATGTCTTAAGGACCAAATATTATTAGGAAGATTGTTAAATAAAATATTTGAATTTAATAATTAAAGATTTAAAAATATAACTACCCGACGACTGTGCAAAACGCCGGTCAACTAAAAAAACAAATCTCTTAAAAACATTGTTATGATTTAATTTTTATAAACCCTTTCCTACATTGAATGATTGATAAAAGACTATTTTTTATCAATCCTTCCAATTTCAACACAAGCCGACCATTTTCACATTTATTTATTTGTTCTAGGATATTTTTTGAATAGTCAGGACAAATCCAACGACACCTCAATGATTAAAGATTAAAAGTCATCAAACTGTTTGGAGGACATTCACCAAAAATACACGCACGAAATATGTAACCCACTTATAAATCAGGTGATTAATTCAGAAGTTATGCCAACTATCTGTTCTAAAAAAATTACTTCATACTCGTACATTATAGCAAATAATAAATCAGTAATGGCATCTCATGGATGCTTTATTCATTCAGACAACTACATATCAGTTCACAAAAACATTTTTTTTTATACTACGTCGGGAGGCATACGGCCCACCTGATGTGAAGCGGATACCATAGCCTATTAACGGTTGCGATATATTAAGTATCACTCGCGCGATGCCTCCTTTGCTGCTTACACAGCAACTCCTTGGGAGATTACTGGTGACCTCAGACACACGCAGGAACACAACAACCCTCTAGCGAGTTGTTATTTGGCTGCGGTTTTCTGTGAGGTGGAGGTACTTCCCCAGACGGGCGGCTTTGATGCGCCTTACCTCTCTTAAATATAAGTATACTGCTTGGTATACCATTGTTAAAAGAAATTGAGATTTCCTTGTCCTGATATTTTTAATAGATTTCAAAAAAGGAGGGTTCCCAATTCGTCGGAATATTTTATTTTTTTGTTATGTTCCCCGATTACTCGAAGACGCCTGGACCGATTCGGAAACATATTTTTTTGTTTGAAAGAGTATATATACTTCCCAGGTCATCAGGTTAGGCTCTGATGATGGGATCCTATAGAAATCGAGGCAACTATTTAAAACTAGCTGCCAACTAGCCGCCCGTGTGGGGTCAAATAGCATAGCCTATGTGTTAATCCAGATCATAATCTATCTACGTGCCAAATTTCATTCAAATCCGTTCAGCCGTTTAAGCGTGAAATAGCAACAAACATCCATCCATACATACAAACTTTCGCATTTATAATATTAGTAGGATTTTTACTACAAGCACACATTAAAAAGCCTTCTTCACGGTCTTCAGAAGACTGTCCGAGGCGCTGTGCTCTATTTCTTTCGTTTCTTTATTGCGCTTTAGGTGTTCATCTTTGTCATTTTCAGATTCCTATGCTCGACGCTTCATATGAGATGCACGCAAGGAAAGCCACACCATTATCATGTACCACCTACTCTATCCTACATTATCTATTTTATATTTACACCTCAAAAAAGCAAAAAAAAAATCGCCATCTAGTGTATGCGTAAGGTGCGAACAACCAACAGACGTGAAAAGTTTTTCAAATTAGCTTTAGCGTTTGAACCGGTAGTGGGATCCTGTTGGAACGTTATGTCAAATAATATTCCATACTACAAACACGAATATGGATTGTAAGCTGGCACACAAAAATCAGTATAAAATTTTGATGTCTTCGTAAAAACAGTTGGTTTTGTTAGTAAAATAAAACATTTATTATTAAACCAGTTACCAGAGAAAATCTTTTCGCTGAAGCCCCATCACCGAACAGGTTACCGGCAGTGTAAATAAAAAATCCTTGATCCGTATGTAGTAAGTACTTGCTACATGCGGAAAAAGTTTGTTTTTATTTATTTAAGCCCAAAATTATTAAAAAGCGGAAAATTTATTTATATTGTTAAGCTTAAGTCGCGTTAAGGGCTCGTTCCTGGCTGTTGTCAATCAATGCATAAAGTGGAACACTTTCTTTGTTTGTTTGATTTCTCTGGAACTACTAAAAACAGATGTGAAAAAATCTTTTTGAGTTTGATAGGCCAATTTTTGAGGAAGGTTATAGGCTATTCAACACCACGATACGACCCTTAGAAGTCGATCAAAAAGAAAGAAGGTAAGAAAAAGCCTATTACCACGGGATACCGACATACGCGCGAAGTCTCGAGATGCATCAAAATTTAAGAGGTAATGCAACCGATTGTAGCATATTCGCCTGAACCTTTATCTGTGTTACAGACATTTCGAATGTTGGCTATGTGACGTCAAAATTAATTGCCTAATAATAAAACTCCCAATTGATGACTTTCACGTCTACATTCATTTACGAACATCATTCTAGGCAAGTTAAGCCTATTTATTACACCGGGTCGAAAACAAGCACGCAGCCTTTCGGTATGATACGCAGCTTATGGATGTTAGCGACTCTGCGGGTATCAATCGGGCGCTGCCGATGCTGAAAGGACTTAGACCCCGTAAAATGTATAAGCCTAGTGCCCATAAATATTAAATCAGATATTAATGATAAAATCATTATAATCTTGTCTATTTATATTTTACCGATACGTCAATAAAGATTAATTTGTTCGTAAGTACTTTCACTTACAAGATCCTTCACAATATAGTAGGATCCTATTTCGTATTATAATAAGTAATACAATTTAAGAGAGGTAGCGCTACTTTGATTCTATCAAGCAGCCCAGCAGGGAAGTACCTACACCTCACACAAAACAGCAGCCAAATAACTAGTCACTAGAATTTTTTGTCCCTGTGAGTAAATGGAGTTACTACTGCTGAGGAATTGCTATATTAACAGGAGGGGTAACAACGTGCTAGTAATAGTTCCCTTATTGCAAGCGTCTATAGGTTAAGTAACTATTTTACATCAGATGGGTCGTATGCTTATATGCCTCCCAACGTGCAAAAAAGGATTGGCAACCGCTAACCGCTAATGATAGCGCTAGCTAAGCATCTATATTATATTACTCGTATTTACATGTTCAATAATATGTTATCTCTTCTGTCAACAGTATCACATAGTCTGTTGTCGACACTTTTTATCACTGAATTTATCAGTAACCAAGTATTCAGAGGAAATTTCCTGATATTGTTCTGAATTGGAAAAATTGCTCATCGCTAGTTCCCAGTAGATGGATTTTCACTGTCCGTGACACTTTCAGTAAAAACGACTCTTTTCGAGACATTTTTTAACTTTCACACTTCTCGGTGTGCTCAAATATGAATCAACGTTTCATTCATTGAAACATTACTATAAATACAGTAAATATCAAACAAAATTGTCGTATCTTCAGTCTGATATCGGCATTTATGTGAAAGATCATAAAATACTTTTTGTTTTGTTACAAAACAACATTTTGCATTGATAAGGAATATGTATCTCGTGACCGATATATTATATAAACATATATATAATACTTACTACAAAATGAATGAATTATTTATAATGCATATTTAGGATCATGTTACAACTACTTCAGCAGGGAGGAACTAGTTAGTAGAACGAAAACAAAACATTTTTTCTTTATAAAATATGGATGCTGATGTGCTAAAAAAGGTCGAAATCAAAAACACCCAACACCGAAGAGCATGCATGAAGAGGATAATGAGTGTGGAAGAAGCGAGCGGAGTGGGATATTTGGATCGGTGCACCTGGCGTTTCAAACCATCTGCCTACTCCAATTGAAGACAAGCATGATAATATCTATGTATGTATAATATGGATCAAGCTAGGTATCTGCAAATGTGGAAGGTAAAGGTTCAATAAAAAAAATATGTTTGCAGTCTTTCAGAAATTACTGAGCTGATACTGAATGTCATTTTCACTAATTGGTAGATATGTACTTGTTATTTAGGCTTTCTGTGTAGTATCGATCGCCGCATGCAAAAATCATTGTCTTCGCCATATCTTGGGTGTGGCTTAGGTCGCGGAACCCGCCAAACATAATAGATTAGGAAACGGGATAAGAATAAGAAAAGTATATTCTTCTTCCTCCTGGCGTTACCCTGTTTGTTGATCCCTTAGGATTGGCGGGATCTGCCACCTAAGCTAATTTGGCAAAGAGACCAATTTCGACATGGAGCGATTGCCGTCAAACTTCTACAACGCAGACAAAAAAACAGATTTCCTTAGGTAAGATCAGTGTTTCGAAATATAATGAACGTGCGAGTTTCCAACGATGTTTTCCTTTAACGCCGAGTATATGGGTCATTCTACGATAAGAGGTAATGTGTACGTCACCCATTATAAAATATTATTTTTATACTACAAGTTGTTATTTTATGCAATTGATCACAGCATCCTAATGTATTTTATAAGTAGCATTATGATTAAATGCCCAATTAAACTGCATTTTCCTGAAATTCTGTATTTAAGTCTGAAAAAGTCTCTACCCTGGCCTGTCCCCTTGACGTTTTTAGTTAAACATGCAAACAGTACATATGTTCAATGTCGTAGTTGCTAAATTAAATTATATTTAGAACGAATATGACAAGTATACTTAAGTATTATAAGGGGAAAATACAACAATATTAGATTATTTTACAAAAAAATTCGAACTTCATTATTGTCTCGCTTTTTTTGCGTATCTACCCTGGCAAAGTTTGATCTGTTATTATAAAGAATAGTATTAGACGGTCATATTTAAAATGGCGTTCAAAGACACGTATCAACGTGAAGTTTATAACACTAAACACAGAAGCTGTTACATCGCTGTTATTTGTTAGTTGGCGCGATGCGACAGTGCGGTGCGGTGGTTTCGCAAGGTGAATGTGTCTCTCCACTGGTAAGTCGTAAAATTTATAAAATTCACTTAATTTATTTGCATTTACTGCCTAAATTCAATAATACTGTAATAGTTAAGGTGTGATATACGATTAACGCAATATTAACTTAGGTCAGTTAAAATTTTTAAATTTGTCACGAAAACGTCTCTCCCCTGCCGTATTTCCCCTGGCACGATAACTACCAGGGGAGATACTCACTGACCAGGGAAGATAATGTAGATCATGTATATATAGGCGTAAGGTGCAAATTAATTCAGATATAGCTAACTTACATTATCATTCTCAAGAAACTTTATAAATTATTATAGTAAAAGAAAATATAGTAAAAGTGCTTTTTATGTGTGTTTGTGGATAATTTCTTTGTTACTGACCCGATTTTAATGATTTCTTTTTTATTTAATAGGTGTCCCTCGGGATTGGTTCTATAATATTGTTACAAATCATGGCACCACGCGAAAAGTTAACACATGACGAACGATTAGAGAAGAAGCATCAAGCTGAGAGATTACGCCATGAAAGGATTAAAAATGATCAATTAACAAAAAGATAAGGAAAAATATTTAAAGAAGGAGAAAGGAATAATAAAAACTGTCGATCAAATGACTCCGATACTGTCTGATGACTGCGATGAAGTCTTTAGCTGCTTTTGCAATAAAAATATAAATTGTTTAATTTCATAACACATCTCGTCTCCGAGTTGAGGATGTTTACGAACCGGGTTCAGAGTGCGAGAATGATAAAGATAAATTAGCTGACAGTGAACAAATCATTACACCTTTTGGTGTTGCACCTGATGAACAGCAGCCGTCGACATTAAAAAAAAACACTAAAGAACAGCGACTTCATTCTGATCAAACGAGAATGAAAAATAGAGTAATGTTACGTGGCTATGTGTATGGGTTTGGAAGATGACGAACTTGATGAACAAGATATTTAACTTTTCTTAAAGGACCAGATTGTCGAGACACTCTACATCAAATCTTATTTTAAAAGGGCAGAGGATATTCTACTCGTTCATAAATTCGGTGGATGTGTTTAACAAAGCTTAAGCATATTTTTACCTTTTAATTTGTTATGTTATTTCTTTTTAGTTTATATCATGAGTAAAACTAGTTGATTTAATGAAAGGTATAGTACAAGTATAGGTAATATGAAAATTGTTCTGATTATCACTTAAAAGGCGCTAGTCTACTTAATAAGTATTGATAAAAGAATGCTTTATTATCTGTTGAAAGTACTATGTCAAGTTACTATATTTATATTTTTGTCACAGACACTAAAGAAGCTCTAGTTTTAGATATAAAGAAAGGCTGTAATACGAAAATGATACTCTGATTATAAGTTAAGTACAATGTTTAACAAAAGTTGATTTTATTTCTTGTTTTATTATGTCAAAGTCTCTCCCCTGGTCAAAAAAATATCTACCCTGATCTTGATGTCTCTACCCTGCCCGACGTATTTACCCTGGCCTTATAAAAAGTAACTAAATATGTATAAAGTGAGTTGCCCTTACGTGAATATATACATAAAAGGTACTAAAATCGTAATATATGTGTTTAAACTAAAACCTTCAACTTTTGACCTTGGCCGCATCTTCTATGGAGTCAAAACCTCTTATCGTAGAATAACCCATATAACAATTAAGTGGTATATTATTATGCCCAAAGTATAATATAATATACTATAAGGTAGCTTATATTACAACCACCGCATGGACTATACTTATATAAACGAACACCCAACACGTGTTTTGCAGTGCCCGGCGATAAATATTGCACTTCAGCAATCATCGTTTTTCCGAATACAAACGGATGCCAATTTCCATGTCCATCAGTTATTAGATTTATCGTTTATCAGAATTTGAATTCAGAACTAAGCACTTTATTGTTGTTTAGATTCCCGCTTGAACCATATAGAGCTCTAAAACTACTTCCTTTTTAAATATCATTCATTCATTTTCATAGTATATAGTATACCAACGAAATTAATAAAAATATCAATAAAATACTTCTTCAACCGACTTCTAAAAAAAGAGGAGGTTCTTATAAAAATAATAAAAATAAATATTGAAATTAAATTATTTTTAACGGAAGTATCGCGGAAATAAAACACGCGATACTTCCGTTAAAAATAGTTTAATTTCAATGTGTAACAATCGCGAAAACCTAAGACAATAAAAATAAATATTATCGGACAAATTACACAGCGCCATCTACCCCAAAGTAAGCGAAGCTTGTGTTATGGGTACTAGACAACTGATAAACATACGTAAATACATTTTTTTTTTCCAAGACAAACATGTTCATGCACACAAATGTTTGTACTGTGTGGGAATCGAACCCACGAGCGTTGGTGTCAAAGTAGCGTAACAACGCTTTTCACCACTGCGCCACCGAGCTCGACGATGTTTTACAATTAATGACAAAATGAATATTTATCCGACGACTGACGAAATACGAAGTCCTACCGAGAGACAAAGAAAATAGAAGCACTGTGATATAATTTCTAAATATAATTATTTCTATATTCATAGATTTGGAAAAAACAAAATATGCAAAAAGAATCTAAAATAAGTTTATATTATGTTCTAATCTGAAAATATATAATATTGTATATATGGGGTTTCGTCAATTTTGGATCAAATGGAATTTCGTGTCTTTACTAACCTAACCTAACCAGTTGATCATTTCCTATTTAATGGTGTTTGAATTGGGTTGTTGTTTTGGTCTTTTTTCGGAGAGCTGAACTTAATTGCACAGGAATGTGTTTCAGTACTTACTGACTTTGCTCAATATATTGTTCAAAGTTCCTCTTGAAATTCTATTGGCATTTGCAATTCTCTCTTGAACCTTCTTAAAATAATTACTTACACTGTCATACTCATTTTATTTAAGTCAGTCGGCTTCGATTATAAAATATTTATAAACATTGTTGATAATTTCGCGTGACTGGCCTCGTACAGGTTTCCCTTTTTCCTATAGATACCATCGTACAACTTAAGTGATTTAAACTGAATCATTTTTTGAACTGGACGCGACCGCATTCTTATTGCGTTTGAACCACGACTAGCAAACGTTATATAGGTAGTGTGCGACAGAGATAACGCTTTGAGAAGCCGAAATTAGCCGATTGTCTCTTTACAAAGGTCGAAGTGCAATATTTACCGCCGGGCACTGTAAATGTAGTATAAACAATTTAGTTGCAATACGTGATGCGTCTCCAATTTATTCATTAACGGACTTCCAGTCGATTACACTGTTTTTTTCTGCTTTATTTCGAGGAAAGGCGGAGGTTTCTCTTTACAATAATTGCATAGTACGTGTTGCATGGTTGCATCTCATTAGCGTGTCTATGCGGACATAATTACATTCAATATAAAATTGATAATTATACCTAGTATATTTTAATATCATCGAGAGATTGAACAAATATGTTATTCACATTCAAGATCAACATTTTATATTGTCATAGGTCAAGTGCATTTAGGATATTAAACTTATTTTTTATTTTATCTTGGACACATAATGTAAATAATAATAAATAAAATCTCAACACGGCCCACTTGATGTAAAGCGATTCCCATAGCCTACGAACTCGTGCAATACAAGGAACATCACTCGCGAGTTTACTCCACCGCTGTAACACTTTTTCCTCCACTGGAGCTTAGCGGTAACCCCTGCGTCCTTGGCTGGAACACAATAATTCTCCAGCGAGTAGTTATTTTGCTGCGGTTTTCTTTGAAGAGTACCTCCTCCGGTCAAGCTGTCTGTATATTCCCTACATCTCTTAGAAATAGCGCCTGTTTGTTCGCTTAGTTCTTAACTATACGTACGCAGCGGATTTTAATTTTATTACTAAGAGGGAGGGGCGGAGGGTAATAGTTATTATACACCAGACGATTTGAATGTAGCCGGGGCTGGTCAGCTACTTATTATAAGCAAAGAGGCGGATTATAGCAAGATTACACGTACTTACGTCCACTATATCAATTTAAGTAAAAACGAAAAGTTACAATCCATTCTAAAAATATAGAATAAAATCATAGACTACATTGTATTTAATGACCCTCCCTTAGCGCGGAAGTGGGTGTCATAACTGTTATAGCACGCAAAACGTGTGTTTCTGGGAAACGGTAGTGGGACGCTACTTTATGCCAGGTACGGACGGAAATCTATTTGCCAGAGCTCCGAAGGCGCGCAGCGCCTCGCGAGAAACTTCCGTTTGTTCATACGATGCTTAGATGATATTTGAATAGATAAGATTTTAAAATCTATCAATTATCCAAACTACGAGTACGAGTACGTCCACTTACATTAACTATTCGAAGTGATTGGCATACCCTAATAATACTTCCTTTTACAAAATATTATATACCTATAACCTTTATGCGCAGCGAGTGTGGCAATGCGCGAGATATACGACTAGTATTGCAAGCGTTCATAGGCTACGATATCAATATTACATCAGGTGGGTCGTATGTTTGTTTGCGTACCAATGTTGTATTAAATGAAATTAACTAAAACTTGCACGAAAATGTCAAATCAACACCGAAATGTACACATAGAGCTTTAGTCAAGGAAACAACCAAACGCAAAAAAATCGATATTCAGATAAACCAAACGGGGCAGATATTTGTGCAAACTAGATGCAAAGACAGTCCAATTGGCCGAGAAAAGAATACATTTGAATATGCACATACAGACAATGCGCTAGCAATCTTATTAATACGCAGGCAGAGTTAAGGGCACAAAGGGTAGATAAATAAATTTCCTGTTTCTCGACTGAACTTTCAAACGAACAAAATAAGTGACTCATTACCACTGCCGGGGCCAACAAGGCGAGCTATGTAGCGAACATTAAATTAATTTGCAACTTTCTCTAAGCGCGTACAATGGACCCCGCCATTAAAGCCAACGGGGTCTAAACAGCCGCATTAGTGAAACCAAAGGGGTAGCGATGAAGGCGATCATTCTATCCAATAAACGATTAGACATAGAAGGTCGTCCACAAAAATGACCGGTTTTTGTATTTAGTATTTCATTTTGAATGTAATAATCTGATACTTGACCTTTTCATACGGGTATCATCATCGTTATAGACTCACTTACCGATCACACTAAAGTACAATAATAATGATTTGTAAATTTATACGCGAGGACTTAAAATTGTTTTCTAAATTAATAACAATTTAAGCATTTCGAACCCTTAGTTTACAGCAGTGTCCCGTAAACTTTTTGTATTCAAGACACAGCTGCCAAATCAAGAAAGTACTCACCTACACAACACAAAATTCGCTTGCGTCTTCCCTGAGGCATTGAAAGATCTTTCTTTCAAGATTTTTAAAAAGACATTCTTTAGACTACTCTGCGACTACGGAGTCTATAGCGTAGGTGAGTTACAATAATTAATGGCATTAATTTTATTGTATTTCCAATATATTATTTTCAATTAAATCAATTAATGTTTGGTAAATGATATTTGATTTTTTATATATATATATTTTTTATTTTTTATATATGCACATTCAGTTTATTTATATATTTAAAATGTGATATTCTTTTTGCATGCTTATGTTTTGACGCGACACGCTTGTACTTTTATGTTTATCAACACTTTTGTACCGTGTATGCTTGCAAAATAAATTATTCGAAACTTATGTTTATTGTTGTTCATGTGTATGTATATAATGTTATTGTGTCTTATTTGATTCTGTTAGTTATTATTGTTCTTTTTTAACTGTAATAACATTTCCGAAATTACCATTGGCGAAGAAGAAATGCCGAAAGAAAGTTGGCAATATGAGTCTCTTTTCAAATCGTATATTGTTATTACATATTTATGTCAGATTATTAATACAATAACAATGTAATGTAACAAATGGTAGAATTAAAGATATATGGTTGGCATTCTGAATTTTATCCCTCCATCTTTGTCAGTTACATATTCATCAAATCTATAATAATAAGCCTTTTTACAAGCAGTATTTTTAGGTGGCCAATAAAACACAATCTGCACGTTTACTATTAACATCAATGTAATAATACTTTAAGATATTTAATGAGATATGTGACAAGATGTTTAATGAGATATGTGAATCTGCTTTACTGAACATATGCGATAAAAATTTGGAGAAATCGTTGATAAGACTGCTCTCATCCCTTCGTCGATCGTCCTCAGTTAACTCACCTATGTAGTGTCATTAGGTATCTTCATAACATTCCGTACAAAGTTGCACTATTTCCGCGGCACACCAACTAATGACCACGGTATATCAGTATGCCGCGCGGCAAATTACATTTACTTTTTTCCACGTTTTATAGTATCCTTTTAATTAGACCAATGTAATGGTTGTCGAGCTAAATGAAATTCCATTAAATTAACTCGAGATTTGAAAATAGGTAGTTTGATAATCTATGAATCCATACTAATAGTACAGTGGGGTTGTTTGTCCTTATTTCATCCTCCCAAAGAAAATTGTCACTCTTCTTTCGTCTTTTCATAAAAAAGTTACTTATGTTCAATTCAAAATGTCGCCCGCAGAGATTTCAAGTGAATCCTTAACAATGATGACACGGGCGGCGAATATACTCAACATTATAAAATATTTTCCAGATATTTGAGTTTTCGATGTGACAACCCTAAAAGCGGATGCGGTCAACAAACACCGACTTTGTGTGAGCTGTATTAGGTCCATTTTTTTACATAAATAAATGTAAACACGACCCTCAACGGATAAAGTCCGTAGTCGTACACGTAAGTAGGTACTTATTTATATGATCTGTGTTATGTACATTTTTACACGAAACAGTGTTTTGTTAATACATATCTAATAAAAAGTTATTGAATAATAAAATATATGTATTACAATACACTTTTATTTCATATTGGAGAATTTAGGTGTTGGCCCGGCAAGACCAAATGTCACAATTCCTGCTTTGTATGGGACTCCATTCTGCGCAGGAAACTGTTCCCGTTGACCTACTGAACCAACCAACCGCAAGGTAACCTAAGTATCTTTTAAACCTAAGTATCTTGTTAACAAAAAAGCAATTCAAACAGGACCCAGCCATGTTACCATGATGTCCGACTAAACAAAAAGGAAACTAGGACGTCGAAAAATAATTACGTTGTTGGTACCGTAGCCTATGAACGCTCGCAATATGTGAAGTACGCTCACGCCTTGTCACTTATTCACAGAAGCACAACGACCCTCCAGAGAGTTATTATTTGGCTGCGGCTTTCCGTAATGTAGGGTTACGTGGGCTGCTTTAATTCGCCGTACCTCTCGTGAAAACACCCAGCGCAAGACAAACAAACAAGTCCATGCACACAAATGTATCCAGAACGGGAATCGAATCTACGAGACAATTGATATTACAGTAGCATTGCTAACCACTCCACCACCGGGCTCGTCAAACGTATTGTCTTCTATTCCATGGCACGCATCCCCCAAAAAAGTTTCTCGTAAAACTATTCACGTAATCCGGCGCCGCACCCCTAACTGTGTAATATTCTTATTGACTTTCGCGGGGTGATAGAGAAATAACAAAGTATTGCCAGAAATGCTGTTTAACACGGGAAAAACGTAGCTAATTGCACTCTCGCGAAGTTCAACTATCTCCGCGCAAAAAAAAAAAATTAAGTCGATCCGGTGATCCGTTATGAAAGAAGGACAAACCCGCTTATTATTAGTATAGATTCATAGATATTCAAACTTGACCTATTTTCAAATCTTGAGTGTTCATAATTTAAACAGAGTAAGTATTAAAAAGAGTTAGGTGGCCAATAAAACACAACCTACATGCCAGTGAACTGTCGCAACTCTGTCGGCGAGATGCTTCTGGCTCGCGGACCGGCAATAAAAATCATTAGAAATGCCAACCTACTTACTGTTACTGTAATTTTAGGAATCTCCCCAAGACAACTATTTTAACTTTACGATTTCGTAAAATAGTATTACGTACTTACGCTATATTTTAAAAAGAAAACTAACATTCGTACCTGATACACTTAAGGCGTGAAGGAAATAACCTATAAGAACCGATGAGACGATTTTGGGTAGTAAATTAATTCGCCGCTACGGGTCGGAAGGTAAAGTAGAACACCCAGCTCTTATTGGCTAGTTCACGAATCAACATTGTCATTGTCACTGATCGGCTTATTAAAATACGCTCCCATTGGTCAGATGATTCCGATTCGCTGAGATGTTTAGGCGATAGAGGACTACGTTTTTGTAAGTGAGGGGTACCTTTATGCGCCGCCAAGTGGTTCATGACTCAATCGGATAGCTAAAAACTTAATATTTGAGTAGCGCGTTAGTAGCTAGGGGTAGAATACGCGGCGACACTTAATCCTTTTGTTACATGCATTTGAAGGCTATTACTACACTTTTTTTTAGTGTACACGACGATACTTATCCTTTTATTGCAGCATTTCTAGGCAATACTACACTTTTTTTATGTGTACACGACGGTACATAATCCTTTTATTGCAGCATTTCTAGGCTATGCTGCACTTTTTATCAGTGGAACTTTAGCGTATAGTGTCAAAATTGAAAAAGGAAAAAGATACAATAAATGCCGAAGATGATGATATCCTGTTATCGTAAAATCGATATGCAAAAAAACATATAGATAAGACATAATCCTGAAAGAAATATATTCAAATGACATGCAAATATTTATTTAACGTCGCGTGCTACGACAGTGCACGTGGTGTGAAATTGACATGTTTATTTGATCCGTACCACAACTGTACGTGATACGTGAAGTTTCTTTTAAGTAATTGCATTAACCGTACAATAACTTAGTTTTACAACAACTAGTGTCGCCTCCCAATCGTCAAAATTGATTGAATTGATTGACCATGATCACTATTTAGGAATTTGGGAAAAGGCAATTCGCATTTTTCAAACATTTTAGGATTTCAAATCGGTGTTTTTTTTTATACATTATTAGGGGGCATATAAACATACGGCCTATCTGATGTAAAGCGGTTACCGTAACATATGAACGCTTGTAATACATTGACTATCACTCGCGCGATGCCACATCTGCTGCTAACGCAGCAACTCCTTAGGATCTTGGTGACCTCAGTCACACGTAGGAACACAACAACTCTCCAGAGAGTTGTTATTTGGCTGCGGTGGAGGTACTTGCCTAGACGGGTTGCTTTGATGCACTATATCTCTCTTTAAAACATCTCTCGGTGTTTTTCTACTGTTTCCAAAATGTCTATTTATTAGCACTAAGTTAACTTGACATAGATTAATAAAACGAATAGAGATCGCTCATCGATATAAATAACTTCATATATATTTAATCATGTTAGTTCCTTTCCTTTCATGTTTTTCCGTGTAGCAGCAGAATTGAATGATCAGTTCATTTAACATGCATACAAAAAAACGATGAATTTCTTACTGGTTTACAGTTCGGGCGTATTTATTTGCGTGAATAGTTTCTAGGTATCCATACCATCTATTGTAAACATATTTTGTTAAGGTAAATAATACGGGTGCCTAAATAACATTAACTATCCATTTCTATTTTATGATTCTTTTTCGTATTACGTTATCAAAACTAAGAAAAACCAAACGGTACACGCTAGATAATGAAGAATTCAACAACCACGATACGACCCTTAGAAACAGAGGGAAAAAAGAAAGTAGCAAAAGCTGTTCCCACGGGATACCAGGATACGCGCCGACGAAGTCGCCGAGTGCAGCTAGTTTTTTTTATACTACGTCGGGAGGTATACAAGTATACGACCCACCTGATGTAAAACGGGAACCGTAGCCTATTAACGCTTGCGATATAAAGCAGTCAGAACCCGTTATATACGTTTTCCCATACATTTCGCGGTAGTATTCGACCACCCGGGTTTCGAAGAGTTAAGTATCACTCGCGCGATGCCTCCTCTGCTGCTTACACAGCAACTCCTTGGGGAGCTAACTGGTGACCTCACTCACACGCAGGAACTTAACAACTCTCTAGGGGTCTAGGGAGTTGTTATTTGGCTGCGGTTTTCTGTGAGGTGGGAGGTACTTTCCCAGACGGGCTGCTTTGATGCGCCCTACTTCTCTTAGTTCAAAGTATAAAATAAATTACGGCATTGTTACGTTTGATCTACGCACGTTTGGTGTGCTCCTAATCTCTTTCTTATTCCTCTGTTTCTAAGGGTCGTATCCTGATATTGAATATCCTAGAACCTTCCCCCAGGATTGAGCTATCACACTCAATATACTTTTTGCAAATTCGACCGGTACTTCCAAAGAATCGCGCGTTCAAACAAATTCTTCCGTTTTATAACAAAAATCGGAAATATATACGATATAAAAATACGGAAAAGATTATTCTCCCACCCGCCATCTATTTGTAAAAGTAATGGACCAAACGAAGTTTGAAAAATTTAACACATACATATAAAGTAAATTGTAGTGCTATGTTAACATTTAAAATATTACACGTAATTCGTGAAGGAAACAATCAATGTAGAACCGACCAAACGATTCTGCGTAGTAACTCAACAGCCCGCTATGGATAAGAGGGTAAAGTAGAAAGAGCAGCTCTTATTGGGTAGTTCTAAAAAATTTAGTACTTATATGTTTTGTGTCTGTATAAGTCGTCAAGTGGTTTATTGGATTGTTACATCATTTTTTTTTATTTAACGTCGGGAAGCATACAAGCATACGGGCCCACTTGATGTAAAGCGGGTGGGGTGTAAGTAGCTTATGGGATGTAAATGGCTCACTAAGACCTTTGGAGCCAAAGCCAACCTCACCTGCACGTGGTGTACCCTGCCAATAAGCAAACGAGGCTCTGGCGAAAGAGAGGTAGAGTACAGCAATAGCCCGACTGGGGAAGTAATTCCACCGCACAGAAAACCGCAGGAAAATAACAACTCCCTAGAGAGTTGCTGTGTTCCTGCGAGTGAGTGAGGTTGAGGGAGCCAAGGTGGTATTATTATTGAAACAGTGGTGAGGACTAATTAATACTGATGATTTATTTAACCGAATATAACATATTTATAATTACAATGATGACTAGATATATAATATAGCCGTTCAGGGCGCTGGTCAATCAGCGTCTCGTTAGCACTGCGTAAATACCGCGCTTCAAAATCATTGCGAGCTAGTCTAACGATGCGCGCGGCGTCCGATGAACATGCACCTACAAGGTCACCAGCAAAAAGGAGTTGCTGCGTTGGCAGCGGGGGTGGCAAGGCGCGAGCGACACTTGTGTAGCTGTCGTTCCTAGGCTACGGTAACCGCTTCACCGGTGGGCTGTATGTTAGTTTTCCATACGACGTAGTATTAAAAAAGCTGTTAACGTAGCCTATAAACGCTTGCAACACATTAAATATCACTCGCGAGATGCCACCTCTGCTGCTTACACAGCACCTCCTTAGGAGTTTACTGGTGCCTTACTCTCTCACACGCAAGAACACAAGTACCCACTAGGAAGTTGTAATTTGGCTGCGGTTTTCTGTGAGGTGGAGGTACTTCCCCAGACGGGCTGCTTCGATGCACCCTACGTCTCTTATATTCGCTACTAATATATGATACGGAACACTCAATGACGCGTGCCTTGATCTACGCCGCTCTGATTTAATATTTTACTCAATGTACACAATGTTCACTGTAACATGACAACATCTGTACAAAGTGGCAAAGTTATTAGGGAAAATGATAAATAAATTATTTGGAATGCCAAAGGTCACCTCATCTCATCTAAGACATGTTCTGTTAAATTTAGAACGTAGGTAGTCATTTTAGGTAAGTGAAGTAGCTGGGGCGTATGACGCATGATAGTCTTCATTTACAAACCTCAACCACTCTGCCAAGTAGCTAACAAGACTGACGAATGGGAGATAGTATAATATTTAAACACGAGCCAGCTGGGATAGTTAGTACCTCGATCTTACATAAACTCACAGTTAAAATTTCGTTTCCAGTGGTACAACATGGAGTGAAGAACTGCGTGAAGAGGTTTTTAGAGGGTCGGCAATGCACGAGTGACACCCCTGGTGTTACAAATGTCCATAGGCTACGGTGACTGTTTACCATCAAGCAGGCCGTATGCTTGATTGCCACCTTAATGGTATAAAAAAAATACTTTAACACCAAGGCTCATGGATTCGATTCGCTCACAGGGCAAAAATATGGGTGCACGAAAATGTCCGCTTGTCTTAGTTCGAATGTTTTAAGATAGGTAGGGCGCATCAAAGTACTGAGAAACCTCCGACTCACAAAAAATCTGCAGGCCAATAATATCTCTATGGAGGGTTGTGTACCTGCGAGTAAGAGAGGCTTCCAGTAAGCTCCTAAGGAATTGCTGTGTTAGCAGCAATGGTGACTGCGTGAGAGCAATCCTTCCTGTACTGCAATCGTCCGTAGGTCACGGTTAACCACTTTACATCATACGCATGTATGTCTCCCGACGTTGTAAAAAACAGACGGCTGACGAATTGCTGTGTTCCGGCGAGTGAGTGAAGTTAGCAGTACACGACGTGGCAAGTGTTAGCGTGCTACCCGCACGTATCCATAGGCGGTGTACTTGCCACACGAAGTGATATAAAATATCGGTAAATATCTGTCGTGCTACATTAACTGTAACCGAAGACTACACCGTTTGCATTGCGTAGCAATCAGTGAATAACACAATATGAAAAAGCAACACCACGCTGTTCGCGCGCAATTTTGATAGTAAAGCACCGCGCTCCTCTCTCGTGTTTAGTGATTAATCGCTCTAGGTAATTACAAACAGAATTTAGTCAACTGCCAGCAAAAGATCCATCATAATGACCATCTGTATTAGTAAATAGTACGTCGTCATTATGATATATTTCTTCATGAGTTGAGTACACAATTTTTAATAATTTATTCACGCTTTCGTAACGACTATACCTTTGACATTATATTAGAAGGTGCAATGATGTAATGGGCTGGGTGTGTATTTATATGAATAAATCTCATAAGAGTGTTAAAGTTAAACTCTATGGAAAATGTTCAAGGGAGCCCCCAGTCCGATCGAGTCTTAGCGCCGACTTTAATATTTTGTTTACCTGAACGTGCAGTTCGCAAGCAGGTAGACGAACCCAAGGTTGTGAATATAATATCCATGAACTCGAAATGTGAACAAAGGGCGGTATGCGAATAATTTGTCCTTATTACCATCTCTGGTCGGCATTCGCGTTCACCTTGAGTGAACGGGTTCCTGAACTCCCTCCCTATCCCTACCGACTACGGCGCCAGCGACTTACACCCGCGGGGCCCAAATATTAAACATGCGGCATAACGCCGCTTTTATTAAATTTTCAAAGCAATTGCTGAGGAGCAACTGCGTCAGGTAGGGGAATAATATGGAAGTGATATAATATGTAGAACGAGGAGATCGATGGTGTCCTTTTATACGTAAAAACAAACAAATACGTCAAGCAACGTTTACCGTAGCGTGCCATTGGATGTTTCGATCGTCTCGAGATACCGTGACCAGAGGTTCCGTGTGGCAACACACACTAGATTGGTTCTAAATTTCTTTGAAACCCGAAAATAATGTTGTCACGAAGCGTCGTAAAGAAGCGCGTGATGTATGTAAGGATCGAGCCACGTGGCGCTAGGTTCTCTCTGACTACCCCGCAAGGGATTTGGTGTCAAGTTATACCTACATACTTATAACTTATTTTCAAGCGAAATGCTAAAAATCTATAAACATTACTAAATGTTCACGGTACCAGATAGGCACATACATTATTTTTTAATAGTACAACGTCCGTGGATATAAGACCTTAGAGGCAAACTTAATTATTTTATTTCTTCGTTTTAGTGCCGGCGAACGCTACCGGAAAATAATGTATATTTAAGTATATAAACGAAACGACTCCCGTAGGAAGTGGTACCGCACGGACAACGATGATCGTAGAAAATTGTTTAGTGCAAAAGGATTTTTTATACAACGTTGGGAAATATGCAATCATACAGCCCACCTTACGTGAAGCAGTTACCGTAGCCTATAAACGCTTGTAATATAGGAAGTATTACTTGCAGATTTGCTATCCCTGATGCAAACACAGTAATTCCCCAGGACCTTACTGGTAACCTCGCTGACTCGCAGGAACACATCGAGCTTCCAGAGCATTGTATTTAGCTGCTGTTTTCTGTGAAATGAAAATACACGACCGGAGGGTCGGGTAGCTTTGATGCGCTCTACCCTCTCATAATATCTTTTACTTCTTAGCGTTATCAAGATTCCTAATCCATAAGATTGGCAGGGTCCGCAACCTAAGGGTGAGGATTAGGCGAAGATACTGTTTTTTACAGGATCGACTGCCATCAGGTCATCCACGACCCAGAGGAAAAACCGGACCTGTTATACTTTCACACGTATTTCGAAATATAATTTCTTGGACTGTACATAAATCCGAAAACACGAATTTAGTTGTACATGACAGGATTCGAACAGAGGATCAGTTGCTCAATAGGCCGGTTCTTTATCCACAGGGCTATCAGAGCTCTACTCCTCTCATATACATATATATAATAAAGAACAATTACTAGGCGATTTTAATTAAAAATTCCAATGACTGTACACTTTATATGTTTGTTTTTATTTTACTATAAATATATACTACGAATCAAACCGCGAAACATCCGGAAATAGAAAAATATTCAGTGACGCTAACTGACACAGACTGATGTTTCCGCCATGTACTAAAAATCCTGTTAAAGAATAAAATTATGTTACGTTATCGCCTGATGGAAAGCCTATGGACGCTTGCAAATACAAAAAGCTCACACTTAGGTACTTACTCGCCGAAACACAATAACTGTTTATGGAATTATTACCTGGCCGCGGTCTACTGTAACGGCTACGCCAGGCGTGCTGTTGTTGAATATAGTTGTTCCCTATTTTTAGTCCTTTTTTGCTAGTCTGTAGGGTGCATCGCGTGCAAAATGAGGTTGGCTATGGCTATAAAGGTTGTTCAGTGACATCCTTGAACCATCAAACTAGATTGATCATTAAAGCAAAACATGTTTTGTATGATTTAAAAAAATCATTTCCTGGAGTCAGTTCTTATTCATTTGCATATGTATTTATAACTATTAATGTTTAAGAGTTAATTATTTAATGGATGAAATTTTTCATTTACGTTTTATTATGTAGGTAATGATTGATACAATTACATGTCTTCATGTAATTGTATCAATAGTTTTTGTAGGAGATTTGTAGGAGAGATAGGGCGCATCGAAGCAGCCAGATTTGAAATATACCTCCACCGCACAGAAAAGCACAGACAATAACTGCCTAAACTCGCATAACAGAAATAGTATTTGCAAGTGAGTGAGGTGACCAGAAAACCCCTAAGTAGTTGTGTTAGCAGCGGCAGTGGCAACGCTCGAGCGATACTTCCTATATTGCAAGCGTTCATAGAATCCGGATATCACTTTATAGGTTATTCAAAACAGGTGGATTGTTAGATTGCATGCCTCCCGATTTGTATAAAATAGGACAGTAATTTAAAATTTAAGTATATTATATGACTTTTTTAACATTGGGGTCCTAATAAAGTTATATTACAGTCAAATATAGGAAGGAGTATTTAGCAACATTTTCTTGAAAGTTTGTAGATTTTTACTGTGAATCATTAGAGAAGTTAAAGTATATATAATATTAAAGTTAATTACATACCAATATGTAATTCAGCGTGCCGAAATTGTACCAAAAAAAGCATGAGGCTTTATTTAAGCAACAAGTAAGATCAGCTACAAGGCAAGGGTCTTAAGAAATTAACGACAATTTCCTCAAATACTTCCTCGGAGTTCAAATAATTGTGTAAAGAACACTCCTTGGTAGCTGTTACATAAACATGACATCAGACTTGCTTGTTCTAACTTCTGTATTAGGGACTTGTTATATTTTGGTTGTTAATTTTAAATATACTATGGATGATAACAAATATTTTTGGTTGGACGCCCCCCCCCCCCCCCCTCTAGACGGACTGATGATATAAAAAAAGCGGCCGGAAGCGGCTGGATGCGGAAAGCGGAGGATCGCATATGGTGGAAGGCATTGGGGAAGGCCTATATCCAGCAGTGGGTAGATACAGGCTGATGATGATGATGATGATGGATGATAACAAATATTAGAACTAATCGGGAAAACAGTGAGCATGAGCATATTGCATCTGTGAAAAGCAAACAAATTAGTATGATGGCACTAAACTACGAGTATGATGATAAAATACTATAGGTAATGATGCTACTGATATCTGTTATATCCTCAAGCAAAGTCTCTTGCAGCGTAGGCAGAGGGAACCTCCTGCCTCGGTTCTTATATACCAAACTCGCTTCTTTAATATATGATACTATGTATTTACTATAAGAGAAGTGCTCTATTTGAGTCAACATACAGATAACACCATAACCTTATTTTATAGTACATACAAGTATCTTTCCCACTTGATGAAAACAATTGTAGTAGGCTGTGACAGTTTTGACAACACAAGGAGTATTGTCCTGCCCTGCTATACCAAAATATACCCAGACTTAACGTTTTTTAATCAATTATGAACCCAAACATAACAAAACAATGTGTCCAGAGATGAAGCAAAAACAGATTGTAAAGTCTTCCTGCGACCACGGACGCTGCAAAGCGTTCGAAACGTCAGGTTCAACAAAATAAATAAAACACGCGATACTTCCGTTAAAAATTGTTTAATTCAATGTGTAACAATCGCGAAAACCTAAGACAATACTAAGATTGTAAAAACTTATCCTCCAAGAACCAAAGAAATTTTGTTTTAATTCTGACTTGGATGTGAGCCTCACAAAGGCTCACATCCAAGTCAGAATTAAAACAAAATTTTCAAAATTTTTTTGAAATTTGATGTGTCAAATTTGTACATATGCTGTGAGAGAAATAAAGACTAAGGGAAAATGGAGAGGATTGTAAAGTTTGGTGGAAGAATAAAGAAATTATGATGAAGGGGGAAGAACTTTTTTTATATATAAATATGGCTTTAGAACATAAGAAACCATAATGAAAAGCTTTTGGGCTATTCACACACATGAAACTACGAATGTTACATTGACAATGTATGAAAAATTATCTGCCAGTCAAGGATTCAATCTCAGCACACTAAGCTATTGAATACATAATAGTACTTTGACTAAACCATAGGTTTGAGCAATTTATATTTAACCAACATATATCAATCGCGAACAAGCCACAACAAACAAGACCCTGTGCCCTGTTTTATTTTCACCATGTGTTTGACAAAATATTTTGAAACTACCTTGGCACTATGGTAGTAGTGGTTAAACTACAAAAAGAGCATGCTGTGAACTCAGGACTTTAACCACATGGGCAGCACTAAACAGCCCACATACCAAACTGATGTTTGTCTTTTTCATAATTGAATTGATTGATTGATACGATTTGTAAACCTGCATGAAAATATAGTTATCTACATTGTTTAGACTCTGACCAGAAAATAAAAATTCTGGCTTAGAATGACTCATTTTTCTTTTAAAACAACACTAAGTAAATAACTACTTAAGTGATGTCAGGAGCCATAGGAAATGGCGAGCGTGCATGAAAAGGGCTATGAATGTGAAAGAAGCGAATGAAGTGTGTAAGGATCGCGTCTTATGGCGCTCGGTTCTCTCTGCCTACCCCGCAAGGAACCTGGCGTGAAGATATACACATATACATACTTAAGTAAAAAACATAAATTTGTGTTTTGGCATTAAGCCTTTAGAGATAAATGAGCATAAGTGTTCATACTTCTTTGCTTGGATCTCTCTGCATACCCCGCAAAGGATTTGGCGTGAAGTTATACATACACACACACTTCTTTGCTCATTCAAAAAATATCATACACAATTTATAAGCATCAGCAACACCAAAGCATCACCAATTGTCAGCCTATTAAGGGAAACAGACTCTTTTCGTAACGATCACCACTTTTTATTGGTTCAGGATTACCAATGACAGTGAAATAATTAAGAAAATTTCTTAAAAAGCTTACTGTGGTAAATTACTTGAATGAAATTGTAATTTATAGCAAATGAAATCAAACAGGTCTTCTAAACACTATGCGATATAGCTTGTAACACACAGAAACATAGGCAACATCTCTTTGTATAAACAGTCTGATCAGCCATTTTGAAATTTTTGATTTGCCAACCAAACCAGACTGTTCTGCGCTGTTTGCTGTCAAATGGAGCAAGCAAATGTTGGAAAGCACCAGCCCAGAGAATAAATGTAACCTCACATTGCAGATCAAACATTCCATGCGAGGTCAGACTGATGATGAGCACGGTGGCGCAGTGGCTAGTAATCCTACTTTGACACCAACATTTGTGGATCTGATTTCCACACAGGACAAACATTAGTGTTCATAAACATGTCTGGTAGTCTTGCTCTGGGTGTTTTTAAAAAAGGTAGGGCGCATCAAAACAGCCCATCCTGGGAAGTATGTTCATTTCACAGAAATTTGCAGCTAAATAACAACACCCAGGTGGATTGCTGTGTTCCTGCATGTGAGTGAGGTCACCAGTAAGCTCATATGGATTTACTATGTTAGCAGCAGAGGTGGCATCACAGAAGTGATATTTAATTAATTGCAAGTGTTCATAGGCTATGGTAACCGCTTTCCATTAGGTGGGCCATAAGCTTGTATGCCTCCTGATGTTGTATAAAAAAAGGCTATGGCCACATTTGTTGCTTGACTACCATGTTCAATTAGCTTGATATGTGCAACAACACCAGTAAGTTTCCCAACCGTCCAGGGAGTTTTAATTTAGCTACGGTTTTCTGTGGTGTAGAGGAACTTCCCCAGATGGGCTTCTTTGATGTGCTTTACCTCTCTTAAAAACACACAGACCAACACAAACAGACATGTTCATACACACAAATGTTTGCCCTGTGTGGGAATCGAACTTACATGTGTTAGTGTCAAAGTAGTGATACTAACCATTGTACCGAAAAGCTCTTCAAAATTCTGTCTAAGGTAGGGTAATCTGAGGTCCTCTGTGCTTCAGAAGAAATTGTCTACGATAATCAATCAGTTAGTCAGTCAACAACCTTTTAAGTGGTTTGATATTCTACAGTGTAGCCGTGTGGTGCAGTATACTAAAGAGCTTTTCAATTGAAGTCAGATCCAAGTACATTACAGCAGTGGAATGAGTATGGGTTCATGTAAATGTAGTGAGGTCTGTTTTGATGTGAACAGTATTATAATGATATTTCTTACTGCCAGTCAAGTAAACACAATCACAGTACCCACATAGTGATGCTTCAGGCATGTATTCATGTGTCTCAAATTGGTAAACTTTATTCACATCATTAACTATTAAAAAACTGGCCAAATGAGAATTGGACTCATTCAATGAGGGTTCTGAACAATCGCACAATAAAATCATTAGTAGAAGCCAACTTACACATGGCTGTTTTTACATTAGCTTAATTAGTTGTAGAATAAAAACAAATAATGCAAAAACACATATATCTGTAACAACGCCTAGGTATTTTCTTATATAAATAGCGGCGACGGACAGCGTAGATTAGTAATAGGTTCCCGTTGGTACCCTTCGGGTACGGAACCCTACGATAATAGAATAATATCACATGAGACATGTATGCTACATCCCAAGCATTGTCGTTGTTTTCTCACTCTATCGAATGTAAAGTTCTCCTTCACAAACAGGACAGAAATACGTGAACGATCAGCTCAATGTCAAACAAATGGACAAAATCTGTTTAGGTTATTTAGTTGGATAGTTATTAGCTAATTATCTTCTTTATTTATAAATTGATAAGACGATAACGACAATTAACATTAAATTTCATGTATTCTATGGTATTATATATCCTTATAATTACAAATGTAGTCACGGTAGTAATACCACGCATCAACTTATCAATGGAATCAGTGTAGGTAACCCTGACAACCTCTGTGGACATCAAGTGCTGATTCTAGCGATTAACTACTCTAATTTCCTGGAAAAACTACAGCTCTGTTGAGATTTATGTAATGAACCAACCGCAGGAACGCTCTGCGCCATATCTTTTGTACTCATTACTCAGTTTCGAATGATAGATACATGGTATTTATCTGCATCCTAATCATGACATGTTCATGACGCCAAGCTTTATTGACCTTTGGGATGTAGGTATCAAGAATGTTAAAATAAGGATAAATAAATACTCACAGGATAATACATCCCCTGCGGCGGCAAAAAAAAGGCCCCTGATCCCCACAGCTTGCCGTTTGTATTTACTTTGTGTTGCACCAAAAATACACTCCACGCTCGCCCTTATCTGGGCGTAATATTTCACAACACTAACTTATAAATTCGAGGTAATCATGAGTATTTATAAGTAATTTAAATGAATAGTACTAAAAAATAATCAACTTGTTAACTTTTTAGGTTATTTTATAGCGCGGAGGAACGCGCTCTGGCACTGAAAGCGGTTAATGTCGATGTGCAACAACGAACGGAGGGGCACGCGTGGCCACTCAACGAATGGTACGCTGCAGATCGCGACTTGCGAGACAAAGATGGCATATTCCATCGGCGGCTTTCGGCATATAGGATGCGATAGAAAAGGCTATTCATTCTTTTCGCACTAGTTGAGCAAGTTGTATACAACAATTCGTGGGGTGTGAGAGTTCACAGTGATGTGAGTGAGTATGTGTTCATAGTGTAACGCAAACTACGTGTGTGACCGTGTTTGGTGTAGTGTGACAGACGCCGATGCCGATTCATTTTCTTTACAAAATATTTTTTATGTAACAACCCCTCTTTTGGCACTTTAGATCCTTAAATTAATATTAAAGTAAAATAAATGCACTCAAATAAAATCTCAAGATTTTACTTTGTACTTGCATTTCTATTAATTTATCTCAATCCTCAAAAATTTTTTCTTTCAAGAAAAATATATTTTTATAAAACAAAACGTTATTTATTTTACATTTAGTTTTGAATGTATTACACGATAATATACTCAACTAGTGCGAAATTACACGCTGTAGCACGGCCGTGGTCATCTTCAAAATTCCATATGTATTGAGTTGATACAGAATATAATATTTGTACCTACAATGAACGCACTAAGTAACACAACACATCATTGCTAAGTAAGATAAGACGTGTTATGCTATTCTATTCGGGCAAGGTCGATCCGGAGAGTTTCTGTAAGATAGAATATTCGTACATACCCTCAGGCATGCTAAGTATGTACCTTTTTCTATACCCACATTTGAATTTTGTGTGAGGGTACAAAATCAAACATGCATTTTGGTAATACTAACACATTAAATATTACCGTAACTATAACTTTTTATCATAATTCGTCAACATCAACAATAATTAATTTGAAGATTCGTTTAGTGTGTGTTACGCACACTACATGTACGTAAACGTAACGTCATATCAGACGAAATTCATATGAACGGTGAGTGAGCGAGACACCGTATAACTCTCGGTTCTCCCCTGTCGGTCTCTATCATAAAGTCGAGGATGGTTCGGATCAATGAATCGTTCCCCGGGACCCCCAATCCCGGCGTCATCTCAAGTCCCATCCTCCACGCTCCACGCTGTGTTGCCGTCTCGACTCGCAATCTATCTATCTACCTGGCTCTCAAAACTCACCGCAACAAAATTATTTTTTATGCTTTCATGTATACACCCAATGATGTTATAATATACAGCTAGATAATTTACTACAATCCTAATTTAAATTCTTATTAACGGTCGTATGTTGAAATGTTTAGATAACTCATATTTAACCCCTCACATGTAGGGTTAAATACCTAGGAACTTACATAATCAAGTTACGCTAAAATATCTGTGTGCGTACCAACGAACTGTTATTATTTTATAGCTATTAATAATAACTTAAGTTATCGTAACAAAACAGACATTACTGAAGTAGACGTCAGAGTAAGTTGGAGTCGATAAATGATGCCTATGATCCAGTTTGAAGGAGGCGAGAGGCGGTAAAATCAAGGATTACTTTCTGTCAGCGCAGATATAGTGTACATTATCTCCACTATGATACTCTGCTGTCTAGAATCTTAACAATCTGTTAATTTGATTTAACCTTCCTACTCGTAGGTGCTTCTATAAACGCGATTCCTCTGCGTTTACAGTACTTTTGAGTTTCAGTTTATAGTTTTATGAAAAATAGACTTCCGCTAGGTTCAAATGAGAATGTGGTCTCATTTGGAATATTTAGGCAAAAAAAATGTTTTTCTTTGTTTGTACTCATTATAGCAAAAAAATATAGCCTAGAACACGCCACCACGCCCATTCATAGTCATGCTACCAGCCGCTGGAATACTGAAGGTATCTACGTTAAATTGTTCTAGAATGAACGAAAATACAGATAGAGCAGCGCTCTATCTGTATTTTCAAGTCGCCGACTGTCGTCTATCTTTAGGATGGCTTAACGTGCCTTATGAACCAAGGAAAAGGAGCTCGAGGTAATTTGTGGTGTAGGCGGCTCATTATCGTATTTAGTGTAGATGTAGTAACGTATTAGTGTAAGTTCCTGAGAAGTTGCTGTTGAGGGTACCACACTCCAAAAACGCATACACACACGGCAACCATACTCCTTGTGTTGAAAGTGTTCATAGACTACGGTACCTAACCATACATATATTTATAAAAACATATAGCTATATTTGACATTGCTCAATTTACATGTTCATTAAAACTGGCATGAACAGTCACACTGTCGAGCGCTTCGATAAACCGCACTTACTGCAGTTGCTGCATGTAATAGGACTTAACATAACAACAAGCTTGGTCTGGCTTCTGCATCGCTAAGCTATATAGTTAGTGTTTACTGCCCTGGCGTCTACTATCTTGTTGGAAAAGATTATACATACGCCTATCTTTTTGTCATATTCTTCTAATAAATTCTCTAATACACTTTGCAACACTTTTGCACTGTCCTGACCTGAGCAGACCTACAGCACCTCCCAGGACATGGCATACGGGTCCACAGCAGTCATTGCACTCTAGGTGGTGACGCTACTTTTAACTTAAAAGACTACCACAATTAGACGAATAGTTGTACCGTTATTGATAATAAATAAAATAGTATTTAGTTAGTTTTCGACTAAAGAAAACTAATATATATTTCAATTCAATCAATACTTAATAACATTTCAGACTGAATCACGTACGTTCATGAGAACTACTTTAGCCGAACCACAAACTATATCTGTTTGTCTTAAAGTTAGGATTAGGGTTGTTTTTGTAACAAGTGTGGTCAGTTGTCTATGGATCGTATTGCTGCGGGATTTCTATGATATAAACACATCTATTATTATTTAGTGTTCTAATATTTGGCAAAAGTCTCTCTCGCCTTCTATTTCTCCTATGAATGGCTAGTTTTTTAAAATTAAGCGCATGGTAATAATTATTAAGATAAGATGAGGTATGCTTTATTGGTTCGGTGATGGCTTGACGGGGTCGGTGGCGCAGCGATTAATAACGCGACATCAACGCTTGTGGGTTCGATTCCCACACAGGACAAATATTTGTGTGCATAAATAAACACGTCTGTTTGTATTGGTCTGGCTGTTTTTGAAAAAGGTAGGGTTTTTTTTATACTACGTTGGGAGGTATACAAGCATACGACCCACCTGATGTAAAGCGGGTACCTTAACCTATAAACGCTTGCGATATATTACGTATCACTGGCGCGATGCCTCCTCTGCTGCTTACACAGCACTCCTTGAGAGCTTACTGGTGACCTCACTCATATGCGAGAACACAACAACCCTCTAGGAAGTTGTTATTTGGCTGCGGTTTTGTGTGAGGTGGAGGTACTTCACTAGACGGGCTGCTTTGATGCGAAAAAATTGGGTGCATCAAAGCAGTTCGTCTGGGGAATGTGTGAGTGAGGGCACCTGTAAGCTTCTACGGAATAGCTGTGTTAGCAGCAGAGATGGCATCCCGCGAGTGGTACTTACTCAATGTATTACAAGCTGTCGTAGGCTACGGTAGCCGCTTTACATCAGGTTGGCTGTATGCTTGTATGCCTCCGGACGTTGTATAAAAAATGTATAAAAAGCACAAGAGTACCCCAGTAGGGACTTGGCATAAAGATATAAAACATATTTTTTCACAGTTTCGCAATGTTATTGCGATTCTTTATACTCGTACTAGGGTTTTGCGGTCTGCCAGCCGCCCCAGTCTTGCTTTGTCGCCCATTTGGAGCCCAGATGGTGGATGTTTCGGTTCGCCGTTTGTTTGACACATGGCTTACGAGCATCGACTTATATTCATAAGTCGATGCTTACGAGTCTCATTCAGCTCCAATTTAGTGTTTCCTTGTGATCTATGTCAGCAATCTGTAGTCATTCTGATGCGCTCAATTCCTTCGACATTCTGACTCCCAATATACGATGTTCTATGCTCTTTTAGCAGACTATCTACCAATTACTAGTTTCTATTTCAGAAGTTGATGTAAACAGTTTACCATGATCTTTAGAACCATAGTCTTGACGGTTGTTTTGTTCCAGGAAGCTGGTGAGACGTTACGATGCTAGCAGAGTGATTTGTGGCAATGCGCCACCGGTAGTGTTTGTGTTGCAAACGTCCTTAGGCAGTGCTTCATCACACATCGATTGTTGTCAACCTACATAACATTTTGTTACATATGCGGCTATTGCACAGTGTATGAGAAAGATGGGCTATGTAGGCTATGCTACGGGTTATGCTATCTTAAATTTGATTCCGCGAATAAAATACACTTTCGTATTTATAATACCTACTAAGTTGAAATATAACTCTGTAGAAGTTATTAAGATCACTAACTATAAGTATAACAACTTCCTGGATTCCAGAGACTGAGGCTTCAATAGTTTAAGAAGAGTTTTGCTGGGTAGGTAGTTAAGAGAGCGTATAAAGCTAAGTGAGCCCTTATTTTGTTTTTATTAACCCATATTAACCATATTTTTGTTATATTGAAACATATCTTGAATTTATTGTCTATACAAGTACAAGTACAAGTAACCAAAATTTTAATTAGTGCTCATTGCGGCGACTTGAAGCAATAATCAAAATCATGACTAATTGTATCCATAAATTGTAAATACAGAATATGACTCAAAAAAACATAAATACGGTTCTGCAGTGTCAGTATTGTTTTTTTTTAATTGGCCTTAATTTCAGCGTTGTTAATAAAAACTAAGTGAGGGCACAACTCAGCTTTGTACGCCCTCTTAAAAAAAATTATAGCAATTACTCAAATTAATTTTTGGGTCTCTAAAGTACAACCAAAAGTATTCTTTAATACTAGCGTCGTGCGTAGAGGTTGGGACATAAGCTTGCTGTGAATATTTTTTATCGAGTTTACGAATCTCATTACGCTTAGTGTTTGAAACTTCGAGATTATGTTTGGAGGTTTATGAGTCGAGTTACGCATAAAATATCTGAACAGATTTGGATGAATTTTGTACTAAAGTAGTAGTACCTATTACTAAGCATGTAGTAATGGAAGACGTACTTCCTCTGTGTAAGCACATCGATTGTAGTACCTACCTGAGCGATAGAACCTGATCTAAATACAAAATTTGATCCAAATGATTAGAGATTAGAGTGCGTTTCCGAGTTTTACGAAATATACGAGTATTTATATACCTATGTAAGTACAAGAATTGCTCGAAAGAGTTACGAAATAAGTGTATCTCCCTATCCTATCCTAGACGCACACCATTGACGCACACATATAGATCAAATTGGTTATGTGTTGAAAAAGGGCCAAATCAAAAGCACCCAAAACATGAAGAGATTGATGAGTGTGGAAGGAATGAGGGAGGTACGAGTATGTTTGGATCGGTGCACCAGGCGTTCAATAATCACTGTCTACCCCAATGGGAGAAAGGCTTGATGATATGTATATTCGTAGGAATTGCTCGTTTAAATTAATATGATACAGATATTTTATTTAGATGTAGATAAGAAGAATAATATTATTATGAACCTACATAAGCACAAACAGTTGCTCACGCGTTTCTGTCTCGCTACTGACACAGTTCCTCATCATACATTTGTGTGGCGTAACTTTAACAAAATAACACAAAGAGACTTAAAATTTATACACGTAGAAACGAAAATGTGTTTCGTTTCATTCATCTGCTAACAGGTACAGATGGCTCCTTTTATTCTGTAGTTACCCCAATAAAAGATTGTGTGAACTGACAAGGGTATCCTTTCTCATTCTTAATCAAACGCAGTTATATATAGCACTAGGTATTTATATCTAAGTATATTTATCTAGGGATAAATACCATTAGCACTTATTATGTTGTCGTATCTTATTATGTGTCGTATTGTTGACGCGACTTCTTTCATTACGTATTTTTTATACCACTAAGGTGCTAAACAAACGTATATCCTTCCTGATGGTAAGCAGTGCATATGTATACATAGTCATACGTAGATCATAGTGCACTACAAATTATTTTCATAACCTATTTATATACTTATCTACATAAGTATGTAGTTACCAGATTTTTGTAGTGGGTTTTTTCCATAAGATAATTATAAATATTATCCATATAAAATCAAGAATAGGCAAACAGAACTGAACTAGTTAATAGATTCAGGCGTTATTTTGCGAAAGTCAAATTTACATGCAATTTGATCTAACCTGCTTTGTGTGCTTCCGCCACCAATTAGTTCATACGGACTAGCGCCGGCCGGCACCCACCCACTACTGTTAGTAAGTGCAACATGCCGACGCTGCCATGGCAGTTTGTGCTTACGTAGGTTCATAATTCTATTATTCTTCTTATCTATATAAAATATCTGTATCCTATTAATTTAAACGAGCAATTCCTACGAATATACATATCATCAAGCCTTTCTCCCATTGGGGCGGACAGTGATTATTGAACGCCTGGTGCACCGATCCACACATACTCGAACCTCCCTCATTCCTTCCACACTCATCAATCTCTTCATGTTTTGGGTGCTTTTGATTTGGCCCTTTTTCAATACATAACCAATTTGATCTATATGTGTGCGTCTAGGATAGGATAGGGTTACATAGGTATATAAATACTCGTATATTTCGTAAAACTCTGAAACGCATTCTAATCTCTAATCATTTGGATCAAATTTTGTATTTAGATCAGGTTCTATCGCTCAGGTAGGTTCTACAATCGATGTGCTTACACAGAGGAAAAACATATCGACGTGATTTTTATACATATAATTTGTTAACCCCTCCCATACTATCATAAGTTTTTTATGAATGAACAAAAGTTATAATACATAATAATATCATACAATTGTATTAATGTGTAATATTGAAAATGTTGCGCGAGCTGTCGCTAATAAGGTGCTTTGGATTAAAAAAAAGTACTCCACTCAACATATTGTACTGCACAAGTACCGCCATCTATGTGTGAATAGCATAAACAGCTTTCACGTCGGGTTCGTATTGCCATAACATGTTCCCGCTAGATGTCACACTAATGCACACATTTTGTATATTGTATACTTAAATTTATTTAAAAACAAAATTTAATATAATATGGTATTTTTGTTCATGATTTTAAACATCTTTTGTATACAACGCTGGAAACCAAACATGCACACGGCCCACCTGACGTAAAGTGTTTTCCCATGAACGCTTGCAATATAGGAAGCATCGCTCGCGCGTTGGTATCTCGCTGCTAACAGAGTGACTCATCAGGAGTGCACTGGTAATCTCACACGCTCGTAGGAATACCCAACCCTCTAAGGAGTTATTACGCTGCGGTTTGCTGCGAGGTGGAAGTAGGTACTTCCCCAGTCGATAACGTGTTTATGGTTCACTATCACGATTCGTTTCAAGGTCAACGTGCACGTGGTACATACTCGCTGCCAATTAACAAAAAGGCACTGGCGAAGGAGACCTCAAGCGCAGTGAAAATGATGAACGTAAAACGAAAGTACTTCCTAGGTAGGCGCTGAGGGAAATACTTTTATCTTAAAGAAAACAGAAGCAAAATAACAACTCCCTGAAGGTTTGTTGTGTTTTGCAACTCAGTGAGGACCAGCAAACCCCTAAGAAGTTCCTGCGTTAGTAGCGGGCTTGACAAAAATGTCATCAGTGTGATTTTGTTGCCTGCTAGGAAATCGTAAGAAAAAATAGTTTTTTCAGTCAATTACTTCGAAAATTGCAACACTAAGTCTGCCTGCCTTTTCTATATTTTTCCTACTAGACACCCTGGATAATAGATATTGACTCGGCGACCAAAACGTAATGATGTGAATAATTCAAATTTAGGTTCACCATGACCTGATTTGTTGTGTTTGATCTAACTATCAATCGATCATCGTGTCTAATGTTTAATGCAACTAAATTAAACGTATCAAAAAAGACGAACGCATCGTGGGCGATTCATTTTTAGAGTCCCGTTCGCCAGTTTAGTGTGAAATTAACATTTTAATATTCTTATTTCTTCATAAATAACTACAACAGCTAAACATTTAAAAATTAATCCTTCCTATTATTACATTATTTGTGAATACTCTTTTATTTATGGTATTCGTTTCTCTAAGTCGAAATTCCACAAAAGCGCTTGAACAGTGAAGTTTGAAGTTATTTTACTTCTATTAGAACTAAAAAAACATTTATTTTAAATATATCTTAATTATCGTGATATTTTTCATTTGAAAACGGTTAATTATTAAATTAAAAGCTATTATTTGCATTACTTGCCTACAGGTAATGAAATTAAAATTAAAAATGTACTATACGTATATACTCGTACTTAGCCGGCCACAAGTTCTGTTACAAATGAATATGCATTTATTTCTTTATGAAGTAATGTAATCTTAATAAATCTTATATGTACATATTTATGGAAGTATCAGTAAAAAATAAAGATTCTATTCGAAATGGCCACCTTTGGCTTTGATCTGTCTAGCCATGAATCTGTGGATTTACGCACTATTTCCATGGGAAATTTAGCCACTTCTTGCTCCGGAGATTTCTTAAGAGACACAATGTCGGAGTGTCGTTTCGAGCAAGCCATGTCCTCTAAAACCTTAATTTGTAGTCAAAGGTGATCAGATCTGGGCTAGATGAGGGTCAGTCTTCAGCTCTTATAAAGTTCGGAACGTTGGTTTCGGTACTGACTTCGGTACTGACTGACGGTTCAGACTTGGGTAGTTCGTACCTTCTGACCAGGTGCAGAGTCCTGCTGGAAAGCCCACGGTACATTTAAAAAAATATATTGTTGAGAAGTCTCATTACACGATCCAAGACAGTCTCTTGATACAGTTTGGGTGAAGTCTTCACTCCTTTTTCCCAAAAATGAAGCTTTGTGACTCCTTGATAAGACACCCCTCACCAAACCATTACAGACGCAGGATGATGACCACGCTGTACCTTTCGGACCACTTCGGCGGCTTCTTTAGAACTGTGTGCGTACACTTTGTCATTTTGCTTATTGTAGCGCACTACAATCGTGAAAATGTTTTCATCAGTAAAGAGTATATTTCTGTTCCTTTCACCAGCGTATCGTGACAGAAGGCGTTTTGATATATCCACTCTCTTCAACTGTAGGGATTTATTTAGGGCATTTACTGTATATTGACGATAAGCGTCGAGCTTCAGGTCTTGTTTCATTATATGCTTGTAGTCTTAGCAGGAATCTTCATTTCTCGCGATAAGATTTTTTGTTTCCTAATGGGGCTTCGGCGAATTCTGGCTTTAACAGCATTAACAGCCTTTGTAGTTCTATCAGCACGCGGTCGCTGGTTTTTTATGGTCTTCAACAGAGGAAGGCGTTTTGATAGATCCACTCTCTTCAACTGTAGGGATTTATTTAGGGCATTAACTGTATATCGACGATAAGCGTCGAGCTTCAGGTCTTGTTTCATTATATGCTTGTAGTCTTAGCAGGAATCTTCATTTCTCGCGATAAGATTTTTTGTTTCCTAATGGGGCTTCGGCGAATTCTGGCTTTAACAGCATTAACAGCCTTTGTAGTTCTATCAGCACGCGGTCGCTGGTTTTTTTATGGTCTTCAACAGAGGAAGTGTTGGTATATCTGTCGATAGTAGGTACGATATACGAACATGCCGCTGAAGCAAGCTTTTGAAGTATCTTGAATATGACCGACGGCTCCATACCCACTTTGTGCAAGGCAATCACTGCAGTGATTGCCTTTTATATTGCTTCCATATTGCAATTTGATAATAAACACAAAAATAATATGTAAAACGGCGGGAAATCGAAAGTATGTAACAGTATTTATGGCCAGACTAGTTAAATTGATCTCCCGCGTCTCTCCAGTATCGCTGTGGGGTCCACGAGTTTCACTAATGAAACTTCGGAGGCGGAAGCTAACGTGACAGCTAGCACTGCTTTATGAAACTTAATTGAATTTAGGAAAAGTTAAAAAAAAAGAAAAGTGGAAAAGAAAGAAAGGTAAGGTAGTTTTTAATAGACGTAGGGTACATGAAAGTAGCCTGACTGTGGAAATACCTCCACCTCACAGTAGAGCGCAGTTAAATAATAACTCCCTGAATTCTTGTGTTCCTGCAAGCCAATAAGGTTACCAGTATATACTCCTTAGAGTCATTGTGTCAGCAAATAAGGTGACAGGCGTCTGTAATCTATAGTAACCACTTTATATCAGGTGGACACGTATCTATGCTCTAACTCTTGTATTAAAAAATAAAAATTGAGACTGGGAATTTTATGTTACACGACTCCCTTGTAAGTAAGAAATTTATATGTTTATGGTGTAATAACCCACACCATAAACGTATAAATTTCTTGATAAAAAGTCACGGCATACTCTCTTCATATCGGCACATATAGAAGACAACTGAACCTTTATATCTAAACTAGCTGCTATTCGCACCTTCTGCCGCATGTTTTGATTTTTTGAGCTTTATGCAGCAATCCTAATTATTATCGGATTATAAAGTAAAAAATTAAATATTCTCACATTGCCAAAGAGGGGAGTAAATCCTCATACCTCGTATACCTATAATTTGCTCTAATAAAATTCGTTGTGATTCCTACGACCATAGTCCACCACCAAGAGTCATAGTTATAAGTCGTGGACCTTTCTTGTTTATTGCGGGTGCCACTGTTAATCCTGCCTACACAAGGTTCATAGTGACGGGCTTGTCACAATAAAAAAAAATTCTGCTCATCACTATATTCTAACCTCTAATTCTATCCTATTGACCAAAATATACAATTATTCTAAATAAGTTTGAGGACCTATCCCAAACCTCTAATTGTCCACTTTGTTCTCACCGATTCCTATCTCCTGTTACACGTTACGACTCTACCTTTTCACTATTTCTCTGCCTTTTACCAACATTTCGAAGATCCTGCTCTTTCCTCTCCTTCTCTAAAAGGGAGAATTCCCTTTTTATGCCCGCCTTCCACCGTGAAAGGGTAATGAGTGGGAAATAGCTGAGCGGAAAGGAGTAAAAGAGTCCTCACCATCCATTGAGAAAGAGTTTCGGTAATAAATGGGTTTCGCCTTCCATTGCCGGCGAGTTTTGAGGGGTGAGCTAGGCGGAAAATGAGAGGAGTCGGATGAGCGAGTTGTTTGTCTTCCATTGCCAGCGAGGAGGCGCAAAAAAAAAACCTCAGTGCAAAGCGGTCCCCAGAGGAAACAAGTCGCGTTTACGATTATGACTGACGATTCTAGTGAAGAGGACTACGTAAATACTATATATAAATGCTTGCTACTCTACCATTATAACAAGAAAAAGAAGCGTAACAAAGCAAGATTTTGGATGAGCAACTATATTAGAGAGAGACCAATCAAGGGGGAATTGTTGCGGATATTCTACGATTTGCAAGACGAATATTTCAAAAATTATTTTAGAGTCGATAGAAAACAGTTTGAAGAATTACTATCATTTATAAAAGAAGATATTACAAAACAAGACACAAAGCGGAGTCCGTTCAAAACTAGCGCGTGAGACAATTACGCAGCGGACCCATTTTGACTCGCTCAGTCCGCTTCGTTTACTCGTTCACGATGGAAGCATTTCTATGAAATTTTGCGTTGCTAGTCGAACGGAGTCCTTACAGAGTCCGTAAAAAACTCGCTCAATTCGCTGACCTCGTATTTGACTCTTTTAACTCGTTCACTCCGCTCCGCTCACCTCCGCTTTGATGGAAGTACATGTATGAAAATCATGGTTACGAGTATAGCGGAGTCCGTAATGGGTCCGTTCCGCTCGCAGTGGAAGGCGGGCATTAACCTTCTTTAATTAATATTTTCTTTTTTTATATACTTACATATTTTTAAAATCGAATCGTGATATCAGTGTATTGCAATGTTAAGATGTCGCGGGAAGAGGACTGGTGTACTGAGCGACCGGCTTCGGCCTATCTTTGTCACCAGTCTCTCTCGATCTTATTCTGTGCATGTGAACTTTAACTATATTATATAATAATTGTTTAGATTAAGAGAGAAAAATAAATAAATAAATAAACTCATATTTCTTGGATAAAGTTTATTAATATTCTATCTATAGGTACTCCATATTCTGCTATCCTATTTCTGTCCTTTCTATTCTTCGTATCAAAATTTCGTATTTCTAGCCTCAGTAATTAAGATCTTAAGTTAATTTTTCAAATTTTTCCTCATTTCGCCCTCTTAGTGAAAATATCAAAAGCTTCAGAAATAGGTGTTCATTTATTTACGTGTTAATTTAAGCCGTCCACGGTATTTTCTCTCGGCGCCAACCATGGACATGAATTTTACCCTATTGCAGGATGATATTTTATCTGCCATTTAGGCTGTGTGTTGATCTGCTCTCCCTCAGGACTTAGCTTATTCTACACATACTAGCAGTGCTAGCAACTTCGTTCGCGCGATATATTAGAATATTGCAAATGGTGATACTCAAACAAAGAAGAATTATCTATTAGCATTAAACAGATTTTACATGTGCAGTATTAAAGATTTCTATCTTGAATCCTTTGTGCCTAAAAAAACACTCCAGGATACGTTCGTCCGTCACTGTTGGTTTTATTTAAAAGTTAAGTAACGTAGTAATTAAAAATTTGACATTGGTAGATCTTAATATCGGGCGTAGTACGATACCTTAATTGTGCGAACCTAACTCTCTCTTGCCTGAAATTTATTGTTATTAAATCCCGCCCCTGAACGGATTTCAAATGAAATTTTTAATTTGAAAGATAATTTTCAGGATAATGTTCATACTTATATTAGATGAAAATTGATTCAGTGTTTCTCACGCTCATATGGCAGTAGGTAAAGAAAAAACTAAGGGTTTCCATTTCAATATTCAATACTTGGCAGCGAAATGCTATTGTGGAACTTGGCCTAAATCTCACCTCTACCCGATCTATGCCGAAACTAATTCTGACCAAAAGCGAACCTAAACCATATTTCAACCGTACCTAAACCACCAGAGCCACAACTAAAGCTAATTTAATCTTTAACTAAGTCTAACTTAAACAAGGCCTGAAACCGAACATTAACCGCAAATACCTAACCTATAAAGTAGGGCTAAACCCGATATACTTGAGACTTAAACTCATATCGAGTTTAAGTTAACCTAACATAAAAATCCCAATAAACCAAACACAGTTCAGATCAATTAAATGTCACATTATTGATGATACAATTTGAAAAATATCTATAATTTCACGCCAAATCCCTTGTGGGGTAGGCAAAGAGAACCGAGCGCCACATATCTCATTCAACAGCTTCTTTAACATTCATTGCTCTTCTCATACACGCTCGCCGGTTTCTAGGGCTCCTGACATCAACTTCTGATAGAACATGACCAATTCAGGTAGGTAAGTCTTGGCCTTCCCCGGCTCCTACATCCTTCCACTTTTGCATTGTATATCTGCTTTGTCATTCTTTCATCCTGCATTCTTTCTACATGTCCGAACCAACGGAGCATGCCTCTTCTTATTTTAACACCGACGCTCTCTTTCAGACCAGAACTAATGTAAGGATTACGGTTGATGATAAAGTGTTGGAACAAGTGGATGAGGTTGTATATCTTGGATGCGCTTTTAGCAGGGATGGAAGGTACACCGCAGATGTGGAAAGACGAGTGAGTGCTGGGAATAATGTGAATGTGTGTGAATGGAGCGTTGGGAAAACTTCTTGGCAGTAAAAACCTGAGCTAGAAGGCACAACTCGCTATACACAATGCAGTGCTGGTCCCAACGCTAACTTATGGAAGCGAGAGCTGGGTATGGCAGAAAGAGCATGAAAGTAGAATAAACGCAGTCGAAATACGAGCGCTGCGCACAATTTGTGGCGTTAGACTTGTAGACCGTATTCGCAATGATGATGTTTGAAACATATATCTAGGAATATAAAATAGTATGTATGTATCACGGAACTTACTCATTGGAGCCAAAATTGTCGCGTAATGTAAGGCTCTAGAAGGGTTTCCTTCCGCAAACCCTTAAATTGTGGCATTATTTCGTTACCGAGATGTCAAGGTTTTTCGAAGAAATTTAAAACCTAGTATTTTGGCTCCATACAGAGCGAGATTGGATGTGTTCTAAGTCGTTGAACAATCTCGCAACAATAATACTTTAAAAGTGCAATGTTGAGTCACTTGAGGTTTACCATGTCGTTTAATAATTCCAAAGTCAACGATTTTTGGCAAGTCAATAGTTTAGATAGCATATTCCAACTAGAATCGACCTAAATTTATGTTTGTTAAAATAATATAAAAGTCTGAGTACTCAGAACTTCTGTATCTGAAATAGAAGTATCTATATAGATTGATAGTTCAATATACGAAAAATGGTTCCACAGCGGCCACCCCCTTTGTGTGTTTTGTACAACGTGTATTCTGAAGAGTTGTTCGAAATGATGCCGACAGCTACTTTTTATAACCGCACCGCTCGCCGACGGCGGGGAGATCACCCTCACACACGGGAACCGCAATGGTCGCGTACTGTGCGGTTCCAGAGAAGTTTTCTTCCGAGAACTCTCAAGCTGTGGAATGAGCTCCCAGCCGAGGTTTTTCCTAGGGTTTATCCTTAACCTCAACCACTCTTGCCAAGTAGCTAACAAGACTGACGAATGGGAGATAGTACATATCAATATTTAAACGGGAGCCTGCTGGGATAGTTAGTACCTCGATCTTACATAAACTCACAGTTAAAATTTCGTTTCTAGTGGTACAACATGGAGTTCTTCAAGAAATGCGTGAAGAGGTTTTTAGAGGGTCGGCAACGCATGAGTGACACCCCTGGTGTTGCAAATGTCCATAGGCTACGGTGACTGTTTACCATCAGGCAGGCCGTATGCTTGATTGCCACCTTAGGGGTATAAAAAATACGAGTACCTACCTTTTTTTTCATACTACGTCGGCAGGCATACAAGTATACGGCCCGCTTGATGTAAAGCGGGTACCGTAGCCTATTAACGCTTGCGATATATTAATTATCACTCGCGCGATGCCTCCTCTACTGCTTACACAGCAACTCCTTGGGAGCTTACTGGTGACCTTACTCCATCGAGTAAGGTTATATATTCGATGCCTCACTCACACGCAGAAACACAACAACCCTCTAAGGAATTGTTATTTGGATGCGGTTTTCTGTGAGGTGGAGGTACTTTCCCAGACGGGCTGCTTTGACGCGCCCTACCTCTCTTAAAGCATCCAGACCAAGACAAACAGACATGTTCATGCACACTAATGTTTGCCTTGTGTGAGAATCGAACCCACGAGCGTTGGTGTCAAAGTCGCTTCATTCACGACTGAGCCACCGAGCTCGTCACAACTGTGTTTTCTTAACTTTGGCTGTTTAGTTTCGATGATTGTAGTTGAACTTGAAATAAACTTTAAGTTATAAACTTAACTTATTTCTTAATTTTACTACGATTTCAAGACACTATTGAAACAATTCGAAAGTACTATGTAAACATTTTCAATCTTCTTTTTATTTCATGGTCTATTCCTATCGATTTATAAAAAATCTTTGACTTTCGAATATTAAATTAAATTTGAAATAAATGTTTGATCATGAACGATGATGTTGCTAAAGTATATTAGTGTTCGATATAGCTTCGCAAGCAAAAACAATTAAGATATGAAACTGTTATTTAAGTATAATTTAAATTGCGTATTAGTAAAATTTTAAGCCTGTTTGAAAAGGTTCCATATTCAAATTTAAAAACTTTTTAAAAGTTGTTTATACTTTCATGCTTGTTTAGAAATAAATAGAAACTAAAAATTAGGAAGGATTAATTTATTGCTAACGTCCTATATCAACTATAATTTAGAGAAAATGGTTTTTGAGTTTGAGAATTTGAATATACCAACTGTACCAAATCTAAACTATTTTAAATAAAACTTACCCAAATGCAGGAATTGATATTCTCCCACTCCCGATACCACTCTGATAATAAATAATATTTAAAATTCATTGTTTTTCATTTCATAACAGACAATTAATTAAGGTTAATTATTTAGTCATTTAGCCCAACTTAATTAGTATATATTTTTTAAAGTTCATGTAGTCAATAGCACTGAGTTCGCCGTTTCATACTTTTACAGTGAAAAATTGTGAAATCTACTAGTTGCTCCCTTCAAATTTCGAACATGAATTTGTAAAGACTTTGTCGTATTTTTAGTCAATTAAACAATTACTTATTAATAAAAATCGCAGATAATTCGTATTTTTTATGTTTTGTATAAAGTCGTATTTTCTCAGGAAAGACACCTGTATACAAATTACTTGAAAAAACAGAACCTTATCGATACGCAAAATTTTATGTAAATCGCTAGAGCCATTTCCGATATACACGGAATGTAATTGTATAAGTATACAACAAACAATTGTTGGTTTAAAGTAATAGAAGAAAATGTGCAAAAAACATCGATGTGCAAAAATAATGCCGTTAGCGATCTTAGAATCTGTACTTGTGACTGTTCGAGTATAAGATAGACCGTACATACGGTGGGACCAAATATATACCTAATAATAAAGTCGAATAGCTGGTATTAGTACGTCCCGCAATTTTTTTTTATTTTTTGTGTAAAGCATAGGTATAGCTATATACTTTACATAAAAATCATTGAAAAGCTTGAAAAGCAAAACCTTATCTAAAAACAAAATTTGATAGTCGGTAGAGCGGCTTCCGTCATACACAAAATACATTTATATAAATTGTTCATTTAAAGTGATAGGATAAAACTGTAGGACTAATAGTTTTTTTTTAATAGTGACGTAGCTGGACTCCGATATCGGTACAAAAGCTTAGTCAGCTATTTTTCAGTTTTGTTTGTGTGTCAGTGTGAGTGTGTGAGTTCATTGTGCATAAACTAATGAACCGATTTTGATGTAATTTTACATAGTGATAATTTACATCCTGACCTTTTTATCTTGGATACATTTAGGCTTACTGCGAAAAACATGAAAATCAGTCGAAGCCGCATGCAGCAGGTAATAATATTATAAATTCGAAAGGGTATTTGTTTATTTATATTGTTAAATCGATTTTGAAGATTTTTTATTTGAAGATAGATAGAAACGTAGAAATTCTTTTACTGCTTCGGTTAGCAAATACACACATCAAAAGTGTCTAGGGATCAACATATATTTTTGCAATAACTTTTCTCCTGATTGATATTAATTAAAATTTTCTTTAAGGATTCATCAAATAAAGTGTTTTCGTTTGTCTACAGTAACGATAAACCAAGTCACCTTTGCATTAATAAAGAAATTTGCCTTTTTCATAATAAAGGGATTTTTGACATTTGAACCACTAACATTAAAGTTCGAAAAAAAGACTGAAATAACAGTTTTCTTTAAAATTTTATTGGGTAACTTAAACAATTAATAATCCGTGTTTCTACCGCGAACACTAACAACACAAGAACATCGGTTTGGCATACTCAAAATGAGTTCATCCAAATCACGCTGTGGAATGGCCGCCCATGTTCGTTGCAACAACAAAAAAGGTCTTCTTGCGACTGGATACCCTCCATATTCGGCAGAGCTCTTCTCTGTAGCATATCCCATGCATGCTCAATCGGGTTCAAGTCTGGCGACTGAGCAGGCCAGGGCATGACATTGATGTTAGCTGCGGTGAGAGTCTGTCTTACAACTCTTGCGGTGTGCGGTCGTGCATTATCATGCATTAACTGAAATAAGGGACCGATTTGCACTTGTAGAGGAACGATGACGTCTGATACAATCGTCTCAGCATAAATTTGAGCGTTGAGGTTGCCTCTGATCCAAATCAACAGTTCTTCCGCCGATCCAAATACCCGCCCATACCATGATGGTTCCACCACTATAAGGATGGACTTCCTGGCAGGATTTTAATCGCTGTTGGCGTCTAGGGGTTCTCCAGTGTCGTATACGTTTATATATTTTATATATTTTTTTATTACAAAGCCACATCTCAATCTCAAGAAATCCGCATAAAAATGCTTGATCCCTAGACACTTTTGATGTGTGTACTTGGGGCGCTTGCATCAAAAGAAGTATCATTTAAGTGTTGTCGAGCCCACTGATAATCCAGTAACTTATTACCAATTTCCAGGGGACCTATTCTTTGGCAGGAACACAAAACCCTCTAATGGACGCATTATTTAGTTGCGGTCATAATGTGCAAGGTGAAGTTGCTTTTATTATGCCCTACGGTATATAGTTTTGTTGTGCGAAAAAGCTACTAAAATTATAATTTATGTTACAAAAGAGAGATTTCCACCTTATTTTAAAACACCAAGGAAATCACCAAGGGAACTTATCGAGTATACGAAAAGTTATGTAACGTAGATGCACCTTCGAAGAGCCGGGTTCTAGCAAGGCCCGCTTTTGAATTTTCCGCTTGCGATTAAAGAAAGGTTTTGAAATTTCGCGAGAATATTCCTTCAATTCTGACAATATAAGTGCACTACTACCGTCACATTAGCAAGCCGCCATTTTGGAAGCAGACACCTGTTCGTCATAAACCGTGGTGAGTGTCACTGTATTTAAAAAATCAACGGGTACATTTTTTGGTTTAATGCTAAAATTGTGCAGTTTTTAAATAGGTATTGTACTTTATTTCGTGCTGGTGCTTCTTCGGATTTTGACGGTTCTCTACGCGTTTTATTGTGTATATGTTAATTTATAGAGTTTTTCATGTGAGATTTTCTAATTTCATGTAAGGCCCACTTTAAGGGCGCACTGCAGGGCTCGGGCCTTTGAAGATTATGGATTATTACATTTTGAATACAATTTGCATAGATATGTGTGGGTGTTTAGTAATAAATGATTGTATTATCTTGTGATGACTATTACATTTAAAAATTTGCTAATACCGACTTTGTTGAAGTCGATCTATATTGAATTAGATTGTTAGTTATTGTGTTTGCATGCGCTTTATTGTCCAATCACCCGACTCCTTTACAGATACGCAATGGAACACCCGACAAAAACAAAATATGGTTGTATATGGCCTGAAGAATATCTCAAGGCTGCTATGGACGCTGTGGGAAACAATCGACTTTCACAGCGTAAAATACCACATTAAAACTGGGAGCTCAAGAAAGGTTATTGGAAAAGTTTTATGTAAAACTTTGGGTGTAGAACAAGAAAAAGATTTGGTTGCAAGAATTTCAGATTTCTTGAAGTGGGAGTAGGCACATACCGCTTACGCCAAAAGCGACTCGAAAGCATGCATATGCTTTGTGTGAAATTGTCGGCATTGCAAATAAATTTAATGACCAAAAAGGCACCGCTGGGAAGGTCTAGCTCTGCCATGCTAAAATCTGCCATGTTAGTTTTTATGTTATATTTACTTTTTTCTTTTGTCTATTTTTTCTTTCTTTGATTGTTTTTCTTTTGATCATTGCTGTTGTCCTTAAACAAATCTTCAGTGACTGCTATGCCTTTGTAATTATAACCTTGAAGCAGGAAGCCTTTGACAATATATACCACAGACGAGTCCGAAGGTGAAATGTTACTATCTGACATAGTAAAAATACGAAAGAAGTATGGCACAGAAAAGTCACCATTTCAGAATCTACTACCTATAACAAATTACGCAAATGTAAAAACTAAATCAAGACACAAGGTTATAATTACAAAGGCATAGCAGTCACTGAAGATTTGTTTAAGGACAACAGCAATGATCAAAAGAAAAACAATCAAAGAAAGAAAAAATAGACAAAAGAAAAAAGTAAATATAACATAAAAACTAACATGGCAGATTTAAATAATCTGCCATGTTAGGTTTTATGTTATATTTATATATAGGAATTATCTCCGCCTCAATAACTGCAGCCAAATAATAGTACCCTAGTGGATTGTTGTGTTCCTGCGAGTGAACTAGACGCCGTACTTTTATTTGCGATGATATTATACTCGTTAATGCAAAAAAAGGTAACCCATACCATTGCCTGTTTCTTGCTACTAATAAATAATAAGTATATAAATAAATAATAACTTATTATTTATTCGTAGGTTTCTTGTTATATTTGAAATACTTAGCAGTAAACGGATCGTTGTGATGAAGTTAGATAAGGTCAGTCAAAATTTCGAAAACTAGATGTATATTTTGACACGCAGTCCCTTAATGTTAAAGTCGAAATTAATCGTAGTATAAAATACAAATTGTTTTTAATCAAGACCGAGAAGATACCATTTTAATTTAGTGTCCATTTGTACTTGAATATCGAGTTCACCGCTATGTAGTCGAAAAATATTGAGTATTTCTAAGAATGTTATGTCCTGCATATCAATACTTGTTTTGCTGATATTTAGCGAAATATCACGTGATTCAGTGATTGCAAAATTTTCTATATATTAATATTAATAGAAAAATTGTAAAGAGGGAAGAGCGCCTGACTTGATGGGGCAAGTGCATTATTATGACGCGCTTACCTCAACTCAAAGATTGTTAAACTTTTACTTTTACATCAGATATGCGCATATGGTCCGTAACTATAAATTAAAAAATAAGGTCCATTATGGGCGCAAGACATATTATTCAAAATAAAACTAATAAAATGTCTGGCTATGAAGCCGATAACCCATATAATATACCTTGGACAACAATCATTGTAACTGATCGCAGAAGATAAAAATCGGTAACACTTTAAAGACCAACAGTCCTGTTAGGAGAAACTGAAAAACAAATCTCAGAAGATTTGCATATTATAGAAGAGTGGTGATTTGGGCGCGTCAAGAAGTATTACGAGTAGTGAACTTGTTGATAAATTATGTAAGATTGAAAAATATCTTAACACCTTTTATCGTGTGAATTTGAAACCCGGAAGTGACTGGATTGCTAATTTTACATCCTGTGGCCATAGTTTATCCATAAAGATAACCCAAGCAATTGAATACACCAGAATAAAGCAGCATACCCATACCTTAATTTTACCGCCGTGTTATTTGTGAGTAGTAAGGAAGGGACTACCGTTTATCATATTTAAACAGGTTAGGCAACCAACCAGTATATACCTAGTCTTGCCATAAATACTGAAACAAAGAAAAAAAATGTCTATTGCAAATATCATTTATTACTTTTACAGTGCGTTTAATATATAAATATAAAACAATTTAAAATATAAAAAGCTTATTCAAAGTGATCTCCATTGGCTGCCATACAGTCCTTTAAACGTTGAGGCCAATTATCAATAGAAGCACGCACTCTTTCCACGGGAAAACTCTTCACAGCCAATCGTACGGATTGTTTTAGAGACTCCAAATTATCATGGCGTTTAGAGCAAGCCGTACTCTCTAAAACTGACCATAAATCCATCCCGATCATAATCCAGCGGATTAAGATCGAGATTAGACGACGGCCAGTCTTCAGCTCTGATGAAGTCCGAAACGTTCGTTTCCAACCAAGACTGCGTAGACCGAGCTTTATGACCCGGCGCCGAGTCTTGCTGGAAGAACCATTCTTGGTTATTGAACTTGATGTTGTTAAGGGGTTTCACTACCTTCTCAAGAATGGTATCTTGATACACTTGTGCCGATGTTTTGATACCTTTTTCACACAAGTAAGACTCAGTCACTCCTTCCTCAATTAGCTAACACCCCACCAAACCATCACTGAAGTCGGATAGTGCCCACGTTGCACTCTGTCGACTAATTGGGAAGCTTCCTTAGAGCTTTGAGCATAAATACGGTCATTTTGTTTGTTAAAATGTTGCTCAATTGTAAAAAAATTCTCATCCGTAAACAATTTTTTTCTGTGACCTCCCTTTGCGTATCGCTTCAGTAGTTGTATCGATTTTACCACCCTATTCTTTTTTAAATTATCAGTTAAGAAATGACCAGTACGTCTCTTATAGGCTGCAAGTCCTAAGTCATCTTTTAAAATACGCGACATGGTTCTATATCTTCATCTCCCGATATAAAAGCTTTTGCTTTCGGACAGGATTTCTTCGAATTCTTTCCCTTACTGCTTTGACCACCTTTTTCGTACGAACACTACGTGGACGGCCAGATCTTTTTCTGTCACAAACAGAGGAGGTCTCATTGTACATATTAATAGCCCGGTACACAAACATTTTACTAATACCAAGTTTTCAAAATTGCATTTGGCTCCATACCTACTTTGTGTAATGCAATCACAGTGATTCGGTTCTCTTTATCACCCCACTCTATTTTAATATGGCAAAATATTGTACAATGTATAGGCGCCAAAATGAGAAAACTCAATGAACAATCATATAAAAATGACAGATTCCAAATTCAAAAGTAATATTTTGTTTATTTTTAATTGTAATAGTATTTATGGCTTGACTAAGTATAATCAACAATAATTAATCAATATTAAAGAAACGAGTGAAGTTTGTAAGTGGCGCTCGTAAGTCATGTGGCGCTCGGTTTCTCTGCCTAATCCGCAAGGGATATAGATAGGCAACCAACCCATTTTAACTATTTTGTTAGCTAGTGTAATTGCTATAAATTATTTCCATTAGCAAAAAATAAATGTTTGATATATGTGACTATTTAAGGTAAAATTGACATTTATTTACAGGGCATTATTATTATCCATTGTCAACGTAAGACTCTTGATTGAAAGAGGCCATACATTGCATATTATATTGGGTATAGTTTGACTGCCACTGCCCAGTAAAAGTATGGCGCACTGACCCCCATTTTTTTGCTACTTTATCTTGATGGTAAAACAATTTTAAATAAATTCTCTTATATAGCTCACATATGGCTATTATAAAATTGTATCTAAACTTAAAATTATTATAAATTACGCGCTTTATGACTGTACGCCGCAGTTGCAACATTCGCGGGGAAGTGCGTCGTTAGGTTATAGTTATAGGTTAAAGAGTATATTCAACAAGAATTAACCAATTTTTAAAATGCATGGCTACATATGTTTTTAGTGAAATGTTAAAACACATAACTTGATTGCTAAAAGTTAATAAAAATTTAAATATTGACAGTGGAACTGAACTTTGTGAAAATTATGATGCGCTTGCCCCGACTGATCTTATTAAGTTACTCTTAGTCTTGTACTTGGAGACGGAAATATCATTATGCGAATAACAGAATCCTCGTACGAGTGAAGCCTTCATCATCATTACAGCCCGTATTCGTCCACCACCTGAACATAGACCTCCTCTCTAAAGACACATTCGTCTCGATCTTGTGCCACCTGTATCTGTAAGAAAAACCATATAGTTTTCAATTAATTTAATAAATTTCTGGCATTTGTTAACCGTTCGCTACAGAAACATGTTGATTGAATGTGATACAATTTCAGTAAAATTCAGAGACATCTTTTTTCCACATTTCAGGAATGCTTAAATTTATAACTGCTGTACATATTTCTATTCGGAAAGGAACTATAAATATAAAAATTCGTAAAGCAGCAAGTTCTAAAGAAACAGTAAATATGTAGGAAAATAGTTTGTAAAATAATAGTTTACAATTTAATATTTAAAAGAGTCCATGCTAGATGGATTGTTTACAATGATCGATATCCCTAGCAATATATTGGCACATGAGAAAAAATAGGTTAATAAAAAATGTGAACTATAAATTAAAATACACCAAAACCCGACTACTGAGATGTAGAAAACAAGCTAGTGATTCATAACTAATGCTAGTTGTGTCGAGTTGTTAATTAATATCGATCGACGAATATCAATAATCTAACACGTCTCACAACTGAAGTCCGAACACCACTAGCGGCAATTGATTGCTGTAGGTACATTGACAGGATATTTTTTTATTTCACTTTTTTTTAGTATTTGATATATTATTAATTTATCTCTAAATTGAACGCTACGTGGGGATTTTACAAGCAAAAATGAATAAAAATTCGCCAGTACAAAAGGAGGGAAAATTATATTTTCAATATGCCTGATTATACATGGGCAATATTAGTTACTTTTGTACATGTTTTCCCCTGATTCAGAATCTTTAAAACAAAATTTAATTTGTTTGTAAAATAATGGGGTTATTTTTTTAATTTGCAGCAATGCATTGCCACTCCATACTTTGGTGTATATAGACGTGAGTATATTATGTTTTTCGTAATTCGAACCTGATTTTTTTTACCGCCTATAAAACTATCAACAAAGAAACCTTTTATATTCCACAATGATTTTGATTTTAACGGCTATAAACAATTATCTTAACTAACTGCATCTTTAGTGCCACTGCTATTGTCGGCATCTCGAATTTAAATTAAAGATCAAGAAAAGTAAGTGGTAACGATGAAATTTATATTATTACATTCACATGAACTTTTAAAATGAAATATCTTGAGTTCAAAATGTTGCTTATAAAATACCTTTATAGGGATTTAAACATACGACGATTAAATATAAAAGAGCCATTATTTGGCTGCGGTTTATTGTGAGATGGAGGTAATTCCTCAGTCGGGCCGTTTTAATGCGCCCTTATTACGTTAATATCGCGTTAAAGTAACAGCCGACAAGATGTTACCACCTTCAGATGGAACCTAACTAACGTTTGTAGTATCTAACACTTAATAGAACACTGATAAATATTTTTTACATATAACAAAGAATGATGAAACAGATATACAATGCGAAAGTTGAAGGACGTAGGAGCCCAGGAAGACCAAGACTAAGCTACCATGACCAAATTGGTTGTGTATCATCAGAAGGTGATGTCAGGAGCCTTAGGAACCGGCGAGCGTGCATGAAAAGGGCTATGAATGTGTAAGAAGCGAGTGAAGTGTATAAGGACCGCGTCTTATGGCGCTCGGTTCTCTCTGCCTACCCGGTAAAGGGGCCTAGCGTGTACATATAATATAGTAAAGCTATACACCGAATTTTGTCAAATTCCCACTACATCAGATGATTAACAGACAGGTATTTTCCAAACCAGTTTGTGAACTCTATTAATGTTTATACATATGTGTGTATCGAAAAAAACACAATACTTTAATCATGATCTTATGTATGATACTGTACTTAATGAGGTATTAAAACACTCGTGAGTCGTATTTCGATGTTAATGATTTCTCATCCTCATATCATATTGAAATATTTTAAGGTATCAATGTAATATTATGAAAGTTTTTATAATCATAATAATATAATAATAATCATTTATTTCAGACAACAGGTTTTACAACACGGGTCCATAGATAGACCTTAAATTAAAATATATATGACAATATAAACTAATTATGTGTGTAATTATAGAAATCCATTATAGGATGGATTTCTATAATTACACATCATTGCACAATAAAAGCAAATCTAACAAGGCAAGCTTTATTAATGCCGGATTATCATTCACTTTTTTTTATTCAACGTCTGGAGGCATACTAGCATACGGTCCACCTGATGTAAAGCAGTTACCGTAGCCTATTAACGCTTGTAACATACATCACTCGCGCAATGCCTCCTCTACTGCTTACACAGTAACTCCTTAGGAGCTTACTTACTCACACGCAGGAACACAACAACCCTCTAGGGAATTATTATTTGCCTGTAGTTTTCTGTGAGGTAGAGGTACTTCCCCATACGGGGGCTGCTTTGATGCGCCCTACCTCTCTTGAAACTTCCAGACCAAGACAAATAGACATGTTCATGCACACAAATGTTTGTCTTGTGTGGGAATCGAACCCACGAGCGTTGGTCTCGCGTCTTTCACGACTGAGCCAACTAGCTCGTCAAAACGTCACTTCTTATTCAAAACTGTTTACATATACTGTAAACATTGTAACCCTCACATATTAACATAACAATAGTTTAATTAACTACATAGTATTTTCATGAATTTACTGAGAAACAACAGATAAGATATTACTTACTTAAAAAGTCCCCTTAGGATTTCCTGGAACGCATGTTATAAAATAAATGTCAGTCTCGCCTGCTCGAGGATACGATTACCGCAATAAAATGTACCCTGTGCCCTTTTCCATTTTCGATTACTACTGGTATCGTTACATGAAATGTCATTACTATCCCTTTAGTAATATATGTACTAGTGAAAACGTAATAAAAAGATAGACCTGGGTACAGTCAGGCAGAGTTATTTTCGCATTTATCTTTTTTTATTCAACGTCAGGAGGCATACAGCATACGGCCCACCTGATGTAAAGTGGTTACCGTAGCAAATGTACGCTTGTAATACATCAAGTATCACTCGCGCGATGCCACCTCTGCTGCTAAAATAGCAACTCTTTAGGACCTTACTGGTGAACTCATTTACACGTGGGAACACAACAACCCTCTAGGAAGTTGTTATTTGACTGCGGTTTTCTGTGAGGTGGAGGTACTTCCATAGACGGGTTGCTTTGATGCACGCTACTTCACTTAAATCGAATCTAATTGACTTATCACAATATATGTAGCTTCTCATTGTCTTATGGTTAAAGGTACATGATATTTTTATGAAATTTATTGTTAGTCTATGGATAAAAACATGTCTCTGGTTCCGTAGATTGCTTGCAACGTGCTTACTACAATATGTTATATTGCTGCTTAGCGATTTCACTGCTCTTGTTTTTTTGATGTTTACTCGGGTGGGAACGTTTAAGCGATACTCTTTGTACTACAAGAATTTATAGGCTACATGAATTGCTTCTCATCAGGCAGGTTGTACGCTTGTTTTCCTTTCTACAGAGACATCACCTCTCATTTCGCATTTGAAAGTCCTGTGGAGTGGAGACCGTGTCTGGGACGACAAAGGGTTAGACATCAAATGACCTCAAATGAGTGATTTGTAATGGCTGGACGCTGAAAGTGTTATTTATACGGTCGATTGTGGCGGAAAGCATTAGGGAAGGGTTATAATCGGCAGGGGTAGACACATGCTGAGTATGATGATATTTTTGTAGAAAGGATGCGGAATATTTGCTAAATGAATGTATGTGCAGTTTGGCAGATTTTCATACAGGCCCAGACCTTTTATCGATGTAATTCAGTGCACACAGTGCAGGTAGACTGCTAGACAATATTCAATTTCGTAATATGTTATTCTAACGACTAATATCTACATCGCCCGAGGATGCCTCGTGGAGAGCCGAAACACGTGTCGCAGAGACAACCGGAGCAGCCAGGGTAGCAACGGTAGCGGGTGCATGTGGTTCACATTTCAGATGGCGAACACTCGCAGAGACGACCGCAGCAGCCGAGGCAGAGACGACCGGAGCAGCCATGGCAGAGGCGGCATGCATCTACTAACGGTAGAGGGTGAGTGCCGGCCGGCAGTATTTCGCATGTACTAATCGGGAGCGGAAGCACACAAAGTAGTTTAGATCAAATTGCCAATATTCAATAGTCATTTAAAAGTATAAAGTTAATGAAAAACGGAAACTTTGTGCTATACCTTAGTCAATTATATCGTCAATTGTACGCGTCAATTCAAAATAGGTCATGTTAGCGTAACCAACCAACCAATAAAAAGTTTGGTCTTAATCTGGCATTCTCCTATAGCATCATATCACTCACACATCCACTGAGATTGAATTAACCGCACGCATTTTAAGGCATTTTTTGTGTACGGTGAGCTACGGTTGTACTGTATACAATAAAATATAATAGGAACCTTTCACGTAACTAGTAGAATGCATAACGAATAAGAGGGCAATGATAAACCTGCATTATAAAACAAATAATCATTATACTTACTAGGTTTTCAATGATAGGAAAATCTCTTGAAGCATACATATTCGATAGTATTCTCGACATGTAACATGGATCCTAGCTTAGCTTATGCTACGTTACGCGGTAAACTACCGTACCATAACAGATGTGAAGCGGTTACTTTTGTACACGAGCACTAGCAATACATATAATTCGTGAAATACTCGTTGTGGAGCATACTGGTACTCTCACCCACTCGCAGGAACACAACAATTCTAGAGGGATTGTTATTTAATTGTGATCTTACATAAGGTTAAGGGCGCTTCTCCTGTTAGGCTGCCAGTTAAATACCCCTGTACTCTACCTGTCTTTTCCCTGAGCCTCGTTTGATTAATGACAGAGTGTATCTATCACATGCAGCAGTGATTATCTTACGCTCTAAAAATTATAGTGACATCCTTATAACCACTTACAATTCTTAGCTGCCACACCAAACCTTTCTATCATACGGGTTTCACTTCACCAAAAAAGTATACTCTAGTACACTCCGGCACGCTGCTCAACTATGAATTGACGGGAGTTAGTTTTTACAACCCGCCGGAAGACCAATGACTAAGCTTAACGACTGACATCTATCTACTACAGCCGGGACCGAGAGCTTAACGTGTCCTCCGTGTACGAAGACGCCCGAAACAACAACACCAATGGACTCCTACCCTCCACTCCCCTATACTAAACAGTCATATTAAATAATTTATTTTGTAAATAGCCAAAAGAGAAATAATACTAAATATTTCTCAATTAGGCGCTCACAAATTTGGTTATTATTAATTGCAATAGAAAGTTTGGAGAGGCGCTTAAAATTGTGGAACTTTTACATCTGCAAAGCGTCCATTTAACGAAAGGAAATTACATAAGTTTTGTTTCTGATAAGTACGAGTACACAACACTTATTTATATACATCTAACATTAAAAATGTTTGTAATTTCTTCTTATCATTATATTTTTGTAGTACCTTCTCGTCATTGTAAATAATATTTTTCCTTTGTTGTGTCCAAGGGCTGCGTCCTATTATTCTTAACTCTAACTAGCTAAAGGTAGTCTCGATATCAATCTTTGATATGTAATAATATAGACGTCGCGTCGTTTGAATTTACGTCAGTACAAAAAATTACAAGCGTTAATAGGCTACGGTAACTGCTTTACATCAGGTGGACTGTATGCTAGTATGCCTCCCGACGTTGTATAAAAAAAAGCGCGCGTTACTCAAATATACATAAACTTCAGTAATAATTTTACTTTAGGTCGGCGTATGCTTTTCTGCCTCCGGCCGTTGTAAAAAATACTTTTGAACTACTAACAGATAGTCGATAGAAATTATCTTCAATTGGTAGACTGCTAACAGATACTTGATTTTCATTGGTATATTTTTTTCGGGCAAATTACACAGCGCCATCTAGGCCCAAAGTAAGCGAAGGTTGTGTTATGGGTACTGAACTGATAAACATACGTAAATACAATACACTTTATGTAAATATATACGTATTATACATAAAAATACCCATACCAAAGACAAATAGACATGTTCATGCATACAAATGCACATGCATGTGTGGAAAATCGAACCCACGAGCGTTGGTGTCAAAGTACCGTAACAGCGCCTTGCACCACTGCGCCATGGAGCTCGTCGATAATAATGTATTTGAACCCAAGCTGCTATTAAAAGAACGTTTTATATTTACCTGGTATTCGTTCCAGCGACGTACTCGATCTACATAGTAACGTTCCCGGTTACCAAGGAATATTATAATGTCCTCTAATATTACTCGGAGGCTGTCGTAAAATGTAATAAAATCTATCAGATACTTTATATGATAGAATATATTTTATTACATTTACGTTGCCCTTCACTGCGGAACCTATGGGGAAGCTCAGGGTCTCTCAGCGTCTATGAAAAGAGGAACGGACATAACCCAAAAGATAAGAAAACTGGGGGCTGGCCGCATAGTTCGTAGAAAAGTCATCATCTTTTCGAATGGCGTCTCCGTATAACACGTAGAGTGAGATGACTCCCCAATAGATGGAGCGACGACCTCAATAGTTTTATAGGAAGTCGATCGATGCAAGTAGCACAGGATCGAGACGAATGACTCTCTAGAGGGGAGGCCTATGTTCAGCAGGCCACGAATATCAACCGAATAAAATGATAATGATGATGATGGCATATTTGATAAAATTAGTAAGAAGGGTGAGGTTCGATAGATATTGAATATTTTGTTACCCTGATGTAAAGCGGTTGTTGTACGTTTGCAATATAAAAAGTAGCGCACATTGCCACCACGATCACTCGCTACCTCTCTACTTACAGGAACAAAACTACTCGTATGATCAAAGAGTAATTTGACTGTTTTGTGAAGTGGAGGTACTGTCCAGTAAGATTACTTTGTTGCCCCTACTTCTCTTAAAATGATAGTGTGCTACTTCCAGCCCAATGCATAAACCAAGGCATTTGGGGTACGATACACAAAATTAAAGTTAAATTCTGGAAACAATGTAATCCTAAGAACAACGTGAATGGAACGTTATGTAAACTTCTGGGCAGCCGAAATCTAAGCCAGAAGGCACAGCTCGCTGTATTAATCCCAACGCTCACTTATGGAAGTGAAAGCTGGGTTTGACAGAGAGAGCATGAACGTAACACAAATGCGGTCGAGATGCGAGCATTGCGCAAAATTTGCGACGTAAAGCTTGCTGACTGCGTTCGCAATGAGGATAACAAAGTAAGAAAGAGAGATGGTGTGCAAGAGAGTGTCGGTGTTAAGATAAGAAAAGGCATGCTCCGTTGGTTCGCATATGTAGAAAGATTGCAGGATGAAAGAATTACGAAACAGATATACAATACCGAACTGGAAGGATGTAGGAGCGAAGAAGACCATGACTCACTTACCATGACTGAATTGGTCGTGTTGACAATGAATGTTAAAGAAGCGAGTGAGGTGTGTAAGGACCGCGTCTTATGGCGCTTGGTTCCCTCTGCCTACCCCGCATGGGACCTCTTGTGAAGAAAAATTCATACACGCGGAAGATCAAATTTATACAAGAATTCTCGGGAAGCTAACGAGGAGCTGTGTTGTGTGCAGCCATGAACAGAGTGGCAATATGCCAGCGACATTGCTCGAGTTGCATGTATCCTAAGGACATTGAGGAACTTAATTCGGTATAAAACGGTAATCTCTTCTGTATCAGCTGTATGGGTGGGTGTTTGCCAACCAACGTGTTGTTGCAGAATTTAATTTAAACTAAATTTGAAATAATTTGAGTATAGAAGTATAGATTTAACATGTAGGCGTGTAACAATAAAATTTCCTCCAAGAACATACTGATTCTATTCGCTGATTCGCTTTATTACAATGTTCATTTTTATAAAACAACTTAATTGTAACAGTAATAATTAATTTTATACGTGTTATTCTTTAATTTCCAGTTACAAATTGGTATGCGTACATACAGATCATTAGCATACTGTGATGTTAGGATACAGTAAATGTTATTACAAGTAAATCAACTTATCTCTAACAATACCACCGTGTTTACTTTTGTGTTGTTTGTTTTGTTAAAGTAATTGGCCAACGTCCATCTTATGTAGTGTAAAAACAACGGAGGTGGCAACGTACAAGAGATATTTCTTGGAGGTTACGGTAACCTCTTTACGTGTGGTAGGCCGTATGCTTGAATATCTCCTAACGTTGTATAAGTAAACTAAAAAAGTATCTGATGATGAATGGTATTCATCATGATTTCAGCCCGTGTTTGTCGACTACTGAACATATGCCTCCCCTCTCGAGGGACATCCATTTTGGGCCTGTGTCACCAGCATCTATCGAATCCCTAAAAATCTCTTGAGGTCGTCGCTCCGTCTAATGGGGGGTCGTCCCACACTGCGTGTACCAGTACAGGGACGTCATTTGAGAATCTTTCTTCCCCAACGGTTCTCGGTTCTTCGAACTATGTGGTCGGCTCACTGTCACTTCAGCTTGCTTATGCCGGTTACATTTGTTCTACTAAGGATATCCTCATTTCTGGTTCTATCATGCAGCGAAACCGCAAGCGTAGCTCTTTTCATAGTATGCTGAGCTTCTTTCCATGCGGCCCGCAGTGAAGGGTCATCCTAACATGATACATAATATCAAGAGGTCCTATTTAAACTGTTTCTTTATTTTACATAGCTGTACCGCCTTTACGTCTTCACAACATATGTTACAAGCGCTTTTTCTTTGCGCTTTTAAATTTACCTCCGGATTTAAAAATACCAGACTTACGCTGGACCTAAACCTCAACTGTCTCTGGATCTGCAAGCCTACAACAGATCTAAACCCTTCCTAATCCGGACGTAACGCAAACCTAAACCCTACCTAAGTTGGGGATAAGAATACCTAAATCGGAATCATTACTCGAAATCATGTCCAAAGCAGATGACAGCCATAACTTAACTGAACACATGTGTAAAACACGTACAGCCGTACCTAAAGTGGACCAAAACGGTAGCTAAAAAAACATCCTAAACCCTATTTAATTTAGAAACAATTTACAGAAGACTAAATCCAAACATTTCTAAATAAATCATAACAATTTCCTCGCAGATTAGTGGTCCTTAAGAGAGAGTAATTCACCAAGATGCTCCGGAGCAGGAGCTGTGTTAGCATCCGAAGAATATTATTATGATATGGCATTACAACGCGCCACGATACTTCTTGACATGCATGAGTTTATTCCTAAGGCAAAAAGGTAAAGGAATTTATATTTACCTTAGCTATGTTAACTTTCCCCTTAACGATATCTGTATGTGTGTTACCATCCCAACGTGTTATGAAAAGGCAGATTTAACTAAACAATTTAACCTGCGATCATCATAAAAAGGTTCGTTTTATCTTAGAACCACTTGGCAGTCAAATAATAACAAAATTTACTCTAAAACCTCAAAAAATGAGTTCTGGAGACTCACTTTATTACAGATAATAGTTATTTTTCACGAACCAACTAAGCCGTAACAGTACTGACTAATTTTCAATGTTATTGTCTCATTTCCATTTACAAATTGAAATGTTTGCACGTGTATATACAGATGATGATTAGCATACAGTGATGTTAGGTTACAATTAATGTTATTACAAGTGAATCAACTTATCGGTAACAAGATCGACGTAATTATATTTATTAAGAATAGTTGACAATTGCATTCGTCGATCTTAAGCAGTATGAAACACAGGTGGTGCCAAAGTGCGAGCGAAACTTCTAGGAAGTTATGGTAACCGCTTTACATAATGGTTTTGTATAAAATCACTGTATAACCTCAAAGGGCTATTCAAATATTAAGGCTCATTGTCTTCAACATTTCCTTGTAATACCTATTTATGACCTTTCATCACAGAATAAAACAATCAAACAAATTACAACACTTTAATACCCTGCAAGAGACAGGCTTTCAAATTGTCTTAAGAGAATCATTCCTTGATATTTTAAGGAACAGAAGGGAGATGAGAAGTTTCAGAATAGCCACTATATACTCTATTAGTAAAGCACATCTCATTGTCAACGATCATTTCTTATTTATACCACTAACCCTACGTTATAGAAGTGGTAGAGCCAAGCTATTGTCAATTAGTGGCCACTGCATGGTTGCGGGTAGTTCTTTTTTTTATACTGCGTAGGGAGGCATACAAGCATACGGCCCACCTGATGTAAAGCGGGTACCGCAGCCTATTAACGCCTGTGATATATTAAGTACCACTCGCGCGATGGCTCATTTGCTGCTTACACAGCCACTTCTTAGGAGCTCACTGGTGATCTCACTCACACGCATTGCAGGAACACAACAATCCTCCTGGGAGATTATTTGGTTGCGGTTTTCTGTGTGGTGGATGTACGTCCCCAGACGGGCTGCTATGATGCGCCCTACCCCTCTTAAATAAGGTCGTGACCTTTAAACGACAATAGCTCGTAATTGGACCGACTCCTCCGGTGTAGTACCTACACTCTCACAGAAAACCGGCGTGAAGTAGTGGCATGCTGATATTGCAGACAGAGCATGTTATTGCGTTTCGTACGGTAAATGAGAGATCCAGAGCCCATTCCTCCCATCTTCGCTCAGGCCGCCCGACGTATTTAGCGGCGGACACTACGCCGCTCTGTATTACTGCCAGGGGCAAACGGAACAAAACGACAATGGCATCGCCGCCTGTACTCTCCATTGAGCTATGTAACATCAGGGCTTCACTGTAACCTCAATGCTGTCTATCAGCACCTAGAGAAAGCTAAGTCAGCCTTGTTCTTTTTGATGGAGACACAGATCACAGACACACTCCTAATGACGTCTCGTACCTGCGGTACCTAGGCTACAGAGTGGAACACAATTTTGTGCCACGAGCCGGTGTCTGTGCTTACGTTCGTGAGGATATCTGTTACTTACGCCTTGGCAGACTTGAAGAGAGGGACCTCTGTATCCGTCTATTATATGGTTGTGCACAGATTGCAGGGATCATATCCATATCTATGCTACAGGTCCCATAGTGGCGATGCCGAAACGGAGTGTCTTATGGAGCACATTCAAACAACGACTGATATTATACTCCAACAGATCCCTTCTGCTAAAATTATGGTTCTAGACGATTTTAATGCCCACCACGTGAAATGGGCTCAGCTCACGTTCTACTGACCAAGCGGGGAGATCTATCCATGACTTTGATTTAGCATATGGTCTGACACAACTGGTTTCTTCGCCCACGCGGGTGCCAGACATATATATACATAGACAGAGGAACATGCGCCCTCCCTTTTAGATTTTTTGCAGACCTCTCACCCTGCAAACTCTGTTATTCGACTGGCGATCTTCTGGTATACTTGAACCACCGCTGGGCGAAGTCAACAGAAAGCAAAGGCGAGGGTTTAGCTGTTAATTATCTTAGTAGTTATTGTGTGGCTTAAAGCACTTCTCTCGAAGTTTCCTTCTTTTGGGCTATACGAAAAAAATTTGTACATAAGTTGCCGGTTTTCTCATTGGGCAGAGCATCAAGGTCGTAGTTGACGGTGCGTGCCCGGATCCACTGCCCCTGAACGCTGGCGTCCCACAAGGCTGTGTGATGTCTCCCAGTCTGTTTCTTCTGCATATTAATGTCTTGTTGCACGTACGTAACATTCATATACTACATATATTATGCTATGCGGATGATAGTGCGGTGGAGGCAAGATACACTGATCGAGCCAATATCTTGGATTGCGTCAATGAGTGCCGATCACAGCTTGTGTTTGAAATTGAGATATCACTAGAACAGGTCTCGGATTGGGGTAGACTGAATTTAGTTCAACTTAATCCCCTAAATACACAAGAGAGCGCATTTACCGCGATAAAGTCCCCGTTTATCGTTGCTCTTCGATTAGAAGGTATACCCCTCAGCGTTACGCCTAGGATTGGTATCCTTGGTGTCGGTGGGTTTACACCTCAACATCGCCTTCAACTTGACCCATGTGCGGCCTCACATGGAATACTGTTCACATCTTTGGGCCGGCGCGTCACAGTATTATATAACAACGTAGAGCAGTTCGAATTGTCGACGACCCAGTGATCTCCGCACGGCTGGATTCGCTTTGTACTCGAAGAGACGTTGTTTCTCTTTGTGTACTGTACAAATTGTATCATGGGGAGTGTTCGGAGGAGCTGCTCAGTTTAATACCAGCCGCTGAGTTCCACTATCGTACCACTCGCCGCAAACTTAAATTTCACCCTCCCCATCTTAATGAGAGACAATCTACTATAGCACGCTTTTTGAGGAATTTTTATCAACGTAGGCTGAAATTGTGAAATAAATTATCCTCAGCGGTGTTCCCGAACAAATACAATATGGGCGCCTTCTAGAAAAGAGCCTATGTTTCCCTAAAAAAGCAGGCAACGGATCAGTGACCCTTTGGTGTTGTTGATGTCTATGGGCGGTGGTGACCACTTAGCAACAGGTGACCCACATGCTCGTTTGCCCTCCTCAAATATATAAAAAAAAAAACTATATTAAAACAAACGATATTTATATATCTAGTGCGACCGTAAGTTCTGTTACAAATTAATATGCATTTTTTTATGAAGTAATGCAATCCTAATAAGTAAGTAATGACAACGAATCTATTATGTTTCTATGGGAAACTTAGGCACTGCTTGCTCCAGAGATTTCTTAAGAGACACAATGTCGGCGTGTCGTTTCGAGCAGGCCATGTCCTCTAAAAATGACCATAATTTGTATTCTAAGGGGTTCAGATATGGGCTAGACAAGGATAGACAAGACTAGATTTTCAGCTCTTATAAAGTCCGGAACGATGGTTTCGAGCCAGGCATGGGAAGTTCCTGCCTTGTGACCAGGTGCAGAGACCTGCTGGAAAGTCTACGGTACATTTTTAAAAAGTGTATTGCTGAGAGGTTTCTCAACACGTTTCAAGACAGCCTTTTAATACACTGGCTGAAGTTTTCACGCCTTTTCAAAAAAATTAAGCTTCTGACTCCTTGATAAGACACCCCTCACCAAACCATTACAAACGCAGGATGATGATCACTATGTACCTTTTCGACCACTTGGGCTACTTCTTTTCATCAGTATAGAGGATATTTCTGTGCCTTTCACCTGCGTATCAGGACAGAAGGCGTTTTGATCGACTCTCTTCAAGTGTAGGGGTTGATTTAGGGCATGTTCTATATATCGATGAAAAGTTACGAGCTTCAGGTCTTGTTTTATTATCCGCGACAGAGTCCTCGCGGAAATCTATATTTCTTGCGATAAGATTTTTTGTTTCCTAATGGGGTTTCGACGTATTCTGGCTTGAGCCTTAACAGTCTTTATAGTTTATAGCCTAACAGCACGCGGTCGCCCCAATTTTTATGGTCTGCAACAGATGAGGTGTTAGTTTATCTGTCTTTAGTACGATATACGAACATACGGCTGATACAAAGCTTTTGAAGTGTCTTGAATATGACCAACAACTCCATACTCACTTTGTGCAAGGCAATCTTATTTCATTTAACACCTCATTCCATAATGTAATTTGATAATAAACACGAAAAAAAATATGTAAAATGGTGGATAATCGAAATAAGTTTTTGACATAGTAAACGCGTTCCAAATTCAAAATAATTAAAGAGTTGTAAAAAAATGTTTCTATGTAATAAATAGTATTTATGGCCAGACTAGTTATTTTAAGGCAACAAACAAGCCTGGCCTGCCTAATGTTAAGTATCTATCATGTATACACACGCATTTGACCAGTCTTGTTTAACTGAAATTGTTAAAAACTTTTTTTTGATAGCCACATTCGGAAACACCTTTTAACTTAGTATTGTCTTAGGTTTTCGCGATTGTTACACATTGAATTAAACAATTTTTAACGTTCAATAAAAAAAAACATATTTTCAGGTTCAATAAAATAAATAAAACACGCCATACTTCCGTTAAAAATTGTTTAATTCAACCTTTTAACTTATGTATTCATTAATTTTAAACTTTATTTGATTTTTATTAGTCGCTAGAGCGGCGAAAGTAATACAAGATACAGCATTGGGACAGACAGATAACGGGCAGACAGACGTAGAGTCAGACGGATGGGCAAACGAAAAGAAATAGGGTTCCATTGGTACTCTTTACAGAACACAGGACGTAAGAACAATAAAAAAGCTAGTTTTAAGGAAAATACTTAATCATTACTTAAAAGAAAACTAAAGTGATACAATAAAAATAAAAAACCGGAATAAGTTAAAAATATATTTTCATTTACTACTTAGGTAATTAATACCAATCATCCCTTGATGCTAATACACATTTTTTTTAATTACCAATCAATTTACAATGCCACCGTTTCACTAAAATATTATTATTGCCGCATTTCCGAGCGGAATCTAGCACATCACATGCCTTGGTTCACATAGCTTTGACTGGTCTCTGGAACCACTCGGGGGAATTGCCTGCATCATTCCTTACGTTGCAATTTCACATTAATCAATCTAAACTTTATAAAATAATTTACATATATTTCCTATACTAGACAACGTACCTAGTTGTAGAGTTATTTACAGGGTATTGCAGGTGTGCGAGTGACACCTCTGGTGTTGAAAATGTCCTTATTCCATTAGGCAAGTCCGACTGTCCGACTTTCGTGTTACAAAAAAAAGATTATTAGGTAATACTGAATCCTACCGATTTATTGATAAAGCCTTGTTTGCTACTTGCCTGGTGACCTGCAGTTGACGTTTGCTCTGAAGAAACATTTTTTTTATACTACGATGACAAGAAACAAGCATATGGTCCGCCTGATGTAAAGCGGTTACCGCCGCCTATGCATGCTAGCAATGAAAAGAATGCACGGCAACTGTTCATCTTCTGGTGACCTCACTCACTCGCAGGAACACAACCCGAAGATGACAGCCAAATAACAACTCCCTGGAGGGTTCCAGGGAGTTGTTATTTGGCTGTCATCTTCGGTGAGATTTCCCCAGTCGCGCTAACGTCGTGCCTTACCTCTCTTTCGCCAAAGCCTTGTCTGTTGATAAGCAGGGTGCACCACGTACAGGTGAGGTTGGTTTTGGCTCTAAAGGTGGCATTGAGCCGTTTACACCCCACACAACAGAAAGCCATTAACAACTAGGGATCCTATAGTCTTGATATTAAGTAGCCTGTGCTGATCCTAGACTACTTCGTAGCTCCGTTAGTAGTTAAGTTGTTAACAGTTAGATACACACTCAGACATAGTAGAGAAGAGAATTACCTCCTCACAGATAACAGCAGCCAAATAACAACTTCCTATTGTTATTATGAAGAAAAAACCATCAGGTGCTAAAACAGTTTAGTTATTTCCATCATGCGTGCATGTAAGTGAGGTCACCAGTAAGCTCCTAAGAAGTAGCTACGGTAAAATGTTTTACATCACGGTGTATGCTAGAGAAGTAAAGAGGCTGCATGCGAATAGCGATTAAAAGGGGTTCGTTCGTTGGTTCTTATGTCGGAGATAAAGGTGGCCATCTCATAAACGATTCTGTTTGAGCAAGACCCGAACTGTCGACGACGCTTGCTAGGTCTAAATTATCTTGACCGCTCCAGTATATAGGTTACTTACAGTCCAAGAGAGGTAGTTTATGAAGACTACTCCTTAATATTCGATATAATCTCTTCATTGCTTTGTCGCTAATCACAGAAACGTATCTGCATTCATATCTGTTTGTCTTGGTACGGGTTGTTTTTAACAGATATAGGGCGCATCAAAGCAGCCCGTCTGGGGAAGTACATCTACCTCATAGAAAACCGCAGTCAAATAACAACTCCCTGGAGCGTTCTTGCGTTCCTGCGAGCGAGTGAGGTTACCAGTATGCTCCCCAGGAGTTGCAGTGTTAGTAGCAGAGGTGGCATTATGGGAGTGATAATGTAATGTATTGCAAGCGTTTATAGGCCAGCGTAACTACTTTATACGTAGGCCACACTATAAGTTATGCGTAACTTAAAAAAACAACATGTTATAACCAAAATATTATGTTTATTGTTTTTTAAAATACTCTCCTTTACATTTAAACATATTTTCATGCGATCGAACCATTTTTTAAAACAGGAGGACCACAGATCTGAAGGCATGTTTTCTACGTGCTGATTGAACGCTATCACTGCCTCTTGATTTTGGGGAAAATACAGAAATCACAGGGTGCTAGGTCGGGGCTATGCGCAGAATGGGTAAGGAGTTGTACTTTTTCGGAAGTTAAAAATTACTTTGTTTTGTTGGCCGTGTGTGAAGAAGCGTTGTCATGATGTAGGAGAACGCGGCATTTTGGTCGTCTTTCGCGAACTTTTTCTAACACCCTGGGTAAACAAATGGTAGAATGCCACTCGTCACTCTTTTGATCTTCAAGTGGAATTGTGCAGATGGGACTCGTAGCTGAGAAAAAAAACGGGATAATTTTTTTACCAACGTTTCTCGCCTGCCTCACTTTTGTTGGCCTGTTCTCATTTTCAAACACCCATTCACAAGATTGCTGTTTTTTTTCGGGTTCAAAACAATAAATCCACGTTTTGTCTCCTGTGACAATGTCATAAACAGCATTAGAATGTCCGTGGTCGTACTTCAGTAGCATCTGTGAGCACCATTCCACGCGAGCCCGCTTCTACTCCGCTGTCAGTTCATGAGGGATCCAACGACAACAAAGTTTCCGAACTTTCAATTCTTCGTGTAAAATTTTCTGAATTTGGCTCATACCAATCCCCAATAGTTCTCGAATTGTCTCATAGGTAATCCGCGGGTTTTCTTCAATTAGCCGCTTAACAGTAGCCACATTATTTACGTTGACGGCAGTTGAAGGACGCCCTTCACGAAATTCGTCATGTAAAGAAACTCGACATCTCTCAAATTCAGCAAACCATCGCCTCACGGAGCTCAAAGAAGGTGCTTCTCTCCCAAAAGCATTTTGATGACGAACAGCACAGTCTTGCGGAGAGAGAGAACTTTTTAAATCATAAAAAATCATCGCTCTAAAATCTTTTCGACTCAATTCCATTTTCGTTGCGTACGTAGAACTTTGATGTGTGATAAAAAACAATTGACAAATGATTTCCCGCCAATTGTTTTTTTTTTTATTACTAAGTAGGTTGCAACGTTTCAAAAAATATAACATTCGAAATTCAAATAGTTCCGATTAGCTAGAAGTGCAAAACCTTTAGTGTGCCCCATGTATCAGGTAGAATGTATGCTTGCAGGTTCCCCGACGTTGTATAAAAATAGCTAAGAACCAGCGCTCAACTCAAAGAAAAAACCACATTGAAATCTATTAGGTAGGTATATTAATTTGAGCGCTACGTTCATAAGACAGATATACAGATAATGGCAACAAATTTATTATATATACCTTCCTTTTTGGTTGTCATCGGCCACTGCTAGACAAACTTACGATGATGCTTTCCATTAACCATTTTCACAAACCATTAAATACCGTCCGTGCATAAAGGCCCCCTTCATTCATAAAAAAAGTAGCGTTTAGCGCCTAAATATCACAACGATTCGAGACTACGAACAATGGGAGGATTTTTTAACCTATAAACCGATGAGTGTAACGGTTTATCCGTTACAAGCTACATAGAAAATCCTGTTTCTAAAATAAAAATCTTCTAAACAACATAGTTGGTAAGCGAACGTAAACAAACTTGAACTCATTCAAATCTGAAACGTCTTGCAACGTCGCAGCTATCGCCATCTAGTCCGTGTAATGCACACCTCGTCGATATTATCTACCGCAGGATGTCGCTACGACGAGTTAAATCTATTACTTGTTAGCAATCAAAACTCATCAAATTACCTAACAAATGTATGATTCTAATATGTATTCAATTGTAAAATAATTATTAATTTAGATTCTACATCTTAGAACCTTCTGAAATCTGGATCTGGAAAAATCCGATGTACCGGCATACACAACTTATTTCTACTTCTAAGTTTTTCAATTTTAAGTAGTTTTTAAACAGAAGTTTAAAAACTACTTAAAATTTTAACGGACATACATTATGTTTTCATAAATATATTGAGAAGTAACAGCGAGGATATTTATTTCTTTGAACAGTTCCCTGTGGGATTCTCTGGAGCCCATGTTATAAATAGAGCGAATGGCTCTTTTTTGTAAGATAAAAATTATCTATTATAAGCAGTGATCGGATAATCGGGCGCTTATATACCTAAACTTCTTTCCTTGAAAGAATAATATGGATATTCCTTCCTGAATTAATAAGTAATCCGGGATTCTCGGGATTGAAAAATTTAGTAAAAACAACTATAAGTAACATAATGAAAATATAGCAGTGGTTACTACTAAAAAAGTTCTCATTCATATTTTTTGTGAAAGATTTTATAATTATAATTTGCTTTTGTACGAAAATAAATGGTGCTACACATAAAATTACAATTGTTTCAATTCCATAAGTAGTTTAGGTTGCTGGCCTGTTACGAAACCAGTTTTCATAAAAACTTATTGTAAATTAAAAGTTTCATTAGAATCGGCTTTTTAAATCTAAAAAAAAATACAATAAGAGTTTAACAAGGAACAGCCGTCTTGAAAGTACGAGAGGGTAAGTAAGCATTATTCAATGAAAATATATCATTTTCACAACGAGTTCTAACTATATTTTGTATGCAGGTAACATTTTTAACAATCTCAGGAATTCCAAACGACTCCGGGATCCGGGGTTCTGAAAGGCATGTCCGTATTATTCTTTTGTGGGAATAAAAATGAAGTTTAGGTATATTAGCGCCCGATTATCCGATCACTGATTATAAGACATAATTCTATGAAAGTATCTGAATAAGACTAAGCGCGCAGTAGTCACATCCGTCAATTGCCTGATTCTCCTAAGTACAAATGCAGCGGAGCTGAGCTTACCGGCAAGTTTATTTATGTGCGGGCCCCATTGTAATTTGGAGTCTACTGTAATTCTAAAAAGCAGACAATGTCAATAAGTCTTTGAAATATATTTCGGTTTCGATCGACTTTCGCGTTATGCCTATCAATATCGATTTGTATTTGAAAATTTAAACGCATCTCAATACGATTTTTTCCAAAGGTGTGATATTTAAGAGTAGCTTCTAAGTGTTTTTCCGATTGCTAGTGTTTTTTTGCTGCCGTGGTGAAATTATAAATATCGATGTAACCCGCGTCATTCCATACGATTTTATTGTTTGAAAACAGTAGGCAAGGAAAACAGAACAAGCGATTGGTGTGTACGCAACCCGTGAGCCAAGTTTAATGCAAAACAATATGATTTACATCATATTGTTTTGCATTAAACTTACGATTAACTTTGCCTTTAGTTTGTATTAATTTCAAATCCGGTGTACAGCGGCCTTTCTCAATCACTTGTTTTTTTATCACCGAAAGATAGTTTTGAAAGCGCATCATTTTGTAATTTCTCTACACACACACTATTTGAACAACTTTCGCAGTGAATATTATCCATTTTTATCGACTGTAAAACTTAAAATCTTATTTTGTCTACTACCACAAGTCAATCCAAAACCATTTCTAAACAAACAATAGCTAATGGCCTAATGGCGGCCTAAATAAATGTAGCAATGTTCGCGACACTTCGGTAATTTACGTCATGGTTCGGGTAAAAAGGCATTGTCTATCCTATGCGATTGTGTGCGTTATTTGTGTTACTGTGGCCAATGTAGTTACAGGAATGCACATTACACTATCCGTATTTAAACCCGGCACACATACGTAAATTTAGACAGAAATAGTTAGTGTCTCTGCCGTTAAGCTCCCATCCCATTGCGGTGCTAGTGTAGCACATCGATGTAACTTGCACCGATATCGATAGATGGAGCTGTTTTTATTTATTTGTTTTTGATACGAAATACTCGTATTAGTTAAAAACTATGTTAAAGAATTAAGAAACATTGGATGTTATTTATCAAATTGATATGGTACGCAATGTCTTTTTGCCTATATGGAGTGCACGCCACTGGCGCGAGTGATACATGCAAGCGCTTATAACCGTTTTATATCAGGTGGGCCGTACGCTTGTGTGCCTCCTAATGTTGTATAAAAAAAACATTACTGCTAAGTGTTGTGATGATGAAGCGTCTATCAAAATGAATTCGATATTTTTGAGTGCCTCACGACGTGGTGTTTACGCATATTGCCCTCAATATGTATTTTTTATAATAATATATATAATAAATAAAGATATTCCGTGGCTACCGTAACATTTCCTTAGTAACTAATGGTGACCTGACTCACTCATTTATTCAGGGAATTGTAATTTCATTGCGGTTGTCCCTACTTCCCAGTCGTGCTGCTTCCAGTCCGCACCCTGCCTTGTACCTAAATCCGTTTTCTTCGTGAACATTCACAAGTTGAACATGACGTATGGTATTTCATCCATTATGAAGAATTAATATTCTATCTATCATATCTTCTATAAGTTGTAATGGGAAAGAGCTATTATATTTTTACTTAATACATGCCGCCAGGACCTAAACTAAAATTCTTTCCATAACGACTTTATGATTGGAATTCTACCGAGGTACGCTTTTTTGGCATTTTCTTTCATTAAAGGAAAAGTTGTGGAATTAATTCGTCTCAACTGTTGATACGAGTACGCTTGGTCGCGTTGAGGCCTTGTATGGATACTAAATGACGTGAATACGTGCAAAATGCTGACTAGGCTAATGAACAGTGCTTTGCACTTATATGTCCCCAGCGGCAAAGAGAGATAAATAAGCAATGATATTAATCTAACAAATTAGTAGGATGATGGTGATCTACAATACTAGGCAAAGTCCGAAATAGGGAACACCGATCGAAGCACTGGTGATTGATGTGTCTCGATTTTGTTTAGGTAATCGCGCACTACGTAGTTTTGTATTTTCACTACTACTACTACTACTCGAGACACTACACTGAGAGCTCAATGTCGTCGTTGCGCGTGTGATTCTAATCGAAAACGCAGGTTAAGCAACGTCGACCGCAGCTGTGTTGGATGTGTTTATCTATCCCGAGTTTCTCCGTGTTCGGAGGGCACGTTAAGACGTGGGTACCGGCTGTTGTCGATAGATGAAAGTCGTTAACATGTAGCAGCGTTGTGCTCTAAACCCCTTCGGTTGAAGGGAGACCCGTATCCCTGCAGAAGGATGAGTAAGGGTTGATGTGGATGTCTAAAATCTGTTTTCAATACTCTACATATATTTCAGCGCTGTTATTTATAGTCAAGTTGGGTATGGTTAAATTAATTAAGTGATTTATAAATGGTATGGAGGTTAATAAGTCTTTCGACAATTCAATTCACGTGTTAATTGTTCAGGTGTTCATAGGTGAAGGTTGAATTTTCCATTAAAAATGTTTGTAAGTATTTGTTAATAAATCTTGAATGACAGTGGATAGTTTCCGTAAAGAAGTTCTTAAAGGAGACCCAGTGCTGATAGTCGAGAAGACGGGAATCTCCAGCTTAAGCGTGAAATACCCACGGTGCTCCGTGGAACATAATTTAGAATTGTTTTTTTTTTGATACGATAGAACGTCTGCTAGTGTATAGTCAAGGTGTTGTCATATTAGTCTTTCTTCTCACTCAGCTTACTATTTCTCAGTGCAGGTAATCAATGGTTGTCCATCTAGATTTTAATGTTTTTAATATCATCTCTTCCCATCCTCTTAATCACATTTTTAAAGATTTATATTATTCATGATTCTCAGGAACGCCGTGAAATTTACTAACTGTTTGCGTAGCATCTCGTCAGTTTCACTACTGACTTGACTTTCTGAATGCTCGAGTTGTTGTCCTGTGTTCTGCTCTACAAGCACTTAGAATTTTATGTAACTTAAAGGCTCAACCCCTGCGTGTTTACGTGTTGTTAATAATAATTCATGATATCCCTGCTCTAAATTTGCTATTACAGATTGTATTAATTTTTGGTAGATTCCTAGCTATTTTCTTAAAAATCTCTCTTTGCAAATACGACCGTGATTATACTCGTAATCCATCTAATAATTTTTCAATATCAATTTTTTATAATAATCAAAAGTGTGCCTGTCCGCGTCGTCTTTTTTGAAATTCGAATATAATTTAACCGTATCATCATAAAGACTGAGTACCTAAGCTTTCCATTCTGCCGGATTAGATAATAATATAGGATAATAGATTAGGAATAATCTTACTTCAATTTTGCTGCTCGCTGCCGACCTTGAAGACGTAGAAACCATTCACGTTAACGTTAGTTGGCTTGAGTGCTCGTGAATGTTTGCTGGTGCCCTTGTTAATCGCTGGAGTCACTGCTGTATGCCCTGATAGCACAGAACGTGCTGTTTGCTGATGCTTGTGCTTGTGCATTTGGATTGCACAGACAGTGTTATGAATTTCACGTATGATTCACGTATTTTCCCACACAAAATGCAAAAAAGTTTTGAATAAACTAATATTGTCTATGTGGCTGCGGACACGTGTCACAAAACTCGCGTTATGGCCCCGATTATAATTTGATTCTCGAAGGAACTAAAGCTCGAAGGACCAATGTTCTATGTGATATCAATAAATGATAACTGTGAACTGTGATACGTCAGGTCGCGTTGAGGACCGTTTGCGAACTGAACTATATGATACTAAATCAGGCGAATAAGTGCGAAATTCTGATTAGGCTAAAGAACTGTGCTTTGCCGTGCCCTCTTACCATCAGATGGCTCACATGCTAATTTACACCTCTATTATAAGGTATTATATAATATTTTATTTACCTATTGAATGTTGTACTGTCATCATCTTTACAGTCAAAACCAACCTCACCTGCACGTGCCGCAACCTGCTAATTAAACAACAAGGCTCTGACAAAAGAGTAGAGCGCATCAAAAACTAAGGAAGATCCTCCGGCTCACAAAAAAAAACTGCAGCCAATTAATAACACTCTGAAGGAGTTGTTGTGTTCATAGGGTATAGTATCGACTTTACATAAGTATAACTCTCGTTAATGTTAATTCTTGCACTTGTACAGATTCCACTTCACAATTTTATTTATTAATTACGAGTATTTTTACCGACCGGTTTCGCCTTTACGGCATTATCAATGTATTTATAACGAGATGTGTTCAAAATTCCACCAAGCGCCTACAATCAACATAAACAGTATCAACATAAGTATAATTGTTTGCCTCCCAATGTTATATAAAAAAAAACTTTCGTTTGTTCGGAGGCAATCACTTTTTTATATAGAATTGAAACAAATATATCAGTCCGAGCACGGACATCTTTATTATTGCATGACTGAAACAACAATGACGAGAGGCATCCTTTCGTTAATCCCGGGAGATTTGGGAGGATATCTGCTATGATTGACTGCTACGTAAATATGTCATGTCGCCGACAAAAATTGATTAGCAATTTTGTATCCAGTAATCGCGTCTATTTATTTTGGCATCAATTATTGGACATAGCAAATAGTAAACTAACCAATTGACAATTTTAATCTTTTTCTTATTATTCTTTATATATATTAGCAACTGTCATTGACTTTGGCTCTAAAAACAATTGCGACCCACCTATATCCCATTTAAATCTCCATTTAACTGCAATAGTCATTTTGTTTTATTTGCAATTTCATTCGTGGGTATTGCATTCGTGTCATCGAACAATTGCTGCTAACTGCGTATATAACGATACGATGCACACGCGAATTGAATTCTAGGATTCTGTGTAAAGTATTGAATCTGTTGGTTGCACGGCTGGCTAACGAAAGCAAAGGTTTAAAACCGACTTAGTTTTGATGATATGAGGAAAACCTTTAAATTCCCTTTAGCAGTTAGTAATACACAGTAAAACTTCGGTGTAATATCGAAAGAAAATATTTCTGGGTATTCATCTAAGTGAATTACTTAAATATCAGGCAATAAGCCCTTGCTGACTTACGAGATTGTCATTAGATTGTGTGAAAGTAATAAGTTAAGGCTTGTGTTTGTAATGTGTGCCTGTCACGCCTTCCCCGTACCAAACGCAAGATCGCTCGCGTTGCGGTGTGTTGTTAATGACGCTCTCTTCCTTCCTTCCTTCGCCTTACCACCTCTTCAAAAGCTGTACCAGTACACGACATGCAAACCGACCACTCCGCATTTTGTTAAGTCGTGTGACTAATACTTCCGTCTCGTACCTTCGTCATACCGTCTCCCGAACAAGACCGTCAGAACATTGCTCGTAACCATCTCGATTGGAGGGTACACCACCACCACCACCTTGATGATTGTGGTTTTCTCCCACGGTACGCTTTTTACGGCATTTTCTACCACGTACGATAAAGGTATGAAATCAACTTTCGCCTTCAAGAAAAGCTATTGACAAGACTAGCAATGTTTGGGTAACGTTTTGATGTTGCTTATGTACTATGGACAGCGGTGATCATACCATCAGGTTACATGGCCCATATACTCGTTTTTCTCACACATATATAAAAATAATATGCCGTAGGTAAAGACTAAGGATTCTATTTAATTTGAGGTTATGTCAATATGTACATTGGGTAGAATGTAACGTTTCCCAATTTCTAAAAATAAAACATTCGAGTGGGTAAAGTAGGCTGTGACCTTTTAATACACGTGTTTCATTTATTTATGTTTATTTTGAAACGGAAAATTACTAATTTTTTAATAAAAAAATCAGAACGGAACGTCTAATATTTATTTCAAAGTACGTATCTAATTAAAATAGCTTACCCACCCAATCGTCCTATAAGTAACTATATTTTTCGTCGATAGCTTCAATTAGTACTGTAGGTACTACAAATTATGCTAACTAAAGTAAATACTACACAAACTTAAGTATATAACTTTAGTAATCAAATTGTTGCATTGTATAAAATGTTTTACGCCGCAACGTATCGGACGTGCCGAAGTCCGCTAGTTACGTATTCCAGAAGTGATTCAAACCGATAATCCACACCCTAAGTGGTTTTATGTAAATCATAGGATATCGGAGAGATCCAATCGCAGTATTAACACCTCGAGCTGTAACTGTTAAACTGCCGAGGGACTAGCCGAAGTAGCCGGTCGAGGCTCTCCGGAAATTAGAACCATGACAATGCACGCCATCGACTTCGTCTTCACCTTCATTTCGTTTAACCCTGGCACAACTTTCACGATTAGTAGCTTACATTTGATAGCTCTATATATTTTACTGCAGATAAATAAAAGTCTCCCAATCTCCTTGGACCACTCCAAATATTAGAATCTACAACATTACTTTATTAAATATAACTTCATTTCACAATCCATATCAATATTGTGATATACATACACGATGCTGTTTTTTATTAAGTACAGTCATGAAATTTCTTATTCGTGGCGTCGCGCATGAATGGACCCTGACTAGGGAAGTACCTCCACCTCGCAGAAAACTGCAGCCAATAGCAACTCCCTTAAAGGTTGTTGTGTTCCTGCGAGTGAGTTGGATTACCAGGAAGGAGTTGATGTATTAGCAGTAGCCAGGCAGTAGCAGAAAATAAAAACGAGGACCCGCCGCATTACGTACTTTGTGGCAGTAGTTAGGCAATGCGCGAGCGGTACTTCCTCTATTGCAAGTGTTTATTGGCTACAACCGTAACCACTTTACATCGGAAGGGCTTGTATGCCTCCTAACGATGTATAAAAAAACCGTGAATACTAAAGCTGTTGCACACATTTTTGTAATAATTGTATAAAGTTGTTAATATTTACAGATTACATTTATCTCGTTTCAAGAAATTAAAAAAACTCATTGTATATAGACCAGTAACTCACCTTGCGCTTCTCATAGAACTATTATTTTTATGGCTCAAATAATCGCGGCGCGTTTTAACACATAACTAAGTAAAGCACAAGGCTCAAGGCTATTTTGATGCGAAGCTCCTTAACTTCAACAGTTCAATTTTAATCAAAGTTAATAACAGAGTCGTACTGCGAATTACAGTTCAGCAAATTTATTAATAATAGAGTCGTATTGCAAGTTATAGTTTCCCAGCCCTTAGGCCCTTAACTATTACATTGTCGTTTTATATTATGTTTTTAACGTGTATTACTTAATTAATTTAATTATTGGCTACTAGCTGTACCCTGTAGTTTCACCCAGTGTGTTAGTTCCTCAAGGATTGGACTATTGAAAGCAAAAAAAAAATCATAAACCAATGGTACTCGTTGTTTCAGAAATCAGCGCATTCAAAAAAAAGGAATTTTCTTTTTATTATGTTGATACTGTAGATTGTAGGCGCTTAGTGGAATTTTGAACACATCTCGTTAATGTTAATATAATACCTTGATAATGCCGTAAAGGCGAAACTGGTCGGTAAAAATAATTATTAAATAAAATTGTGAAGTGAAATCTGTACAAGTGCAAGTATTAACATTGACGAGAGGTTTTCTTTTTATAGTAGTATAAATTATCTTAATACACTTTAATGGAAGCTCATTGCATCGGCTACAAGATGCCCGGACATCGGGAATCGATGAACTTCTTAAAGGACTTTAACACCGTCTCATTGGATTTGAATTTTTCTCCTCTAAAAAGGTATCCAACTCCGAAACAAATGAGAATTAGTTGATGCAAGATGTGGATGGTGAGATATGAGCATAAGGAAGAGGAGTTTGTAGTCGTGACTTTTGTAGTTTGATGAGGGTCTAGTGTAAGGACAAGCATTGTCGTATTGTTTGACAACGAGCTTATACGTCATCATTTGTAATTCTTTGCTGTAACTACACTTTTAATATAATTGTTGTTCCTGAAGTCAAGAAGCCATAACCGTAATGAACAATGCCAGCACAGAGCTGCCATTTACACACAAACAGCTTCTTTTGATTCAATTAGTATTTGGATGTGTGATGGGTCAGTGCGCGTGTCAACCGATTATTTTTGTTGTAATAGCTTTTAACGAGCTATATAGGATTATCTATTATTGATAACGCTAAAGAAGCTTGAAATTCGTATGTTTACCTCAAATTTATATAATATAATAATGATTATAGTCGAATATCGAACATTACGGCGAAAACTACCTCTTATAATTCCTTAAACTTTTATTTTTGAAGCAGTGGATCCATAACTTATCAGCTACTTACATGTCCAAGAACTACGTGCGCGGTACAGTACAGTACACAGTGAGCGGGCAAGTCGATGAGTTTTCGTACGACTTCGTCTCACGCAATGTAAATTTTCAGTAGGGTGTTATTATTTATGTTAATGCGTACTTGGTCATAATTTATTTATTTATTGTATTAATGTACGAATACATATTAGTAAGCTGTATATTTTCATAATGTACTCGTTAATAGCTTTCATTGTACACTAAACCTCTGAGACTAAACCACATATTCTTTTTATGTCCGCCATGAGACGCTCTGTTGGATTTCCAACGATACCTCATTTCTATAACATACATTAATACGTCGAATAATTTAGGTCTTATGTGACAGATGAACATACATAGATATATTCTATATGTTCACCTGTCACGGAAGACCTCCAAGCGTTTTTCAGCTAAGCCAGTTATAAGCCATTGGAATTCTTAATGGTTTGGCTAAACATATAGACCGCTAAAATAATAACCTCTTTCTCGATACCTAGTAATTAGGCAAAAAGAATTCATAGGTCTTATACTTCAGTCGGTATTTACCCAGTAACTTTACTGGTAACGTATTTAATACGCATCAATTGCTTTTTAATTTACGTTAATAATTGGGCAATCGGAATGGACGTAATGAAAAAAAATAACGCAGCATGCAAATCAGTTTTTCGGAATATTGTGTTATAATTCCGTTTTTTGAAATTACGCGGGGTAAATAATGTCAAGCGGAAACTCTAGCGGGGTGAATCGTTAAGATGGACGATAAGCAAATGACGTCATCACGTGATCGCCTTTCGGGTCTCTACTAAGGGATTCGTTTTGAGATTAGCCTACTATAATGGACAGTTTAATCCTCGTACACAGGCTATACGATGTTATCTAATAGATTATTTAGGTATGTAGCCTAGCCGTGGTGAAGATAGTCATAACATGATATAAAGACGGGTTGGGGTGGCCCCCTCCTCCCTTCCTATAAAACTATGATATGGGTACGAATAAAACCAAGATAGTAGATGTAAGTAGTTTGGGTCATCATGGTACCATCGTAAATTGGAATAGAAGTAATCGAATATAGCATATGCAACATATTACTCTTGTTTTTTATATCACTTAATATTTCAATTACTTTATGTATGTATCTCAGTTTTACTGTAGCCGATAGATACTTGTAAAACCAACAGGCGTATTCACGTTGATACAGAAAATTCTCATTCAAATCGAATTGAAATCGTTTCCGAGTGAAATGATATAATCACACACTTGAAACCCTCAAATAATAGCTAATTGTATAATCATGAATTCCATGGATTCAAATCGCATTGAAACGAATTCCTTTACGAGTATACCGTTCCGTGCCTATAACCTACAGGAGTCATTCCCAACTGCAAAAACAGCAGTTACTTAAGTACTTCTGGCGACCTGCGTCACGGGCAGGAAATTCTACAGGGAACCGTGACTATGACCTTCTGTAAAGTGTAGGTAGGTAATTTTTAAATAAGGCTAATTCTCGATAAAAATAACTGAGCTCTATAATTCTTTCACTAGAGGCTCTTTTGGATATCGACAGGGTTGTACTTTGTTAGATTTTATTAATTATTTTTATTCGATTAAAAATGTTCTGAATCTTTATCATTTATCTTGGATAATATACCCACTTTAGTAGACTATTGTATAAATAGTATAAACAGTTTAGATACTGAACCTGGACTAGAATTAAACGTTTTATCTGAGAACTGTTAATAAAAAGTAGAATGAACTACCTGTCGAAATTTTGCTATATCACCATCACACTGCATCAATTACTACTCAATATCCTTCTCGAACAAGGAGAGTACCTCTGTAATGTCTTATACTTAAATATTCCAAATACTCACACTTCTACCTCATTCAAATATATTGGTACTTATTATTTTTAACTTAATCCTGTTTAGCCATCTCCTTATTCTTTCTTATATTGTATATTATATACCTTTTCTTTATTTATTTTTTACCAGATTTTATTCCTTTACCCTCTCGTTACCGGTACACTTTTTATTAAAGTATAATTTTCGACATGTATTTTATGTTTGTGTGATATGTATTTATTGAACCATTTCCGCCACAATGTATACCATTTTGGGCTCGGTAGTTTCGTCTGTCCTGCGTGTGAGTCAGTGACGGCGTGTAGAAACGTGGGTGCTGTACGTATTTGGCGGCACGGTGCCACAAACAAACTCAATAAACGCAGGTCGATTTGGTTCATTTCATGCAGACGATTAATTTTCGGATTTAGCCGCCTGATTGAAGCCAAATATCGTTCGTGCGTGTGTACGTCGTGTTGTCCTGCGTTGTATTCTCTTCCTACGTGTGCGTTCACACACATCTATTTGTCCCAGCAATAGTCCGTACTAGCGGCTTACCATAAGCAGTCAATCAAGCCAACTATGTACTAACTTGTCATGCCCGCGTCGCGCGGTTTTATATTATCCGGAGCGATACACTTCCGAAAACTGCTCGAGTAATGAAATGAGCATTCGTTCGAAACTCGTACGCGCCGTAGATGCAAGAACTACAGACTGACTGACTGACTGGATTGAGTAGGTATGGTACGGTGTTACTTTATTGAATCTGTGTTATCTATTTGTTTTTATCTACTCTAAGACTGTTTGGAAAAAAACTCTATTCGTTGAGACGACCGTACTTTTATTGTCAGCAATTATTTTTTTATTGACATGATAAAGTGTATTGGTATTTAAGGTTTAACTGAACAAATAATGAAATGTTGGTTGACAGAAATTATTATAAAATTGTCAGTTTCTTTAATAGATTTTTCAAATGAGACGGTTCAAGGATCGTATTAAAATGATCTTATATTTTAAAAGAGTTTCATAACACTAACAACAACAGTCTGCCTGCAATGATATTAATACTGATAGACTAGTAAAATGTACTAGCTTTACATTTGTGAATTTATTTAAATATTTGATTTATAAAATGCATTTCTGGAGCGTACGCACATAAAGGAAACGTCCATGACATGTATAAATAAATCGAGACAAATCAAACTTTTTTAAATTCAAAGTACGGTATCACTAACAAATCAACAAATTTTAGATGTACAGAACAATCGAATGTTTATATATATATATTTGTCATTGAAATCAATATAATATGAATGATGAGAAATGTGTGCTCGCTTAACACGCATCACCGATCAAAATTTGGTGCAATCGTTGATAAACTCGATTAGCTCTCACCTACGTATAGATATTCTGCCACGCTAACGAAGAGTACAATAACTCGATTTTGCCGCTACCGAGAAAAACGCGCTCAAAATTTTAGAACTTTGTTTTTCTTGTATCTCATGAACTAGTGAATGTATCGACATGATACTTGTACCAGTTGATATAAGAACAAATAAAGAGCAAATTAAAATATGTGTGACGTGAAAAATATGAAGCTTATGGCCTGAAATCATGTAAATAACGCTCATAATTAGCAATGTTTAAATGTGTGTAAATAGGTTGATTTATCATCATTAAGTCATAAATACAATAACCACATTGCTTATTATATTTATCTTTAGCAAATCGACATATTGTAATTCTAAGTAAACATTTACATAAATTATTTCAATATTTTCTAATGATAGATACAACAACTGCTATAGTTAATGCATAGATCGTTAGAAATACCTATGTAACCTAGTCGGTAATCCCAATGACATGAAAAAAATGTAACATTGTTCATTAAATATTTATTTAAAATAATCATAAATGATAATAACAAAACGTATGTTTAACTGAAATAACTTCTCTTTTGTTATTATAAAAACATAAATTATACTTCTTATTATTAAACCTTCCTGTCTTCTCCTTTTGTTCGTCGACTGGGTTTTTCAAGTACTTTATGCAGGTGTGAATTATTCTGTGGGTGATAACCAAGTGTTGTTAAAAAATACGTTTTACAAACTTTTTCCGGATAACTAAAAACTTATATTTATATGAAATACCTCTTGCGTTTTTTTTTACAGTCCTTATTTTCTTTTATTGACTTTTGTTGTTCTGCTAATCCTTTTAAAAATAGTCTTCTCGATTCCTAATTCAAATTAACAAAGCGATTATGTATATTTTCCTCTCCTGCTGAGTAATTTTAGTAGAGCACTTTTTACGACATTTTTCTGTGCATGGTTATTGCAGTGTTATTTTTCGTGATCTTTCTGTTTTTTCTCTTCCACTCACTGTGATAATGGTGTATCGAATTTACGTCTCTTTCTAGGAGCACCGGATTTAGTGTAGTTTTCTTCAGTTTCAGGGAATAGACCGGTATTAAAATTATTTTGCTGTACAGCCTCAACTAGTTTTTAACTACTTCAGTGGCATCACTAGCTTGTTCTTGTAACACAATTTTATGAATTCGAGGCAAATCTTTATGAAACCTTTGAGATGAAGCAATAAGAATTTCATGAACTTCAGCCGACACTATGAAAGACCTTGGAGCAGTGACTGTGCCTTCACAGGGTAATTGTAAAACTGTATCAGCGATATTATATTTGTTCTTTTTAGGGTTCCGTACCTAAAGGGTAAAACGGAAACCTATTACTGAGGCTCCGCTGTCCGTCCGTCCGTCCGTCCGTCCGTCTGTCACCAGGCTGTATCTCATGAACCGTGATAGTTAGACAGTTGAAATTTTCACAGATGATGTATTTCTGTTGCCGCTATAACAAGAAATACTAAAAAATAGAATAAAATAAATATTTAAGGGGGCTCCCATACAACAAACGTGATTTTTTTTGCTCATTTTTGCTTGATGTTGATAATGGCAACAGGTAGACGCTTGAAATATTCACATAATATTTAGTTATATATACTTTAAGAATAAATAAAATAAAACAAATATTTAAGGGGGGCTTCCATACAACAAACGTGATTTTTTTGCCGTTTTTATAGATAATGGTGCAACTCTTCGTGTGCGACTCGCACTTGGCCGATTTTTTCTCTGTACTTGTGGATCGTAAGATGGATCTCTAGCGCTGTCATCATGTCTTCATATATATCAATATTAGTGGACTGGATATTTTCTTCATCATCTAATGATCAGTGGAGAAGATATTGTCACCTTATTTTATTTAGGCAACGCCAAGGCCAAAATCCGATCTCTCCGAGAAATTGTTGGCTGAAATAAAAAAATGTAAAATTTAGAAACTTAACGTTGATAGTAAAAATGCACCCATACGGAAAACGATGGAAAGCATCGTTTCATTTTCTGATACTCGTAGTTACATACACACAAACATACACATGCAAGTACCTACATATTATTGTATAAAAATCAAGCCGATATATCAAACTCGTTTTTAGTGAAGAAAATAGCGTTAAATTTAATGTTTTCAGAAAGAAATCATGCTCTAAGTAGAAATAAAAAAAGAAACGGACCTACCCTCGTAATTCATAATAAAATAAAATTTTGACTATTCTATTTGATGTACATCAATTTTTGCCATATAACACGTAATTTTATACAAATAAAAACTAGTTTTTCAGTCCTCTACTAGCTACTCTTGAAAAGTTTGTTATCTTTATGAATACGAGGGTTAGTATTGCGAAATGCGATTCATTTTCTGTCAAGAAATTTGCAGTGCGACATTGCTGTTCATATAATGTCATAGGAAAGCTTACTTACCGCGTAAATCAAGTCCGCCGAAAACACAAAAACGTCGCGGGTCTGGCCCGGTGGTAGCGACGTTACTTGGAACACAATCTTGTTTCATTTCCCCTTACACCCCGCAACACTCCCCAGTCTTACTAATAATAAACGTTTTGAGGTTTTATGTTGGGTCTATATAAGTCTCCTATAACTGTGTTCTGGGCAGAAGGGTAGGTAAATGAGAGTTGTTAGAATGTTCACTGTTTATTCTTAACTTCACGAAATGTCATTTACCATTACACAATGCTATTCAATATTTATATAAACATATATTGGGGAAACTAGCTCGAGCGGGCGACAAGGGACGACTGAAGCCGCGTGCGCGTGGCAATCGGCTCGCTGTGCCGAAAGTGCTGAGCATGCACTTTTCGTACCGAGTCGCCAGCCCGCTACACCACACCCCTTCCTTTTTTTGAAAAAAAATTTTTTCACATAAAACATGTTATTCGCACAAACATGCAAAACATTCTGGGGCTGTGTCTAGCCCTACGAGAGAACTCTTGGAATCGGTCAATTAACGTGAACTTAAATGCCACTAGACACAACCCTAGAAAAAATGAAAACATTAAATCAAACTATTATTTAAATTCAATGAAATAATAATGTCAGCACGCTGCAGCCGTGCGACCGGAAAGCCATGGTGACATCATTATACGTGTCTAATTACAATAACACGTTACAATAACAAATGAAACTGCTTATTCGTAATTCACTCGAAATCGCCATGTACGTTTCATTACATTAAACATAACACATATATTAAAACTTTTGACGAACTAAATTTAAACATTTTTAAACACAGAAATTAAAGTTATTACAGATCACATCTATACGTACTGTTTCTAACAATTATCAAAGGGCTTCTCTTCTGGAGCCTTACTGTTAACAACATTTAATTTTCACAACAAAAAAATCCAAAATTACGTTAAATCCAAATATTGAAAACATTGCATCATCTAAAGTTCAAATTCTTGCTAAGTACAATTATGCTTAGTTGCAAGTCCGCGTTCTGAACAACAAGTCTAGAGTTTCGTTACCTTGCATTTTATTGCTATCGCAACTCTGTACATCCTGTATGCTATGGGCAAACAAGATATCACTTTACTCTTTGTTACTAAAAACAATCGACAAAACAATTATTGTGAAATGTTTACTCAGCCAATTTCACCCGACGACATATTATTAGGCTTTGACACTGACCTCTCTTGGAATATTTAAAATATGTATAACAATCAAACAATCTAAATTCTATTTAACAACAATTTGCTCGGTTGACCTAGAATAATCTATCAAATGACACGTGTTTCTATGAATCGGGAGCAGCGTCATCGCTCCGCTTGCCCAGCCCTGAGGAATGGCTCGCTCCTTTACGCGACGCGCGGATTCCTGGGTGGTCCTTATCCTTGACAAAAACATTTACAGTTACACTTGACAAATAAATAACCTATGATTATCACAGTTTGACTCAATGATTGCTCCTCGAGAACGTTGCCAACTACCTCAGCTCTTTAGCCTGAGGGTCTATGTGTTACTTAGGAGGAGAAAACGTCTAGGGTTTGTGACTTCTATACACTACATCTTGACGTCCCTAAGCCTCTACATACCTGATTGCCTCGAATGCCTAGTATTCTTCCTTAGGCCAGACGAGCAATGTACTACAAAAATGCAAAACGTTCGAGCGAAATACTATAAGATAGGTTATTTATCTACAACTCAATCAACAATTAAAAAATCAGCTTTAGGTGTCAACCGTCTTAAATTCTCAAAATATTCTCAATCTCTAATTACGTTTTCTAAAAATTTCAACTACAAGTCAGTTCACATTTACGCCATTTTAGTACATCTACATCATAGTAAATAATTCCGTTTATCGCTACATACATTCTATACCAATGATTTCGCGTGTCTAAAACAGGTATATTACACTATGGATGTGTCTTTAAAAAAAATATATCACTTTGATTTTCACTTAATACACTTTAATGCACTTGATGCTTTTTATCACTTCACTATGATCGGTTACCATGCTTTTTCTGTTACTACTGATATTATGATCTTTGAAGCTACCACTCCTTGTGGTTATTAAAGTTGTTAATCACAAATTTGGTCTGCCTCTCTGGTTGTCGTCGGTGTCGTTAGAACCATTATTTTTCGTATGTACTCTAAACCACGTATATATCTCTGTCTTTACCCTGAGAGTCCAGGGGAGTCGCCTCTTGTCCTTCCGGTCGCCGCCCAGACGCCTTATACGTCACTATTCACTGTCTGCGCTGACGTGTTCAACAATGCGGGATCCGGGTGCATGTCCAAATTGTCGGGGGTCACCACTTTTGAGGTCTTTGTATTGGTGACTCCAGATCAGAAGGTTAGGTAAATGAGAGTTGTTAGAATGTTCACTGTTTATTCTTAACTTCACGAAATGTCATTTACCATTACACAATGCTATTCAATATTTATATAAACATATATTGGGGAAACTAGCTCGAGCGGGCGACAAGGGACGACTGAAGCCGCGTGCGCGTGGCAATCGGCTCGCTGTGCCGAAAGTGCTGAGCATGCACTTTTCGTACCGAGTCGCCAGCCCGCTACAAACGCAATAACTCGTAACGATATTTTAGTTTTGATTATAGACATAGGTTTATTTTAAATGACTTTGCTAATCATAAATACAATAATAGTATTTATTTGTGAAGTCTTGAGTATTCCAATCATTTACTGAGATAATTCTCAGTAAATGATTGGAATACACTAATCATAAGTACAATAACTCGACACATGTTGTATTTACGACTAGTGAATAGTATTGGAAATCCGAGTCCTACATAACGTAAGTGGAACAACTAATTAATAGTCATTGTAGTTATGACTAGTAATGTATGCATAGTCTAAAACTGATGACGCACAAGTATGATTATTGTATTTTTGATTAGTGTATTTGTAATGAAATTTTAGTTATTGCATTCTTGCTTACTGAAAAATCAGGTTCCTGAAGGATTTATGAAAAGTCACTTAGAAAAAGTTATAGATCTCGATTCCCTGATTCCGAATATATATATATATATATATATATATATAAAACTCAAAATCGAGTTATTGTACTCTTCGTAAGCGCGGCAGTATTATGTTCTAAACTTTCTAACAAAACGGCCATTTTTCGGCGCACTCCAACTAATAGGTCATAGTTTGTGTACCGCCGTTGTTTTTAAACTAAAGGAGAAGCATGAATAAGCTGCGTATGTCGGAAGGCCTCTGTCACTAGCCTCTACAGTGTGAGACAATCCAGAGTTACAAGTTAACGGACAAATTGTCTCCGAGTGCCCGAGTTGGCGCACGCTTGCACACAAAACAAAGAAATAAACGGAAACTTGCGAGCGTACGAGTTTTCGTTTATTTGTTTTTGTTCCTGTGCGATATTTTTCTATAAGTTATATTTAATGTGTGATTCAAACACAGTTGGAGGAATTGCGCTCTAGTGGATGCGTTTGATGGTAAGATGCTTTGGAAATTGAAATTAAACAATTTTTAACGGAAGTATCGCGTGTTTTATTTATTTTGTTGAACCTGACGTTTCGACGTCTTTCATGCGACCACGGACGCTGCAAAGGTCAGGTTCAACAAAATAAATAAAACATGCGATACTTCCGTTAAAAATTGTTTAATTTCAATGTTTCAACAATCGCGAAAACCTAAGACAATACTATGCTTCGGAAATTTCGTTGATTATTAAAACGGTGGTATTCCTTAAAGATCAAAGTAGTGCAACGTGTTTTGACGAGCTCGGTGGCGTAGTAGATAAAAACGCTACTTTTACCCACGCTCGGAGGTACGATTTCCACACAGGACAAAGATTTGTGTGAACATGTCTGTTTGTCTTGGTATGGGTGTTTTTAAGAGAGGTATGGCGCATCAATGCAGCATGTCTGGGGACATACCTTCACCTCACAAAAAACGGTAGCCGAATAACAACTCTCTGGAAGGTTGTTGTGTTCCTGCGAGGGAGTCAAACCAGCCCGTCTACTTCCTAGAGGGTTGTTGTGTTCCTGGGTGTGAGTGAGGTCAGCAATAAGCTCCTAAGGAGTTGCTATGTTCGTAGCAGAGGTGGCATCGTGCGGGTGATACTTAATGTAATGCAAATGTTCGTTGGCTACGGTAACCGCTTTACCTCAGGTGGGTTATATGCTTGTATTCCTCCCGACGTTGTATACGAGTATAGAAAAAAAGAAAAAGTAAGCAAACGAGAGAGTAAAAAATAAATTGAAAATATTTATTTTTTAATTGATTTTTTTAAAACTGAATTATACTAAAAATAAAAAAATATTTTAATACAGTGATTAAATTGAAAAATCATCAATAAAATCACGATTTCCTAAAAAAAATTACAAAATCGAAAGTAGCCAACATAGTCTAGCTAGAACATGAGAAATGAATGCTCAAAAATATTTATCATACAATACCGTATTCATTTGGACTTGAGGCATAATATAAACAAATCATAAAAAGTTTATTTGGCGCTTTTATCACGAAATAATTTCCTGTAAATAAATATTATCACATTAGTACAAGAATTGCGATAATAATTTCCATCATTTTTATTAGGTAATTTGAATACTCTGTTCGTATATTTTTTTTCTATAAAGTTTTCATAACTGTGGGCACTAAAATAACCCTAAATTGTTATATAGTTCCCAATGTACAACACAGTAAATACGTGAACAGTTAATACGTACGAAATGTGAAGAGTTAACAACTTGTGCCTTTATTCTTATTATATTCTTTGACGAGCTCGGTGGCGCAGTGGTGAAACACACTGCTACATTACTTTGACACCAACGCTCGTAGGTTCGATTCTCAAACTGGTCAAACATTTGTTTTGTGTGCATGAACATGTCTGTTTGTCTTGTGCTGGGTGTTTTCAAGAGAGGTAGTGCTCATCAAAGCAGCCTGTCTGGGGAAATACCTCCACCTCATAGAAAACCGCATCCAATAACAACTCCCTAGAGGGTTGTTGTGTTCCTGCATATGAGTGACCACCAGAAAGCTCCTAAGGAGTTACTGTTAACAGCATAGGTCGCATTGCGCGAGTGATACTTAATGTATTACAAGCGTTCAAAGGCTACAGTACGCTTTACATCAGGTGGGCCGTATGCTTGTATGCCTCCCGCTATTGTATAAAAAAAAATCGCCATACTTTTGAGACAGACGTCTCGTAGCGAGTGGCTTATGCCGACGAATGTTGTCACGGTATCTTGTTTTTTTTTTGTTAAAGTTGTTCTTTTTGTCGAGTTTCATAGTAGTGTACTATGTTTTTATTTTCTGTTATTGTAGATTTTATGTTATCAGAACGTTGTTCTATGTAAAAATGAGTGAACCTGGACTATGTGTTTTCGTTTTACTTGAAGATAAAGCGTCTCAATCCTCCTGCCAATACGTTCTATGATCAATATATTGTTTACGATCAAAGTATATTCTTTTTGAGATACTGTGTCTAAGTGTATCGATTCGTAAGTTTGAAAATGAATGCATTCTTTGCTTATACGTTGTCTCACGGCATAATTAATGAACTTATGCATAAAACCTTTATTAATAATCAGATTGGTGATAAAACGTTATGAATAGTGCATAGTAAATCTAACAATAGGAATAGTTATAATTTATAGCCACTCAATAGTTGTTTTGCCAATTTCTTAAACTAAATCGGCTCCCTTCATTCCTATGTCTTTTTGTTAGAAATCTTGGATTTCTTTTTGATAATTTTGTAATTGAATCATTGAATTATTTTCTTTTTTAGTGCAATTCGGTTTTAAAAGGAACGCTTTGTTTTTGTAATTATTATTTCTACATATTTTTTGGATATACACGTCATGTGATAGTTATTTGATGAAGCTTATAGATAAGTGTGGAGGCATCGCGTGCTAACCCAAATTGCTTGCAAAAAGTACGAAATTACCATCGCTTCGTCTTCATCGCAATCAGGCGTGCATAGAATTAGTCTTTACCTCGTTACACCTCGTCTTAATAGAGAATGAAGAGATTCATAATAATTTAAAATACTTTTTTATGCTAGAGAGATACGAACGAATTTCTGCTAACGTACTAAATAGCAGGGACTACGAATTACTGAATGTATATAATACACTTACCAGCTAATTTCCTAACTAAGATTCAGTAACTCTGAGTTAACTAACTAATTAGTAGTGAAGTCAAAGATGGGTTAAGACGTTAAAATTGACGTCACCGCCTCCTTGATTATTACATCACAACGAATTTTATTATATGCAGAATAAGTATTAATGAAAAAGTATGAACAGAAAAATTTAATAAAACATGATAGTGTAACTTTGATCCCTTTCGTTGTTTCATATTCCGTGTTATTTTAGTTAAAAAACTAGTTTTGCTGAAATTCAGAACATACTATTAAATTACAACGAATATTTAATTAGATAGCATTGATTAATACTTAATTCCATAACTGCACGTCTCTTACAATTTATTAGATACTATAGAGGGATTCTTGATCTTCTGCGTAGTTGAATTCCAAAGTCAACAAGTTTCATTAACAATCTGCTGAAATACAGGAACAGGTCGAGCTTTACCTATTTCTGGGCTTAACATAGTGAATCGGCACTTTTTAAGTCAGTCTCTCAATAGTCGTAGTAAAAGTACTGACCGATATAAACCGATAATTAAAAAATGGATAGGGATTTAAAATAAACTTTTTCTTAGACAAAAATACCTAAAATTTAACGTACAAGGGACTCTAACACAAAACCTAAAATATAACCAAAACCGACCGACATGTTCGCGTTTAATATATTAGAAAATTGTGTTTTTTCTTACTTTCCATCCAGGATGATACTACCAAAAAACGTCCTATTTCTAATAATTAATATTATTAAACAAATTTTAATTATCAATCTAACTTAACAGCATTCAGACCTGTCTTTTCGATAGAAGAAAAAATATTTGAGCACGGTAAATATAAATGCCAACAAATCTCATCTTTGGCTGGTTCAATTCTTTTAGTTCAAAAAAAAATCTGATACTTTAGGTTTATTCTAGAAAGCTGATACATAATTTTTCAGTATTATAAAATATAGTCGGCTAATTAAATACAGCGGTAACGTTGTAACCCAAGAATGGTCTGGTTTTCCCTCTGAGTTGTAAACGTCTAACGGCAGTCGCTCCTTGTATAAAATCAGTATCTTCGCCAAATACTTAGTCTTAGGTACTGGACCCCGTCAATCCTAATGGAATAGGAAACGGGATAATACTAAGAAGAAGAAGATGTCGGCTGTGAATGGTGTGATACGAAAAGGGCGTGTAGTTTGCCTTACATAATTCACTTAAAATTTAATTACTCATATTATAGAGATATACATACACACGTATATACGTATACATATATATATATATCGTTACCCATTAGAGTAAAACGACATCCTTGCGCCCTAATTAAAACAAAATTTGCATGTCTCGCTTGTACAAAGAAATCATTAAAAAAATATCCGACTTCGACATAGGTACATTTTGATAGCCTAAACAAACTCTGAACTAAGCTTAAGAATTATTATAGTATAGTATTCTATAGTTGTTAAGTACTTTTAGAGTGTTCACATTGCCAAATCTTTAGTTTTATTTTAGATTTACTGTTTTCATTTTTGTATAACAAAGCATGCCGAGATTGCCTTTAATTGATCAAAACAAATGTTCTTATTGCTTCCATACTGTTTCCTACATAGGTGGTGTAAATAAATTCTACTCACTAATCTACGTCTACTTATTAAATTTATCATATGTCTGAAATACTTTTATTGTTTTTTTTTCATGTTGTTGTGTCGTGTCATGTTGGCGACGCTGGCTTTAAAATGGACGGATTGAAATATAAAATTTACCCGAAATCGTTAATTTAAGTAAATCGTATCATTACATATACGTATAGTATAGGTTATATACGTATGTATGTTTATCTTCACACCAGGTCCCTTGCGGGGTAGGCGGAGAGAGTCGAGTGCAATAAGACGCAGCAGTCCTTATACACCGCACTCGCTTCTTTCACTATCATAGCTATTCACGTGCACACTCGCCGGTTCCTAAGGATCCTGACATTATCATCTGATAAAACACGACTAGTTTCGCATTGTATATCTGTTTCGACATTATTTCATTCTGCATTGTTTCTACATGCCCGAACCAATGGTACATGCCTTTTCTTATCTTAGCACCGACACTCTCTTTTCGAGCCAATGTCTCTACGAAGAGAGCTGGTCTCTTTCTTACATTATCATTGTGAACGCGATCAGCAAGCGTTACGCCACAAATTTTACGCAATGCTCGTATGTCGATCGCATTTATTATACTTTCATGCTCTATCTCTGTCTCTGCCAAACCCAGCTTTCACCTCCATAAGTTAGCGTTGGTTAAATAAAACCTGTACAGACATGTCATTATAGAAGTAAATAACTTGTTTAATGGGTCACATTAACCCATTTATCAATTTATTTACATATAATATCCTACACACTATGACAGACATGGCTGAGAAAGCCGCAAAAATAAAAATCAAAACATTTTTAATACAAAATCGGGAGACATATAGCCTATGAACGCTTGCAACACACTCGCGCGGTGCCACCTCCGCTGTTAATAAAACTACTCCTTAGGAGCTTATTGGTGATCTAACTCACTCGCAAGAATACAGCAAACCAAGATTGCCTGTAGACCTTTAGACAAAATTTTATTCGAGTTCGTAACTAACATCGCCATTCTTGTTTAGTATAATGGCTAACGGTACGTATTTTTCACTAAATAAATTGGGTGTGCTGGATAAACACACAATTAACGTTCTTGCACCAGCACTGGCTTCGCGTTGACGATTATCATGAAAACATTTAACATAAGAACATATTTTAATTGAACATGAGCATAATTAATGAACTTGCAAGTGATATAAGTAAGAATAAAAATTAATACTCAACAAAGATTCTCAAAATATTTTGCGGCACATATTGTGATAGAAAATCCTCCGTATAGAAATTACTTTTCCAATGGCCATTTTAAATTAATTTTCGATAAGAACTCTGTCACTCTTACGCTCCCTTAGGGAAAGCCTCATAAGTTAAAAAAATCTATTAGATATTGCAGAATCGCAAGTACGTTACGTTACGTCTTCGTAAAACATTATAGAATTGCGAGTTTTGACATCCACAACGATCGACGATGTGCAGCTTGCAGTCATCGGCACTATGCAATCTTCACCAGACCGTCGGTTCATCGTGGGGCGGTTCGTCCTACGCTACATTATTCGTATCTGACTTTCATTGAATTTTAAATTTAATTCATATTTTAAATTTAATCATTTTATTCATTTTACATTTACAAAGGACAGGTAACAAAATAACGTTCCTTTGTTACAAAATTCGATTTACATAGATACAATTTAAAAATGAAATCTACGGAGATTAAAACGAGCAATAATTCGCGAGGGCTGATAGCGTCAAGGAAATTGTGAAATGTGGGCTGAATCTAAGGAAAGCTCATTAACAATGCCGTAAATCCAAAATGGGTGCGATGAGAGAGCTACCGGATAACAATAAAAAATAATACCTGCTGCTTTCAACTTTAACCCGATTCATTACACTTTGATGTCCTATTATTTATAATTTAGAACTAAAGTTAATTTCTCCTGCATATGTTGCATCCTCATAGTTGTTTGCTAGTTATATATAGCGTGGCAAAAGAGAAGTAAACAAAAAGAAGAAAAGTACTTCATGTTATTACATTTCGCAGCCAAATATCAACTTCCTGGACTGTCGTGGTCCTAGGAGGTAAAAAGGTAAAAATGCTCATAAAGTGTAAGGGTCGTGGGTGGTAACATGCGAGCGATACTCGTTGCCGCTTCACATTTGGTTGTTTTGTATTATTTGTTAGCATAGTATACAAAATGGTGCGGATGAATTCATCATTATATTTTATCTATACGGGTTATGTAATTTAGGGCCGGCTTTGTAAATAATAACTCTTCATACGCTCCTATCTATCATTAGATATATATCTTCATGATAAGTCCTTTACGGGATAGGTAAGAAAGACCGAGCACTACATGTCTCAGTTCATACGCTTCTCACTCGCTTTCTCCATTTAACTTTAACATTCATAGTTCTTATCTTGTACGCTTGTCGATTCCTATGGCCCCTAACATTATGACGTTGTATATTTCCTTCGTTATTGCCTCTGCATTCTTTGTGCATGTACGAAGCAACGGAGCATATTTCTTCGAATTTTAACCGATACTCTCTGATCAACAGTTTTTCATGTCACTATCGTGTACACGGTCCGCAAATGCTTCAGCACTGATGTCGTGTAACGATCGTATTTTTAACGGGTACTCATACAGGCAAAGGCTCATTCTCATCACGTACTTTCAGTATCTTAATTTACACATTTAAACACATACACACAGAGAGAAATTCCACCATTCCCAAAAAAATGGTACATAACGACTCACGTGGCCTTAAAATACTCCTGGCGTGGGTTCATTTTGCCGAGGAAGAGAACACCAAATGATATTTCTTTTTCTTTATTAGATCCGTTCCATAGTCACCTATACGCAAGACTTTAAGACGGCGGTATGTTACTTACACTTCTACATTGTGTGCCACTAGAGTTGTATAAAGAGCCCTACAGTTACTTACATTAAAAATTTAATTTCAGTAAAAGTCTTTGTCAATGTCTCTATCCAATTTCAGTAAAAGGTAAGACATTTCATTGTTTTGTTGTCACCAGAAAGCTAGCTGTTGTATTTTAACGTCGTAAACCCGACAAGGGACGAATCCAATAGATCCGCCTATCAAAATACTATGAATTTTGATAGACAAAGCGCGGCAGGCCGCAATCCCAATTTATGGGGCTTGAAAAATACGTTTTTACTACCGTTATGCGGGTTAGTTCAATATAGGATAAGTAACCAGGAGAGATGGTGTAGTTGTGTTATTTTATACAAACACGCATCTCAAATGACGTAACCATTACTCTATTTTCGGATGGTTTAGTACCTCGAACTCGTACTTGGGAGGGCACTTAAGCCATAGAACGGGGCTTTGCGTTAGATGACAATCTAACAATTGTCATCTATCGTCAACAGTCGTCACAAAATAGGTTAAACTTGTTTTTTTTTATTTTTTTATTTATTTCAATGCTGAGCTGAAATAAAAAAAATCGGCCAAGTGCGAGTGGGACTCGCGCACGAAGGGTTCCGTACCATTATCTATAAAAACGGCAAAAAAAAAACACGTTCGTTGTATGGGAGCCCCCCTTAAATATTTGTTTTATTTTAATTTAATTATTTATTTTTAAAGTAAATATATAACTAAATATTCTGTGAATATTTCAAGCGTCTACCTGTTGCCGTTATCAATATCCAGCAAAAACGAGCAAAAAAATCACGTTTGTTGTATGGGAGCCCCCTTAAATATTTATTTTATTCTATTTTTTAGTATTTGTTGTTATAGCGGCAACAGAAATACATCATCTGTGAAAATTTCAACTGTCTAATTATCATGGTTCATGAGATACAGCCTGGTGACAGACGGACGGACGGACGGACGGACGGACGGACAGCGGAGCCTCAGTAATAGGGTTCCGTTTTACCCTTTGGGTACGGAACCCTAAAAAACAAGCCATGTGCAAGTTACTCCACTTCGCCTGATGGTAAGCGAGAACAGAAGCCCAAAACGCAGCGGCAACTGACAAAAGTCTACAGGGACCTGTCAGTTGACGTTGCCATGCTGGCCCGCAAGGTGCTTCTTCATGCTTCACTTAATGGCATATGTAGAAAGGAGGAAACACATGTGCCGGCAAAGCATTCCACTTTTTAATAGTACGACAGAGATAGGAGTTGTCGAACTTTTTAGTACGCGAAGAGATGTTCTCGACTGTGGAATAATGACATCGCAAGCCTTCACGTGTGGTTCTATGACGGAAAGGAGACGGTAGGATAAGGAAAAACAGTTCCTCAGAGCACTCGCCACGGTAAAGGCGGTAAAATACGCTTAGCGAGCCAATGTCTCTACGAAGATGAGTTTGTTGATGAAGTTTTTGGTGACCTCTTCGTCGTTGATTATGCGGATAGCCCGCAGAGATGTGAGCAATACTCCACGCAGGCCCGAACTTGAGTCTTATAAAGTAGACAAAGCTGGTCCGGCGTGAAAAACCGGCGCACACATAATGTTCATGCTGTTCATCTCCATCTTATGAAAAAAATGTGGAAAATTAATGCTGGATGAACACAAGGGGGTTAATTGAAGGAGGGAGGATGAGGTATTTTTCAATTCTGAAGTCGGGATCGTAATCAGCGACCCTGAAAACCCCCGAGTAGACATTTTCAGGCCTATTCGGCAGTATTATTCAATTATTTTCTCAATTTTATTAATATATTTTTTATTTAAATGTATTGGGGGGAGGGCGGGGGGGGGGGGGGGATAAGTTTAAGTTTCAGCCTGATCGGTTGTTATTCAAAAATTTTAAATAGTCGATTTATTTTTATACCATATTGACTGCACTATGACTTGGAACCCACCTGTATGAAGACTAAATTCTTTAGAAACTAAATTAACAAAAGATGTCAAATTACAAATACAAAGTAGTTAATTTGCAGTAATATTATAAAATAATAAGCGACAAAGGTTTCTGTTGTTCATTCTGCAACAAGTCTCGTATATGCACTAACTATTAATATTAAACGTTACCTGAAGTGCCGATTTTGTATTTTTTATGAGTGAACTAACTACTTAGAAAGCGTTTACACCTGGTTAATATGCGCTTACAGCGGGCAAGCGACTACTATTCTACGTATACATAACGTGTCATGCCATTTTATTTAAAATCGCAGCTTTGATTTAGAATTCTGTGTTTACGAGTTATTATCAAAACTGGTAAGGCATTTATATAATAATATAAACGGCAACCTTCCTGTTCTGTTGTATAAAATGTATAGATAATATTTTATATACCTATATGCTTATTATTTTGAGTGTGCTTTATCAGACATTTAGATTGCGGTCCAGGTACCTAAGGAATTTTTAATAAAAATGTCGGTTTAGACTTCCACCCTGAACGGATTTGCGGCGACAGAATATCACAAAAAAAATATTTCGAGTTTGCGAGGATGAACATGTCTGTTTGTTTTGATCCAGGTGTTTTTAAGAGTGGTAGGGAGCATCAACGCAGCCCGGCTGGGGAAGTACCTCCACCTCACTGAAAATCGCGAGCAAATGAATCTCACTGGGGGATTGTTGCATTTCTGCGAGTGTGTGAGAGCGTGCATCCTGTATTGTAAGACTTCATACACTATGGTAACCACTTTACCTCAAGTGGTGCTTGTATGCATCCCGAGGTTGTGAAAAAAAACAATGCATAGAATGTGGGCCGCCTGCTTGTAGTATAAAAATGTGAATGTAAGTATTGTTTACGTATGTTTCAGATACTTAGGGGTTTGAATAATTCAACCTGTGTTCGGATGAGCCTAACTCGTTTATATGAGCTCAAGCAATTCCCGTAAGTCGATTAGGTTGATCGAAATGAACCTTTTGTTGAGTACATAAAGCGGATTACACTGAAATCGGCGCAGCCACTTCCTAGTGACGTATATACATATAGAAAAGGGGTTTAAAAATAGTTGTTTGGTTTCAATTAGGTGAAGAAACATTATGTATGCGAACTCAGGAGTATTTACATTTTTTTTTTATACAACGTAGGGAGGCCTAGATGCGTACGGCCCACCTGATGTAAAGCGATTACCGTAGCCTATGAACGCTTGTTAGATATTAAATATCACTCACGTGATGCCACCTCAGCTGCTAACACAGCAACTCCTTAGGAGCTTACTGGTGACCTCACTCATACGTAGGAATAGAACAACCCTCTAGGGAGTTGTTATTTGGCTTCGGTTTTCTGTGAGTTGGAGGACGGGCGGTTTTGATGCGCCTTACCTCTCTTAATATCTCTTGTTTGCGTATAGGTTAATACTTTGTTTTCTAGCTCTAAACTACGCGGTCCATCGTATTAAGTAATCACAAACATTTTGCTTAAACTGCTATCGTGTACATTCACCATTATCAAAATCAATATGAAATTTCTGTCGATAATTACCGAGTAATCGTGCTTGTTTGAGTTTCCTACGCTACAAGTTGTGTTCAGTGGAATTCGGTACTAGTATTTTTTAATGTACTTAACTAAATATGCAAAGGTTCGTGTAATGAACTGATTGATGTTTAAAATTTTCTATACGCAGCTAATACGGTGTAAACTAATACTACATGTCACATGTAAAAATAACATGATGCAATGGAAGACATGTGTCCCTAACAAGGTGCCTTGATTTGAGGCATCTGTTATATAGAGTTCCATTACATTTTGTTTCCCAAACACCAGGAATAATGGAGAATTATATGAAATTTCTTTTTTTTTTTTTAGGAAATCATTTATTTTCTATAGTCGTGCACCCCGCGACCCTGTCAGTCTAACACTGATGACACATGATGCTTTGTGTGTGTCAGAGACCAAGCGAAATGGATGCGACACCGAAGATTTGTCCGGTGGCATGATGACCTGTGGTTCGGGGTGAACCAGTACGATCACGCCATCGCTGGCGTAGATGTCGTGCTCTCATCTTGCTTGGCCGCTAGTGTGAAAGTTTCTTTGGTTTAGGATTTTTTTTCTTTTTCGTTACAGCATATGCTCCTGTGAGCTCTACTAAACCCCAGGAGCTCGAGAAGTTTTGGGAGACCGTAAGGGGTATTCTGGATTTGACTGAAACGAATGAACAGATAATTATGTGTGGTGATATAAATGGATAGGTTGGGAGCAATCGAAGCAGTTACGAGGCTGTGCTTGGTCCATACAGAAATAAGATAGTGAACGATGCTGGTAAGTTACTTTTAGACGTATGTATGTAACGAAACTTCCTTGTGTCGAACACATTCTTCCATCACAAGGATATTCACACTTTCACATGGAGACGGAATGAACAGAAAAGTGTGATTGATTTGATTTTGATGGACGGACGTCTCCAAAAGTCGTCAATGTAAATCTTGTGATAACCCAGTTTGTAGGCCTTTTCAAGAAGTGGAGGTACTGGCGAGTACGTATTTCTTTCGGAGATCATGAAAGAATAGGAAGTAAAAATTGGAAGATGAAAGTGTAAGGAGCACATATGTACGTCTAGTCATGTAAAGACTTGCGAACGCGAGTCTTTCCGACTCAGATATAGATGAATGTTGGTAAGTTCTGAAAGAACGTTTGTTGGTTAGTGCGAACCAAGCACGTGGATGCGCAAAAAGACGTAGAACACGAGAGAAGATGCCTAGTGGGATGCGGAGGTTCAATCCTCCGTGGAAAAAAAGAGGAAAGCGTAGCGTGGATTACGTGTCATATTTGCATTGGGGTGATGGTATGAAAGAGAAGAAGAAATACATATTCCAAATTATGCTGGAGAACCGGAAGGGTTCCGACCGATTGGAAACGCACAATCATCGTGCCCTTGTATAAAAGCAAGAGTTCACATATGGACTGCGCCAACTGTAGGGTCAACAGTTTGATCAGCTTAGCAGTTAAAGTGTATGGAAAAATCATTGAAAGGAAATCATTGAGGGTGAAATCCGACGGAATGCTTTGGGAAGCACAGGGTGGATTTCGAAGCGGCAGAGGATGTACGGATCAAGTTTTTTCACTCAGCAATATCGTAAAGAAGCATCTATGGATCAGAAGGTTTTCTGCGGTTTTGTGGAGATAGCATTTGATAAGGTCGTGCAAAAGAATCTCTGGAATATTTTGCTCACATATGGATTTGACAGTGACCTGCTCCGTGCTGTGCAATCCACTTATGAGGATTGTACAGCATGTGTGCGGGTGGACGGCAGCTTGTCGCCCTGGTTTGATGTCAACATTTGTGTCAGACTGGGATGCGTGCTGTCGGCTCGGCTATTCATCCTGTATCTGGACAGTTGTCTTCAAAGAATAAGAAATATGAATGTAGGAATGCGAATGGGTGACTCAGTGATCAACTGTCTGCTTTATGCAGAAGACGCGGTATTATTAATAGCAGAATCACCATCTGAACTGTAAAAACCAGTTACAACAATAACAAGATGATTGTATGAAGAAAAACTTACAATTGAATGCGAAGAAAACCAAGATAATGGTATCTGAAAGAGAGACATCCAGAACGAACACTAGGATTACGGTTGATGATGTAGCTTTGGAGCAAGTAGATAGAATTGGATATCTTGGAAGTGCTTTTAGCAGCGATGGAAGGTACACCGCTGACGTGGAGAGACGAATGAGTGCAGGGAATAGCGTGAATGGAGCGTTGGGAATAAATGCGATCGAGATGAAAGCATTGCGCAAAATTTGTGGCATAACGCTTGCTGACCGCGTTCGTGATGATGACGTAAGAAAGGGAGTTAGTCTGAAAGAGTATGTCGGAGTTAAGATAAGAAAAGGCATATTCCGTTGGTTCAGACATTTAGAAAGAATGCAGGATGAAAGAATGACGAAACAGATATATAATGCGAAAGTGATAGGATGTTAGAGCCGAGAAAGATCAAGACTAACCTACCATGACCAAATTGGTCGTGTTTTATCAGAAGGTGCTTTCAGAAGCCCCAGGTACTAGCGAGCGTGCATTAAAAGTGATGTGAATGTTAGAGAAGCGAGTGAAGTGCGTAAGGACCGCGTCTTATGGCGCTCTGCCTACCCCGCAAGGGACCTGGTGTGAAAATACACATACATATACATACACTCACACAGGAAATCATTGGAAAACCCCTAATGGAGACGATAACAACTTAAACACGACGACTCTGTCAAGGGTGTATGAGAAATACAAAAGAAACTTCAGTTTTCTTTTAGAAAACTACATCATCATTCTATCTGCCTACTTCGCAAGGATCTTGGCGTGAAGGTGGATATCATAATACATAGCCGGCATACTACCGGCAATTCAGTGAAACTACAATTTTCAGTCATTAAATTTTAAGGGTTTCAGGTCACCGACATTGCTAATAGTATACAGCGTTTAGTTTTCTTGTAATACATAATGTCAGTCGCTGTATAACATGTATGTAATTATATAACTGGAAAAAGTCCAAGGTATAATATAATAGCCATAGGCCATAGCTCAATAAACTCGCACCCGGCACGTGCGACGTGACGTTACGAGGCTTTACGACGGAGCCGCAGTTTCGTAGCGGTGTGCTACGGGGAGGCTACAGTGGGCGGCTGTAATTCGTAACTACCGGTAAATAGCGTTCGCGTGCTCTGCACTATTACTCCTGCCTAGACATTGGCTAATCATTCTATAATATCGGTTAAATACCACCCTTGACCTGATAATGCAGCTAAAACACCTACTTAATGAACAGTTGCAACGTTATTTCGCATGATTTTATTTTGCGGCGTCTTATTTAAGGCCTTCCTCACCGGCGCCGCAGGAATAAAAAAGTATTTACTTAACACAAAAGATATATATTAAGTTAGATACGTACGTGGTATTAACACACAAAGTAGTTTACAGACGCTTTGGTTACAATACAACTACGAGTAATGGCTAATAATATTCTGGAGCGTGTACCCCTTCATTAAGTATTATTTAATGTTTAAGAGGAAGTCCATCTAGTTCTAGTTTGTTTCCCTTATCTCATCATGCCATAAAATTTGACGAGCTTGGTGGCGCAGTGGTAAAATGCGCTGTTACTGTACTTTGATACCAACGCTCGTGGTTTCGATTCCCACACAGGACAAACATTTGTGTGCATGAACATGTATGTTTTGTACATGTATGTTTGACTTGTTTTGGGTATTTAAGAGAAACAGAAAACCGCAGCCAAATAATAACTCCCTAGAGAGTTGTTGTGTTCCTGCGTCTGAGTGAGGTCACCAGTAAGCTCCTAAGGAGTTGCTGTGTAAGCAGCAGAAGAGGCATCGCGCGAGTGATACTTAATATATTGCAAGCGTTAATAGGCTACGATATGATAGGTTATCAATTTTTTTTAGGACTTAATATTAAAAAAATATTTCCATTTTTTTCTCATTATCCTGAATATTCCAAAAACTCTCTTGTACTGGATATTTGTGGGCAAAATTTAAGTTCTTCCCCTACATATTCACTGACACTCAATACACAACACTCAATAAACAAGTCATATTTAGAGCTTTAACGTAATACCGTAGTTGTTAACTCTCTTACATTTTTTTTTTTAATTTGGGATTGCGTAAGAAAGGCCTTGGTGGGCGACTAAAATATCTATTGGAACTAACGACGAACGACTAAAATATCGATTGGACTATTGGAAATATGTCGGAAAAAAGTGGGCTATTAAAATGAGATCTGGAGGGGTTATTAGTACTGGGCTATTGCAGAAGAGGGACGGACGCCTGCCATAACTATCATATTTGATGTTGATCCTGGCAGGCGGTGGCTCGCCACTCACTGGATGGACCCCCGAAATGCCAGAGAAAGTCGGCCGGGGGCTACACCGGTGTGAGCGACTCAGGGGTGTCGAGAGGTGTGCTGCGCTTTCTCCGAAGTTACTCGCGGCGTTATGCCCTTTAACACTTCCATCCCTGGAGCATATCACCTGATAAAGCAATATGCTCTATCGACTCCTCTCTGGACGGCCAATGAAGGCAAGCCAGAGCTGAGAGTCCTGCGGGCCTTCTTGACTTTCCACTCCGACCGATGAAGACACGCCGGAGACGAAGGCCCTGATCGACTCTCTGGAGCACTCGGGTACCCGTGGTGTCGTTACGCACCAACAGCTCGCCACAAGCTGCCCTGCGGGGATTATATTTATTATTGTAATTATTACGTATGTGGTCCCAACCCACATACGGTCTATCTTACACAGTCACAAATGTCTGTTCGAAGTCCACTGCTCTGTCTTTTTACACATTCTTTTCTATTACATTAAACGAACAGTTCTTGCAATAAATATATTCCGTGTATTTCAGAAACGGCTCTAAATATTTGCGTCAAATTTAGATCTCTTTCTACAGAAAACGTGAATACCCCAGATACTATAAGCAGTTCTTTTTAGATTTCCTACTGAACCTTACATACATAAAAGAACCGGTCAGGCTCGCGTCGGGGCTCGCGCACTGAAGTTCCGTGCCAGTATAAGTCGAATGGGACTTGCATTCTTCTCCAATAGAAGAACAAATTTAATTTTGCAGTTGAAGTAAATGTTCTCCCATATATTGGTCTAGGTCATAGTCGAAGCACGATATTTTTAACCGACTTCAAAAAAGGAGGAAGTTATCAATTCGGTTGTATTTTTGTTTTCGGTTGTTTTTTACCTCAGAACTCCGTCATTTAAAAACCGATTTGAAAATTCTTTATCTTATATTCCGCAACTTGAGAGTTCTCGGAAATAAGCTTCTCTGGAACCGCACAGTTCAGCGGTGTTTACGGTCACTATTTTTTTATACTAACAAGCGTACGGCCTACTTGATGGTAAGCAGTTGTTGTACAGATACCCTACCTACCTATAGACATTTGCAACACCAGGGGTATTACTAATGCGTTGCCGACCCAAAGTGTATTCTGAACTGAAGAACCATAGCAAATAGGTTTTCTTAGCGGTGAACGCACAAACTTGTGTCTTCATGGACAAAATTGAACTTAGTTTAGCCAAGTTTAAGTTTAACTAAGTAGCCACATACTTTAGTTAAAGTACCCTCAATTTTAGGCACAGGTAAACCCTCCTCTAGTAGTGAACTTCTTTCTAAACCTTTTCTCTAGTAGTGAACTTCTTTCTAGATTTCGTATTTTGAGATAGCCGTTTTTCCCTTTCTTACCTCATCTCATTTAAATGGTGCTGTCTCATGTGCAGTACGTTTAGTAGGTCTACACATGTTCACTTTTGATAAATCAGTTACGGAACGCAAGATGCACTAAAAAAACAAGAAATAAAACTTTTTACCAAAAAAAAGCAAGTAGGTTGGTGTTTTTTTTGTAAAAAAAATTTTATGTAAAATATCTGGTATAAAAAATTCACTAAAAGGTACAAAATAATTCCTTTATTTCTTTAAATGACTATAAACAAATATTATATAGTAACAAATAGTCTATTTGTACTTAAACAAGAATTAGAAATATATTTTTAGACTACTTAGAATAAAATCAATGTATAAGGACAATGATATACATCTATTGTTATTTTTGGAGTCGCTGCCAGCGCATTTCTTGTGTGTTTGTAAATAGATTTAATTATATATATAATTAGGAATTAGCAATTAAATTATCGCATTGACATAACTTTAAACATACATATTTTGTAAATCTATGGGAATTTCCCAAAAAATCTTAAAAGTTTGGCTGGCACCGACTTAAAAATAACAATAATTGCATGTTATAGTCCTTAAACATTGATTTTATTCTAAGTAGTCTATATTTCTAATTTCTGTTTAAGCACAAATAGACACTATTATATTTGTTTATAGTAATTTAAAGAAATAAAGCAATTATTTTGCACCTTTTAGTGCATTTTTTCATAGCAGATATTTTTGGAATCCGTGATTTTATTTTGTGAAAAAAAAGTTATGAAATATAATTACAAATTATTAGATTTGGAATTTTCGTTACTTTCCTTCCTTATAGGGTTTGACTTACTTATGGTGTCGCTTCTCACGGCATATAGATCGTTTTTGCATACTAACTTAGAAAGTACCTATTTTTATTTAAGAATAACACCCTGAATAGTTGTTGAATTCAACCTTTCAAAGTTGTTACGATAACCACCTCATATCAGGCGAATTCTGTGCTTGTATACCTCCTAAAATAGTGTGACATCAACACAAGACATACATCCACATATATATATATATATATATATATATATATATATATATATATATATATATATATAAATAAATAAAAGGAATAAATAATAATAAGAAAAAATATCTTTCATCGTAGTATTTTACAGATATATGTAAGCTGTGACGCGTGACGCGATTATTTTAAATTATCAATTCTATAGCCGAAGCGAAAAAAAGTGCTACTTATTAGGACCCTTAGAATTTAATCACCTGATGACACACCTATAGTTAAAATGACAAATTTCAAAACATTTCGTGGTCATCACCTAAATGTTGTATAACCTAAGTTTACAATGTATCCCTACAGGCCCGCTTCGCGACGCTCCAATTTCTAAGTATTTAATTATAATATAATAATTTATTCAGGGGTAAATAAATACTCAGAAATAGAATGAAACGGGTATTGTGTGCTGAGGATGTTGACCTTAGATAGATTAAATGCAAGTGAATCATTCATTCAATATTTCATTTGTTTGGTATTAGGATCTTAATAAAATGACCTTTAAGTGTTTTAGAATTATCTTGAATAACGATATACTGTCCTGAGCTAAGAGAGGTCCCGCCCCGCACCCGCACGATAGTTCCAGACGGTCACCGTTGATAAAATAGATTGTTTTTATTCAAAGATTAATAACTTGAAAATACTTTTTAATTATTCAATTAATACGTCTTGTACGCTGGCCAATTCATCCGAGTTTTAATAAAGGAGTTAGAAAAGTTGTGGTTTAAGTTATTAAGTTCCCGGCGGGTGGCGTCGACGGCGGCCAAGGCTAAAACACATCTCCGCATCATTATTACCACTCCGACAAGTTCGTGACCACCAAAGTTTCGGTTTATTTGAAAGACATAATAGTAGATAAAACAATAAAAACCCTCACATACAACAACACCACATTAAACGAGATATAGGTATTTCTTGTTATTTTAAAGACTAGCGCAGCAAAATTAAATTAACATCGATAAATTTAAATGTGCGAACGAAAAGGCTTTTTATTGAAACCAACCAGTCAACGTCTACAATAATGTTGACATGATTAATGGCGTGACCAGGGTTCAATTGAGCAAAGCAAAATATAGTGAACAAAGCGCCAGGGCGCCGCCGCCGCCGCCGCCTCCGCCGCGCCGCGCGACGCCCCGCTAGCGGCCTCGCGCTGCCGATAAGTGCCTCCTTATGAACTTTCTCTTGTATTCGGAAATAATGTCGAAAAGTTATAAAGGTCTTTTAATAATAACTTCTCCGATTCGCGTGTCGAAGAATACTACTAAGCCCGTGCTGTAATAAATTATAAAAGCAACAATTGCTTACGCATTGTGCTTGACAGTCGTAATTACAGCCGTTCTGTGAGCGCTAATGTGTAGTATATTACACATTATACGTTTGATTGTATAGCATGATAGGAAACTTAGTGAGTATTGTAAAGCAACTCTTTATAATAAAGTGATATGTCACGGTAAAACTTTCAAACTTACACTTGGTACCTATCTCCAAAAATTTCGTCGATTCTGTCATGTTTAAATGATTATTGAAGATGCTACAGTAATCATTTAATTTAATAAATTATTTGTGTTAGACCAATTAGCCCTAAAAGACTGTTAATTTCAACATTTAAAAGCGATGGTTAAAGTAAAAATTCCAAATCAAGTATAAGTATATTAAATTTACAAAATTTTAAACAAATAACTAAAAAGCTATCTAACAAATAATTGTACAAAATCTAGCAAAACAAATGTTTATGAATGTGCTCGTTAATACTTTCATGCGATATTTTGTCTCAAATTTCCTTTATTTTACACATTTTATATTTGAGAAATTAATAGACATATATCAATGAATATGTGATAGGCCAGTATAACACTATCTGAGATACATATATGCCTGTGACCAACAAATCAATAAAGTGATCTTATGAGCATTTTGTTAAATATCTCATACTAAAAACAACGTTAAAACATTTAAACAAACCATAATTTGAAAAAAATATTTTAATACTCTTTTATTTTCTAATATTGGTAACTACAATGTGAAGATAAGTAAGTCTTAGTGAAGGGCTTTCAAGCCAAGAATTTGTAGACCCTGTCGTTACTTGTAAGAAAAATATTTTTTCAGAACGTCTAGGCCAATTTTTATTGCAAATGTGAAAAATATCGTGGATATATAAGTAAGCCTTCGGCTGGCTCCCAGGAATACTCATGAGAATAAATTTATTCCTGCCATCCTTAACTGGCATCGTTCTACGTGACATCATTTAACAATATCTATGAAACGTTGTAGAGCTTTAAAAAGTTTTCACAGTACCTATACAATCCAATATGAATACGAACATTCAATCATTGATGCTCTCACATGAGATTTCTTCATTGTCCGTCCATATGCATGTCAAGAAATTCTACAAGACAACACATATTGCGGTCAGAAGAATGCAAAGTTTTTGTTTATGTAAAAACATAGCTTACGTTGTATTTCTAACCTAGACTCAAAAAAACTTAACTCAAACTTAACTCAAAAAAACATTTGTTTGTTGGAGTGTATTAAAATACAAAAATCACAATATACTCATAATCTCGCTCACTCGCAGGCACGCAACAACGCTACAGAGTTATTAGGCTGTTTTCTGTGAGGTAGCAGTATTTTCCCAGTGGGTACTTCAGTACTTTGTGCTTTGATGTGTTCTACCCCACTTATGATTAACTGGTGCTCTGTAATAAATGGCAAAAATATATATTTTTTAATTCTTTTTATTTGTTTGTTTGTCATAAAAACAATGATATACAGAGAGTTCGTAAATTTAGACATAAATACTTACATCGGACATAAATAGTCTCGTTTGATGTAGTTTAATTACATTATGTCACAGTAGTTAAATTACATAAAATATGAGAATTTGTCTTGATATTTTCAGGAACACCGTTCCTATATGAAATCTATATGTTTGCCTGTGTGTACGTTTGTCTGTGCGTTTGTCTGTGTGTGCGTTTTTTTCGAATATTCGAATTTTGACTTCAGATTCGGATTCAGCATAAAAAAGTAGAATAGGAATGTTCAGGAACACCGTTCCTATCTCGAACATAGTCAAAATGGCCGACAAATAAAAAAAAAATTGAATTGTTATATAATTGACGAGCCAGGTGTTCCTCTGGCAATGGAAGCTTGCGCATTCTCAACTGGTTTTTTATTGTAGTTTTGATATTCGGAAAACCATTTTGTCAGCTTCCCTTGAGGTTATTTCTATAATTTTTGAATACACAATCGACTCTTGTAGAAGTCAAAAATGCCCGAAAATGCGACAGTAGAAAATTCTTCGAGCAAGTTAATTTTGGATACACTACGAAGGGACCACAAGTCCCGATCACTGTAGGTACTCATATTCCATGTTTGCTTCATTTTACACTATCAATACCATGAATCAAACCGTGGAACGTATAGAAATAGAAAAACCGACCAAGTGCGAGTCGGACTCGCGCACGAAGGATTCCGTACCATTATCTATAAAAACGGCAAAAAAATCATGTCTGTTGTATGGGAAATAAAATGGTATGGTATATATATCACTTGAATATTTATTTATTCGTTTTTTTAGTATTTGTAGTTATAGCGGGAACAGAAATACATCATCTGTGAAAATTTCAACTGTCTTAACTATCACGGTTCTTAAGATACAGCCTGGTGACAGACGGACGGACGGGCAGTGGAGTCTCAGTAATAGGGTCCGTTTTACCCTTTGGGTACGGAACCCTAAAAATAATCAGTCATGACAACAATATTCTTCTTTTTTATACGACGTCGAGAGGCGTTCAAGCATACGATCCATCTGATTTAAAGTGGTAACCGTAGCCTATGAACACTGTTAATACATTAAGTACCACACACGCGATGTTACCTCCGCTGCTAACATAGCAACTCCTTAGAAGGTTACTGGTGACCTGACTCACACGCTGGAACACAACAACCTTCCAGTAAGTTGTTATTTGGCTGCGGTTTTCTGTGAGGTGGAGGTACTTCCCTAGATGCTTTGATGCGCCTAACCTCTCCTAAAAATACCCAGACCTAGACAAACAGACATGTTCATGCACACAAATGTTTGTCCTGTGTGGGAATCGAACCCCCGAGCGTTGGTGTCAAAGTCGCGTTATTAACCGCGTCGCCATCGAGCTTGTCATGATATTTCCGCCGAATGAATCATAATATTAATGATGTGTAATTAAGTATTCATTTCTCTATGGTAATCATGGAGTAATATATTCCTTTCTGTATTGTAACTAATAGGGGGCCAGACAGAAAGCTGATAAATTTCAGTGCCGAGTCTATATTTTATCAACGATCCTAGTTGAACTAATCATTTAATCTTCATGATATTTGGTACATAGTAATTTGTAACTATCTCTATGGGTCTTATTAAGTATTCTCTGACTTAAAAAAAGAAACCACACAATTTTTATTCATAATTGGTAAGAAGTTCTTAAAATATAACATTATATATAAGATCAGTATTTCTGAAAATATTTACCAGTGTTCCTTTAAACTTTAGTCACACCATACCTTAGAGATCTTTTATCGATACTAAAATACTGATTGCGACTACAATATAATGGATGTCTATTTTATCATCTTAGAAAACATTTATTTATATCTGTCTATATCTTCACGCCAGGTTCCTTGCGGGGTAAGATAACAAACCAAGCGCTACAAGACGCGGTCCTTTACATGCATGTTTAACATTCTTAGCTCAATTCATGTACGCTCGCCGGACGCCGGAATGTGATATCAGAAGCTCTTCTTAGAGCTCCTGATATCAATCACGTTCTGATATAATATGACCGAATTGATCGTGGTAGGTGAATCATAGACTTCCTTGGCTCCTACATCCTTTCACTTTCGCATAGAAATATTCATTTCATTAACCCTTCGAAACCCGGGTGGTCGAATACGACCGCGAAATGTATGGGAAAATGTATATAGCGGGTTCTGACTGCTATAATGTTTATACACTTTAAATACTGATTTAATTTAATAATTAACCTGTTGAAACCCGGTGGTACCGTTACTCCATATATGTATCGTAAGCGAGTGCCATATATATGGCAGTCGGGACTCGACGATTCGATTCCAAAAAATACCCCACATCCCCTCCTCTAATTAACCTCCCATGCTGTTCATCCAGCATGTTCAGAAAAAATCATTGACATGACATATCAATGTATATATGTCATAATATCTCCTCTCACCAGGGTATGTCTACACGTGGCTAGAATCGTATCTTGCAGGCAGGAACATGTTGGGTGACATAGAACAATTACGATCAGAGTATCATTACGAAAAATTAATCTACAAGGAATTTTATTAGATTGTATATCTTCCTCATCTCCCCAAAATATGAAAGTAAACACATTAACTACTCGCGGATGATCTCTCTGCCATGCAAAATGCCGGATAACCGTCCGATAACAAAAACTAGTAACAGAAAAAACAGTTGAGGAATAGAAGAGGTAATTGAGGGTCTAAAGGCAAATAAAGAATTTTTATCTTTTTTATTGAATTTAAACTCCTTGGCATGACACTGAACTTGCACCGAAATTGATAATATCATGTAGAAAGCAACAAATTAAAACTAGTTTAATTTATAGCCAATAAAAGCATCAAAACCATTTAAATTCTCATCACTGCGGAACGAAGTGTAGAATGTAACGTACGAGACTTAAATTATAATAATAGCCTGAGATGCTGAACGTAGACTAGCAGAATGATAATAGAGTCATAATTCAGTGTTATCTGCGACCTGTAGAATAACGTGGTTCTAGAATATACCTCAATCTCTTGAGTAGAATGAAAATGTTTATTTCATGAAAAAAGTTTGTCGGCTGTATAGAACTGAGCCATTCTATACCAACTCTAACTCATCCCACTGCAGGGATACTGGTCTCCTTTAAATCGAAGGGGTTTCCACCACGTTGCTCAACTGCGGCAAGTGTTTTCAGGCCGCTAGAAGGGCACTGACTTAGCTGTCGACGACTGTCATCGACTGTCATCTGTTGACAACAGCCAGGGTCTTCGGCTTAACATAGTCGAGATAGATAAACACATCCACGGACAGGCTACGGTCAACGTTGCTTAACCTGTGTGTTCGGTCAGAATGACACGTGCAACGACGCCATCGAGCTCTCAGAACCCAGCCTTTCATAATTTCTTATATTATTCCCTTTTATGTTTTCCATTCAGTATTCACGCTGTTTTTAATTACGTCCTAGTGAAAAGCTTGAATCTGTGACGGAAGCTCGCCCGGTAATTATTCGCTTAGTCGTTTGCCACATGTTTTATCGCTCCGGGCACTCGCGGACAAGGCCAAGCTGGTATTTTACAAGAGTGTACCAAACAGCCTTGGATTCTCCACTCGACATATTCTATACAATCTACATTATCAATAACAAATGACGACGTTGCTATACCAACAAGTAATTGACGGCCTCCTACTGTTAAAATTGGCTTAGTAGACCGCTAAACATTGCAACTCATTGGGGGTTCAACAATAGCGTATGAAACACTGAATGCGATCGAGGCTGCACAGTCATGTTATTGTAATTTAAAAATGTAAGCCAAGTTGGCTGCTTTTCGCTTTGAAAATAACAAATATGGGGAGCATGCGTCAAGCCGTAAAGTTATACACAAACAAATTAACTTTAACCTTACACTACATCTAAACAACAGACAATAAAAGAAAACCATTATGTACACACATAGACACGCCGGTGGTCGAATATTTACCTATAGTTACTTTAAAATCATGGCTCGTAAGTTCTACTCCCACAAAGGAAAGACATTTGTGTGCATGAACATGTCTGTTGTATTAATCTATGTGTCTTAAGCTACGAATAAATCATTTATTCGTAGGTTTTAAGAGCTCGGGCGCATTGTAGCCGTCCGACTGGGGAAGTATCTCTATATCATAAAAAACCGCAGCCAAATAATAACTCACTAGAGGGTTGTGATTCTGTCAGTGAGTAAGATTACTACGAGTAGTAAGCTCCTAAAGAGTTGTTGTGTTAACAGTCGGTGCTGCCAACGCTCGAACGACACTTTACATCAGGTGGGCCGTTTGCTTGTATGCCTCCCAACACTGTACCATCATCACCATTTCACCCCCTATTTGTTGGACAAAAGGCCTCTACTCTAGAGAGCTACTCGACGCTCAGCTACATGTATCCATGCACTTCCATCTTTTGAGGTCGTCGTTCCAACTAGTGGGGGGTCATCCCACACTGCGTATACCAATACGGCGACGCTCTTCGAGAACGTTTTTGCTCATCAGATGTTGTATAAAAAATATATTACAATATCAGTTGTAAGAACATGGAAACTAACCCAACATCAGAACGCGTTTTACCTAAATGTACTCGTACATGCTGTAGTTTCGCTTCGATTGACATAGATGGGCGTTCTACATACTGACATAAAGTAGTTGATATGATGCCTAATGTATGGTGATATTATTTTCCGTTATGCAGGACGTGGATTTTCATTAGCAGAATGCTAAATGTTTTAATAACATTGAATGGCTTTTTAGGGTTCCGAACCCAAAGGGTAAAACGGAACCCTATTACTAAGACTTCGCTGTCCGTCCGTCCGTCCGTCCCTGTCACCAGGCTGTATCTCACTAACTATCACGGTTAGACAGTTGAAATTTTCACAGATGATGTATTTCTGTTGCCGCTATAACAACAAATACTAAAAAATATAACATAAATATTTAAGGGGGCTCCCATACAACAATCGTGATTTTTTTGTTCGTTTTTGCTCAATATTGAAAACGGCAACAGGTAGACGCTTGAAATATTCACAGAATATTTAGTTATATATTCACTTTAAGAATAAATAATTAAATTAAAATAAAACAAATATTTAAGGGGGGCTCCCATACAACAAACGTGATTTTTAATATTTATTTGTTTTAGGAAGACTTACAGATCTAATTAATTTATCCATATATAAGGAAACAATATAACTTGTTTTTTTATTTATACAACTAGATTGGCAAACAAGCATGCGGCCGGCATCAGATGGTAAGCGGTCACCGCAGCCTATTGACGCTCGCAACACCTCGGGGATATTACTCGCGCCCTGCCAATCTTGTGACCTAAGGATGTTTCATCACAGTACCCAGTAATTGTTCTGCCATGTCTCGCGCTTCAAACCGGAACACAGCTATATAAATATAGCTGCTTGGCGGTAGAAATAGGTGGGACAGAGGTACCCATGCAGACTACTTTTGTACAAAGTCTTCCTCCGGTATTAGGTAACTATTGATTCTATGTTAATTACAAAGCTCCACATACGAATACATATCCATATATAAATACAATCTACAATCTATGTCATTATGAATGCAGCCGCGAAAATCTGTGCCCTGATTTTTAATTAATATATGTAACTACCGACCAGACCTGGCTTCGCACGGGCCTATCTAGCCGTTTTTGGAGTCCACGGGGAACACTTTTTATATATAAGAAGAAGATAAGACTAAACCTTGACGGGCTGATAGATCAAAACAGCCTAAAAAGGTAATCCTACAAAAAATCCAATGCGGATACATAACACTTATGATTAAGAAATATATGAAATCAATTATTAATATAAACCAGGTGTATATTAGTGATATTATGAATTCTGATGATTATGAGTTTCGATCATTAGGAGTTGGACCATAGCTTATAAACATTTTTGATTATTATATTACTCTTAATTACTCGTAATTTAGGTGGACCACCGGCAAGAAAAAGTGCTCGTGGTCCACCCAGGTAAACTAAGCAGGTGGACCACGACGAAACCCTAAATCGCACGTTCTCTATGAACACAAAGAAAGGTTTGTATAATTACCAAAAATTGACAGAATCGGCATACAAGTAAATAATAAACAAAAAAGATGAAGGCTCTCTTTTCATACGCCAACTACCTAAATATGGTCTTAATTAGCTAAGGCTCAGTTTATAGAAACTTTGAAAGCTAAATTAACGTTGGCTAATTTAAAGCAAACCCCTAAAATAGAAAAGCCGATTAAACATGTTGAATAGCTAATGGGAGTCGAAACCGCAGGTGTAAATCCCTCATCACGGCCCTTCAACCCTCGCAGCGCAGCCAAGCTGGTAAGGGACACTATTGAAATAGATCGGCCTATTTGTATTTGGATCCTTTCGGTGTTTCATTTCCAAGTTTCTGACATCAAGTTAAATTGGCTGAACTCGGTAGACTACTCCCAAGCATTTTGATTTCGTTGATATTCATCGATGTCAATGATTTTTGTAAATAAATAAATAAAATCTTATCTATTTTACATAGTATTCCTGAAGATGACATTATTCAATGAATATAAATTAATAGTTTATAATTTCAAATGTGTGCAGATCACATTATATATTTAGAATTTCAAATTTTGAAATGGTATGAAAGTTCAATTATATATTTTCGATACCTATGTTTTCAAAACTTCGGCTTTTATTAAGTTTAGGTAATTCAAGTTGAAACGTATTTGGAAACGTAAACTTAATTTTTGACATTCTTAATTTTGTAACGATTTAAAGACAAACTTTCAACAATTTATTCACTACATTCCCAACATAGGCGAATCCCAAACTAAATAACCTCTTGACTGCGTATTAAAGTAGCTCTCGCTCGCTAAAACTTAGTCTTTTAACGCTATATAGATTCACTGCTTCGAGCCTACGTTTCAGTGAGATCATGATTTGCGCTGCGAATGTTCTTCTCGAATAAATGTTAAAATAGATATAAAACATGACATAAATTGTTCGGTAAAATGGCGTGGCAAAAACAGCGAGACCTCCAACTATGCAGTTAATAGGAAGTACCGTTATAATTAAATCGCTTCTTTATTAATATTTTTACCGCATTTCGAATAAGAACGTTTAATTCAAAATTAATATAATATCTTAATACATTACACAAATATGTTTTTTATATGATCATATAATTGTCAAACAAATTATATATTTGCGATATAAGTGGCTCACCATTATCTCAGAGCCACAGCTAACCTGCGCCTGGTGAACACCGCCGATTAGCACGAAAGATGTATGATTTATTATTTATATTACTACGTTTTATTATCGCTAATGTTATATATCTTAATGCAATAAGATTTAAACATGAGCGATATGTACCTTATGCTGATTTGTTACAAGTTTTATCGATATTCATAATCGTCACATAATAGTAGTGCAGTCAATATGGTATAAAAATAGGTAGATCTTTAAATTTTTTTGAATAATAAACGATCAGGCTGACAGTTTTTTTAAATTTTAAGTAAAAAATACCGTATTACATGCAATTTGATCTAACCTGCTTTGTGTGCTTCCGCCACCAAGTGGTGGATCAAATTGCATGTAAATTTGACTTTCGCAAAATAACGCCTGAATACAATACAATACTCTTTATTGCACCAAAAGAAAAGTACATAAGAAAAGAACAATAACAAAGTATCAGTACAACGGCGGTCTTATCGCGATGCGATCTCTTCCAGACAACCTTAGGGTAGAGGAGAAGTAAAGAAATAAGGCAGAGCATAACCTAAAGGAAATAAAGTAATTATATAAATAAATACACAAACGTACATAACTACATATGTTATATATACACACAATTTATCAAATTGATTAATACATTGAATAAAATATACACACACTAAATGAGACTGAGGTGAAATACAAGAAAATAATGCCAATTACGTAATGTTAAGGGAAAGATAATGAAGTTTGACAAGATGTTTGAAGGATTGAAGTGAATGAGCATTCCGGATATTGAAAGGCAAAGCATTCCACAGGCGCACTGCTTCAACCGAGAAAGAATTGGTGTAGAAATCAGTGGAGTGGTGTGGTGTTTTGAGACGGAGTAACAGTGCGTTACGCAGGGTACGATCATGCGAATTGCTATGAAAGATAAAACGTTTCTTTAAATAGGTTGGGGTAGTAAGATCAAAGAGGATAGAGTAAAGAAGCGAAAGGGTGTGCCAGTTGCGACGAAGTCTTATAGGGAGCCACTTGAGCTGAAAACGAAACTCAGAAACATGGTCATATTTGCGAAGTCCAAATATGAACCATATGCAAAAGTTTTGAAGGCGCTCAAGCTTATTTAATTGCTCTTCGGTGATATCAAGGTAACAGGTAGAAAATTTCGTAATCTTCTGAGAGCAAGACGCAGCAAACAATTTCCTATTAACTTCTGCAATCTGCGATGACCAAGATAGAGAGTTATCAATAATTATTCCCAGATTCTTTACTTTATCGCTGAACTTTATTGGTGTGCCGTCAAATATAACGAAAGGTGTATTATCCCAGTCAATTTTAGATACGCGACGAGTACTACCAATAATAATGGTTTGCGATTTTAAAAGGTTGACAAAAAGACCGTGAGACTTACTCCAGACAGATATACGAGAGAGATCATCATTAATAGAGGAAATAGCATTTGGAAGTTCGCATAAGGGAGCCTGCGTGTAAATCTGAAGATCGTCTGCATAAAGATGGTAGGAGGAGCGAAGTTCGGATGTGATGGAATTAATAAATGAAGCAAATAAAAGAGGAGACAACACGCCACCCTGAAGCACACCAGCATTTGAAGAGCACCAAGAAGAGAACGTATCCTCAATACGTACTCGCTGCTGACGACCATACAGGTAAGAACGAAACCACTCAATTGCAGAAGGAGATATATTGATCTAACGTAAACGTACCAAAAGAATGTCATAATCGACGGTACTAAACGCGTTACTGAAGTCTAGTAACGCCAAAACCGTAAGCTGAGCATTATCCATATCAGATCGAATATCCTCGATAATTTTCAAGAGAACGGTAGTCGTACTATGACCCGGGCGGAAACCTGATTGGAAGGGATTGAGAATCTTGTGTTTCTCAAGGAAACAACTTAACTGGTGCTGAACCAAGCGTAAGGTCCTCGACCTTGACAAGAAAGAAAGAATAGAAATAGGACGGTAATCTGAGCAAGACGAAGGATTGGGTTTTTTGGGTAAGAGGATTACGTGAGCATATTTCCACGCAGAAGGAAAGAATCTGGATGTTATGGAATTATTTAGGATCAATGTAATAAAAGGAAGGATGATATCAAGAATCGGTAGGATCATAAGACGACTAACGCTGTCATTCCCCACGGCATTTGACGCTACTGCACGCACGTTCTTCTCAACATCACTGTCCGAAAATTGAGTAAAGAAAAATGGTGGAAAATCTGAAGCTGGAAGTGATGAAAGATAATTAAGTATCGCTGTTTTAGTGCTGCTATCAAAAACAGCAGAAGAGGAAAAATGGATATTAAGATCATCTACATTGACGTTATTAGAATTATTGTGATGGTTTTTTCCAACTCCAATAGATTTTAAGAATTTCCAGACCTTTGCAGGGTCCCCTTTCTCGACAGACTTATGGATATGGCGACGTTGTGCTTCCCTACACATCTTGTTGCAGGTATTACGAGCGCAAATGTGACGTTCACGATATATGTCTGGATTAGCCTTGTACTTAGCTTTGGCAACGTTTTTTTTTTGGCAATAAAATCCTTAATTTCCACTGTCAACCAAGGTGCGGGTAGATGCTTAACTTTTACTGGCCGTATAGGAGCATGGTGGTCATACAGCTGTAGCAGTTTGTCAGTAAAGAAACTGACTTGTTCGTCGACCGGCAAATCCCTCAAAAGGTCAAAGCAGTCGATCTTATACGCGTCTTCGCGTAACTTACTGACATCCATTCCACTAAAATTACGTTCCAGGAGAGTTTTAGGTTTGGCTTTAGGAGTGCGCACTTTGTAAGAAAGGTAGAGGAGATCGTGAAAGGAAAAAGCCTCACCCGGACACTGGCCACGTTTCATGACGTGACTGGGAGATGATACAAGAATGAGGTCAAGGAAGCCCTCCCGGCTTGCAGCTTGGAAAGAAATGAGTTGCATCCAGAGGCAAGATAGTTAAGTTGCAAGTTGAAGCTGAATCTATTAACTAAATACCGTATTGAAACTATAGGGGTTAAAGCATGAAATTGGCGTTTTATAGTAATAGATACTTTGAATTGACATTAAACCTTCATGGTGTGAGATTTTCGAGTGAAACTTTTTTCACATGATACCTATGAGGGGTTTCTTTTAAAAAATGTGCAGCATTTGATTTTCGCATTTCAATTGTTTTTTTTTATTCAGCTTAGAGGGAAAGATGGATACTTCGTAACTCCGAGTAATTTTTGAATACGAGTTTCGACGCGTATCTAACGCGGCAGAAACCACTCGCATATCAATACTGCGTTTGGAGAGGAGACTGCTAATGAACGCACCGTGTGTTTTAGGTTTAAACGCTTGCGTAATGGAAACTTCGACTTGAAGAACGAACCACGTGGAAGACCGCCCACACAGTAGTTAGTCAAACTATCCAGATTCCAGGGTAGATTGACTTTTTGAATAAGATAAAAAAATAATAAAAATAGGTGCCTCATGATTTGACTGATCTGCAGAAAGAAATGCGTGTTGAAACTTGTGTTGCCTTGTTGAATCGGTACAGAAATGATGGATGATTGGACCGAGTTGTGACATATGACGAAAAATGGATTCTTTACGATAACCGTAAACGAAAAATGCAATGGCTGATCCCAGGTCAAACAGTGCCCTAAAGCAAAGCTTACCAATGAAAAGGTAATGGTAACTGTTTGGTGGTCGCTTAATGTCGTTATTCACTATAGCTTTCTCAGGTCAGGTCAAGCAATAACAGCAGAACTTCGAACAATGATGGCGAAACTGGCAGTGAAACAGCCCTGACTCGTTAATCTTTAATGTTTTCTTAAATAAATCTGTTTTCATTTTTCGAGTTTGTTGAGGTAAATTATTGTATCTAGTGGGTGCCATGCAGGGTACACTTTTACTTTTTAGTACTGTCCTAGCTCTGGGAACACAAACTAGTTCATTGTCTCTGATCTTATTTGTAGAATTACCCCAGAATATGAGGCTTTTTGCGGCTTAGTGGATTCACATTTGAGGTATGCTCAAATGTGAATCCACTAAGCCGCAAAAAGCCGATAGGAAGGCTTCAGTATTTAATGTAGGTGCAAGTTCATATAGAGCATATGCTAAAGAACTGAGTTTTTTTACATAGAACTTCAGTATGTATTTTCCAATTTAGTTTAATGTCTACATGTATACCGAGAAATTTCGTTGATTCAGTTTCACTGAGGGTTTCATTTTTGTAACGTAATATTATATTTGATGTCGGGTTTGCACGCTGTTTATAAGATATACATTTTATTTTCTTTAAATTCTTTTGTAGATTATTTTTATTTAACCAATTAATTACATCGCTTAGGGCTGTATTTATGTCATTCTTATAATTATTTTCATTTTTACATTGAATAGTTATTGTACTATCATCGGCAAATAGTGTAATCGATTCTTTTGTGGCTTGAGGTAAAGTTTAAATAAATTATAAATAATAATGGTCCCAGTACACTGCCGTGGGGAGCCATGAAACATATTTTTCTTTTGTTTGAGAGAAATTAATTAGAGTTATGAATTAGAATTAGAAATGAATTTAGAATTAGAGTTTCGTATTCTACTTCACTACCCCGACCCGTAGCGGGGAATATTTTTACTATGTAAAAACATCATGTCATTGGGTCTCCATGTTATTTTCTTCATGAGGCGAATGCCGTTGGTCTAATTCAATCCCATTAAAATACCTGTCTGCGCGTTCACTGTTAAGAAAACCCTGTTTGCTGTTCCTCAACTCCAGAACACGCCTCTTAATGTCGCCAACACCATTCGGTTTCTTGTTACCGAGATCTTCAACGAGCTCAATACCGAAGTCACTTATAGAAGAAGATCTAGTTGGCGTACAAAAACTTTGCTATAGTCATTTATTTAACATAGCGAAGCACTATTTCAGCATAGAACAAAGACTACATATATATACTATGTATATATATACTATATATATATATATAAAGTTAAACCATACTGTACATGGTTGTAGGTACCTTTGGGCGACATCACCTGGATCGTGGATGATACCAAGCGTAAACATACCCTTAAATTTATGGAGGGATTTTGCCTCACTTTGTCCTCTCATTGGCTTTTCACGAGCTCGGTGGCGGAATGGTTAGCAATGCTACTTTAACACCGACGCCTGTGAGTTCGATTCCTTTACAGGTTAAACATTCGTGTGCTTGTCTTGGTCTGGATATTTTCAGACGTCACGTCAAAAGCATCCGACTGGGGAAGTACCCTACACCTTACAGAAAACCGCAAATCGCTTCACATCAGGTGGGCATCGCCGGGTGACATGTAAGTATGCGGCTTGCTTGATACCCAACGTTGTATAAAAAAATTGTACAATGAGTTTTCCTAGTAGTTGTTCAATATCCCAACATGAGGTACTTCAAAAAAGTGGTAAATAGGATTGAAAACGCGTAAGTGATGCCTCTGATGTTGCAAGTATCCTAGAGCTACAGCAACTGCTGTTCATCAATCAGACCGTACACTAATTTGCCACTTTAGTGGCACAAAAAAATCATAACCAAAAATCGTTAACTTTTAATACAACGTCGGGAGGCATACAAGCATAATGTCCAAAGTAAGTAAAGCTGTTAATATAGCCAATGAACGCTTGCAATACATTAAGTATCACTCGCGCAACGCCACCTCTGCTGCTAACACAGCAACACCTTAATAGCTTACTGGTGACATCACTCACTCGCAGGAACAACTCTCCAGGGAGTTCTAATTTGACTGCGGTTCTCTGTGAGTAAACTCTCTTAACTTTAGAATTAACGCAACTTTTGATGAATAACCATTTTACTAATAGAGATTTCTTCGTTTCCGAATGTTGATGGCTCGATCCTCGGATTCTTAGGACTGAAAGCAATGATTATTATTTCATTCAAATACATCTAATAAATTTGAAGATGTTCCCGTGGGCGTCTTTGTTTTCACAATACACGCTCTGCGTAGGCAAGTACCGTCCATTGTAAGAGTTATAGGAATATTATGAAGTAACATTGTAGCCAGACCAAAAATTGCTTATATAAAATTTAACATAGTTAAAAAACAATTTCGAGAAAATAGGATTGCGTCAGGAGCAAGTGTTTCATATCACCCGTGGGAGTGATGCTCTCACTCTCTCTGTGTATTCATTCAAAATGATAATAATGGCTGGGACAGGAACGTGTGAACTTTGCCACCATTTGGTCCATATCAAGTATACTTAGTAAGAGAAGTAAATGTTACATACCAACAATAAATACATATACGGATATGTACTTTTGTATATTATAGATGGAATACTATGTATGTTAACGAACACCCAGGAATTTTAAATTTGAATTTCAGAATGATATTTTAATATGTTACAACAGATAAATGTGGAACAAGTGTTTTTATTTACTTTCCCATACAGTCAATTGTTGCACGAGGAGGAAAATGCATCAAGGTATAGATTAAATGATAAAATGCATACAATGACATTATATCATGACAAATTTCATATACTTGACATAAATATATTTAGTAATAAGCATTATAATTTGACAGAAGATAAATTTTATCTCAGCAATTTTTATAAAAGATTCGCTATTATATTGTTTTAAGAAACCGTTGGAGTTGTTTATGAATTGTAGCAATATTGATATTTTATGTCTAACTGAGCACTGGCTAAAACAGCATCAATTCATTTTCAGCTTCAATAACCACCAGGTTGCAAGCTCATTCATCAGAGATATACGAGTACATGGTGGCTCTTTAATATTATTAAATAAGTTGCTTAAATTTAAAGAAAGGTGTAACATTGTGAGCCTCTCTGTTGAGCGAGTTGTAGAGATTTCATGCATTGAATTGGAACGATTCGTTGTTATGTACAAACCTCCTAGCACGCCCTTTGAAACATTTTCAAATATCATGGAGGATGCCTTAAATAAATTATCTAATAGCCATAAAACTGTTATAATTTGTGGAGACTTTAATATAAATATCTTGGAGAAAAATACTGTTACCTACAACTTTATAAATTTATTTAAATCAAACAATTTGCAACATATTATTACAGAGCCAACAAGAGTAACTGCTACAAATGCTACATGTATTGATAACATATTTAGCACTGTAAAACCTTCGTATCAATCTATAATTAATAAAGTTCAGTCAGACCATTCAGGTCAGTTTGTTTCATTTCCAAATTCTTCAAAAATACAAAGAAAGCAAATAAATTACATACCATTTAGTAAAAGCCGCTTAGAAAGATTTAAGTCTAATATAGCAGAAAAAATTGTAAGTGTTGCCCTATCATGGTACTCCGGACCACTTGTAGAGTTCGTTATTTAGCTTAATCACTAGTGAATTTAATACAATATTTACACCAAAACAACTGTCTGTAAGTGACCGTATGATGCCTGAGTTTTTTGGCAGTATTTTTATCAGTGCTCACCTAGTCATAAACTGCACGGTAGGGAAAAAAATTGTGACGATTACAAACAAATGTAGCCATTTTTATGGAATAAAAAGATTTTGACTTTTACTTTGACAGAACTTTCATAATACCAAACAAATTCACTACCGACACTCATCGTATAATTTGTTTTGATTAGTATATAATCAACTTATGTAAAGTTGTATATTGAGGAATCATAACCATTAAATAGCTCTATTTAAGTTTTCTATATATGAAGTGCATCCTCAAATGCATATTGCAAACGAGTCGACACAACTCCGCATACGCCACGAGCTAAATGCACCAGAGTGAGATAAGCCTGCTCAAATACGGCCCGTGCGAACTTGTCGTGAATTTCTAACTATTTCCGTGTTATCTTTGCCTGCTGTACTACGCTCATGCAACTTACAATCGCGGCAAACTAGTTCACAGAGAAATATAACTTATGGCTCCATTACAGAAACGAAATATGTTTTCTATGAAATCATTTTGGTTTAGTTTTCGCAGAGTGTTAAGTATATTTTTCGTACAACGTTGGGAGGCATACAAGCGTGCCTATGAAATCCTGCAGCACCTCTGCTGCTTACATAGCTTCTGCTTAGGAACTTACTGGTAACCTCACTCAATTCGCAGGAACACAACAACCCTTCAGGGAGTTATTATTTGGGAACGATTTTCTGTGAGGTGGAGTTACTTCCCGAGACGGGCTGCTTCGATGCGCCCTGCCTCTCGTAAAAAGACTAAGATCAAAACAAACAGACATGTTCATGCACACAAATGTTTATCCTGAGTGGGAATCGAACCCACAAGCATTAGTGAAAAAGGTAGCGTTTCTAACCACAGCGCCTCCGAACTCGCCAAAATTACTGTCTTAATTGTGATGGAAGTCTCTATGGACGTCTTATCTTAACTATGTTAGTAAGTAATAAAACCTATTTCATCACAGGTCATGTTTTTATTTAGTGAAAATGGTTAATGAAAATGCGGGCACATATTATATGATATTCTCTGTAATATACCTACCATAAATAAATAACACCGACCCGCCCAGCCCAATAAAGAATTCCATAAATTCACAACGAGAGATGAAAGTAGGTATGTAGTTACTACACGTGAAAAGAAAATATCAGAAACGGAATTTATTATGTTTACTTTTCATAAGTACTTAAGAGTAGCCTAAACCAAACCTTCCTAGTGTCAAGCGTGGGCAACTATCGAGTGAGGGAGAACCTTCAGAATATTCAACCAGAAAATATTATTATTGAAACTGAGCGCAAACAGATGGCGCGTCGTGGCGCCCCGCAAAAAATGCGCGTACATTTTATTTGCCTTGACAATGACTTATCTCCAAATTTTTGTCCCCTTTTAGAGATCCTCGCTCACACACATTTCCCCTCTTAAAGTAAAAAAAATAATATTTCTGTTAGACATATAAACCAAACTCAACAATATTCAGTGAAAACCTTTGTAACATTGTAAACATGGAATGTGTCTATCATAAAAAAAATATTTTTTTCTGGTACTGCGTACTTATTACTTATTACTTATTAGCGTAGGTAATCATAATTTACTTCTCCATATAGAAGCTGACCATTTCCTTCTTTTTCTCGCGCTCGTTATTTCTTCTCATTTCCCAAAGTCATTATATGTAACCATGACGTTTTGAGGTCTCGTCTAGAGAAGATGTATACGAAGTGTTCAATAGCATCGTAATTATCTGACTAACAGATGGACAGACATCAGAATAAAAATCACAGTCTAAGCTCCAGGAGTTTAGGCTATAAGGTCTATGTGCTCTCCATATTTTAAGCCTTTAGTGTATGATGCATTTGAACTGTACATTGCAAATCTGCCTGGTCACGGTGATGTTTCATTGTAGATAATAAGAAGAGCTCTTACTATCTTCTACCATGGAGACCTGCAGCAGAAGTACGGCCTAAACTATTGAACGTATGCTTGAGACTTGAAATATAGACAGCATATTCCTTGTATACCCAGTGAAGTATTTTTGATAATGACCGGCATACCTATGCCGTACACATTTATGAGGAGTAGACAACATTCGCTGTTGGAGAAAATTGTCCAAAAATTCCACCAAATTTCTCTACTATATATACTAATGACGCCGCTTGCCGCTACTATGCAATTCTATAGTTCATGATATTAAGTTCAGTAAGAAAGGGGTTAAACTCAGTTAGTGCTTGAGCAGTAGAGAGTGTGTCAGTTATATTATGCGACCACGTTGGCATTTAACTAACAGGAGCGACGGACATTTATCCACATATCACCCTTTATAAATATGTATAAATGGAGAGTGATATCCACTAGCATTGAGGACGATGACAACTTAATGAATACGGGCGGGCGCCAAATGGATCGGGCCGGATACACTTCTGAACTAGGCGGACCCGGATGTACTGCTGTAGAGCTAACGATACTCGTACTTGGTTCAAAATTATACAAACAAATAAGAAATCACACAAACATGGTTACATACAGTGCAGTTCGAGAGAAGATTTCTTTCGAGAACTCTTAAGTTGTGGAATGAACTCCAAGCCGAGGTTTAACCCAAGGGACTAAAGAATGGGGTTCTTCAAGAAAGGCGTGAAGAGATTTTTGCTGGGTCGGCAACACGTAAGTGACACCCCTGGTATTGCAAATGTCCGTAAGCTGCGGTGACTATTTACCATCAGGCAGTCTGTACGCTTCTTTGCCACATTATTGGTATAAAAAGTAATATTGTGAAAAAAAATAAAAACATGTCTGTAAATGCCTTCGTAGACGTAACCTAGCCTATGATACCCGTGGCTATCCATTGTAATGTTACAACCTTATTTAATTATTTATATAGACTCTTTTCTTTGCATGCTCTGTTTAGTTTATGACAATTTGTCAAAAATATTATTTGTAATTCAAAATTTTAAAATATTACATTTTAGTGTCGGAAAACAGAAAACAAGTCAGTCTGGAGGAAGCTTTCGAGAAGGAGAGATTCAGTGCACCACGTCTGAGACCACCAGCCTCCTGCTGAGGGCTACGTGGTGAAACCTCGGGATATTACTACCCTTTTCCAAACTCGATAATTTCCGGACATCTAACTAATCTAAAAATTATAATACCTGCAGCCCCTGTTGTGGACTACGGCGGCTGACAAAGATACCGCTGCGGTGTTGGTCCGTAAGGCGGTCCCCACCATTACCAACAACTTCTACGTCTGGATCTGCGTGCTAGCTAGCACGCTAACCTGCCGTCTACAGTCGTCGACCACTATAGCCGGCGGCCACTAAGTACACCCACCAGTGATTCTATCAGTGATATACCGGTTAGACAAATTAAAGTGCGAGTTCTTAAAGACCTTATTTAGCCGAACTTAAAGTGAATCCTTTTTTATATTTATTATATTTTGTAAAATAGACCTATTAAATTAGTATCGCTTTTAATACTCCCTTTTCTTCATCTAGTAACATAACACCATTACGATTCAAGTTAAATCCACCTTAACTCTACAAAGGACTTACATATATGTACATGAACCATAAACAAATTGCACTCTTTTTTAAAGCACTGTAAAAGGTTTGTAGACCGCTCTAAGATTGGATCGCAGCGGTAACGGAGAGATGCGTGCGATGTTACCTTGCGTGTATGCATGCAACAAATAGCCCCATTAATTGCTATTTTATAGTAGTTTTACTGTAGTGGTTACGAGGGCCGTATACCTGTTTGCCTTTTGATGGATACGAAAAACTAAAGCCATAAGCGTCCAATATTTTGGAACACTTGCAGTAAGTTAGTTGCACGTTTTGGAGAGTGAAGAAGGGTATTCATGCGCCGTCAACTGATTTATTGATTTGTGTTTGCCGTGCATCACTAACCTTCGATTATGAACACTAGTTAGCGGAACCATTGGTAAAGGAATCAATAGGTTAAGTTTAAATATTAATGACTGAACCTTAATCGTAAGCCCGACTCCCTCCTTGACTTTATAAATTAGAAAATAAACAAAACCTTTGAAACATTTTGAAATAATACCCATTGCATTACGATGTGAAACTGTGTAACACACGGCAACGTCGATTCATTTGACTGTTAAAGGTGTCTTGACAGATGGCTGTTAAAATTACGACTGAAAAGAATTATAAGTCGTCGCATGGCTTAGAAAATTTCTGTGATAATAAAAATATAAGTAAAAAAGTTTTTTAAGGTAAACAGTTTTATTACAAAGAAACATAATAATGATACAGACAATGCATTAAAAGCTAAAATATAATGAGGTAGGTAACTGGTACCAGTCATCACTCCACTCTCCTCATCAATTTAGGGCATTGATCTGAATAAAAACGTGAGGTGTAGCGTAACCTGAGTAAACATGTAAATAATCGTTGTGTGATGTTGTACGATGATAGTGACAAATTTACTTTTACTCGCATTTTGCATAAATTGTCTATTGAGAAGATGGATCGATTTGATTTTAGTTTCTTCATAGCCCATGATTTAGAGAGTATTGGCTGGTACTTGCTACCTACCTAATTATTTTTAGCCTAATTGTTTCATTCAATTCAATAAAATCATTAACTTTTAAACATTTTTTACCCGTTCATTTGTTTTCAAGTTTTTAGCTTTTTATTTATGAGTAGTTACTTAATACTTCTCATTCTACTTAGTACCTCATTATACCTAGAGTTCAGTTTTAATGTATTGACTGTATAAACTCTATGATACGCCATTTTGTTTTGGACGCAATCTTGAATTTGAAATTTGTTCATTGTTTAATGTATTCTACTATTCATTTGATATCCATATTTAGGGGGTTAAAAATATATTGTGAAGTGGAATCTGTACAAGTGTTACTTAACAAGAAGTCTTCAAAATTCCACCAAGCGCCAACTATCAACAGTATCAACATAATTAAAAATAAATATAAAATCCGCCATTTTGTGGCGGTGGTGATCTTGGATTTACAATGATACTGAATACAGATTGTCGTCTGAAGTAAAGGTGTGTACCAAATTTCAGATTAATCGACCAGAAGTAAGGGGGTGAAATTTCAATTACTAGATTTGACCCACCCAAGACACAAAGTAAGCCAAATATTAAGGGTTAAAAACTCGTTTTTTTCTAAGGATGTAACAAATTATTTTAATCAAAATGTTTACCCTCATTATCTATACATTGCTGCCATCTAATCGGAAGTTTCTCGTGCAGTGTGAGTTCTTGCGTTATCATTGAGCAATAATGGTCAAGTCCGATTTACGAGTCGGGGCTGTTTCACTGCTGTTTCATAGTTGAACTTCACTTGACTAGTCATCTCTTTCAGGTTTTTAAATGCCTTATTTGTCATATTACTCTCTCTCACTTTGCCAAGAGGAGAAGTCAATTCCAAAACTTCTCACTCCTACATTTCTTACATCATCATTGCAAACGTGGTCAACAAGCGTTACGCCACTTATTTTGCGTAATGCTCGCATCTTGACCGCGTTTATTCTACTTTCATGCTCTCCCTGCTATATCCAGTTCTTGCTGTGATATGTTGGGATCTGCACGTTTTGTATAGCGAGCCGAAAAGTTTTCTAACTCTCCATTCGCACTGTTCCTTGTGCTGACTGGTGTCTCGATACCCGCGGTGCATTTACCATCTTGAAATAACTTGATTTACCTCACATTGCCTTTCTCCATATAATCGTGTTTATTATTTTAAACAGCCACCCAATACCGTTAGTAGATGCTGATGAATTGAATCATCAGCATCTACTAACGGTAGTGGGTGGCTGACGCTAGTTCACATTTGTACTACGAGTAACTAAAGGCGGAAAGACACTAAGTAAGTTAGATTGATTTGCCTGTAACTTCGACTTCAAGCTTTAAAAATCACAGAGTTAACTACCCCTAATTTAGTCCCCTATGGGACACATTTACAATAATGTCCTCAGTTAACGTAGTAGGTAGCTATTAATTGATCTGTCTTTTACTGGTCCCTTATGTCGTATAACACATGCTCCAGATCTAGCGGTTTCGGCAGAGCGTTAATCAGTTAACCAGCTAACTTCTGTTTTTAATATACAGATAGCGCCGTATCTGAATATTTCTCAGTACGTTTTAAGTTACTTCGCACCTACAGCACTGAAATACCAAACAAGTATGCATTCCACTTAATAATATGCAGTTACAACTAGTATCAAAACATTTTTGCCTGAAATGAAATGAAAATGAATGTATTGTACCTATCGCATTTTATTTGATAATATTTCAAAAATATTATGTACCGTCGGACGGGTGGTCCAACCACTGCCGAATTTCACAGGAACACCCGCTGGGCTAATCTTAATATTCCCTAACAATTTCATTAAAACGGTCCAGCTGTTTTTGGTGTCCATATGGAACATACATGCACACATCGAATAAGATTATTATTGTACTTTGTATAAGTACAATGGCGGACTTATTCCATCTCTTTCAAGCAACCACCTAATACCTGAAAGTCCTTTCAGGTATTAGGTGCTTCAGGCATAGCATAGCTTGGTAAGAAGTTCGTGTACAATTATGTAGTAAAATTTATTGTTCAAGGTTTTCAAGGTGTTTTTTTAGTTCTAACATTTTTATTTCCTAAATAGTTTAATAAAAATAATAATAATTTATGATACCCAGTACACGTTGGTGCGTGTTTCTGAATTTTATTGTTAACATTAAAGCAATTAAATTTTAAAACAGAAAATAAAGACTTAAATATCTTTGAATAGTGTTCGTCACGTCATTAAGGGTAGCCTGATACTCGTAATTATAATGACGAGCTCGGTCGTGGAATTGCTAGCGATGGCTACCAATACCAAAACCATAATACTCGTACTAAGGCTCGTGTGTTCGATTCCCACACAAGGCAAATATTTATGTGCATGAACATATTTGTTTATCTTGATCTGGGTGTTTTTGATATAGTATGTAGTAACTACGTAGTACCCACAGCACAAGCTTTGCTTTGCTTTGGGATTAGATGGCCTGTATTGTCTGATCTATAACTATAACTTCACGCCAAATCCCTTGTGGGGTAGGCAGAGAACCGAGCACCACATGACTCGATCCTTACACACCTCATTCGATTCTATAACATTCATTGCTCTTCTTATGCACGCTCGCCAGTTTCTTAGGCTCCTGACATCTCCTTCTAATTAAACATGATCAATTTGCATGGTCATCATTATGGTCGGTATGTCTTATTCTTCATCGGCTCCTACATCCTTCTACTTTCGCGTTGTATATCTATTTCGTAATTCTTTCTTCCTGCATTCTCTCAATTCTACATGTCCGAATCAACGGAGCATGCCTCTTCTTGTTTTAACGCGGACACTAGCTGACACTCTTTCAATTTGTCTAATAATATTTATTTATTATATAATCTTGGTATTATGCAATATAATATGACTGTACACGTTAATTCACATGAATTTTACCAGACATTTATTTATTATAGTTGTTGAAAATGTACGTAGGATGAACGTAACATTATCAAAGCTGTTGTTTGCCACTCACATCTAAAAGTCAATATTTTATGTATCCTTTTTAACTCTGTGTTGCCACGTTACAGCTTTGAGAATTCAGTATCGTAAATTTCTAGAGAATTTTATATATTGATTTTCTGATAGTTTTATTGATCCTTCAACAATTACTCTCGATTATACACGGCAGAAGATGATTAACAACATATTCCAGTAGTTGACTAGTAGTTTGCAATATGATTCATAGTTTTAATAAAGTTGACCAGCCATAGTTAGGCATCATGTAAATATAACTTAGTCATAGTAAAATCAAATAAGTAGGCCGACTCGAGCCCCGAGCGAACGATAATAGCCTAAACACGTAGGGATGTCGCTTATGGCTTATACAATCGTCAAAAATGCATAGTCTATCTATATACAAAACAATTTTACCCTGTAGGGGAATCATCAGGGATCTATAATACAAAGTTGTTTTTAATTATACTTTGTACATAGACCAGAAGCTCACTACATTTTTTTTTATAATATATGGCAATAATGTTGCTACTTTATGCCAGTGTCAAAGTCTTCAGTTTAGAACCATTTGAAAATCTTAATTCTATGTTCCAGCTTCAGGAACTGTGCTGAAAAAATACTTGGAAAGGGTACCTAGACCTAATCAACGCAGTTTAAACACCACCCGTAAAACGATAGTGATTTTTACAAGGTGTTATTGATGAACTTATTCACGTCTTCCAAAAAGTGCATAAACGTTTTTTCATTACTGTATAATTTCACTAGCACATGTCACAAAATACTATCGAAACTGTCACACAAAACTATTTTTATACTGAATTGCAAAAATTTCTAAGAAAACAACAATGTCACTCGTCAAAAGCGCGGGAAAATCTACAATTTTAATTACCTACGTCATGTTACCTGTTTAGTGATTTGAAAAATTACGGTCGAAATAGGATTAATTCAAACGTGACTTTACTGAATCATGTATTTATTCAAATAAAATTAAAGATTATGAAATTGTATTGAAGTTATACTTCTTTAGGCGCATTATGAAAAAATGATGAGTGAAATTTTAAGATACTGTAACACAAAAGTAACAGGTTGAAGCTGCCCGCTAAACCGCTCATTAAGTCTCGAAAAATATGCTCCAAACTGCAGCCAAATAACAATTGGACACAACAACCGTCCAGGGAATTGTTATTTGGCTGCAGATTTCTGTGAGGTGGTAACGTCACTTACTCGCATGAACAAACAAGCATACGATCCACCCAATTTAAAGCGGTCACTGTAGCTGTTTACGCTTGCAATACATTAAGTATGCCTCGCGTATTGCCACCTCTGATGCAACTCGGCATGCTAACACGGCAACTCCCTAGGAGCTTACTCGTGACGTCACTCGCATGAACACAACATCCCTCCAGGGATTTGTTATTTAATGATGCCAGAGAAGTATAACTTCTCACGCGCGTACATAAGTACACGCACCCTTTTTTTTTTTTGAAGTGAAAACTTCTGTTGTGCGTTTTTTGGGATGAGTTAAAAATGTTAAACTCGCGTTAAGGACACGTGACCCTGATCGAAAAATCGTAAGATTTTGGTGAGAATTAGAACTTAAGATCACTGCAGCGCTAAAACATTTGTTACCTCTAATTAAACAATTAAAACATGAAACGCTAGATCGTTCATTGGGCATTATTTTCTCGCGACCAAAACGTTGTAAGCGCCATGAAATTCTTGGCGCTTTCGCGTTTCGTTCAACGTAGTTTATCAACATCGCTGTTTGGTTTAAGCGGCGCAGGGCGCTTGCGCGAGTGTGCGTGTGTATTTGTTAGACATCGGTAACTCAGCAAAAATCTTCTGCTTCAATACAGATAAATAAAGCAATTAGTGCGAAATTATTCCCTAACCATTCCAAAATATAAAAAAATGCACAACGTTAATGTTCAAGATTTCACTTCTGCCGGCACTCCCGGAGTGTAACCCGTTTTTTTTTACACTAATCTATTTCTTACTTTTTCGTTTACTACACTTATCAAAATTATAATCTTTATATTCGGAAATTTAGTAGCTTAAAATGATAGGCATTAAAAGTACTTTATTCTGTAGGAAATTTGTGATTTTTAACAAAATTACACATTTGATACACAAAAAATGTTCTTTTTCCTTTTTAGCCATCTTTACGAATTTGTAGTTAAAGTAGGTAGGTAGGTACGCGTACAAATTATTACGAGCGGGAGCGCAGCGGAGGTGCGTGCGTGGGCGCGGGCGGTATTACGCACGGCGTAGCCACGACTGGCGCACCCATAGATAACAGAAACAACGAGAGATGTGACGAGGGGGCGTGGTTGGTGTCGCCGCAATATGCTCAAAACGAGAACATTGCCAAGAACAGTTAGTTAGTTGCAATCAAGTTCGATTGAGATACGTTGATCCTTGTTTTAGCAAAATGCCAAGTTGTGCTGTTGCAATTTGCAAAAATAGAAGTGCAGTGGTTAACTTTAAATCAAATGGAATCACTTATCACCTGTAAGTGCAAATAATATTACGTTTTCTAAATATAAATACAAAATTAATTTAAAAAATTCTCCAACGCCCGATTTCTACCCGAATCTTACCACGATGCAAATTTTAAATAATCATCATCTCATTCTTAAATCATACATTGCTTTTCTACCATTACGCAGTCGCCACCGCTCGTTTCCCAACACGCAATGTAAAACGAGTGATATTATTCGTTCACTGTGTGTGCAGTTTCGAGATACGGCCGCTTGTTTCTGCCGTCGGTTAGTTAGGGGTGCGCTTTGACTTCACTTATCGATACGAAGTGTCAATAGACTGCTAGTATTAGATAAAAATTATAAGTCTTTATTGTAGTTATTATTTCATCTATATTTTCATCGTCACCCCCGCTGCCAATCCAGCAACTCAACTTCTTGTGACCTCACTAACTCGCATGAAATCAATCATCCTCCAGGGAATTGTTATATAGTATAGTGGGGTTGGCTTTCGCTCTAAGTTGACATTGATCCACTTACACCCCATAAATATTTTATTACAAACATTACACTTCTTGATAGATCACAGATCGATATAACGTTGTCAATATCGACAAAGTGTTTGTAGTAGTGCGTGCTTACTTGGGTATTGTATAAGTAAACGTCCAATGACAGCGTCTTAACAAAAGTGTGTCGTTGTACTTGTGTGCGTAGAATGACATCTTTTATTTATTTAAGTGTGTGAGTGTTTTATGGTAGTGTGAAACTAGGCGACAACCGCCCCGGTGTAAACTCACGTAGTATGTCACATCTCCCGTTGTTTCTGTTATCTATGGGCGCACCTTAAGCAGCGATTAATTTTGTCAGTGTGTGCGTGGGACGACGTATACGTACGGGCGCGCATACATCCAAACCGTGATCGGTGCGTATGTATGAAGATATCGTACTTATTTGATTTTATTATGACTTAGTTTAGGTACGTTTAAGTTACGTAACATTTACGTTTAATTATTTCCATCAAATATTGTGTATTTTTAGCCACGAAATGCCACGCAAGAAAATGTTTTTCAAATGTAACCCAGAAGATGTGTACTTAGCACATGAAAAAAATTCAATCCAATAAAAGTTGACTCTAAAATAAACAATGGACCTTTTTGTGGACATAAAGGATATCAGCGGTACCCCATTACTATGGCTCCGCTGTCCGTCCGTCCATTCGTCTGGAAGCTGTATCTTTGGAACCGAGATAGGTGGTTTCACAGAGTGAGTAAGTAATCACAAATGACATAATAAAACAAAATTTAAATTTAAAGAGATTCGCATACAAAATTTTTCGACGTTTTATTACTAACCTACGTAAAAAATGTATGCGGTGTTGAATATTGTACAGTAACACCAAACTTTTCGTGTGCGAGTTTTGGGATTAAACTTTGGGGTTAATTAATATTACAGAGAGTGTAACATACTTACGTTACAATGATATTCAGTCATCAATTTACATTTTGGTACTGTTCAAAAATAACATATACTCGTAACTATAGACTTATAAATTATAAATCTTCAACAATTGTTCTATAGCTATGACAATTATTGAAAAATCAAAATAATTTCTTGGCTGGTTTGGGCCCGTTACGTCCACTGCACTCTCATTAACTTCTGCTAAAAGGATAATCCCTTTCCTTTTTTTTTCTCTCTAATATTCTTTTTTGTTCAAGATGGAAACACCCTAACGTAAATTCGTACCTTTGCCTGAATACTAAGGACATGTGTTATGGAGCTATATCAAATAAACTTTGCTGTTCCATGCTTTGTGGATGAGTAAGTAACATCATGTCGATCAGTGCAGAGTTGATTCCAGAGTTATCGTGTTATTAACCTTCTTCCTTATAGTAGTTACGGAAAAATCCCTAGGTTTAGGTAGCGGACCCCGCCGTACCTTAAGGATTAGGAAACGATATAACACGAAGAAGAAGAATAATAAGTGTAATTTGAGGTGTAACAAGCTCGTCAAGCTATTAACATCCACATAGGCTTATATATAGGTTCTTCATCAGATCCTCGTCAGGTGCAATGCAAGAGCCCAGATTTAATTTAAGACAGTGCGTCCAGCTTGCCGAAGACCGCAGTTAATAATAATTTCCTGGAAATTTATTGTATTCCTGCGACAGAGCGAGGAGGAAGCCCTTGAGAAGATGCTCCAGTAGCAGCGGGATATTTGTACGCGAAATATAGTACAGTACTTGCAGTACCTCCTGTAATGCAAGCCTATTGTCTACTATAAATACTTTACATCATTGGAATGTATGATTGTTTGGCGACCATAATGCCGTAACTAAGGTATTAACAATAATTATTTGCTTCTGCATATGAGGAAGATTGGATAAATATATATTTATCACACAGGCTAACGCCAGCTGATGGCATCTGTAATATTATTCGCAGTCTAAATTTTTCTACCATGTTAGCAGTCAAACAAGCATACCCACCTGATGTGAAGTAAGTACCGTGACATATTAAGCTAACATGTTGTTTTGTTTAAGTATGTTCTAAGACCCTTCAAATGGTCTAAGAGTTTATTACAACAACTGCCACAGTTTTTTTTAATGCAACGTTGGGAGGCATACAAGCATGCGGCCCACCTGATGTAAATCGTTACCGCAACCTACGTACGCTTGCAATACATCAAGTATCACTCGTGCGATGCCACCTATACTGCTGACACAGCATAACTTCAGAAGGTTACTGATGACCTCACTCACTCGCAGGAACGCAACAACCCTCCAGGGAATCGTTATTTAGGTGCGTTTTTCTGTGAGGTAGAGGTCTTTCCACAGACGGGCTGCTTTAATTTGCCCTACCTCTCTTAAAAACACCCGGACCAATACAAACAGATGCACACAAATTAATGTTTGTATAGGACGAGCGTTAGTGTCCAAGTTGCGTTACCAACCACTGCGCCACCGAGCTAGATTTGCGCCACAACGTACAAAATCGCTCCGAAGGTAGTTTAAACAGGGAAGATTTACATATTTGAAGCTCAAATGAATTGATTCGCTAATTTGGAAGATATTACCCTAGAAAGCCATCCTACCATACATTTTGATAAGGGGTTTTCAATTAATTTATTTGGCAAATGTTTGTTCAATTTGAAGCAAACTCTCTACAAAGTTTGTTGTAATTTACCTAGTATTCGTATCGCCGTAATTGGTTTCAAAATATTTGTTAAGTGTCAATCATGAATGATGGATGAATGTCGGCCATCAATGAATGCAAACGAGTGCTCGGTGATAAGGTGCATGAGACCGCAGTCGAGCCCGCGGCATTCGCCCGCCCTACACCCGCCCCAGTCGGCCGCGGCCGACTCTAGTTTTTGTGAAAGCAGATTTATGACTTCCTTTACGTGAGCTACGAATCTTTTTCACTAAAACGCCTTTTACTATTGTTAAGTGCTTTCTGAGGAATTTATTGAACAAGTATCACGTAAGGAACTAAACCATATGACTGCATACAGAGCGATCGAATGACTTCATAGATATATGAAGAGAAGTTAAAACAGCGCGCGGAGTGATATGCATGAGGCAGGTTCTTTGTGACGCAAGGCTTTATAGATTACTACAATCACAATGGATTGCGCGGGTAGTATGCTTGTTTGTCATCTGACGTGATATGAAAATATAGACAAGTGTCGGATGACATGCCCATCAACGGTTGCGTATGCCTGTAAGATACGACTTTAGTTAGATGTGTTGTGCACACAAACCAATAAACCACTTGATTGTGCATGACAAAACGTTGTATTTTAGCGGCTAAATATTTTTTTTATACCACTAAGGTGGCAATCATGCATACGGCCTGCCCGATGTTAAACAGTCACCGTAGCCTATGGATATTTGCAACACCAGGGGTGTCACTCATGCGTTGCCGACCCTCTAAAAACCTCTTCACGCATTTCTTGGAGAACTCCATGCTGTAGTCCCTTAGAAAAACCTCGGCAGGGAGCTCATTCCACAGCTTACGAGTTCTCGGAAGAAAACTTTTCTGGAACCGCACAGTACGAGACCATTGCGGTTTCAGCGTATGTGGGTGAACTCCCAGCGGTCGGCGAGCGGTGCGGTTGTAAAAAGTAGCTACTATATTTTAACGATTCGAGCCTATTGGCCAATGGGAGAATATTATAACCAATAATAATACATTTCGCTGATCCGCAAACTAGCCAATAATTGCTACGTGTTCTACTTTACCCCCGACACGACCTGACCGAATACGTAATATCGGTTTCATCGGTTCTCCATAGGTTATTGGCTTCAAGGTTGTACATCACCAAAAGTTCTTAAATAGTTACTACGCTGGCAGCGGGAGCGGCAATATGGCGAGCGCAGTCCACGCGCTGCTTAACTTCAGATACGCAGTATATTTCTTTGTAGCTCAAGTGGTAAAGGAATAATAAAACCTCTTTCTGACACATTGTTTAGGTGCTCACATTAAAAACTGTTTTGTGATAAATGACAGGCATCTGCGCTGCGTGATCATCATCTTTCCTAGCACGTGATTCACTCTTAAAAAAACACCAATGTAAAACTAGAACGTTAATAGGTCTTAAACTCAAAACTTCGTATACCCGTAGTTAGTACCCAATTTTTACGTCTGACGTGCCTCTCACTAATGTACAAAGTTCTAGAATAATGCTTTACTCGATGGCGATTGATGCTTCAGAAACGCCGTTTTTATTCGAAAACGGTATTACTCACCCCACGCATGGTGCGACTGTGTTCCATTATTACTTAAAGCGCTTTAGATTTCAAGGGCTATAGTATTCATATTGTAAGCAATTTTTTACCTTTAACCTTTAATGTAGATTTTGGAACGTAGACTTCTTTTTCTATCAATTAATATTAATTTCCAATTACTTGTACTTTTTTTGATAAATGGACTAGCAAAATTTAACTTTTGAATATGATGGGCGCCAAACTAGCATGAAGTATTCATTCTTTCAATGATCAATCGATCACAAGTATTGTTCTTAGTCTAAGGTATATGCCATTGACTTGACCTGACTAAAACATACACAAATACTCAAAAGAAATCTCTTGCATAAATAAGTACGTACTGTATACCTACATATCGACAAGAATCAGACAAATACCCAGCGTAACAGTAGGAAACGACATAAATATTTCACCACGTCTATTTCGAAACTTTTGTATTTCAAATCGGTAAGATGTAATAACATAAATATTTGCGCCTTCAATAGCGTAGGATTGTTCAAATATACAATTCATTCAACAAAAATACATTCCGTGCAAATGTGATTCAGATAAATAATTTTGCTTATGTAGAAATATGATTGACAAATTCGTCAGTAAATTTAATTATATAAAGTACTACATGTACTTAGAATACTACACAACCAGAGGGAGACTTTGTACAAAAGTCATCTGCGTGGGTACCTCTGTCTCACCTATTTCTACCGCTACGCAGTTATATTTACATAGCTGTGTTCCGGTTTGAAGGATGAAATATGGCAGAGAAATCACTAGGTACTGTAACGAAACAGCCTTAGACACAAGATTGGCAGCGTGCGAGTAACATGCCCGTGGTGTTGCGAGTGCCAATAGGCTGCGGTGACCGCTTACCATCTAATGCGGGCCAATGCTAGTTTACCAATCTACGTAGTTGTAAAAAAAAAACACAAACAATTAACACGAGTTTTCAACCATGGAGTCTCACATACATAGTTGTTTTGCAAATGTACGGTAGTCGAGCAGGCCTTCAGTATCGGCTGGAGTCCATGTGAGGAGGGGCTCGCTAAAAGCGCTCTACCACATTAGAAAGATAAGCAGTAGGAAAACTCTAAAGAAACATTCGAAATCGAGGCATTTGCACATATAACTACATCTGACGAAAAAAGCAAAGTCCGCAGTCAAGTAAAATTCTAATATCATTGAGACTTGCAGATTGATAACTTAATTTTATTTATCATTTTATTTTTAGCGACTTTGCCTTTGCTGGTAAAACTGTAGTAAACTAAAAATGCACAACCTATAAGTCTTATACGTAAACATATTGGCGGAGTGGAGTTTGGAGTGCACCATATACAATTTATAATCATATATTTATTTGTGAATACAGGTAATGTTACAGAACTGATGGATTGATAAACATATTTGTGCAACTATATTCTACCTTACGACATGCAAATTTTTACAAATAAAAGTACATATTAAAATGTGTTATAAAAACAGAATTAAATGTCAGTATTAAGAAATATGTCGATGTCATGGTCCATAATACGCATTATGTCATATAATTTACAAGTCACAATTATCTTCTAAGTAATCTTTTATGCTATAGTATGTCTTTTTTATTAGCAGCTTGTATAGTCTTTGCTTAAAGATATTTTGATTAGCACTATCTCTAATACATTTAGGCAATTTATTATATATTAAAGGCGCCATACCAATGATGCTTTTGCGTAAAAGTGTCGTCTTGCCTGCCAAGTTACAGAGTTTATGTCCATTACGGCAACTTTTTATATTCTTAAACAACTCAAGATTTTTTTTTACAAATACTGCCTCATAGATATACAGACACGGTAGTGTCAGTATCTCTTGAGATTCAAAATATGGCTTACAGCTTTCCATTGGAGATATTTTACCCTCTATAATACGCACGCATTTTTTCTGAGCCCAAATATTGATTCTCGATCTACTGAATTTCCCCAGAAAATTATTCCATACCGCAATGTAGATGCCACGTTGGCATGGTAGGCGGTTAACAACGTTGACGTATTAACTACCTTTGATAACATATAGGTACAGCGCGTATCAAAACTGGTTTAATTTATTACATATACTTTGAGCCCTGGTCTTTCCAGTTTAGATGTCGATCAATTAGTAAACCTAAAAATTTCGTTGTCTCTGTGTGTCATGTCCCAAATAATTTATGTCAAGATTATTTAATACAGAAATTTTATAGTTAATTGTAAATGTCATTATTTTAGTTTTATCAAAATTAATTTTGAGATGATTAGCCTCTAACCAACTTATTATGTCATGAAGGGATTTTTCAATCTCATTATGGTGAAATATATGGTCATTATTAGGATAAATTACTGTGCTGTCGTCATATAGAACCATTGGGTATTTTACAGCACTTGATAGATCGTTGATATATACTAGGAATAATAAAGGGCCCAAAACGTTTCCCTGTGGTACGCCAAACTGCACCTCTCTGTAATCGGACAGATGCTTGATTTCTGTTTTCGCTTTTTCGCAGATTCTTGTAACCATTGTAGGTTGTTTTCTGTTACTTAGATAAGACACTATGAGGTAATTATGACGAAGTTAACGATGCTCTCTCTAAAGTTATGCATTGGTTTAATGTTAATAATCTGCTTTTAAATGATAAAAAGACTAAAGTAATTAAGTTCTCAACACCTAATGTAAGACAGGTGACTACCAATGTCAATGTTAATGGAACTAATTTAGCCCCTGTGGAGACAACTGTGTTCTTGGGTATAACAATTGACTCCAGACTACAATGGGGCCCACAAATTGAAAAATTATCAGGAAAACTAAGTTCTGCAGCCTATGCAGTGAAAACTATTAGACGGCTCACTGATGTTGATACGGCTAGAATAGTTTATTTCAGCTACTTTCATAGTATTATGTTATACGGAATTCTTCTTTGGGTAACTCCGCGGACATTAACACCATCTTTTTATTGCAAAAGAGAGCCATAAGAGCTATCTACAAACTTGGTCCCCGTGAGAGCCTTAGAGAAAAATTCAAAGAAATAAATATTCTAACAGTCGCATCGCAATATATCTATGAAAATCTTTTGTATGTCCATAAAAACATAGACTCATTTTGTAAAAAGAGTGATACTCATAATATAAATACTAGATATAAGCATAATCTTGTGTTACATGCAAGCCGTCTCCACAAAATAAGTAATTCTTTTATGGGGCAATGTATACGGTTCTATAACAAACTTCCCAGCAATATAAGAGAATTGTCAATAAACAAATTTAAAACTACTATTAAAGCCAAATTGTGTAGCAGGGCATATTATAAAGTATCTGACTATATTAATGATAAAAATGCCTGGGATTGAGTCGATCCAATTGTAATGTAATTAATAAATTATGTAAATTTGTTTGGATACCAAAAGAGGGATGCCTGAGTTTTTTGGCAGTATTTTTATCAGTGCTCACCTAGTCATGAACTGCACGGTAGGGAAAAAAATTGTGACGATTCCAAACAAATGTAGCCATTTTTACGGAATAAAAAGATTTTGACTTTGACTTTGACTAAGGGCAATTCCTCTAACCCCGTATGTATATAATTTGTGTTTGAGAATACCATGATCTACATAGTCAGGCCTTAGTTAAATCTAGAAATAAAGCGCAAGGTTGACCCTTCGTATTCAAACATGTTATTACTGTACTCAAAAAACTATAAATGGCCTGGTTTATGGTTCTACTTCTCCTAAATCCTACCTGTTTATTAGATAGAATTTCATTTCTCTCAAGATAGTCATAAAGCCGTACATATATAACTCTTTCAAAGATTTTCGAGAACACAGGAACAAGAGCTATCGGTCTGTAGCAGGGCATGTCTTCCGGTCATTTTTTTTAAACAGTGGTTTGACTATTGTTAATTTTAAAGTATTTGGGAAAAATCCATGCAACATACAAAGGTTGAGAATATGGCATATTACCAGGCATATCACATCAGCGACATACTTTATGACTTTAGTGTATATCTCATCATATCCGGTACTAGTAGTATTTTTGAGTCTTTTGATAATATTATATACTTCGCCAGATGTTGTTGGTGCCATAAATATCGAATTGTAGGTATTTATTATAATTAATATTAATATTTTTTCCGTGATTAGGTTTACACTCAATTGCACTCACATGAATTTTCTCGTATTAATACATTTCTCGATGAAAGTTGGCGAAATTTTTTATGTGGGAAAAATATGCGTTTAGTACAGACAATTGTTTACCTTTCTGAAGGATAAATAGGGTTCTATTATGTTTTTCGATCAATAAAAAAATCTATTATCAAAATCGTTTAGGAATCGCGTCTAAGCAGATATGCGTTAAGACAAACCAACGCAGGCGCATTATGAATTCAAAAGCAAATTAGGCCGTCAATAAATTGAATATTAATTGATAAAACAAGATCTGTTCTAAAAAACTATACCTACACATATATCAAGAAATTATCTACAATCCTAATACCTTAAAATCTAAAGCTCGCGTGATAACAGAACAGATGCGGAATGCGCACAAATACACTTAGCCTACATATCAGAGATCAATGCTACCAATTTGTTGTCCTTCGAAACGATTGGTCGCATTCTGTATAGTTCCCACTGTTCGGGATCTTAAAAATGAATCTACGATGTAACGCGACCGTTGGTAATCAGAAAAGGCGCTGGTTGACCTACTGCTCATATCTGTGTACTGGGGCACTACAATGCACCGAGGCTCGTGTCGCCCCACTTCCCTGCCATTCACTACGAAATACTTCACGGCTTAGATTGTACCGTGAAAAAGTTAACGTAAGACTACACTGAAAAGACTTGCGACAGATATTGCAGTTTCTTTTTCTATTTTCAGATACCAAAAATACGGGTACATTTAGTGCGATGTAAGTACTCGTAGTTCAATTGCCTGGAGGGTTGTTATGTTCCCGTGCTAAGTTGTTATCTTTTATGGTGATGTTTTTTAAGTGATGTGCAGCAACCTATAGACTCATAATGAAGCGTTACTTATCAACATAATAAGTTACGCTCGCTTGTAACTACCCCCGATGCCAATGCAGCACTTCCTCATGCGTTTCATGTAACGATGTATGGAACATATATAAGAAGTTTTGAGATACAAAAAATATTAAGGTTAAAATATTTTTTTTAAATACGAGTACTAACCTTAATCTCTTTCCAATGATTTATTCTTTAGCGTCGTCCTCAACTGTTACTATGAAAACAGTCTTCGAGGCTGTGGAATTGAATGTCATGGCCCAAGAATATTTTTTAAAAAGAAAGAGAATCTAGATAAAGGCCATTGCTTTTAACGGTTTAATTATTAACGCCATATCAGAGAGTAGGCGGTGAGAACCGAGCGCTACGTAACACGTTCCTTACACCACGCTGGCTCTAGCTCCCTACCATAACCTTTTGATAAAACACAACCAATTAATTCAGGATAGGATTGAACTTCCTCCACTCACTCATAGACTATTTCAAGCTCTAACTCTTTCCTACATCTTCGTTACGTGCGCGGTCTGCAATATAATCCTACTAATATTATAAATGTGAATGTCCGTTTGTTTGTTACGCTTTCACGGGAAAACTACTGAACCGATCATCATGAATCTTTGTACACATATTCTTGGAGATATCAGAAGTAAAATAGGATACTTTTTATTAAAAAAATATATATTTTTTAACAATGCGAGCGAAGCCGCGGGTAAAAGCTAGTTATTAATAAATGCATAATATGCATTTATTAATAACTAGCTTATGCTTATGCTTCTACGTATTGAGAGCATAAGAGTATTAGGCAGTAACAGTCAGTTCAATCTATATATATAAAAATGAATGTTTGTCTGTATGTCCTCTATGGACTCAAAAATGGCTGGGCAGATTTTGATGAAATTTTCAGGGAATCTTCAGATCAGTCCAGCGGGTGATCCTGTGAAGTTTGGTAGCGATCAGATCACTCGTGCGAAGCCAGGGCGAGAGCTAGTGTTATATAAAATTGACGCTCCTAGAAAAATATACTGCCACCATTTTCTTGTCGATAATGCAAGTGCTATAATGGGTTAATGAAATGGGTAAATGGCCTTTTGAGATACAGTTTAAGGATTTTTGTTATTTTTTTATACTACGTCGGAAGGAATACCAGCATACGGCCCACCTGATGTAAAGCGGGTACCGTAGCCTATTAACGCTTATGATATATTAATTATCACTCGCGCGATGCCTCCTCTGCTGCTTATACAGCAACTGCTTGAGAGCTTACTGATGACTTCACTCACACGCAGGAACATCTCTAGCGAGTTGTTATTTGGCTGCGGTTTTCTGTGAGGTGGAGGTACTTCCCCAGACCCTCCCCATCTTTGATGCGCCCTACCTCTCTTAAAACATCCAGACCAAGACAAACAGACATGTTCATGCATACAAATGTTTGCCTTGTGTGGGAATCGAACCCACGAGCGTTGGTGTCAAAGTCGCGTCATTCAAGACTGAGCCACCGAGCTCGTCAAAGGTTTCCTTAAATTGTTTCAGATCTTACATAACACAATTACAAACAGTGTATTGTGCGTCTGGCACCTAGAGCAGTATTATAATAACTTCGGTAGATCAAAAGAGATTTAATACTTAAACATTTCAGCTTGAATGATCACAAAACGTTACAAATTACAAATGCGAGTTCATTAATTCGAACTACATACTATATTAGAATCTAATAATGTAATAAGTAAATTAATTGAATATAATTGTAACATATTACAATAATACTAGCTTCTCCCCACAGCTCGCCTGTGCGTGGATTAAACGTTAATACTTATTTATAAAACTTAACAAAAAAATCCACGTTCTATGTACATCTGCTCTGTGCCTCTCCCCTATCACCTCCTTGTCACTTTCCGCTGTGCTCCATGGCCTCTCCAATCTATAATATGAGTGATTAATGACTAGTCACCAGTCACAATGTAACATAAATTCAAAACTCATACTGTTGTAATCCATATCATAACCACAATCATACCCTCTTGTTATATTGTCCGAATTAGCATTATACACACAAAAGGGTAAACGTACATAGCTACCACATTACAAGTTAATCTTTAATTAATAGATTCAGGCGTTATTTTGCGAAAGTCAAACTTACATGCAATTTGATCCAACCTGCTTTGTGTGCTTCCGCCACCAATTAGTTCATGCGGCCTAGCGCCGGCCGGCACTCACCCACTACTGTTAGTGCGTGCATCATGCCGACGCTGCCATGGCTGCTCCGGTAGTCTCTGCCTCGGCTGCTGCGGTCGTCCGCCATCTGGAACAGAATCCGCATGCCCCCTCCACCACCGTCGCTGCCACGACTGGCCTGGTCGTCGCTGCGACACGTGTTTCGCCTCTCCACGAGGCATCATCAGGCGTTGTAGACGTTAATCGTAAGAATAACATGCTACAAGTGACAAATCCATCGCAGTGCCGTCCCTTATATTGAATTGAGGGTGGGGGTGGATGGTGTGAGCGAAAAGATATTTAATAGTGGGGAATGGTTTACGTCAGTCTGTTTGTTCATGAGAGTAATTTTAGAATTTTTATGTTTATTAATTTCTAATTGTTCCCTAATATTTAGTTTTAAACCTTTGTCTATGGTGTGTAAAATTTGATATGTATTAGTGGGGGATAAGTTATGTCCTTTGTCTATGAGATGTTCAGCGAAGTGTGACCGTTCTGGGCGATTGTTTTTATACGCCGACACGTGTTCGTGAAATCGTGTTATAAAGTTACGTCCCGTTTGACCGATATAAACGTGTTCACATTCATCGCAGAACAGCTTATAGACGCCGGATTTTTTATTGGGCGGGATTTTATCTTTAGTGTTACAAAGTGACTTGAGTGTATTATGGGATTTGAGAGCAACATGTATGTTATTTTTTCTAAATATGTGAACTATTTTGTCAGTGATTTTTCCCAGGTATGACAAACTCGCAGTGTATTTATTTGTCGAAATATATGGAACCGCGTACAATAGTCTGTTAACGATACTACTCGTCTTTTTACGCAATAATTTATCGATGGTAGTTTTGGAATAACCGTTTGACTTCGCGATCTGATATATTACATCAAGTTCTTTGTTGTAATTATCCTTACTTAAGTAAGTTACTTAAGTAAGGATGTTTCGTGCTACTACATTGAAATCTTGCAGTAATCTATCTATCTAACTCTGCTCTATTTCATTTTTGATGAGTGATTTCTATGTGTTTTTTGGAAACAGAAGAACGATAGCGGGAAATTTCGGCGGTAGGTGTAAATAAAGTACACATTGTACTACTACTGCTCTTCATAAAGTCACCGTATACATAAGGGCATGGAAGATAAGTTGGTCACCACTGTCATTCTGCAATTCTTAACCTCGGCGTTGGATTGGTTCTCTTCGGCGACGACAGCACGCGGTATGTGTAGGCCGCGATTTTTCAAACTGGAATGATGTGTCAGCTGGCATTCCCCTGGGCGGTAAACTGTCCCCACTGATGTTTTCTATGTACATATATTTATTAATATGTTATCCTTCTTAATTGCTTTTAGCACTTTATTATGTCGACGATTTGCAAATTTATGCTCAGACCTCTGTGGATACATAAACGCTATTATATATATAACGCTATAAGTAAGTTACTTAAGTAAGGATAATTACAACAAAGAACTTGATGTAATATATCAGATCGCGAAGTCAAACGGTTATTCCAAAACTACCATCGATAAATTATTGCGTAAAAAGACGAGTAGTATCGTTAACAGACTATTGTACGCGGTTCCATATATTTCGACATATATGGAACCGCGTACAATAGTCTGTCACAACTCATCTTAAGTAACTTACTTAAGTAAGGATAATTACAACAAAGAACTTGATGTAATATATCAGATCGCGAAGTCAAACGGTTATTCCAAAACTACCATCGATAAATTATTGCGTAAAAAGACGAGTAGTATCGTTAACAGACTATTGTACGCGGTTCCATATATTTCGACAAATAAATACACTGCGAGTTTGTCATACCTGGGAAAAATCACTGACAAAATAGTTCACATATTTAGAAAAAATAACATACATGTTGCTCTCAAATCCCATAATACACTCAAGTCACTTTGTAACACTAAAGATAAAATCCCGCCCAATAAAAAATCCGGCGTCTATAAGCTGTTCTGCGATGAATGTGAACACGTTTATATCGGTCAAACGGGACGTAACTTTATAACACGATTTCACGAACACGTGTCGGCGTATAAAAACAATCGCCCAGAACGGTCACACTTCGCTGAACATCTCATAGACAAAGGACATAACTTATCCCCCACTAATACATATCAAATTTTACACACCATAGACAAAGGTTTAAAACTAAATATTAGGGAACAATTAGAAATTAATAAACATAAAAATTCTAAAATTACTCTCATGAACAAACAGACTGACGTAAACCATTCCCCACTATTAAATATCTTTTCGCTCACACCATCCACCCCCACCCTCAATTCAATATAAGGGACGGCACTGCGATGGATTTGTCACTTGTAGCATGTTATTCTTACGATTAACGTCTACAACGCCTGATGATGCCTCGTGGAGAGGCGAAACACGTGTCGCAGCGACGACCAGGCCAGTCGTGGCAGCGACGGTGGTGGAGGGGGCATGCGGATTCTGTTCCAGATGGCGGACGACCGCAGCAGCCGAGGCAGAGACTACCGGAGCAGCCATGGCAGCGTCGGCATGATGCACGCACTAACAGTAGTGGGTGGGTGCCGGCCGGCGCTAGGCCGCATGAACTAATTGGTGGCGGAAGCACACAAAGCAGGTTGGATCAAATTGCATACAAGTTAATCTGTTTAGGTCTTAAGGTTTCTGAAACTCTGTAGTTACTAAAGCAAATTTTTAGTTGTGGTTAGGGTGACCACATTCGACCCAAAGTACACGAGGGACTACGGGAATGTAACCCTTTGTGTTATGTATATTAAACGGGGAGGTTGAATATGACTGTACAAGTGAAATAATAGTAGAACAAGGCAGGTTACAACCGTCAAGCGAATTATGGATTGTGTTGCTATACAATCAATAATGTGAAGATACGAAGCTTACTTATTTATGCTAAAATGTTAAATAGTCGTATAATATGGAAATTATAGCTTTAGTTAGTAAAGTACAAATACACACTTGTGTCAGTATTTTGTAATATTAAATCCCTAAGGAAGGGATATGGGGATTAGATCAGATCGGTGATTAGAAGCCCTCTATATATAATCTAGTGGATACGAAACTGGCCTATTAAACGTCCCCGGCTCGAAACCTAACGTGAGCTCGTACCATTAAATTAAAGTTTTCAGATTTATGCCCATATTTGCAATTAAAACTTACTTGGGGGTGAAGGAAAATATCGTGAAGAAACCGGTGTATAAAAGAAATTATATGTCGGAAAACATAATCTACCTTAAAAAAGGTCAGGTTCTCTCTGGATAGCGGAGGTCTAATTGCAGTCGCTCTATGTCGAAATCAGTATTTTCGTCAATTTTTTAGTTAAGGAAGTGGTCCCGCCAATCCCAATGGATAAGAAAACGGAATAACGCTAGGAAGAAGAAGATCAGATACGGATTTCAGAATTTCCAACAAAGACACAACTGAAACTATTGATTTTATAGGCAAGAAATTTAGACAGAGATTGGAGAATCCATGGAGGATAGCGGGAAGTGACAAGGAGATGGTAAGAGTGGAAAACAGAGCAGATCTATATAGAACGTGGATTTTTTTTGTTCAGTTTTATGTATGAGAATCGTCGTTTAATTCACGCACAGGCGAGTTGCGGGGAGAAGTTAGTATAACTGTAATATGCTACAATTATATTCAATTAATTTACTTGTTACAATATTAGATTCTAATAGCGTATGTAGTTCTGAGTTAATGAGCTCGCATTTTTAATTTAATTTAATTTGTTAACATTTTGTGATCATTCAAGCTGAAATTATTAAATACTTGATCTCTTTTCATCTACCGAAGTTATTGAAGTGAAACTTCTTTAAGCACGCTTGCCTTGGGGAATAAACTGGTAAATGCATGACGAGAGCGTTACGAAAACTGTGATCGGGCGAACGAGAGCGTACGAAAAGTGTGATCGGGCGAGGCGAACGGAGAGCGTTACGAAAAGTGTGATCGGGACTTGGGGAGTAAGCTGGTGATTGCGTGACGAGAGCGTTACGAAAAGTGTGATCGGGCGAACGAGAGCGTACGAAAAGTGTGATCGGGCGAGGCGAACGGAGAGCGTTACGAAAAGTGTGATTGGGACTTGGGGAGTAAGCTGGTGATTGCGTGACGAGAGCGTTTCGAAAAGTGTGATCGGGCGAACGAGAGTGTACGAAAAGTGTGATCGGGCGAGGCGAACGGAGAGCGTTACGAAAAGTGTGATCGGGACTTGGGGAGTAAGCTGGTGATTGCGTGACGAGAGCGTTACGAAAAGTGTTATCGGTCGAACGAAAGCGTTACGAAAAGTGTGATCGGGAGAACGAGAGCGTTACGAAAAGTGTGATCGGGCCGCCTGATGTGAAACTGTTACATAGCCTGTTGACACTTATACTCCGCCGGGTAGCAAACAAGTGCTCAGCCCGCCTGATGTGAAACTGTTATACAACCTATGGACACTTTTAGACTCCGTCGAGTGGAACACAAGTGTTCAGACCGCCTGATGTGAAACTGTTACACAGCCTATGGACACTTTTATACTCCGTCGGGTGGCAAAAAAGTGTTCAGCCCGCCTGATGTGAAACTATTACATAGCCTATGGACACTTTTAGACTCCGTCGGGTGACAAACAAGTGTTCGGCCCGCCTGATGTGAAACTGGTATACAGTCTATTGATACTTTTATACTCGGTCGCGTGACAAACAAGTGTTCAGCCCGCCTGATATGAAACTGTTACACAGTCTATTTATACTTTTATACTCCGTAGGGTGACAAACAAGTGTTCAGCCCGCCTGATGTGAAACTGTTACACAGTCTATTGATACTTTTATACTCCGTCGGGTGACAAACACGTGTTCAGCCCGCCTGATGTGAAACTGTTACACAGTCTATTGATACTTTTATACTCCGTCGGGTGACAAACAAATGTTCAGACCGCCTGATGTGAAACTGTTACACAGTCTATTGATACTTTTATACTCCGTCGGGTGACAAACAAGTGTTCAGCCCGCCTGATGTGAAACTGTTACACAGTCTATTGATACTTTTATACTCCGTCGGGTGACAAACAAATGTTCAGACCGCCTGATGTGAAACTGTTACACAGTCTATTGATACTTTTATACTCCGTCGGGTGACAAACAAATGTTCAGACCGCCTGATGTGAAACTGTTACACAGTCTATTGATACTTTTATACTCCCAAACAAGTGGTGGCAAGGTGTAAAACCAGTGTTCAGCCCGCCTGATGTGAAACTGTTACACAGTCTATTGATACTTTTATACTCCATTGGGTGATAAACAAGTGTTCAGACCGCCAGATGTGAAACTGTTACACAGTCTATTGATACTTTTATACTCCGTCGGGTGACAAACAAGTGTTCAGCCCGCCTGATGTGAAATTTTTACGGCGGACTATGGACACTTTGTATACTCTGTCCGATACTATAATAAACTTGCTTTCAAGGAGTAAAATGTTATGTAAATATTTGATATTTCAACTTACACCTTCACGCGTACGCACAAGACAAACACACATGAACAAGTGTGTTTGTCTTGGTCTGGATGTTTAAGAGAGGTAGGCATCGCATCAAAGCAGCGCGTCTGAGGAAGTACCTTCACCTCACAGTAAACCGCAGCCAAATAACAACTCCCTAGAGGGTTGTTGTGTTCCTGTGTGTGAGTGTGGTCACCAGTAAGCTCCTAAGGAGTTACTGTGTAAGCAGCAGAGGAGGCATCGTGCGAGTGATACTTAATATATTACAAGCGTTAATAGGCTACGGTAATTGCTTTACATCAGGTGGGCCGTATGCTTGTACGCCTCCCGACCTCCCGACGTCGTATATTTATAAAAAAAAACGGACGAAGAAAGAAGTTACCCTGTAAGGGTTTCAATTATTTAACTATTGAGGTACGAAGACCCAAAAAATATCCTTAAGATTCAGGAGATGATTTATCCGCAGTAACGTAATAAGTAATGACACGTGTACTTATAACGCGGTTTAAGGCTTTACATTTAGGCTGCCACGACTTGCTGTGAATTAATAGCGCTGTAGCTGGCTACATACATAATCTCGGTAATGAAGACACCCACATAACAGAACTTGTACGTTAAAAAACTTTGCTGGGACTCGACCCGCGAGTAACTGACTCCATAGCATTTGAAATCAGTCGCCTGGTCCTACAAACTGTAATGGAGACAGTTAAAAACTGAGCATTGTGGGCATTCAGGCTACGGAATATATGTCATCTAAAAATTTGTTTGTCAATAAGCGGTCAATGTTTCATTATGCCCGTTGAAATATTACCATATAATATGTAAACCAAACATTAGCACAATTATTCATTAGTCTGACCTGAACAAATTTCATACTTAATGTTATGCATTAACATGTCTTTTTTACTACATTGAAAGTTTTGCTCACCTACCTTATAACTTTATAATTTCGCATAAATTTTCTTATGCAAAAAAAATCATGTTTGTTTCTTTTTTGAAATTGGACGTGGAATCGTCAATAGCTTTTTGTGTCGTACATTGAAGTTCATTGTTCGTAGTAAAAATGTAGTAAACAAAAATGATTTAAATACGATGTATTTTTACGATTTGAAGAACACTCTATCTCTATAAGACTCCTGTAAGAAATGCTATTAGGAGGAATACTCTCATTTGAATGCCGTGAGACGTTGGTGCATGGAAATTTAAGCGTCAGAGTGTTTCTCCGACCTATGCGAAGATCAACTTATAAGTACGACCACCCAGGAAAAGGTGGCTTAATGTTAATTAGTCAATTGTAAAACATTCGCCGCATTACCGAAATGAAATTATTTTTAAACTAAATAAAAATACAGTCAAAACGAGAATAAATCAACGAAATTGAGGCCATGAAACGTGGCTAGAAATATAATAATGACAAACGTGTTTTGCTTTCTCACGACAGCCTCGTTTATATGATCCCGTTTAAAGGTCTAAAGAAGTGTTTAATCTATTGACTTATTATTAAATATTGAGTATGTGTGATTAATATTGACTGGTACGCCGCCATTTATTTAACCAGTATGCTTAAAAAGTTACGAGAAAGGGGAACGAGAAGCCGCATTCTCTAATACCTTGACAATGTTTCTTCATCAACGGGAACAAAACTAGACCTGACCTGTCCTGTACATTGCTCTTACCTCACAACCTGTGATTTCTACGCGCCCTATGTACATACAAGCAGTTTTGTAACTATTGCTTAGTTTATTATTTAATGCATGCTCGCCGGCTCCTGGGGCTCTTGACATCACCTTCTGATTAAACACGGCGAGCGTGCATGAAAAGAGCTATGAATGTTAGAGAAGCGAGTGAACCATGTAAGGACCGCGTCAGGCGTGAGGATATACATAAATACATATTATTTAATGTTGAGACTGCTTGTTGTTTAATGCTATGAGTTAAACTGCTCATATAAATTGATATATTGTAACTCGGCAAGGTATATACATGCCTTTAAATTAAAATACGCATTTTGAAACTTTTCATTTATTGTATATAAATTTTCCGTCATAATTACCTACTAACCTACTTAACAAATAACTACAATTTCGAGTAACAGACAAGCCACAGTTAAATTAAATAATTAAATCCCAGCAACGATCCCAAGCGCCTTTCAGTCAAACGAAATAGAAACATTAAACACGCTTATTACCAATTATTACCTGTTACCAATTTATTACCGCTGATAAATCTGAGCAATTCACTATAATAATAAATATAAATGACCAAACCTGCTGAGGTCGTCAAAACCTCATCTGGTGGTAAATTGAGTTGAAAAAATGTAAAATTTCACCGCCCACCTTTTTTCCTGTTCTAAGGAATAAATGTATTTACGAACTCTACCGCTGAATGAATATTACATAATAAATATCCTTCTTTGTTCATAGATAAGTTATATTGACGATGAATACTGTCATTAAATATTTTAAATTTAAACCTCCAGTACTCGAGTGATAAGTGCAGATTTCATCATTTTTTTATATATCGTCGAGTAACTAATCACTTACTTGATGTAGATAATACTTGTAATTAATACTTGGTGTAAATACAATACACCTTATTGCACAATATAAAACAACTACTTACACATGAAGTAAACGTTTAAAATATTAAAGCACAAACGGCGGCTTTATCGCAAAATTATCTCTTCGAGAAAACGATAATGATATAGAACACGTAGATGACGCATAAACCACATATTTTTACTATAATATATATATATATATATATACATATATAAAAACATAAATGTAAAACTGTAAAGCCCGCCTCAGACGTAGCTATAATATATCAAATTTAAATTCAAAACCCTTTATTACATTTCTTACAGTAAAAACTAATACATTGTCTGGGATCTCCTTTTAAATAAACAATACCTGTATTAGGAGACCCCGCTCTTCTATGATAACAAAAATACAATGTATAGAAAGTAACAAGTACTCAATAATAGCCAATTGTGCTCAGTATATGTATTTACTATTTTGTGTATATGTGAGATTATCAGAATGTATAAAATTATACCTAAATAGATTTCAATATATATAGTGGTTTAAGTTAGTTCGTAAGATAACATGTTATCTAACGATATATTATGGCTACGTATGTGACGGGCTTGAATCGGTTAGCATTACCCTTACAACGCAAGAAAAAATGCTCGCGTATTGCGACCTCCACTGCTATTACAACATTTTGTGAACAGTTAGTGGAGCCCAGACGCCTCAACCCTCAAAGAAATTGTTATTTTACTGCGGTTAGGTGAGGTTACTTCACCAGATGTTCTCTTGCTATCCTTATAGCCTACCCCTTATTCGCCTGAGTCTTTTGATAATAGTAGGGGGAACCTACTGCAGGTGACATTGTCATTGGCTCAAAAAAATGAGTATTTAAGCCACTGACACAGCGAGAATATGAGACATGTAGGAATGTAGCTCATTAAGTTTGCGTCGTAGAAGTGCTACGAACATTCCGTAGCTACCTCCAGACAGACCAATTACGTCGTGACAGAGATGTACTCGTAGTAATAACGAAGTTCATATAAATTAGGTCTACAATGTAATATATATATATATAATGTAATACATAAAGATTTATTTACATAAACATTAAATTTTGTTAAAAAATATTCTATTCAACTCACTAACGTAGTTTGCAAAATTATCATACTCGTATCTAGAATATGTCACATATGCAGTGATGTAAGTAGGTCATCATAATCTTTAGTGCCAATGCCGACTGCATGTGCATGTGATGTATTCTGCTGATCAGCTAATGAGGTTTTGAGTTCCCTGAGTGTCAAGAATGACACCAGCTTTAGACTTTTTCAAGTCCATTCTGGATGCCAATGAAACACCACGAGACTTCTTTACCTCTCTCCAGAAGAGTTTAGTATGTGCCTCGAAATTTTTTGTCAGTCTCTCTTCCTCATTCATAATTTGTCTCTCACGCTTCTTTTTCACCAAAGCTTTGGTTTCATTCTTGCATAGACGGTACATTTCTTTCTTCTTCTCTCTCGTACTTTCATTAAGGAATAAATATGATACGTTATCCAGCCCCGCTTTCCTCTTTCCCGCTACGGAGCATTCAACCTCAGCATCCCACCAGGCATCTATTTTCAACGTTTTATGCCTCTTTGCCCAACCACATGGTACTTTTGCACTATCCACATACTGTCTTTAAGAACTTTCCAGCAATTTTTCATCCACATTCGAGTCGGAAAACCTTGCACTCACTAGTCTTTCGCTAATAGCTGTATTTATGTACTACGTATTCTTTCGATTTGAAATTTTTTTCTACGTCTATCTATCATTGTCAAATCAATTACACTTTTTTGGTCATTCCATCTACATTTCTACGCGTGGATATCCTAATGACGAAATAAAGTAACGACACGAGGAGGTTTCGTTACAAACTCGTATATAAATCTAGAATCGGCTTACCTGCTTCGTTGACTTTCTTATGTCCATATCCACACAGTTCAAATTGATGAATAGGATCGTATTCCTTCGAATATACGCACTTTTTTATTCAGCAGTTAAAATGCTATAAATTGTATCTTATTTGATGCATGAAATAAATCTTGTAATAAGTGAAATTATAATAAATAACAAACTTTGATTTGTAAATGAGGGTTGTAGGAAATAAAAGGGAAGTTTTGTGAATAAATATATCTGTATATCTATATCTTCACGCAGGTGCCTTGCGAGCTAGGCAGAGAGAACCAAGCGCCACAAGGCGTGGTCCTTTTACACCTCACTCGCTTATTCACATGCACACTCGCCGGTTCCTATGGGTCCGGATAACACCTTCTGATAAAACAGGATCCATTTCGGCATGTTTTTATGAAACACCGGGAAGCATGCAAGCATACAGCCCATCTGATGTAAACCTGATACTGTAGCCTATGAACGCTTGCAATACAATAAGTATCGCTCGATACCACCTGTGCTGTTCACACTTGCTGTCTTGAGGAGTTGTTTTGTTCCTGCGAGTGAGTGAGGTCACGACTAAGCTCTTGCACTTCTAAGAAGTTTAGGAGTTTACTCGCAGGAACACAACTACCCTCTAGGCAGTTGTTATTTGGCTGTAAATTATCAAGTATCAATTTGTGGATCTTGAGGAAGCGTTTTGAAAATGTATTGCATGGCAATCTGAACTAGAAAAAGACAAGACACTTCTTCCAGACTATGAAACTCTAACAGACGTTGTTAACGTCATTCAACCCCGCAATGCTATAATCGAATTTAATAACCACGAATTTAATAAACAATGCCGACACCACTTCAAAATTTACGATGACTACAATCGACAACATAATTTAAATTTCTCATCGACCAGTTTAGACCAGGAAATAGTGAGTGCAAATTTAACATCAATCCATACAATTTACAATAAGTGCCTATAATTTTTTTTACAAAAAAACACGCCGACTTCAAAAACATCTTATATGAAAAATGCACTAAAAGTACAAAATAATTGCTTTATTTCTTTAAAAGACTATAAAAAATCTATGTATAAGGACAATAATCCAAAACCTTTATTGTTATTTTTGGAGTCGGTGCCAGTTAAGCTTTTAAGATATTTTGGGAAATTTCCTTAGATTTACAAAATATATTTAAAGTTACTAGATAATGTAGCAATGCCTAATTAAACCTATTTACAAACATACACAACAAGTGAGACGGAGTCATATAAATGAGATGAGCGAATGAAATGAATGAAAATGAAAATGTTTTTATTTCGTTAACAAAAATTGTGTTTACAAACATAATTGTAAGGACTGCCTATTAAGCAAATAATGCTTGTGCCAGACAAACCTGCTCTTTCTTAATTTACATTATTACTAAACACACTTCAAAATACAAGAATATCACAACAACATTTGGGATTTAATTTCTATAGGAAATTTAATATAGGAAAATATATTGAATGTAAACATTTTACCTTTGTAAAACTGTACGATTGTGTTATTTAATAAATAAGTACTTCCGCATCACTGTAGCTTAGACCTTTTAACCAGGTGGATACTTTTTCTTTAACTTCTCGTAATCTCAGAGGATAAAAAAAAGCGAAGAAAGGTAGAAACGGCTAGTACTGTAGTCACCTTTGGGCTGTAGAACCTGGATACCAGCTAGGACCGTGTGATTCGGTTCAGAGATGACCTGTAAGAATTGTTACACACGGTATTGAGATATTGGCTCCGTTGTGTGTTCTGGAGAATTGCTCGATTATGCCGAGAGCAACCGCACCGCACATTTTTACAACCGCACCGCTCGCCGATGAATAATCACCCTCACATACTGGAACCGCAATGGCTGAGTACTGTGCGGTTCCAGAGAAATTTTCTTCCGAGACCTCTCTAGTTGTAGTATTAAACTCTTAGCTGAGTGTTTCCAAAGGGACCACAGCATGGTACGCTTCAAGAAGAAGTGATTAGTAGGCTTGAAGTACATACATAGTGGGCGTAAAGAGGATTTATTAAATCGGTAACGCATGAGTAAGTGTCCATAGGTTACGGTAACTGCTTACTATCAGGTAGACTGTACGCTTGTTTGCCACGGTATAAAAAAATAGTAACCGTAAACACCACTGAAAGACATATTTATTCAAATTATTTTAATTTAAAAACGAAACTACTGAATAGATTTTGATAAACTTTCTATGGGACCAATCTGAAGGCATATATCCTTTCAATTAAAAATAAAAATTTCCTATTAGTTACAATTCAAATAAAAAAGTTATAATTAGTTACACAAAAGAAGGTCTAACCCACACCCACCCGTGTGCATTAGTCATTATTCCGTGGGGGGCACCCTCCGGGTCCCGATGGGAGGGAGGCGGTGAACTCTCATGAGTACCCTTTCAAACGGCCGAATGAGTTATGTCAGAGTCCTACTGACTAAACACCGCCTAGGGAATGCCTTTAGCCGTGAGGGCTTCATCGGAGGCGATCACCCCAGGGGATGCGGGGCGACGCAAGCGTCACTCAGTTACAGAGCATAAGCTTAAAAAATGACGGCATGTCTTGAGGAGACGACCGCCATAGGTACCTAACTAACTATTAAGAGCGATCGCGGGGTGATCAGTTGGAGGATGTTTGCCCTAAGGAGGTTTCGACCGCTGCAAAGCGATCCAAAGCTCTCGAAAGTTTGTTTGGAGGATCTAATAGGACACTACGTACGTGGTATCGGGAGAGAGGAGACAGGAGCGGGTCGTATGCCGCTGCCGCTTAGACAAAAAGATTAGGATGGGTTTCTGACGATTTAAAGAATCGTTTAGAGAGTTTTTGTAAGTATTGTAGGATATAAGGAAGCGCTAAATGTCGGTGTAACTCCGCATTGCACACGTACCAATACGCGTTGAGAGCTCTTCAGCAGAAGAGGTTTTGTACGGTTTGGAATTTTTTGATTGTATTTGGATTAGAGTGACCAAAAACTAGTAATGCGTACGTCATCACCGGCCTTATGCAAACTTTGTACAGGGTTCGCTTATTTCTCAAGGACATTTTACTTTCCCTTCCCAACAAATTGCTGAGTCGGCCTAAGTAATATCTAGCGGTACTGGCCACCTTTTTGACGTGTGGGTTAAAAGTGAGCTGAGAGTCGAGAATAACTTCAAGGTACTGTGCTTGGCTTGCTAGGGGACTGACGACCCTAGCAAACCAAGGCAAGACATTCGGTAAGAGAGTTTGCGTTTGATATCGAAGTAGACCGCAGAACTTTTGTCCGGGTTGGTGGCGTGTAAGTTATAACATCACTACGTAGAGCTTTCGCTACTTTGTAGTACGCATTGTGAGACGGGGTTATATTTTCCATGAGGTCGCCCCACTGTGCGTCCCTCAATTCGGAAAGAGCAGACTTCACTAGCCGCTGAAGGCGGTTAGCTCTAGTCCTGTTTTCTGGGGTGGGATAGAGAGCAGCTCTCCGGAGGGCTGCATTTTTAGATTTAATCAGGTTCATGACAGCTGGCGGTAGCTTTCGGCAGTTATCCACCTACATTACCCTTGAGTTGTCTTGAATTGCATGTTTTCATCCGGCAAACCTTACGCTGGTTTTCCATCTTAATGGTAAAGAAAAATATCGCCTTAAGTTCAATGATAAATTATCAAGCATCAACTAGGGCGTTTTCAGATTAGCATATTTTTCCGCGTTTTACCCTCGTTTTGGCTTAGACTCTTTCACTTGCGCTACATTTCACGTTTCATAACTGTACGCGCTCATTCCTGCTTTTTCTCACGAAACGGTAGGTCGGTCTGTCAAAGCGAAGACGAAGAGAGCGTGGGGGCAGGCGGGTTTCTATGCTCGCGCTTACAGGAGCTTACAAGCGCGTAACGCTCTTACGAACTACGAGTATGTATGTAACAAAAGGCGCTCATATATGCGCGAACAAAAATGAGTTCACGCGCTCAGAAAATACGCCAATCTGAAACCGCTCTTACAAAACACATTACACTAACATTTTGTATTCCATTTCAATCACGGTAAAATAAATATTGTTACTTTTAGCTCGCGAATTGAAAAACGTTTACGATCCCTGATTTAGTAAGTTTCTAGCCTCTCGTGGCGGTGAATTTAAACATCTACATTTATTTACTAGTAATAATATAATAACAGGCACGAGATTGTAAATAGACTTTTTAATAATGGCGCTAACGCCTCAGAAACCAAATCAGTAAATAATAATTTTATTTCTCAATCTGTCCGTTATGTATGCAACTTAATATCATTATTTTTAGGGTTTCCTAGTCAACAAGGAACCCTTATAGTTTCGCCATGTCCGTCTGCAGCGTAGCTCAGAAACTCATAGTACCAGAAAGCTGTATGGATATAACATACTAGTCACGCCGACAAAGTGATAAAATAAAATCTAAATATCTTTTTTTTTTTGAAGTGTCGTTGGATAGGTCTTTCAGAAACATTGCGGGTTTGTGAAAACAATTCTTCGCTTATGAGATCCGATTGTGCAACGATAAGCTTTCAAGAGAAAATTTTTGTTAGAGTAAGTGTCCTCACCCCATGCCAGCTAAGTGGTAGTTTTTGGATAAGTGACAAAAATCATAGTAGTAGCGAAGTTAAAAGAAAAACTATCACAGCTAAGCAGGCTTTACAAGTTTACGAGTATTGTCGACCAAGTTGTAAAATGTACTTGGAGAAGAAAAAAATGCGTATAAATTCCATTGAATAATATATAAATAACTATTAGTTGTATAAAACTGGTGCTAAATATAAATTTATGGACCATTCAAAAATATATAAAAATAATCTCATAATATCCTTAATAATAATAAATCCTAAATTAATAATCATATTGTCAGACCTTCTACACTTGCAGCCTGTGGGTCAACTTTACTCAGAGGGCGCGTGGCGCCCTGCGTGTACAATATAACAACATGTTCAGGGCGCTGTTGGGGCAGCCACGACATTGCAGTGCGTCAGGATGTTTGCTGAAAATCGGATCAACGATTATTATTGCATTATGCGTAAAAGGGTCGCCTCCCTGATAAGGCGGGTGCGTGGCAGTTCCAACAGTCTCCTGAAGACGGTAGCTGACAGATTGCACGGACCGATATGTTTCAATGTTACAGTGACATGCATGCGCCTCAACTGCCCCCTAGTGGAATAGATAGATGTTAAAATTGATGATATATATCTTTATTTGTTATTTTTGGACTTAAAATGTATTAATTAATGACTATCTGTTATCATAATTTTTGACATCTGAAATATTAATCAATTTATAATAATAATGTTAATTATATGGATAATTTGTTCCGAAATAAATGACGTTTACCTAATTTAATTTAATAATTATTAATAATCGCATAACGTACTGGAATGCGATTATTACGGCATTTGTCAACTATTTGGAGATTTTAACGAAGACTATCTCCGTAATGGCAATACTAGCAGTATTCAACGCGACGCTGGTTATCAATCTTTATTACAACCACTTGCCTCTATACGCGGTGGTACTCATATAGATGACATCTTTTCTTAATTCATTTGTAAAGTTGGATTTTATAATTCCTTTCTCAGTTACTATTGTTCTATGTGGACTTTATGAGCAGCCGTAACCATTAACGTTAAATGTTCATAGTATGAAATAACAAAAAAACTTCTTAGTCCGCATTATTGTGAAGAACAACTACGGAACCCCACGATGCACGTAGCCTGACACGCACTTGGGCGTTTATTTATATTTGTTCGGAAGATTTATAGCTTAGCTTTTTTTATACAACGTCGGGAGCTATACAAGCATACGGCCCACCTAATGTAAAGCGGTTACCGTAGCCTATAAACGCAATACATTAAGTGTCATTCGCGAGATGCCACCTCTACGGCTGACATAGTAACTCCACAGGACCTTACTGGTGATCTCACTCACACGCAGGAAGACAACAACCCTCTAGGGGAGTAATTATTTGGCTGCGGTTTTCTCTGAGGTGGAGGTACTTTCCCAAACGGGTTACTCTGATGCACCCTGCCTCTCTTAAAAACACCCAGACTAAGACAAACAGACATGTTAATGCACACAAATGTTAGTCCCCACTTTTCAAAATTCAGGAACCTGTTTTTTTTTTATACTACGTCGGGAGGCATACAAGCATACGGCCCACCTGATGTAAAGCAGGTACCGTAGCCTATTAACACTTGCGATATATCAATTATCACTCGCGTGATGCCTCCTCTGCTGCTTACACAACAACTCCTTGGGAGCTTACTGGCGACCTCACTCACACACAACAACCCTCTAGGGAGTTGTTATTTGGCTGCGGTTTTCTGTGAGGTGGAGGTACTTCCCCAGACGGGCTGCTTTGATGCGCCCTACCTCTCTTAAAAATAAATTAAGTAAAAATATGTGTATGTCGAAAATTGGGAATATAACGAGTGCGGTAATGGCCGAGGTCGGCGTGGCACTGCACCGGGTGTCGGGAAAGGAGGGCGGGCGTCGGCGGCCGCCGATATGCATCGCTGAACGAACACAATCACAATACTACATCCACAACAATAAATAATACTACAGTTTCACTACGAACAAGTTGCCGAGCGTAATTCCATTCATTTTGACTGACCGAGGAAATATTAATTTACAAACTTGCCGACTACGTTTGCTGTAAGTTGCTCTCTTCATTTGTTCGTTCTAATAAAAGTGAAAAATGCAACGAACTTTAATGTGTGACATTGTGTTGTTGACGAATTATTTTATAAGAACAGAATCGTTTTTCATACAGGCTAGTACATACCACACTGGAATATTCTGTTTGCGTAATGTCTGTAAATAAGTACAATCCATGATCACTGTGAACCACAAAACATCCAGAGTAGCGAAAATAAGCTTCATACAATGCACACTCGAGTAAGATTGTTCGTTCGATCGATCGTTCATCGCTCACCGATACGAAATCTCGGAACACACTAAAACCGTTGTCTCAGAGAGGGAAATAGGTACTTGCTTTAATTCGAATGTTGGTAACGTAACAAAATACATCTCAATAAGATATTTGTAAGTTTTATAAATTACTTTACTATTTAAAGACACTTTTACCTGTATATATAGGTTATATATACAGGTAAAAGTGTCTTTAAATAGTGTAATTAAATGGAATCATAATCTAAATGTACTACTGAAAGAGTAGCACATACTTTTACGTAAGTATTTTGCTTTTTCTTGAGTCGCGAAAGGTAATAATTGTTAAGAAACGATGCCCTAGTACTAAATACTCTTACGCTTGTGATCGAATAAACTGGCCGGTTTCGACTGATTATCAAGCACTTTGGACCAGTGACTAAATTGGGAAAGTTAATTACTCGAGATTATGGTGCTGGTATGTACCTCAGTGACGTCAGGTCATTAACTTTATAATTTAAATAGTTTAGTGCTTGTGTTCAATAAACACTTTTGACCCGCTAGCGTGCCGACAAACCGGCGCGGCGGCAAATCAGTGCGTTTTGTCCACAATTGGTGCGGTCTTGATCTTGGAACGTAATAGGTACCTACTGGTAGACTAGGCGTGATAGAGATTTTTTGTAAAATTTGGTTAATTTACAAATAGGTAATAATCTATTTGCGCTTATTTTAAGATGAATATATGTATATGTTATTTCAGACGAGCTCAGTAGTTAAAATCGATAGGTACTTACGAGTACATTAGTTTAACCTACCGATATTTATAATATTTCTGAAGCTCATTTTAGTTCTGACTCCTTTGAAAAAACATTAATTTCGATAAAAATTCAACTACTTTGTATAAGCCAGAGTTGACAGCCCTAGCGACACTGTCGAGCGTAGATATAAAGAATGAAGTTACATACATTAACTTTACTTCTACTCTCGGTGTTTTGTGGCATGACATAGCACTACACACACGCAAAAAGTATCTCTATCCCCGTCTTATGAGAGCACGTGATAGTCAAAATATTTATACTTAGGTATTCTCAAAATCCCTTCAACTGAAGGAAGACCCGTATGCCAGCAGCACGAACCGTGTGAGTTGATGTAGGTGTGATCGTTACATGCACGTTATAAAACATGTAGCCTTTTAGGTAACCTATATGTGTTTACTCCTGGATGGATATATATTATTAATATAGGACACAATAACGTAATTTCCTATGGGAAATCTTTGGTTTACTGGGGATCTCTGATGTGATTAGGCCGCCTTTGTTTTTGTGTTCATCTTTCTTTAAATGTTATTTGATACTACAGCACTATAAACAGATTCGTGGGCAGGTATGCTGGAGTACCGTGGGACCTATAGAAATTTCTTTATAGGTTTCAAGTTTCCCCACTCGGTGGTTTAATAATTGTAGTTGAATTTTTTTCTTTTAACTTATTTATCTCTGTACATTAACATATATAATTTTTTCACTATACAAACAAATTACTTATACCCTACCTCATTCATTGTGAGATGCATGTGTAACTAGTCTGGCCATAAATGGATACTGTTATATAGAAAATTTTATTTTTTCATGTTTATGCATATTTTTACGTGTTTATTATCAAATTACAAAATAAAAAAATTACATTATTATATTACAATACGTAAAAAAGAGGAGCGTTAAAAAAATAGGATTGCAGTAATAGCCTTGCATAAAGTGGGTATGAAGCCATCGGTCATATTCAAAACACTTCAAAAGTATGGTATCAGCCGTATGTTCGTATATCGTAGGTACTGTCGACAGATATACCAACACTTCCTCTGTTAAATACCATAAAAGATCGGGGCAGCTGCGTGCTGTTAGAACTACAAAGGCTGTTAAGCCCGAATTCGCCGAAACAAAAAATATTATCACGAGAAATGAAGATTCCTAGGACTACTAGGACTCCGTCGCGTATAATAAAACAAGACCTGAAACTCGGCGCTTATCGCTGGTATACAGAACATCAATCCCTACAGTTGAAGAGACTGGATCGATCAAAATGCCTTCTGTCCCGATACGCAGGTGAAAGGAAAAGAAATATCCTCTTTACTGATGAAAAAAATTTCACGATTGAAGAGCACTACCAAAGGTGGCCACTTCGAATAGAATCTTTTTTTTTTTGCTGGGACTTTCATGAATATGTACATATAAGTTTTATTATTTTTTAATACAAACAAATAAATGCATATTCATTTGTAACAGGACTTATGACCGGACTAGGTATTGGCAAACATCGAATTAAAATTCCTACATCTTCCGAGACTAAGGCTGGCGCTGGCTTGACAATCTGAAGTGGATCTTGACCTCCGCCGTCAAGAGAGAGTCAGACAGACCTTCTCCAACTATTTCCAGTATGATATTAGGCATTAACTTGGATCATTTTGTAACTGGTCACTCCAACGTAACGGGGCAGCCAGCCGGTCGTTTTCCGGTCTTTTGACCTTTTTTTAATAATTTCTAAAATAACACCATTTGCAGACTCATGCCGCAATATAAAAATCGAATCCAGGATTTTCTTTATCTTAAAGCGGCGGAGTGAAATTAGTATTAAGCAAACAAGAGCAAAAAATATGAACAAATTATGTCAACCTCCTTACAATAAATATATTTACGATAAAAATGTTTTAATACATATATCATTCTTTAGCTAGGAGTATTTGCCTGAGAATATTAAATTGCTTTATGGTTAATGTTTTAAAATAAACTGACACAAACGTTTCTATAACGTCTCAGAATTCGTGGCACGTAAATAATAAAAATATTTTGTAATTATATAAATTTGTAATCGCATTAATGTTTAATTTAATTACTTTGTTAAATATAATTAATTTGCTCGCCTGCATGCTCAATGCATTGTACCTTTCATATATGTGCATGCATTACAACAACAACGACAAGTACTTATATAGAGTGTGCTATTTTGAGTGATGTTTGTTTGAATATTCAAGCTAGTTATTCAAATTCACATTCATGTTTAACGGTAGTTACATAGTAGGTATACGGTAAGTAATACTAGTTGTACAAAGTTACCTGAACTTCATTCGCATCTATTTGTAGCGTTAAGCAATATATGCTAAGTGTCATTCGAGAGTTAGACGATTTAATGATTATATAATTGGTAATTTGATCTACAACTCCTTCGAATGCTTCCGCCAACAGTTAGTTCAAATTACCTGTAGATTTGACTACGCAGATAACGTGAATCTATGAACTGTTTTATCAGACAGATTTCCAATTTAATCCAGCAAGGAGTTATTATTCAGATGTCTTTCGCAAAATATAATTGAAATTAAGGAATGTAGCAGCGGTTATGATAGCACAACAGAAACTGGTTTGTTATAGATGGTCACTGCTCGCCATAGGGTAGGCTCTATATCTTAACAGTCTAACAATCCTACTATTATCATAGATGTGAAAGTTTGCAAGGATGTTCCTGTATTAAACTTCATAATCCGAACTCCGCACGAGCGGAGCTGCGGACAGCAGCTAGTCGATAATAAATGGAGAATCATTGCACATCAAGATCCAAAATCTTCGTAGACCCAACTTATTCACTGATCTTATCATTTAATAATCTCTATCTTTCTTTTGTTTATTCGTCTTCATTAGTGATGGATAAATAGGCTTAAAACAATAAACCCTAGCTGTAATAAGTGTGTGTAGCCTGTAGAAACTAATATTGTAACATGTAACTTTTGATGCGAAGTTAACAACGGCAATGATTTAAAAGATAGCCGTAGCGTAGTTAACACTGCATAAATAATAAGCGTACGGTACGCTAACTATTAAAAATTAAATAAAATTAAACAATCACAATATAATTTAATAGCATTATATATGTATATTGTAATACTACGTTACTGTAATAGACAGCGTCTGATAAAAAATCTATAAATAAATAAATAAATATAGTCGGACAAATTACACAGCGCCACGCAGCCCCAAAGTAAGCGAAGCTTGTGTTATGGGTACTAGACAACTGATAAACATACGTAAATACATTTTTTTTTTGTAAATACATACTTATTATACATAGAAAATAAAATACCCAGACCAATACAAACAGACATGTTCATGCACACAAATGTTTGTACTGTGTGAGAATCGAACCTACGAGCGTTGGTGTCAAAGTAGCGTAACAGCGCGTTTCACCACTGCGCCACCGAGCTCGTCATAAAAAATCTATATATATATATATATATATATACAAACAGGTAAACACAGAACAGTTCACTAATTTTTCTCCTCTGTTTGTCAACCGATTTTCTTTTCTTTGTTTCAGTTAGTAACTGTTGACGAGTGTTATCAAAAACAAAAAAAAATAATTTTGGAAAAATGCGAATGTTTATCCTTAAATTTTCAGTAATGATTGTAGTTGAATTTTGACAATTGTTTAAACATAAAAATAGTTTTTATTTTGTAAACGTATTTTATTTAATTTCATAAAAAACACTCAAATTAAGACAAATATACTTATTCTTCTTCTTCACTACGTCATCCCGTTTCCCAATCCTTTAGCATTGGCTGCCTAAGCCTAAGGATTTGACAAAGATAATGTTTACGATATGGATCTACTGCCGTCACACCTCCGCCACCTAGAGAGAAAACCATGCCCTTCTTAGGCTAGCTCCCACGTCTTTCGAAATATAATTTCTCGGAAGTGCGAGTTTCCTCTCACTATATTTTCCTTCGTCGCCGAGCACGTAATATTACAAATATGGACATAAGTCCGAAAAGACGAATTTAGTGGTAATCTATGAACTGTTTTAATCACATCATGATTCGAACGGAACCAGTCTGATGACGAGTTGGTACTTTCACCACTAGGGCATTACTGCTCACAAACATGTTTGTTCATACGCATAAAATATTTGTCAACGCTGGTAAGACCCGTGCACATTCATCACTAGTCACTGGAGCCATAGTATATAATCAAACAAAGAGATTATCTTCATAGATACGCACCGCGTTCGGTTTGTATGTGTACGCGCCCGTATCATCCCGTACGTATGCGTCGTCGCACGCACACACTGACAGAATTTATCGCTGCCAAAGGAAAGGAACGCCAGTCGTGGTTGTGGCTACGCCGTGCTTAATATCGCACGCGCCCACGCACGCACCGCCGCCGCGCCGCCGCTGTGCTCCCGCTCGTAATGATTTGCACGTGTACCTACCTACTTTAACTACAAATTCGTAAAGATGGCTAAAAAAAAGTAAAAAGAGTTTTTTTTTGTATCAAATGTGTAATTTTGTTATAAAATCACAAATTTTCTACAGAAAAAAGTACTTTTAATGCCTATCATTTTAGGCTACTGTAAAAATATTAAAATTCCGAATATAAAGATTATAATTTTGATACGTGTAGTAAATGAAAAAGTAAAAAATAGTTGTGTAAAAAAAATGGGTGTGTGTACTTATATACGCGCGTGAGAAGTTATACTTCTCTGGCATCATAAATAACAAATCCCTGGAGGGATGTTGTGTCCATGCGAGTGAGTGACGTTACCACCTCACAGGCAACTCCAGACAAATAACAATTCCCTGGACGGTGGTTGTGTTAAGGTGAGTGAGTGACGTTACTACCTCACGGAAATCAATAACCCTACAGGGAATTGTTATTTGGCTGCAGTTTTGAGCATATATTTCGTGACTTAATGAGCGGTTTAGCGGGCAGCTTCAACCTATTACTTTTGTGTTACAGTATCTTAAAATTTCACTCATCATTTTTTCATAACGCGCCTAAAGGAGTATATAACTTCAATACAATAGTCAGTTCCTGGTCTATGTACAAAATATATTTAAGAAAAACTTTGTATTATAGATCCCTGATGATTCACCTACAGGGGAAAATTGTTTTGTATATAGATAGACTATCCATTTTTGACGATTGTATAAACTATAAGCGACAGCCCTACGTGTTTAGGCTATTATCCTTCGCTCGGAGGTCGAGTCGGCCTACTTGTTTGATTATACTATGCTGGAGCTCATCAAATGATCGAAGATACGAATCACAATATCCGGTTATACCATTAAAACTTATGCATTAAGACTCTACCTGCTCTTTTGTTCGGTCCTGTTATGAACACAACAAGATCTAATTTCGTTATAATTAGTCAACGGAGATCCTAAGTTATAATTATGTTGGTATTTACCTACCTCTTTAATGTTTAGCGTAATGGGAATTGTGTGCAACCCAAAGTTACCCATGGGCAATTAACAAAAACACAATAAATTTACACACGAGATTAGTTGTTCAGAACTTTGTTTTAAACTGTAATATGACTGAACTCGTGTAACTAATGCGCAAGAACTGGACCTTAGGTATATAGTCTTTAGTATAAGAATTCTAAATAATTGAGTAAGTCTATGTTTAAAGAAATATATTTATGAAATATTAGGTATATACAATGTATAAAAATACATTGTATATACCTAATATTTCATTAATAATACTGAATTCCGTGTTAGTAGTAACCCTTATAATGTCACTCCCGTGTATCTGTCACAACGCACTTTACCACTAATTACATGTGGAATTGTTGCGATTGCGACACCGTCCAATCTATGACAACACATCTATTGTTCTGCCAATGATGACGACGAGCGTACGGCCGAGTGATTACTCATGTAGCCGAGCACTGGTCTCCGCCCGTCCCCTTCTCCCTCCCCCCATTGTAATTGGCGTAATTGTAATCGACACAATAACATGATATTTATGCATATGTTTAGAAAATAGACGTTGGATATTTGGTAATTTAATCGCTTCACTTCAGTCGAGCCATACTGACAATGACTTACTCATTGAAGTTGTTTAACAATGAATGGTTATTTAAATGTTTACATCTAGAAAGGATATTATTGAAGTAAAACTTTTTTACGCACGCTTGACTTGGGGAGTAAGCTGGTAAATGCGTGACGAGAGCGTTACGAAAAGTGTGACCGGGCGAGGCGAACGGAAGTTGAGAGGGAGATATAAGTTAGTGAAGACAGAAAGAGAGAGAGAGTTACGTTTCGTATATTACTGTAGGGGCAAGAGAGAGAGGTGCGAGCACACATTTTCTTTCTCTCTTTCTCTCATAGCGAGAATTTTCGTATATCTAAGACACAGTGCAGGCCAATGGAGCTAAAAAAGTTTTACTTTATTCGTGTGGTCTAAAGCACACGTTTTTTTTTACACCACTCTGGCAACCAACAATAATACTGTAGGGTGTATAATGTAATCACTCGCATCATTATAAAACTCTTTTGGAAATTAGTAACGGTGACAAGTTAGAATTTTGTTATGTCTATGTTAATAGAGTTAATAATCACTCACGCCAACACAATAAAACATCAGGGAATTGATTTGTTTGCGGTTTTACAAACTATTTTGTTTCGTCAACTGCTCTTTCGGCAAGAAAGCTTTTGCAGGCGACGCGGCGTGCACCAAGCGTAGATGTTGGCTTCAGGGGCACAGGTAAGGCCACCTCTGTTTAGGTTTAGACATCATGATGACCTAATTAATGGTAAATAGGTAAGTAATATGTTTTATTACAGTACACTGCAGTATTTTACTATAGTCATGGATACTAATGTACATGAATGTCAAACATACGACCTATAATATACATAAGCGACCTATGAATGGTATTCATCTTCACACAATCTAAGCAAAGTTTATTCTATGCCTAAAATAGAAGCGTTGAATACTTAGTACATTACATAACTGCTAAACACACATTTACAATATCACTACCTAATTAAAATACATTTATACACCCCGGCACTATAGACAATCATACATGTTTATTATATTTAAATGTCAACAAATGCCCACAAATGTTTGTCTTATAGAAATACTGCAAAACTACAAAAATAATTTGAATTTATACGGAATTCGAATTGACTAGTTGCCTAATTTATTTTTTATTAATTAGCTAGGTTGTCACTATAACAATTGCATCTTTTATTATCTGTTAAGCATTGATTAAGGCTAATCGTAAGAAAAACTTTCGTCAAATTTATTTTTTTCAGGATGAGCTCAGGGAAAGTTTCGTAACAATCATTTGTTTATTTGAAGACGCAGTGCTCTCGCGCAATAACGTATATAGTGTTTCCATTCACTATGGTCAATCGCAAGTTTACTTTCTTTTTACCTATATAAAGACAATCTTCTTCCTAACGCTATGCCATTTCCTAATACATTGGCGGTGTCTGGTATCTAAACCTAAGGATTTCTCCAAGATATTGATTTTGATATAGAGCCACTGCTGTCAGACTTTCACAGCCCATAATAAAAACCAGTATCACAAATTCTAAATATATTTCCACGTGTACATGCGGGTTTCCTCACGACATTTTCCTTCAACGACGAACAAGTGATAATTACAATTATGTGGCTACATAACTCCGAAAACACGAACTTAGTGGGTACACGCCCGCAACTGGATTCGAATCAAGAACAGGGTCAATAGGTTAGTTCGCTATCCAATAGGCTATCTTATGCATAATAAAGTTAAACACTTTTGCAAAATACAGGCGACATCAGGGAAAGAAGAGGTGTCTTGAGGGCGGAGGACTCGGATAGACAATCAATGTGCGTAATTCCGTGACACGTTCGAGGTTGACACCTCACATTATTTTAGGATATAAGTACTCCTGCATTTTACAAAGTGGCATTAGTGCCTGTCAGCTTACTTTGTCTGAAAAATAAATTGTTTATCCGCCGACTTCTTTCGATGCCGAGACGAACTATGAGAATGACATACGGTAGTGAGCCGTTAAGTCTAAGGAGTGACATGACCTCTCTTGTGTTCTGTGTGTTCTAGCGATTGTACAATGGAATGTATTCAGAAGCATTCATTGATATTATTTCAACCTCTTACGTTGGAATCGAAAGCTCATGCACGACCCGATTCCTTGGTTTTTTTTCGACGAATACTTAAGTTGTGATAGCTCAGTGGGAAAAGAATGGGGGAAATAATGGGGCGCATTATCCGACGGTCCCAAAAGCCTGGTTTTCCGTCTGGGTTGTGGACTGACGAGAGTCGCTCTATGTAAAAATCTGTATCTCCGCCAAATCCTTAGGCTTAGTTAGCGGACCCCGTTAATATTATGATAAGATAAGATTATGAGACGGGATAAGGTTAGGAAAAAGAAAAAAAGTTCTTCAAAAAAGACGTGAAGAGGGTTCTAAGGGGTCGTTTTAAACGCGTGAGGAACACGCCTGGTGTTCTAAACGTCTACTGGCTACGGTAACTCCTAATAATCTGCTAAGACATACGTACGTACATCGTACCTTAGTAGTATAAAAAACTTTATGGACTTTATTCTAAACTTGTCATACTTTCAAAAACATATATAGCACTTCGAAAATACGGTGTGAAAAGTAGCTATGTGTGTCCACAATGATGATAATAACCAGGACATATAAGAATTATTATTTAAAAGTGCTATCACTTTTAACTGGTTCATTTTAAGGGTTCCTTAGTAAACAAGGAACCCTTTATAGTTTCCGCCATGTCCGTTCGTCTGTCCGTCCATCTGTCCGCGGCCTAGCTCAGAGATGCTTGATCCTAGAAAACTGTAGTTGGCCTGTATATATGGTGGTACAAAGTGGTAGAATAAAATCTTGATAAAAAAGTTTTGGTGGTACCTACCCTACACGTAAAGTTGGGATGTTTTTTTTTATTCGCCCCCACCCTATGGTGTGCGGTGTCGTTAGATAGGTTTATTAAAAATATTAGGAAGATCATTATAGCGAAATATTTGTATTAAAATACACTGCGCATGGCCCGACTTGCACTTGGCCGGTTTTTTTATTATACTTATTAGTTGAATGTGGTACAAAACATTGTATCTATCTATAATTGATATATTGTATAATCGATCGATTGCATAGATATTGTTTTTGAATGTATATAGTGAAATATAGTTACTCTATGCTTCCAAAAACAATATCCATTAATGAACCAGTTGATTAACCGACTGGTGACTAATGAATGAGGATGACGCTAGAAAGTAAAAGAGCGGAAATAATTCTATATCTTGAGATGTTGTCGAGGTACTTGGTTATTAAACATGTCTATCTCCTTTATCAATCCCACATGTCAGCAATCTCATGAGCTAAATCAAGATACTTTGTTAGTTTATCTCATTCAGTTTTCACAAGATTACCGTTATGTGGGATACCGGTATCAGCAATCACTGATTGGCGCAAAGATTAATAAAAAAAAACAATTTATTTATTAATGCAATGTCAGCTTTTTTGACTAAATAGCCATGTCAATGTCATAATGTGGTACGTGACATCTGTTATTATTATACTTACCTTAATCATTAATGGTAAAATAATTTTATCTCTATCTGCCGTGATTAACAAATTATATATTTTCAAGCAGGTAAATAAATAAATGTCACAGTTGTCTGCAGTTTAAGTTTTACATGACAGAATATAGGTACATGAACACAAAAGCATTAAAATGTCACAAAACTTAAGTACCTTCAAAATGAGTTTTATAAACTTGAATTTTATATCTATAATATGCGAGGTCTTTAACTTTTCTTTCGTCATAAAATCGTGAATTGGCGCCTGTAGGGAAGACGACCTAATTACAAGGTCCGTGCGTCCTTCTAACAGTATTTTGCCTATACATATCCTTTTTGGCTATTTATGTTGTAATAAATTCGCGGAAATGCAGCCGGCGAAAGCGGCGGCCGACGTAGGCATATCCTGTATACCAAGAAAGTGTTTTGCTAGTTTTAATTTTAACTCGTGTTCACGGATTTTAGTTTAAGGAGCTAAGATTAGAAGTGAAATCTGAAATGACAGTTCATTGGCCACATAATAAGTTTGATCGAAGAATATTATTATTAATTTTGCTTGTGTAAGTTATAGTAGATCTAATGTTTAAGACTTGCATCTGACTATTAATCTTAGGGCGGTAAAAGAATATTTTGGTCGATTATAATATAACTGAGCATTGATAATTAATATCTTTAAAACATGGAGTATAGGCAAACATTACATTAACATGTAAATGGTACTGCCTATTGAATAATAGGACTGGTATCTATCCTCTAATAGTATTTGCCGTGTACGTATTATGTTAAAATTTTGACGTAACCGTCTGTTTCATGATTTCATTAAAATATATTTCTTAGGATAAACCTTTACAATTCTTTGTAGTCTTTTTACACCATATTATTATATGGTGTAGTTGACATGTCTGGTACCTCACATGCAACCTTCTTAGTAGCAAAAAAGACGAGCTCGGTGATGCAGTGGTTAATAACGCTACTTTGGCACCAATGCTCGTGGGTTCGATTCCCACATAGTTTTGTGTGCATGAACATGTCTGTTTGTCTTGGTCTGGATGTTTTTAAGAGAGATAGTGCGCACCAACGCAGCCCGTCTACCTTCACCTCACAGAAAACCGCAGCCGAATTACAAGTCTCTGGAGGGTTGTTGCAGCAGCCCGTCCAGCGAAGTACCACTTCGCAGAAAACCGCAGCCAAATAATAACTCTCTAGAGGTTTGTTGTATTCCTGCGTGTGAGTGAGGTTACAAGTAAGCTCCTAAGGAGTTGCTGTGTTAGCTGCAGAGGCGCTTTGTACCATGGTAGGCCGTATGTTTGTATGCCTTAAGACATAGTATAAAAAAAGGCTCTATCAAAAGAGGGGAATGGGAATAGCACTTAATATGTAGCCGACTGGAGAAGTACTTCCAAAATTACAAATGATCGCAGATCGCAAATGATAAAATTTTCTGGAGGGTTGTCGTGTTCGTACAAACGTAGGAGGTAAGCTTCTAAGGAGCTTCTGCGTTAACAGAAAGTATAGCTACGTGCAAGCGATACTCCTTACATTGCACCTCTAAAATTCAGGCACGGCGTATACTTATTAACTAAAACGAAAATATTAATGTAGCATAAAAACATATTAGAACTAGAGAACCGCGATTTCAAACGCATACGGTACACGTTTCCTACAAGGCGAGAGTCGGCAACGCATGAGTCACACCCCTAGCGTTGCAAATATTCGTAGGTTACCGTGACTGTTTACAATCAAGCTAGCCATACCTTAGTAATATAAAAAAAAAATCCTTCCTAATAGTACCATTCATAAGATACACGAGGAATATTGTTTTCCAAAAACCTCTCTAGACCTAGCGATGAAGCTATCCGTTGACTGTTTTACAGGACGTGTAGAGACAGAAGAATTCTGATGTACATAACAAATATTTACATTATGGTGCTGTTGTGATAAATACCGGGATGCTTCTGAGTAGTTCAAGTATACAACGTAAACAAGTATAAACTTTCAACGTAAATGAAATCGATCATTTCTCGCACGACATAAAAGCGCAACAGGTTGCTTGGTTACTTATTGAAGTTAAAAAGTTTTTGTAGGACCATCGCATTATATTTCTCAATTTAAAGTGATGTTTGTTTTGACTGTTGTTTCACTTACCTGTCGCTGAAACAGTTTGATAGGGTTCAACGCGGGTCGTGGAAGTAGTGTTGTCTCATATGTGGCGGGACGCGTGGTAGAGCGCGTGGCGTGTCGCGTGGCGTCGCGGTGGCGGTGGAGGCGGGCGGGCGTGTGGCACGATACGGCTCCGCGGCGGCACTACCGCGCCCGCACCGCCCGCCCGACACCGCCGCCCAGCACAGCGCGCCGCCCGCCCCACACGCCGAATTCCATGCTGTGATTAATCGCCGAGCCACCTGCGGAGCCTTTATACCGCTAATGTGTTCTGTTTCTACAAACATTTCGAATAACAATATGCGCCGTTTGTAAAACTCCCTTTAGAACGATCCCTGTTGGTAAACGCTCATTCATTTTACGATTTGTAAATACTGTGACTATAGTATTAACCAATCTTCTATAGAGAGCTAGAGCAAAGGATGGTTAGTGAGGATAGGCTCACCGAACTTCACATCGCAAGTATCATTACAAGAATGAAGAACACTAACCACCAAAGTAACATGCACCACCAAACTTCACCAAAGTAAGTTTATTTCAGACAGTAGATAAAACTAAGGTTGTCTGGAAACTCGTAACGAATTACCTAAATCAGAAAAAAACATTGTCGGACAAAAAAAAAATTGTCGGACAAAAAAAAAAATATTGTCGAACAAATTACGCAGCGCCACCTAGCCCCAAAGTAAGCGAAGCTTGTGTTATGGGTACTAGACAACTGATAAACATACGTAAATATTTATTTTTTTGTAAATACATACTTATTATACATAGAATATACCCAGACCAAGACAAACAGATATGTTCATGCACACAAATATTTGTACTGTATGGGAATCGAACCCACGAGCGTTGGTGTCAAAGTAGCGTAACAGCGCGTTTCACCACTGCCCCACCGAGCTCGTCAAGAAAAATACATTGTAAGTTTAACTTGGAATTTTGACTTGCGACAATAATATGACACAAAACAATTCAATAGCATCAATCGATATAGATAAGTAAAACTCTGCACGCCACTTCAATTTTTCACCTTATCACTAACTGCCGTCAACAGCGGAGCCGTGTGTTTCCACGGATGCCCGCGTCGAGTGTTCACGGCTTTTCAATTTCAACATAGCAGCGTTATATATTTTCACGATAAAAAGCAACCTTAAATTGCCTTAATTAAAATACCTTAATCCACAACATACTCTATTTCTATGCCATCTTTAGTTTTTGAATGATGCGCAACAAACGTGGAGATAAGCAGACAAGAAATCTAAAGATAATTGTTTTGGTGTCTATGGCTCTTATAAAATATTCCCATATATTTTTTTTTAATATGTCCTATTCACAGACATCGGTCAGTTGCAAATTTATTATATGTACAGATAACTCGACTACCGAACGACGTATCTAGATGAAATATGCAGCAAATTTTAAGTTTTACAAACGTACAAACAAAATTCTAAATATATTTTGGCTTCAATTGCTCCCCTTATTTTGTCTTAAATAACTCCCATGTATCGGCATCTATGAACAGCTCATAGTAATATATAGGAATATTATAGATTTATTAGCTTGATTTTAATAATATAGATTGCAGCATCGCCTTAAGGCCAGGTAATTTTCCTTAGATGCAACCTGATCCGAATAATTCGTTATACATGGACTAGCAAGGGATTCAGCATATCATTCAGTAATCCTGGGGAATACTGAGGTGCAACAAACTCATCATCGCTGTTTTAGAGCCATGGTTAACCTCACTTACACGGGGTGTAGGTACTCTGATGATTTGTACAAGCGGGCATGTAGGCCATGGACTCGTTGCTTGACATACGAAGTGCGGAGGTGCTCCGTCGTATTAGTATTGTAATGTCCCTAAACAAGCCGCCCAAATGATTTGCTAAAAATCTCCTGTGGATTTCACCGCTGACACATGACGCCAGCTAATACACTGCGAGTTTGTCATACCTGGGAAAAATCACTGACAAAATAGTTCACATATTTAAAAAAAATAACATACATGTTGCTCTTAAATCCCATAATTCACTCAAATCACTTTGTTGACCAGGCCAGTCGTGGCAGCGACGGTGGTGGTGGGGGCATGCGGATTCTGTTCCAGATGGCGGACGACCGCAGCAGCCGAGGCAAAGACTACCGGAGCAGCCATGGCAGCGTCGGCATGTTGCACTTACTAACAGTAGTGGGTGGGTGCCGGCCGGCGCTAGGCCGCATGAACTAATTGATGGCGGAAGCACACAAAGCAGGTTAGGTCAAATTGCATGTAAATTTGACTTTCGCAAAATACCGCCTGAATCTATTAACAATTCAAAATGTAATTAAGCACTTCAAGCGACTAATTTAACTTGCTTACAATTCTAGTATTAAAGCCTTTCTTTTCTTGTACTTTCTTCCGATTGCCATTTCAAATACTAGCTAGTCTCTTGGACACTGGGCTTTTACCATCCGCGGCTAGCATTCGAGACTTGATGGTAACCGTGAGTCAAGGCGGTACGCGCTAATAACACGCTGGACGTATGCGTTCCAGGGTTCACCCGTACGGGTCGTTTACGTTACACCTGCCAGCGCTGCCAGATCTGCGCACGACTGACGCGCCGGCGCTGCCTACTCCGCCACGCTGCACCATCGCGCCTAGTTTCCGCCGCTCCACGCCTACCTCCACCTACGGGATGCAACTTCTGGGAAAACCGAAGTGTCTTATAGACAACGGTAGCTGAAACCACGGCCTTACTCACGACCCTTGAGCTGTGTACTCTTTCTGTTAATAAACCCTTGTCGGTATTTACATCGTGTAAAATAATATTTAAATTAGAAAATAGACCATATTTAAATTAAATTTGGTATGATGGTAACTTATATCCCGGCCAATATTACCTATACCTAGGATACCTGCTTTTATTTCGAAATATAACTGGACTCCAAATACGATTTGATACGAAGTGTCAAATTTAAACTAATTAATATCAACTAGGAAATGGCTCGAAAGATTTAGATCGAATTTTGTATGAATATTTCGATAAGATACAGTCGATCAGGGTAACTTAAGCCTTCAATATAAAATTGGCCCAAAATTTCAAATGCATATTATAGATTTTTTTTTGCTATGATTTTATGTATTTCAAACTAGATTTCTAAACATCGATTCTAATATATCTTCGTAAATGCTCAGATTCTGCCAGATAATTGACATCTATCATTGTTGAGACGTCAGTTGCTTTTTTCTGTGGTGTGAATAGAGCGGTTTGCTACAAAAGCGCCAAAAAGTTGCCTGCTGTGTTGTCATTTGAATACTTAAGGAGGCAAGTGTTATTTTAAAGTGTCTCATATGTGTCTATCTATTATTTCTTTCAAAAATTACGAGAGTTAATTAGCTAATTCCCATGATATTGCCCTAAATATTGAACAGGTAAATTATTACCGGTGAATAAGGGTAACTTGAGCCCGGGCCAAAGTTCAAAATTCTCAAAATATTGGGAGGAGATATATTCGATAAGTGTGAAGAATGGGCAGAGGAAGGAGACATAACACATGAAGAAGAATGTGGTTTGGATATAGCACGGGAGGATTTTTTTTCTATAGAGACATACGAAGTACATGACGGTAGACTGGAACTTCAGATGATTAGTGATAATGTGATAAAGGCCGTGGCCCAGTTTTGTATAATGAATGATACAAATATCATACGAATGCTGAATGATACTAATATTCAAAGAAAGAAAGGTATTTTATCATATAAGACGACTTCCTGGCCATGGAACGGAATGGAAATTTTTCAAAGTTTAACCCCATGATGTAGATGTAGATGTAGGATTAAATAAATTTTTTATTATTTTGATACTTTTTTCATTGTCTTAGCTATATGGTAAGCCAGTAAATAAGTTAAAAATGCATTGTTCACCAAAAAAATAAGATTGAATAAAAACTGTGTTGATTTTCCTATGGCAATAATTTATTTACCCATTTTAGTACTAATAAATGAAAACGAATGTATACATAATTATTGTATATGGCCCTCAGCTGTAGTTTTTATAGTAAATATGCAGGCCAATGTTAGCAAAATGCTTTAAATAAAATAAAATAAGCAAAAACAACCTAAAATTGGGACCTGGGCCAATCCAAGCCCAACTCACAATCTAACATTGGCCCAGTGGTTAAATGGATTTTTTGAAACTATTTTCCTAGAGATTATTGGTAAATGAGTAAATTTTTTGGAAGTAGGCTACATAAAGCCACCATAACAAGTGTATCTTTTTGAGTAACGTATTATTTTAAACATTGGTCTAACTTTTTATGTGCAAACTGGGCCAAAGTTAGCCAGATTGACTGTATTGTTTTTTAATTTTATCTATATATATGTCGCAGAGGTAGCAACACCATATTGAGAAGCGCGGAAGAAATCAATCCCCTTGATGCTAGTTTTAATAATAACGGATCAAAATGTCAAGTCGGCGCTTGGGTGGAATCGACATCGTTGGATTGGCAACACCGGTTGTGTTTGTTATGGTTTGCTCGAAATGTCGATTGTTGTCAGTTGTCGAAAACGTCAAGATGAGAGACTGTCATTGGAAGCGCATTACGAATCGAGCAATGGAGCCAGTCGCACGTGTCGCGTCCACCGCATTTTGAATCCGTTGTAATCTGCGATCTGAGTATAACTTTTATTACGATTGTTATTGTAATGGACTGATTAAATATTGAGAAGATTAACTACGCTGGTATTTCGCTTTATTCGCCATGAACAACGAGCCACCTGACGACCATTACATCCACGTTCCGTCATCAGACGTGGGATGTAACCCAACCGCCCCAATAAGGAAAAATGGAAATAGTGATGAAGAAAAATAGTGTCTTTTACTGGAGCAACAAAACCAGAATCTTTAAGCATTGGTTCAAGTGATGAAAGGACCATCGACTAGCATTGACATTTAGCTGCCCGAATTCGATCTTGACAAAGGAAATGTGGACGCGCGTGCATGGAACAATACTGCTGATATGTGTGTACCGGATCAGTAACTGAGTGGTGTCCCGCTGATGTTTGCTTTGAGCCGTGCGCTGAAGGGACAAGCTGCTGCTTAGCTATTTCAACTGAAAGCGATATCATTACGCAAAGCACCTACCAAAGCGAATGATCAAGTTGCTGAAGTAAAACGAAGTCGCGATACCATTATCAAATGCTACAATTGTGGCAAGCTTCGGCATAAAGCGCCACAATGTTGTCACCGACGTGATTTTTTGAGACAAAACAGTAGAGTAATGAACAAACGAACCTCAACGCGGGACCAGTCAAGTCAAAAAAAGCGCTCCTGTGAATCTAGCAGTTACCTACTTCCACTGCCGGGGAACAGGCCACTATGCATCCAGCGGCCCCAATCGACGTGACCAGGGTGGAGCCAGCGGTACCAACGGCATCTGAGCTACGGCGGAGAAATGAGTGGATATGTGCAGCATCAGCGCCCCTGCTGGGATAATGCGATACTCTGGTGAGCAGTACCTATTCTATTATGATTCTGGAGCCGAATGCTCGCTTGTAAAGGAGATGTAATGACACTGTAACTTTGACTGCTATTGGACAGACGTCAGTTAATAGCACTATTCAACTTTTGACTACTATTGAAATAGATGACATTCAGTTAGAAATCCTCTATCACGTACTGCCTGACTCTTACTTACGATATGACATTCTAGTAGGCTGCGAACTATTAAAACAAGATCTAGCAGTTCATGTGACTCCTGATAAGTTACAGTTTACTAGGACGACTGTTGTTTGCGCATGTGATGTTTCAAATGCTCGAATATTGACAAAAATGCTGACTATGACAAAACACGTTTTGACAGTACAAAAGCTAAATGTGTTAACTTTAAAGTTGGAGACTTTGTATTATTGAAAAATGAATAGCGAAACCAAACGAAACTCGGTCCTAAGTACAATGGCCTCTATAGCGTCATTGAGGTGCTTGAAGGAGACCGTTACGTTTAGAGGCTTTGAGTGGTGACCGTACCTACAAGTACGCTTATGATTGCTTGTGAAAAATGCCTAATAATTGCCCTCCATTAGGTGATGATGATAATCGATCGAAGACTATTGAGCAATAATGTTGTTTTGAATTTTAAGAGTTCTGTTTTCATGCTAATTGTGAGAGTATCCGCCGGATGGAGGCGATGGCTTTCTTGAGAGTATCCGCCGGATGGAGGCGATGGCTTTTTTGAGAGTATCCGCCGGTTGGAGGCGATGGTTTTTTGAAAGTATCCGCCGGATTGAGGCGATGGCTTTTTTGAGAGTATCCGCCGGATGGAGGCGATGGTTTTTTGAAAGTATCCGCCGGATGGAGGCGATGGCTTTTTTGAGAGTATCCGCCGGATGGAGGCGATGATTTTGAGAGTATCCGCCGGATGGAGGCGATGATTTAGAGAGTATCCGCCGGATGGAGGCGATGATTTCATGTTAGCAGAGTCCAGTAAAAATGTTGAATTAACTTTAAACTAGATGTTGGCAGATAATTGCACAATGGTATCGATTGTGAATTATAACTTAGAGTTAAGTGCAAATTGTGCTATGTTACTGGTTAATTGAAATTTGCTTTACTTGAAATAAATATTGACTAAAGTCAGTCTTAGTCAGGGTTGGCCGAGCTGGAGTAAGATTTGTTTCTGCTCAGATTTTTTGGTTACAGATTACGCACACGAGGACGTGTGATGCATCAGAATGGCCGTGTCGCAGAGGTAGCAACACCATATTGAGAAGCGCGGAAGAAATCAATCCCCTTGATGCTAGTTTTAATAATAACGGATCAAAATGTCAAGTCGGCGCTTGGGTGGAATCGACATCGTTGGATTGGCAACACCGGTTGTGTTTGTTATGGTTTGCTCGAAATGTCGATTGTTGTCAGTTGTCGAAAACGTCAAGATGAGAGACTGTCATTGGAAGCGCATTACGAATCGAGCAATGGAGCCAGTCGCACGTGTCGCGTCCACCGCATTTTGAATCCGTTGTAATCTGCGATCTGAGTATAACTTTTATTACGATTGTTATTGTAATGGACTGATTAAATATTGAGAAGATTAACTACGCTGGTATTTCGCTTTATTCGCCATGAACAACGAGCCACCTGACGACCATTACATCCACGTTCCGTCATATATATATATATATATATATATATATATATATATATATATATATATATATATATATATATATATATGTATATATATATATATGTATATATATATATATGTATATATATATATATATATATGACTCTTTCCTGAATAAACGCGATTAAAAAAAAAACATGCAACGCCAAGTAAAACTGGGTCGCCCAGGTAATTCACTAAACATAGTGCCCAATTGTCTTGACTACTTTTATTCACTAGAGTACCTACACTCTCGAATATGTATTACAAAAAATATAGGAAACGATGAGATATGTACTCGTATATAAAATATCCATTAGTAATCGGCAGAATTTAGGTCAACAACTAAAAATGTAGAAAATATAAAGTGATACGATATTTTTAATTGGGATTAATAAACATATCATGAGGTTTAATCTTTGGACAGAGGTTCTATGTTTATTATTCTAACAAATAAGCATACCGCGAGACTGATGGTAAGCAGTTATTGTAGCCTGTAGACGCTTGCAACGTGGTGGCTCAGTCGTGAATGACGCGACTTTGACACCGATGCTCGTGAGTTCGATTACCACACAAGACAAACATTTGTGTGCATGAACATGTCTGTTTGTTTTGGTCTGGATGTTTTAAGACAGGTAGGACGCACCAAAGCAGCCCGTCTGGGGAAGTGCCACCACCTCACAGAAAACTGCAGCCAAATACAATTCCCTACCCTAGAGGGTTGTTATGTTCCTGCGCGTGAGTGAGGTCACCAGTAAGCTCCTAAGGAGTGGCTGTGTAAGCAGCAGAGGAGGCATCGCGTGAGTGATACTTAATTTATTACAAGCGTTGATAGACTACGGTAACCACTTTGCATCAGGTGGGCCGTATGCTTGTATGCCTCCCGATGTTGTATAAAAAATATATATATAACAACTTACAGGACACTGAATACCAGCTTATGGATATTAGTCCTCCTACAGCACCTATTGACAACATAAAGTCTTAATAGCAAAATACTACTTTATTCACACAATATTCAGTAATATGTATGCATTTATATGTATTTTAACGTTGCTATGAGCTTTCTAGCTAATAAAGCTTTCTATGCAAATTTCGCGTCACTCTTCTGCTTCATCAGTTTAATCACAAAAAAATTTCAGAGAGAAAATACACGTTTTGTACTGTTGCCTTTATTTTGTAAAATATAGGCAACGCAAACGCAACGCAAAATCCAAAAGTAATACTATTAACGCATTGATCTCATGCACGGCACGTACCTAAGTAAGCATAATTTGAAACATCTTCATTTGTTATTTACAAATTAGACAACAAAATATAAAAAAGCGGCAAAGAGTGATTATGAAGTCACTCATATTTTTAACTTTCTGTATGTCTGTACTAAAGTCATAGTAAAGTCTACAAAAATGAGTTGCGCTTTTAACTTAATCTAGAACTCACAGAACGTCACAATAAATCTATTCGCTACATTGCGTGTGACCTTAACATGTAAGCGCGCCACTTCTATGCTCGTTTCTGGTTGATATTTGCCACCGCTGAATATATCAACATAGTTTCCCAGATAAGACTTTCTTTTTCTTACGTAAGAAAAAAAGGGTTCAGTGAAGCGGACATAATCCTGCTGTCCGCGAGAAACACATATAAATACTTATTTACTGCACGAAATGCGACACCACACCTCGCTTCGTATCTCTGCAAACAATACGATCGCTTCGAATATAAACAACCTAATTCACGTGTTGTCTATACGAGTATGTAGGTAACCTACCTATAAAATATCGTGGAACGGTAAACAATCCCCTCATGAGCTGTCGAACTGATAAGGTAAATCTATTTTTACGAGTCACGGGGAAATTGAATTTCTAACGAATTTTCCTTAAGTGACGGACTGACAGTAATGCATGCACATAATATATGAATGATGAATCGATGTTATGACAGTGAAATTGATACCTCAGGAAAGATTTCCATTTTAGATTTATTTACAGTGTTATTTTTGGTTCCGTTGAGCTGTGTTGTGCCGCCGAACTTAGATTGAGTTCCCTACTTCCAAAGTAAAAAGGAACCACTATAAGGTCACTTTGTGATCAGTTGGTCTGCATGTCAAGAAATGACAAATCAAAACCTATAGAGCAGGTCCAGTTGACCTACCATTATGAAATTTGGCTAAAATCAAAGTCTAATTAGCACAAGAATTGGCAAGTTAAATCATAAAAGCGCCATTTTGTAGTCATATTTAATATCCTAAAGTATATAACTTTTGTTATTAAAAAATCAACGGCAGACACTTAATACAATTCCAAATGTGTGTTATAAAATTTCGAAAGTAAATATTATATTATTTAAAATTAGAATGATGAAAACAATAGCACTTACTTATTAGAATTACATACATAAACAGGTAAATTTAATTATATAATACTAGGTTGTAAACATAAACTTTATAATTAACTATTTCATTAATTTACCATTATAATATTTATAAAAAATATTCACAACAATCTATGAGTACTGATTCACTCTCATTTTTTTTTATACCACTAAGGTTGATTTCCAATCAAGCATACGGCCTGCCTGATGGTAAACAGTCACCGTAGCCTATGAACGCTAGTAATACATTAAGTATCACTCGCGCGATGCCTCCTCTGCTGCTCACACAGCAACTCCTTAGGAGCTTACTGGTGACCTCACTCACACGCAGGAACACAACAACCCTCTGGGGAGTTGTTATTTGGCTGCGGTTTTCTGTAAGGTGTAGGTACTTTCCCAGACGGGCTGCTTTCATGCACTCTGCCTATACGTATAATAATAATGTAATTAACATATATAAACTTTGGCTTTACTGAAATAACGCAAATTTTTATCAAACTTTTGAAATTTTATAAAACACACTTGGAATCGCAATTAGTGTCCGCCATTGTTCTTTTAATAACAAAAATATATACTTTAAGATATAAAAGGACAGACAACCTGCGATCATGTTTTCACAGTGAATTTTGACGTTCTTGGACTTCTTGACACGCCCAAAGGAACCATCGCCGGGGATAGTGAATCCCCATTTCACCTACGGCAGGTCTAATCTAAGATGTTTTTATAGTCCTAGATAGGTCGTACAGGCTCTAGAACGGCAATACGAATGTAAGGTAATTGCCCAACTCGCATTCAGTCGGAAACGCTCTCGCGTCACGCCTATACGTACTTTGTCACAAAGTGTAAATCTTTTAAGATGTATATTCATCTCTTTCTACCGACTTCATTTGTCTCTTTATTAGAGCAAAGTGCTATAATAAATAACTGTACGTAGATATAGTGCTACTTGCGCCATTTTAAAATACAATAATGTTGGTGTATAACGTCTTTACCTTTTGATATGTCGCTGGGTCTAATACTCGTAGTATAAATAGCATCAATATGCAGTTTGCTAAAATACCGTAAGTCTGCCGATCGCTAGCTCTTAGACCATTGCAATAGACTTAGATCATGAAATTTAGCAAGCAGTTTGGTCTCATAGCACAAATAAGTGCAGGAAGAAATCCTATAATCGCCTTTTGTAGTTATATTTGTATGTCTCTCTAAAAACAAAACCTGTGAGGTTTTTATATTTCACCTAGATTTATGAAGTTTAACAAGAACCAAGATTTCAAACCACAAGTACAAAAAGAGATCTAAAGCTTTTAGTTCTAAAATTCGCTCGATGTATAGGTTGAAATAACTGATGTATAATCATTGTAGCTGAATTGAGTTGGATCGGAAAAATACGTTTTGTATTGTATGTACTTAAGTACGTTTATAAGCAATGAGTCACGTTTGACTTATAATTTAACCGATTGGGACCAATCATAGCACCGGTTCAGCACTTATCAATATGACCGACGATATTCGTAAAAATATTGACAATAAACTTCTTACTCTTCTCGTATTACTTGACTTCTCTAATGCTTTCAATATGGTCGGTCATGATATTTTGCTGGCGTCACTTCGTCAATTAAATTTCTCACCTGCTTCTCTCTCTTAGTTTCAATCTTATCTATCAGATCGTTTTCAATTAATGAAGTTGAATGAAAACCTGCCCGACTGACGCGAGGTCAGGGCTGGGGTCCCACAGGGTAGTGTGCTTTCACCGTCCTTTTCTACATCTTCATCAACGGTATCACGTCATGTCTAGCCTCTTCGTTTCATCTGTACGCAGATGACGTACAAATATACGCTGCTGCCTCTCTTCAAAACATCCCAAATGATATTAATGTTATTAATTCTGACCTTCGAGCAATTAGCGAGTGGGCTGAAAATTTTGGTTTAAAAATCAACGCAGTGAAATCTCAAAGTATAGTGATAGGTAGTCCCTACTTTATTTCATTGTTTCAATCTGGTGCATTCCCTAAAGTCATTTACAGTGGCACAGTAATACATTCATTAAGACGTCTTCAAAACTTTCTTCATGTGGAGACCAAAGCGATGCTGGCTCGTTCCCTTCTCCTACCCCTTATTGACTATGCCGACGTAGCCTTTCTCGACCCTTCTGAAGAATTACTGGATAAATTAGACAGACTTTAAAATCAGGCTATTCGATATGTTTTTGGTGTTGGTAAATATGACCATATCTCTCAGTTTCGGCAGCAGCTTAACTGGCTACCTATTAGGCTACGTCGCAACATCCACATTCTCACCTCTCTATACAATGTCCTTTTCAATCCCTGTTCTCCAATATATCTCCGGGAGAGGTTTCATTTTGAGAAAGTAGACGAACGCTTACGGCGTAGCGGAAATCCATTACTGAAGGTCCCGGTCACACTTACAAATACTTTTTGGCACTCATACACGGTACAAGCTGCACGCATGTGGAATGCACTTCCTCTGGAAATCAGGCTTTCAAAGACTGTGAGCTCCTTTAAAATTAAATTAAACAAGCCGTATGGTACTCCCGCATCGAATTGAGGTTGGGTGGGCTGTAGTTGTGTAGTCATTGTTTATTTATGTGTACCAGTATCTATATAATGTGTGTATTCGTTATAATTTTTTTGTTTTGTACAATAAAGTTGTTTATTGTATTAAATGTATTATTCATACATAGTCTCTTCGATCTCTTTTTCTCACCGCCGTTCATTGCTCCATTCAGGAACTCTAAGGCAATGGTTGGCTGGAAGAGATTCCTCGAAGGAGTAAGCCCGCCTTTGCAAATCATGTAATTCTTACACTTGTAATTATAATTGTAATAAATAATGCAATAAAGTTATAAAAACATACAAACTTTTCATATAAATACATGTCTTCCCATTTTCTTATTATGTGTTATCTACAAATATAAATACAAACGAATTAACCTATTGAATACGCATTCACTTTAACTCGCTCGCTAAACCTTAGTCTTTTAGCGCTAAGCAGGCTCACCGCACCGCTTTTAGCCTATATTTCAGTGTGACCATGATTTTGCGCTGCGAATGTTCTCCATTATTCATAATCGTCACATATTTCTGTCGTACCACACTAAAACATTGCAGGCACGAACACGACCTAAATGACACGATGCTGATTCTTGAATTAGCCAATTAGAGCTCCGTGTTCTACCTCACCACCCCGACCCGCAGCGCTGAATATTTTTTTGTGCAAAATTTATATCATTGGGTCATGTTATTTCCTTCATGAATTTTAAACTATTGTCAAAAATTCTACATCTGTAAATGTAATAATAATAATATAAGGAGAGATAAATTGAGTAATCTATTGTAATATATAATTGGTAATCAGGTTAAATAACTACATTGATAATTTTCTAAGCATTTATTTTTCTCCTATGATAATTATCAAAAGCTTAAAGATTTAAAAAATATACGAATAATATAATATAACATAACGATAAGGATAATAGGATATAAGAACTTTTATAAGACTAGCAAATATAAATAAAAATATGTAATAAATAAATTAATAATATATTATAGGTATACAATATGTTGACATATAATGTATTTAAGTATAATAATAAGCACTTTAGAATTATAAAATATATCATAATTGTAAAGCCAAATATATATATTTTATCGTGTGACTTAATCTAACAAAAGTCTGCTTTTCTCTCTGAGTTGTGGAGGTCAGACGACAGTCGTGTTAAAATCATTAGGAAACGGACCCCGCCAATCCTTTCCCTGCTACAGCAACGAGGCTCAATACGCTACCATCGGTTCAATATCAGCTGGTCCCCGCACTATCTATACAACGACTTCTTTATGAGTTCTGGTGACCTTACTCATGCACAGGTACACAACAATCAGCCTTATGCAAGGGGGTACTGGACTACAATCTCATGATATGCGCTCTATATACATATGTATTCAAGAAAATTTGTAAAATGTTATCAACCGGATACTCGAAAACTCGATTGCCTACTGATAAAGCCAAATTTGTAAGAAACCCAAAATTTGTTTTGTTAGCGGTAAGTTAAATCTAATAGACTCGGAGTGTACCGTCCTCCATACGAACGAGTACAAAACAAAACGATGACCCAGAAATAGGGTCCTAATATTCTGCACACTAACTACTTATTGAGTTGTGTCAATGTGAATTTTCTCAAATAAAATAAAAAAATATCTATAACTTCATGCCAGGTCCCTTCTGGGGTAAGCAGAGAGAACTGATCGCCTTATTCACCTCGCTTGTTTCTTTAACATTCATAGCTCTTTTCATGCATGTCGCCGGTTGCTATTACTCCTGACAGCACCATCTGATAAAACACGACGAATTTGGTAGTTCTAGGTGTTTTAGGGTTTGCCTTCCTCGGCTCCTACATCCTTCCACTTTCACATTATAGGTATAAAAGGTTATGCACCCCGTATTTTGTCAGGTAGCAATACATACGTCTGTCTGGTAAGAAGTGTTTACCATAGTTTCTGAACGGTTGTAGAAATAATTATCGCTCGTGCATTTTAATAATGACTGAACTGGTAATCATACTCACTTACAAAATACAACATGCCTTCGGTGAGTTAATAGGACTGCAGTTCCGAGTGAGGCACTTCACCAGTCAGTCAGGCTTCTTATTAAATATCTCTTGCGCAGGCGAGGTTGGCTTGGACTTTAAAATAATAGTGAGTTACATAATACCAAATTTAATGACCCAGTTGATAATATTATGAAAGAGAACAACTGTTTGTGAATCGTCCGTCTTTGGATATATAATTTCTTTGACGTGCGGTTTTCCTTCACCGCCGAACAAGTTATAATTACAAATATGTATACAAACCCAAAAAAAACTAATTTCGTGGTACATGCCAGGATTTGAACCGGGGACCAGTTGGTAGGTATTACGAACATAGAGCAGCGATAGCCCAGTGGATAAACCTTTTTTTTTATACAACATCAGGAGGCATACAAGCATACGGTCTACCTGATGTAAAGCAGTTACCGTAGCCTATTAACGCTAGTAACATATACCACTCGCGCAATGCCTCCTCTGCTGCTTACACAGCAACTCCTTAGGAGCTTACTGGCCTCACTCACACGCAGGAACACAACAACCCTCTAGGGAGTTATTTGGCTGCGGTTTTCTGTGAGGTGGAGGTACTTCCTCAGATGGGCTGCTTTGGTGCGCCCTACCTCTCTTAAAACATCCAAACCAAGACAAACAGACATGTTCATGCACACAAATGTTTGTCTTGTGTGGAAATCGAACCCACGAGCGTTGATGTCAAAGTCAGGTCTTTCACGACTGAGCCACCGAGCTCGTCATAAAGTCCCGGTTCTTTATCCACTGGGCTATCGCTGCCCTCTGTTCATGTTTTATACCTATACGTACCTATCAAAAGCACATCCCGAGGCGCAAGCGTGATTCTATTATCGATGAACGCGCGGGCCTAAAATTCCAACGATACAAGCAATTTGATGTAAACTACTGTGTAGTTGCATCTCCAGTAAATTCATACGAAACCCGATGTCAGCAGATGCATACTGCCGCCGAAATAGCTGCTCTGGTCGTCTCAGCCTCGGCCGCTGCGGTCGTTTCTGCAATGCTGCTATTACAGGAATCAGAAATACTCACTATCGCTGCTGCAAAAGTGAATAAAATTCAAATCTTAAATATTCGTAGTCTTAAGGACATCGAAGGATAGCGTGTTAACCAAATGTGTATTTCAGGCGCGCAAGGAAGTGGAAAAATTGACCTTCTAAGGCCCATTTCTATTTTTACGTCGGTAAATTATTGTAGTGTAAATATTTACAAATTCTCATGCGTACAGGCGTAGAGGAGAAGGTTCTACCGTAGAATATATTACCAAAGATACAATTAACTAACAAATGAAAAACAAATAATGTTACAAAATATATGCCTATAATGGCATTAATCTCTCAGCTATAGACTCTTACATCAAGAGCCTATAGCTGGCGAAGTAATGTAAATGCTAGAACAGGTCTAATAATTTCCTAGAATTTCCATTCGTTTGCTATCTGGAGGAAACGAACCTATATGCCTACATGCTCTCCCTCATACATACAGCGTACTGAAATGCATGGAATATCCCGGTAGCAATACAGGAGACAGTAACTAAATGATACATATCATAATTGCCTAAATTTGTATTTACCTTTTTTGTAAGTATACAAGAGATCTGCAGCATCGAACCTGCCATAAGATAATATCTAAGGGTTCCATGATTGGCTTGCGTGTATATTTGTTTGTCTGCTGTGTATCTACAAAGCAAACAAACAAATATACCTACTGAGCATATAAGGATAAAATAAATATAAGCTTGTAACAAACTATATTATTTATACAATTTGAGTAGGAATGTTAATAAGAAAAAGATGAAGGCAAATTGTAAACACTGTTAATTAATGTCGGAGTAAAAAGAAAAAAATACTCATTTGTAGGAAAAATTTAAAACAATTGACTAATATCAGAGAAAATTCAGGCTCGTAACATAGATAATCGAAATCCCAAGAACATTCACGAGAATTTCTTAATTCAGCACCATTTATAATAAAATAAACGTTAAAGTTTTTTCATGTAGAAGTTTTTCATGTATAGTTTCAAGAAGCTCTTTTATTTCCAGAAGTTTAAAATCAATCAATTAATTAATTGCTTGAATATTGCTTTCGTCACTGTTCACACCACTGCTTTATTCTTAATTATCCTGCTACATTATATTTCTACTGTGAGTGAGATGCCTTACAAAGTTTCAACGATTGCTGTATTAGTTTAGATTTCTATCAGTATTGTTCTATTTAAAATAAGCTAGTTTGCAAGGTGATAGAAAGAGTATCCATAACTACATAACGATGCAACGTAAAGAAATGTTAAAATTTCTAGACGGACGTCTGTTGAAAGGACGAATTGAAATAACACAATAACCAAAAGTAAAGTTATCAAAGTCAAAATCTTTTTATTCCGTAAAAATGGCTACATTTGTTTGGAATCGTCACAATTTTTTTCCCTACCGTGCAGTTCATGACTAGGTGAGCACTGATAAAAATACTGCCAAATAACTCAGGCATCCCTCTTTTGGTATCCAAACAAATTTACATAATTTATTAATTACACTATAATTGGATCGACTCAATCCCCGGTATTTTTATCATTAATTGACTATATTAATGATAAAAATACCGGGGATTGAGTCGATCCAATTATAGTGTAATTAATAAATTATGTAAATTTGTTTGGATAAGTAGATACTTTATAATATGCCCTGCTACACAATTATCGAATACTGAATAAGGTTGTGTACAGGCATCCATTGTGAATCTGGACATGGAAAGGGTTAGACTTTTTTTTGTACTATATGCTTGTATGTCGGGAGACATACAAGCATACGGCCCCGTAAAGCGGATACCGTAGCCTAATAACGCTTGCTATATATTAATTATCACTCGCGCGATGCCTCCTCTGCTGCTTATATAGCAACTCCTTGGAAGCTTACTGGCGGTAGACTCAAAAAGGGGTACTAATTTAATTTAGACAGTTGCGCACGCCACTCTCAGAGCAAACGAGACATGCGCCAAAGTTTAAACTGACAAAACTATGATGCTCATTAATCGATTCTCACCTGATGATATCATCAGTTGGAATTCATGAGAAACATGAACGATCCTAGTGATATCAAAAGGAACTATGGAACTATCTATGGAAAAAATAGTGAAGATAATGAAACCAAAAGAGGATCCTACCATGTAACTATTGATATAATGTGGCTACAACGTTCTTTGGTTACTGAGCTGCAGTAACGTACTTCTCATTCGGTGCTAGGAGCTGGTTACTTACGTTACATAAACATGGACAAGTAAGTCTTACAACTCTACCACCGTATAATGCATTTTAAGTTTTTTTTTATGTAATGTCGGGAGGCACACGGTCCACCTGATGTAAAGCGGTTATTGTAGCCTATGAACGCTTGCAATACATTGAATATCACTCGCTCGATGCCTCCTCTGTTGCTAATAAAGCAACTCCTTAGGAGCTTACTAGTGACCTCACTCACACGCAGGATCACAGCAAACCTCTAGAGAGTTATTATTTGGCTGCGGTTTTCTGCGAGGTGGCTTCGCTAGACTAGGTGAACTGCTTTGATGCGCCCTACCTTCCTTAGAATTTTACTTACAATACGAAGTAAAAATAAGTAAGAGTCGTCAAGCGCGAGTGCGACTCGCGCAGCGAGGGTTCCGTATAAACTATTTTCGCAAAAATTTTTTTTGTGATGTAACTACAAATTTACGGTTTTCGGATCTACTAGTGCTACATGACATTTGATTCCCTTGAGAGTGCCAAAATATGCGCATACACGAGACATAAACATCGTATCTTTTGATTGCGTTGACTTAGAAGTTTCATTTTTTCACTGCTCAAAGGGATTGCAGACGTGAGTACCTATTTGATATTAAATTCAGCTTGATAGCTCCACCCGTCTCTGAGAAAGAGGGTCTTGACGCGGACAGACAGACAAACGGACAACAAACAAGGGTTCCTTTTTCCTTTTAAGGTACGGAACCCTAAAAACCAATTCATGTTTCACTGTTTAAAATTCGCCAACATCCACTAGACTAACAAAACCCTTCTTTTTAATCCTACGTAAAAGGCGAGTTCCAAGCAAAAATATATTTTGTTTTACTTCGCAGCATTTTATGAAGAAAGTCCCAAAAATAGGCGAAGTGAGTCTTAATAATGATTGCGTTGGACGGATGCCCAATTCAATAAACGTGATAGGGCTCTAGGTAACTTAATGTAAATGGTTGTCGGGCCTCTGCTTATTCGTAAAATTTGATTATATTCGATTACATTGTCAATTAGGGGCCTTTCTTTTGAGCGGCTCGTTAAGCGAATCAGGTACATGACGTACTATATACATTATTACATCATTTTATAGTATGTCGGATGGCAAGCAAGTACAGGGCCCACCTAATATGAAACGATTACCGTAAGCAATGAGGTCATGGAAACCAAGGAGTATTGTTGATAACGTAGCAACACTAGCAACTCCGCATTTAATAGTATAAATAATAACCCTCTCAGTTTCGACTTCCGCACGGGCCAAACATTTGTGTGCATAAACAATATGGATGCCTGATCGAAGTCCAATTCGAGAGAAAGATCGATTCACGGCAATACACATTGTATCAAAAGACGAGCTCGGTGGCGCAGTGGTGAAACGCGTTGTTACACTACTTTGACATCAACGCTCGTGGGTTCGATTCCCACACAGTACAAACATTTGTGTGCATGAACATGTCTGTTTGTCTTGGTCTGCGTATTTTCTAAGTATAAGTATGTATTTACAAAGAAAAAATGTATTTACGTATGTTTATCAGTTGTCTAGTACCCATAACACAAGCTTCGCTTACTTTGGGGCTAGATGGCGCTGTGTAATTTGTCCGACAATATTTATTTATTATTCAACAGCATCCAAATCTAAATCGAATGGTCTGTGCATGTATTTGAATTACGAATATTAATATACCAACAGTGAAAATGCCGATGATCAAAATATCGTTATGTAGGTTTGAACCTTGCTCTTATACCATTCGGCAACATTCACAGGTCTTATGATATCCGGTTTTTTAAACTTCAGCATTATAATACGTACCCGCGTTTTGTACCTTAAGATTTAGAACTGTTAAGCTACAAGCTTAATTAAATAGCATAAGCGATATTTAGAACTGGTAAGCTTGTAACGTATCTTTTGTCAATACAAATTACAATTTCTTTGAACTTTGATCTTAATCCACGTTCACACAAATATGATGGTGGGAATTCTATCAAAAATCGTTGAACGATCACAATTACAATCCAGGATACAATTGCAGGATTCGCTTTTGTAGCCATAATTCTTGGTAGCCATTTTTAAAGTTGATTTTTATTTCTCGTTCGTTTTCAGTTCTATAAGTTCTTCTTCCAGCTGGGGTGAAATTGCTGTGTTGACATTTGAAAAAGGATCCAACACCCAGTCTGGTATTTCCAATTTCAAAATGTCCTGAAATCTTTCTATGAAGTCACTGTGGAGGTTTTCCAAATGTTGGCAATAGATAAGGCAAATTGTGGAACTCAAGTCTGCAGATATTCTTCTTGTGTAAGAGCAGATTGGCTACGAAAGCAGCAACGACATTTTTGGTTTATTAAGTTTAATTCATCTCCTTGAAGTTGGAGATTCACATCATTAAGCAATTTATGAAGGTCTGTGGTACGCGATATCATTCTTTGGTGTGATGAGGTTGCCGCACAATTCTGTGTTTTTGTTTTCCCAGAACTCTGTGACAGAGTCAAACTGATTGTAAAATCGAGTAAGACAATTTTCTTTTGATAGCTAGCGCACTTCTGTGTGAAAGATCAATCGGTTAAAATCTTCATCATTAGCAACACAAAGCTGATTAAATAATCTGTACTTTGATAACATGGTGCAGTGATTAAAACAGTCGTTCACTTAAATTTCTAGCAACCAATTGTTGTCTATGAATGACGCAATCTAAAGCGAGCACATCTGGAATTTTGTTTTTTAAGTACGCTATGAAGACTTTTTGACACCTTGTTATAACCGGAGCGCCATCTGTAGCAGCTGATATATTCTTCAATGGCATTCCTTTGTCATCACAAAACTTTTCCAAAGTATTAAATATGGTTTCTCCTTTTGTGCTTGTCTCAAAATTTTTAGCAAATAATAGTTTTTGACATATTTTTTCATCTTTAATATAAACCTCACGTAAGACAGCAACAATGCTTCATTAGTTGGCAAAGTGGACTCATCCAACTGAATTGAAAATTGACTAGTATTCATATGATTGCACAATGACTCTTCAATGTTTTCAGCCATTTCATCAATTCGTTCGTCAGAACTATTGCTCAAAGGAATTTTTCGGATAATATCTGCCGCCGGTTTATGGAGCAATGGTAGGTATAACTTCTTTTATTGCCGGCAAAATTAACATTTCTCCGATGGTGCGTGGTTTACCTGTTTGAGCAATTAACAAAGATATATTGTAGGAAGCTCGAAGTCTGTCATTGTCTTGTTTAGCAGCCGCCGAAAAAAGTTTTAATACACTTGGCTGAGCATTATGCTTCTTCTCCAGGTCTTGAAAATAGGCTACATTTTTTTCCTTCTTATCTGGATGCATTTTATTCAAATGATCTTGAAGTCTTGAAGGCTTCATCGCTTCGTTTGAAAATGTTTTTGAACAAAGAAGGCACAAAAGCAAAGATGAATTTGTGGAATTTTCTATGTATATATTTATTTCATGAATCCATATTTAATATATTCTGCGCTGTATTGCCGTTTCTTCTTTTTGCTTCCGACCGACATGGTTTTGTTTTTACAAATATGTAAGTGAAATCTTGAACTTAAGTACATGTTTAACGATTGCGCGCGAAATCACTAATGAACATACATATAACAAATATTACGAGCTTTTATATAGACCGACAGGAATAAGACAAATATGAACAAACTTGTTTATCTCTTTCGCTCAATCATACTGAGCAAGGTAGAAAAAGTATCGATGAACCAGCCCATTGCTACAGGATTGCACAAATCGCATTACTTAACAAAAACTTGCTACAACTTGAATGCGTACGGGCTCTCCTATGAAAGCTAAGTTATTTTTAGTTTTTATACAATCATACAGTACAGAAATATAAACTAAATAATCGATTGAATTAAACAATTTTTAACGGAAGTATCGCGTATTTTATTTATTTCTAAAAATAATCAAGTCCCAAAGATCTAAAAAATGTTCGGACACTGTGAGCAATTTTTGTGTGAATCGGAACATATATAATTAATCCATCCATGTCGGTAGATGTAATAATTGAATATCTAATGTAAGACAAATACCACCTTAGTCTTCCTGCGACCACGGACGCTGCAAAGCGTTCGAAACGTCAGGTTCAACAAAATAAATAAAATACGCGATACTTCCGTTAAAAATTGTTTAATTCAATGTGTTACAATCGCGAAAACCTAAGACAATACTAAATAATCGATATTGTGAAGTAGGCAAGTAAATGAAATTACAAATCAACCATCATCCCTATAAGCCACGCCAACGCCCCCCATTTTTTCTGGGCCCCTTACCGCTCCCTCCAGGCCTTCAGCGCCCAAAAGGGGTTGTTATCGACCACTTTAAGAAAGGCTGAGTTTTTCGCTTTTTTTTCTAAGTAACATATTTATTTAATCAAAATATATACCCTCATCATCTATACATTGCTGCCATATAATCGAAAGTTTATTTATGCCTTTGCGATAGAACTCTGGGGATCTAGATTCAACAAACTGTGTGAAAGCATTTTGTACTGCCTCCTGGGAACAAAATTTATTATCACGTAGAAAGTCACGAAAAAAATGGTAGTTAGTTGGAGCAAAGTCTGGCGAGTACGGAGGATGACGTGTGGTTTCTAACTGCAGCTCCTGTAGAGTTGCAACGGTTTCTCGTGCAGTGTGAGGTCTTGCGTTATCATGGAGCAATAATAGTGAAGATCGATTTACGTGTCGGGGCTGTTTCACTGCCAGTTTCGCCACCATTGTTCGAAGTTCGGCACAGTAAATATCTGCTGTTATTGCTTGACCAAACCTAAGAAAGCTATAGTGAATTACGCCATTAAGAGACCACCAAACAGTTACCATCACCTTTTATTGGTAAGCTTTGCTTTATGGCACTGTTGCGACGTTTGATCTGATTCTGGGATCCGTTTGGTATGAGGGTGAATTCCCAGCAACCAGAGATCGGTGCGATTATAAAACGAGGTTGTTGGTATCATATCGAACAACTCGGAAAACAACACATTGCATAATCGGTTGAATTCAAAGGGAGGGTCCAATACCGTGTGTAAGCTTAGGATCATCGTTAATCCGCGCAGCTCGCTCATGCACCGAATCACAAGGTTGGTATTCAGGTGCACCTGTCCATAAGTGACTACATTACTCCATATGAGGTCAGACTTGAAACTGAGAAAAGAAACCCCTGCGGTACGCTAGCATTGATGTCCATGGCGTCCGAGCATTTACCGTGTACATACGCAAAAGTGATTATTGTGTAATGCAGTCAAAACTTCTACCAAAAAGGATTTCTTGTGGTATAGTGGTAAAAGATGTGCTACACTACAATTCTATAAATTAATGTTACTAGCAACATGACTGTATCTACTGCTACAAAAAGATACAATGAGCAATTTCGACTAGTTAGAGACTTGAAGTACTGGTAAAAAAGGATGGTTAGAATTGTCAAATGGACGGAAAACTATTTAAAACCAATGATATTATAGTAAGTAAAGATACGTTATATGCTTACAAAATAACCTAAATAAATGATGCAACATAGCTGCGACTCGCACACATACGTATTTCTTATTTTACATATATTGCCAAATGAAGTAAAAACAGAGTAAAAGAGATGGCGTAAAAAAAAAACAATAAGAACAAACTAGACAGGTAGCGTTTGTCATTTGCACTTAAATTGATGCAAACGCCACTCTGATCACCAATCACTGCACGTTTGACATAGTCTAACAAAAATAATGAGACAGAAGTTACAAAGTTCTCGGTTCCTAAACGCTTGTTGTCTCCTAGAGACTCCTTTAACCATCGGATGCTCACAGAGCAATACGGTACGGACTAGAGTAGCTTTACACTGGTGTTGCCCTCTGCCTTGGTTGTTGTGCACATGTCGTATGCATTATATAAACTAGTTCGAATTGATTTCTCAGTAGATTAAAACTGACTATGCGCGATGATTGCAGTGACGAAAATTCGAATTGCGCAGTTTTATGTTGCAAGAAAAAGTCTGGCCATCGATTCAACGATGCAGTATCCAACATACCTTGTATAGGTATTTGTGACACATGTACATGACAATTAAAAAAAATCAGTTTTTGCTATTTATCTACGGAATCCTATGGATAAATTTAGGTATATAGAAAATTGTTAAATCAAATTGATATAATAATACTTTTAAGAAATAAATGTAAATAACGTTTATTTCTAAGTATTATTATATCATTAAATTAATATCGTACTCGTCAAAAACCAACTACTTTCAAACAACTTCAGGACCCCGTTATTAACTTCAATCACAATGTCGCTTCTGTTAGTTCGTTATGGTGATCTATGTTAGTGTGCTAAGTGTCCTTGTCGCTACAGTTGTGGATGGAATATGGTTGTCCTTTTCTTTGAAGTTACCATAACATGGCGTTATATTTGTTTTACGAGAGATTAAGAAACAATAATAATATTAGTTTGTTTGTTTTACTGCCGTAATTAGTACATATGCGCATGACACACGACGGCATTTTGACAATTACACCGAAATATAAACTCGACTTTCGTGAATTGGCAAGCAGTTGACAGTCCGCACGGTCGAGAGCGACTGAGGCCAGAGGCAACAATTGTCTCCTTTCGTACGCTTCATTCTCGGCGCTCTAGTAACTTATCTTCCTTTTTTTTATAACATCATTGTTTTAAAACCCCATAATTTGGTTTTATAGTACCTAAATGTCACACAGATGAAATTGTGCATCTGGGAAGAATGACATGAAATTATCAAAACGCAATATATTTTGTTAAATGTTTATTAGCTACGATAGTTAAGGACTCACTGCAGCTTAAACAGTTTTCGGTATTACATTACAAGTAAAAAATATGTACAGTCACCGTGAATATTGATTTATTTCATAAATATTATAAAACTTAGTTGGGAGTCCATGCTAATATATTGTTTAAAAACATTTTCAATTCAAACGCATGGATATTAAAAAAGTAATTTGTGTAAAAGATCTATGGCATATTCTGTAAAAAATATCTTTAAAAATACCTATTAGATATCTTTTCTGTATATCGACACAATCAACATGGATCAATTAGGTGTAATAAAATACAATAATTCATTTTTTTTACTTATGTATAAACTTAGAAATCAAATGCATAATTATTACGTGTATAAAAAGCGACACTTACAATACTAAAAATTAAGTATAAAATTATAACCTCATTATTAAAATTTTAATAAATAATAAAACATTTTTATTTATAAGACAATATTAGTAATGGCACTAGATTTGTTATACATATTGTTATATCTATAATTTATATAAGGCACCGAAACATAAGAAGGCAGCCGTCGTACTGTACGCAGAATGCTGGCAGTGAACACTCAGACAACCGCACATACATCTACATGTACACATTTACGAATTCATACACATTTACTACTCGATCCATACATTTCCAAACTACGAATTTAATGAACTTAGCGATAGACAATAGGGTATTTCCGTGTTCAAATAACTATATTTCTATATACTGCTACTTTTGTATGATAAATTCGTAATAATTAGTAAATAATAAAAATGTAGCACATTTTCCGATACATTTTTAGTGATAATGACAAAATAGTATAGTTATTGTTTACTTCTTAATGCAGGAAAATACCCCATTTTGTGTTTAGCTAGTCATAAAAATTCTTATGAAATTACGACACGAAAGGAGAATAAAGCTCAACTATCCAACATAGCAGAATGATGACTATAAGAAATTACACGATTCTGATACTTATATATGTTACCATCCCCATTATCATACCAGCTTAGTCGATAATAGAGCTGAGATATATAAATTGCAGAGAACAATATCGGCACAATCTCTAAAAGAAATCCAATTTTGACGTTGTGCTATATTTCTTCGCTCAGTTTCGTGTTAACAGTTATAAAATGTTAAATAGTCCTTATAGAACTATTACGTAATAAGGGATATTCTTATATCGCATCAACGTAATACAATGGTGTGGGTTCATAAGACGAGCGAGGTAACACGAAACTAAGTTAATAATAGGATAACACGAGTATTTTGACACTTTATTCACGTACAGTTTCACAAATAATATTATCTAAACTCATCGAATCGTGAATTTTAGGGTGTCACTATGCGTTACCGCAACCTCTACTCTAGTACTTATTATCCACCGTCATGACAGAATTTGACTATAGATAGATACACAAACTATAGGTTCGGTTATTATAATTATGCACCGACAATATTACAGCTTTGCTAAAATACTACACATTTGAATATTAAACAGTATTGCTGCGAATGCAAAGTGACATGCCATGTACGTTTGAAAATAAAATTTTGTAATTAAAACATTTATAAGTGACTATCGTACAGGTTGACGTAAACGTAGGTTATTATCTATATTTTTGAACACATATCAAAGGATTTAAAATGGTCATATATAAACAAACTAAACCACAACTAGGACGCAAAATGGTACTGATATTTACCTAATAGGTTACTTAATTTTATGAGATGAAACGCTTTAGATTCTTGCATATGCACCACGTCACGCCCATTTGTGTGCCAGCTATATAACATACAAGTTCACACATACACTCACACATAAGTACAAAAAGCGTACAACACTATATCATGAGACTTAAGCAAACATTGCTTTTGCAACCTGTTTTGAATCAAACACGTAGTTTCCACAGCACAAATATGGATTGCTATTACATTTATACACTTCGTAATGTTCGGAATTCGTCTATGTTCTAAACGTCGACAAAAAATTCGCCGCAGACGACATTTGTGCGAATTACATTAGTCCAGATATAAAATTGAATAGCCGATAATAAAGGCACATTATTAAGGCATACGCAAATTTCTTAAGATTCTTTCTTCAACATGGAGATTTAACAAAGTTTTATAAAATACTGACAAGACTCGATACTCTGCAAACTTGACTCTGCAATTAAATGAGTTGAGATTTATTTTCCAGCATAAGTTGGATTTTTGAAAGTCGATGTTGCCTGCTTGTAGATGGGATTTTCGCCCTGAAAATAAAAATATAGAAATAAACAACTATGCTGTAATGCTTCGTACATATATATATTTTTTTGCACATATATGAAAGGTAATTAGAAATAGAATACAGATAGTTAACAGAGAGATGTATAGATTATACAGATAAGAAAGACAGAGAGATATACAGATAAGAAAGACAAACACATCCACGAGAGACGAGATACTCTTTATGACGAAATGAGACTTATTGATTATGATTATTACAATCATTTTGAAATGGGATGATAACAAATGTCATAAGATCAGGCGGCTATATACATAAAAACAAAATTAAGGTCTATCATAAATATACATAGATGAATCTATGCAACAACTGGCCTTCTATTGCCATTAACAACTTGTGAATACTTACATGGCGATCGCGTTGTATCTCGATTTATATAAATATAGGTAACCATGCTACTTACCGTATCCCACTTCGCCATCATGCGCTCCTTCTCGAAGCGTGCAAACTCCCGGCGATCGTGTATGGTGGTGACCATCTTCCACAACATAAGCAGCGCCAGCCCCACCAATACGATGGCAGCGATCACGCCAAGCACTATACCTAGTATAAACACCTAGAAAAACAATTACTGTCTTTAATGAATCAATCCGAGTGTCTTTAAACGGCCTCTACGTTACATTAAACAATGTCTACGCACAGCATATACCAACAAAGTGGCAGAACATTGTAAACTCAACCCTAAAATGCCAGCCATGAGGCTGAAATTATTGTGACGAAAATAAATTACATGTGATTCATGATGCGGTCATGTTTAAAATGATTTGGTTCCCTTATACCAATGTCAGTCGAATGAGCTTGAATTTGCACAGTTCTAATAACTGTGTAAATTTATTCGCCGTTTTTAGTTCGCCGCCACTCCGTCGATTTATGCTCATTAATAATTAGCTTAGCGTAAATTATTATAAAATTAATAAAAAAGGAAGGATGTTGACAATGGATATAAAATAACTATATCTGTTCTCTGATAGCTCGTATAAACACTCACAGATTATCCCGGCAGTGTATTATCACATTTACATAAGAGTTCCGTATAAAACAATGTATATAAGTACCAAGACAGCAAGACAGCGAACTGAGACGCTATATATATTATTGTAGCAAGAATATGAGAATCCCACTAGCGGTGCAATCCAACAATTCACCGTACGATGACCTAACGTTATGAACTATATGCCAAAATGAAATAAAACACCACATTTATACCTCACATTATTTAAGATTAAGTATTTATCTTTAACAGATAGCAACAAATAATGCTATATATTTGCAAAAACATTTTTATATTTATATTCACAATAGCGGTCGCATTTAGCCATTGAAATACATAATCGTTCAATTGAATGCAGTAGTTGTATAAGTAACACTGGTATAGACTATTTCACTTACCTTCCTAGGACATTCTCGTTCCTTTTGCGCTCTTATGTGCAATTTCTGAGAGTCGTTATATGAGTACACGTACAAATACAAACAATCGTCGTCGTCGTAGAAACTGCACATATGTTCGTTTAGGGTTTCGTTCGCTGCAAATATAAGAAAACGTAAAGCTATCAACATGATTATATTATTGCGTCAGAGAGGTAGGGCGCATTATAACAGGCCTATTGAGGAAGTACCTCCACATCACAGAAATCTGCAGCCGAAATAACAACTCTATGGAGGGTTGTTGTGTTCCGTGTCCCGAGGTGTTTTATTGGCAGCAGAGATGACAATATGCGAGCGATGTTGCCTGTATCACAATATCTTATTTATTGTTTTACTCGTAAAACCCGAAGTTGCTCATAGTTTACGACAACTACTTGCCATCAGAAGTGCCGCATGTTTGAATACCTCCCGACGTTGGATAAATGAAATATATTTATTTCCTCCGATCATGCACGTCTTAGCGGTGTTTATTTTTTACCTTGGTGGTATAAAAAAGAAAATAATATCTCCAAGTTACTGAATTATATACTAACCAACTATTTTGCCTTCCTCGACAATGATATCCAGTTTGCAAGTTCCACAGGTTTTGTCATTTTCGTTATAGAGATGACCTAAATGATGCACTTCGCAGAAAACACAATCCTTGAACTCTCCACACCGTCCTGGACATGTCTGCAAATAAAAATATACCGAATGTGATATAGGTGTGGATAAATTCTAGTCGAGACTAGAAGGAAAATAATTTTTACTTGCATATATATCTGTTCATACGGAGTTCATAGTTCATAAGGAGCCAATTGACTATAGTAGGTACAAGATTACGAATTTTTTTTAATATTAATTCGATACTTTCTAGTCATCCCGTGACTATGGCGTCTGAATGCAATATCAGGAAAATATAAAAACAAATCGCGGTAAGTCCCGTACCTACAATAATAGTATACCTAAACAATTGTGAAAGTTTAAAATTATACAGAGCGGATTGAACTTACAAAGCAGTAATTTTTTTGGGCCCTCCAATATAATCATAATATAAAAAGGTATCTAATTTATTGTTCTCCACTGATGAATTACAACAATATAATATAACCGAGATATGAGTGTGCATAAAAAAGTACTGTTTTAAGTTATTGTTTTGCTACCCGGATGCTGCGTTCCTGTTTTTGAGGCGATGACTTAGACGTAAAGCCTCAAAGGCCAAAGCGTAAAGGACAAGTAATTATTATCTACCGTTATAAAATGATATGGCACACTGTCCCAAATCAAACAGAGAATTAAAAAAAAAGACTAAGATATTGATCTTAAAATTACTAGTTCAAGAAAGGCATAATACAATTTAAATGCCGTAATAATTACATTAATGTGTGTAATTACATAATGCTTCAAGAGATGAGCGTGAATTGGAACGTAGTACACTTACAATTGAAATTATTAAATGTCAGTGTGAATATTAAACCTTCAATAAATTCCGTTGTATTCGTACGTGGTTATTATTGAATGTGATTTTTGTGTTGTTTAGTGGCGATTTCAATATATATATATTTATTTAGACGGTCTCCCCATTGTTTTTCCCTTGCTTATTGGACTTTGCATGTAGAGTGAACTTGTATGGTTTTATCTTTAAATGGCATCTGCAAGAACTGCTGTGAGGGTACATAACCGATACGTCAATTGTGCAGTAAGATTCCATCGAAATATTCAAAGTCATCTGCTGTCTGAGACAACTGCAAACCTGCGCCAGCTTATTTGTTCATTGATTTCTCGTGAGGTTAATATTATTTTTATTTATTTCCAGTAAATCAGAACATTGGAACTGTATTACAATTGTATGTTTGCCTACCTACATGTTTCTTATTTTTCAGTTGTTCCCACGAGATGCAATTTGTGGAAAATGTTATTATTTTATCCAAAAATGTGTGCAGACTGCTAGCCCAAATAGGAGATTCGGGTATAGAAACATTTGCATTCACTGTGGATCTTCTTTACTAAGAGCGCATCAAACACATGCTGTTCCAGTTGACTGTGCTGAAAAGAATGTTCTTTTGACATGGATACCTTTGCAGGTACAGCATTTTGTTATCCGACAGCAGAACCTTGTCATGCAAAACAAATATGGTGGGTTCCTTGTAAGGTTCAACGTTTGGAACAAGTGTGCATAGCTTGCTGGCTGAAAGCTGTCCGAACTGTACAAGATTAAAATACTGCGTCAGTCTAGCCACGGCTGTCATAGATCGTAATAAGCTGAGCAGCTCCACCTAGGACTAATGCTGTATACCTCGGCTATATTTTGTATAGCCGATGGGATCGCGGTGGCTAGGTGGAGCTGTGAAGCTCGCTGTCGCCCGTGTCTGGACTGACGCAGTATGGGGAGGGAAGTTTGGAAACAGACATTATCGTTTCACCGACGTTCTCAAATGGGCAAAATAAAAAATTTATAGTACATAAAAATGAAAGATGATGAATGGAAGAATGAATTGCGGAATGAAAGAAAGGATGATGTATGAATGTGTTATAATTTATATTTTTAATTTCAATAAATAAATGGTATAATTCATATATATATTGCTGCAAACAGCGCCTTGCCCATGGCAGGGGTGTATGAAATTATAAAAAAAAAATAAATAAAAAAAAAACTACAAGATCAAGGAAGGGGTGTGGAAATGCTATTGGAATTGACAATATGAATGACACATCACCAGTACCACCACCTAAGACAGTTCCTCCAGTGTCCGTAATGATAGAACCTGTAGTACCTACAATTACTATATCTGCATACAAGCGGGATGCTTCTACTTCCTGACCTAAGTATTCAGCAAATTGCTCAGTACAACATGATAATGCCTAATGGTTTATTTGGAGACCCTAATATGTGGATCCCAAGTTTATGCCAGTGATATTAATGTGTGATGGTACATACATTTATGTCCAAAAAAGTTGTAATTACTTATACCAAAAACAATCTTATAGTTTACATAAGTATAGGAATTTGGTAAAACCATTTTTACTTGTGTGATGTAATGGTTATATCTTTGATGTTTTTGGGTCATATGCAGCGACTGAACCAGATGGTTCTATAATGCTTAGGTTGTTTTGCGATAACAGTCCATTACGAGGATATTTCAGAGAAAATGTTGTTAAATAGTGTTCATTCTAGAGAGAGGTTTTAGGAATGCCAATCCATTCTTGCAACAAAATGGTTATAGAGCTCATAATAATATGCCTAAATCTAAAACGGCAGGTGAATATCAATTATCAATCATTGATGCGAACAAGTCCAGATGTGTGACATTATGTAGATTGGGTCATTGAAGTCGTAAATAGATGATTTAAACGTGATTATAAATTGTTTCGTCAATAGTATTTTAATACTGCATCCACCAATCTAATGCAAGATTTTAGAATTGCTGCTGCACTAATAAACAGATTCCATACATTGATCCGAGATAATTTTTATGCTCAAGAGATATTTAGCTATTGCTAGAAGCAAATAAACACCCCTAACAATCTAGCCACATATGTGGAAAGAATAGTTTAAACAGAGTTTGGGTGCAGTTTGCTAACATTAACGGTAATCTTCCAGAGCTGAATAACTCCAATATTATCCTCCAATATATCCTCGACTTGCTTTCCAATATTTGTTTCTGTTCTCTCTGGAGATTAACCAAATTAAACAAGTCCGGTCGTACTATGGAGAACATGTCAGGGACTCTGGGGAATACAGAATTGAAATATGCCGAGAACCTATATATGATTTTGGTCCAAAATATTATCTCCTACTTTGGAGGGTACAATCGAGGCACACAAGTAGAAAAACTTACTACACTTATATAAAAACCGGCCTAAGTGCGAGTCCTCGCGCACTAAGGGTTTCGTAACATTATCTATAAAAACGGCAAAAAAATCACGTTTATTGTATGGGAGCCCCCTTAAATATTTATTTTATTCTCTTTTTTAGTATTTCTTCTTAAAGCGGCAACAGAAATACATCATCTGTGAAAATTTCAACTGTCTATCACGGTCCATAAGATACAGCCTGGTGACAGACGGACGAACGGACAGCGGAGTCTTAATAATAGGGTCCGTTTTACCCTTTGTGTACGGAACCCTAAAAATGAACACAAACCCCTTAGTTGCCAACACTATAAGGGCTTAGCTGAATACTGCTGCCACTGTTTAGTAGGCAGGCGCACTATCGGATGATGCGCACACATGATGTGTATGGTATGGTTTTTGAGCTCGGCACGGTGTCAAGATACTGTGGAACCACCTGCATCTTTCTCAGATAATGTTTTACTTGTAAGAGATTATTTCGAAAATTAAGATGACGAAGAATAAAAAAAAATCACTACTGGTGTATTTTTTTTTCCTAATGTACAAAACGGAGAAAATAGATATAGAAGGTAACTACATAATGAGAACCTCGCACAGCTAACTATCTGCACGAACACACTATGACAGAACCATTCTTTCAAATCATATTTTAACTGTCAGAATCCACATAAAAGTTTGTTGCATGTTTAAGCAAGGAACAGACAAAGACACAGTGACTTTGTTACTTATACTATTTAGAGAAAATAATCGGATTTTAAAATAACTACCTTTTGTATATCACGTCATGTGGCAAACAAGCATACAACCCGCCTGATTTTGAGCGGCTACCCTAGCCTATAAATACTTGTAAATAGAAATATATACTATTTCTATATTGCAAGCATTTCGTGCGTTGCCACCCCTGCTACTTTCTGCTGACTGCCATTCTCGTAACAACAAATAACCCTCTAAGGAATTGTTATTTGGCTTCGGTCTTCTATGAGATGGAGGTAGGCGCATTTCCCCAGTCCGGCCATCTGTCCTATCTCTTTCGCCAGACCTTCGTTTGGTACGTGGCTCTTAATAATCCGTAGAATACCCCTCTACCTCGTTTTAGGCTATTATAACCTCAAATATATTAATTTAATATTTCACAATATTCCGGTTAAACAATGCAAAGGTAAGAATCCTACTGTAATCTTAAAGTTTAAAGAACAAATTGATGTATGTTCCGTTAGTATACTGATATTAGCTGTGGGAATGTGCTCCATAGAAAAAAAATAGTGCCTTTATAATAAAAAACATTGCAGTGATACACAAACTATTATAGTTACTCTGTATAATGATAACGGTTGCTTAAAATCGTGAGTGTAGGCTTCAACAATGAAAGGCATTTAACTGACCTCGTAGATATAAAATATATTTGAACTCCATAACGCTCTTTCTGTGAGAACATACCATGGTATTGCTACTTTTTGAAGAATAAAAAAAAGATACGTTTACTAGCGCCGGCATAAATAACAGTCCAGTTGGGGACGTCTTTTATTCGGATCGGTTCGGAGTTTGTTAAAAAAATTCAGCATATTATATATCAATTTTATTGCAAGATTGTCAGATTGGATTCGTTAAATAGGAAGTAATTTAACGAAACCAGTCGACAATCCCACAGGTAACCCTGGAATAAAATTCGCCTTCGCTCGCTGACCCTCAGTGTATGCAGTGCGTAATGGAAAAGAATAATCGGCCGAGTGTGCTACTGTTCATAGCGTATTATCGATTCTGTGTGAACGAAAAGTTGAATATGTGTAGCGTCCGGCTAATTTTGGTAAATCATAAATAATTAACTAATGAGTTATTTAATAATTAAATTACATATTTGATTCGTTTTTAAACTACAGATATAATATTTTGCCACAGTATCATATTTGTCAAGCCATGTTGATTTATAATCAATATGTAATCGATATGTATAGATTAAAAAAAAAATACTCACGGGACACTTCTCGCAGTACTTGCCCGAGTAGTGTCTTTTGTCGTTGACGTTACACACGCACTGCCCGCACACACAGTTACCATTGCCGCTGCAAATCTCGCCATTTTCTGAAACAATATCATATAATGTGAGCTTAATCATTGAACTATTTAAACGTTTAGCTTGGTTGAGGTTTCGATTTTATCTACATTACATCGAAAAACTATGTATAAACAGAGGCGTTCAGACCTTATCCTTACAGATTTGTGTTAATAAGCTTACATTAAACTCAATCTTTGCCTTCTCCAAATTTAACGTTCTAAAATAAAAAGAACTGTTATTTATGTTATATTCATTTGGTATGTTTATTGTATAAAATACTCACCACCAGGTAACTGTCCATTTGCTTAGTGGTATATAAATAGAGGTGAACAGGTGTCAGTACACCTTGCGCATTATGGTTTTCCTACCATTATATTATAAAACTTAAGAATAAAAATAAAAACAATATTAATTATTGCCTTTTTGATTGATAGTGATTCATTTTAATGTGACAAATAAATAAATTAGTTCTAAGATAACCGTAAATACCCTGTAGATATTGACCACGTGAGATTTACTATTATAACTTTAGGAAATTGTATATAAAATATGGTAACATTTTTTTAAATTAGGTTACAAACATTTTTTACAGGACTATGAATGAACATTTGTATGGCCATAATTATATAGTCGTATCAATTTAAGTTGGATATCTCTAGCTGTTCCAGAGAATAAGGAGAAACAAACAAATGGACAAACTAAATTCTCACGATGGTGGAACTTTTAAGATACGTTAGCCTAAAAATCAACATCGTTCAGACCTGGTGACATGCAGGGCTTGGTGTCCAGTAGGCACTGGCAGGCGGGACCGGTGTAGTCGGGCCGGCAGGCGCACTTGCCGCAAACGCACTCTCCGTGGTCGGGGCCCGAACAGAGCAGGCCCTTGTTCATGTCGCACGTGAAGTTGTCGCACTCGCAAAACGGCCCAGATATCATCTGTTTAAACGTACATGTTTGTTAATGAATCAACGTGAGTTTATGCTACACAAATCATTTAGGCGGTCGTTAGAATTATCAATTTCGGGATAGTAACGACGATCAGGTACATAGTTTTTGTTGCTTTATATTTTTTGATTGTCAACCACCGTAGAGTACAATTTCACCAGTACTGACAAAATATTCTAACACAATATTTGACTATTTATGCCTTAAACGACTAATAGAAAATAGCTGCTAAAATATTAGACTGGTTCTTTTGAATCCTTATACAATTCCAAATTTAAGGAGGTATTGGTACTTCATAATCGTGGGCCTGGTTTAGTCACTCAGAATTCTACAGTATCTTTCAGAAAGTGATAAGTATACTAATGCGAAGGGTATCAAAAGGCTATCATGTCGCTACTATGTAATTTTGAGGAGTACTTTCGTGAGTAAGAATCTTGACTGCATATACCGAATTACCCCGGAACACGATATTCGAACCTGAATCGATAAGGTTTCATTCAAAACGTACACATATTCATGTGTAACATTTTTTTTAATCCGTTTTGAATATAGCTTTCCGAGGCAATGTAAATCAGGACGCAGATATCATATTATTGCATTGTCATCCGACTTACAAATGTGTACTAAGTTTTAGTTTGCTCAATCGAACATCAGGAATTTAAACAAATATTACTAGCAAAATTTAATTTATGATGCTTATGCAAAACCAGGCAACTTTATTTAACTTACTTTATAATAACTAAAGTTAAAACAAAATAACTCTTGCTAATTTGGAAAGTTTAATAGTAGTTTGTATGCCTTCCCTGTTCAAAAATGTAATAAAATTTTATGACCGATACCATTCCTGTTCTCTGTTTATCTTACCTTCCAAAATATGTTTGTTCTTGTCACATCATTGACGTTAATGAAAGTGACATAAAAACAATACAAGTCTTTAAATGCGTAAGGTTCAATTTACAATGCATGCAATGAGAGATAATTCCTTTCAATTGCTTTCATTGATCGAATAGCCTTTTTAAGTCATATTATTGAGACGTTACGGTGTATGTTACATTGACATGACACGTATAACAAGAAATATACTACAAAATATAAACACGTATATGTCGATTATGCCTATTGCGGACAGTAATTTGCTTTCTTTTTCTTAGCGATTGTGTATCTAGTATATTAGAGATCGATGATTTACAGTATTACTATAATGATTTATCTACCGAAATTGTATTAAAAAAAATCCTAAGTCTGAAAAAGGAATTTTTCCTCCTTACCTTAGTGGAGTCGTCCATCTTTTCGCACTCGCAGACGCCGCAGATGCAAGTCCCGCGACCCGAGCACAGCGGGCCGGAGGAGGCGTTGGTGGGCCGGCACCCTCGCTCCTGCTCCAGCGACACACCCGCCTCCGCCGAGCACTCACAACTCTTTCCAAAGCGACCGGGGTTGCACACGCACACTCCACATGCTGATATGCCCTGTCCGCTGCACACCTCCGGGCTGTCGTTGTACGCCTGTAACGAACATAAAATAAAGATGTTGTGTAAGCAAATAACGAACGTAAAATAAAGATGATGTGTTGCTTGTATATTGGCGGTAGCTGAAGGATAAAGAAGAATCTCGAGATCGAACACACCTAGTACCCAAGCTAATTACCGTCGCAGACGAACTGGGGAGGACTGTGCTTGCTTGCTTGTGCTTAAAGAGAGTTTACTTAAGGCATGAACCGACGAGCTCGATGGCTCAGTCGGGAATAACGCGACTTTGACACCGATGCTCGTGGGTTCGATTCCCACACAAGGCAAACATTAGTGTGCACGAACATGTCTGTTTGTCTTGGTCTGGATGTTTTAAGAGAGGTAGGGCGCATCAAAGCAGCCCGTCTGGGGATGTACCTCTACCTTACAGAAAACCACAGCCAACTTATAACAATAACTCCCTAGAGGGTTGTTGTGTTCCTGCGTGTGAGTGAGGTCACCAGTAAGCTCCCAAGGAGTTGCTGTGTAAGCAGCAGAGGAGGCATCGCGCGAGTGATAATTAATATATCGCAGGCGTTAATAGACTACGGTACCCGCTTTACATCAAGTGGGCCGTATCGACGTAGTATAATAAAAAAAAGATCCAGTCGAAGGTCTCGTGTACATTTCGAGCAATGATGTATTGAAAAATCTAAAGAAGCTACAAGCGGGCGACTAGCGATAACAAGTGCAGATTCAAAACCAGCATCGACTTTCTATTATCCATTAGAAATTATTATCTATTAGGAATGTGTCCTAACTGTCCTGTCAAGGCAAATTGCTGGACCGAGGAACTAGAAACTTGAAAGTATGTACAATACTTCCTTAGAAAGCACGCATAATAAAAGTACGCATAATGGTACCTTAGAAGTCATAATAGAAAGGAATTTGGAAAATGAGGGCAGAAATGCTAGGCGTCATATGGCGTCTGGAATCGAGACGATTTCTGTATACTGAAGTATTTTTAACGTGTTTTTAGAGTGATAGTAACATCACCAGTGAGTTTCGAAAAATATCGTATTTTCTTCTAGAATCATAATTAAGTATGAAGACTGCTAATGCGATACCTGCAAGAAATTACACCTACACTGTGCAACACAGACTAGCAAAAAATTAAATTGAATTACAATTTACTACTGTTACTAAACTTATGAATAAGTTGGATGCAATGTTTTAGGAATACGACTATTGCTAGGGTAATTTTAAAAGTCTGCAATCAAAAATAAAAACGTATAAGCCAAAGCTATTAATATAATAATGAGCGGATAAATTCACAAACGAGAGCGATATCACACTTCATTGGTGGGGTACAGGTAGACAAGCAACATTTTGCCAAACCGCCAAATAAAAGCACAGATGTCTCTCGGTATCTCTTTTTTACTACAAGAGTAAGATACACATTACAGGATAGCCAGAGAGTTGAGCTGTGCTGTGTTCGTCTTGTCGTGTGAAATATTTTATTTGAATGGCACATGGCTGCAACACATTACCGCCACTGTATCTGTATAGGTAAGATTAACGGCGGCAATCACCACAATTGTAATGAGCAGTAAAGTTCATTGCATGCCCGCGAGTAAAGAACCATGACTACCTTGGAACTCGCAAAGAATTTAATTAGAAATTAGTAAGAGTAGAAAGTTTGAGAGTTGTTTCCCTCCTGGGTAATGTTAATGTGAGAGACAACGATATGAAATAAAGGCATCAATAACGAGAGACTTCAATAGAGATAGTGGGTATTAACGCAGCACGACTGAGGAAGTACCAGCGTCTCACAGGAGACCGTCGCGAAGTAAGAACTTCCACAGAGCGAGTGAGTGAGGACTTCAGTAAGCTCCTCGGCTTTGTTGTGTTAGCAGCGACTATGCTACCTGTCGACGCTTTATAAAAAATGCACCAAAATAAAGCAAGTCAAGGATAGCTCGTCTATAGTGCACCGCGAATTATTATATCCTAACACTATAAATGAAAAAAGAAAACATACATATAATGAAATACTTACAAAATGTGGCGGGTGTTCACAAGGGCAGTCACAGAGCATATCGACTTCGACAGTCAACATCTCCGAGATACCGACGGGGTAGATGTTGAACATCTGCTTCCACTTGTTGCGGTCCTTGGGGCATTCCTTAAGAGTGATCTCAGCATAGAACTCTACTACATCGCCGACCTACAAAAAACGTTGACATTAACATTACTATTGTATGTATGTATGTATATCTTCACGCCAGGTCCCTTGCGGGGTAGGCAGAGAGAACCGAGCGCCATAAGACGCGGTCCTTACACACTTCACTCGCTTCTTTCACATTCATAGCTCTTTTCATGCACGCTCGCCGGTTCCTAAGGCTCCTGACATCACCTTCTGATAAAACACGACCAATTTGGTCATGGTAGGTTAGTCTTGGTCTTCCTCGGCTCCTACATCCTTCCACTTTCGCATTGTATATCTGTTTCGTCATTCTTTCATCTTGCATTCTTTCTACATGTCCGAACCAACGGAGCATGCCCTTTCTTATCTTAACACCGACACTCTCTTTCAGTCCAACTCTCTTTCGTACGTCATCATTTCGAACGCGGTCAGCAAGCGTTATGCCACAAATTTTTCGCAGTGCTCGCATCTCGACCGCATTTATTCTACTTTCATGCTCTCTCTGCCATACCCAGCTCTCACTTCCATAAGTTAGCGTTGGGATTAACACCGCGCTGTGTACAGCGAGCTGTGCCTTCTGGCTTAGATTTCGGCTGCCAAACAGTACCCAACGCTCCATTCACGCTATTCCCTGCAGTCACTCGTCTCTCCACATCAGCGGTGTACCTTCCATCGCTTCTAAAAGCGCTTCCAAGATATACAAACTCATCCACTTGCTCCAACACTACATCATCAACCGTAATCCTAGTGTTCGTTCATTACTATTATTGGCGCTAATTGTTGTCATACCTCAAATATGTAATAGGACAAAATATAGGGTGCAAATAACTCATATCAATCTTCTTCACAAGCAAAACATGCCTCCCTAGCACATATAGCACCTTATTAATTTCCGAGATTTAAGGGAATCTTCAGCGCGGTTCGAATATAAGGAATTATTTATATTTAATAAACCTCCCTGTATTGCACATTACCTAAGACCGCAGTCAAATAACTTCTCTGAGGGGTTGTTGTGTTCTCGCGTATGAATGAGGTTACCCGCAAAATTTTTAGTAGTAGGGGGTCTAATTATATTGCAACGGCTGATAGGTAACCGCTTAACATCAGGTGGGTTACACAGGCCTACGTCTGTTTTCTCCCAATGTCTATAAAAGCTAAGTAATTGTAAATGAACTAGTATCTTTTGATAATTGTCATTACGTTACGCGCGACATTTTGCCATAGTTGTATCATAGGTGCCGCAGTAATTCCTAGTAAACCCATCGCATGTGGTACACGCACATCTCAATTTCCTAGTCTTCTGGAGTATTTTTAACCTAAGTAGGAAGCAAATTTGTAATTAAGGTGAATCACAAATTTCGCGGTGCAAATACATCCTCCATCCATCATAAACAATACCGTAGCCAAACAAGAACTACTTGAAGAATACTCGTGTTCTAGAGAATGACGTAGGTTACTAGTAACCACGCGAGGGTTTTGTATAATATGTGTGTTACTCACCTTCAGACCGTCACACTTGTTAGTCTGCACGACCTCCTTGCCGCCCAGACATGACGAGTAGTACACTACTTGAAGAGCGTCGCTGGATGTGTCCTTCATTTCCACAGTCGACGTAATTTTCTATAAATTTACAAACGAGAGCGATATTACACTTCATTGGTGGGGTACAGGTAGACAAGCAACATTTTGCCAAACCGCCAAATAAAAGCACAGATGTCACTCGTTATCTCTTTTTACTACAAGAGTAAGATACACATTACAGGATAGCCAGAGAGTTGAGCTGTGCTGTACTCGTCTTGTTGTGTGAAATATTTTATTTGAATGGCACATGGCTGCAACACATTACCGCCACTGGATGGATAAAAGAAGGAGTTGCATCATCATAACGTTAAAAATCTTTAATCGCTATCGGTAGTATTAGGTGTTAAGGTATGAAAGTGCCCATTTGTACTGAAAAATTAAAACTCAATAAGTGAGATTGTGGAATCAACTTATCTCAATGGTGTCCTCAAGTAGAATATAAGCACTGGCCTTCAAGAGTGGGTTTATAATTCTCTTGCAAAGACTAGCAACGGATATGTGACCCTTTAATGTTATTAATACCTATAGTTTGAGGTGACCACTTACTACCCTGGTAACCCACAGATTCAATGCCCCCTCCTATGTAAAAATCAACATATACATACGTTGTACTGTTCCCGCACCAGGTCGACCACATTGCCCGAATCATTGCTGAGAATGCCGCTGCTGGAGCCTTCGATATGTCTGCTGAGCTGTTCGTACACGCTGATCTGCTCTGCCGTAACCGCAAATATCACGTTGATTGCGTGCTCCTTCACCTGCCGACACCACATTGTATATTTGACCACTATCATTATCAATATGTAGATAACCTAATATAACCGTGACTTGTGTGTAAATAAATATATCTACAGAAATTACACAGGGGCATCTAGTCCCAGTATCAGCAAAGCCAATACAACATATAAACATACGTAAATATCTCAAGTGTATACTTATGATACATAAAAAACTTCCAGACAGAGACAAACAACTGTTCAAGCACACTAATGAATGATTTGTGCGAAAATCTAACCATTGCCAACCATTCGAGAACCGGAGTCTTAAATAAAGACATTATTTTCAATTTGATAATACTCAACCATTCAGCCTATTTGTAAACTCATATAAACAGTGCCTTCCGCTTAAGTGTGACAGTTCGTAAGGTAACTTTGCAAAGCAGGAGATGTGTTGATGCTAATAAAACGGGCAACTTCACATACCCCTTCTGCACCGTGCAAATACCTCACGAACCATCTCAGTTAAGCGGTAGGCGGGCAGACGGCGACTATTGCGTAACTGTTACTTCACTCAGTTCCGGGCATCCAATAAAGTATTTGATAAATTGAAATAACTATTTACATAGTTGCTTTTCATATTTAATTGGAAAGACGTCACGCCAACAATCTGCTCCTCAAAATCAATATGTCGCGTTTAAAAATCGGTCATAATTTAATGGTTTTTTTTTTTATTGCGTACCATCTTAAAAAACTACAGAAATTTGCCAGTCTTCTTTAAAAAAAACCTATTGGTCACTCGCTATTTAAGACAAGTCGGGACATATATAAGACTTGGCAGAGTTTGGGCACTGACCTAAAACATTAAAATTTTGCTTGGAACAATATTTCCTTTTCAAAGGTATATGTATGGAGAACTAATAACTACTGCCTTGTTGATTTTTCGCCATTACAATATTTCTACTGGCAACCTTCAAGTAAAAAAGATGCAAGCCTGTGTGAGGCTGACAGCATACGATTCCTAGACATAATAACTGCTATTTACCTTTAGATTGATCTGCGAGATGCTGGGGTAGTCTTGTACTGTGGAGTGCGTGTACGCGTCGTTTTCCATGTGACACTCCCCGTCGTTCGGTTGTACTATACCGCCGAGCTGTTGGACAAAAGTTCACTTATTTTCATTTACTATTATTAGATTTCCTTATGCTGTTAAAATATTGTATGTTAAAAAGATATATAATCATTTAATTTAATCTATCTATAACTTCACGCCAAATACCTTACGGGGTAGGCAGAGAGAACGGAGCGCCATAAGACGCGGTCCTTACACACTTGACTCGCTTCTTTAACGTTCATAAGTCTTTTCATGCACGCTCGCCGGTTTCTAGGGCTCTTGACACCTTCTGATAAAACACGACCAATTTGGTCATGGTAGGTTCGTCTTCCTTGGCTCCTACATCCTTCCACTTTTGCATTGTATATATGTTTAGTCATTCTTTCATCCTGCATTCTTTCTACATGTCCGAACCAACGGAGCATGCCTTTTCTTATCTTAACACCAACACTCTCTTTCAGCGCAACTCCCTTTGATGTTTAAAACATGACTACTATATCTTCACGCCAAGTCCCTTGCGAGGTAGGCAAATGGAACCGAGCGCCTCATGACTCGTCATCACTAGTATATTTGTTTTTTTACACCACTAAGATGACAAACAAGCATACGTCCTACCTGATGGTAAGCAATTACCGTAGCTTACGGACAGTTGCAACACCAGGAGATGTCACTCGTGCGTTGTCGACTTAATGTACCTAATAGCATTATTACTAACAAAATTCTTGAATAAATATAGTCTACAATTAGTATTGATGACCTGTAATAGTTGTTAAAACAATAGTACCGTATAAAAAATAGCTGACATAAACGCTTACAATATGATATTTGTAATAAACCCCATCGCAAAGATTGCTAAAAACTGGATGTAAAAAGCAAAAATTAAATTGTGAATGAGTAAAAGGTATGAAAGTCTTCATGGTTCAACGGTGATCGACATTGGGATAAATGAAGGAAACAATAATGATAAACGATCGCTGTTACTAACCTTTCCATCGCCAGCGTAGTGGAATCCAGCGTCAGTGGAGAATACAAGCAGTCGCCTGGCTTGGTCTCGCCAACCAATTTCACGCTTGCAGACCACTGCTTGCATAATGGCGTCAAAACCACCCTCCGGTGCGTCTAAGTTGCCAGACACGTCCGCGTTAGCTACTGCTTTCTGCGAGAAGATATTAATTGTTTAAATTAATACTATGACTGTATTCAGTCGTGTTCATAATATGCAGGTTATATAGTACATTATTGTAGAGGTCGAAAAAGCATGCATTTACTGATCGAATAGTTTGATATTGAAGTCCTCGCTTGCAGGTCATAACTTATAATATTAGTCTGGCAAGTAGAGGCTTAGATATAGTGCGATAATAACTGCAAAAAAGTAAATGAAATTCTTTAGAATTATATATAAAAGAAGCATTCAAGATTTGCTTAATTATAGGGCAAAAGAAGTAATCGTTAATAAGTAACTGATTTTCTTTTTTGAGCAGATTGAGCAGATCTACGGCAAAAAAAATGTAAAATATAAAAAGGATATCTGTAGTACTTTACCCGAGCCTTTTTTTTTATGAGAAGCTTCTGTTTTCTATGTTCATTTTTTCAGAGCATTGGAATCTTTTGTTCTTGAAATTACAAAAGTTCAGTATGACTTAAATAACTTTCAATCGCAAACCATGTGCATCTTAGCACCACTGCATTGCTCATCGCGAAGGTAAAGGTACTAATACACATTAATATTGTAAATGCAAACGCAAAGACAAATAAACCAGCCTGTCTGCTATCATTGTACGATTTCTACGTAATCGTGTAGGAAACTATTCGACGTAGGTTGGTTATACAATAGAAACCCACGCTTTCAGATACATTTCATCATCGGGAACTCCTCCCTCGTGGAGGTTATCAGACCTGTCGATGCCGCCTGCTATCGATAGATGACAGGCTTTAGGTATAAGGAGCCTCAGGGCGGCTGGAAACCATTGCCCGTATCCAAGTCGCAATGCAAACCCCTCAAGGGAGAATACTAACACTGATGTCATCCTGTATGACACAAATAAGTAGGCAGCTCTCAAATTAATCTTCATTTTGCTCTCGTTGGCTAAACTGATAAGATAAATGGAATTGAACATTTTACAACTCACTTATCTATGTATAACAAGACTATGATAGTAGGTATACATTATACTTATTATTGTCAACAGATCGCAAAAAAAAATAATCAATCAGAGGTAAAATTATATAGACTATAATTCTCTGAAATGACTAGTTAACTGTATCACAGCAAACGTAACGCGCGTCATAAAAACAAAAACAAATCCGAGAAATTTGTTTAGTTGTTTACAATTAAACGGAATTACACTAAAAATACTTAATAAACAGTGATGTTATAATGCACGTTTCATTTAATTTATAGGTGTAGGGTAAATGACTCACTATCATCTTTAGAGCATTTTCACCTGCATATGGTGCATCCTGCTAATTAGCAAATGAGGCTATGATGAAATGGAACATCAAAGCACGCCTTGAGAAGTACCTCCGGCTCACAGAAGATTGCAGCCAATTAACCACTATCTAGGGCGTTGTTAATCTCTTGCGAGTGGGTGAGGTTACTCCTAAGGTAAGCTCCTAAGGAGTTGCTGTATTATACTCCTTGTATTGCAAGCATTGATAGGCTACGGTAATGAACCGTCACAGTACAAAGTTTGTATTATTTTATCTTCAAAACAAAATGAATGATAATTATAGGGTCGAAAATATTGATTGTTTTAGATTTTCTTTCTTAAGACTATCTCAAAAACTAAAATATATAGAAATTTGGCACCATATATTGTACCTATTTAAACGACAAATACTAAAAACCACGTTATATATGCAGTGTCAAAAAAACTAATTTTAGCCTCTTGCAATTGAAGAACTGAGACAAAACGGAATAACGCTAGGAAAAGAAGACATTTTTATGTGCGCAACTCTTGAAAATAGGGACATTATCAGGCCATGTTAAACACGTTACACAGGATAAACACATAATAGTTTCATATCACAAAAGGATATGCTATCCGCAGGACAACAAATATGCGTTGCAGCCGGATGAAAATATCATATTTTCCTTATATACTCGCGTATTTAACATTTATTTCTAAAAGACAACATTGCTAAGTTCCCTGAGTATTTTAAAAGTTGAATTGTTATCACAAGCGGAACTCTAATAAAAACTTTTCTGCAAAAATTCTAAATAACTTAACAGGATTCCAACCGAAGACCTGTTCGTCACTGGGCCGGTTCTTTATCCACTAGGCTATCACTGCCCATAAGCAAATATTTGTTTGTGTGCTGTAAATCTCGCAAGGCAGCCATGGAACGCTTGGATCTTATTTTATAGCAGGTTTAATGCTACAGCATCAGTATCAACAAGCACGCCCAAAAGTATCTAATGACTAAATCATTTTATTTTCATACCCGAATTATTGTTTAAATATTACGAACACACTATAAAGAAATACGCCGAATTTAAAATGAAAACAATCACGGAGGCGTATACTTCACTGATGTTACGAGTACTATACAATAACAGACGACCAACTTAAAACGTAGTTGTATCAGTATCGAATTTCATATAAATTCTATGTAGAAAACTGCATAATTATCTTTGTAATTTAAATTATAAATATCAAATTTCTACCAGCCATTGGTAAAAAACTCACATAACAAGTTTCATAAAAATTGTATGGAACTATAAAAAAAACTTGATACTTGAATAATTATTATGTTACCTATAGGACTATGGAACCCTTTCTTGCACGAATTAGACTAGCACTTGGCCGATTTCTCATTCTTTTGATAATATACTTTCTTTAAGATCGCTTTTTATAATAGAAATATACACAAGACTTCTAATACCATTGCGTACTTACATCGAAGTAGTCTGTGTCGTTGCTGAGCGACATTTGATTCTTGAACCCGTACGGCGCAGCACACCCGTCACAGGGTGATATCAAGCTGAAATAAATAAAAACTTAGACCATAGGAAATAAGGTTTAGTTTAGTTGTGTAGTGTGCATACGTATATATACTGTTAGCAGGTCTTCGGGCTCTTTATGTACCACACCACAGACTAACTGCACGAGCACCCGTTACCTCACTCACTTTAAGAACGCAGTATCTCCAAAGAGTTGATATTTAGTTGCGGTAGTCTGCAGGGTAGAAGTACATCCCCAATCGGGCTGTCCCCCTTAAATTTCTTTACTCTACCTCTTTATCGCGGTATTAGACAGCAAGTATCTCGTGAACGCAAGCTCGGATATACCTCTAAAGATGAAGGATGATTATATTTAAAAAATAGTCAGCAGCTTACACTCGGTAATTACCGGGAAAATGTTATTTTTATACAACGAACGTTTGTGATACATTAAATATAGCTCGTGCGATGCCACCACTGCTGCTACCACAACAACTCCTAAGGAGCCTAATAGTGACCTCATTTGGAGGAACACAACGACACTCAATGGAGTTGTTTATATGACTGTGGTTTTCTGTAGGATAGATGTACTTCCCTAGACGGGCTACTATGTTGCGTCCTAATCTCTTAAAACACCCAGACGAAGACAAACTTACATATTCATGTACACAAATGTTTGTCATGTGTGGGAATCGCAACCGCGAGCGTTGATGACAAAGTAGCGTTACTTACCACTGCGTCACCGAGCTCATCAAACGTTTCCGATTCATTGAAAACATCGCATGCACCTTATTATGATGTCATACATATACGTGAATAACACGAAGATGACAGTAATCTATTTACATCCTCTATAGCCCGGTCCCTTGCCAGGTAGGCAGGAAGAACCAAGCGAGACTCTTGAGTTGGCCCTTACACACCTCACTCGCTTCTTTAATATTCATAAATACTTCATACCTACGAAACAACGGAGCATCCCTTTTCTTATCTTAACACAAACGCTCTCTTTCATACCAACTTTTATCATGATTGTGAAGGTGGTCATCAAGTGCAACGCCATAGAATTTGCGCAATGCTTGCATTTCGACCGCGTTTATTCGCCTTTCATGCTTTGCTTCTCTCTCTTTTCTACTGTCCAGGTCTCACCATCATGTCGGTTAGGTCAGCACCGTGTTGTGTACGGAGAGCTGACCCTTGTGGGTGGTTTAGACCATCTAGAAGTTTTTCCCAGAGATCCATTCAAACTGATTCTTGCACTCAAACCGCGAAAGCTAAATAGACCTGACTCTTAAGGCGGGAGACGTAATTAGAAGATCCAATGTATGTGGATCATCTACTAATATTATATGAACTATTATAGGGGGCAATCGCGAGCAGGCCTTAGTAATTACAGCCAATCGGGAATCTGCCGCGGTACCGACCCGGTACTACGACAGATCCCTAATTGGCTATAGAGATCGTTTCGTTCCGATCTACCGCAGAATGAGATACCTGAATGCGAGTGTGTGAACTTCATAAATGTGGTAGTGCACACGAATGAGGAATATCCGAGAGTAAAATCCCAGAAGCGCAGGCCATGAATGGTGAAATGAAAAGGGCGAGAGTAGGTATCGAAAGGTATGGGTCTAACTGAAATAATATTGTAGCATGGCTGAGTCAGGCATCCAGGTTCCCCGGAGCTTATTGAGTCGCAAGTGAAAGGGTATAGTCTCCCTCCAACATAATGAACAGCACTAATTTTGCTGAGAGCCACGTGGGATGCCTGGAGAGTACCATACGCGGCCTGCTATTGGGACTGTATCCGGATGATGATCTGTCATAGGATATCTAGGATAGGACAGAACCGCCTGCTGGCATCCTTCATGCATGCCTCAGACCTTCAGAATTCTTTCGTCGTACAACACCTTCATCGTTGTGTCTAATTTTTGCAGTACAAATGGTGATTCTGCTAGGCAGCCGTGTATGAACCTGGACAATATTCATTGCATTTATGTTTCAAATTTTCCACGTCAATACCCTCATCGTCTATGAATGAATATGCTAACAGGGTAGTTGACCTCTTAGTCAAATTAGTTACTTTTTATCGTTAATAAACGGTAATTTAGTCTGAATAATGTTACTGAAGCATGACGTCAGAGTGTTAGCCAACTGAAGTGAAATATTTTCCTGTTTCAACGATCAAAAATTCTTATTGGCAAACGAGTTTCGCATATTATGCGCGGACGCGTATTTTTATACGTCGGGAGGCATACAAACATACAGCCCACTTGATGTAAAGCGGTAACGTAGCCCATGAACACTTACCAAGACTCACTACTACTATGATCATTGTGTTTCATCAGTAGGTGATGTCAGGACCCTAGGTCCGGGAGCGTTTTTTTTTTATTTTTTTATTCCACTACGGTAGCAAACAAGTTTACGGACTGCCTGATGGTAAACAGTCACCGTAGCCTATGGACATTTGCAACACCAGGGATGTCAGTCATGCGTTACCCGCCCTAAAGCGTGCATAAAAAGAGCTATGTATATTAAAGAAGCGAGTGAAGTACATAAGGACCACGTCTTATGGCGCTCGGTAATCTCTGCCTAGCCCAAGCCTGCAAGAGTACTGACGTGAAGGTATACATACATACATGAACGCTTGCAACGTATTAAGTATCACTCGTGCGATATCACCTCTGCTGTTAACACAGCAACTTCATAGGAGCTTCCTGGTGACGTCAACTCACGCAGGCCACAACAGTTGTTATTTGTATACGGTTTTCTGTGAGGTGAAGGTACTACTATTTTTTTACTTCCCAGAGGGACTATTTTGATGCGCCCTACCTCTCTTAAAAACACCCGGATGAAGACACAAAAATGTTTATGCACGCAAAAATGTGTCCTCCTGTACTCGACTATTGGAGTCAAAATAGCGTTACAAATCCACTGCGCCACCGAGTTCGTCAACTGAAGGCTTATGACATTGGTTGTACTCTAATCTACATAATAACATATGTAATAGTACAATACGGCCTTAGAAATCGCAACGCACTCACCTTTTAGGTACAGTGGACACATAAGGCATAACCAATTTGTCCACAAACGATCCGAATCCGATTCTAAAGTTGGAGGTGATATTTCTCATTGTACTTGACAGCAGACTGCCCAGGGTACTGAGCTTCTCTTTGTCGTTCTTCATGGATCTGCTGAGGTCCATAAGATAATACAGGTCTACTGGATAGTCCTGCGCCTGGGAGTAAGCGAACGATAGCTTCTGCATTTGATCTGAAAAAGATTATCTGTAGTTAGATGAAAATAGTATTTAACACCACCAGTGAGCACTAAACATACATCTGATATAAAGTGGTTACCGCAGCCTATGAACGCTTGCAATACAAAAATTATCGCCCCAGCTGCTAACGCAGCAACTGTTCAGGAACTTACTCCCTCGCAGGAACACAGCGACCCTTCAGGAAGTTATTATTTGGTTCTGGTTATCTGTAAGATGGAGAGTCTTAACCAGTGGGGCTACTTTGATGCGCCCTATCTCCTAAATCATAATTAACGTATAAAGTTCATACAAACAGTCATTAAAGCACTATCACGAGAATCTAGACTACATCATACATACGTTTATATCATCCCGCCTGTCTCCCATTGGGGGTAGGCAGAGACTATGGAACGCCAGGTGCCCCGATCCGAACATACCTACCTCTCTCGCCTCTCCCACACTCATCCAACCTCTTCTCGCATGCTCATCGGTTTCCGGTGCTTTTGATTTGGCCCTTTACTACATCAATATGGCGATTTAATAGTATTCCCATCTATCAAAAAGCACCGGCAATAAAGTCGTTCAATCGAAATGTCATCGAAGCAGTTTTCAAATTACCTTTCTATTAAAAATACCTCAATTACGGACGGCGACTAAATGAAAGTTTCCCCTTGAAAGTGTTAATTACAGCTAAATGTTAGTCTACTTATTGATTTTTTGTAAATATTTAGTCATATACAATTTCGTCTATCGCATTGTAAGTGTTTACACAACAGCACAATAGAGAACACTACAATGACATTATTTTTATACAACGTCTAAAGGCATACAAGCCTACTGCCTACCCAATGTAAAGCGGTTACTGTAGCCTATTAAAGCTTGTAGTATCACTCCCGCGATGCCGCCTCTGCTGCTAACACAGCAACTCCTTAGGAGCTTACTGGTGACCTCACTCACACGCAGGAACGCAACCCTCTAGGGAGTTGTTATTTAGTTGCAGTTTTCTGAGGTGAAGGTACTTCCCCTGACGGACTGCTTTGATGCGCCCTACCTCTCTTAAAACATCTAGACCAAGACAAACAAACATGTTTATGCACACAAATGTTTGCCTTGTGTGGGAATCGAACCCACGAGCGTTGGTGTCAAAGTTGCGTCATTCACGACTGAGCCACCGAGCTCGTCAAAACAACACACAACACATTTGTCATAACAGTTACACAGTGCTTATACACTACTAAATGACAGAATAAAACGCTTCTTCGTCTCTGGTCTATTGAAATCATGACGGAAATAACCTATAGAGAAACTACGAAACGATTTTGCATAGTAATTTAAATCATCACTAGCTCGCTGAGATATTTAGTCGCTAAAATACTACGTTTTTTTTTATACTACGTCGGGAGGCATACATGCACGGCCCACCTGATGTAAAGCGGGTACCGTAGCCTATTAACGCTTGCGATATATTAAGTATCACGCGCGCGATGCCTCCTCTGCTGCTTACACAGCAACTCCTTGGGAGCTTACTGGTGACCTCACTCGCACGCAGGAACACAACAACCCTCTAGGGGAATTGTTATTTGGCTGCGGTTTTCTGTGACGTACTTTCCCAGACGGGCTGCTTTGATGCGCCCTACCCTCTTAAAACATCCAGACCAAGACAAACAGACATGTTCATGCACACAAATGTTCGCCATGTGTGGGAATCGAACACTCGAGTGTTGGTGTCAAAGTCGCGTCATTCAGTGTGAGGAGGAGGCGCATAAAGGCAGCGCCTCCGTCAAGTGGTTCATTGGTTTGTGATTGGAATACACGTCATCGTCTTGTTAGTAGCCATCGATCGGTCTGCCCCAGTTTCTGCATTGTTCTAATGTTTAAGAAGGGCGCCCTCATTGTGTAATATTTAATTATGAAGAATGCACGGCCAAAAGAAATTTACGTACTTAGTGAAACTGGAGAAAGATTATAATGATACGCTTTTTATAGTACCCGACAAGGTGCGTTTATTTCATCCCGACTATTTGATAGGCTTGCGCGGAGATACGTATTCAACGCGAAGATGCCCATTAGAATAAAATAAGTATGTATAATGTAGTATAACCGCTGTGACTCGCATAAGCAGGTATTAGGACTACGTGGAAAATTAATAGTACCTACAGTACACATAACTATAAAATATGATCTTATGAATCTGTAACAGAGCAAGTGTGATGATTTTTTTATCAAAAAATATTTTTTTTTAATGTAAAATTAATCTTCAGTGTAGATTTTTAACTTACTCATTCTCAATTTAAGGTCAAGCTTTTGTGGTTTGATCTGCACCAGGCTTTCCCCTGCGCCCGCGGCCCCGACAGCCCCACCCGCGCCCATGTACCCTCCGCTCCCTTTCGCACTGAACGACTCTTCATATGAGGATGAGCCCATTGCCATACGTGCTTTAGCTGTGAACAAGAAAAACACATTATAAACCAAATCGGGTGGCAAAAACAACGGCCTGCTTGGCGTAAATAAATTAATTGCTGCATCACAGGTTTGCGGAAAAACTGTTGGGGAAAATATTATGTTTAAACATAATATTTTAATTTTAATTTTAATATGTTGGGGAAAATATTATGTATAAACATAATATTTTCCATATTTTTATTTCTTTATTATTCTTTATTATGTTTATACATAATATTTTCCCCAACAGTTTTTCCGCAAACCTATATTAATAAACATAATATTTTCCCCAACAATAAGTTCTAAATATTTTGTTTTGTTTGTTTTAACTAAAAAATGTATAAATAACGCGTCGCCATTGGATAAAATTCTTGTTTTTGATTGGTGAAACTGTGCATCTTTTGATCCTCTATCGAATGACATACGTAACTCAAAACAACCACTTTTTGAGTTACGCGGTGTTAGAACTTAAGCGACGTAAGGATAGTAGTATCTTGACTTTGAATAGTATCTCGACTTGAATTGACTCGCGACTGTAAGTATCACTTAGGTCAATTGGTGAAAATCTCCTGTATTCCAGATATTTAAATACCAACAATTGTCTAATTGACTAAAACAAATACATACTTTTATGTAAGGTGGTAAGCTCATATCGCTTTATAACCGCTGTTCTAATAATGTGAGCGAGCTTAAGAAAAATGTACATCACTACTGTGTTCTTATTTAGGTGGATAATTTACGTATATTGAAACTTTAATACGCGTCTAGTCGATCGTTTCAGGAAATCAGATTTCTATACAAAATTTGCAAACGCAATAGTAAGACTCGCGCAAGTGTGTCAACAATCAGCCTCATTAGAACTTAAAACCGACATGGGCACAATACAGACGGCTAAAAGACCATAAAACAGTCCTGCCCATCGCCCGCAACTAAATGAGTACTTTAAAATACCTTGTATGGATAATATCGCAATCAGACGAACGAATCATCAGTTCGATGACACTGCAACCGGAGTCAAATAGGCCCGATGGAATAAGTTCCATCCCATTTAAGTTTAGAGGTTCATTCTAGTTTTTCTAACAGCGAGCCCAATAATATAGTAGTTAAGTGACACACATAAATCCCTACGCGCACCCTGCGTAGGGATTTATGTTCTGAGATGAAATGTAACCATTGGGTGCAATTATGTTACCACATTCTTTAAGGGTGAAAAAACAATAACGCGATGAACTACGATGAGACATTATGCGCGGTAAAACGGCAAAACGCTGTAATAGTGTATGGTAAACTATATATACAGATAAATAAAATTGGAGTGTCTGTTTGTAATATTAAAATAATCGCTTTTTACTAAATGCATATGGATGTATACACGGTACATATACCAAAATATATTTTTTTACAATTTTTGTCTGTCTGTTCCGGCTAATCTCTGAAACGGCTGGACCGATATTGACAGGACTTTCACTGGCAGATAGCTGATGTAATAAGGAGTAACATAGACTATTTTTATTTTAGATATTTCATTTATTTTTATGAAAATAAATAAATAATAAAAAAAATACTATTCCGCGCGGACGAAGTCGCGGGCACAGCTAGTTTAGATAAAAGCAAGAATAAGAAGATGCTAGGGTGATTTGTCAATGACGACAGTGATAACCTATTAAAATAGACTCTCGGAACAACAGAGCGTTGCGGATACTTGATGTTTTAAAACTCATTGCTTGCTTTTTGAATATTTACTCAGTTGCAGTCTGTTGCAGCAATATAACTTATGATTGCCTCCGCAACGCAATCAGTGTTCCGAGAATCTACGTAGATTTTTATTTACCTCTGCTAAGATCCCTATTGTACAAGGGATTTATTGTGAGTTGGTTATCAGGATTAAACACATATGCTTCGTCGCATCCCGCGGTGCCGCCCTCCATAGCTGGGTTGAAGCAACGTGGCGCATTAAAGTCTGCGGCGTAGCACCATGCACAGCTGGCAGTCCTCATGCAGTCACTGCACGTTGTCTTGCTAGAGCATGGGTTCTGGGCCAGCAACTGCTCGGCACGCTGGCCGAAAGATGCCGCAAACAAGCTCACCAACACACACGCTCGTAACATATTCGATATTTCTCTATACATTATGTTTTGAATTATTTGGTTTTCAGATCAAAATCTGTAACAATAGAAAAAATAATTGAATTAATGTGCTTATTATCTATAATAATTACAGAAAAATCATACGGAAGTACCTAGAGTTTGTGCTAATAAACTCTGACACATATAGAATTGTAATATAAACCAAAGTTACTAAAGGATTTTCATAAAAAAAAAACACGAGTAACGTCAATAAACAGAACAGGAAAGGAACAATAAGGGCTCACAGACTGCAGATAGCACCTCTATAGGTAGTATCAGTAGTCAGGTTCTTAATCAATGTCAAAAATATGTAAAAACGCAAAACAATTTATTTTCATGGTCAAAAATCTGATATAAAAAGGACCTGTACGTAGTGTCTTGAAAAAATAGTGAAAAATATAATTTATTGGCCGACAATTGTATATGTACTTAACCTGTGTGTGATGGAATAATAAATATTTATTCTATTCTCTTCTATTGGTTAATTACATACACATTGCATATTGAAATGTGTCATAGATATTATCAGCAAAAGAGAAGAGCTAGCGATAATACAAATATTTCACTACATTAATTAATCCATCTTGTTCTTAAAATTATTATTAATTATTACGATTATTAAAATAAAATCAAGTAAAATAAATATTACGATTATTAAAATAAAATCAAGTACCACCGACAAAAAGGCCCCTTAAACCTCAATGTTTGATTTTACTATGTCAATGTCCAATAAACGACTGACTGCATAAGTCTGCCGCTTCATAAAATTAGGTTGTTCTAGCTTGTTAGCTCTTGTTTTAATAATACGAGTAGTATATAATAGTCAACCAACTTAAAGTAAAATATTAGTGACGATAATCATATAAATTACATAGCGAGCAGTGATAGTCCAGTGGATAAAGGACAGGACTTACGACCAACAGGTCCCCGATTCGAATCCTATCATATACTACTAAATTTGTGTTCTCGGATTTATGTACATATTTGTAATTATAAATTCCTCGGCGGTGAAAGAAAAACATCGTGAGGAAACCCGCAATTCAGATAATAATATTTCGAAAGACGTGTGACCTTACTCAAGAATGATCTGGTTTTCCCTCTAGGTAGCAGTCGCTCAATGTAAAAATTTGTATCTTCGCCAAATCCTTAAGTTTAGGTTACTTTACCTTACACGTTTTTACCTAAGTAGCGTATAAACAGTTTTACGACAAATTTTGCCGAACTAAACTCAATTAAATTAATAAGTGTATGAGTATGTATGTCTAATGTAACATATTGTCGTTGAGATCAATTTTGAAAGAAATTGTTACATATAGCAGGTTTTAAATTTGAAACGACGATATGCTACTGAAAAAAAGAAATACTAAAAAAACGTATTAATAAATATAATATGTTAGCAGACAGCGACCAACAACAAATTTCACATTGTATGCTGCATTGTAAAAACTAAGAACACAAAGAATTGTAAATAGGTAACTAACATCTCTATTAGGGTTCCACAATGCTAGGCGAGGCCCCTGGACCAGCTTTTATTATTACATGCAATGATAGCGGCACAGCAATAACTTACGCTATCGAAAAACGATCATCGACGCGAGTTGCGGAGACGGCGTATAGTTATGGGGCAAATGGAACACGCACCTGTGGGCGGGTGTGCTCTGCGACTACCGAGAAAGGGCGCCGCCCACGCGCGCGAATCGAGGCCGCCCGCCCGTGGGACGCAACGCTCACTACTTGTTGACGGAGAATTCGGATTTGATGACCGCATGACATTATTTATGTAATTCATTCAGGATTGATATTAAATACGATAATGTGACCTCCATTCTTAAAAGCATTACATCCATGTCATCGCTTACAATATCGTCTTTAAGATCGTAGTCACATTTTTGCAGACTAATTATGTTCTATTTGTTTCTAATATTTCTTAAAATTTAGTAAAATGATCGTTACCGTAAAAAAGCAACACGGTGGACGCAAGATAATACACTGGTCAAGCCAATATCTCTCGCGATTGCGTCAATGAGTGCCGATCACAGCTTGCGTTTTAAATTGAAACATCCCTAGAACAGGTCTCGGATTGAGGTAGAGTGAATTTAGTTCAACTTAATCCCTTAAAGACACAAGTGTGCACATTTACCGCGAAAGTCCCCATTTATCGTAGCTCCTCGATTAGAAGGTATAGCCCTCCACGTTACGCCAAGCATCGGTATCCTGGGTATCGTCATATCGAGCGATGTACAGTTTCGCGGTCATTTGGAGAGCAAAGCTAAGTTGGCGTCCAAGAAGATCGGTGTGATCAATAGAGCTAGACAAAACTTTACACCTCAAAAACCCCTTCAACTTTATAAAGCCCAGGTCCGGCCTCACATGTAATACTTTCTTTGGGCCGGCACACAAGAGATGTTTCTTATCTTTGTATACTGTACAAATTGTATCATGAGAAGTTTTCGAAGGAGCTGTTCAATTTAATACATGAGGCACACTAAAAGTCTTGCACTTCTAGCTAATCGGAACTATTTGAATTTCGAATGTTATATTTTTTGAAACGTTGCAACCTACTTAGTAATAAAAAAAAAACAATTGGCGGGAAATCATTTGTCAACTGTTTTTTATCACACATCAAAGTTCTACGTACGCAACGAAAATGGAATTGAGTCGAAAAGATTTTAGAGCGATGATTTTTTATGATTTTAAAAGTTCTCTCTCTCCGCAAGACTGTGCTGCTCGTCTTCAAAATACTTTTGGGAGAGAAGCACCTTCTTTGAGCACCGTGAGGCGGTGGTTTGCTGAATTTGAGAGAGGTCGAGTTTCTTTACATGACAAATTTCGTGAAGGGCGGCCTTCAACTGCCGTCAACGTAAATAATGTGGCTACTGTTAAGCGGCTAATTGAAGAAAACCCGCGGATTACCTATGAGACAATTCGAGACTATTGGGGATTGGTATGAGCCAAATTCAGAAAATTTTACACGAAGAATTGAAAGTTCGGAAACTTTGTTGTCGTTGGATCCCTCATGAACTGACAGCGGAGCAGAAGCGGGCTCGCGTGGAATGGTGCTCACAGATGCTACTGAAGTACGACCGGACATTCTAATGCTGTTTATGACATTGTCATAGGAGACGAAACGTGGATTTATTGTTTTGAACCCGAAAAAAAACAGCAATCTTGTGAATGGGTGTTTGAAAATGAGAACAGGCCAACAAAAGTGAGGCAGGCGAGAAACGTTGGTAAAGAAAAGAAACGCGTTTTTTTTCTCAGCTACGGCTCCCATCTGCACAATTCCACTTGAAGATCAAAAGAGTGTTAATGCCGAGTGGTATTCTACCATTTGTTTACCCAGGGTGTTAGAAAAAGTTCGCGAAAGACGACCAAAAAGCCGCGTTCTCCTACATCATGACAACGCTTCTTCACACACGGCCAACAAAACAAAGTCTTTTTTAACTTCCGAAAAAGTACAACTCGTTACCCATCCTGCGCATAGCCCCGACCTAGCACCCTGTGATTTCTGTATTTTCCCCAAAATCAAAGATTTGATGAGAGGTTTCACTTTTACCAACTCCGAAGAGGCAGTGATAGCGTTCAATCAACATGTAGAAAACATGCCTTCAGATCTGTAGTCCTCCTGTTTTAAAAAATGGTTCGATCGCATGAAAAAATGTTTAAAATGTAAAGGAGAGTATTTTGAAAAGCAATAAACATAATATTTTGGTTATAACATGTTGTTTTTTTAAATTACGCAAAACTTATAGTGTGACCTACGTACCAGCCGCTGAGTTCCACTATCGTTCCACTCGCCACAAACTAAAATTTCACTCTCACCATCTTGATGAGTCAACTACAGTACGCTTTTTGAGGCATTTTCTACCACGTACGGTGAAATTATGAAATAAACTACCCCCAACGGTGTTCCCGAACAAATACGATATAAAAAGGCTGGCAACGGATCAGTGACTCTTTAGTGCTGCTGATGTCTACGGGCGATGGGTAATATTAAAAAACACCCCCCTTATTAATATACTGTGAGATACGGCTATATTCAAACAAACTTTATTTTTGCTAGGGTGTAAATGTATATTATTGTGAAACATTATCATTGTTATTTTCATACCACTATGTCGAAAATCGAGAGTACGATATAACGAATGCTCAGCAGTCGCCATAGTACTATTTTACAGAGCATAGTATTTTTTCTAGTTACCACAAAATCTGTAACTAGATATCATCTATCTCCAATCAATCGACATTGGGAATACAATCAAAGAAGCTGCTGTGTTAGGAGCAGGGGTGACAGGACACGTGAGTGATACTTCCTGTATTACACGCGTTCATAGGCTACGGTAACTACTTTACAACGGATGGCCGTATGTTAGTGTGCCTCCCGACGTTGTATAAACAAAAAAAGGCTATTATATCTTAGAAATCAGAAAACAATGATGTTGTGAAGCTATTACTAAAATAAATTTATTTGCAGACGGTAGACGCAGCTGCGTAGCGAAAAATATACAACTATGTTAATTACTGAACATAAACTAAGTATATGAATTTCTTGCTGAAAGTAAAAAATATAACTATATTATTAACAAACAATATAATACTTCCTTTTTATCTTATACTTAATTAAATAACACATTCGGTATATCAGTAGTATGTAAAGCGAGAGCTATCTACGTTATAATTATATATTATAGGCAATTTAACCTCCGTTCGTAGTTCTCCTTCAGTTAGTTATTTACCCTCCGTCTCGAGTTAGTACTTGTGAACTAGCGCCGGCCGGCACCCACCCACTAAACTTCGTATAACAGAGAATTTGCTCTCCGCAAAATAATACATCAATTTGCATAAAAAATATACATAAAACCTATATTTTACTAGACTAGTTGGTTGGAGGTTTTTGCATAGTTATATGTGTGATGTGTGTACACTCACACACGTATGATAGCAATTAAACAGTTGAAGTGATTTTAACAACACATACAGAGTCAAATGTCCAAATACGTTTCAGACCCCTCTCCTATAGGGGATATGGCCTTTTTCTAACAAATTGCTAACCACTTTAACGCTATAAAACCTACAAACGTCAACAATCATACGTGAAATATGTTACTGATTAAAGTCAATGTCAGAACAACTTACGAAGCAGTAAGTGATGTCAGAATGTTGTAAACATTGTAAGCGACACACAAATAAGCAAAATATGCCTTACCTCACACTTTGAACACTAAATTTAAATTGCGTTACTATAATCACTACACTATATATTCAGCCGTTCTTATCTCGAGCGACACAAGTTGACTCACATTTCTCACTTTATGTATTGTTGTAGTATGCAATTAACTTCGTGTCCTTGTTTTGTAACACATCCTAAAATACCATAATCAGATTCGTATCAATCATCGACGTAATTATCATGGGTTACTAAATCGAAACTTTCGAATCGGAGGATCTTCACTAGAAACCAAAGCGATTCAAACTTCCAATAAAAATTAAAACGAATTTACTCAAAACAAATATTATACAGTGAAGTGATATTTTGTTTTATATTTCGAAATGTTACGAGGTAGAGCGAATGAAGCGCGCGACCTGCGCCCGCGCCGGATACGCGAGTGACTAATTGTACAGAAAATAACTTCGTCAGCGGTGATACACCGACGCCGTCACCAACTCTTCTCGGAACCAATACTCAATACAATTATTAATACAAGTAAGAAACAGTCATTGTCTGCCGTCTAGATGCAGGCCTGCACAACAACCTTGGACATCAACTAGGTCAATGAAGGGACAATAAAAACGATGAATGGTGTCCAAAAACTCGAGCCACATGCTTACAGTTACAGCTCCGAAATATTTTTAAACCGGTTCGTAATTTCTTGGTCGTATGCATTATTATTACATGTACTACAAGTATACATTTTAAAGTCAAGTTTAACTTGGTATAAACTACATTGACATAACACTGAATTATTTATATACGTTATATTATAAAAACAAATCGGGCGTACTCAATTTTGTATGTAACATAATCCGAAAATAAACCCTGTCAAACAGACAGGGTCAGTCTGATAGATACCCATTCACGGCTAAGCGGAACGTAATGTTACGTAAAGGAAAGGTAGTATAGACCTGGAAAAGGAGAGAACGGGACGCACGCGGTCAAAACCGCGCAAGTTATAGGAAAGCCGTCAGACAATATTTTTATTTGACGACCATATTGACCTAGGACAGGTAAATGTTTTTACTACAGTTTTAAATACCGCTTGTTTTTATACCTATTATATAGGACTAGAGGAAGAATAGTCTGATAATATTTTTTATTTGATGAATCCCTCTTTTTATACAAAAGTTGCAGTACAGCCATCCATCAGGCAATATGTTTCATTTATTAACCGTGTTCATCTACTGTATTGCTGTTTTTTTTTTTCAGAATCTCTTCATTGTTATAGAGGTTCCACTTAATTGTCTGTCCATCTTAACATTCAGCAGTCAGAACCCGTTATATACGTTTTCCCATACATTTCGCGGTCATATACGACCACCCGGGTTTCGAAGGGTTAAATGACACACTTAACGTGTCACCCGGCTCAATTCGTAAATCAGATCGAGTTTAATTGAATTATTGATATTCATAAAATGTAGAAACGCGGGAAAAATACTTACGAGCATTGGTAAACAGCGTAAACAAAATATTAAACGTTATAATAATTTATTAGTAATTCATTCACAGTACTTTTTAAGAGTCGCATGCATTCAACTCACGATGCATAACATTTACTCCAATTGAATATTTTTCTGCAAAATTTTAAATATAAGAATGTGCCCGAACGCATCCATAGATGCATGAGTACGTAAATAAATGTTTGCGCTCAATTTTGTCTCTAACCGAAAAATCAAGCATTTTTTTTGTAGTGTAACTTAGATAACTAGATTTTCAGCTTAATAGGACGAGACATGTTTAGTAATTTTGCAAAACATAATATTTTTTCCTACTGAGTTTACTACAATTTACTAAAAGGGAAAACACCACCTCGATTTAGTGTTGTAAATTTACAAGCTTACATTTCCCAGACGTGTTCCTGAAATAACTGTGATCAATGAATAACTCTTAAACCATTAATTTCTGAACCCCAAAATGGAAGTTAAATCGATAGGAAATGCATTCTCACATTCTCTCCTTTTGTTTTGACCACCATTTCAGGGCGTGTATCACTTGATCAAGTATCATTATAGTAATAACGTGACTTTAGGTACTATTCAAACAGTCTAAACAAAACTAAAATCTACTTGCACGCCCGGTGCTGGAATAACTAGCAGTGGCTACTTTAACTCCACGGTTTGATTCCCATACAGGTTGCATGAACATGTCGGTTTGTCTTGGATTAGGTGTTTTATATGTGATATAAGTATATATTAACAACATACGTATGTTACGCTACTTTGGTACCGAAGCTCGTGGGTACGATTCCCACACAGGACAAACATTTTAACGTGTCTGTTTGTCTTGGTCTGGGTATTTTCTACGTATAATAAGTATGTATTTACTAAAAATAAAATATTTACGTGTGTTTATCAGTTGTCTAGCACCCATAAAACAAGCTTCGCTTACTCTGGGGCTAGATGGCACTGTGTAATTTGTCCGACAATATTTATTTATTTACTTTAGACTTTACACTCGCGTGCCCCTTAATTATACTCGTAACTAGGGGAGCTGGGCAGCTCTGCCAATGCTGGGCATTGGCAGAGCTGCTTTTGCACAATAAGTAAATAACAGCAAGCTGCGTAAGCAGAGCTGCTTACCCTAACCCTAACTCTTGTGTCAATAAATATTTTGACAATTAATTTGAAAAGGAATATAAAGTTGAAAAACTTGAAATGAGCTTGCCATACGCGCTTCAATAGACTTTGTATTGGAACGGTTTTTCGGGCGATAACATCACTATTGAGCTAATAGAAATTTAATCTATTTTAGGGGAATCTACAATACTTAAGGTACATTCACGTCGAACAATCAGCTCTCTAGCTTCTAAACTGAAGGAGTACTACGTACAGTCGAAAACCGCAAAACTGCAAAAAAAGACAATTTTCTCGGTTAAAAAGCTTCGCTGGCTAACGCAGCTCTGCAATTATATACGAGTACATTACACTACCACATGTTATAAAATTTCATATTTCTGTATCATAAGATGCGCCGTGTGTGAATACGACAAGGGATATTTTATTCCGCGATAATATATTAGTCTTGGCCGTGTGTGATGCGCTTTACAATGTTTATTCTTTGCCTTAAGTCTACAACGCTGCGACTATTCGATGTGTCTGTAGGACGTACAATTACGTCATTAACCAACAACCTTCATGGCGATCGTGAATCAACTTTGCTATCGTAGCCTACGACACTTACACAACTTGATACACGCCCAAACTTATATGTAAATTCTCTTGTTCCTGTTGTACTGACATATGCGCTAGTTTATAAGTATACTAATTAGTGGATTGCATATTACGGTGGATATGAATCGTTCCAAAGTTCGCGGTTCATTTGTACTGTGAAAAACGAACAAACGAGCATACAGTTTGACTTTGGCGATGGACGTTTCAAACAACGATCTTAGATCTAGGCTCTCGTAATTAAGTGATGACCCGTATAATATTAGTAAGATATGTATCGGTTGATAATTTTAATGACAGGTTCACATCTAAATAGGTTGAGTTTATTTCTGAGGTGATAAACGTCCAACCCTCTAATCGCTAGCAGTTACCAAGATTATAAACATTTACAAGGCCAGATGTACCGCCGGTACATAGAAGAGGCACGACGACAGTAAACAAAAACTTGCCGTAGGAATTTAAAAACGTTAAGAGACATAGTGGTACAGCATCCATCGTTCCAGAGAACCTTTGCTTGGTTTCCTTATATCGACTGTAATATAACGGTGGAGGGGTACGCTCGACGGGTCATCGACCGCTCCCGCTCACCGTAGCAGACGTGATATAAACGAAACATGTGCACATGCAAACTGTGCCTTCCACACAGAACACTTAATACCACTTAGTACCTTACACACTTTCAGAACACACCCACGACGCAAAAAATTCATGTTCCGAATTTTATTTTACTGTGCCCCAACAATACTGAGACTACTGCATCCGAAGGGCAAAATGTTAACCCTATAGATGTTAGTCTGGTGCCTGGTGTCTGTTTGGAGGTGACCAAAGCGAACCAAATAATATTTTTCACGCATTGTTACAAAGTTGTTTTTTATACAACGTCGGGAGGTATACGATCATACGACCCACCTGATGTAAAATGGTTACCATAGCCTATGAACGCCTGCAATGAAGAGCCTTCGCAATCCTATGAAGAGTGATGGTTAGTAATGCTACTTTGATATCAAGGCTCGTAGGTTTGATTCCCACACAGGACAAACATTTGTGTGCATGATAACGTCTTGTTGGGCGCATCAAAGCAAATAACAACTCCCTAGAATAGCCGTGTTTCTGTAAGTGTGGTTACTAGCTCCTAAGGAGTTGCTGTGCTGCTAGCAGAGGTGGCATCGCGCGAGAGATACTTAATGTATTGTCTGCGTTTATAGGCTTACTGTAACCGCTTAACATCAGGTGAGCTGTATATGTATATCAGGTATGCGTATGCGTATGCCTGTCGACGTTGTATAAAAAAAAAATGTTATGGAAAAGAAGGTAATAACTGCACGACTAGAATTTGAAATCTAGACATTAGGCGAGGAGTGCAATGAAGGTGAAAATGACCACATTCAAAAGCAAACATATTAAAATTAGAAATAAAGCTAACAAAACAGTTCTTTAGTTTTGTATTTTTTTTTTAATTAAAGGTCTCCGGCAAAGTATAGCGAAAATCTACTTATTGTCGTCTAGATTAAATTTTGAACAATTTTGTACTCAGCTAGAAAATGTGATATTACAAACCAAAAGAAAACAGAAAAGTTGTTCAGTTTTGTTAGGTGCACTGGACTTTAGCAAATTGTAAAGATTTCCATGTTCCAAAGTAATGTAATACAGATAATATATTTAACGAAAATTTTCTTTCTACCATCGTTTCTTCATCGCTCTCTCTTCCCGTTAAGTTTGTAATACTTCCGCCCCAATTTTACGCGGCTATATTTATTTCCTTTTATCTCTCTTCATTGTCTCTTCTGCTCCTTTACCAGTCGCACCCTTCTACCCTCTCCACACAATTTCGATATCTAACATTCTACTGTAACGTGTCCTCCCACTACCTTATTTAGCTGTTTGCTATCTCTGCCACTTTCTACTCTTACCGTCCCTTGCTTACAAAGGAAGGATATCAAGGATAGATGACTAAACTAAGAGGATAACTCTTTAGTCTCCTATCGTTATCAACCTATATTGTACGTACAAGTACACATTTTATAGTTTTAGCATTACATTTTTTTTATTCACATTAATCAAAGTTTCTGAAATAGACATTTGTTTATTTGCTGTGTATAAAACCTATCGGGCTGTAAGCGCATGCAATGATTTGGAATAATGAAGAAGATATTTGATAAATGATTTAAATCTACTCTTAGGCATTTTAAATATGTATTACAAAATGTATGATTATCTTTATTGATATGAGAGTGTGTTGGCTGTCATCATCCCATCTTTGGAGTAAGAGTGTGTATGTTTTAAGTGCATGTACTTATTTTAAGCTTTAATGTGTTATTAAATATTGAATTTTTGATTTGTTGTTGTTAATTTTTTGTTTGATCCTTATGATCATAAAGAGTGACAAGGATTTAAAATAAAATAAAATTCTACTTTCGACAATAGTAACTGTAACTGCCCATTCTATCGCCATATAGCATATTGAATGTGATAGTGTAATATTATTGTATAATTATATCTATCACTTACATCGTATGACTATATTTTAAATATATAGTCAAACGTTAACAAAAGTACACTCTATATACACCAATAACTATACAAGAAAATATTACAGTTTAACTTACTAAACACAACCGTTTTTGGTATTTGTTATTATTATTGCACTAGAAGTCGAATTTCACATTTCATTTATGTTCGTTCCAACGCAAGCAGTGATAGTCCAGTGGATAAAGAACTATTGAACAACTGGTCGCCGGTTCCAATCCAGGCATGTACCACCTAAGATGTTTTAATAGTCACGTTTGATACGTCGCTGTGTACCACTACATTTGTGTTTTTAGATTTATGTACATATTTGTAATTATCACTAGCTCCGTGATGAAGGACAACATTGTTAGTTTGGTCATAAACTTAATTTTCTCCTGAATGGAAAAAAATTAAGCTGATTTTTTATAGTAGTTATAAATTGTCGGAACTTTGCCCGATTAGATTTTCAACTTAATTTCTGAATTATCTACATTAAATATGCATTTTTTTTTTCACTTCCCAAAATGGGATATTTTGCAACTGGCAAACATCATTACCACACCTCGCCACATGCATCCTAAAACTATTTCAAACCAAGTGAGGTAAAACACTGGCTTCTGCCAACATATAGTAGAACAGTATGGAGCAGTGTACTCTAAAGATCGCTTCATTGAAGCAAGACCAATATTCCAACAGTGGGATGAGTATGAGTTAATCAGAAAATATTAATGTAATTATAAACCGAGCGCCATAAGATGCGGTCCTTCCACACCTCACTCGCTTCTTTAACTTCTTAGCTCTTTTCATGTATCCTCACCAGTTCCTAAAACTCCTCACATCACCTTCTAAGAAAACACAATCAATTTGATCATAGTAGATGAGTCTTGGTCTTCCTCGGCTCCTACATCTTTCCAATTTAGTATTGTATTGCTGTTTTGTCATTCTTTCATCCTGCATTCTTTCTATATGTTTGTACCAACGGAGCATACCTTTTCTTATCTTAACACCAATACTCTCTTTCTACTCTACTCTCAGAAGAGAAGGGCAAGCTGGCGTCCAAGAAACTTGGTGTACTCAACAGAGCTAAACAGTACTTCAGCTCGGGGCAAAGATTCATGATATATAAATCACAAGTCAGACCGCATATGGAGTACTACAGTCACCTTTGGGCGGGGCACCTGGATACCAGCTAGGACTTTGTGACTCTGTGCAAAAAAAGCTGTGAGGATCATTGCTGATCCTAAACTCACACCGCATTGAACCCTAAAGTTTAGGAGAGATTTTGCCTCCCTTTGCTTTTTCTACCGATTATACAATTGATTGTATTCTGAGGACTTTGTTCGACATGATGCCAACAGCCTCATTTTACAATCGAACCTCTCGCCGACGGCTGGGAGTTCATTCTCGTACACTGGAGACGCAATGGTCAATTACTGTGCGGTTCCAGAGAAGTTTTCTACCGAGAACTCTAAAGTTGTGGAAGACAGCATGGGGTTCTTCATAAAAGGCATTTAGAGGTTTTTGCAGGGTCGGCAACGCAAGAGTAACACCCCTGGTGATGCAAATGTCCATAGGCTATGGTAACTGCTTACCATCAGGCAGGCCGTACACTTGTTTGTCACCTTAGTGATATAAAAAAAATGACAACTCTTAATGCTTAATTAAAATCACAATATAGTGGTTGAATAAAAATTTGTTAATAATAAGACTAAAAAAAAATTGCAATGCTGTTCACTTACTCACTTGAGTACTCCTTGAACTCACACAATCTATTATGCTATGGTTAGTATGTGCCACATTAATTTCATTTTAGACCAACAGAAATAAATATTGATATCTAGGGATGAACCACATTAGTAGAAAAGGGAGAGGGTCTATACAGTACAGAATTAATATACACCACAGAATTAATATATACTTATACAATAATCTAGAATAAGACTAATCTAAGAGAGGTAAGGCGCATCAAAGCAGCAGCAGAGAAAATACCCCACTTTACAGAAAACTGCAGCCACATAACTCCATGGAGCGGTGTTGTTTTCCTGCATGTGAATGTCATACTGATGACCATCAGTAAGCTCATAAGAAGTTGCTGTGTTAGCAACATCGGTGGTATCGCACAAGTGTTACTTAATGTATTGCAAATATTCATAGGCTATATGGTAAACGCTTTACATCAGGTGGGCCATATGATTGTATACCTTCTGACATTGTACAAAAAAAAAACAATAAGTATAAGTAACATCAGGTGAAAGTAGAGAACACATGAGTAGTAATTAGAAAGGTGTGGTGTGTGCCTGTGGGTAGAAGTGAGTTTACTATAGAAGCAGCTGATAGCTGCTGTAGTTGACATAAAATGACAACAGTTATATATAATAGACTGCAATGTAAAATATAAAAAGAAAAAAAAATCAAATCACAAGTACAATTGATTTGTTAATGCCCAGTGTTATTTGTCATTCCCTCGTGAGTCACATATGTTCTCGGGTAAACAAGGAAATATGCAGATTTTGTTCCGCAGGTTTAATCTGAGTATACACATAATAAACCTACAGAACAAAAATGATTGGAAATCTCTGGTTGAATTTTCAGTATTATAATACCTATAGAATGACCAATATTTAGATTTTTTTCATTTTGATGTTGATTATTACGACTTTCAACATCTTAAACCTAGATATTTAGATTTTAAATATTTTGAACTTAGTCATTTTGCCATCAGCCATTTGCATTTTGGACATTCAAATATGTACCCATCTGGGAGGCTCCGAGATTGTTGCCTATTACCCTATCGAATTAATGAATTAACAGTAGTTCAATAGAAACTCTATATACTCCCCGGGCAGTGTACACCATACCATACCTAGATAAAATATATGATAAATAAAAATATTCATAATATTTCACGTTACTTCAACTATCGCAGTATTGTACACAACACCTGAAATATATGCATTGTCAGTAACATCTAAATTTTGTATTTAATAAATTTGATATGGCATAAGTATATTTTATGTATGTATGTATATCTTCATGCCAGGTTCCTTGCGGGGTAGGCAGAGGGAACCGAGCGTCATAAGATGCGGTCCTTACACACTATAATAGTATATTTTACTATAATATCTTTTTAATATAGACTTGAAATTTGGATATACTGACTTAAAACCGAATATTTAATAAAAGGTGGAGGCCTCAGTAGCTTACTGGTAACCTCCCTTATTTGCAAGAATACAACCCTTCCGGGAGTTGATATAGTTTTCTCTGAGGTGAAGGTACTTCCCCAGTTGGGCTGCTTTAATGCGCCCTACCTCTTGCATAAACAATTAATCATCGATTACCAACAGAGGATGGCCAAATAAGAAAGACATATAAAAATTTATAGAGTAAAAAGTTTAATTAAATCTAACTACAACGTTTTTAACCAAAGGCAGTAACAATAAAATTTACATAGCTATTTACATACTATATTGATCATCAAATATGAGCCTCAATAATGATACATTTTATACGCTCAACCAACAAAAATATTAGTTTGTCCTTTACAATAGTATTAATATGACAACATCATAGTTACTAATACCATTGTAAAGGACAACAATCACAATTTATTAGCAAATTATTTCTTATTAAATGATAAGGCAAAATAAATAGGTTTATTCAAATCAGGTCGATGGAAAATCGAGGATTGAACAACCTATTTATACAAAGGAGAATGGGAATCACTTACCAGTCTTGTTGATTTTTCTTACGATGCTGCATGCAAAGTATCAATCATTTTCTGCTTACAAGAACTTCGAATCGAAATAGTCACATCACACTATTTTTATTGCTCTGCTCATTATTCATTTGAAGAAAAGTTAAGTTGGTACCTATAGGAAAGAATACTGACTCTGACGACCATAAAGAGTAGAACATACTGAATGTTTTTTGGTTCTTTTACGCCCGAGGGACTAGGCAAAGGCATGCCGCCGTCCATACAGCCAAGTTGTCAGCGAATCATATTGAATTCATAATCTTCCCAACTTCAAAATTACTGCTGTAAAAATACTCGGGAAGGATTCCTCAACCCAATCCTAAAGTTTAACTACCATTCGTAAAATGATAGTGATTTTGCTAGTTATTTTGCTAGTAGTATATAAAGGCGGTGTTTAGTCAGTAGGAGTAACATAACTCGTTCGGCCGTCTGAACCTCACTCACGGTATTCATGAGAGTTCACCACCTCCCTTCCATCGGGTCCCGGAGGGTGCCCCTCACGGAAGAATGACTAACGCACACCCGGGTGTTGGTTAGTCCTTTCTTTGTGGGTCTACATTTTCATGTGCGAAAAACAAAAAAAAAAACGGGCTGCTCATTATAAATGCACTCTTTGTTTCGGTAATACGCGTGGTTAATGTATGCGCTGCGATCATTTGCGACAAAATTATTATACTTAGATTAAAAAACAATTTGATTAAATTTTTTTAAGCATACCTTGGTTGTATTAGGTACTCGTAGCTACTTATCACAACCGTTTGAAAGAAATCATCAAGAAGAAATCATTGAAAGTTGGGAGACTATGGTGCCTCACACATACCTTAATACCCATTATACAGTCAGTATCAAATAGTTAATGAAAACCAAACAGATTGTGACATATCTTACTACATAAATAGGAATAATATTCTTATTTATGTAGTAATGAAGATATGTTATTTATTTACATTACAAATATTATTATATTATTTATTATCTCTATTATTAAATTATAATCTTATTAAATATATTTTTAAATATATCATTACAAAAAAAAATACATTTAAAAATATAAAAAACAGCTTCCTCCTATTATATATTTGTTATATTATTACAAATATTATTTGGTACTTTTACTAACTATTTAATGCTGACTGTAAAAATAAGAAGTAAAATAAAAATAAGTAAAACTGCCGAAATTCCAAAATCGACGCGAGCGAAGTTGCGGGCAAAAACTAGTATATATAGTATATATATATATATATATATATATATATATATATATATATATATATATATATATATATATATATGTGCGCAACGATAATCCTTGATCAATTGCAGCTTTATTTACTTAAAAGTCCAATGAAAACCATGATGCGCAATATAGTTAAATGATATGTGCCAGTGAGAATCCAATAACAATTACACAATGTATACCTTCATCTAATATTTATCTCTAAATCATTTATAGAACATTATTTTTACGTAAGACCTTAATTCTTGAATGCCATGCATGCTCTTCGGTTTAGGGTGCTTTGACTTCTTCTTTTGAATGCCTTGATATTGTACCTGTATAATTTCACAGTACTTATTTCTGGATAACAAATGTATTTAAATATAAACAAATATATATTGTACAAATTACACCGCGGTATGTAACCCTCCCACCCTCAAAGTAAGCGAAGCCACTAGACAACTGATAAACATACGTAAATATTTTTTTTTGTAAATGCATATTTATGATATGTTGAAAACATCCAGTCCAAGACAAACAGAGATGTTCATGCACACGAATCTTTATCCTGTGTGGGAATCGAACCCACTTTGGTGTCATAGTAGCGTTACTAACTACTGCGCCGCCGACCTCGTTATATCCTTTATACAAACATTATTAACTGTTAATGATCATGTAATTATGTCGTCCTCATGGAACAGACGTTTGTAATTAAGTGTAGGTATGGTATAAAGCCTGATCATTTTAATGTGTCGGTGTTAAGATAAGAAAACGCATGTGCCGTTGGTTCAGACATGTAGAAATAATGCGGTATGAAAGAACGACGAAACAGATATACAATGCAAAAGTGGAAGAATGTAGGAGCCGAGGAAGGCCACGACTAACCAACCATGACCAAATCGGTCGTGTTTTATCAGAAGGTGATGTCAAGGGTCGATGTCAAGCGTGCATGAAAAGAGTTATGAATGTTAAAGAAGCAAGTGAAGTGTGAAAGGGCCGCGTCTTATGGCTTATGGCGTTATAGATAGAGATCGTTTTAATATTTTTTATGTTAAGACACCACATATTGATATCTGTGGGGACTGGGGATATTCACATTGCCTCGGAAAACCATGTTCGAAAAGTTTTCATTCAGGTTCTATAAAATGTTATCGGGGAACTTGCCATTGTTTTTAATGTGTAACATTTTTCTTTTGCTTTTCTTCAATCTGTGGGAGTGATTTCGTGAAAAGAGACGGAAGTTGTTAACAGGAAGTCGGGGAAGCGGGCTCTACTTGTTTGACCAATGAGCGCGTGCGGTGGTAGACTTGGTCGTCATATGGCACCGTATGGTACTAATTCATTTTCCGAGAGATTGGTACTATTGATGATATAATTTTCAGAATGAGTATTAAAAGTTACATTTAGTGACTTAAAAATTTCAATTTAATTATTATCATAAATTGACTGATTGATTAACATAAGATTTTTAAGAATATAACTTTTCGATTAGTATGAGAGTTTTCTGTGTCAAGTTGAATACGCCTACTGTCTCGATCAAATAGTCGCGTTTTTAGAATTTCATGCGAACGAGTAATTTTTATGCGTAAAGTTTATCCTAGCTTCATTTAAAATTTAATTCATATTAATTATTTAAATCACTCGAACTCTCATCACAATATTGTCCGTTAAGTTAATTACAAACTAAAATATACCCTAGTGTTGTTTATATGATTCCCAAAATAAGTTACGGTACTTGCTTTCCATCAGATGGTCTATATGCTACTTTTACGAAAAAAGAATTCAGTGTATATTCGTCTGTCTAGCCCTTTATATTGATTTTATGCTGATGTTGGCAACACATTGATTTTTGTGTGCCATGTTGGTTCTTCGTACTCAGATGCACCAATAGAAAGGCATTTTGGGCCTTTCTTCGAAGAATATGGCCGACATTTTGATATTGCTGTCATGAAGATTTTTCAGTGACATAAAATTATATCTTTGTAGTTCTTCATGCACGGTTTTAAGTTCCCAGGAAGTTTTATTTTTTAATAGCTTAGACGGTGTTTAGTGTAAATCTATTTTGTTGTGTAAGATGGCAGCGGATCGGGAGATAGCTGCTGAAGACAGCATTAGAGTAGTATGCCGATTTCGGCCACTTAATGACTCTGAAGAAAAAGCTGGTTCTAAATTTATTGTCAAATTCCCTTCAGGATCTGATGACAATTGCATTTCAATAGGGGTGAGTTTAAAAACACATTATACCTAATTTTATGTTTCTCTATCATCGCCCTAAATTAGATCATGATGACTAATACATTACGACTTGTTCACCTGCTACGAAATGGCCTTTCTTTTCTATTCCGCTTCGATGATTATGATTACAATCACGTATGTTTGAGGATTCCCGATGAATTTCGTATAAATAGAAAACAGATGTCTTTGTTTTCTCGAAAATCAATACAAATACCTGCTCGACCTTGACCCAAGCTTCCCTACAATATTTAAAAAATAGAATTATTATTTATTTTGTTGTTGATTTAGTGAAGCTAAGTAGAAATTACAATATTACAATATATATTTTAAATTGAAGGTAGTTGTATATTGTCTATAATGGTATACTGAAATCCCATAAATTATTCGCACATTGAATCGTCTTAATAGATGCTATAATAATTATAGTTGTAAACAATGCAATAATATTATTTTCGGAAAGTTATATTGCGCAGGATTTTATAATTTCATGATTAACATAGTGCCAAGTGGCAATATTTGTACTGTTTCACCAGTAATATTGATACTAATTCCCATTTTCCAGGCAATATAGAGACTATGTCCTATGTTACCTGGTAAAATTGCCATACAATGCATCTTTACTTACCACCTATTAGTAGATGAGCAGATAGCTACTCAAGAAAAGTTAGTAAGAGATTTAGGTAGTTTTGATTACAGCCAAAAAAAAAATGTGCTCTCTATTTTAAAATAAGTATCTACTAAGATTTTTATTTATATGAAACTTTATAAACTAAATAAATGTGGATTTCAAAAGTGCACAATAGTTTTAATATATTAATATAGGATTATATTTTTACATTTTTTGATTTGGTCATAAGAATTTTCTTTATTTTTATTTCTTAACAACATTCAACATACATTATTATAAAATAATACATTTTTATGTGTTGTCATTTTTCTTTAAATTGTAGTTGATTGAATAAAGTTAAAATTGAATAATTACCTATTGATTTGATTCAATTCACATCAATATTAGCATCCATAACAATACTAATACAGATTTTTTTTGAAATTTCTACCTCTGTAGTCACGGTCCACGATCTCACAGTATTGAATGAAAGGATTTTTAACAAAATTTTACATTAATGATTGCTTATATGTTAAGTCAACGCTGTACATTTCCTACAACAAGTCAAGTTTGCTGATGACCATATGAATACCTTATGTTATGCTAATCAATTATACTCACCATATGCTACTGTACTGGCTAATATGGAAAGATTTTTTATTAGTTATCTAAGTAATATGTTTAAAATTCAGCTTTTATGCTATAACAAACGTAAAATTACAATTTATTATATAGTTTGTTAGTATCTGTTGTGGGATTGCCACAATATAAAGTATCTGGCAATGGATGATGTGATTTTTAATATTATCTAGAAGAAAATATTTCAATAAATTTGCTTTCTACTTTGATGATTTTAGGTAGCAATTTTATACATCTCGGTTACCAGTTATCTGCCAAAGCCACAATGATCCAAACTTCATAATCACCCATCATTCCTACCTCTCTTGGGGATATTGCAGAGAAACTGTCAGCTTTTATAAGTAAGGTCAGGCAATCACGGGCTCTTGCTCTATTACTACAAAATTTGAGTGTTGAGTCTACTATGAATATGTATATTTATTTATCTCCATGTCAAGTATTTTCTTTTCACCCTGTATTTGCCTATTAGGAAAAGGGAGTTGGCATTAATATTAGAATGCCTCAAAACCATTTACAACAGTAATTAGATGACTGCATTTTACTTACCATTCAATGATATATTTTTTTATTATTAAAGTATATTTTTTTATTTATTTACAATAATTATAAGATTACAAAATGAATGTGTGCTATGAGACTATTTAGTAAACCATTCTGACCTGATCCTAAGTCCATAAGTGCTCTATAGATTTTGATTTGGGATTTCTCACAAATAAACAAATTGACAACAAAACAACTACAAAGTGGTGATTTTTAGATTTTCTTCTTATCAACTACAATCATCTCATAGATTTTGATTTTGCATTCTTGAAAAATAGAGAGATGTATTTATATATGATTTCACGCCAAATACTTGTGGAGTAGGCAGTGTGAACTCAGCAACATCTCACTCACTTCATTTAACATAAGAATTTACTATTGCTTATTTTATTGTATCATTTATGGGGACAATAATGAAGAAGTAAATACAAGCATCAAATTGAATTAATTATTTTCAAATCTAATTCACTATAGAACATCAAATTATGTTTAAAATATAATTGATAATTATACATTAATCAATTTAAAAGTATTAAATTTAAAATTGATAATTCTTAGTATTCAGTTTAAAATTGATATGAAGTTACATCAGTGGTATGAATATACACAATTTATTCTATAATAATAATTATTATTTATTATATCTATTCTATGAATCACAACTTGAAAATAATCTTATACCTAAATATTACTTTGTATTTATTTATTTAAATTGGTATTTCAGTATTAATTAAATATATTTAATGTGTAATATTCAGATTTTTATTTAATTAGACAGAGTAAAATTGTTTATTGTTAAACTTCTTGTAAACACTGAAAAATTTACTTCCAAAAAAACCATTCTTTAAACATAAAAAGTATTGAGAATGTTTGTAGTAATTATTAAAATTATATAGTTGTAAATATTGAGAATGTAATGTTACTAAACATATTTTATATCACAATCTATCAGTCATAGACAGAACACCCCATTGATAACTATTTCATTGATACATGTTTCAAAATTCAAAGTATTTTCAAACATTAATGTGATAAGGCTAGAAAGATTAGACCATTAATCTCTCATTACCCGCGGACCGCTTTTCCGCCAAGAAATGTATGGGAATACGTATATAACGGGGTCTGACAGGTTAAGTCTAAGCACATTGCATTTCATCAAAAAGTTACCATAATTCTAAAGCCAATACATTTTATTGAGTAGATAACTATGTACCCTTCTTTTTCCTAGTATTATCCCCATTCCTAAGCCATTAGAATTGGTGGGGTCCATTACCTATGTCTAAAGATTTGGCGAATATACACATTTATTGGAGTAGCTACATACAATGATATATCAAAAAGATAATGAGATATACTACCTTGTACATTATGATTTTTTTTAGATATTTCCCTTAAATTGTGTAAAAACTATGTATATAAAATTTTAATTTATGATTTTAAATGTGTTTCAACTACAACCATGTTAACTTAATAATAGCCAAAGTTTAGTAAACACAGGTAGGTGGATCTATCGGAAATATACAATTTTAACAATGAGTTTTACAATACAAGTTCTATGACTTGCAAGAACATCTTAATTAGGTTTAGGAGGTTGTTAGTATAGTTCAATCAAAGCCAGTATAGTTTAACCTAACGCCAGCTTAAAATTCTTAGTTGCCTTTCCATAAATAGAGCAGGTTATTGGACTTAAGGATTGTCACGTCCTTCCACTCTCTTCAGACTTCTGACTATGCAATAATGTGTAATTTACTCTTCTTTGTCTTTTGTTAAGTGTTATTTAATGCCAAGCCTCAATATTGATTTTTTTAGCTGGATTTCTGCTGGGGGATTTTTGACCCTTTTGGTGTATTTAAATTTTATTTTAATCTAAATGTATTCATTACACTAAATCACAGTTTCTATCTAGATACAACATAGTTTTCACTGTTCAGTTACTAATGAATATTGTAAATGGATATGCATTCTGAACAAACTTTATGTAAAATGTGCATGCAATAACTGGTGAAAATAGATTTAATATGCAACTGCATAAAATATTTTCTTAAGTTAACTTAAAAAACTAAACTAAATGAAATTTCACTTCTATAAATGCAGGATTTACCACAATTTGTTCTTGTGTTTTCCCAATATTTCGTTGCAAAATGCCAAATTACATACACATATTTATATATAGTACATATATATGAATGCACTTTCTGCCTATCCTGCAAGGGACTCATGGTGATTATGTATGTATTTATAACTCTTTCATTCACATTTATGTTGTTCAACTTGATCGACATGATTATTTAATTAATGTAAATTAATAATGAAAATGCAAAAGGGTGCTCGCCATTGGACATGATATAAAAATTAATTGCCACAAAATATAAAATGTGTAACTAACTGTTGGTGAATCATTTGTCAGAGCCTTACGTAATAACAAATGGATATACATGGATTATAGTGTTTGCTTAATTCAGCTTCTGCTTCAATGACGTCATATGGCTATATTTGATTCATACTCACTGTTCAATTTGCAGTAAACATTGTTAAAAGACCTTGTTTGATTTTAGTACTTTAAAATTTAATTAGAACACTGCAGAACACAACGGTAATCACTAATGCAATTGAACATGTAAGAATCTTATGCAATCAAACATATTACACAAAAAATATAGCTCTGTCTAAATTGGTGGCTTCAAAAGGAGTGGTGTAATTAAATAAAGTGAAATAAAAATTCACAATGTCCTTGTTATATTACTTAATCTGCTGAGGCTGATATAGAAATTCAATAATTTTCCAGAATGACATAAAAGTCATTTAGATCTTATTTGTAACAAATTTGAAACAATATTGCTTTCTCCCATACATTTTCATATCATTTTTGATTTGCTTTCTTTATTTTTCTTAGAAACTACAAGTTTTGCAACAATTGTAAGCACTATCATTATGAATTTGATTAGATACTTAGATTTATATGAAGTGTAATCAAAATCACTTTGGTTTTATACTTTTTCACAACATGAAACTTCGATTCTTGATGATGTTTTTCTTACTTTTGAGTAACATCAAAATCTGATGACAAGTAATATCAGAATATTGTGTCGGTATATGAATAAATGAGAATATTAGAAAAAATATCATCAACAAACTTTCACTAAGCGATATAAGCGTCACCAGGATGCTGGTGAGGAGCTATGTTAGCAGCAGATGTGAACAATGCTCCTTCAACTTTTTTTTTATACTACTAAAGGTGACAATCAAGCGTACGGCGTAAACGCTGTAATAACCTTAGGAATGTGTTAAATATTCCGGTTCGAACTTGACTGACGGCAGCTGTTTTAAGATTTTTCTTTTTAACTACAATGTCAAGTAGATATTTTTTATTATTAAGTATAAGATTCAATATTTAATCTTATAATAATAAATATTTAATAAAGATAATATATAATTAAATAAATATGTTTAGATTTTTTATTTAATTTTAAGCACAATACAAAACAATCTTGGACGGTTTTTCTGCATACCTACCAACTTAACTGCAAAGTTTATAAGGTTATAGCTCAAATATTCGTTTTCCTGACATTTAGTACATTTATTACAACACAATGAGGATGATTGCAGTACAAAGAGCTAAAATAACACTTAAGAAATTTTCTGGAGACCTCACTCACAATTCAGAAACACTTATTCATTTGCAGTCTACATTAAAAAACAGTAAGTATCTAGAATGTTAGGTAGCAAATTTTATTATATGGGCCGAGTTAACATCCCTCGTTCCCTTGTGGAGGAAAGCCACGATAAACTGGTTTCTGAAATGGAGGGTACTTTACAAAATTATCTGACCGGGGGCGACTGAACTTGTCCAATTCAAACCCATAAAGACAAAAGTTTGCAAAATAAATTGGAAATGAGGAATTATTATTTCCTTTTTACCATCGCACCTTATATGATCACAATACACTTTTGTGCCATATATGACCGAATGTGGTGTAATGTCATCTTTAGCCAAGACACCTCCGCCTACGTGTGGTGCACGCCGCCGATTGTACGACGAAGTAATAACATAAGAGAACTATCATCATGAATCAAAATATTTATTCTAACTCAACCTTTAACAGCCTGACTAAGGAATTTGCTACCTAACATTCCAGATACTCACTTTGTGTGTACTTTAATGTAGACTGCAACTGAATAGGTGTTTCTCAATTGTGAGTGAGGTCTCCAGAAAATTCCTTAGGTGTTATTTTAGCTCTTTGTACTGCAACCATCCTCATTGTGTTCTTATAAATAAATATTCTACTTTCCGATGAATTACGCACCGCCGTCTAGTCCAAACTAAGCACAGTTTGAACAAACAGCTCAGGTTCAAAAATGCTTTAGTAGGAATTGGTCCTGAAAACATTTTTGTTACAGTAATTATTGCTACCCACTCGTCCAATATGCTTGTTGATTGAACCAATGTTTCTTCTTTGCAATATTTGAATTATATTTCTGTTACAGGGGAAAGTATACCTGTTTGACAAAGTATTCAAACCAAATGCAACTCAAGAGAAGGTTTACAATGAAGCCGCAAAGAGTATTGTATCAGATGTACTGGCTGGTTACAACGGCACTATATTTGCCTACGGCCAGACCAGTTCTGGAAAAACACATACTATGGAAGGAGTCATAGGTTTGTAGTTATTCAATGTGTTATTGTAATATTTGACAAGCTCGGTGGGTCAGTGGTGGAACGCGCTGTTACGCTACTTTGACACCAACGCTCGTGGGTTCGATTCCCACAGTACAAACATTTGTGTGCATGAACATGTCTGTTTGTATTGGTCTGGGTATTTTCTATGTATAATAAGTATGTATTTACAAAAAAAAAATGTATTTACGTATGTTTATCAGTTGTCTAGTACCCATAACACAAGCTTCGCTTACTTTGGGGCTAGGTGGCGCTGTGTAATTTGTCCGACAATATTTATTTATTTATCAATAATTACCCGAATTGAACCTTAAATTTTGTTCATCTGATAATAATTTATGTTTGACTTTTAACAGGAGAAAGTTTTCAATGGCGTCATATAGAAAACTTCCTCCTTTTAAAAGTCATGTATGTTTTGGTGTGTTTTACGATATTTTCGCCAATTATGAATTGATTTTGAAAATCCTTCGTTTTCATTGGAAGGGTCCTAGACTATAATTGGTTCTATATAAATTTGGTGAAGTCACGACTTGACTGAAATCGGTTTTGCAATTATGAATAGCTTTTGTTTCAAGCTACTATCGTTTGATTAGTTATATAAGTTTGGTGCAGTTACAATTTTATACATTGACTTAATTTATTTTATAGTAAGTCTATCTGACGTAGCTTATCTTTTTCTTATTAAAGTGAGTGTATCTTTAGATTAGATCGATTGATGGATCTTTATCGTTTAGTATTTCTGCATAATACGAGAATAAAATTAAAGAAATATAATTTAAAATATGAAAATTTTACATTCTCTTAAATCTTTAAAAGTTGCAAAATGACACTGAACCTTATTTATTATTGATTTGCAGAGACAGTTAATATATTTTTAATTACAGGTGATCCAGGGAAACAGGGTATAATTCCACGTATAGTCAATGATATATTCAATCATATTTATGCCATGGAAGAAAATCTCGAGTTTCACATTAAGGTGTCATATTTTGAAATATACATGGACAAAATCCGGGACTTGTTGGATGGTGAGTTTATTTACAATAATTTACTCCTATGACACATAACACTAAATTATCGATACTTCAAAATTTCCAGCTATATGTGGTCTTAGTTGTATATACATATAAATGCTATCTGTGTTACCTACGGTTTTATTCTTTTGATTAATAACTCTAAACAGTTGCTATTGAGTTATCAAATGAACTCTGAGAATTGCAGATTGAGAAAAAAAAATATTAATATCTGATGAACATAAATTGAAAAGTAAACATCGCGTTCCTAGGGTATCTAGAAAGATATAAAGTAATGCAAAATATTTCTATGAATTTATGTACATAAATTTACAGCAATATCTTTCAATACTTTACCATAAGTACAGATAAAACGCTAACTTGAAAAGAACCAAAGATTTTTCTTTAAAACAATGTAATAGCAAAAATATATTAGGTGTTATTTATTTTAATATGTTACTTTTAAATGCAAGCATTTTCTAACCAATGTTATATATTTACAGTCTCAAAAGTGAACCTGAGTGTTCATGAAGACAAAAATAGGGTTCCATTTGTAAAAGGTGCTACAGAAAGGTTTGTGTCGAGTCCCGAGGAAGTGTTTGAAGTCATCGAGGAAGGCAAATCAAATCGACACATTGCTGTGACAAGTGAGTGTTTGTTAAATCCATGTTCTAGGGTTACTCTGGAAAGCGATTCCAATCGGTCGGAAATAGAATTCCGTTTTTAAAACTAGTTAACAGCGTCGAATGATTTTCATAGCAGTTTGGAAAAAAGCGTATGCCGTGAAACACCATCATCACTGGTACGTTGCTAAAACTAACTTAAGCCATATAATATCATGTTGGTGAAACTATAGTCAAGATGAAATTTACTCATTGGAATTGTATTATCATTGTACTTAGTTTCAAGAGTAACCCTATTATTCTACTATTCTATTTCTGTTCTCGTTATTGTTTGCATTAATGTATTTGTCTGTCACAGACATGAATGAACATTCATCTAGATCTCACTCAGTCTTCCTCATAAATGTAAAGCAGGAAAACTTGGAAAATCAAAAGAAGCTTTCGGGAAAATTGTATCTTGTGGACTTGGCTGGTTCTGAAAAGGTATTTTTACTTTGTCTGATATTATTGTCTTTTTACTCAACTATTATTCATATGACAATTGGTTAAAAGCTTTTTATATTTATAATTTTGAAATTCATTTCTTTAAAATGCACTTTGGATGTTGATGGAAACACTTGAATCATCATATTTCAATTTCACATGTTACCGAACTGCATTTATTTGCGTACAGAGCGCTCATATTCCAACTATGAGATGAGTATCAAATGACGATGATTTTTAGATCACTGTGATAGTCAACAAACTTTCTGATCTTGTGGAAACCTCTTGGCGCTTTCTGTTGCTCTAATCTCCACGCTATTGAAGATTCATCGTGCAAATTCACCTTGGTGGTTAGGGTGCTTTCGTCATACTACAATTAAGTCACGTATTAAAATTTTATTTATAACATATACTAAATATTTATCCTCCAATATCATTAGATTCATTAATTTCGTGCATAACAGGTAGCAGTATATTTAATGCCCGTAAAGTATTAGAATAACAGACTGTACATGAGATTCTAGAAAACGTCGAGAAATTAATAAGTTAAACGTCACTGTACCATATGATACATTCAACCTTTTAGCATACAAAGTAATTGCGTCGCAGTTGCACTCGGAAATTAATTATGAATTGTTTTGTAACCAAATTGGTTTCATTTTTCTAGTGACGTAATTCAACTATGGCGAAAGTACATTAACCTACCCGGCGGGTATTTTTGAGTACCTGTGTCTATCTATTTGTAGGTATCTAAAACTGGTGCTGAAGGTACTGTACTTGACGAGGCTAAGAATATTAACAAATCACTATCGGCTTTGGGTAACGTGATCTCAGCGTTAGCGGATGGTAACAAATCGCACATCCCATACAGAGATTCAAAATTGACGCGTATCTTACAAGAGTCGCTCGGAGGTAACGCAAGGACTACTATTGTCATCTGCTGTTCACCTGCTTCGTTTAACGAAAGCGAGACGAAGAGTACGCTTGATTTCGGTAAAAGGTACAGTACAAACGCTAATTTGTTCGCAGGGCAAAAGGGGCAAAGCTATAGATGCGTCTCTTTTGTTCCATTGCGTATTTACAGGTATTTGTGAGTAGAAGAGCATATGCCTACTATCGTTATGCTTTCGACGTACTTGAGTATTCCTTGACACCATTGTAGTAGGCGTGTATTAATTTATTGTTTAGTCTGTCTTCTGAAATAATAACGAAACCAATTCAACGAAATGTAGTGTCATAGTGCGCTCCGCTCTCTCTGCCTCCGCGCAAGGGACTTGGCGTGAAGATGTAGTAGTAGTTGTCATGATACAAAATGTAAGACGACGACATGAAAGTTCTATCGCTGTAATTACAGAACATATTACACTGTGAATTGCATCATAGACAATTGTGAATCTATGTCCCTATTATACTATCTATATTGCCATTTTTGTATGATATTGAAATGGCAGCTTAGCAGACAGACATCAAGCTCACTACCGGTGCAATCGCCTCCCATCTTCAATGTCAGTTTTTACCTCCAAAAGAAAATCAGCTATGAATATAAAACTCTTCTACTCATAGGACCATGCTAATTTATGCGCACTCAATTACTGATATAACGTGTAGGCGTCATTTTGACCTTGTATCGATTCAAATTATTTATTTTGCAGAGCGAAAACTGTTAAGAATGTCGTTTGTGTTAACGAAGAACTCACCGCCGAGGAATGGAAGCGTCGTTATGAAAGAGAAAAGGAGAAGGTGGCTAGGTTGAAGGGCAAGGTAAGAAAGTTGTATTTTTTTTTGCACAAACGTCGAGAGGCATACAAGCATACGGCCTACTTGATGTACGACGGTTACCGTAGCCTATGAACGCTTGCAATACGCTAAGTATCACTCGGGCGATGCCATTTCTGCTGCTAACACAGCAACTCCTTAGGCTCCTTAGGCTAGACTTACTGGGGACTTCATCCACACGCGGGAACACAACAAACCTCCAAGTAGTTGTTATTTGGTGGCGATTTTCTGTGGAGGCACTTCCCCAGACGAGCTGCGTTGATGCGCTTCACCTCTCTTAACTGCTGTCATCTATTATAAACAGCCGAGGCTGGCGGCTTAACAGCCATCTGCATTTGGAGGTATTAAGGACGACTAGCCTTTGCTAAGGTCGACACTGCTTAATTGTTCTATTTGACAAACACGCATCACCGAGCTTCTCAAATTTTTTATTTGCTTGCGATCTTCTCTTAAGTAGAGGTACAGTGCCAAACAGAGTGGTTTTTAGGGTCCGTACCCAAAGAGTAAAACGGAACCCTATTACTGAGGCTCCGCTGTCCGTCCGTCCGTCCGTCTGTCACCAGGCTATATCTCATGAACCGTGATAGTTAGACAGTTGAAATTTTCACAGATGATTTATTTCTGTTGCCGCTATAACAACAAGTACTAAAAAATAGAATAAAATAAATATTTAAGGGGGCTCCCATACAACAAACGTGATTTATTTGCCTTTTTTATAGATAATGGTACGGAACCCTTCGTGCGCGAGTCCCACTCGCACTTGGCCGATTTTTTTTATTATATATAGCTGTACCCTACCTTTAAATGCTGTGTCAGCATTAATTACAATGTAGCATGTATTCAGTATTCATAATAAGTCTTTTTATAAGAAAATGCCTGAAAATCCATGAAGCTCTACAGAAATAAAATATATTTTTACCTGCAAGTCAGTACGAGAAGTTGCGTGCCTACCTCCTGACGTTGTATATAAAAAACAAAACGTGAAGGGTTTGAAGTGAAGTGTTTCACTAAGGTTGGCAACCCGCGAGCAATTCTACTTATGTACAAGACTATAGGCTAGAGTAACCGCTTTACATCAGTCTCACATATAATTTTTAATATTTTTAGGTCGAGAAATTGGAATTGGAGTTAAGTCGCTGGCGATCAGGCGAGACTGTACGACCAGAGGAACAGGTCAACTTGCAGGAGATTGAGGCTGTCACCCCGGTTACGTCGTTCATCGAGGAGAAACCACCAGTACCTGTAAGTGTGTAATTATATAATGTCTTGTTTCTTAGTTATTTCACATAACGGCAACTATATCAACAATATGTATGTTTGTTATTCCTTCAACTGGTTATTCTCCAATAAGACAATATTTCCTACCTTAATCTCATCGCTACCTTTATTTATGTCACTAATGTAGCAAACAAGCGTACGGCGTGATACAACGACTTTTATATATACTATAAAATAATATTCTAAATAAAACGCAAAACATTTACTTGATGTAGCCTCTACTCAATAATATCTTGAATAATATTTAATAACTGTGTTAAGTTGTTTAGTAACTATGTCCTAGTTAATTACGCCGTGAGACAAAGTGTAAACTAAGAAAACATAAGTTTTCAAACTTACAAATTGGTACATTGAAGCCAAGTTTTTCTACATATCTTAATAATAGGGGTTAAAGTATGAAATTGCCGTTTTATAGTAATAGATACTTTGAATTGACATTAAACCTTCATGTTGTGAGAAATTTTCGAGTAAATTTTTTTTCACATGATATTTATGAGGTTTTTCTTTAAAAAAATGTGCAACATTTGATTTTCGAATTTCAATTGTTTTTTTTACTCAGACGGGAAAGATGGATACTTTGAAAATCCGAGTAATTTTTGAATATAAGTTCCGATGCGGAACTAATGCGCCAGAAACGGATCGCATTTTCAACGCAATGCTGCCTTTGGAGAGGAGACTGCTAATGAACGCACCGTGCGTTTTTGTTTTAAATTCTTTCGTAATGGAACTTCGACTTGAAGAACGAACCACGTGGAAGACCGCCCACACAGGTGAATAACGCTGAATGGAAGGAGATGGTGGAAGCCGAACTGAGTCAAACTATCCAGGAATTAGCGGCATGGTTTAACGTTACCTTACCTACACTAGTAAATAACAGCAAGCTGTGTAGGCTGAGCTGATATTTTTTAAATTTAAAAAATATTTAAATATTTTATTTTATTTTTTTTTAAATATATGGAACCCTGTACGACATCTAGCGACGAGTGCTGTTACTTTTTCTGTTGATGGGAGTGCAGTGCAGACTCTGCACTGCAGAGTGGCCGGCCATACGTTTTCCCATATGTTTTTTTTTCTAATTGGAACGATTTTGGACCGTTCTTCCTCACCAACGAAAATTTAAATTTCAAATTAAAGGATACAAAACTACAATATGTTAGCTATTAGTGTGTCGATTTTGGAGTTTCTCACTATTACCGTCTAAACGCTAGCTGGATGACATCAGTCTACCCCAAACGACAATTTTGAGGGTAATGTGGCTCCGCTGGCTATCGCAGCTCTGCCAAATATTGACTCATATGTATCAAATCAATAAGATAAAAAAATATGAAAAATGGGTGCATGATCATGATTTGACTGATCTGCAGAAAGAAACGCGTGTTGAAACTTATGTTACCTTGTTGAAATAGTTCAGAAATGAAGAAATATTGGATCGAATTGTGATATATGACGAAAAGTGGATTCTTTACGATAACCGTAAGCGAAAAATGCAATGGCTGACCCCAGGTCAAATGCCGCAACAGTGCCCTAGAGCAAAGCTTACCAATAAAAGGTGATGGTAACTGTTTAGTGGTCTCTTTATGGCGTTATTCACTATAGCTTTGTCAGGTCTGGTCAAGCAATAACAGCAGATATTTAGTGTGCCGAACTTCGAATAATGGTGGCGAAACTGGCAGTGAAACAGCCCCGACTCGTGAATCGATCTTCACTATTATTGCTCCATGCATGCATGCATGATAACAGGAGCTGCAGTTAGAAACCATACGTCATCCTCCGTACTCGCCAGACCTTGCTCCAACGGACTACCATTTTTTTCGTGATTTGGACATTTTTCTACGTGGTAAAAAATTTTGTTCCCTGGAGGCTGAGAAAATGCTTTCACACAGTTTGTCGAATCTAGATCACCAGAGTTCTATCGCAAAGGCAGAAATAAACTTCCGATTAGATGGCAGCAATGTATAGATAATGGGGGTAAATATTTTGATTAAATAAGTATGTTACATCTTAGAAAAAAACAAGTTTTAATTTTTCAATATTTTGATTAACTTAATGTGTATATTTTGTCTCTAGCCCAAGTGAATAGTCATTGTCACACTATCTCCTATCATGCAGTCATGACGTGTGTAATGATGGTGTAATCAATACTAAATATTGAATGTGTATTTTGTCCTTTATCACGTTACGGGTGGACATAATTTTTAGGGTACCATATCCATACGTTACGAACGGAACCTTATTGGTATTGATTCTGCTGTCTGTTCGTCCATCTGTTACATGGCTGTATTTTAGGAACCGTAATAGATATATAATACTTCAAATTTGAACTAAATGTGTATTAATTTGACCGCTACAACAATTAATAATCAAAAGAATATAATTTACTTTAATTATTATAATCAACGCCTTATTTCTAGTTTTTTTTACACAATGGTATGGATGATTTGATTTTCGAGTCCCACTTTACCATTTTTATTTTGAATAATTGAATAGTTAAAGGGCACGAGAGTTCAATATGGTACTTTTCACCGGGAAAATATCAAATTGTGTCTAAATGACGTTATTTCTCCCGGGTACGAAGAGTAGAGTTCAAACGATAGTATTAACAAATACACAGACCAAATATTGACGAATACACGACGCGCCAGTAACCTCATTTCACTATGTCAATTTCTTTTTAACTGCAGCCTGTACCAGTGGCTGTGTCGAGCGCTGTGGAAGATGCGGCTATGCAAGGCAAGCTGGAGACTCTATACCAACAACTTGATGACAAGGACGAGGAAATCAACCAACAGTCACAACTCGTGGAGAAACTCAAAGATCAGATGATGGAGCAGGAGGAGTTGATTGCATGCACAAGGTGAGAGTATGATAATATTACCACCCATAGTCTATATATATATATATATAGGTCTTGGTATTTTTTATATATAATTAATCAATCATTGATCACCTGATGGTAAGTGATCGCCGCGGTCATCATCAACAACACCAAAACCTCACAGAACTGTTGTCAGCCCTTTAATGGAAGCGGACTCGTATCTGTTAAGGGAAGTTATGATCACGGGGCATACATAATTTTATTCTGTGATACGAGGGTCGAGTGAAACTCGCGACTAAAACAAGGCAAAACTTTACCTTTGGACCAACCTCCCCTGCGTAATTGAATCCATTTTATGCGGTGTAGAATGTTGGAAGTATATGTTTTTGCGTGATGATTCATGTCACCGTCTCGCTGTAGAGTTGGTGATGCGATTAGCACTGATGTTGTGCGTGTCGTGCTTGATCTAGGTGCTTCGTAAGTGCCATTGGCAGGGAGAAAGAAGGGAACTCGATTCCATAATTTACGCATCCCTATGCTATAGATGCAGTTTAAATTTATTATAATTATTTATATTAACAAATTAATTATATGATAATTATAATAATTTGTATTTTAATTTTAGTTTATGGCTAGTGGTACGATAGTGGAACTCTGCGGCTGATATTAAAATCGAACAGCTCTTCTGTACACTTCCCGTGATTGTTAGCATGTAAAACACACAGAGAGAGGTAATTTCTCTTTGTGTACACAGCATAAATATTTTCACATAGCATTTAGAATACAAATGTAGATTGAGACCAGCATTTTATAAAATGTAGACGCGACTACGAGGCACTCCAAGGTGACATGAACCGTATCCAGCAAGAGAACGAGGCTGCCAAGGAGGAGGTCAAGGAAGTGCTGCAAGCGCTCGAAGAGCTCGCTGTCAACTATGACCAGAAGTCGCAGGAGGTGGACAGCAAAGGCCGTGAGTGCGACCACCTCGCAGAGGAGTTACACGTGAAACAGGTACAAATCATGATAAAACTATATAAATGCAACAAGTACGATACACGATAAAACAATACATACATTGAAACATGTACGATACATGAGAAAACAATACACACGAAACATGTACGGTACACGATAAATTTAAAACTGGTACGTAAATATGATAAGACTGTCTAAACGATACGTAATATTACCACTGAATAACTTTAATTAATTATTGTTAGGCCTGTTAACTCAATAAATAAAAATATCTTATAACTTCACGCCAAATCCCTTACGGAGTAGGCAGAGAGTACCGAGCGTCACATGACTCGATCCTTACAAACCTTACTCGCTTCTTTAGCATTCATTGCTCTCCTATGCACGCTCGACGGTTTCTAAGGCTTCTGACATCACCTTCTGATAAAACACGGTCAATTTGGTCATGTAGCTTGTCTTGGCCTTCCTCGGCTCCTACATCCTTCTGATTTCGCGTTGTATACCTGTTTCGTAATTTGTAAATAAAAATATGATGTTGAAAAACGTATATTTTTTTCTAGATATGCGCACTACTAGTAAGAAGTTGTTTATTTAGCGCAAAAAAAAATACAAATTCTATTTTTAATACATGCACATATGATAGAATTTTACATTACTTAGAGCTGACAAATAAAAGTATAATTTTGATGCTCGAGCTCGGTGGCTCAGTCGTGAATGACGCGACTTTGACACCAACGCTCGTGAGTTCGATTCCCATACAAGACAAACATTTGTGTGCGTGAACATGTCTGTTTGTCTTGGTCTGGATATTTTAAGCGAGGTAGGGCGCATCAAAGCAGCCCGCCTGGGGAAGTACCTCCACCTCACAGAAAACCGCAGCCAAATAACAACTCCCTACAGGGTGGTTGTGTTCCTGTGTGTGAGTGAGGTCACCAGTAACCACCTAAGGAGTTGCTGTGTAAGCAGCAGAGGAGGCATCGTGCGAGTGATACTTAATATATTACAAGCATTAATAGGCTACGGTAACTGCTTTACATCAGGTAGGCCGTATGCTTGTATACCTTCCGACGTTGTATAAAAAAAAATGCTTTTCTTAAAAGTTCACAGTTACGCCTTTACTTGAATTCTTCATGTTACCTAAGTACATATACTACTCTGTGTAAAAAGTATCGGGAATATGTCAATAAAAAGACCCGCGTAAAAGAGGTCGTTCTAATTTTTTTACTGCATGTTGGTAGCACTGTACTGATTTAGCGCGCAAAATTTGAGCGGGATCTGTCATTTAATTTGTTTTAAACTACACTTTTTGTTGGTCATAGTTTTGAGTCCTCGGCGATTTTTACAATGGAAAATATTGTTGAACAAAGAGTGTGCCTTAAATTTTGTGTTTCAAATGATATTTCATGTGGTGAATCACTAAAAATGTTGCGAAATACCTACGGCGAATCGTGTATATCGAAAACAAGGGCTTATGAATGGTATAAGGCTTTTAAAGAAGGCCGAGAAGTAGTAGTAGACTTGCCTCGTTCTGGTAGACCGTCAACCGCTACGACCAGAGAAAACATCGACAGAATCAAGAAGCTAGTGCTCGAAAATCGACGTATGAGTCTGAGAGAGTTGGCTAGTGAGGTGAACATATCTTTTAAGTCCGTCCACAACATTCTCATTGACATTTTAGGCATGAAACGCGTCGCCGCTCGACTAGTTCCAAAAGAGCTCAATTTTGTTCAAAAAGCGCAGCGAAAGCATGTCGCTGAAGACATGGTTTCCCGAGCTTCTACGGATCCGACCTTTATGAAACGTATAATAACTGGCGACGAGACATGGGTTTATGAGTACGACATGCAAACAAGCCAACAGTCTTCAGAATGGCGTCTCGAAAACGAGCCGAAACCCAAAAAACCGCGGCAAAGTCGCTCCAAAATCAAGGTGATGCTGACAGTTTTTTTTTACTACCGTGGTGTGGTTCACTCCGAATTCCTTCCAGAGGGAGAAACAGTGAATAAAGAATATTATTTAGGCGTCATGAAGCGTTTGCGTGAGAGTATCCGCCGAAAACGTCCAGATTTGTGGCAACACAACTCATGGATGCTGCACCATGATAATGCACCATCACACACAGCCATTATAGTGAAAGAGTTTTTAGCGAAAAATTCAACAAAAGTTCTCGACCAAGCACCGTATTCACCTGATATGGCTCCGTCTGACTTTTTTTTATTTCCCAAGTTAAAATTACCACTTCGAGGAAAACGTTTTGAGTCGATAGAAGCCATAAAAGAAAATTCGCTGAATGAGCTAAAGGCCATACCGCAAATAGCCTATGAAAAATGTATGGAAGACTGGGTGAAGCGGTGGAGATGTTGTATTGCAAGCGATGGGGCCTACTTTGAAGGCGATAAAATAAATTTAGATGAATAATTTGTATTTTTTGTTTTATTGACAAATTCCCGATACTTAGTACACAGAATGTACTCCGCCTAACACAATTACTCTTCTCTACTCATCTACTCATCATCGTCATCATCCGAGCGTTAATCCCGGTTGCCTCTTATGCTTTCCCTTTGGAGCCCAGGGTCCGCTAAAATTACTCTTTTACTATTCTATTCATAATGTTGTCGCTTATTTATATGTGACTAGCTGCGTACCGCGACTTCGTCCGTGTGTATCCCCGTATCCTGTAGGAACCGCTTTTTCGTCTTTCTATCTTTTTCCTCTGCTTCTAAGGATCGTATCATGATTTTGAGTAGCCTTATAATCTACCTTAAAAATAGGGCTATCAAATACAAACATAAACATATTTTTTCAAATCCGACTGTTAGTACCAGAACTTAGCGCGTTCAAACAAACAAACTTACGCTTTATATATTAGTATAGATAATAAAACACTGATTTGGAAGCTTAGCCTACGACTTCCGTCTCATTGTCATAGTGCATAACTGTTCCGTCATTATTTGCTCAACTACTATATCTTCTACCAAGCGTTATCCCGTTTTCTTTTCTATTAGGATTGCCGGGGTCCGCTACCAGAGTCTAAGAATTTGGCGAGGTTTTGATTTTGACATGGAGCGCCTGCCGTCAGACATACACAACCCAGAGAGAAAATCAGACTTTTCTTTGGTCAGGTTAGGTTACCAGACGGAGACTTTGTACAAAAGTTGTCTGCATGGGTACCTCTGTCTCACCTATTTCTACCGCCAAGCAGCTATATTTATATAGCTGTGTTCCAGTTTGAATTGTGAGATATCGCAGAGAAATTACTGGGTACTGTGACGAACCATCCTTTGGTCACAAGATTAGCAGCGCACGAGTAAAATCCCCGTGGTGTTGCGAGAAAGCGGGTCGCATGCTTGTTTGCTAATTTAGTTGTATAAAAAAAAGGATTGGTTGCGCGTCTTTCAAAATTGATTTCTTGGCGGGTTTGCTTATGATGTTTTCATATGAAACACGAATGTAATGATACGCGCCCATATAAGGGTGTGAACCATAGGCCTTCGAATAATAGGCCGGTTCTTTATTCACGGTACTATTATTACTCAAATGTATCTACTGTATATGTAGTGAGATAAATATTACTTCGTTCAACAGACTGCATTGGCCAGTGCGACAGGCGAACTCCAACAATTGCGCGATCTCTCAGCACATCAGCGCAAACGCATTGCGGAGCTTCTGACAAACCTACTGAGGGATCTAGCCGAAATAGGCGCTGCGGTCGGGGGCTCCGAGCTCGACTTCAAACTCAACGTGGACACGGTCGGCAAACTGGAAGAGGAGTTTACCGTCGCCAGGCTACACATCAGCAAGATGAAGAGCGAAGTTAAGAACATCGTGCAGCGCTGTCATTCACTTGAGTCGGCTAACATTGACGCCAATCAGAAGGTAAGATTTGCAACTAACAACATATTATATCGTATACTTTATTTTATTTAATATCGACGAGTTTCTTACTTACGCTAGTATGTCCAGCTCTAAATTGACTATAAGAAAATTGACAAGGCACCTCGATACTGCTTCGTGGAGAAAAATGTTATCATATTTATAAAAAAAATTCAAGTAGTGATTTACTACTATAAACAAGTACGCTATATTTCTTTATATATATTATTCATACATAATACATTCGAGTAGGAAGTTGTTACAGGATTTCATAATTGGAATAGAATATAGTTAGGTCAATTAATATCCACGTGATTGTTTTCTTAATATAATTTTTGGGAGAAGTAGGGTGTATCAAACGTCTGGGAAAGTACCTCCACCTCACAGAAAACCTCAGCCAAATAACAACTCCCTAGAGGATTGTTGTGTTCCTGTGTGTGAGTGAGGTCGGCGTGACGTGAGCGATACTTAATGTATTACGTGCGTTCATAGGCTACTGTAATCGCTTTACAATTAGGTGGGCCGCATGCTTGTATGCCTTCCGACGTTGTTTAAAAGAAAATGATGTAGATACTTATTCCAAGTAGAAAAAATAAGAGATATATTTATTTTGTTCTTAAAAATCCTCATTTCGTTTGGATATGCCATCGCTTAGCGTCTGGACCATATCTGATGTGGATATTGATCAAATCATCAGGTCAACTTGGTCATGGATGGTACTGTGAACTTTCATGTCACGAATAAATAACGAGTAATCTTATGTAATCTATCGTATGTTATAATTTTTTAATTACCTACTGTTTAGATTGAGGAATACGAACGGTCGCTGGGTGAATGCCGACTACTGATCTCACAACACGAAGCCCGATGCGCATCACTCGCCGAGTCGATGCGTGAGGCGGAGAACAAGAAGAGACAGCTCGAAGAGGCGGCTGATGCGCTGCGCGAGGAATGTGCCCGTTTGCAGGTTCGTATGACAGATTTGAGTATCATCCTTAATCATCATATCAGCAATTGGAAAATGAAACAACTGCTGATCAGCTGACATCTCTTACCTAGACTTTCACAGGGAGTGGTAAGCTGCGGATGTATTTATTATACTATTAAGACAATTGCCGAATAGATACACAAAAAGAACGTCAACATCATAAAGTTTTTTTTTATTATTTGCCTTTTGTGATACGTTTTAACAAGTAGACGTAATGTAATTTTTACTTTAACATTACTAGCTCAATATATCAAAAGTACTTGACGTAAGTACTACTTCCTATCGCGAAACTGATAACGCCTATAAACAATGGCAACCGCGTATGTATTTTATATGTAGTGGATAAATAGGCCGATCTTGCTTAATAAATATCCAGGTGTGCAAGTTTTAACTAAGTTGAATTTTATTAACTTGCAATTAAAAGTAATATGTAATTATTACATGTATATAGAATTTGTAAAATTCTATTTGGTTCTTAAGGGTTAATAACGCAGCTAATATGTATGTTACATGCCGTTTGTTATTTTACGAGTATAAAATACTATCAGGTGAACGAGCGAACACTCTACCTGATGGTTATTCCTTGCTACGCTCTTCGTTCAATGTATATATTTTTTTGTTTGTGTCGCAGGCTGCAGAACGCGTGCAGTTGGCAGCGGCGGAGCAACGCGCCGACTCACAAGTGCGCGGTGCGCTCGAGGCACAGCTCGAACAGTTGCGCGCAGCACACGCCACGCAGCTCGCCGCGCTTAGGGACGAACTGGCCGCTGCGCAGAGACAACAACAGGAGCTCAAGGAGTATGTACAACAACATTTTATGTACATTTATCTCGTTACATGATGAATATTTTAAAGGTTCTGTCCATGGTAAATCTGGCAACAATCACTTTACACTCATCCCACCTAAAAGCATGTATAGCAAAATTCTTAAATGAATCCAGTGACCGTCTATAGTTGACCATCAGCCTATCTATATCTTTACACCAGGTCTCTTGCGAAGTAAGCATAGTGAACTGAGTTTAACATCTCACTAGGTTCCTTGGCATCAATAGCTCTTGCCCATTGTATGTCTTCTGACATCACTTTCTGATAAAGAATGATCGATTTAATCGTGGTAGGCGAGTCTTCCTTGGCTCATACATTCTTTCACTTCGAGTTTGTATATCTATTTCGTCATTCTTTTTAATATTTATTAACAAAAAAAATATGTTGTTACGATAAAAACAAAAAGCGGTTTCCGAATTTGGCAGGCAAAAATTCCGTTAGCCTATTCACTTGTGTCGCCGTCCAAATCTTGCAAATATGATTTCCATGTGTGGTCAATACTTAAAGACTAATGAAAACTTTTGTACACAGTTCGTACCAGGAGTTGACGCTCGCCCGCCAGCAACTGCAAGACGACTACGAGAAACTCAAACGCGAGGAAGCGGACAAGTCCGCCAAACTCAAGGAACTCATGTTAGTGTCACGATCACCCAAACGTAACCTCGACAAGGCCGAGAAAGAGGTCGCCAATCAGCAGATGCTGAAGAAGGAGGGCATCGACCATATCAGCGATTACATAATATCACCTAAAAAGGAGAAGCTAGGATACATGTATGAGATCCGCGGAAAGGCTGTTGACAAAGAGGAAAAGTCGCTCTCGGCAATTCCTAAATCCCCTCCCCGGCACTCGTGCAACATCCACCCCCTCCAGTTACATTTACTTATATCTGTAACAATGATCCTACTCACACATCGCTATCCACAAATAGTAGTCTTAGTTTAAGCTTTTCAGCATTTTTTCTGTGATATGAAAGCAGATCTCCTTACATTAGACAATATTAGTTTCAGTGCCTTTTTGAATTTACCGATCGGTTCTTGAACAGGATATCTCACCGGTGAAAGAATTAAGTGAGGGAGATCTGTGAATTTAGTATTATCTGTTAACGCTTTGAAAATTGTGCGTTTAGCTCATGTATTATTTGTCAAAAGCAATATTTTATATAATATATAATTACCACACAGATAACACACATAAGCTAAATGTATAATCAACTTGTTGTTTTCCTAACTATTCCATTTATTTTTATGCATGTTGATGCTTCGTATTGATGTGATGCTAGTCAAAAAAAGCATTTATACTAGTGAAACATAAATTTAAAAAATATATTTTTAGCATGTTTTTGCATAAGCAATAATAGAACATTTTAACATAGCTATTTTGACTTGTGGCATGTTTTATGTTGTATGTATTTATGGGCAAGCATGGTTTTCTTCAATGTTGCTCTAATTAGTAGGATTGAAGGATAGAAGCCGTATGGTTTACCAAAAACATTTAGTTTGTGATTCAAATGGGAGTACAATTTGTGTAGATTTATTTATTCGTAAGTATTAAGTGCGAATAAGATTTAGGTGCATTTTCTAGTTGTTTTAACAAATACACTGCCTTGTTATATTGTTTATATTAAAATCCTTGTTAAATTTAGCATCAAAATTAGGTTAAATAAGCTTTACGTTGTTCAAATATATGCAGATCCAACTATTGATCTGTATGTTGTGTGTTAGGTGTTCAAATATTTGTAATTAAAATTCTCTCATGGGTGATAAAGTTTCGGTACATTAATAGTAGTTTAAAAAGTGAAAGCTTGCACAAAATGTATCTGAAAAATCATCGTAGGTATGTAAATAAAGCTGTAAATATAAAATTCTACGTTTGTATAGAGAGTCTGGTAATATTTTTATCAACATATTTTTTTATACAATGACCATGAACTATAAATTTACTATTTAATCCGCTGCTAGGTTGAACATACTTTTTGTCCACTCTAAGTAACAGACCTAAAACATGATTAACTTAGACTACGAGTTAGACTAATATGTATACAATAAATTAATACTAGTCATAGTGGTTAGGCGATATGGAACCATTTAGTAATAAATTCATCCTTACGTAAGTAGTAGAATTTTGAAGAAGGGAACATAATAGGGTAATTTTGAAATGGTACTTTGTGGATTGCCTCAATTACGAACATACATTTTGTACGTTAAAAGGTTAAGAGAGCCAAAATATAGATAAAATTGCTTTTTTATAATCACGTAACATATAATAGATATGCAAATCGAATATACATAAATTGCTGTTATGTGAATTTAATCTATAAACTGGCTCTGTCATGTACTAGATATGTCCACATTGCATTTTTGTGCAAAATAGTAGATTTTTAATGTTTACTATGACCATACATAGTAAAAGTTGTATCTGTAAGTACTAACTTGTTTCCAAAAATTACCATTTCAAAAAGTGACTCTATTATAAATAACCCATTCCATTGCTGGCATTTATTTTACAAACCACTAATTATATTTTAAGTTCACTTTATGTTGCATGTGTTTCATCCGCTGACATGCTCGTGCTTGTGTGTCGTTGCTTGGATTATTCAACACTTTGTCCTAGTGTCCATGGTCACCTCCTTTTATAGTCTATGTGCACTCGAAATGCCGAAGAGTGATTGTCGCCTCAATCTCATTGAGACTCGTGAAGTAGACGTACATGCCTGTTTAGAAAACATAAGGCTATTGCACGTGTATCATAACCTTAAATTGTCGTCATGTCTTTAATCTATATTGAATCTAGAAAGGTTCTTTTGCAGTATTCGTTTCCTTTTAAAATTCCTATTCTAGATTGAATGATTTCTGACTGAAGCGACATGATAAATACTGAATTTGGTACAATGAACACGTAGTCGATGTAAGTACTTGTAGCTGTAGTGCGAGGTCTCGTAATGCCTTCCGCTTTTTAATTTTGAGTTGTCATTTTATTCCGCACGTATCCCATTCATACTCATTTTGCCGAGGGTTGGCATTATAAATTTATTCGGCCTAAGAGCAGAGCGGCGTATGTATTATATGGATGGGTGCGTGCAGGGGGATATGACAGCTCAGACTCTTCTGTTTACAGGTAATACAAATTGGCGCTAATTTATAAATATTTGATACAGTTTGAAACTCAAATTAATGTTGAATATTGTTTTACAGACAAAGCGTGGAGCGGCGTGAGCAGGCCCGCGCTGACTTGAAGGGTCTGGAAGATACCGTCGCCAAGGAGCTGCAGACCTTGCACAATCTACGCAAGCTTTTCGTGCAGGACTTGCAGGTAGCATATTGTAAATTAAACGCTTCATTCATTATACCACATCTTCATAAACATGTTAGGTTAGTGTTTACAAGCTACTTACTGTAACCTAATGAAACACTTAACATGTAATGTTAGATAATGTTAATAGGTCTAATAGATGGACGCTAAGGTTTTATTTATCTCCTCATTAAACTGTACGAGATTATTGCAGCAATACTGGTTTATAACAAAAGAAAGATGAAATTGCTATGTGAACTATATGCGAAAGATCGAACGTTTATTGCCACTGTTTATTTCATTCTTTTCATATTTCTCACAGTCGTTGCGTTTGAGCTTAAACGAATTATTTATGTTAGGTACATCATTTTGTTTGAGCTTACAATCTCATAATAGGATCCTACTCCAGAAAGTGCCACATTGGACGAAATTACAATGTTCTTTTTTTTCGATTGAAAACAATTGAATATCGCTATTACAGGTACGGGACGTACCACGATTTCTCCTTCTATTTTCCCGATAAGGATTGAATAAGTAATAGTAATAAACCTTCGAACTTTGGATATAGTTCAAATTCCAATTTTATCTTTCTTTACAGTAGTTATAAACCAGTACTACAGCAATAATCTCGTACAATTGAATGATGATATAAATATTTATAAATAGCGCCAACTGATTTGATTGAATAAATACAATAAAAATACAATTAAGGTATTGAACACGTGTTATTTAGGCAAGGATAAAGAAGTCCACAAACTCGGAAGAAGGTGCGGAGGAGGAAGGTGGCTCGCTGGCGCAAAAGCAGAAGATCTCATTCCTGGAGAACAACCTGGAGCAATTGACAAAGGTGCACAAGCAGTTGGTACGAGACAACGCGGACCTGCGCTGCGAGCTGCCTAAGTTAGAGAAACGTCTGCGAGCCACCATGGAACGTGTCAAGGCACTGGAGACCGCGCTGAAGGTAATCATTGTCTTCATTTGGAGTGAAATAGATTCACTAATATTTTTATACTCAAAAACAACCTTAGGTGGGCCTGCATGTTGTGAACCTGGGTGTTTACTTCTTCGGTATATATCATCGTATATCATTTTAAATAGTGCTGTTTTTATATATAATTATGACGTTATATTAATCCATTTAGGATTTGCGAGGTCAGTTACCTAAAAATATTGAAATTGATATTTTAATAAATCTGTAAATTTGCACTACCATTGTAATTCTAAAATTGAAGTTGAAAATGAATAATGATGTCTACCGAACAAGCAATGAATCACAATCGCAGCAACGGAGTTACGCCATGACACGATGTGGTGTACGACATTTTTCTTCACCAAACATAAGATTTTATTATTTTAAAACCAAAGGTTCATTATAACTTTGTTCGCATATATCACTAACGGGCTACCGCCTATGGAATTTTTTAGAAAATCCTTTCTTTCGGAAATTTTATATTCCTAGACAAAGTGGTTTAGCCAGTACATAGCGCATTTATGTTATACAATATATTAATCTTTAAACTGATGTCAGAGCAAACATACACACTTTTATTTTCAATTTTAGGAAGCTAAAGAGGGAGCTATGCGCGATCGCAAGAGATATCAATTCGAGGTTGACAGGATCAAGGAAGCGGTTCGTGCTAAGAATCTCGCCCGAAGAGGGCCCCAAGCGCAAATCGGTAAGTCACATTTTAATAAAGTTGTGTGCTGTTTACATGAGTTAGTTAGTCATGTAATTCCCTACGAAAACACTTTTGACACTTGGTTATATGTGTAACATATATAAAAGTTTCTCGAAATATGTAGCATTTACTGTAACAATATCGTATATAGTGTAATATAACGTGATTATGTTTTTGTAGCAAAACCAATCCGAGCTGGTGGTGGTCACATGGTCGGGGGCGGCGCCCCAGGCGTGGTACGGCCCGCGCCTGCCCAGGACATCAAACGGAAATCGATCATCGTTGGCGCGCGAGGTTTGTATCTATTTTTATGTTTTTAGTATTCTGTGAAAATTTTCAAAACTAAGTGATGGTTTCAAACTGTTGTCACACTACAGGAATATGCCATATGAAACAATATTGTAGCAACTAACTTTTATACGACATCTGGAGGCGTGCTAGTATACAGTCCACCTGATGTAAAGCGGCTACCGTAGTCTATGAACTCTTGTAACACATTAAGTATCACTTGCGCGATGTCGTCTCTGCTGCCAACACAGCAACTCCTTAGGAGCTTACTGGTGACCTCACTCACACACAAGAACACAACAACCCTCTAGGTCTAGGGAGTTGTTATTTGGCTGCGGTTTTTTGAGACGTGGAGGTACTTCTCCAGAATGATTGCTTTATGTGTCCTACCTTTCGTAAAAAAATACTTAATTTTAGCTCATCATAGTCGTCGAGAAACTACAAAGTGGTATAGTTTTGTGATTTAGTCAGTAGATCGACTGATAATACAGCGTACGGCATGCTTACCAACATGTTTTGCCTGTTTCAGATGAAAGTTGAAGAGGTAGCCGTTGCATCATAGAGAATTTAAATGAAACTTCATAGGTTTACCTAATATGGGCAGCGATTCATTCTTGACAACATATACCCACTATATTACTTACTACATGTTAAAAAGCCTAATAATAAATGCAAGAAAAATAAAAGAAAAATGTAGAACACTAGGCTTAATCTTTCGAGCTATCTATTCTTAACTCCAGTAAGTGCACATGGATTTAGAAGTATAATAGCTTTCGCTAAATATAATAGGTCAAGGTTTCATATAAATTCAATATTGGTTATGGTTAGGTACCCGTGCAAAAAGTATTACGATAATGAGCAGACCCGAAGCATCGATGGTCTTTGATGTTGCTATTTTATAAATCAAATATAACGATATTTTTATGAAATGACAAAAGTATTAAATTTAGTTTCTTATCTTTAATGCTTTGATGCATTTTATACTAAATTATTAATTTCCCTATCAATTTTGTGATTGTTGTATCGTGGGAAGAAATGTGGTTTATGTGGTGGGTGAAATTGTTAGTACAAAGATATCCCGAGCCAGTTACCGATCTATGAAATCATAAAATGGAGATGGCCTCATTTCTTTCCATTTGATATCTACGATTTTAAAGATGCAATATGTCATTATTTTTAAGAATATGCTGTGAGTTATAGCATACTTGCATATGCTGCCGCACAAATATCAATAAAATATTAAAAAACCAAAAAAATATATATTACGGCCGTATTGTACTCATATTCCACGTGTGGTGGCAAATGCATACCAGTGCGCATCTTCAATGTGTAGTTGTAGTTAAGCTTCTTTAATATATATTTTTATATATTGTGATAAGCGTTGTTATGCCGACATACGAGCATTTATTTAGTTACGAACTACCTTCGGTATATGTGCATTCACAAGGTGTGATGGGTAATATCGAGAGGACTCCCGGGTGTAATGTAGTTTCAGGTAAAGTTCAATCTATGGACCTGTGAGTATATACGAGGACATAAGTTCTAATGATACTATGCATTGGACATCACAAGTAGGTACTGACATCATAGCAGTAGGCGTAGCCTTATTTAGATGCTCGTCGTTGATCGCGGTTCCCGTCATTACCTCAAGTAGTATGAGTGCCCTCACCTCCCGCCACCCTGCAAAATATCAAGTTTACCTCCAAAGTGAAATCTCCTGCAAAATATCAAGTCTACCTCCAAAGTGAAATCTGCTATGGACCGTATCCTCTAGTATGTACTCAAGGGTCCATTGTCCGCTCAGTACCGGCCAGCTAGCGTTGGTTCACATGCGTGAGTGCCTGGGCGACTTGCTGGACTAGCAAGTTCTCTGCCGCCAGGCACGGTCAGCGCCAAAATATTCGCAATACAAATTAGTGGGTGATTTTTGTATCCACGTGTTGGAATATGAAAATCTCTTTCAACTAAAATACATTTTTTGCTCTGGTAACTAAATTTAAAGATTTACCGAAACAATAGAATAACATTCTAATAGAGTTCTTGCATATTTAGTGTAGGCTATCGTTCATCACCTTTCCCTTAGTCCTCATTGCGCATCACCTTCACGTTTGCTTGTGAGCTGTGATGATTTATTTTTGTAGCAAATGTACGACTTATTTGTATCGCGTCTGTATCGTATGATGTCTCTGTGGTAATATTAGTCACTAAGTTTCAAGTTTGGCTTCTCAGTCACATGACTATAGTTGTAAAATGTGTAACATTCTCATCTCTAGCGACGCATTGACGTTTCGGCAGTTTAATCGATAAATATTTATCACAGAGCTTAAAATTAAAATCTCAGTGTAACTGTTAAACTGCTGTTTTTTCAATTGGTTAAAGTTATCTATTTGCTTTTAAGATGCATCCGCTTCATAGTAGATCTGTAACTTATGTAAGTACTTATGAAATAATCACTTTGGAACCAGTCCAGTATGCACTGGTTCCTGTGAGGAGTTATGGAACTATGGCCGGCGTGTCCCGAAAACCAAAGATAAATCACAATTTTTAGAGTTTATTGTTCGAGATTAATTTACCAACTGAAATTTATTTAAGCCCCGAATTACTCAATGGTTCCAAAGCTCCTTAGTGTGTTGCAATACATTTATCATTTAGGTGTAAAGTTGTAGTAAATTATTTCACACTTAAGTTAGATACTTGACTTTATTATATTTTATTTATTGTACTTCGTAAAACTAAATTATCTTGTTTGTTTTTCACTTAAGAAGTGTAATACGCTTTTTTACATACCTCTATTTACATTATTTTATAATCATGATCAAATACATATATTTTTTCATTCAAAATTAGAGATGTTTACAAAGATACATTCCAAGAAGGGAGCTTGTGTCTTTGTGTATCTTTAAGTTTAGTTGTTTTGTTAAAATATAGTTAAATAAGAGGCTACCCTCGGTTTCCACTCGCCTGTTGCATAGATAGCTCAAACCGGACGTGTCGGCGACGCGACGAGGCCCGGTAGTCGAACCCCAAACCGGCAGGCTTGCCTTTGCACCAAGTGATTTAGTTGTATTGACATCTTTTGTATGATGTATTTAATATATAGAAAATTCTCAAAAGAGTGTTTTCTTGATTTTTATTTATTATAAAAATAAAATTATGAATTTAATTTGCTAGAGTGACTTTTTTATTTCCCGAGTATTTACCCTTATCGGTTCTGTCTCAAACCTGGTCATAATGTAATACAATGAAAACGAGCTTTTTGTTTTGTGCTATGTTATATAGTAAGATCTACTACTCTAGGTAGGTCGGGGAGGGCGCAAGAGTTGCGTGTACGTGTCACCAAAGATTATATACATAGGATTATTACATTTAATGCAACTTATAAAAAAAATGTGAATAAAGTATTTTGTATGATGTTTATGGTTATGATGTTTTGATGTGGTCGTTTTTTGTCGAAGACATATAATAGTTAAAAAAATACCCTGTGCATGATACACCGTAAAAGCAGTTTTATTTTATACGATATCAATGCGTAACTTTCCATATTTATTTACAACATTGATCCGCAAAATCTGTGTTCTGGCGTGTTCATAGTGATTTTTTTAAATATCTCATGTTATTAGCTTTTCAAATAATTCATCACTTGCTGCAAGACGTGCCAAGAACTTAGCAATTTTTTTTATGTATTATGTTGCTGACTAAAAGAGATTTAAGTTTAACGACAGGGAAAAACAATGAATGAAAATAAATTAGCGGTGTTTACACTAGTAACGTCTGATGAATTTAAAACAAAGGCTAATATAGGATTCTAAGATTGTCATGACAATTTAAAAAAAAATCTAAGTTTTAATAGTAAACTTGCTCGAAAATTGCAGGAGTCTAGGCGAACATCAAAGATTTTTGGGGGAGAGACGTCATCAGTGCCTGGATGAATGCTTTAAGTAGTTAATAGATTCAGGCGTTACTTTGCGAAAGTCAAATTTACAGGCAATTTAATCTAAACTACTTTGTGTGCTTCCGCTCCCGATTAGTTCATGCGAACTACTGCCGGCCGGCACCCATTCACTACCGTTTGTAGATGCATACCGCCGCTGCCATGGCTGCTCCGGTCGTCTCTGCGAGTGTTCGCCATCTGAAATGTTAACCGCATGCACCCGCCACCGTTGCTGCCCTGGCTGCTTCGTAGCATGTTATTCTAACTACTAACGTCTACAACGCCTGAGGATGCCTTGTGGAGAGGCGTAACACGTCGCGGAGACGACCGGAATGGAAACCGGACCGAAAAAAACAAATGCTCTTCTTAAGCTCCTGTGAGGAGTTGCTGTGTTAGTAGCAGATGACGCATCGCGCGAGTGATATTTAATTTATTACAAGCGGTTATAGGCTACGGTAACCGCTTTACATCAGGTAGCCCGTATGCTTGCATACCTTTTGATGTTGTATAAAAAAATCTCTGATCCTGTGATATCATCCTTGTCACTCGATCATTCAAGGAACAGTTGAACAATGAAGTTCTGCAATTACTGCAAGAGACCAGTTTTGTGTGATGATGAAGACGAAATGTAACATGTATTGGAATGATTTTAATCAACACGATTAATTAATCAATTTAATATATATGTCTTTCAAATCCCGAACATAATACCATTATTTAGTGGAGAATCTCTACTTTTTGAAGTCTGCTAAAATTGTATGTACTTTATTACTAGTTAGATTAAACATCAAGTATACAGATCGCGCGGCGAGAGTTTGGCTTTGACCGTTATTGCGCAGAAATCAGAAATTGGGTATCAACGGGCAATTAGCGGGGTGCGGGGCGGGTGTGTAGGCGCACGCGGTGCTCTGATTGGCGCTCCAGTCGTTCCCTGCCTCTTGCATCGATATGACGTACCGCGCACTCCTGTTGTACAATCACGTTCACAAGTGAATTGCTATTTTCGTTAATTGTTTATTGTTGTCGATTGTTATTATTTGTTGAGTTTGTTTGTTTAAGTTTGTCAGTTAAGTTTTTTTTGTTACATATTAAAAAGTGATTTGAAAATGCGTAAAAAAAACATTGTTTTAAAAAGGCAAGCACGGAAAATGATATATGACGTGAATTGCTTTTTAAAGAAAGAAGCTGACGAATGTATTGATTCATTGAAGCAAATTCGAAGTCAGATTGAGGAAGTTGCTTCTTTACTCAGTCAGTCGGAGAATAACCAAACTATACAGACTATGCAGGTAATGAAAACGGAAACTGTTTCTAAATTAAATTGTGTAGTCAGTAAATTAGCTAAAATTCAAAAACGGACATCGGAGGCCACTAAGACTTCAATTGGCACTGTAAAAAATATCGCAAATCAAGCCAAGAGTTCCGATTTGCTAATTACTTTCAGAACACCTGGAAAAAAACGTCCCAGAGCTAAACCAGTTACGAATATTGATAATTTTGACCAAGGTGTTATAAAAAGATGTATACACAATTTTCACAAGACGAATAATGAACTTCCCACCATTGGGAAACTAAAAAAGAAACTTGAGGAAGATATAAACTTTAAAGGGTCAGAAACAAGTCTTCGTGTAATTGTAAAGGAGTTAGGATTTCGCTGGAAAAAAAACAGAAAACAACCGTAAATTACTAATAGAAACATCGAATATCCGATTACAACGCATTGAATATTTAAGAAAAATAAGAAAATATCGACAAGAAGGAAGACCCATTGTTTACACAGATGAATCCTACGTAGATTCATCGCACTCAACAACCAAAGCCTGGAGCGATGGCCCTACGGAAGGACTAAAAAAACCCATTTCTAAAGGACAACGAGTCGTGATAGTCCACGCAGGATCTGAAGCTGGGTTTATACCAAATGCTTTATTAACTTTTAAAGCCGGCACCAAAACAGGGGACTATCACGACAACATGAATTACGAGAATTATGAAAAATGGCTTAGGACACAATTAATTCCCAACCTACCACCCAATTCTGTAGTGGTTGTCGACAACGCCTCATACCACAATAAACAATGGGATTTAGCACCGTCCTCCAATACCAAAAAAGCCGATATGCAGAATTGGCTAACTGATAAAGGCATACAATATGATTCAACAATGCTCAAGCCACAATTGTACAACTTGATAAAAGCTAATAAAGAAAGATTTAAAACTTTTTCAATAGATCAAATTTTAGCAGAAGCAAACCATAGCATATTGAGATTACCGCCTTACCATCCAGACCTCAACCCCATAGAAATGGCATGGGCTACTATTAAACAATATGTAGCTAGCAAAAATGTTAAATGGAATTTACAAGAATGTACCAAACTTATCAAAGAAAAAGTATCCTTAATGGGTGCCCAGGAATGGGAAAAAATATGTAAAAAGGTAAAAGATATAGAAGAAGAGTACGCCAAGAGTGACCGTGTAGTTGATTTACTTACCGAGCAATTTATAATTCACGTCGATGATAGTTCCGAAGACGATGATTCTGATGATGGTTATGAAGATGATGATGATGATGACAACTGCGACCGAGGAAGCCCTGAACCCGGACCCTCAACAAGCAAAAGACGTTGCACAATTTCGTGTCGCGGCAGCACCACTGGACCATGCGGTGATTTCATAGAAGGCGTTAAACCTTTAACTGATTCAGAATCTGAATAGCACTGCTGCTAAGACTTTTTTTTAATGTTAACTTTTGTATTTAAAAATTATTTTAAGTTTTCTTTTGTTTGTATGTACCAATTTTACATGTATCTTGGAATAAATAATTTTATTAAAAAACTATTATTTAGAATTTTCATCGCTGTCTCTGTAAACTTTAAAAGGAAATAAACATTTTATATAAGTAAAATAACTATCAATAGTTTTAATAAATGAAGAAGTTTATCTATTTCGTATTATTTTCTAGCATTATTACCACTGTAGATGAATTTTGACCCACTCAAATATCCAACCTGGTACATAAAAAAGGAAAAGTATTGTGTGCGTGACAGTACCCATGCGCAGTAATCCCCTCCACCCGAAGGTCAAAGCCAAACTCTCGCCGCGCGATCTGTACATATCAGACAATGAAACTCGAATCTAAACAATGTTATACTAGACACAATTTTTATACAACGAAATGATTTATTAATTCATAGATAATTAAAATCGGCCTCTGTGAGCGGGTGGGGCATTTAAATATACAAAGGACTAAATGGCTTTAATTTCATACTTTAGATCTGCTACTCGCAATCCATTAAGACTTTTTGGAATAAAGTGCACTTGTATCAATTTCTATCTATAAATTAACATCAAATCCCTTGCGGGGTAAGCAGAGAAAACCGAGCGCCACGTGACTTGATCCTTACACATCTCACTCGCGTCTTTAACATTCATTGCTCTTCTTATGCACGCGCTCGCCATTTCTAAGGCTCCTGATATCTTATTTTTATACAAGTTCAGGATAGTGGCTCCTCTTTGCCTGATGGTAAGCGAAAGAGGAGCTCAAATCGCAACTCCAACTGACAAAAGACTACACAGTGTTCTGTCAGTTGACGCTGCCATGCTGACCCGCAAGATGCTTCTTCACGCTTCCTTTGAAGGATCCAATATTGAGGGAGGAGGGAACACATGTGAAGGCAAGGCGTTCCACTTTTTAATGGCACGACAAAGATAGGAGTTGCCGAACTTTTTGTTACGCGTAGAAATGTTCTCAACATTGGAACAGTGACATCGCAAGCCTGCAGGTGTCGTTCTATGACGGAAGGGAGAGGGTGGGATAAGGGAAAAACAGTTCTTCTGAGCACTCGCTATGGTAAAGTCGGTAAAATACGCTTAGCGAGCCTATTCCCCTACGGAGTTGAAGAGATTCTAGTTTTTATATCACCTTATTATCCAATTTTTTTATTTATATTTGTTGTTGAGTTGATATTGAGATTTAATTACTCTCAATTTAAGCTTGTAATTGGCTTTAGAATACAGCTTTATTTTAATAAAACTATTACCTAAAGTAAAGTACATAACTTTATAATGGTAAGAAAAGAAACAATTTACTGCATAATTTAAATGCCCTACTTGTTGGAGGTCAGTATAAAAGTAGGTTTTAATTTCAGTATTTATCAACAACAATAAATTCATTTATTATGTCCTACAATATAGATTTATATTGTATAAGATGCCGATAGCGTCATTGCGCGTGTCACTCTAATCTAATACGTAGGTCAACGTCGACCGCAGCCTATCTATGGATGGGTTATCTATGTCGAGCTTCTCTGCACTCAGAGAGCAGGTAAAGCCGTCGGAAGCGGCTGTTGTCGATAGATAACAGTAATTAAGCGTAATCAGTGACCTTGAGCGGTTTGAGAACACTGTCCTCCGCCAATCTGCAGTTGAGTAGCATTATGGAGTATGCTATTAACTCCTTTGGTTGAAGCGAGGTCTGTATACCTGCAGTGACATGAGTGAGCGTTGGTATAGTGGACATAAACTGGACTTTTTTACTCCTAAGATGTATCTATCACAAATAAGCGCATGGCCTCCTTTATGGTAAACATTTACTGTAACCTATGAACGCTTTCAGAACCAGGAGCATAACAAACACGCTGGTTTCGTGTGATGCCATATTTTATTAATATGAACGGATTAGCATGCCGTTACACAGACTGCATATGGCGACACAATTCTATGCGGCGGGTGGCAGTCGTAGACCACCTTTTCTATGGGGAGGCATTCATTATTCAATTCGCTAGGTGTATTATGAGGAATCACTTACAATTTTTGGAAACAAACGAATCTATTACTGCAACTACCTAGTGCTCTGGCTTAAAACAATACAACATTTAATATTAATGTAATAAACACTACTAATCCGCGTGTGGTTTGACGCCATTTGATTCCATAATGAAATTTTCGTGCAAGTTGTGCAAAACAAAAGCAGTAGCAGTTCTATAAAATTATCATCTGGAGTTATGACAGGTGTTGGGCTTAGCGATGGGCGATTCCGAGATGTTTTAACAATCGAAAGAATCGCAGTCGTCAAAATATACAATCGAGTCAACAATCGACTCGCCGTTTTCCAAAACAATCGAGAGGTTTTTCGATTGTTTCGATTGTTGCATCAGTCAGTCATTCATCGGTCATCGGTCAGTTTAGCCGGACGGATTCAACTCGCTGCTAGTTGTTTACAAGCATCGAGCCGAGGTGTATGTGTCGCGATTGTTTGTCGAGCCGCTGTGGCTTTTTGTACTAAAACTAAAAAACTATGTTGCATACATTGCACAAGTTTATTTAAGTCATTAAAAATAGATGATTCGTTATAAACTTCGATTATTTTATTTATTTTCGTGATTGCTTTCTCCTATAATACGTATGTAAGTTTGCTACTGTACATGCTTAGTTTTAACTCGCAAATCGCAATCACAAGACAAGGCCAAGTCCGGCCATCGAGATGTTCTAATATAACTCAAAACAATCGACTGAAATCTCTCGCCATCGTGCATACTCGCAATTCGCAACCACAAATTCGAGTTGAAATCTCGCCGAATACGAACACAACAACAATCGAGATGTTCGACGAAACAATCGAAAACAATCGAGATGTTCGAACAATCGAAAAAAACCTCTCGCAATCGCCCATCGCTAGTTGGGCTATCTGCTGAAGCATCTTGAGTTTTTTTTTATATACAACGTCGAGAAGCATACAAGCATACGGTCCATCTGATGTAAAGCGGTTACTGTAGCCTATGAATGTTTGTAATACATCAAGCATCACTGGCGCGATGCCACCTCTGCTGCTAACACTGCAACTCCTTAAGAGCTTACTGGTAACCTCACTCACACACAGGAACACAGCAACCCTCCACAGAGAGTTGTTATTTGAGTGCGGTTTTGTGGAGGTACTTCTACCTACCAGACGACCAGCTTCGATGCACCCTACCTCTCTTAAAAACACAAAAGACCAAGACAAACAGATGTTCGTGGGCACAAATATTTGACCTGTGTGGGAGTCGAATCCACGAGCTTTGTGTCAAAGTCGCGCATTATTTATTAACCGCCACCGAGCTTGTCAATAGTCGCCATCGAGCGCCAAAGTTATAAGCAACATAGTCATAAGATAGGGGAGGGCTTGCGGCTGGTAGTACACTCCCAATGCGGTTTTCCTATAGGAATGGCGTGTAGTAGAGGCCACAGGGAAACCAGGAAAAACATTTTGGGAGCTGGTGAGTGTAAATAGAGGTTGCGGTTGAGGCATGGAGCTGGAAGTAATGTCGGCATAAGGTGACTTACTAATTGGGAACCTTTTAGAAACTTCAGTGTAGCTAATATTCTCCTCTGACATAACAATTGTAATGGATTTCTGCCTGCCATATTTTGACATAGGAAACAAGGAAGACTGTCCTCATCCACATCGCGTGTATCGTCAGTATGGGGTTGTGCATATTTATAACAGCGAGGTTTGGATCTACATTGGGTGCGAATATGTATCTGCACAGAATTGTGGGTTGGGTTGTATGTAAATATGCACATCTATTGCCATGTGGTAGTAAAACATTTTCCGTGGCAATATTTGGCCTAAGAATGGTAAGACCACAGAATGTTAAATAAAGGACACATTCGGCAGTCTCAATGGTACCTTCTACAACTTTTACTGTTGTAATAGCAGCCCTGAATCGGTCCTTTTTTAACATTCAACCTCCTAGCTTCGATAGTCATTCCATAATCTCAGGAAGTTGAAATGCTTTTTACAAGTTCCTCTAATGCCTAAATCTATGGGGATGGATCGTGCACTGTCCTTAGAATTTGAGGATGGTAGCTGTGAATTTTGTTTTAGCCAACAGAGGATTTTCAGTGAAATTTTTGCCATCAGAAGGGATCAGGATCTTTGCGGGTTACATAGACAGTGTATGGGCTCGGGTCAGTATCCGTTTACTTAAACATGATTAATCTTCGAGAACTGTTCGGAAAACCGCAATAAAAAGAATTTTATTATAACCACGTGTGTCACACAACACAGCGACGAGCAAAATCTAAGGATAAGGATTTGCTGAAGTTACTAATTTTGACATTGAGCGACGCCGTCAGATCTCTACAACACAAAGTATTTTGAGTATTAGAGATTATTAAAACGATATTACCATTCTATATATTTTATTACTCAACATAATATTTGGTACACAATTATTATAAATACATCACGTTTTAATGAATCCATATGGTTCTAATTCATTGTACAAAATGTAATAAAAGGTAGATACGTATTCTACAGTTTTTGTTTGTTTGTTTTATGTATCGATAGGGATATCTTAATGATATGATAGTGCATAATGCATATAATACTTGCGTTCACCTATAAAAATGATAAAACATTCCGTTTTAAGTGACAATATAAAATATTTTTTTTTTTTATATTGCCGGACAAATTACACAGCGCCACCTAGCCCCAAAGTAAGCGAAGCTTGTGTTATGGGTACTAGACAACTGATAAACATACGTAAATACATTATTTTTTGTAAATACATACTTATTATACATAGAAAATACCCAGACCAATACAAACAGACATGTTCATGCACACAAATGTTTGTACTGTGTGGGAATCGAACCCACGAGCGTTGGTGTCAAAGTAGGATAACAGCGCGTTTCACCACTGCGCCACCGAGCTCGTATAGAATAGAACTAATTATAATAATACAAAGCCTAGTTGCTATTTGGGTCGTTGTGGCATGGAAGTTTATGACGTTCATAGCGATTTGCGAGCAAAATGCTGAGTCAATCAGTTCATCGGCGGATAAATAGAAGCATTGTGTCCGAACTGTCATAATAATCTACTAAACTAATAGTGTGAATGCGACATATATTCTGTCGATTCGCCATTTTTCACGATTAAACCGTTAAACAGATCGTAATGAAGTATGGTACAGATGTAGAACTTGAAGGACACAGGCTATTTATTATCGCGATAACGGGATCCCCACGTGAGGAAAGCTGTGCGTCTCATCGCGCGTTAAAGCAAGTTTACTTGTATTTTAAAATAAGCATACGGTACCAGACGTAAGTGATTACCGTAGTCCATATATACATGCAATACAAAGAGTACTACACGCGTGTTGCTACTCCCACTGCTAAATTATTCTTTTTGATATCACAGATTTTTTTTTTACTAGTAGATCACTAAATTCATTTTACGGACACATAAATTCGCTTATGAATCTGCACTGCCGCTCTGTCTGTAACTAAGGGGTAATTTTGTACACTTGATTTTAGAAACTATTTTGTCTTATGTCGGATGCTCTATTACATCACTAACACGTGACCGTTTACCAATGAATATGACATAAAATAAGATATTACTAGTTTACCGAATATCTTGTCCGTAAAAATACAATATTTATTTGGACCACACTGAGCAACAACGTGTATTCACAAAGAGTGTTTATTTTTAATTGACGTTTGTCAAATTAATGTTTTTTTACAACAAATATACATAATAAATTCATTACAAGTTTTGTGTTTTTAATTATTACGAACACGACCAAAGAATTAGAAGCGTTTTGGAAGATTTTGGAATTCATTAAAATATAACAACACTAGACAATGGATTCAAAACGTTTCCCAATGATCTCATAAACAGCAGAAGCATTTTGTTGGTCTGAACAGATCAGTTATTTTCATGAGAATAGTACACGCGTTCTTTGCAACTTGAAGATCATAGAGCTAGGTTACTATAAATGTTTTCAAAACAGACTAATTCATAATATTATATTTTAATCTCAAAAAACGTCACGTGTATTTTCAACACCGTACGAAATAATTTACTGCATAATTTAAATTTATTACTTTATTTTTCCCCTAGTTTAATATGTTCACATAATTTAAATATATTCTGTGCTACTATTGTCGTTAGTAATAAATAATCTCCCAACCCAAGGTGACTTCGCTATGTGAATTTTCTTTTAGTGCTTTTATCGCGAACATTTAGAGGTACGTTTAGTTCAGCTTCTAAATATTAAATGTCTGTGCTTGGAATGTTCCATCAATGTGTATTTGAACACAAAATTGACTTAAAAGTCACTTCACTACCCCATTCGAAAGATGACAGCGTATTTTTGAGTAGACGTAATTTAAAGACAACACGAAAAGATCTGTTAATAGGCGGTATCGATCACATATTACAGTGTCAACATAAATACAAATAAACTTTTTTTTATACCAATAAGGTGGAAAACAATGGGCTACTTGCTGTATGCACAGTAGCCCGTGGACAGTTGCAACACCAGGGTATCACTCGTGCGTTGGCATAAATTGAAAAAAATATTTATCATCGATACAGCAATAAACAAAGAAATCTGTGCGATAATTTATTACATTATCATGTGTCTGATAAATTTTCGTATATCAAGATCGCACATTCTGGCCTGATATTCTTTGATTGACGCAATGCAGTATTATTATATATTAAAAATATTATTGTATTTTAAATAAAGTGTCTGCGAAATAAGTCACAAATTAAAGTCATGTAGGTAGAGCGTCTACATATTCAGCATCAATCAATCATCATCAAAAAAATGGATGATCCTTTTCGTCAACAGTGCGTCATCGTAATTCTATATTATTAAGCATAGTAATTGATTAAAAAGGATTATTTTCGCTGTAATTGTATCTGACGTCATTTCTTAATCACTTTATTCAAGATTCCTTGGCCTTGGATAGGTTCATCAGGAGGACTAATAACGAGTTAGAGAACTTGGGAAACTGACTATCGAACTCAATTTATAGGGGTGTTCGTCTCCAACTGACCCAGAGTTTAAGCAAAGCCTCAATCTAAATTTTATACAGCGCAGTTACTTCTACGAGTATCTTTATAACATTACGCACAATTTTCTACAGTTAATAAATAGAGACGCGTTCATTCACGCGAATTTAAGTGGTCTGCTTCTTTTTTGGTTTCGAAAGAAATTTGTGCATCATGTTTTAGGTATAGAGGTATATATATATATATATATATATAGAGAGGTATATATATATAAGAGAGGTAGGGTGCATCAAAGCAGCCCATCTGGGGAAGTATCTCCACCTCACAGAAAACTGCAGCCAAATAACAACGCCCTAGAGGATTGTTGTGTTCTTGTGTTCCTGCGTATGAGTAAGGTCACCAGTAAGCTCCTTAGGAGCCTGTCCTTAGGAGTTGGTGCGTAAGCACACTGAAATGTTATAACATATATTATAACATTTTATAAAACGACCTTGTTATTGAAATCTTTTTTTAACGCAATTCATTCAACCAATACTGTTTAGCGAAATATTATCGGCCACTACAGACAAAATATTGGGCGTATCATTGTTATAAAAAGTAATGTAACCAGATATTTTTTTTATACTACATCGGGAGGCATACAAGCATACGGTCCACCTGATGTAAAGCAGTTACCGTAGCCTATTAACGCGTGTAATATATTAAGTATCACTTGCGCGATGCCTCCTCTGCTGCTTACATAGCAACTCCTTAGGAGCTTACTGGTGACCTCACTCACACGCAGGAACACAAGAACCCTCTAGGGAGTTGTTATTTGGCTGCGGTTTTCTGTGAGGTGGAGATACTTCCCCAGACGGGCTGCTTTAATGCGCCCTAACTCTCTTAAAACATCCAGACCAAGACAAACAGACTTGCGCATGCACACAAATGTTTATCTTGTGTGGGAATCGAACCCACGAGCGTTGGCGTCAAAGTCGCGTCTTTCACGACTGAGCCACCGAGCTCGTCATAAGGGTATAAAATAGGGTTCTTCTAAAACATTGGCAATATACGGCCAATGTTTTTTCACAATCATAAATTGTAATACAACAATAATATTGTATCGGAATACTATAAAATAAAGTTATATTTTATGACCGCAGTCAATGGTTATTTAGCGACATTTCAAAGTAGATGTTGCCATGAGTAGAAATTAGTTCTATTAGTTTTTGGCAACATTTTTTTTATCATGCTCTAAAATATATTTTATTAGATAGAATACTAAATGTTTGACTGAATTTCGCTAATGTGTCGACTTTAATTATGGTATTTTAGGGTTGATAAATTTTCAGTGGATCCAGGCATGTGTTAAAAAAATATATAAATTTCTATGGAGATAAACGCCGACAAAACCTCTGATCGCACTATCGTTGAAATATCACAGTGAGCCTCAAAGTATAGAGTCGGCTACGCGCGAGTGATGCCCCAGGTCCCACGTGTCGCAAGAGGTATTACAAAAAATCTTATAAATAAGTATCGTCGGTATAGAGGTAAATCTATTTTTATCCCTTACGATATATTTTTTATATATGTTAGTCCTAGATCCCAGGGCCACCAGACGTTACTTCTGTTCTAAGTAACAAAATGTATGGGATAGAGTTATATTAATATGTACTTTGAACGTACGCATATCTGCTAGCATGGTAAAGGCACCTAAAATAATATCGACAATAAGTCAAATAACAATTTCCTGGATGTTCCTTACAAGTGGGCAAAGTCACCATGAAGCTCTTGAGGACGTGCTACATTAGCAACAGGAGTAGCAACACGAGAGCGATATTTCTAGGATTGCCTGTCGCCTTGAAGATAAGCGCGAGTGATAACTAATGTTTTCACAGTTTCATTAAACTTAAGTTGATAATGATCTAATGGGACTTCCATTATCAATAAATAAATAATATTTTAACGCTTAATCAATATCTATTATTTATCAATCAATAAATAATAAAACTATTAACGAAAATTTATTGCATACAATAGCTGACTTAAGAAGAAGATATTTTACTGTAAATATTTAGAAAATCAATGCTTTTTAAGAGTAGTTTACTTTAAAAAAACATGATTTATTGATATTATAATCATACTCGAAAGAAAATTATGAGTACAGTGAAAATTAAAAAGAATTACATAGTGAGAAAATACAAATAATTCGCTATTAGTAAGTATAATATTGTCTTTTAATTCTTTATCACTTTATTTATTTTTATAAAGTAACAAAATAAGAATGTTGATAATTTGGATATTTATACCAAGATTCAGTTAACGATGAGTCATTAAATTTCAAATATAACGACGATTAAAGGCAATATTATACTTACTAATAGGAAATGATTTGTATTTTCACTATGTAATTCTTTTTCTATAAAACACTGCCATGACATTTTTAAAACACTGGTCAAATTTTTATTTTACACACAGCGCGAAATGAGAGCTGAGCTGAACAGACTCCACAGAATAACCTATGCAAAACGTACACAAAAACACAGAGAGACTTAGACTAGAATGGACTGCGAATATAAAAGGGAGTGATTGATGAGCATAGATACATCCGTCCTCACATACGCCAGCGTCGTGTACGCACACGCTGCGCGCTCTCATCTGGCTAAGTTCCAGATCATCCAAAACCGATTTGCTCGCAATGCTACCGGCTCCCCTATTTATTATTATTCATTAACAATATTATGTAAAGCAAACATAAAAATCAGCACTTTGGCTTTAAGAAAAGTGAATAATGTTTTTACGTACCTTCATCGACCCAAACTAGCAGATATGCGTAAGTACGTTCAGAGTACACAGTAAGACAATTTCTATCCCACACATTTTGTTACTTGGAAAATAAGTAACGTCGGGGGGGCCTAGATTTCGCTCAATTGTGCTTGTGGTTACACATATATTTCCATCTGACGATGTGAACACGTGATGGCAAAGATTGATGTGATTGACATGATTATGAATTGTGAAAACGATTGCTAATTTCATAAATACATACATTCATAACCTACTTATATACAAATAATTATGTCATTGGAACCCTTTTCGTTGACTATATCTAATTATGCATAATGAATGGTAAGCAGCTAAATTATGTCGCCAAAAAGATAACCAAAGTAGGGGGAGGCCTATTATAAACGAAATTCATGCGCATATACATGCGAAGTCGCGTAATCCAATACGGCCATGACGCAACTAATAACACGGAGACGCTTCGTTGCCTAGCTAGAATAAACAATAGACGTACAACGTATACGGAGGTGTAAATATGCATATGAAATTAAAATATTTACTGAGTTCCGTTTATTATTGTTCTTATAGTACATTACAGTCACAAAAAAAATACTAAGCTTATAATAATTCGCACTACTGATAGTTGGTATAAGTCTTAATTGCACTAGTACAAATGATATAAAAAAACAATGTTAGAAAATCCGACTTTTGCACTTTTCTCGTAAACGGTAATGTTGTCGTTAAATAGGCCAGTAAGAGTTTCTCATCATGCAATTATCTACAAAAATGTTTTTTTTCTTACTTTTTTTCTTGCTTTTTTCTTACGGATCACCGTTCATCTATCGCGATGTCAAACATTGGAAATGCAAATATTCACATGTCATGTAAGAATATGGCCTATATACACGTACTAATTTACCACTTTACTGTACATTAAGACACCCCTCACCAGGCACGCTGGGAGTGGGCGTGCAGGGTGTGCACCGCACACGGGCGGTATTTTCAGGGGGTGCAACAGACTCGTCATCGAACTCATTTTCATCATCTGCACCTAGATTCTATTTATAACGGTATAACCATTACATATATATATTGATCTGCTTTAAAAAATAAACCTAAAACGTGTGAAGAAGGTTCGATCTTTGTATATAGTATTGTATAAGGACAAAATGAAAAATTTAGTTCCCAAGGGCTGAAGCGGCTAGCGGCAGGCTGGGCAGCCTGCCGCTAGCCGCTTCAGTCGTGGCAGCGACGGTGGTGGTGGGGGCATGCGGATTCTGTTCCAGATGGCGGACGACCGTAGCAGCCGAGGCAGAGACTACCGGAGCAGCCATGGCAGCGTCGGCATGTTGCACTTACTAACAGTAGTGGGTGGGTGCCGGCCGGCGTTAGGTCGCATGAACTAATTGGTGGCGGAAGCACACAAAGCAGGTTAAAACGTTAGGATCAAATTGCATGTAAAAGTATAAGACTAATTTTTGTAGACAATTGGATGATCTATAATTTTTGGTTGACCTATTTTTACGTCACATTTTCCCACTATCTACGAGATGAGTGTAACACTTGACTTTTACGAGAAAAATGAAAAGTCCGATATTTTTTACATTTGACCATGAATATTTTATTTAGAAGTAGGTTCGACGGACATTTCTAATATTTCAATAGTTATAGTGTATTTCAGACCTATATCAACTCTTTGCGAATTATTGTAAACTGAAAAGCCTGTTGTGATTGGACTCTTACTTGTTTACAGGTTAATCAATAAACCAATATATAATACATCTTATGTTTATCTATATTCTGTACAATATATGCAAGACAAATAAATATGTTTAAAGACAAATTTTTTTCTCTTTTTTGTTTCTTGTACTAATGCATAATGTAAATAAAACTTTGCACTCATTTGCACTTGTACATACACTTTTTAAAATAATCCATCGGTAATATAGAAAATACTTAGCCTATATACCGTCGTAGGTCGACATTGAGTCGTTAGATTGTTGCCGATTTAAAGTATTGATGCCGTTTTCTCTCGTAGTTGACGAAGTGCTGAAATTATAAAAAAGAAGTACCCCTAAATTCGTATTTTCGGATATATGTACATATTTGTAAGCTCAGCTTGCTCAGCTCAGAAATTATATTTCGAGGGACGTGTGACCTAACCTAAGTAGGTCTGGTTTTCCCTCTGGGTTATGTGGAGGTCTGACGGCAGGCGCTCCTTGTAAAAATCAGTATCATCGTCAAATCCTTAAGCTTAGGAAGCGGACCCGCCAATCCTAATGGATAAGGAAACGGGATGACGCTAGGAAGACACTTGCATTTAAATATGAAATGAATAGATGTTGGATGAGTGTAAGCTGTAAAATTGTCTTTTACAGTCTGTTCCTTTACAATATTTCAATTCTACTCTATTACGACTAAGCAATGAATATTTACAGCTAGAATGGTGTAAATTCATTATGCATATAACTACTCTGGCCATAAATACTGTTACATAGAAACTATTTTTTTTCAACTCTTCAATTATTTAAAATTTGGAACGCGTTTGTTATGTTAAAAACTTCTTTGAATTTTCCGCCGCATTTTCCGTGTTTATTATCGAATTACAATATGGTATCGGGTGTTTAAAAAAAATAGGATTGCAGTGATTGTCATGCAGAAAGTGGGTATCGCACTATCGACAAATATACCAACACTTCCTCTGTTGAAGACCATAAAAGATCGGGGCGACCGTGTGCTTCTAGAACTTCAAAGACCGTTAAAGCCAGAATTCGGTGAAACCCCATTAGGAAACACAATCTTATCGCGAGAAATGAAGATTGCCGCTAGGACTCTGTCGCGTATAATAAGGTCTAAAGCTCAGCGCTTATCGTGGATATATAGGACCTAAATCAGTCCCTACAGTTAAAGAATGGATCGATCAAAACGCCTTCTATCCCGATACGCAGGTTAAAGGCACAGAAATATTCTCTTTACTGATGAAAAAATTTCATGATTGAAGAGCACTACAACAAGCAAAATTACAAAGTGCACGCGCACAGTTCTAAAGAAGCCGCCTAAGTGGTCGGAAAGGTACAACGTGGTCATCATCCTGCGTCTGTAATGGGGGTGTCTAATCAAGGAGGCACAAAGCTTCATTTTTGTGAAAAAAGACTGACTGAAGACTTCAGCCAAAGTGAATCAAGAGACTGTATGTCTGTCTACACTTTTTAAAAATGTACCGTGGACTTTCCAACAAGACTATGCACCTGGTCACAAGGCACAAACTACCCAAGCCTGGCTCGAAACCAACGTTCCGGACATAAAAGCCGAGGACTGGTCCTCGTCTAGCCCAACGTCCTTAGACTACAAATTATGGTCAGTTTTAAAAATGTTTTTTTTTTAAATGGCCTGCTCGAAACAACACGCCGAACATTGTGTCAAGAAATCTCTGGAGCAAGCAGTGGCTAAATTTCCCATGGAACAGTGCGTGCGAGCGTTAGTGCCAAAGTAGCGTAACAGCGCGTTTCACCACTGCACCACCGAGCTCGTCATTAAAGGCCTGCATCAAAGCCAAAGTTGGCCATTTCATTTTTTTAGATTAGAATATTTTTTTATTTTTTGCCGAGACTTCCAGAAATATGCACATGTAAGTTTTATTAAGATTATATTACTTAATAATAAAAAAATGCATACTCATTTGTAACAGAACTTATGGCTGGACTAGGCTACTGCAAGAATGCACATTACAACAATGAAGTTATAAGAGCCTCCACGTAGTTTCTAATCGCTTGTATGTAGAGATACAGACAAACACTTCGATTACTTTGTATTTTTTTTCCCATAAGTGTTGATCAGTGTCCATCTGTTTTTATAACGTAAACATCGACATCAAAATGTTAGTAAAATGTAATTAAAATTACCAAATGAGTAAGGACATATCGAGTCTTGCTAGGCCACTCTTTGTGGTTGGGAACCAAAATTAAATTATTTACCCAAAGAAAGGTAGAAGTGTGATGAGGTGCGCGCGATTAGTACACTCTCTAAGTTCGGGCAACACGAGCAAAACATGCCGTAGATACGCCTGCAGTGCGATACGCCTCTGCTCCACTAAGTGAGCATCCTGAAATAAAATATTAATAGACCATGTTATATATTAATTTAGTCGAATGTGTGCGATTTCATGCAAAAAATATAGGCTTAAGTAGTAATATCAGTGAAGTGTATATTAGGTTTCGTTTTATTGGGGATCCGTAATGGATATTTTGTTGTCTGCTTTGCATCTAGATAGCATTAATAAATGTAATAAAATCCAGCCAAGTGGGGGGTCAGAGACGCCAATGAAGAGTTCCATAAGGCCGTGTAAAAAAATACAGCGAAACGAACACAATTCTTGTATGGGAACCAATTTAATTTTAAATTTTAGTTTATTTTGACGAACCCTGACTGACGAACAATGCTACTTTAGCATAGAGGACAAAAAAATGTGTGCACGAACATGTCTGTTTGTCTTGGTCTAGATGTTTTTAAGAGAGGAAGGGCGCATCAGACAGCCCGACTGGGGAAGTACCGCTACCACCACACATAAAGTCAAACAACACTTTCCTGGACGATTGTTATGTTCGCATTGTATTGAGGTTACTAGTAAGCTCCTATGGAGTTGCTTTATAGGCAGCGTTCATAGGCTACGGTAATCAATTTACATCAGGTGTGCCGTATACTTGTATGCGCTCTCGAGATGTGTAAAAAAACTATTATTTGTTGTTATAGCAACAGTAGTAACTAGCAATACTAATAATAATAGGACTCATAGGCAGACAGATAGACAGCGGGGCCTTAGTAATGTGGTTGGTCGTTGGAACATTTTTGGGTTTGGGTTGGGTACGGAAACCTAAAAGTGAAATTTTTTTTTTTCATTTGGTCGTAGACAATAACATTGTCTATGACAATAAGATTGTCTAAGTAAGAGCAGAATCATGCAATATCTATTTACCTGTTCATCCATTTGATTCACATTGGTTAAACTTCATAATAGAACATACTTAAAACTACTAATAGCTACAAGGTCTATATATGAGTTGAAATTGTTGAAAAACTTCTACTAATTTATTAACTAAATACTTACTCGTTTTCGTAAAGTTTTCTTTGGTGGAAACTTGTATGTGGCAATGTCCGGGTGACACTTTTTGAGTTGCATATGCAATTCGTGAAATTTGGCATATCTATGATAGACGTTCCATTCCTCTTGACCCACTTTGAGGAATATCTATAAATAAAAACAAAAAAGGAGACATTAGTGTTTTACATCATTATAAATAGAAAAGAGAATAAATATTGAGAAACAGAATTGATAATTACTAACAGAAATATTTTAAGATTCTAACCTAAAAATAGTAACAGTAGCTACAAGCTAGCTCATTTGGTGTAAGTTCTATCGCGCATTTTTTTACTATAAATTATAATACAAAAGATTTGTTGTACGTTTGTGTTGTATGTGTACAAATGGGTGCGAAGTTTGTATGGTTACGGATTTTAATTGAGAAATATTTTATTGAAATTTTCTTAGAAAACTAATTTGAAATGAGGACGATAGTTGCAAATGCAACTACACTGTACTGATGCACTTTCCACAACTCACAAGCATATAGCTTCAACTACCGGTATGACATGACTCACTCAACTTATGAATATTGAGGGAGAGCAAACACCCGCCAGATGTCTCGCTGTCTTATTAAGATTTCCGGCATAGAGTCACTGAACCACTAGACACCACTGCCATTGGTAGGTGGCACCCCTTCCCTGTTATTCAAAGTTGACTTAGAGGCAAGAAGACTACCCATTAAATCAGCTTTCTCTTTAGCACTATAGGCCAAGTCTGTCATCAGGTTTTCACAGCAGTGGCAATTGTTTCTACGTATCATACGCGTGGATGACACGTAGAATTCAAACAGTCCATCTCAGTCCGGCAGGCCGGTCTGGTTCGAGTCCTTCAGTGTACTCGTGTCAAACATTACTAACACTATCGAAATAACTAATCCGCTACTTACACGTGATCTACGATTTGGCTAGATAGATCACTTATTTTAGAAGTAAGTTCGTCTTTACTAATCATGTAATCTTACCATTGTAACCTTTTAAATTGTAATTGTAACGTTTTTTGGTTGCGTTCTATAAAGTGTAATAAAAAATATCTAATTTCAAATATGCAATTTTACGCTGCGATCTGATCGCACATTGCGTTATACATAATGCACTTGAACGCAAAAACATAGTTCCTTTACAGGAGGTCATTTTTACCAACCTGATACACGTGATAAGAATGAGTTTTCTTCCCAACGAGAAAAGCGCTGGGAATGTGCACTTTTACATTGGATTCAGGATAATCCAGAATCTCACAAGACGTGCTTTCCAACTGTTGCAGCCGTCCCTGTAGGTACTGATTAAACTCCATGAGCTCCGCATGCATTTCAGCCACCTAAAAACAATAACTACGTACACTGACATGCAATTCTTCAAACAAAAGGCGAGTTTCGCCTGTGATCGTCCTCATTTTATAGTTATACCTACAGGAACTGTTGTCCGACTGCTGAGGCATATCTAACAGTTCCACCTCTCACACGTGGTTAGATAATAATTATCAACTGCTATCGTGATATAGGCAAGGTTTCATGCGTATTTTGAAGAAACAAAAATAATAAACAACAGCAAGGACTACTCAGAAGAATTTGGTTAAAGAAAGAGATCAAAAAATTTTTAAACAATAGTCAAAACACGAGACAAAATTAAATTGTGAAATCGTGAGAGGCATTTTAGGAGTGAAAGAGATATTTGCGATTTTTTGTGAAAATTGAGTTCATGTATCAAAAAAAGAAATAAAAACATATTTCAGCTTCATTAAAAGGACTACAAATATTGGCATTCCATCCTAAAGAAAACGATCTTCGCAAACTTTATAAACGACATTCCCCCATAAAAAGTAATTAATTTCTTAATAAACCTAAAGACAGACATAAAATAAACATATTTACACGGAAAACTATTTTCAAAAAGCTGTTAATGTACTGAAACCAAATAAATTAGCATTTCAAGTTTATAATAATATGAGTAAATCTTCTATTTATCGATATTTGATAGAACTTTTTTTGAAGATAATTATTTGATAGATTTAAAAGGTGTAAAATAATAATATCTTTAAACGGGCCTAATCATGTATAAAAAAAGTTTAATTTTTTTTTATACATGATTGGTTGAAATTGAGATTGTTACCGTAAGTTATTCGTTGAACACCGTATCTACACTTAAGAAAACTAGTACGAATCACGCGGCGAATTAAATAAAGTCCCACTCACAAAACTCATAGCATAATTTTAAATTAAATATCTAATATAAAATGTCTTAAGTAATTTTACACTACACACTGCAGATTTTATATCCGTCTGGTCATTTTCGATATATTATAAATTAACTATATCATGGACTGGACACTTTAACGTTACCACCCTGTGTAACAAGATCGTGCAGACTAAACGTAAAAAAAATGTAAATATATTCCAAGATAATATGATTTTCAAAAAGTAATGATATTTGAACAAAAACAGAACAATTGGGGGTTGTGGGTATCGCCGATAAGAGCTAATAGCACTTCTCAACCTCTCATTATCTGCGGACCGCTTTTCAACCAAGAAATGTATGGGAAAACGTATATAACGGGGTCTCACAGGTTAAGATGATATATAAATGTATACAACTTCTTTACTAACATAAACTTGTAATTAAGTAACAAAATAAATTCTAATTTAATTCATTTGAATTCAAATTGAAATATTAAAAAATATTTTTTGTCAGTCATACGTTTTCATTTCTCTAGGTAAGAGAATTTTAAAGGATTTCTGGATATGACGAGATTTTTTTTTCAAATCTCTTCATTATATTTTGTTACCTAACTATTAAATAAATAAGTTATATAATAACTCTGTAGTAAATACTACTTATATTTATTCCTGCTACACATTTCTGCAATTTCTGTGAAATGAAGTCTTAAATAGTGCGTATTCAAAACGTATCACTTCTCCTAGATACAATAAATCTCTCTAACACGAAGATCAATATAAAAAGACAATATTAACAGATACCTGAACTAATTTCCTTGTGTATTGATCTACCTCCTCGCTTTCTTCATCGCCATTTTTTAAAGCTATACCTAATTCTACAGCGGACATATACTGTCTCAATTGATCCTTCAACCTATCGTTTTCCCTGAAAAAAAAACAAGCCATAAGAATAAATAGATATAGATAACCATAAACAACAATATTTAAATTCTAACTTCATAAATACAAATGAAGAAATAAAAACGGTCTAGTGAAATTAGGAACCTTGGGTTCTGTACAATTCTTGGACCACGTAAACCTGAATATGTACCGACAGTAATTATTTCGGATTCTCTAAATTAAAAAACGCGGCGAGCTGGTGAGGGTGATGGGGTGGGTATATCTGTTGATTAGTCAATAATCTCAGTTGATAAAATGAGAATTTTCTGAAAAATTCTGGAACATATGTATAGCCTATTCACATCAATGCTTTAATCTTAACGGCAGTCGATTCACTCACTGTGTTTTAAATCATTTTAAAAGTAATAAGGCAAATATTCACTTAATTTATATGGTAGCGACTATGGATATACCAGTTCCAAAAATTTCAATTCATCAAACAGACTCAGAGATATTGTGGACGTACATAAAAAACATCCGTGACAAACATAGAAAAAGAGGATCGGTTTTGATGATTCTTTGTGGAATGGGTTAAACATTACTTACAAAAAAGACACGACTAGCCAGTTTCAAATACACTCACGATCAGAAGTATGGAATTACCCTCTTGTGTTTTGTTCCGAGCGATCCTCCAATGAAAATTAATAAACGTGGTACTATTTTAAAGGTTATATTGTAATCTTTGAATTGATACCATAATCATTTCAATCACACCCATATTTCAGGAGCTGTCCTGGTTAGTGAAGGAGTAAGGAAAAATGAGGGAATAAGGAAATGGAATTCAATAAATATAACATCAAAATTTAATAAGAAATCTATATTTAGTCTCAAATTTGATGTCAATATTTTGTATAGCCTCCCCTGGCCCTTACTACAGTACGAAGACGATTTCTCATGAACTGAATCAGCTTCTTGATAGATTCTTGAGGGATACCTTACCACCTCTCAATCAAAGCTGATTTCAGCTCCTCAACACTTGTAAGGAGCAGGATTTCTGGACCAAACCCGCCTTTTCAGCTCATCCCATAAGTGCTCGATAGGACTCAAGTCGGGACTGAGCGCAGCCCAGTCCAATGTGGTGATTCCAACTTCACCCAGGAATTACGCTGTAGCACTGGAAGTATGACAATGGGCTTATCGTACATCAGGAGGAAGTTATCGCCGACTATCCTTCATAAGGAACGACATGTTCCAGCAGAATATCGGGTATATAGCGGTCTGGATTTAGCCCCCTCAAGGCGCGTTTATCGGTGAGCTGCCGTCAGTTTTGGGCATATGGTAGGAGTCAAGTTTGCTTGCTTGAGTCTTCGCCGAACTGTCCACTCACTGACAACCACCCCACGAACTTGTATGCGCTCGTAGTGGACGTTGACACGAAAAAACGGTCATCTCTCTCCGACGTGCACCGGCGACGTCCAGTCCAGTCTTGGTCTCCGGACAAAACCTCCAATCTCCCGAAAGCGTTTATAAACTTTCGAGACAGAGAACTGGCTTATATAGAGCTGGCGAGCGACATCCCGCTGGCTAAGCCCTTGTTGCAGTACGATGACAATTTGTGCTGCTTCTGTAGGTGTAATGTCCATTATCGTCCAAGGTCAAGGATCTAATTTAGGGGAGATGTGTACCAGTCAAGGTGTAACAGCCGACTGATAAAAAAAAATTACACCATGTACTTTTATAGAGGGCCAATGACGCGCAACTCGCCTACAATCGAGAAATTGTACTCGTATTATATCTTTTTCGTATTCATTCACCTAAACCAGGACAGCGCCTAATATATAGGTGTGATTAAAATGATTATGGTATCAATTCAAAGATTACAATATAAACTTTAAAATGTTTTTTATTAATTTTCATTGGTCATTTAGTTCTTAAGATCGCTCGGAATAAAATACAAGAAGGTGATTTCATAATTTTACTCGCGAGTGTAGTTTATAGGCCAGCCATAGCCCAGTTAAATTAATTTTGTCCTAAATCGTAAAAGATATTGTAGTGAAAAAGAGAATGCATAAAAAAGCTAAAGAAACGAGTGAGGTGTGTAAGGATCGCGTCTTATGGCGCTCGGTCCTCTCTGCATACCCTACAAGAGACTTGGCGTGAAGATATACATATATACATACATATTGTAATAACGGCTATGAAACCCTACAATACTCATGATTCGACATGCTTATTATTACATATTTTGAATAGTAATTAGTCCACATATTAATGTACTTACTTGCTTAAGTCTAAAACAAGTTTTTCTAATTTAAGTATCTTTTCCTTACTTGCTATTTCAATTTGACTACATTTAAGTTGTAAATTTAAATACTCTTTTTCTTTTCTTTCTAATACGGAATTTAATGTTTTATTATCAGGTACACTTTCATCTTCAGTGAAACAGAGCTCCAGGCACGACGTACTCCCGTTTATACTGCCAGCCACCTCTTCACTGTCACTCTCGGATATCTTCAAATTATTTACGCTTAATTCTGATAAATCATCTTTAGCTATATTATTCGTGTCAATACTGTTCGAAGAAGTAAATATTTCTTTAGCACATTCAGATAATCTAGATAAAATTTGAGACGGGCTGTCTATAGCTTTTACACTGTCTGGGAAAAAGTGTCTTATACTGCTTTTGTATTCAGAACTAGTAGGTTCACTGCTCGAGACACCCTGGGGGATAACTTTAGGGTCTGGAGAGTTCAGACATGTGGCTGGTGCGCTATTCCACATAGAGCTATCGCTGACTACTGTAGATTCCCCTTCATTTTTATCTATCGCTTTTTTTCTTTGGTCGTTTTTATCAAAGGATATCACCTGGCGTAATGGTTTCTTTTTTAAATTACTTGTTTTCATAGGCATGGGTAGTGGAATAACAGGTTCAGCTTTATTAATCTGATTTACATGTTGTGAGTCATTCAATTCTGCTCTGTCAATTGATAACGCGAACAGAATGGACGATAAGCCTGAAACAATGTAAATAACCAGTTTGTTTGCATATATAGGTGAATGAACACACATTGTTTACTACTAGTTCAACTCTCGGATTATCAATAGTAAAGACAAAACAATTATTATAAGTTTCCAATAAGTTGTTTTACTTAAAAACTCAAGGAAGTAAATATAAATAGCACACGTAGTTAAAAAGGTAACGTGCAAATAAATGTTTGAATCATCATCCTTTCATTCGTAGGACATCCAATGCTGAAGGTAAGTCGATTTTATGCAGTATGCATCCTTCCTTCCTGTAGTCTATTTTTTTATACCACTTAGGTGGAAAACAAGCGTACGGCCTACCTGACTGCAAACGGTCACCATAGCCTACGGACATTTGCAACACCAGGTCTGTCACTCGTGCGTTGCCGACCCTCTAAAAACCTCTTCACGCCTTTCTTGAAGGACCCCCATTCTGCAGTCTCTTGGGAAAACCTCGGCCGGGTTCATTTCACAACTTGTTCTAGGAAGAAAACTTCTCTGGAACCGCACGGTACGCGACCATTGCTGTTCCAGCGTAGGAGGTTGTACTCCCCGCCGTCGGCGAGCGGAGGGGATTTGGTGGGGTTCACTGAAGGTAGCTATTTCTGAACCTTCCTACACTAAAGTTCATGGATTCAGAAGGAGTGAGCTCAAAATGCTCTATATCGACCACCACACGGGGTCGATTGCAACAAGTAAGGGGTCAATCAGATTAAAACATTAGTTAGGGAGCACGAAATATATACGCAAGGGGAGACAAAAATTATTGGACATCTCTGCTCTAACATATATAATCCCAAAATATTTTGCGACGTTCCAATTTTTAGGTCGTATAAATAGGAGGTTACATGCTGCAAAACAATAACAAATATACCAAACGCAAACATTAAATTTGTTTTAATGCATGACCACATTCATATCAGTAAAGGATCCTTAAACATAATTTTTCTCTTGATATTTTGTGTAAAATATCCTAGTAGAAGGATAAAAAATCTTTCGAATTATTTCAGGTGAAAATTTATTTTACTGATTCAAAATAAACTCAATTTGTATAAATTGTTTTGCAGCCTTGTTGTTGTAGAAAACCGTTGTAGCGAACCCTGCACAAAGTTTGTATAAGGCTGGTGATGACGTACATATCACTAGTTTTTGATCACTCTAGTCCAAATACCATCAAAAACTCCAAACCGTTCAAAACCTCTTCTGCCGAAGTGCTCCCGCCTTGGTACAATCGCAATGCGGAGTTACACCGAGATTTATCGCGACCTTCTAAAAAAGTAAAAACTCTAAACGATTCTTTGAAATGTCAGAAACCCATCCTAATCCTTTTATCCAAGCTGCAGCGGGTCATGACCCGCCCCCGCCTCCTCTCTCCTGATACCAAGTACGTAGGCCGTGAAGTGTCCTATTAGATCCTCCAAACAAACTTTCAAGAGCTTTGGACCGCTTTGCAGCGGCCGGAGCCTCCTTAGGGCAAAAGTCCTCCAACTGAGCACCCGCGGTCTTAATGGTTAGCTAGGTAGCTATGGCGGCGGTCTCCTCAAGATACGCCATCATTTTCTAAGCATATGCCCTGTAACTGAGCGACGCTTGCGTCGCCCCGTATACCCTAGGGCGATCGCCTTCGATGAAGCCTTTAAAGTCTTCCCGGCTAAAGGCAGTCCCTAGACGGTGTTCAGTAGGAGTCTGAAAGAACTCGTTTGGCCGTCTAAAAGGGTACTCCCTTCCAGCAGTTCCAGGAGGGTGCCCCTCACGGAAGAATGACTAACGCACACCCGGGTGTGGGTTAGTCCTTCTTTTGTGGGTCTACATTTTCATGAGCGAAGAGCGTTTAATGCGATCTGGATAGTCGTAGATTTAATTCCACTTTGTATTATACCTTTGGATATTTTGTTACATTCAAAATGTCATAACATCCAATTAATAGTATCTACTAACAGGCTAAAATTTTCGGAACTCATTTAGTAAATCCAGTACGATTGTACGGTCCAAATACGGAACCCTATACTATGCCTGGCCCGACAGGCACTTGGCCGACTTTGTATAAAAAAATCCCACCTGATGTAAAGCGGTTACCGTAGCCTATGGACGCTTGTAATATATTAAGTATCACTAGCGCGATGCCTTCTCTGCTGCTGACACAGCCTTAGGCCTTAGGAGCTTACTGGTGACCTCACTCACATGCAGGAACACAACAACCCTCTAGGTCGTTGTTATTTGACTGCGGTTTTCTGCGAGGTGGAGGTAGCTCCCCAGACGGGCTGCGATGGGTCCTACCTCTCTTAAAACATCCAGAGCAAGACAAACAGAAATGTTAATGCACACAAATGTTTGGCCTGTGTGGGAATCGAACGTGAACGTGAATCGTGTGTGCAATTAATAAACGTTCTTGTGATTTTTATTGATAATTTTTCATTTAATAACGTCCTGTAAAACAAATATCTACATTCCAGCACTAGGTTGCCGAGTAATAGGTACTCCTCGTGGACAAAAATCTAAAAATAAATTTTGAATACACGAAGAGCACCAGCCAAAAACATTGATAGTCTTTCGTGGACTAGGCTAGGTGCTGTTCGTGACCGCGGCCAAATAACAATTCCCTAGAGGAGTGAGGTTACCTGTCAGCTGTTAAGGAATTTCTGTATTAGCAGCTGGGGTGGCAATGCGTGAGGAATACTTCTTGCATTGGTTCATTGGCTACGCTAACCACTTTACATCAGATGGGCCTAGGGTTCCCACCTCTCCCGGAATTCCGGGAGTCTCCAGGAATTCAGGAATGAAAATTTAAATCTCCCGGCTCCCGGAAGGAAAATCAAATAAACAAATTTCTCCCGGAATTTCAAATATGCGCGCGCTGACAGAATGATAGAGTGCTAAAATCATACGAAGAGGCGCAGCAGCAGTCTGCTGGTCAGTGCGTTGCAGTTGCTCGCGTCCACATTTTCAACCTCCCTCGCTCACCTCACCCCCCGCTGCCCGTCTCGCTCGCAAACTTTATGAAGATTTCTGCGTTTTGAGGGAGGTTCAAGACAGCATTGTTGAGTCAAATGAAAGAGCAGATTTGAGATGGCCAAAATTTTTCTCGAAACAGAGTTGGAGACGAATTGAAGAAAATAGTTTCATTCGTTTTGTCAATACCTGTATCAAACGCCGTAAAGAAAGAAACCGCTTAAATGAAGAACATGTCAAGGCAGGAATCCAAACGTTCTTCAATTTTAAAATTGACTGCAAAGAGTTTTTTTTATTTGTTAGGCCAGATATTATGAAGTCTGTACGTTCAAATGAAAAGTATAAGTTCAAAATAAAATAAAAAGTTATGAAAAGTCGCTGGCTTTTTTTTTCTCCCGGATTTAGACTTATCAGAGGTGGCAACCCTAGATGGGCCCCACGATTTTATGACTTCGTATAAAAAAGACCAGAAGAGTTGTAGGTATGAATGGGCATGGAAGAGAGAAACAGAGGAAAACTGAGATTTGAGACATGACACAATGATGATAATGACATATGATGATACAGTAGCCACGTCCACGCGTGTGTGGATTTTGGGACACCAGCGTTTTTGTTGAGCTGTGTTACCGACATCATCAACCCGACGTTCAAAACAATATTAACCATTAGTAAGCAAGCAAATATCCATATTCACATTTATACAAGTAATATTACTACAATTACCTGCAGCCATATTAGGGAGTAAACTTGAACATTCTGTATCTCTGACTAGTGCCCCCTCCTCATAATATTCCATGAGTAACCCGTGAGATATCCAATTGTGAAGGTATCTGTAATATACGGCAAGACAGTGATTACTTCTGAATACGATGACATTCTTGTTTTTTTTTTTTTTACTTAATTTTTTTTAAGTAAATAAATCGATTCATATGAAACAAACAAAACCAATAATCTCGTATGAACGGTATTACACGGCAACTGTAGTAGGATCGTTTGCACCCTCAGTTTTAACTCTTAAAGGGTACTAACGATACTACGTATAGGCCACTAGGCGAGCTGCCACAGCGTTTTTCAAATGCAGATTTAAGCAATGCCACGAAATTGTTGCTACTATTTCAAGGTAACTAGTGATACGAAATTTAATTGTCTAGTACTTAAGGGTTTAAGTATTCAAAGCGAAGGTACTAGCGATACTATATTCTATGAACGACTTTAGTATGGTGTCTGAATAAAGTATTTTAAAATTAAAAATAAGTTGTATAAAATCATTAGAATCATGTTGTTTTGCTGCCAAATATACTACTGTACTAACAAAAAGTGCGACACATGAAAATGAAAGACCATTTACATTTTTTTTATCATCAAATTTTTATTAGGTAATCATATTTTAGATCTCATAAAAACTAAAACGAATAGTCAAAAATAAAATTAATTCGTTTCAGTTTTAAAAATTAATTCATCAGTTTTTGTTACAGGTACAGGACACCACAATAGAGAAACGATAGTATATGTGTCCAGTAACGGCGATCGGAACTTGAGTTGTAAATGTACCATATAATACCAATTATACCGGCATAATACAATAAGATACTGTATGATTTGTATTTAACTTTTAGAAATAAAACATTTTCCATTTGTTCCCGAACAAATAATATATGGGTGCCTTCAAGAAAAGAGCCTATGTTTCCCTAAAGAGGCTGGCAACAGATCAGTGACCCTTTGGTGTTGCTGATGTCTATGAACGATGGTGACCACTTACCATCAGAGGGCCACATGCTCGTTTGTCCCCCTCTAATATAAATATATATATATATATATTTAAATCGCAGACGTGATCTTGCGTCTTTTCATTTTCGATACTTATTGCGTCTCCCACTTCTAATGGTATTTTAATTGTTTTTACTGTGAATATTGGTTGTTTTATTGTAAACTAAGACCGTAGTCGTAAAGATATTACATTTACTTTACATACCACAATATTCAATTTTGAATAATTCTCGCTTGTTTATGGAGTCCATACATTATGGAAACCATGGGGCACATGTGTATATTCTGTATATAGTTTATATGCTTTGCTAACATTATGCGTCCGTTCGTATTGAGAAACTTCAGGCATCCTGTATATTTTCATATATATTTGGTGTATTGTGCTCACTTAATACGTCCGTTCGTGACGAAAATTATATGGCACACTGTATATTCCGTATATGGTATGTGTAAATTGCTCCCTTCTAAAACCCGTTCCTGATGGAAACAATGTGGCACATAAAAGATAAGATAATAATAAATAATCTTTATTTGCCCCCTCGCGGGGACTTAGACACGTCTTACATTTTTTGAAATATAGTCTAATTGTATCTTAATCAATTCTCTTATTTTACTTTTTTTTTTATCTGCTAGCATTTTGGAAATGACTAAAGAAGAAATGCCGAAAGAAACTTGTCAATATAGGTCTCTTTTTAAATTGTCAATCACAAAATAAAATTACATTAGCATATTGGTACAACAATGATATCAAATGGTAGAATTAAAGATTATTATTAAAGACAGGTCGTCTGTGCTGAATTATGACATGTAGAAAGAGTGCATGATGAAAGAATGACGAAGCAGATATACAACGCAAAAGTGGAAGGATGTAGGAGCCGAGGAAGGCGAAGACTTACCTACCATGATTAAATTGGCCGTGTTCTATCAGAAGGTGATGTCAGGAGCTCTAGAAGCCGACGAGCGTACATGAGAAGGGCAATTAATGTTAAAGAAACGAGTAAGGTATGTAAGGATCCAGTCACGTGGCGCTCGGTTATCTCTGCCTACCCCGCAAGGGATTTTATGTGAAGTTATAGGTAGATAGATATGTTTTGTCAATCTACCCTCGTGTGTTCTTCCTACATGTATTAACCAACGGAGTGTACCTCATCTTATCGTATCTCGAATACTCTCTTTCTGACCAACACACTTTCTTACATCATCTACTTTCATGCTTTCTCTATTATAGCCAGCTTTCGTTTCGATTTTGTGATGTTGGGATTAATACTGCATTATTAAAGAGTTGTGCTGTTTAGCTTAAGTTTCACACTCTGTTCATACTATTTCTGCACTCAGTCATCATTTCACATCATCGGTTTATCTATCTATAACTTCACGCCAAATCCCTTGCGGGGTAGGCAGAGAGAACCGAGCGCCACGTGACTCGATCCTTACATATCTCACTCGCTTCTTTAACATTCATTGCTCTTCTCATGCACGCACGCTGGTTTCTAGGGCTCCTGACATCACCTTCTGATAGAACATGACCAATTTGGTCATGGTAGGTAAGTCTTGGCCTTCCCCGGCTCCTACATCCTTCCACTTTTGCATTGTATATCTGCTTCGTCATTCTTTCATCTTGCATTCTTTCTACATGCCCGAACCATCGGAGCATGCCTCTTCTTATTTTAACACCGACGCTCTCTTTCAGACCAACTCTATTTCTAACATCATCATTGCGAATACGGTCTACGAGCCTTACGCCACAAATTTTGCGCAGCGCTCGCATTTCAACCGCGTTTATTCTACTTTCATGCTCTTTCTGCCATACCCAACTCTCGCTTCCATAAGTTAGCGTTGGGACCAACACTGCATTGTGTATAGCGAGTTGTGCCTTCTGGCTCAGGATTTTACTGCCAAGAAGTTTTCCCAACGCTCCATTCACACTATTCCCAGCACTCACTCGTCTTTCCACATCTGCGGTGTACCTTCCATCCCTGCTGAAAGCGCATCCAAGATATACAAACTCATCCACTTGTTCCAACACTTCATCATCAATCGTAATCCTTACATTAGTTCTGGATTCTTCTCTTTCAAATACCATTATCTTTGTTTTCTTCGCATTCAGTAGTAAGCCTTTCTCCATACAGTCGTCTTTCATCGCTGTGACCAGTGTTTGCAGTTTAGATGGTGTATCTGCTAATAGCACGGCATCGTCTGCATACAGCAGACAGTTCACCACTTGGTCACCCATGCGCAATCCCACATTCGTTGACCTTATTCTCTGCAGACAACTATCGAGATACAGGATAAACAGCCTAGCAGATAGCATGCAACCCTGTTTGACACCAATTTTGACATCAAACCAGGGTGACATGCCACCGTCTATCCGCACACATGCTGAGCAATCCTTGTAAGTGGACTGCACAGCACGGAGCAGTGAACCGTCAATCCCATATCTCGGCAATATGTCCCACAGTTCCTTTCGCACAACCCTATCAAAGGCTTTCTCAAGATCCACAAAACCGCAGAAAACCTTCCGGTCTATGGCCAGATGCTTCTCTACGATATTGCGGAGCGAGAAAACTTGATCCGTACATCCCCTTCCATTTCGGAAACCTCCTTGTGCGTCCCACAGCATTTCATCGGATTTCACCCTCATTCTCCTTTCAATCACCTTTCCATATACTTTTGCTGCTAAGCTGATCAAACTGATGGCCCTATAGTTGGCGCAGTCCATGCGTGATCCCTTGCCTTTATACAAGGGCACGATGACTGCGCGTCTCCAGTCCATAGGGACCCTTCCAGTTCTCCAGCATAGGTTGCATAGGTACCAGAAGGCGTCCCGGACGTAAGTGCCACCTAATTTGATCATCTCAGCTGTGATCAGATCAATTCCCGCTGATTTTCCATTTTTCAAGCTTCTTATCGACCATTCGATCTCATCCATAGTTATGCCTTCGTCGGACGCCGTCAACGTGGAGTAAGCATCCGACTCACTCTCATTGCCAGCGTCCGAGGCATACTCATACATTTCCTCAAAATATTCACTCCACCGTTCTAACACTTCCTGAGTGTTGGCAAGAATGACACCAGCTTTAGACTTTATCTTATCCATTCTGGATGCCGACGAACCACTCCGAGACTTCTTTACCTCTCTCCAAAAGAGTTTGGTATTTGCCTCGAAGTTTTTCGTCAGCCTCTCTTCCTCATTCATAATTTGTCTTTCACGCTTCTCTTTCACTAAAGCCTTGGTTTCATTCTTGCATAGACGGTACATTTCTTTCTTCTTTTCTCTCATATTTTCATTTAAAGGCAAAGATGATACGTAATCCAGCCACGCTTTCCTCTTTCTTGCTACGGAGGATTCAACCTCCGCATCCCACCAGGCATCTCCTTTCGCTGTTTTACGTCTCTTTGCGCATCCACAAGCTTCTTTTGCACTATTCACCATACTTTCTTTAAAACTTTCCAACAATCATCCACATCTGAGTCGGAGAGGCTTGCATTTGCAAGTCTCTCACTTACCAGATGCACATACATTCTCCTTACACTTTCATCTTGCAATTTTTCGCTCATTATCCTTTCATGATCTCCGAAAGGGATACGCACTCGCCAGTGCCTCCACTTCCTAAAAAGGCCCACAAACCGGCTTACCACCAGGTAGTGGTCCGTCTCAAGAGTGGGGCCTCTAAAGGCTCTTGTATCCATTAAAACATTTCGGAGACGTCTATCTATTAAAATCAAATCAATCACACTTTTTTGATCATTCCTTCTCCATGTATACGTGTGAATATCCTTATGATGAAATAAAGTATTCGACACGAGGAGGCCTCGTTCCATACATAAATCTAGTATAGACTTACCTGCTTCGTTCACTCTCTTATCTCCATACGGACCAAGAACAGCTTCATAGCTGTATCGCTTGGTCCCAACCCATCCATTCAAGTCTCCACACATAATCACTCTTTCGTTCCCTTCAACTAAGTCCAGAACATCCCTCACAGACTCCCATAACTTCTCCAGTTCTTGAGCACACGCTGAGCTTACGGGAGCGTATGCTGCAACCAAAAATACTCACGTGATGCCCAGTTTAATACGAACCCAGAGAAGTCTAGGCCCTACCAAACAGTAATCTCTTACACCAGTGGCTAAGCGAGAGGAGAGTACGACACCTACACCAGCACTGGCATGATCGTCACGGTCTACCCCAGACCATAGGGCCATCATACCACCGGGCAGATCATCGGTGTCGCTCCCCTTGCGCTTAGTCTCTGTCACAAATAAAGCATCCAAACGTCTATCATTCATTACGTCTATCAGTTCATTCGTCTTATCTTTCAATCCACCTCTCACATTCCACGTGCCTATGCGGCACTCGGCTCCCCTCGTCCCGCCGGAATTGGCGCTGCGTGGTGGGTGGCGGCCACCACCGCCGCATGCAGCTGTATTCGCACCGACGGGGGCGGATCGGTGCGCGTCGCCTACGGGGGACGCCCTAATCCGCACGTCGGTGCGCTCTTGGTCCAGAATTGCAATCGACTGATTGGCAGGGGTCGCGAACGAGCACGCTTCTGGCACATGACCCCCATAAAGGGGTCATCACATCACACATCACATCATCGGTGTTCCTTACATCCCTGTAAAGTACATCTAAGATATACAATCTGATCCACTTATTCTCACACTACATAACCATTATTTATTATTTACATAAACGTTAATATGCGTTTGTGTTAATGCTCTTTTTTGAACACCATATTTGTTTTCTTTACATTCAATGTACGTCTATTTCTATATATTTGTCTTTCAACAGCGTTTCTGCTAACAACATGCCATCACCTGCATGAAGCAGATAATTCACGATTTGGTCATTTACACGCAGTCCTTCATTCGTAAAATACGCCAACTAAGCGTACTATGGCTTCTGACTTCAATCTACGTCCTAAAGTTCGTTTACCTGCACATTGCTGTACAATTCCCACACGCGAGCTGCAATATGGCCTCTAGATACTTTAACATAATTTTGTCAAATGTTTTCTCAAGATCTTTAAAAGCCGGTGTACATCCCACGGTATTCTACAGTCTTTCATTCTAATCAGTGAACCCTTTATACAAGACATGGTAACTGTGCGTCTATAATCCGTTGTGACTGTCCCGGTTCTCCAACCTAATAAGTACCAGAGAGTGTCATGTACCAAGTATAGGTACCTCCTAGTATTATCATCTCGGTTAACATCGTATCTGCTGCTACTGCTGATATTTTGGGGTCAGTAATAGATTTACTCTCAGTATTAACATCCGAGGTATAGTCATGCTTTTTCGAAAAATATTTACGTCACCGTTCAGCACATCACATATATTAGTAAGAATGATATCATCTTTAGACTTCGTCTCATCGATTCTGGATTCTGACGAACTACTAGCCTTTACCTCCTTCCAGAATTGTCAGCCTCTCTTCCTCACTCGAAGTGTTTCATTCCAGTACTGACGAAATAATTTTTTCTTCTACTCTCTCATACGTAGGTCCAAAGACGACACATAAACTAGTTATGATTTTCTCTTTCTTATCCAAAAACGCAGCTGGTAGAACGATTTTGCTTTGAAACTCAACTAACTCACCGTTACGGATTTGGGGGATGAAGCAGAACGCCCAGCTCTAATTAGTTAGCTTATTGATAAGATATTTCGGAGCTAAAATTGGCGCCCTATATTAATTATTATTATTTTCCAATGTCAAATGATTGAGATTAAATTTAGAGAAAGAGGAAAATGGCGTGACACCCTATGTTCTACATTGTATGAGCTTAACGACATCACCAAGAAAGTAGTTAAATTAATTTGATTCTTTTTGACGACGGCATAGATATAGTATCCAGCAGTTATCCCCACTTGTACAACAGATTCAAAGGACAACGGACAGAATTATACAGGCAATCCTTTCCCCTAAAATAATGATTCTGTGTGATCTTAGTGCCTACGACATCAAAACTTTCAATTGATCAAAGCGGGGAGATCAGCCTTAGTACATGGAACGCAATTTTTAATATTGAGTTCGAATGCTGTTATTTACGTCACTTATGTAAGTACCAGACGGAAAAGGCTACCATTCTATAACTTTCCTTTTAGGATTTTTACTGAGTGATGGCCCCAAATTATCAGAATATTAGAATGGGTTTTTAGTATTTTTGGATAAGCACTGCGCCTATACCAACACTTACGCTACTGCCATTCTGCAAGATAGGAAAATTCTCTTCATCTGATTCAGCAGTGGTAAGTTCCTGCCATGGTTTGAGGGTTTTGTTAAGACTCCAAGGTAAGACGCCCCGAACTATGAAAGGGACTTACCACTTGACGTCTGCAAGTTAGCATGATTTATACTGGCCTGTTCTAACACTAGAGAGACCTGGAGATTTGGATGCCAACACAGGATAGGCTCTGATTAATCCAATGTTATTTCCTATAGTAATTATGTCTTTTTCTAAAGTTGTGGAAAACATAAGTCGTTTCTACTCAGTTGGGATGTTCTAGTGTACTAAACTTATCATTAAACTCAATGGTGAAGATTTAGCCACTAGCTTAGACTTAGTTCAATGCATTCGATCGGATGTGGCAAATGGCACTATTTGCGAAATTAAAGAAGCTTCAATAGTAGTGTCCAGCATTAATTGCATGTGGAGCATCAAAGTCGCAGTTGGCGGTACTTGCTTGAATATGTTGCTCTTAAATACTGGCATACCACAAGGCTGTTTCTTGTCCCCTATTCTATTCTTTATACATATCATTGACTTGCTACATGTAGCGACTTCATTGTCCCGTGGTTACAAGTATTGGGGAAGCAGGAGATTTTTTATACAATAGCATCAGATGAACAAACCAATAAACCCATGTAGTGTAAAAAGTATCGTTGCCAATCCTTCTGCTAACACAGCAATTGTTCAGAAGCCATTAGATTGGGGTCAGCATGCACCCCGCCTACGTTGAACCCCATCTGTGCAAGACCTCATGAACAATAATTGGGACTTGGTTAGGAATGAAAATTTTAATGCTCTACAGAATCATGACAGCGTGGGCGCAGGCACTGTGATCGTTCAACAAGAAGAAAAATTCCCGTTGAATCCAGAATGAATCTTATCTTAATCTCTTGACTTGAAATGTACAAGAAATATCCACTATCTAAGGATACATCATAAGATAGTCGTCACCAAGTAGAATATATTTGACTCGTCAAAGCTAATCAAAGAAGCTCAAACTCAATGGCTTTACTAGTAACCATTAAAGAGTTCTATCCACTCCGAGGATGCGTCTTCAGACCCTTATCACGAGGTCTAAAGTATTACTCGTTAAAATATATTAAATAAGCTCAAACTCGATGGGTTCACTAGAAACCATTAAGGAATTCCTCCTTTATTCACCTTTAGGATGCATTATCAGACCCACATCATGAAGTCTAATGTCATGAAACCAAATAAGCTGCAACTCGATAGGTTTACTAGTAACCATTTATGAGTTCCATTATCCATCTCCAGGATGCATCATCACCACAATCAGGCCCTATAGTAATGTAAAAATTATAGTCGTCACCAAGTGTAACATATTCGACTCGTCAAAGCAAATCAAAGGAGCTCAAACTCGATGACTTTACTACATAGTAACCATTAAAGAGTTCTACTATCCACCTCCAGGATGCATTCTCAGATACTTATCACGAAGTCTAAAGTATTCAACTAGTTAAAACAAACCAATTAAGGTCAAACTCGAGGGGTTTACTTCTAACAGTTTATGAGTTCCACTATCCACCTCCAAAATGCATCGTCAGAACAGTGTCACCAAGTGTAACGTATGCGACTCGTTAAAACTAACCAAACGAGCCCAAACTCGGGGGGTTTACTAGTAATCAATAAAGAGTTTCACAATCCACCTTCGGGGTGCATCATCACACCAGCTCGGTCGAACCAAATTATACATTTTTATTATTATTTTATTGTCATCGGATTAACATGCATTCGCGAAGTTAGTAATTGATACGATAATTACAAGTTGGTTAAATTCGTCTTTCAATATTTGTTCCCATACATAGTCGCAAAAGAAGATATTAAATACGTGTAAAAATAGTGGCCCCTCGACCGCGCGATTCTGCTGCCCCTCCCCCCTTTCCTTTTGTCATTTCCCCGCAGACATCTATCTCGAAACAAATTTAACGGAAGCATTTAAATCGCCACTTCGAACTGATAAAAACATGAATATTATTTACAATATATAGCAGCAGGATAATCGGAGAAATGTATAGACAAAAAATGTTAATATACGTTGCTCCGATATACGCCGCGCAGTAACGACCTCAGAAAGTTGCGCGGTAAGTCCCAGAACTAAAAAATACGGCGAATTACACCTCAGAGGTCAAAACACGTCCAGGCCGATTTTTTGCCCACGCGTTTTATAGGTGATATGGAGCCTGTTGGGTGAAAATCAGGTGGGGTTAATCTTGCGTCCGTATATCGGACGCAGTATACCGGTCGGACGCAGCATCCTTTGCAAATTTTCGACCCTTGGCGCAAGATCATACGTAAAATGTAAATATATATATATATATATATATATATATATATATATATATATATATATATATATATATATAATTTTACTTTGCTCGGAATTCATTATTATTCAGATTATATTACGTTGATATTACATAAAATTCACAACAATATAGGATAGTATAGTAAGTATTAATTTAAAAGCAGTTTAAATGGCAATAGTTTGGCTTACAAAGTTTCATTATTGCACGGGTACCTACAACCACATTAAAGTGTAATGTGATTTGAGACAGTACTATCTCTGATAGTATTCTGTCATGAACGTGTTTCGTTAATACGTTTGACGAGCTCGGTGGCGCAGTGGTGAAACGCGCTGTTACGCTACTTTGACACCAACGCTCGTGGGTTCGATTCCCACACAGTACAAACATTTTGTGTGCATGAATATGTCTGTTTGTATTGGTCTGGGTATTTTCTATGTATATTAAGTGTGTATTTACAAAAAAAAAATATTTACATATGTTTATCAGTAGTCTAGTACCCATAACACAAGCTTCGCTTACTTTGGGGCTAGGTGGCGCTGTGTAATTTGTCCGACAATATTTATTTATTTATTGATGATTTCGAAAAAGAACTCAACATGTTACCATGTACAACAAAGCAGTTTGTGAATAGTAATATGTGTGCATAACATTTCATACATATTATACTGTCCATGTATTGTATAATACTGTTTTATACAATTCCTACCTTATAGCCTTTACATCTCTAAACCAGATAAAGATTTTGTATAATGGTACCCCATATCGCAACAAAAGTGTCTTAGCTTGTGCAGCGGCTAATAGATATTTACACATTATAACAGCGGCTTATGTTTAAATTATCTATTTTCAGTTTTATCCAACTAACAAAATTACATCATACCTTTCTAAAGATCGCTCATTTAAAGCAGCTCGAAGGAATCCTCTGAAGTATCCCAGCGGTGTGTTAATGTTAGTTAGAATCTTAAACCTCTCTTTTTCATGTTTTGTTAGATGAACACATGTATAACTCCACAATGAATTTCCTAAAAATAACTTGAAATTATTAACATGTGTATGTACAATAGGTTGTGTTCAGAGAAGTTGTTAGATATGGAGACCTCAGCTCATATTATAAATCCTTGGGATCCTACAAATATGCACTAAAAAGGTACAGTGGCACAGCTTTCAACTGTTAGTTCATTAATAACTTTTCAGATAATATATTAACAACTTTGCACTGTGTAATATTTAAATTGGAGTTGTTCTTTTGGCTGTATTTGCTAGATTCTATATATTTGTAATCCTCGAAAATATTTTGAGGTTGCCTGGAACAGATCTGACTCGTCTGCTTTCGTACTACTTATTTCTTTATTTTTTGCTAATTCTTGATATTTTGTACAATAAAAATATAACATACATACAGCTTCTGTACAAATACATTGCTCACCATAATGAATTCATTCGCACACATAGGAATCACAACGGTAGCTTGCTGACTGTGTAGTTGAAAAGAAATTTTCTTCCAGAAAAATATAGGTGGCAGAACAAACTCACTGTTGAGTTGAGTTGAGTTGATGAAAACATGCATGATGAGGTGTTTACAGGGTCAGCAACACATGAGTAGGAGTGTCACTCATGTGCTGCCTGCTGGTGTGCAAGTGTCCATAATCTATGGTAACTGCTTACTATCAGACAATATGTACCTTAGGGTTATAAAAAATATTTGTTATGTTTGCGACAGATGAATAGCATCACACTATTTGTATCATTTTTCAGTATATTCCTCCTGTTGTCTTTAACATCGAGGCAAGGTCAAAGTGGTTGGAAGTGCGAGCAGTAGCTCATTTACTATACAGATGTTTTATTCAACTGGGACATTATAGCGAAATTCGAAACCATTTTATCCAATTTTTCATGAACCGAACCTTGACATTGATAAAAAATCAGCAGTTAGTTAAATTTAATCAAATGTTGTGCATAAAGGTCACAAACAAACAGGTTATAATAAACACTGTATATCAATTAAAGAAGTACATTTCACTTCTATTCAATTCCAATCACTTCCAATGTTGCCCACTTACCTATGTTGATAATATTAAATGTAAAGTTCAAGCCAGCAGTAACCAAGTTTTGAAGGGCTGAACTAGACAGATTTGTTCTGATACCATGGCTAAGAACCTTTTCCCATTTCTCACATAAAAGTGATATCCTAAAAAGAGTATTGAAAAATATTAATAACACAGAAAATACATTGTATCAAATAATAATGTACATAAATGATGTTCATGCAGCCGAGATAAAGAATATCTTGAATGATAGTCCTCTTCTTCCTAGCGTAACTAGGCTATCACTACTCAGTAGCCGAAGCATACAAAGCAGTTTAGATCAAATTGCCCCTGAATTTGACATTTGTAAAGAATGCCTGAAATAATAGTGATAGTACTATTATTTTATTTAGCGTACCTTATTATGTAGTTACATTAACAAAATTAAAGTTAAACCTGGAACCTGACTATGATTACATACTGAAAGGGTACACAAGACTTCATTCAGGCAATATTTGTAACTATAAGACATCAATGTAGGCTTAATTCTTATTATAAATGATAAAAATAAATATAATAATACCTGCTTATATAAACATATTCTAATTAAAATAGAGGTTGGTTTTGTTTAGTCATAGTGACATATCATAGGGTTACGTCATAGTATCTGCTCGAGAGAGAAAAGGATGGGGATACTTGTTCCTTACCCCATTGAGGCCCAGACAGTTGAATTCCGTCATGCGCATTATGGCAACAAGTATATAATGGGCCTCAATGAATTAATTACTGACAAAAAATTTATGTTTAATATCTAGGTACAAGCTATATAAAGGTATCTACAACTTTAGTCATATTAACAGACTGTTAACAAGAAGCTGCATTTAAAATCTAAGTTCACACTAGATATAAACTGAATATTCGGACATTCAAGCATTTAAAGTTATGATGAAACATCTAATATGAATTTGAGTTCAAATCTTCATTTCACATTACATCAAAACTTAATGATAAACTATGGATGGTTACTGCAGAAAATTCTTAACCAATATTGTTTGCAAAAAAATAGTGTGTTCAAAAATAGTGTTTGCAAAAAATAGCGTTTGCAAGGGTTTAGGAATTTAATTAGCAGTACTTGAGTGCTACGTGTGCTGCAAGCACTGCAGGTGGTCAGGTCAAGATTAGTAATCATTTCAAATCAGACAGGCCATTTGATTGCTTTTCTACTTATGTAGATATGTTTTTAACACAAAGCTTTTTTTCACAATGAGTCAGAACTGACCCATTTGAACTGTGACTTGTTGAGTGTTATCTGTCATTCTCATTTAAGTTTAACAAAGTTTTGGTTTATGTCAAATTTTGTGAACTTTCGAATAATGGATTATGCATTGATATTTCAGAACTATATATGTATAAGAACTTTTACACATCTTAAAAGTTTGTTTGCCACATTTACATAAAACGTAAATATATTATTGCACCTTATATCATCCTCTGTAGCTAATTCAGATTTTCCTCCAAAACGATTTTGTGAATTTTGCACACAGTTTAATAGTTCCTGGAGAATTTGTTTTCCATTTTCTGTTCGCTTTTTGATATCTTCTTTATTGTCTATAGCATTAGCAATTGTATTCAAAATTTTGCTGTTCTGAAATTGAAATAAAAAATGCTTTCACAGAATCATAGGTAAAAATGTTATAAAATTGAATAGTGGATAAATTCCACATCTACGTTAAACATTAGCTATATTTATAGCATCCATGTGCATGACTTTCAATACTATCCACAGGTTAACTCAGGCTAAGAATAGTAACAAAAATCTTTGACCATAAACTTCAAGATAAATATCAATTCAAAGATACATTTTGTAACCATATTGGTTACTGAGTACTGTACTTGTACTGTACTTGACTCTATCACAGAGTACTGGTACTTGACTCTATCACAGAGTAAGGAAACAATTATTTTTTTTATACAACTAAGGCAGCAAACACTCATAAAGACTGATGTAACAACAGTTACCATACTATAGGAATACAAGCAACACTAGGGCATTACTAGTGTTGTAAATCTGCAAGTACTTCTTCACACACTTCTGCAGTGTCTTAGTAAAACTTCAGCAGGGAATTCAATTGAAAATTATTCAAGTCGCCCTTCTGACGAAATAGCTACTTAACAAAAAAAAACAACATCAAATAACAATATGCGAATGTTTGTTATGCTCCTGTAAGCGATATAATTGCCTACCTTGCCACCAATACTGGTATCTAAAGAAGAGAAGTAAATCCTTGAATACATTTCCTGTACAGTTTATACATTTAATGTATACATACTCAAATTACAGTATCTGAGTATAATAATCAACTATTATTTTCGATCATTGCACAGAGTTACGTACCATCGTTATTTTCCAATTGTAGAGTTAATAAAAAAGTGTAAGATGAAAAAACATATTTTGCTAAATGTTTTATTCACTTTTGTATTACTAAAACATTCCTTTGGCGAACGTGTTTTACACAACTGTGATTATACACTACAAAAATATAATAGCCACGTGATTTGAGAAATAAATTTCTTTATGAACATAAATCTTGTCATGAAATTTTCACAATAATCTCAGTTTATATTTCTACAATGAAAAAACCAATCACTGGAAGATGTGCACTGGTGTTATACAAAAACAAAGTGTCAATGTTAACACAACATCAAAGTTGTCAATGTCAATTCTATTTCTTTTTTTTTTCTCCGAAGTCGATTTTTGCTCGTTGCGTTGCGTAGATTGAAACACGTGTTTGAGTCAAAATTCTTATTTTTTCGCGGTTTTCCCCTGAGATTTCTAGACTTTGTTTTTGTTTTATGTTGGTGACAGACTTAAGGTGCAAAGAAGGTAAGTGTACTAACAGTTTTGTGATTTGGTGGTCCCCAGAATGGACAAGGACCCCCTGAAGGGTGAGGTCTTGTTCCTCTGGATGAAGATATGCTGATAACTGATCGAAACCAGGGGAAACGAAACAAACGGCCAGCCGGCGAGCTAGAAAGTAATGCCAAAAAAAGTTTACCTTATTTTAACTCTATCCAGTCCGTATACACCGGACCGGGATTTGAAGATGATTCCATGTTCAAATACTCGGATACTGACCCTGGCCCATACAATGTCCATGCGACAACCCAACGAACCCGACATACTAACCCGCGAAGACCTTGACCCCTCCTCCATTCGCGCAGTTTATTTACAGAAACAATTTCAGAGGAGCTATCGACAGCGGAATAAAAACCATAAGTCGGGGTAAAATGGCAATTGGTTTCGAGAGGGCTTCTGATGGCAACAATTTTTGTCAAAATTCTCTGTTGTCAGACAAAAAATTCATCGCTACTATCCTTAAATTTCATGTATCCTGTATGGGCATTGTACCATCCATCCCCACAGATAGGACATTAGAGGAGCTATTAAAAGGTATCTCGACTCGCCGTGACTGCGGAATGGTACTCAAAGCCAGGAGATTGAACATTAAAAAACGATCAGATTCGGGCATCCCATGACTTCCATCTACAACCATAGTCGACATTCCAGAGACAAATATTACCGCGAAAAATTTTCTGCTATCACATGGTTATGGATGTATATATTTACAAGCTGCCCACCATTTAGTGCAGAAACTGTTGCAGATTGGGACTATTGGGGATATTCGCACGCAGCGTAGATCCAAACCATGTTACTACAAATGTACACAGCCTCATGCAGCAGATACATATGATGTGGATGAAGTTAATGTTTCTTGCTTCTTGTGTCAAAATGGCAACCACTCTGTCATTGACCCCAAGTATCCAGAACATGGCAGACAGAAGTCTATAAAAAATGTTATGCCCGAGGAAAGTATTAGTTATACTGAAGCTTTTAAAACACGCACTCCTATGCTGACAGTAATTCTAGCTACATGCCTCATTCACAACCCCTATTTACACCCACTCGCTCACAAAATGCTCCTCCCAGTTTCCTTGTGGCCTACTCTACTCCACGCCAATTTTATAGAAAAACAATGTTCTACTCTCCCAGACCCAAGCCCTCCCCTGATAAGTCTTATATCAATGCTGTCTGTCCCTGAGTCTGTACAACCCAATAAGTGCACTTTAACAAGTAGCCCAACATCTGTTATAACCCCAATCGACAACTAATGTGCGGTTAAAGAGAGACTGGGATGGGCTATGGCAGAGCTCGTCTCTGCCATAGCCCATCCATCAACCACACATGCAAAATTTCACTCAAAAATCCAAACAGACATCCCTACTAAACCGTGGTTTTTCAAACATAGCCATTTTGACAAATATCCAACATCTGCTATTATTAGGTTACAAAATTAAAAGTTCTTAGACTGAGCACGGTTTGGAATAGGGAACCCTTGAACATATTTTCTTTAATTGCCCAAAACTCCAGGTATTATATGCTTCTTCATAATATTCCACGTCCTGTTAATGTCCCTTTCCTACTTACATTGGTTTATATCGGTTTTGGTTAAGTTTATCAAAATACAACATCCAACATCTGCTATTATTAGGTTACGTCTTGGTCATGTAATAATAAATATACTTAATAGTTCTTAGACTGAGCACGGTTTGGAATAGGGAACCCTTGAACATATTTTCTTTAATTGCCCAAAACTCCAGGTATCTGTTGCGTGCACTCCATATAGGCAAAAAGACATTGCCTACCCTGTCAATTTGATAAATACCATCCGATGTTTCTTAATTCTTAAACATAGTTTTTAACTAATATTTCGTATCGTTTAATCATTCGTAATAATGTTTTCAAAAAGCACATTAAAAATACTCTCTGTAGAAGGGCTTATTATAGAATTGATGAATATATAACTGACAAAGATGTCTGGAAATAATTCAGCACAGACTACCTGTTCTTAATATAAAAAAATAATTTTGTTTTTGTAATATCTAATTGACAATTTTAAAAGAGACCTATATTGGCAAGTTTCATTCGGCATTTCTTCTTAGCCAATGGTCATTTCCGAAATGCTAGTAGATAAAAAAAAGGAAAAAGTTAAAAAAAGAATTAAATAAGATACAATAAGATTATAGTTAATAGATTCAGGCGTTACTTTGCGAAAGTCAAATCCACATGCAATTTGATCTAACCTGCTTTGCGTGCTTCCGCCACCAATTAGTTCATGCGCTAGGCCGCATGAACTAATTGGTGGCGGAAGCACGCAAAGCAGGTTAGATCAAATTGCAAATAAGATTATATTTCAAAAACTGTTATTTTTCTTCTTATCTTATTTTTATCTTTTAACTTATCAAAAACAAAAATTAAATACAGCTCCATCTATCGGTATCGGTGCAAATTATTAAAATAGATTCATTAGTACCCGACCCACTACATCGTTGTGCTACACTAGCGTCGCAATGGGAGCTTAACGGCAGAGACTCAAACTATTTCTTTCTAAATTTACTTATGTGTGCCGCGTTGGTAATACGGATAGTGTAGTGTGCATTCCTGTAAATACATTGGCCACAATAACACAAATAACGCACACAATCGCATATGTTAGACAGTGTCTTTTCAGCCGACCCATGTCGGGAACATTGCTCCATAACTATTTTAAAGAGTAGTTTGCTCCATATAATTAGTGTGAAATAAAGTGCAATACCTTTTTTTCGTATAAAATTGATGTTAAATTTTATTTTGTACTGGGCCGCCATTGTTTGTTTATTCAAGTTGTTCAGGTGGTGTGTGTGTAGGGAAAATAAAAAATGATGCGTTTTCAAAACTATGTTTCGGTGAAAAAAAAACAAGTGATTGAGAAAGGCCGCTGCACACCGGATTTGAAATTAATACAAACCAAAGACAAAGTTAATCGTAAATTTAATGCAAAACCGAAAGGCCGCTTCGAATATCTGCAAATTGATATATATATAGATATTTGAGGTGGCTAACCAATTACATACATCATTATTTCCACAAGACTGGGTAACCAAAATCAACATGTTGTATTTTTTGGTAAGTTAATAGCTTTATATAAATTCTGCATACCCTATCAAAAATCTCTGTGCATGCCACTGCCAGGTATTATATGCTCCCTCATAATATTCCACGTCCTGTTAATGTTTTGGTTAAGTTTATCAAAATTTAATTTGTATTTATGAGTCCTACTATATTTATATTATTTTGTTTGGTAGTCCATCTTATGTCACCCTTTTACCTCTCTATCTATATTATGTACTAGCATGTATAGTTACTAACTATATGTTTGTGTTGTTTTGTTTTAGATCACTCAGCGTACACTCGCAATTTGGCACTAATCAACAGTCTATTACTGGAAACTGGCGCTGTCAACCTCGACATCGGCAAAATCATCGTTAAATTTACAACGATAGAGCCACATTAAAAAAAAATATAGTCGGTTTACGGACGATAATTGTACGTGAAAACGTCGTAAGAAAACATTCAACAGTTGACTAAACAGTTCACGTGTAGGTTGTGTGCTGCCGCTGACTCTTCTACTGGGACGCATCGTTCGATGGAGTAAAAGAGAGATATATGCGTCACAAGCCGAACGCTTTGATCGATCGTGCCTCTCTATCGCTTGTTCCGCGCTCTCGCTTGCTCGCTCGGCTCACACGGAACGTGACAATGAGTCATTACTGTATAGGTTCACTAGAACTTTTGTTACAAGATACTTTTAAAATTGTCACTTAAAACTAACTTCACAAACCGTAAACATTTCAATGTCGTATGTTTAAGGGAGCCTGTAAGCCAAGAGCGAATTTTTAACGGAGAGTAATCGACAAATTTGTGTGTATTCAATGTAATGGTAACATGATTTGTTTTTCTGTCCACAAATTCATTTACTTATTTTTTTCCATCTCTGATCATTATCTGGCACTCTGTGACAGTTTCATTCCTTTTAATGACTTAATAGTAAATGTAGAAATGGTAAATTGTAGCGGCTACAAAAAAGGACAGCCTTTTTATTGGACCATTGTTTGTTGATTTTTTATGTAATATACATATAAAAAGAATATAATAATTATTGTTATTATTTATTTCACTTTTTAACTAAACGAAGGTGTTTCATACAATTGAAAAGCAAACTCCAGACGATTGAAGGTGAAGGTAGCTTGTTTTGGGGTAGGCCCCAAGTGTATTCCAGTACGTCCTTGTCGTCTGCACTGGACCCATCCCACCTGGTGCACGGTAACGCAGTCGCCAGTGGGTGGGGACTGAATCTGGATACGATACTTGTGGGCGATTCGTTGTTGCGATTCGTAGTGCTGACGAATTATAACGAAATGGACAAGAGAAGCGAGGGAGAGAGGTTGCCGTTTGTGCCGCTGTCGCGATGCGACGATGTGTGCCGCGATCTGGCTGTGCTACCGGCGATTTCGGGGCCGAAGGGTCCCGGTGAGAGTGGACTCCCGGAGAAGCTACAAGCGGTGAGAGTGGAGAGCGAATGTGGAAGTGTGTGTAAGAAAAGAAGGTTTGTCGATTTAACTCTGAACATACAGACAGACAGAATTTAACCGTAATAGTAACGAAAAACACATATCCACCGGTATATCGATATTTTTTTTAAAACTCACAGGTATTGATCCCAGTCACGGGGATGCGCGGGGATATGGTTCCAACGCGTAGAGGCCCTTTAAAAAAATTAATATATTGTTACATACCCACTGTGACCCGCTCCGTGGACGATGGAATGATACATCAGCAGCAGGTTTCTTATATTATTATTATAGCTTATGACTTATACATAGAAATAGTAATAAATATTTGTCTCCAATTAGATATAAAAAGACCTGTATTTTCCATACTAAAAATTATATTCAAAAGGGACACTTCTTTATTATATATAAAATTATGGACTAATTAAACATATATCGTTATAAAGAGTGTTAGCGGTGACAAGAAAACAAAAACAAACACATTTTTTTAACTACTTCAACGGCAGAGTTGTGGTTGTTCTAGATTTTGCCGGTGGTTCCATGGCCGCTAATAACCGATTATTTATCGATCGATTGTTATTTTCTCCATCTACGGTTGTGCTACATAATTATATCACAGGCGTTGCCAACATGAAGAAAATGTCAATGCGAATCAACTTCAAGTCCATTGTGTAACTCTCTTTTTCCTATTGAGTTAGAAAGAGAAACATATAGTTTGGAAAAGAGGCTATGAATTAATAATGCAAAAATCAAACCAACCAACCAAATTCAAAACAAGATGGCGTTTCTGTCTTCTACAGTGTGTGATTTTGTACTTGCTTTATTTCTTTAACTTTTTACCTAAAATATCATTTTGTGCTTTCTCCATAACGATAAATTCAGAATACAGTGATTATTGTGCATGAGTATTAGTAAGGAACAAACTGTTAAAAGTAACATTCTCGAAATCATGAGTAATTACGACGACGACCAAAGTGAGGATGGTGAGTTAGCACGCAGTCCTGTTCAAGATGAAATGGATTTTAGGTAAGTGTTGTATAGTGTTAAAAATCAAGTCCTATTCTAAGGAATAAGATTTAGATTGTTTAGTTTTAATATCGAAAACTTTATCACATTGCTACGTACCAGGCTACCTACTACATAGGATGTCTCATATCTACTAATTTCTTTGTGCTAACTTTTTACCTCTAATCTTTCTTGTGATAACTATGTGTACCTCTATGCCGAATTTCTGACCGTAGATATGTGTAAATATATTTTACCCTTACGTGTAATAAAGATTTACATAAATAACCAACAATGTCCGAATCTATTTCAGTCGATGTTGGATTCGTGTTTTTTTATGCATTTTAGACACTTACCTTAAACAGCTTCTTCATGTTCATGCGGAGAAACACGAATTGCTTTCTATGTCGATATAATAGGTACTTAAGTAGACGTCAAGTTAAAAATATTATCAAACCAAGTATTATGTTGGGACAAGCAGTGTCTAGATTCTGCTTTTTTGTTATCATTTAACACTATTAGTAATAATAGGCCAGAAAGTTTCGGAATACATTAAAGAGCAGCCTCAGCTGCAAGGTATGTTCCTGAAATTATTTTGATATTTTGTGACATTTACAGAATTTACGTTGGTGGACTAAGATTTTTAGTTTTTACATGATTTCCATCTAGCTATATTGTTTTAAAACAAAAGATTATTCAACATTTTCCAACCCGTTGGAATCAAACTTTTTATTTGATCAAAATTACTGATTTAGTTTTCAAAATAGGTAAAACCCAAGGTGTCATATTAGGAGAATAAATTAAGGGAGTTTAAGGCAAAATTGTATTGGATCTATACAATTTGGACTATTATTCTGATGAAATAAGATTTTCTGAGGCAATCTTGAGCATCTCTTCAATTTCTTCTTGTAATGAACGCAGAACAGTACAATAGTATGCCGACTTTAGTGTTTCGCCTTTCACAAGGCAGCCCACAGAAGCACTTTAGATTAAGTAACACCGTAAAAGCGGAGGAGAGGGGAGGAACCGGAAGGAATTTAGAATAAGGACCCACGATTTTGAGGGGTTAAGGAGGAAGGGGGGGAGGCTACCCCCCGGTACCACTCCCCCCTCTCGGAAGTAAATAGTTTTTGAGATATGAACTTTTGAAAATTTGTCTAACCTAACCTCAAAATGTATGAAAAAGTCATTTTACGAGCAATTTGAGTTACATTATCGTGTATGGCATTGGATAGGCAAAGTCTCTTCTCTCGCTCGGCGGTGTTATGATCACGAACTAACCCTAACCTAACCCAATATCTTTTTATATGGCACCCCCTAACTAAGTTAGTCTGCTCGGCTATAAGATGACTGACGAGTGACGTTTGTTTGTTGACAGACGACTCAGAGGAAGCATACCGACGACCACAAATGTTACAAAATGGTCGCTGTTGCCTCCGATTTGCGTTTCGTTTCCTGTACAAATGCATTTTTATTGTCATCAATCATCATGAAATGTAGTTTTTACTAGATGCTCATCTGTAATTTCATAAAAGTAACCAAAATATTTAAAAACCTCTTTATTTAAATAATAATGAACAAAACAAATGTTTATCATTTGAAGTTATCACATAATAAGATAACAAAACGCAATACACGTCACTGACAAGATGTCAATCATCAAAACGTCAAAAATATGTACAAAATTATTGAAGTTTCAAATCGTGATTTTATAAAAAGTAGAGGTTTCCGAAGTGTAGAATTTTATAAATATGCTTAGAAGAATACAATCTTTCGAATAGTAATCATTTGAAACAGTAACTCATGGGTCCTTATTCTAAATGTGAGCCGGGGAACCCCCAGAGGGGGGAACTATAACACGAAAACGCATAGTTGTAGAGTTATTAACATTTTAATTTTTAGAGGTTATGTCACCTACAATCTTTCAAATTCAAGCAATCACTTTGAATAATCATTTGCCAACTTTTCGTGTAATTTTGTTTTATTTCCCAACCTCACAGTTGCCAACTGTATGTTTGGTCTACTTTTTATAATGATACTTTTCAAAACGGCAACGATTCACTTCTGGCACTTCGCCGGCCGCTACCACGGCACGCTCGCTTTGCTCGCTCGGCTCGTGCGTTGTTTGTCATACTCTAACCTAACCAACTGAGATTTCTGTTGCTATACTTATTACAAAATTTTTATTTGTTTGAAAGATTTGACAAATGATAAACGCCCAAACGTTTTGTGTCAATATAATAACCAGCTTAACAATAATTCTACCAAATGAAACAAAATGGCGGACAAGCGACATTGACTTGACAGTTGACTTGACAAATACGATGTTGTTCCATTTCACTGTTTATTCTTGCATTTTCAGTTACAAATGCATTTGACATTACATTGTTACACTGCATTTGACGTTTTGATAATTTATATCAAACATGGCGATTTTACAATGATTCTTTAAAAAAATATTGTAAAATTCAATAAATTCTAGCGTAAAAACTATGCATCTCCATGCCTTAAAATTTAAGTGATTTAATCTTTAGTAAAGCTATTCATAAAAACATATGGTGCTGATATCAGGTGTTACTTAATCTAAAGCTGAGCCCAGCCCACCATGATGATACCTTTCTTTCCCAAAAACTGTCACTATTACCTTGCTAGATGATGAATTGTCTTTGCAATATTGACATGAGTTTGCCAGGATTTTCCTAAGCTTGGATTGTTGTTTAGATTCTGGATTGTAGTGGTGAACCCAAGTTTTGTCTATTGTCACAAATTTGTTAAAAAGAGCTTGCAGATCAGCCCTAAACATCTCCAACCAGCCACAAGAAATTGAGAGTTGAATTCTTTTTTGCTCAACTGAAAGTATAATCTTGGAACATACCTAGCAGAAACTATAGAGAGGTTAATTTCATTAGATGTTTTGTGTTGCTGTTAGATTCACAAGAGATGATTATAATGTCTGCAATTTCTCTGATAGTCAATCTGAGGTCTTCTGTTGAGTTCTACAGTTTACTGATGTTTTATATTCATCAACCCATTTTTTGCTTAAATTAGGTTATTGTGCAAAAGAAATAAATACTAAATGCAAATAAAACAGAATTTTATTTTTAGCATTTATAACAGTTGCTAAGTTTATGATTTCGATTGTATATTAGCTTCCTCAATCTTTGCTTTTTTTCTTTTTCTTGATTTGAATTTCTTGATTGACATTTCTTGTTATACTACTCAATGCTAATTCTCAAGCTATTTTCACATAATATTAGTGTAGATTTGTTATTAAGCCAATATACTTAATATTTACGCAATTTGAAATAAATGAATGCTTAATCCAATAAGTTGGTTGTTTTTTAATGTTACATTTGATTTAGTTGGCAACTCTCGTCAGGTTGTTGTGTTGCTGTAAGTTAATAATGTTACTAGTAAATGCCAGACAACAGGTAGCAATGTGCAAAAAATACTCCTGGGAGTGCAAGGGTTGATAGTCTTTGGTAACCATCACGTCACTGGGCCATTTACTTATTTATTTATTATTTATTTATTTTGTAAACTTATCTTTAACAAGCATTACAGTATTAACCAATTCGCCTGTCAGAGACAAATTATTATAATATGTTATTAATATTTAATTACAATTAAAAACAGAATAAAATTATACAATAATTGCAATAATAAAAACAATTCAATTAAATTTTCATACTTTCTGTATATTCGGTTGCCACTTTACGGAACTCGGCAGGCGAACAACTAAACAAATCCAGTGTGTCATACTGCGAGGTTACTATGTTGAGTTATCTGACACTGTGTTAAAAAAATGACTTCTTGTTAATTGAGAATTGCATAATTGCAATATACATATTTGTATACTGTAGTTTATTTAATAATGTTCATTAATTTGTTAAATGACGATGAATGAAGACATTTCATTGTTGTGTGAAGAAAATTTCTGGGGAGACAGTAGTCTCAAAATGTTCTATGTGATTCTTGATATGGCATGGCTCAGTAAATCTTTTGTATTTTTAGCATTCCACACAACAAAGTGCTATATGCACAAGCTTAATTTAAAGCTCTAGGAAAGTTATTGCACTATCACATTCTTGCCATTTGCCATAAAAAGAATGAATTTTTAAAACTACTTCAAACTTTAAAACCACTATAAATGTAAAATAATAAATAAAACCTGATACCTCATATTCTAAATTTCATAGTAACATAGTGAACCGACTCTTAACTAATCATCATGGAATTGCTGTTTCGAAATACTACTTTCATACCTTTGAAAATACTTCTATAAATTTTGTACAGCTAAGTGCACGTCAAGCTTTACACTTTAATCTTTTTACTGTTCTTATGCTGTACATGATAGGAGTTATAATCACAGATCGAGTGTCAAACATACTGTGCTCTTAGCTGTACTACTCTGTAAATATTTCACTTAGTAACCTTTTTTGTAATAGGATAGGTGTTGTTATAAAGCACAATGGGAATTTAAATTGTGTTTCCTCATGTAGTGAGTACCATTATATTCATACTTTAAAAGTTTAAAGGAGAAATTAGTGTAAGTCACATGTTTAGTAAGTATTAAAATTTCTCTTCTAGTTTATCAGACGAAGACCGTGACAATGCTGATTCCCTTGTCATTAAACCGCCACAGGCTGTACTTCATTCCTCACATCGTGATAAAAGAGCTCACAAGAGAACTGTGAAAGATAGATACAAAGATACTACAAGAAAAGAAAAGAAACATCTTTACAGGTATATATATCAGTTAACTAATAAATTATGAATTCTCTTAATATGCCATACTTTAGTGGCTCTTTATGATATAAAAAACTACAATACAACTTTATAAATACTATATTTTATAAATACTTTATATACTACTATGTTATGTAATGTTACTTTTCTAGGGACATTAGAATTTTACAACTAATGGGAAACATCCAGCATCTGTATTTTTATAGTAATAATATCTACATTCTGTAAAGGTTTCACAACCTGAACTGGGAAGACTGGGTTGTTCTGTGTTTTCTGTATCTCATTTTCGCTAGTGTTTAACTTTTTTACATCTCTACGGTGTCTTGAGTGAATTTGGAAGGCTGAACCTCTTTCTTTGTTAAAAATTGCTGTGTAATAACAATTCCTTGGTGGTATTCATGCAAATGAGTAAGGTTTACTATGGGTTGTGTTCCGTGGATGATGCTAACAGCTTCCACACCAGCATTCAATTCCTTCACACACACACACTGGGACTACTATGGTTGCATACAGTGCACATCCAGAGGGGTTTTATACCGAAAACTGTTAAGATATCAAATGTATTCCCTGCTAAGATTTCGAGTCCAACATGAGATTTTTCAAAAAGGTGATGAAGATGTTTTTACAGGATAGGCAAAGAGTAATGCTGCTGGTGTTGCAAATGCCCATAGGCTATGTTAACCACCGGCAAGTCTGTACACATGTATACCACCTTTGTGGAATAAAGAATAATTGTCAGGAGGCCCTTCATGAGATATTCTCATGTGTGGTGTGTTCAACTCGCTTGTGTGGTGTTTTCCAATACCTGCAATGATAAGTAGCCTAAGTACTTCTCTATGTCTCGGATTCTCTTTTTATACCAAATTTAATAAGGATTATTCCAGGAGTTTAGTTATCAACGGTAACAAACAAACCATACACAGATTGTTACTTTCGCATCTATAATATTAATGAGTACAATGTAAGAATAGTAGTAAGTAACTAGGATGGTTTTTAACTCGCCGACACAATTCAAAAATATATAGACAAGTAACTCTTAGGATTTTGTATTTTACTAATAACGATCGACATGAGATTCTCGGGGCAGTGAGTGTAATAATACATAGGCAGCGCTTTTGTAGAACAGACACAGAACTTACGTCAGTGGAATTGCTTCAAAGTACGAGTACTATGCCGTACTTCATCCAAGCTGCAGCATGGCTGTGATACACGGTGAGACAGCATTCATCGTTCGAACTCTTACGAAATTCCCGCAGTGCATACGAGAAGCCGCTGAGCTCGCTAACCACCATAGCGACGTGTTGTTTTCTCGTCAGTGTCGCGTCCATCACTATTCCAAGCATCGAAAATGTATCCACTTGTTCAATTTCTTTCCCATTATACGTTATATTCAGAGATAATCTAGACTTTTGGTATGGTCTGAACCGTATTATTTTCGTTTTCTCAAGATTTAGAATGAGGCGAATTTCATTTAAGTGAATTGTAATTTTACTTAAGCATTCTGTCACTGTGCTGTTCAATTCATCGACATTATTGTTATTACACGAGATTAATAAAGTGGCATCATCAGCAAACATAATAACTATGTACGGCAGTACCGATGTTAGTTAATTTATGTATACTAGGAATAGTAAACATCCCAGCACACTCCCTTGGGGAATCGGAAGAACTGACCTCCCTCACTGGAAGAACTGATTCGAGTCAGTACGCGTGTAGTCTCGCTAAGATGTGTTATACAAACTAACTGTCTCCTGTTGGTTAGGTAGGAAGTTAGCCATTTTTTCGGCAAACCACATATTCCCAGCAGTTCCAACTAATTTATGAGGCGAGTTATGTATGTTCTACTGTAAAATTTAAACTGCTTGTCCGAATTTAAAGATTTAAGTGTAAATCGGTTATGGTTGGAGTGCAATATGTTTAAAAAATATAACTAATTTAATGTTAAGCAAAGAAATAAATAAAAAGATTTTGTTGCATCCATGTTGTTTTAACTAAAAATCAAGATTTGCTGGGCTTAGTTTTTTATTAATTTAATTTAATAAATAACGATGTTTTATTATTTACAAATAAAACATCGTTATTTATTTTCAAATTCTGACGTGCATAATTTAGTGTTGGATATCCAATATCAGGGATATCGAAAATTTAATTTATTATATTTCCACAGGGAGCGTGATAAGTCGGAAAAGTCAAAGAGAGAAATTGCTAAAAATCCTGATCGAGAAGACATGCCCAAAGAGTATTATAAAGAAAAACAGTACTATAGAGATAAAGAGGCGTATAGAGAAAAGGAAATCTATCGGGAGAAAGAAGTTTACAGAGAAAAAGAATCTTATCGGGATAAGGAGCTTTATAGGGATAAAGAGGCCTTTAGGGAAAAGGAGGTGTTTAGGGAAAAGGAAACGTACCGAGACAAGGATGCCTTTAGGGATAAGGAGGTCTCTTTTAGAGATAAAGATGCGTACAGGGATAAAGAGGCATATAGAGACAAAGATGCATATAGAGATAAAGAAATGTATAGGGACAAAGAAGCATACAGAGACAAAGATATTCGAGAGAAAGAAATGTATCGCGAAAGGGAAATGAGAGAAAAAGATCCTTACAAAGACAAGGATTTATATAGAGAAAAAGATTATAGAGAAAGAGAACATTATAAAGAAAGAGAAATGTACAGAGATAATACTTACAGAGATGCTGGCAGAGTAAGAGACGGGTACAGGGAAAAGGAAGCTTACAAAGATAAAGATCTACAAAGGGATCGCGACTTGTATTTAAACAGAGAACGGCAATATAAATATGCTGACCCGGATCGAAAACGTGCCGACAATGATAGAATAGAATCTAGGCTCAGGTTACTAGCAGAAGAAGGGCACACCAAACATAATAATGAAAAAGAAAATAAAGGTAGATCATCCGGAGATAAAGAGTTAGAAGATTTGAGATCTCGATTACTTAGTAAAAGGATATCCAAAGAATTGCAGAGTCAGGATGGGAAAAAACATTTAGATCATATAGATAAAGAAGTCAAATCAGATCGTAATTCGTCAATGGATGAACATCACCGTGAAAGACGAAAACGGTTAATCGAAGCAGGTAAGAAAATGAGCGTCGAAAATCTTAAAAAGGGGTGACTGCTGTTAAGCCTCTTAAGGCATTAAGACAACACGTTAAATTGTTAAATGAAAGAAATGTGTTCTTATTTTTAATATACTTCGAATGAAATATTATTTCTCACATCTAGCATATAGTGCTTTAACCCTTCTTCTATTCTATCGATCTACATCTCCATTAATACAGAGTATGAAAAGAGAACCAACCATCACTTGACTCGGTCTTCACATGCCTCACTTGCTTCAATATTCATAGCTTTTTTCTAGCATAACTATGCATGTCGTTGGTAGTTATCAGTCTTTTAACAGAGGTCACTGTTAAAATTTTCGCGTTCTTTACATATTTGTTCAGCCTTAGGAAAATTTCTCAGCACTCCCGTCTCTCCATCATCAGTAACGAACCTTTAATATGATATTATTTTTATACCTACCTATCAAATGGCCCCTCAGCCTTTTTGTCACCCTTTATTTCATATTGAAAAGCTTGTGCTTCATTTTTCCAATCTTTTTTGATAATGTGCAAATCTTTTCTCTACAAACTACTCCTATCTATTCTATTCTATTTTTAGTAAGGTGGCTCCATCGTTGATTATTTAACGATGATTTTGCCAATGTCAAGGTTGAGAAAGCCACGTTCTGTTTGGTATGACTATTGATCGGTAGCGAATAGCGAGTGGCTGCTGAGTGAACTACTCCTATCACAATGCTGTGTTCAATATTAGTAGAATGCGTCAAATCATTTGACATGATGACATTTGTCATTTAACTGATACTTGATGATGACCTTATAATAATCGAAACATGGTTACATTTATTCTGTAAAAGATTGTAGCTATGGTACACAAGCACTAGTAAAATAAACAAGAAGAATGTGCTGCTTCTTCACGGAGCGAACTTATCACCCATTCTATGGTACCAAATTGTCTTTACACCTTATTATTTATTTTTTACAGAAAATATAAAATAGCCTATGTTACTTCGAGGAGATGTAATTTTCGGTAAAATTGGTTCAGTAGTTTTTGAGTTAAATCGAAACAAATCGCTTTATAATTGCCATTTTTTTTAAGTATTAAAATGGATATAGGTGGTATGTTATATTTAACATATAGACATATGCCATCGAGGACTTTTCTGTAGGCATATATAAGATACACAATGTTCATTTAATTTGTATGTTGTAAAGGGGAAAAATAATCTTCATAGCTCAAGCCACCTAACGTATTTAAAATGATAAGGATAAATTGCGTATTTGTGTTTCTTAGCTTTCCAATTACCGCTTTATAATTGCCCATTTTTTAAAGTATTAAAACAGCATGAAAATCGGTGCAGTAGTTTTTAAGTTCATCGCGATCAGACAGACAGACAGACGCGGCGGAGGAGTTTGTTTTTAATATGTAGTGACTAAATCCTTCACATATATCACTGGGGTAACTACAAAGATTTTTAGCGACATAATCATAAAAATCAGTAGTATATTCCCTGAAAAGATACTGCACTCACTCAAACATGCATAGAATTTTTTTTTCATCATTCATTTAAAATATTTCGAAACAGTCCCCTTTTGCCTGTGCTCTTTATACTAATGTCAACACAAACTTAGTATTAAAATCTATTTCGCACTGAACAATCACGCGCGCCTACAAGTCGTCTCCTGAATAAATAGAGCCCAAATGGCGACCATGCCTATGTGTGCGTATCACATTATTACACGTTTATTTCGTCTTAGAGAGGTTGTTTACATATAAATAACATAGGAAAGCGCCATGTCGTCAAGACGTAATTCGCAAAGTGCTAATTTCTCATAGATTGCATATAAAATGTTTGATTATTAATTTTATTTGTGTGATTTTAGATCGTGAAATGGAAAAAAGGAAACATGAATCACGCCACGAGTTACAGGCTAGACGTGAACAACAACATCGACGCCGCGTTAGGAAACGTTCTGTGTCTCCTGACGATACTTCTAACAAAAAGTCCAAGTCAAATAATTCACCCAATTACGGAGACTCTGTGGTGACCGTTTCAGATGCTAGCGACGTAGAAATGAAGAGTGATTCACACTCTGAGCCTGAGGATGGTTAGTATAAAATTTGCATTAAAATGTTATTATATGTGATTCATTTACAAAATGCTTTGTTGAACTTTTTTCATTTAGCACTTCTTGAGCTCTATAGTTAGAATATGGCTTATATTATAATTATCAAAAATGTCACTAAAACTTTGCATTATTTAGTAAATTACCTGTGTACTATAGTAATTTTTATTGTTACAGGGGAACATTCCAATAGTGAAACAGACGAGAGTTCTAGTACAGCATCTGATTCTGAGGCCGATTCCAAATCGGAAGACGATGATGATAATGCACATGACGACAAGTCTCATAAGGACGATGTTAAGGAACAAATTAATGACAAACCTAAACCTAAATCTCCTTCTCCAAAGTCAGATCACGGTAGTCCATCATCACACGAATCTAGAACGTGAGTAATTTTAATAGTTTTATTTAGACAGTTGTCATTTAACCCTTTCCTGCATTTGGATATAAATATGATCCATACTGTATTTTTTATTGTTACCTCTAAATCTTCTCAACGAAATCGTAGTTTTCTGCATGGTGGATCATAAACGGTACGTCCATATAATACACTAACGACGTCATCTCTGTGCGTGTTTTGTAACTAAAGCTTAGTTGCAATGCACGTTAGTCGAACAGGTTTTGACCGGTGCGCCGTGCGACTGTGATTTGGAAATTGGTGAAAGAATAGTTATTGCTGCAATTCCGCCTGGAAAAAATACGTTTCGTATGGGAAATACTTTAATTCATCGGGAAAGGTAAGGTTTTCTTAATTTTTATAGGTAAGCATGAAATGATATTTTTAGGTATGGTCCTATTTTGTGCCAACATGCAGAAATATACATTTCTCCCTTGGTTTGTATTTGGTACATCATAATTTAGAAAAATACTTTCATGCGTGTTTATGGCTTAGAGACGAGGGTTGTGTGTTCGATTCCCGCATTGGTAATGTTTTTGCGATATACAAATATTTAATTCGATGTCGGGAATTCCAGATTTCTACTTATTGAAAGGTAAATATTATGTTGTTTTAGATTTGGATCTGAGAAAATTTTATAGAGGTGTACATACAATCATTACCGATTTTCCTGATAATAACACCGACGAAAATCTGTCTGATGATGACAACTACGCAAGATTAGTAAGAAATCGACCACTACCTCCACCAGTACCTGTTATAGAAGGTATCTGAATCGCATTCAGAAGACAACGTTTCAATATTGGAGATTCAAAACATGAGTTCACGGGCTGCAAGAAACGCAAAGCTTAGATGGAGGGACGGTTCAGTAGAGAAAACAGAATCAGAAATTGAGTTATCTGGCGATGTGAACTTGCCGCTCAAATCATGGAATTGGAAACACCCGTGCAAATTTTCAAGTACTTGTTTACTGCCTACAATACATTGCAACAAAAACCATTAGATATGGAACTCAAAAAGGCCCCGAAAAAGCGATCAAAGTTACGAGTGAAGAAATAGAACAATTTGTTGGTTTATGTCTAATGATGACCATTATTCAGCTACCATCTATGAAAGTCTACTTGAATTCGCTATTAGGGCATCCTAAAGTAAATTCAATTATGTCCTGTGTAACTGCTTTGAAAAGATAAAACGTTTTTTACATTTCAATGACAATAGGGAATATGCATGAAACATTTTTAGGACAGATTTTAAAAGAGGAGATATAGACAGGAAGATATTTCAAAGTAAAATTTTTCTACGACAATTAGTTTACGAGATAATGCTGTTTGAAAGTGGCATTTCATCACATGTCCTGTAAATGCTTCATTCGGCTTCATACTAAAAGGCCGCGGCAGATGATGTCACAAGCCGTGTGGCTATGAAGAAATGTATGGATTTCATCTAAATAATAGCTGTATTTCTGAAATTCAAGCATTCACATTGATGCTGTCATAGTAAAACATGTTCAAAATATGACAATGATTCAAATTATGAAGTTCTTTTTATTATAGACACTGTTGGATTTTTTTTACGATTTTTAACATCTAATCTATTAGACTCACTTTTGGGTTACTTCACATAAGCTCTTGAAAGTTTTAGCTGTCTGGACATTCGGACACCGCTGTAAGGTACCAGACTGCACCGGAAGATCTCATATTGAATGCAGAAAATGCAAAATCAGCCAACGTTTGAATACAAGAGAAACTGTTTCCTGCTATTTCATGCACTTTTATTACATATTAAACATAAATAGCTATTTCTGCATAATGTGCCATATTTGATCAAATTCGGAAGAATCTAATTTTATTTACAGTTTTTGATTTAAATAAAGTTTCCTGACATATGTGTCTTTTTATTTATTTCTTTACACACCATATATATTTTTTTGATCAAAAATTAAAAATCATGCAGGAAAGGGTTAAAGTGTGTAAGCATTATATTACTACATCATTTAAACTAAAACTTAATGTCATCGTTCTTGTTTACAGATCCCATACTCGATCAAAGAGTAGAAGTAGATCCCATTCGTTTTCACCTCCTCCTCTTGGAGAAAATGGTAAACCCCCAGAAGAAGATAAAGTCGTTGAAGATGTCGAGAAAGCTAAGTTAATAGAAGAGGCCATCAATTCCTTACCACCATATTACCCGGCCCTACAGGTAAAAATGTTACTATTGTAAAGGCATACACTTTATTAGCTGTCAAGTAAATTGTAAGCTGTTAAAAACTTGTCACTCGTAAAAATTTAATTCTATTACTTGTATCTTTCCGTAACACATTAGTTGCCTAATGAAGTGTATGTCTTGAATTGATTTAATCAGTTGTGTAATAATTCGTCTCCAACTTACATTCAACTAATCAAATCTTACTATTAGTCACCAAGAACCACAATTATTATTTTGAACAATTGCCATTATCCAGTGAAAAACATATAACTAAACAGGTAAACTAATAATGCCTATATTTAGTTTGTCAATATTCTGTCTCGAGTGTGGGTTTTTACATAGAATCTTAAATGTTACTAATATGTCTGCATTAATGTTTATTTTTTCATTGAACTGTAACATTGTCTCTATTCTAACGTTTTGGAAACTACAGACATAATTAATAAAAATGCTAAATAGTTGATGGAAAGAAATGTAACAGAGGCGCTATTTTTAATAAAAACTTTGTGGGCCTATCAGTATCACACAATCGTCTTTAGAACCAAAACTGAACTGTATAGAACTGCATATTATGTATCTCCCTGAATAACAAATGATAGTCTGGCGAAAGAGAGATGGATCAAAGAATGTTTGTCTGTTTTGTTTAGGAATAGATATTGAGATAAGTGCCTCTTGTAAGAGAGCAGAGAAATAACAATTCCCAAGAGGGATATTATGTTCTTGCAAATGAGTGAAATCCCCATGATACATCTCAGAAGGCGCTGCTTAGCAACTTAGCTGTGGGGCGTCAATGTGCTGTATTTTTTGTATTGCTAGCGGCTATAGGCTACAATAGCCGCCATCTATCAGAGGGATCATATAATTGTCGCCCTGGTGATATAAAGAAAAACTTACATTCGAGGCTTTGGAGGATTATTTACTATGTGTTGGTGTAGTTATTAATTATTCCCATTTTATAGGGGTGTCGGTCCGTTGAGGAGTTTCAATGCCTTAATAGAATAGAGGAGGGCACATATGGAGTTGTTTACAGAGCCCGTGATAAAACCACGGAGGAGATTGTCGCTTTGAAACGACTTAAAATGGAAAAGGAAAAGGAAGGATTTCCTATCACTTCACTGCGAGAAATTAATACGTTGCTCAAGGTAGGATCACTATCGCATATTTATCTTACTATAAGCTCACTTGAGCCATCATATTGCCTCACCGCTTTCACTCAGAAGGTACATTTTTCCTCCACTAGCGTTATACGCGCAGCTCGATTGAGCCGCGAGCTGTGACGCACTCGATGGCTCATGTGTTGAATTCATTACATTAATGCCTTGTATTTTATTCCTACAGGCCCGGCACCTCTTACCTGCAAGAGGGTTGTGCTAGAGGTGTGACCCATTTGCAAGGGTTAACAACTTCGATACACGGGCGGGCCTAGCTATATTATAAGGGATTTATTCCAGGGGACAAAACTACAATGCTTTCTTCCTATCACATGTATGAGAGTGATATTAATTTTAAATATTTCTTATTTATATCATTTGAAGTATATTTGAGATGGCGATGCACAAAGATAAATAACTGGTATGCTAAAATTGGCAGTGATTAGAAGAAGTACATCTATCACCATGAGGTAAAATACAGGGCCTCTTTCACAATATGCGCGCTCTTTTTCTACGTACTTTACTGTAAATATCATAAACTATACCAAATTTTATATATTTATAGATATTATTGTGAACGATGCTCTTATTAGTATAATTACTTTAAAATTTATATTGTAGTAGTTTTGGTTGAACATAATTAGAAAGCATGATACAAAAGTTGGTAATGGGTAACAAATACCTGTGTTTATTACTTCACACAAAAAGTGTAACATAATTAATCGATGTACCAATTCTAAGGGTTAGATCAACAAAAGCTTTGATATAGAGTAGCACTGTCGTATATTCCATAAATTTACAATTATAATAATGGTTACTATATTTCAGTAGTATTACACCATTTCTATATGTTTATTCGAGTACGTTAAGAGGTAGGCGAAACTAACAAACAGCCGGTGAATTTGTTACGTTCTGAACGCACTCGCACCTGAATATTTCTGAGTAAGTCAGTACTGTACGTGTCTGGCCATGAGTTCAGTTCCCGTTGCGCTCTTTTAGTATGTAGTGGAGCGGATACTCCTGGTTTTATAAATTTTGGACAGGACAGAGCTGTGGTACAAAGTGTAAACAAAAAAACACAGCGCTTGTTAAAGTAACGTGGTGTCCGTTACATGGCAGCTCAAGATATTACTATTATCTGTGCAATTTTGTAAGGATTCGAAACCTCAAGTCCAGACTCTGCTATATATGTATTTGAATATGTTAATAATAATGCCCTTATCCGTAACCTCAACCTTTAACGTAAACTCCATAATAGCAGAATATAAAAATATAACACATCAACTAAACTACACATCAAATTTAATAAAGAATACGAAGAGATAACGAATATAATCGGAAAGATGTTATCGCGGCGCACGTTTAAAGAAAAAAATCATTGGCGGTTAAAACGTTAATGAACTGACTAAAACGCGAAGTAGTTTATATATATCTTCTTTGATCATATTTTTTTTTTATAAAACGTCGGGAGGCATACAAGCATACGGCCTACCGGATGTAAAACGGTTACCTTTGCCTATGAACGCTTGCAATACATTAAGTATCACTCGCGGGATGCCACCACTGCTACTAATACAGCTACTCCTTAGGAGCTTACTGGTGACCTTATTCACACGCAAGAGCCAACGACCCTCCAGGGATATTTATTTGGCTATAGTTTTCTGTGTGGTGAAGGTACTCCCCCAGACGGGCTGCTTTTTATGCGCTTAAACCCATCCAGACCAAGAAAAACAGACATATTCATGCACACAAATGTTTGTCTTGTGTGGGAATCGAACCCTCGAGCGTTGGTGCCAACGTAGCGTTATTAACCACTGCGCCACCAAACTCGTCTAAAATAAGCAATGTTTGGTTTGTTTTTTAATTTTCACTTCCAATTCAGTTAAAAAAAACCGGCCAAGTGCGAGTTGGACTCGCGCCAAAGGATTCCGTACCATTTTTCTATAAAAACGGCAATACAATCACGTTTGTTTCCCATAGGAGCCCTTAAATATTTGTTTTATTTTAATTTACTTATTTATTTTTAAAGTGAATATATAACTAAATGTTCTGTGAATATTTCAAGCGTCCACATGTTGCCGTTATCAATATCGAGCAAAAAAATTACGTTTGTTGTATGGGAGCCCCCTTAAATATTTATTGTATTCTGCTTTTTAGGGTTCCGTACCCAAAGGGTAAAACGGAACCCTATTACTGAGGCTCCGCTGTCCGTCCGTCCGTCCGTCCGTCTGTCACCAGGCTGTATCTCATGAACCGTGATAGTTAGACAGTTGAAATTTTCACACATGATGTATTTCTGTTGCCGCTATAACAACAAATACTAAAAAATAGAATAAAATAAATATTTAAGGGGGCTCCCATACAACAAACGTGATTTTATTGCCTTTTTTATAGATAATGGTACGGAACCCTTCGTGCGCGAGTCCCACTCGCACTTGGCCGATTTTTAGTATTTGTTGTTATAGCGGCAACAGAAATACATCATCTGTGAAAATTTCAACTGTCTAACTATCACGGTTCATGAGATACAGCCTGGTGACAGACGGACGGACGGACAGCGGAGTCTCAGTAATAGGGTCCGTTTTACCCTTTGGGTACGGAACCCTAATGATTTATTTAGTTCATAATAACAAAGATATTTTGCAAGTAATTATTTTTATGGCCACACTTGCAAAGTTACAGAAACAACATTACACAGCAGTTGTAGTTGGCATAATTTCAGGTTGTTGTGTCATTTATATATGTACTCATATATTTTTTTTTATTAAAAAATTCCGTCATTATAAATCTACTGATTATTCCAATTATGTTATACTAAAATTAATTTTTTAATCGTGATTGTTTTAGTCATAACTAAATTACACTTTCATCACAAATCACATTTTTTTAATTTAACTTGCAATATTGCCCAACTCTGTTATGTACCACATAAGACTTTATATAGATAATATGACAAGTAGCCCTATCGTTTTAATATTTTATCATCATGTCACACTTCAAATTGATATTGAGTAAAATGGTATATTGTTTTATTTATATATATTTTATTTTATTTATATTATTTTATTTATTTATATTATTTTATTTATTTATATTATTTTATTTATTTATATTGCACTCGTCATTGTTTCTTAGAAATTGTGAATTAGAAAAAAAATACTTAAAAAGTATTTATCTTGTCATGTTTAAATACAAGAGAAATTATTAAAAGAGTAGTAGTGGTAAATATATCATTTTTACATACAACTAGTTAAATAGACTTAATGAGTTTTGTTTGTTTAATGTTAATTTCGTGATGAAAAAATGACATCTACAATTATCTTTTTTATTGTTTGTTTACATTTTGTCACGCGGCCAAGTAAATACGCAATAGCACTCTGCGCGCATCTACTACATTCGCTCAATCGTCGATGCAAATTATAATCGGTATCCCATCGAGTATCCTATCCCATTGTAATCCCGCTATTAGGATACCGGTCACGATTGTTAAAGGAATTAGGGCACGTTTTCCATTGCGGAATGGCGGGGGCCAGTATTTTCAGTCCACCCGAAGACCACTGGTTTGTCTCAATGACGTATCATCTGTCGTCCACAAACGGACGGTTTAACAAAGGAGCGAAATCTTTGGTCTAATACCAGCTACTAACTAGATGTTTGACGTGACCTATATCGCGTAAAACATCTAGTTCGCTTTGAAGTTGCTCTGCGCAGGTGTACTCCATACATCTTAGTACTGTGCGAACGAAAAGTGCTGTGTTCAAGCCGACTAGAAGTTTGACGCGACCTATGATTTTGTGATTTACTTATTCTGTGGTAAAAAGTTAACCTTCAATTGATTTTATCTGTTACATTGTTGTGTATATTCACCGTATGCCAGCGTGATGTTTGAATACAGCGTACAGTTCTATCAGTTTTCTAGCGCCTAATGGTACAAAATACAGAAGACAACAACAATTTTGGTACAAAATAATTATTCACAATTTTAGTATGTTTTTCAGTTGACCTACATTACATTCAACATTTTGTGTCATGCTAATTTCAATTTGAAACAAAATTGATATGAGAGAACAATAAATTAGATATATATACATAAGCACACAACATGGGTCGAAAATGCCTCTTGAGTGTAGTTCGGATTACCTTTTAGAATTAAATCGCGTGAGGATACATTATTAGATTTATGGTAATGTTAATATCATAGTGCTGATCCTAGTGTTATATTTGTGTTTAATCATTGTTAGACGCCAATCGCTTGCTTCCGGGGCATTATACTTATTTATTGTTATCTCATGTCGATTCTAATAAAACTACATAACTGAGATTCAAGAAAAATTATCGCTTGTTTAACACCACTCCGTACGTCGAGCTGAAAGGCAGTAACTAACCTGGGGCGAACATAGTCGTTTTGTGACTATAATTCGTATCCCAAGTTAAATGAAGGTGAAAAGCGTAAAAATTGTTCTTAACTGCCATGTCTCTCAGTATACAGGCATCATATCTGCTACCACTATGTTTGCATGCGTCCTTTTAATGTGTATTTACTAAGAAAACGCACATAGTAGCAATTTCGTAAAATAGCCTCAGGTCGTAACATTTATTTGAGGCTATACGCAGGAATCGGAAAATTACGCTTGTTAAAAAAGAAAGACAATAGGGAATAAACATGGTAGTTGTACTTTAGTGACTACAAAAACTATGGGTCAATGCTTTTTTGTGAAAATATTAAAAAAACATAATTTAAACACAAAATTGAAGGCTAAAATAAATTTTGTTATTAACAAGCAGGGACCACCCTGAAAATTTGATTAATGATACAATATAAAAGAACGAAACAAAAATTAAACACGACGAAATAAAGAGAAATTGTGTAACGGGGCCGATTTTCAAGTATAAAGAAGTTTTTGCAATTTTCGAAGAAAAGTAATTTTCTAGCGAAAAAGTTCTTCTCAAATGTTGCATTTAATGAAATTACTTTCGTGTAAAAGCCATATACTAGAAAATTTCGAAGACCCATTCTCCATTTTCAAAATAGATATTTGTGAAATTTATATGTAACAATAATATAGAACGAGCTCGGTGGCGCAGTGGATTCCAACACTGGACACACATTTGTGTGCATGAACATGTATGTTTTTCAAACAGTCCCGTCTGGGGAACTACCTCCACCTCACAGCCAAATAATAACTCCCTGGACGGTTGTTGTGTTCCTGTGTGTGAGTGAGGTCGTCAGTAGGAGCTTCCTAAGGAGTTGCTGTCTTAGCAGGAGAGGTGACATTGAGCGAGTGGTACTTAATGTGTTGCAAGTGTTAATAGGCTTCACAACAGCTTTACATTAGGTAAGCTGTATGTATGCCTCCCGAAGATGTATATAAAAAATAATAGATAAAATAAAATAATATATATTTTTTTAATTTCGAAGTACTATTCACCATTTATAAAATAGATATTTATTTTTATTATTTGTTGTACAGTGAATGAGCATAATGTTACTTTATACTATTTTATGTTTTGGTTCTTGCTTTTTGTACAATCAACAAAAAATTAAATAACTAAAAATATGTATACTTAATTGTATACATGGCTTACCACTGAGAATCCACCTTGGTCTACCTTGAAAAGAAACTACTAGCATATCTATATGATATGTCTCTTGTGGAACAGGCAGAGAGAACTGAGCTAATTTACGTATAAACATACACATTACACTCGTTAACAAATATCAAATACAAATACACTATATTAATGCTTACAATCAAATTTCTATCAGAAGCACAGTCGTTATACTTCTTCCATTGTAATTTAAAGGAGTTCAGCATTTGGTTTAGCAATAAATTTGCATTGGTTGTGAGTGCTTTACAGAAACGTACTGTACAAACAGTAAAACGTATAGAAAAACGTTGGGAGTTATGGACAGAAATTTTAAGAATGGATCATTCCAAAGACGAAGTCGCAACAAGAATCTTACTCTCTTTATTTCTTGTTTAATTTTTGTTTTTTTTTTAACTAAACGTTAACAAAATTTTCAGAGTGGTATCGTACCTGTTAATAATAAATTAGTCTTTTAAATATGTATACGTTTTGGCGACCGCTCTTATGCGCGTGCTTCAATCAATTTGTGTGTTTTTTAAAGATTTTGATTTTCACCTGATGTTAAAGCTAATTGTACAAATATATTCATGGATGTTTACTATGTAGGTCGATGTGAAAATGCAATTTGATCTAATCTGCTTTGTGTGCCGCCACCAATTAGTGGTCATAAACTAATTGGTGGCGGAAGCACACTAAGCAGGTTAGGTCAAATTGCATGTAAATATGACTTTCGCAATATAACGCCTGAATCTTTTAACTATTCAATGTGAAAATGGCGCTAACAAAGAATAAAAAAATCGTATCACGGTATTGAAGACAAACATTGAAGAATTGTATATAAATTTTAATTCAACCAATACTTAAAATGGATTACTTCCTATTATATAGCCAAAACCGCTGGTTGGATAATTTTAAGTATTATAACAAAAGCATATCCTTTTAAGTATTGGTGGAATACTGTATATATACTAAATCTAAAAAATATATCATCGTCACTAAATTAAAACAGGGTTTTAGGTGTTTATCTCTTTGTAAAGTAAGATGCTATCATTTATTCAACGATGTTCATTTTCACAATTTCTGAATAGTTAGAATCCAGGTTAATGTGACGACAAAAGCTGTCACTATATAATGTAGTGATGATTTTATAACTTCCACTTAAGTTTCCACGTAATAATGAATATTTTTATTTACCCTTATCTGGTATAATGCCGTGAATCTGTTACGTAAAAAAGACTGTGGGTCACCTGCCGGAAAGAAATCACTACCGATGGTATTTAATGCCACAGTAGGGTAATAATGATCGTTTTCCCCTAAAAAAGTATCGCTTGTGTCGTTAAAATTTTTCATTAAACTGGTACTGGTAATGTCTGTTCATGAATGAAGGCGGCTTGAAAATTATGTAGAGCGTTGAAGACGTATTCATGAATTGAAAATTAGGAAGAATTTTCAGACCATTTTCATGAATAGAGAGAGTTAAGTAATAGTCTATTTATATTCAGTCGTAGCATGATCTAATAACTTCGTTATAATATCGTGTTACGTTAATAATGAAATGTGTATTTTTTTTATTATCTATTGGAGCTTTTCTATGGAGGCGTGTGCCTTATCGTACGATAAGCAAGAAGCTGGAATGATTTGTGTGCCATGACTTAAGCACTCTTGCAGCCAATAAGTTTCGTGTATGTTCAAATCAATTTACTATTTTTTCTTTTCATTTCGTTTGATTATTTTATTTTCGAATAGGGCGATTCTTCAAACTTCACTTCGATAAAACTTATGGCTAATATCTATCGATTTAATATTGAGTGTGTTTCACATTATTCAGTGTTACAAACAAGTCGCTCCATGTCAAAATCAGTATCTTCGCCAAGGCACTAATTGATTAGGAAAAGGGATAACGCGAAGAAGTTTGAAAAGATATTTGAACTTTTAAATTTATTTCAAATCCAGTTTTCTGCAATTTGAATTTAAATGGTTGGTAAAATATTGACGTTTTGGGCAGTAGAAAAATATATTTTGTAAGTAAATATTCCATGACGACCGAACCTTAATACAATTTATTGTTTAATTCTTTAAAGGGAACACAGTCCCGCCGATTGGCAGTATTTACTGACAGAATATATTTTTCTACTGCCCATAAGATTTATTCCCTTTAAGAATCGAGTGACTGGTTGTGATTTCTTTTTTTGGGAGTACCTAGTTAACATTACAGTAATACTAAATATAAATATTACTAGACAGATTTTCTTGAAAATGTACATCTACCTTTATTATTTTTTAACAACTTTCAGAAGATTTCTAAATAACAATTGATACAACTCTTTTCATTTTACAACTTATATCATAATCATCATGAAAATTAAGGTACGTTTATACAAAATTCACTCTTTGTGAACATGACTAGTTTATGCGGTAATTGAAATACGGTATAGATATTGCATTTTTTTTTCTGTAATTCAAATATTAAGCTAAAAATTGAGTAAATAATATTTTATATGCATATGCTTAGAAATGAGTCAAATCTATATGCACTGATCTCTTCACCACCTTACCACCGATTTTTAACTCCGCCTCCCGACGTACCTAGTCGGGCCATAGTACAACCAATGGTCGCTTTTGACATTCCCATGGTCTTAATCGCTCCGGCCACGTATCTATGGACATACGCACTGTCTTCGTGAGAACGTTAGTCATTGTTTGCTCTTAAGATTTTAATGGACTGACATTTCGAGCAGTCCATTGTTCTCTAGATCACAATGTTTAGTCGGAAGAAGTTCAGTAGGCGTATTTACATTGCCTCGAAACACTATATTCGATTCGGAATTGAAAAGTTTTCACTCAGATTCCATACATTTTGAATGAAAACTTTGAGATTTCGATTCGAGGTGAATAGGTACATTTGGACTGGATTTACGAAGCCAGCCTTGTGATCAGACGCAGGGTCGTCATGGTCAAGTCCACGGTACATTTTTGAAAATTGTGTCACATATAAGCTTCTCTAATCTATGATGATATCTTGATATACTTTTCTCCAACCTCCCATTAACATATGAGTGAAGGAGGATGGTGACCACGTTGATCTTTTCTGTCAAGGCTTCTTCAGAGGTGAGCAAGCATTTTGTACTTTTGCTAGTTATAATGCTTTTCATTGTATTTTTTTTATATGTAGAGGACAATTTTCTGTGTTTGCCGTTAGCGTTGGCTTGCCATGCATTATGATCGATCCACTCTTGTTGCCTTCCACGAAGTTGCAGGGACTAATTTACGGCATATTCTGATATTATGTGTACCGTAGCTAGTCTTAGGTTTTATTTAATAATTTGTGAAAAGTCCATCTACCTATCTATATCTTCACGTCCATTGCGGAGTATGCATACAGGGAACCGAACAAGCACATCGCACACTTCTTCAACATTCCTAGCTACGATGGTCATTTGAAAAGTTTTTAGCCTAACATACTTAATGAAACCACACGATTTTGAGTTTATTTTTATTTTTCAACATACTCTCCTCCGAGCTCAAAACACTTTTTCCATCGACCCGGTAAGGCTTCGATTCCCGTTTTAAAAAAATCTTCGTCTAACTCCTCAAAATAAGCGTCCACGGCGGCTATGACCTCTTCATTTGTAAAAAAAATGTTTACCATCTAAAAATTTTTTCAGCTTTGGGAACAGATAAAAGTCGGACGGTGCTAAATCCGGTTAATATGGGGGATGAGGTAACAATTCGAAGCCACATTGATGGATTTCTGCTATGGATTGCACAGAGGTGTGAACGCGCGCATTGTCCTGATGAAACAAGACTTTTCTTCTCAATAAACCTGGACGTTTTTCTTTGATTTCTTCTCACAAACGACGCAACAGGTTGCAATAGTAATCGGAGTTTATTGTTTCATCCTTTTTTAAATAATCTACGAGAATTATACCCTTTGCATCCCAAAAAACGGATGCCATGACTTTGCCCGCCGATAGAACCACCTTTGCCTTCTTTGGGGTGGGCGATCCTGCTCTTTTCCATTGTTTCGACTGTTCTTTTGTCTCGGGTGTATTGTGGTGAACCCAGGTTTCATCCATGGTTATAAATCTTTCAACAAATTCTATTGGGTCAGCTTCATATAACTCTAAACAGTCGCGAGAAGTTGTGAGTCGGTTGCGTTTTTGTTCCACTGAAAGCAGTCGCGGTACCCACCGCGCAGACACCTTAGAGAATCCAAGTTCAGTAGTACTCGTAATTATATGATGTGTTCGCTCAGATGAGATGCCTACAGTCTTAGCTATCTCCTCGACAGTCAATCTTCGATCAGATAAAATTAAATCACAGATTTTTTCTTTGTTTTGATCAGTGGAAGCAGTCGAAGGCCGGCCACTACGGGGCTCATCTTGAATGGTCTCACGACCACGTTTAAACTCTGCCACCCAGTTTTTAACAGTCGCATACGAAGGAGCGGACTCACCCAAAGTAGCAGACATGTCTTCATGTATAGCTTTTGGAGTTAAACCTTTCAAATTCAGGTATTTTATCACTGCACGATGTTCAATTTTATCCATTTTCAAAAATAGCTCTGACTTGACTTACGGTATCACGTGTAAACGAACAATGAGTTACTGTGAATAAACTAAACTGTGCATACTTGTTGCTAAATAATGTAGCTACAAAATGAGGGTAGTTATAAAAAGAACCAATGACTTTAACCATGTTAGGTTAAGAACTTTTCAAATGACCCTCGTATTTTCATGCATACTTGCCGGTTCCTTGGGCTCCCGACATTCTGATAAAACATGACCATTTTGGTCGTAGTAGATAAGTTTGGACGTTCGTCGGCTCCTACATCTTTCCATTTTCACGCTGTATATGTGTTTCATCATTATTTCGTCTCAAATTCTTTCTATATGTCGGAACAACGGAGCATGTCCTTTAACACAGACGCTCTCTTTCTCAAATTATCATTGCGAACGCGGTCAGCAGGCGTTATGCCATAGAATTTGTGCAATGGTCGCATTGCGACGTTTTTCTACTTCCATGCTCTCTCTGCCATATCCAGCATTTATTTCCCTACGTCAGCATTGGCATAGCACCGCGTTGTGTATAGTAAGCGGTACCTTGCTTAGTTCTCGGTTGCCTAATGTTTTTATAACGTTGCATTGAAGCTGTTCTTTGGACATCAGTGGCGAAAAGGTTCAAGGTGGGAATCATCATTTCACGTCATAATAGTTTTTATTTCCTTATAGGGTTTTGCAGGTATACATACGGTGATGCCTAATTTTTTAAAGGTTTTTAACATAGGTGGACATCCTTTCTTGCATTCCCACTGCGTGCAAAGTTCATTCTAGAAAATATGTGCTCAATAGAGATAAGTTATGTAGCTCGTGGATTACTGGTATACAAATCTGAAATCCAGCTGCGCATAGCATGCATATAAGTATTGTTCTCTATTTTGGATGAAAATATGCGCGCTTGCTGTTCCTGAAGTAACTTTCGTGAGACGAGACGCCGAAGGAATGCTTTCCGAGCATTTCTTCTAGGGATTATTGAGTACTATAATATTCTGTGGTATATGATTAAGGTCTCCTTAATGTACGATGCCACCTTGGCGACTACTGTCGGGCATTCACGGACCATGCATCCATAATATTGAAGAATAGGAGAAAAGGGGACCTTATTATAAAAGATAAAATAAAAATATTTTTTTTTTTTGCTTTATTTGCCATTGTTGGGTCCTCGTGGGCACTTAGACACGTTTTACAATTTTTGAAATATAATCTTATTGTATCTTATTCAATTCTCTTATTTTACTTCTTTTTTTAATCTGCTAGCATTTCGAAATGACCATTGGCGAAGAAGAAATGCCGAAAGAAACTTGCCAATATAGATCTCTTTTAAAATTGTCAATTAGATATTACAAAAAATTGACATAAGCATGTTGATACAATAATGTGATATTAAATGGTAAAGTTTTTTAAGGATAGGTCGTCTGTGCCGAATTATTTCCAGACATCTTTATAACTTACATATTCATCAATATAGCTCCGCGGTAACCACTAAGAGGTTTGGAATATAGTATTCCATGCCTGCTAAGATCTATTCAGTACTCAGTAAGCCGCGGTGACACAGGAATCCAAGTATTCTTATTAGAAGGTAAGCTGCCACAGGCATATCCGTTCCAAACTCCTGATTTATAATGATTGTTGACGCCGGTGGGGCTGTGTTGAGTTTAGCATTCACTTACCACGTAAGTACAATTGAGTTGGATCCAGACGAGACAGTGATCCAATGACCAATGTCTTGTATCAGTTTAAGTAATCGATTTATGTCTGTATCATTTTTATTACTATATTTTCATACATCTGATGATCTCAGCAGCTCAGATCCATCATGCCTGGGACCATGATGGAAACATCAATGGAGACTTGAGATTCTTGAGGATCGTGATCGAACTGATCGAACGTCTGGGTAATAGGTTCGTGTTAGATTTGGATTAACAATTCTACTACTCCGTAGAATTTTTGTACTTAATTGGATTTTGTGGACTCTCAACTACCCTCTTTCTATTCTCCATATGTTGTTCCATGCTCTGCCTTCGTATATATTTATTTGTGTACTGCAATGTATTGTGTGACTTTTCAGAACAGCGTCTTATATTTCCTTTTCTGCAATCTCTTCACATTCTGTAGTGTGTCTCCTTGTCCAAGTCGTGAGGAGTTTTATCTATCTGGAGGTGGTAACAGGAGTCCTAATAATCGTCGAGCGTGTATGGAAAGAGTGTTATATATGAGTGTTAAAGAAATGAGTAAGGTGTGTAAAGACCACGTCTTGTGGCGCTCGGTTTTCTGCCTACTCTGTACTCTGCAATTATAAAAGACAACGGTTAAATATTGGTTTGTAAAATAATATTTTCGAAAACATCGTAATTAAAAAAAACTGGCCAAGTGCGAGTCGGACTCGCGCACTAAGGGTTCCGTACCATTATCTATAAAAACAGCAAAAAAAAACATGTCTGTTGTATGGGAGCCCCACTTAAATATTTATTTATCCTGTTTTTTAGTATTTGTTGTTATAGCGGCAACAGAAATACATCATCTGTGAAATTTTCAACCGTCTAACTATCACGGTTCATGAGATACAGCCTGGTGACAGACGGACGGACGAACAGCGGAGTCTCAGTAATATCTCAGGGTCCGTTTGACCCTTTTGGGTACGGAATGCTGAAAAAAACGTTATTTTTATAAGCCATTATCTTCATCATCCGAACGTTAATCCCGGTCGCGATCTAAGCTTTCGCTTCGAGCCCGGGGTCCGTACCATCTCTGGCTTTTGAGGCTTGCGTATTTAAGTGTGTTCGCTCATAGCTCGGTAGCCTTTGTCCACTTGTGATAGGCGCCAGGAGGAACTACTGCGCGGCTCAGCGCCGTTAACTACGTATTTGTTGAATTATTTATTCTATTCGAATTTTCATTACGCGTAATATTTACCAGAATCTTATATGTTGATCAGCAGGTGCATCGATTTTAGGTGCAATTGTTTTGGGCCCCTAAGAAGTTGTGTACGACACCCAATTTTTATAAACTAGTAACTTGTAATAACATCAATTTGCAAAGCCCAATACTAGTGAAATTTGCTTTTAGAAACAAGTGGTTTGTAAAATAATGCGTTTCCAAATATAATGATTGAAAAAAAAGAATTGTCTAACATCGCTTGTTGCGTCGTTGGTAAAATGACTTTTTGTCAATAACAATTTGTGAAACATTAATTTTATTACAATTAATTCGTGTTTGCGTATTTATGTCCATATTGCATGGCGGTGAAAGGAAACAACGTAAGGAAACCCACAGGCCCAAGACATTACGAGTATATTTTGAAAGACGTGTGACCTAAGAAAGATCTAGTTTTCCTTCTGGGTGGTGGAGGTCTTGCCATCTTAGTTATATAAAAAAAAAACACCCTAATGAAGTACTACTTTTTATTTTTGCACTGGTTTCGCTCTATTTAATTGCATAATAACAAATGTGACTAGATCTTGTGCACGCTACTCTCATGGACGCCAGTATTGCGTATTTTTTCCCATCCGTGATCCACACATTATCTACGATCAATAGGGTTAGTCTTGAAATAGCGATGGAACGGAATGGTATTAAACTCTAAACCGCGTTAGTAGCGTCAGATTAGTTTATTCTTAGTTACGTACTTTTGGTATACACGAGGTTAGCTGGTGAAACCAATTTCGTGTAGGCAAAAATATCAACATTGGAATTGGATTAAGCTTAACAGGGACCCACATGTTTAAATTTGTTGTTCAGCTCATACTGTTGTTTAACTGCATTTCATACTGTTGTTTAACTGCATTTACCTTTAAAATAATTATTAACCAAATTATAACTTTTCGTCAAAATTATATTAAATATTTAACAAACCCAATAAAATTAACGCCCATACTAAATCACGCCTGTCTAAAATTGAGAAATTAAACGTTTATTCTCAATCCTCTATACATTATAAGTAAGAATCAAATTTTAATTGTAATGCCATATTAATTGCCATATTCTCGTCGTATGGACATTCAGAAAGTTTTGCGAAAATAAAATAACAGTGTTCTATAGGTAAATATTTTTTTATTAAATCTTTTTTTATTACATCTTTTTTTATTACATCTTTTCAAAGTACTCTCCACCAGCCTCTATACAAAGTTTCATGCGTTTGAACCAGTTTTCTAAATACTTTTTCCAGTCCGCCGCAGACACCTCATTTACAGCCTGCTCGAACGCTGACAGCGTATCTTCCGGCGACGAAATTTGTATCCGTTTAAGTTGATTTTATATTTTCGGAAATAAAAAGAAGTCGCACGGTGCTAGGTCAGGGCTATAAGGAGGGTGACTCAGGAGTTTGACCGGCGTGCTGTCCAGGAAGTCCCATGTTTAGAGCGCGGTGTGCGCGGGCACGTTGTCGTGGTGGAGCAGTAGCCCGCGGAGTGTTTGGTCGCTTCTTGCTCACAACAGAAAAAAATATCATATCACGGCACCATTCCACCCGGGTCTGCTTCTGAGCAACGGTGAGGTTATATGCGGCATCCTGCGTGAAAGTACCCGCCTCACGCGAAGATGCAAGTGTTGAATCTCGTGAAGGCTTCCCTGATCCAATGTGCAGTATGTGCTGAATCTCCTCATACGTAATCGCCTATTGTCTTGGATTAAATTTTTCACTGCTAGCATGTTGTCTTCCGTAACAGCCCTCAAAGGGCGACCACTTTTTTCTTCATCCCCCAAAGTTAGTCGACCGAGCTTGAATTCGTTATACCAACGATACACTGTTACCTTGGATAGGCCTTCATCATCCATGAATGGCTTTCGAGTCTCTCGTACAAAACTCGTAAAAAATTATAGCGCGAAAATGTTCCAGGTGCATTTTTCAACGAGACACGATACTTAAAATTAGCTCGCAAAAAATGTGGAGGGAAATTTTGAAATTGGAACGTACCTATTTTTATTTATAAATGAATCATATTTTCAAAATAGATTATAACTGGCCAGTCTCGCAAACATAAAACTTTTTTTCGTAATACTTGTTATACTTTATTTACAACTAGCTGTGCCCGCGACTTCGTCCGCGCGGAATAGTTTTTTTTTATTATTTAGTTATATTAATAAAAATAAATAAAATTTCTAAAATAAAGGTAGCCTAAGTTACTCCTTATTACATCAGCTATCCGCCAGTGAAAGTCCCGTCAAAATCGGTCCAGCCGTTTCAGAGATTAGCCGGAACAAACAGACAGACGGACAGACAGACAGACAGACAATAATTGTAAAAATATTCACTTTGGTATATGTACTGTGTATACATCCATATGCATTTAGTAAAAGGCGGTTATTTTAATATTACAAACAGACACTCCAATTTTATTTATCTGTATAGAAGATTATTATTATATATATAAAAAAATGCGTAGTTATTTTATGTTACAAAAAATACGTATTCTCTGAAAATAATAATAATAAAAATAAGAGTGCAAAGTCCCCCGAAGGGAAGATTTCCCCCTAATTTTAACAGTTTTTATATTTTACGCAGGAACCCTAAATATTTACGGGATAAAAAGTACCGGGATATAAGTAAGTAGTAATATTGTGCTCTGAACAGTCGTCTACCTACCAGTGAAAGACCCGTCAAAATCGGTCCAGCCGTTTCAGAGATTAGCCGAACAAACAGACAGACAGACAGACAAAAATTGTAAAAATATTCATTTTGGTATATGTACCGTGTATATATCCATATGCATTTAGTAAAAAGCGGTTATTTTAATATTACAACCAGACACTCCAATTTTATTCATCTGTACCTATAGATAGTGATATAAACCACGAAAGTTTAAACTTATACGTTATTTATATTCTTGTTTTATAATATAAGGGCATGAGACACTCAGGACATGAGCTCTATTCGGATTTGTTTGGATGTTTTTAATATGTTCACTAATTTGTCATATTATTTCTTAGGTATTATAAACTACCGGTAATTGATAGGTGAATAAATTTTTAGTTTTACTTAGATCTAAAAAGCAAATCTCATTATTTTTTTCTACATCGCTAAATTCGATTTTGGGTTGTTTATTTTTTAATTTGGAAATATAAAGTTTTATCGATTATTACTGTGTATATTGAGAATATATGAAGTATTGGGTTGCATGTAGAAAAATGTTTCCTGGTAAAACTATATATGTCAATAATGGCGTAGGTCTGCCAATAATGGCGACCCCGGCCGAAATCACACCATACTTTTTATCAACCAGACAAATAATTATTATCACGGTTAAAACATCTGGTATGATGTGTTGGGAAATCGTATTGTCTTTTCTTGGATAGTCGTTAAAAAGCATTTAATGATTTCTAAAAACCATGTATAGTCAGAATCATACATTTAACAATAATTTTTTGTCACGGAACTCTACTAGGAGTATGTATATTTGTTGTTCAATGACAACTATGACGACAGTCATAACGTTTAACTGGTCGTTATTTTTAAAAGACATTTTATTGAGTTGGCACGAATACATAGCATACAACGACGGCCGTAAATGTAATTTTCGCCGTGCGTCTTATAACCCAGAACATTTATTACACAACAAAACAGAAAATCTTACAATTTGTAGATAAAGGGCAATAAGTAAGCAATTAAAAATCTAAGAACACAAAAGATATTTATTTATATGAACAAACGGGCTGCTGTCAATAATTTCTTATAATGTTCTTTCATTAATTCCACTCTATTTCATTATAATAGACTATAAAGTGATGAGTTTATCATTTGTAGCTTGTTTTACTTACCAACAATCTCTACACCGGCTGAAAACCTTTAGGCGAAAAATGTCCAATTCGCCAAATTTTAAGTGATACTTGAAATTTGTGATTGCTAATACACATACTGCCAACACGGTAACTTCCTAATGCATCTAAAATGTTAAATTCCTCGAATAGTTCTATATTAGTAGCGAGTCCGGCGAATCAAGCGAATATTCTTGTAAGTAAGATCATAGATAGGAACTACTACTAAATATCGGCGAGTAGTTTGAGTTATAGCAAGGAAAATGCAATAAAATCTCGAGGCTTACCTTCTACAATTTAATATACTCGTAATATAACGAATAAATTATTACCGTTTTTCGGATCCAGTAGTTCTGTATTATTATATGAGTACTACAGTGGCAATAATAGGGGTTTAAAGTGTGAAATTGCCGTTTTATAGTAATAGGTACTTGTGAGATTTTCGAGTGAAACTTTTTCACATGATACCTACGAGTTTTTTCTTTTATAACATGTGCAACATTTGATTTTCGAATTTCAATTGTTTTTTTTATTCAGCTTAGACGGGAAAGATGGATACTTCGAAAATCCGAGCAATTTTTGAATACGATTTCCGACACGGAACTAACACGGCAGAAATGGCTCGCAATATCAATGCTGCGTTTGGAGAGGAGACTGCTAATGAACGCGCCGTGCGTTATTGGTTTAACGCTGAATTGAAGGAGATGGTGGAAGCCGATCCGAGTCAAACTACCCAGAAATTAGCGGCATGGTTTAACGTTACCTTACCTACAATATTGACTCATTTGTATCAAATCAATAAGATCAAAAAATATGAAAAATGGGTGCCTCATGATTTGACTGACTGATTGCAGAAAGAAACGCGTGTTGAAACTTGTGTTGCCTTGTTGAATCGGTACAGAAATGAAGGAATATTGTATCGAATTGTGACATGTGGATTCTTTACGATAACCGTAAGCGAAAAATGCAATGGCTGACTCCAGGTCACACGCCGCAACAGTGCCCTAAAGCAAAGATTATCAATAAAAAGGCAATGGTAACTGTTTGGTGGTCTCTTCACGGTATTATTCATTATAGCTTTCTCAGGTCTGGCCAAGCAATAACAGAAAATGTTTACTGTGCCGAACTTCGAACAATGATGTCGAAACTGGCTCTACAGGACCTGTAGTTAAAAACCATACGACATCCTCCGTTCTCGCTAGAGCTTGCTCCAACTGACTACCATTTTTTTCGTGACTTGGACAATTTTCTGCGTAGTAAAAAATTTTCTTCCCAGAGGGCAGTACAAAATGCTTTCACACAGTTTGCCTAGATCTAGATCCGCAGAGTTCTATCGCAGAGGCTTCCGATTAGATGGCAGCAATGTATTGATAATGAGGGTAAATATTTTGATTAAATAAATATGTTACATCTTAGAAAAAAAGTTATAATTTTTCTGTACAAATTAGCAATTTCATACTTTAACCCCTAATATTAAACTGTTCTTGGAGCTTAATACATATGTCTGTTCGCTGTACCGTAATATTAAGATTGATGCAAATGAGTCAATATTATAGGTAAGGTAACGTTAATCCATGTCGCTAATTCCTGGGTAGTTTGACTTGGATCGGCTTCCACCATCTCCTTCAATTCAGCGTTATTCACCTGTGTGGGCGATCTTCCACGTGGTTCGTTATTCAATTCGATGTTTCCATTACGAAACCGTTTAAACAAAAAACGCACGCTGCGTTCCTTAGCAGTCTCCTCTACAAACGGACATTTTAAAAATAACCTCATAGGTGTCATGTGAAAAAAGATTCACTCGAAAATCTCACACCATGAAGGTGTAATGTCAAAGTATCTATTACTATAAAATGGCAATTTCATTTTAAGAAAAGGCATGCGGAAAAAATGCTGGTTAATAGAACCGCTATGCATCACAACCCGGAAGTATAAAGATACCTCTTGCATCTTTTTACTTTCGGAGACCACTCACCGCGATCAAACTGGTTGTGTTGTAAGAAAGATATGGCGCATCAAAGCAGCCCATCTGGGGAAGTATTTTCACCTCACAGAAACCGCAACCAAATAACAACTCCCTAGTGGGTTTTTGTGTTCCTGCGTGTGGGTGACCTCACCCAGTAAGTCCCTATGGAGTTGCTGTGTTAACAGCAGAGGTTGCATTACGCGGTAATACTTAATGTATTGCAAGCGTTTATAGGCTACTGTAACCACTTTACATCAGGTTGGCCGTATGCTTGTATGACTCCGAACGTTGTATAAAAATTGGCAAGTGTACTTGAAAAAAAGATATGCTTGTTAAAGAAGGGTGTGGTGTGTAAGGGCCGTGTCATGTGGAGTTCGATTTTTTTGCCTACCCCGCAAGGTTCATGGCGGCAAAATATAAATTTTCTTCAAAATCGCAGTTAGGAAAGTGTATAATCATTTTTATGCACTTAGGAATCAGCATCATCATCTTACTATTTATTCCAGTGGTTGGGTTTCCATTTCGGAGTCTGGAGTCCTCTTATTACTTAGACGTTCGCCTGATTTGGTAGTGGGGCGGGTTCCGACGACCTATTGCCATCTAACATTCCCAAACTCTCCACTGGTACTGTGTATGTCTTTCTTCAGACAGAGCCTCGTTTGTCAATCAGCAAGGTGCACCATGTGCAGGTGAAGTTGTCTTTAACTGTAAACGTAGTAAACCTTTTAATTATTAACTTTATTGCGGAAATTTTATTGATATAAATACTAAAAAGAAAATAAAAAAATATATTTATTATATTAATTACGGACGAATAATAAATACATTCGAGCACTTGAGACAAAATCAAGAATAATATGAAATATCTAAGATAGACCATAATGTTTTAGACATCTGCGTCGCGTTGTACCAGGCCACAAGTATTGCGAAAAAAAGTTTTTATGTATGCGAGACTGGCCAATTATAATTTATTATGAGAATATGATTTATTTATAAATCAAAATAGGTACGTACCAATTTCAAATATTTCGCTCCACATTTTTGCGAGCTAATTTAAATTATCGTGTCTCATTGAAAAATGCATCTGGAACATTTTCGCGCTATATTTTTTTACGAGTTTTGTACGAGAGACTTTCATTAATGGATGAAGGCCCATCCAAGGTAACCGTGTATCGTTGGTATAACGAATTCAAGCGCAGTCAACTAACTTTGGGGGATGAAGAAAGAAGTGGTCGCCCTTCGACGGCTGTTACGGAAGAAAACATGCTAGCAGTGAAAAATTTTATCCAAGACAATAGGCGAGCTACTACGTATCAGGAGATTCAGCACATACTGCACATTGGATCGGGAAGCCTTCACAAGATTCTACACTTGCATCTTCGCCTGCTAGGATAGTTTCACGCTGGGTGCCGCACAACCTTACCGTTGCTCAGAAGCAAACCCGGGTGGAATGGTGCCGTGATATGATAAACAATATTGAAGCAGGCTCATTTCGGCGTATTTACGACATCATTACAGGGGATGAGTCCTGGATTTATCGATACGATCCAGAAAAGAAGCGCCAGTCGACGGGTTGGGTGTTTCAAACGAATCAACGCCTAGTGAAGCGATCTAGAAGCGGGGGAAAGATTTTGATTGCCGCTTTTTCAATTTGACTGGCCCGGTGTCAATTCCTTTACATAACCAAAGAAGCATCAACGCCGAGTGGTATAATACCAAATGCTTGGCAGAAGTTTTCTCTGTTGTGAGCAATAAGCGACCAAACATAGGGCTCCGCGGGCTGATGCTCTACTACAACAACGCGCCCGCGCACACCGCTCTCAAAACGAGGGACTTTCTGGACAGTTCGCTGGTCAAACTCCTGGGTCACCCTCCTTACAGCCCTGACCTAGCATCTTTTTATTCCCGAAAATAAAAAATCCGCTCAAACCGTCGAGTCGCAAATCCGTTCGAGCAGGCTGTAAATGAGGTGTCTGCGGCGGACTGGAAAGTGTTTCGAAAACTGGTTCAGACACATGAAACTTTGTATGGTGGCTTAGGCTTACTTTGAAAAGATTTAATAAAATAATATTTACCTTTAGATCACTTTTTTATTTTCGCAAAACTTTCTGGTGTCCCACGTGTGTTGCTAGTGCAATGTTTTCTTTTACCGAACGTGTTCAAACTTTTGGCATATCTATGCATATGTCGCAGGTAAATGACGTAGCAGGAGATTTCACGAAATTTCTAGGAATAACACAAAATCACGATAGAGTTCGAATACTATTTCTTTTGCATCTTACTAAAAATGTATAGGGATATGACAAAATACTAACATACTTTCACTGATACGTCGTTTCACCATACAGAATCCAGTAAAATGTTAAACCGAATAACATAAGAATAAGATATGAGCCATGCCTTACGTTAACGTTAACCTTAACGTTAATTCAAACTTAATAATTATATCAGTATTCATGAATAGGCACCGATTTTCAATAGATCTCGTAAGAGACTCGAATATTACTATGGAACTATATATAATGTAATGAGTATTGGCCAGCTAAAAGTTTTGATTCTGACTGTCTGAAGGATACTCGATTGTTGTAGTTATTTCAACGGAATATTATCATGGCGTTCTCGCACAGTGCCTTTAATTAATAAGTTGTACATTGTGGTCAAAACAAAAAACTATTTTCACAAAATTGACGAGCTCGGTGGCGCAGTGGCAAATCGCGCTGTTTCGTTACTTTCACACCAACGCTCGTGGGTTCGAGTCCCACTCGTGACAAACATTTGTGTGCATGAACATGTCTGTTTGTCTTGGTCTGGATGTTTTTAAGAGAGGAAGGCTGCATCAAAGTCGCCCGTTTGTAGAAGTACCTCCACCGCCCAGAAAACCACAGTCGAACAATAGCTGTGTTCCTGTGTGTGAGTGAGGTCACCAGTAAGCTCCTAAGGAGTTGCTGTGCTAGCAGCAGAGATGGCATCGCGCGAGTAATGCTTAATGTATAGCGAGTGTTTATAAGCTACGGTTACCGCTTTTCATCAGGTGGGCCGTATGCTTGTATGCCCCCGACGTTATATATAAAAAACAAATCCATTAAATCATTTTCAATTTTATTGCATTTTATATCGGTCAATACTTTTCTCTTTTTAGTAGAGTCTGTTTAGTGAATCGACGTATCACTGAAAATATGGTAGTATTTTGTCATATCACTAGATATTTTTAGTAAGAAGACGCAATAGAAAAGATTATTCGATATCTGCCGTGATTTCGTGATATACGTAACGTTAATTCAAACTTAATAATTATATCAGATACTTATTGCTAATAAATTATGTCAACCTGTTAACAAGATAGTAAAGTAGTGGTTCACTAAATCGATGCATATGAATTGATAACAATCAACATAAAAATACATAAGTGGCAAGTTAAATCTTTGGCCGCAAACTGAACACTTAAAAAAGTAAGTCTACTATATAACCTTATATATTTGAATGATATGTACCTTTATTAAAGAGGCATATGTTATCCAAATATCATAAAGATAAGTAATTTTGTATGATAATAAATGTGAAAAATTATTTACTTAAAAAATTATCTGTTGTATGTTGTACTTGTTGCATGTAACCTATATAATGTCATAAGCATAGGCATATGATTTATATAATCTCATATATTACACCATATTATTTCTTTACAGAATTTTTGTATCGCCATCTCAAAATATGCGTTTTTTCTTGGTATATTGAACATAATATCAGGCTATAATAATACTACAATTTTGATATAAATTCCAATTGATGGATGTACATAATGACTGATTTTGTCACCCGCATGTAATTTTAAGTTTAATATTACTACCACATAAGTTGTATATTTAGTATACTTTATTACTGCTATGTATTATGAATAAGAAAAAAAAATGTCGATAATTTGTATTGTATTGCTGTAATTATGATGTTCCAGAACATTTATTGGCAATGCCTCCAAACGATGCCAGTTAAGTGTCAGACTCACCAGGCATCCCGCACTCTCACACTCAGTGAATAAGTCTTTCCGTTTGTTGAATATTTTTGAGTTGTGTAGAGATGTTTTTTTTTATTACCGACTGATGGAATATGAATGAAGTTTATTATTATCGGCGACTGCCTGTACGCGGGAAGCATTTTTGTATTAAAATGTATAAGTAGAGGGTTGCGTACTTTAGCTTCGATTATCTCTAACTTTATTTATTTTTAGTAAAAACAGCCCATAAAGGTTGTTTGAATACAGTCTAGATACTAGTATAATTATATATATCACTGATTACATATTTTCCGACAAAAGGAGAAAGGTTTTCTTGTATCTATTCTAATAGATTTATTTTCGCATTCCATCTATTAGATACCGTTATTTTTTTTATCGTGTGCTTGAGAAATTAAAAATATTTATCGTCTTGCAAACACGCTCTTAACGATAGTTCCAGTGGTTGACAATACTAGTCGATCAAACCAAGATACAATATTAATTTTGTGAACCTACCTGTACCTTGTGTAGATTACATCCCTAACTATATTCCAGGATAAATATAGATAATAGAACTTTGGCCTTTTCTCGAATATATTTTGTCTACCGCTTACATTTCTGACATTTTTAATCTAGAAACTTTTAATTTTATTATTATCGTCAATATATAAGTCTTATCGTGTTTCTGAGTTCAAATTGTCATTTTAAGTGAGATTGTTTAAATGAGAACAAAAAACGCAACTGTACGAATAATTAGCAAAACTTTTATTCAAATAATACAAATATTTAATTGAAATTTTAAAACTAATGCGATGAATCGGACGATATTTTAGGTAGTGTGTCATTATTGATTTCGCTTTCTGACAAAAACTGCCATTCACGTTCGCGTTCAGTATCATACAAACTATATCTCTTTTTAGTTGGCAGCGTGGCAAGCAATAAATCGACGTTCTCACGTATACAATGAGTACACCATTAAACATTGTTGAACAATCAGCGAACAATTGCGGGGTTGTCATTTGTAACCAAAATTCTTAATAGCCATGTTTCCAGATGATATGATCTTGTTGTTTGAAAAAGCATTCAACACTGACCAAGTCCGATATTTCCAATTTTAAAAAGCCCTAAAATCATTCTAGTATCTGTGAAGGTTCTCTTAGTATTAGGAGTAAAGTAACAAGTCGTTGATAAAGAATTCTACTCACAAATGTGGAAAATTGTGATATTTATCTCGTGTAAGGGCCATTTATTTAGATACAAAAGGGGCAAGATAAATTTTGTTTTGATCTAGTTGAAATATGATATCATGTTGAGCTTGATATTATTGAACAATTTATACAGGAATCTCAAATATGGTATATAATTTTTGATGGGAGGAGATTGTCGCACAACTGTGTCTTTATTTTCCAACAACTCTTATCACAGTTACCAGATAGTAAAATCGAAGCAAATGTTTTTTTACAATCAACGCACTTCAGCGTGATACACCAATTAGTCGAAATCTTTATTATTTTATTAGTAACAAAAAGTTTAATAAATAAACTGTCTTAAAAAGTATTGACTGACAGCTTCGATGTTGACAGCTGACATGGTAATAAACATTTATTTTTACTAATAAAGGACACACATGTTCATCTTGTAGTGATGAAACAGCCGTAACTTAAAAATTTTCGCAACCCAATGTGACCCATTAAAACTTTATATTTTAAGTGTGCTATGAAAATGCTTTTTTTATGTCTGTAGTTAGAGCGCCATCTGTAGCAGATATTTAGTCTTTATTTCTCGTCACAAAACTCTTCCAGTGTATTAAACATATTTTTTCTTTATAGCAGTTTCAAAAATTCTAGCATATATAAAAATTCTGAACCTATATTCTCATTTTTAATAAATTTTTCGTATGATAACAATGCTTCATGAGTTGGTAAAATGAACTCATATTCTACAATGTTTTTGCTGTGTCACCTATGGTCAAACGAATTTATCAGAAAATATCTGCTGCCGGTTTATGGAGCATCCTAGTTGTTACATCTTTTATTGACGGTAACATTAATCTTCTCGGGTACAGTATCTGCTTTATATGTTTAAGTAATAAACAAAAACATACTGTACGGATCTTGTTGCTTAAAAGGGAATAAAACAGTTTGGGTACAGTGTGCTGAGCTATATACTTTTGCAGGTCTTGAAGATATATGCCTATGTTGTTTCTTATCTTTCTTATTTTATTTAAATTAGCTTGTAGTCTAAAAGGATTCATCGCTTATTCGAAAATGGTTTTGATAAGAAATGCACATAATATTTAATATGATGTTTAATTAATCCGTATTTGATTACTATCTCTTCTTTTTTGTTTGCAAATACATTAGCTTAGTATCAAGTCAAAAATATCTTGGCAACAATTGGGCGTTGCGGGCTAGAATTAAAGAAAATAAAATAATTCTTACTCGCTTTTATACAGAATGTAAATACAACTTGCATCGATAGGATAAGACTAAAATTCAGAAACTAGTTCTGATGCGATTGCGTGCTCGTGCTGAGCAGTCGGTATGTATCGATGATTCTGTCGCTATGTATGTAGGGTTTCGCAAGCCGCATTATTTGGAAAATAAATTGCTTACAGGGTATCTACAAAAGCAATGATAAGGTATTTTAAACAATCAAACTGAGCAGGAATAACAACGTAATAATCAATAGTACATTTTGATTTTAGTTTTATCTATAAATATATTAGAAAAACAAATCAGCGATCACCTCCCACTAAACCACTCTATGTCTATCGAGCTGTGCTATTTATTGGCATGTATTTCTGCGCTGTAATTCTCTCTCATACCTAACCTAACTTTTATGAGCCCTATAGCCTGCACGAAGTGACTATTACTGCCTACAGTACAGTACTACAGTAAATCAGATTAGATTATTTAATATTATTCAAATGGTTGATCAAAAATTAGTAAAAAATTCCCGACGTTTTGGTATGGTTCTATTGCTAAGGTTGTCGCTTTCAATTTCATGTACATAGACAAATTGTTAAATTGCATCGGAGGCGGATCAAGAGTGTGGTTGATGTGAATGGAAATTCCAATACACGTGTTCAGAACAGCAGAATCAACAAGAGTCCTAATAAAATTTAATTCTGTATTTTATTATTCGCAAATAAGCCGTTCATACTTTAAGCTTGTTTTATTATAGAAAAAATTGTGAACTTGTTATAAAATAAAGCCGGCAAGACGAGGGAATTAGAAGATTAGCGATAAAAGATCCGAGCACATCAAGACGAACAACTCATTTGTCAATGTAAAAATATTCCAATGTCGATTCAAAAGAATCAGTGCTACAGGTAGAAGTGCATATACATATAGCGACAGAAATCACTTCTCAATGAATGATAAGATGATAACAGCATGCTTGTCTTTTCGGCTTTATTAATTAATAACAAGTGCAGGGTTTATAATTAAGCAATTCTTTGATCTAAATCGAAAATAATACCTTATATGTGTTATTACGAAATATATATTGATAAAATTAGCCATTGTAATATGTAATAGTAAACTGGTGTATTAAGCCTCACGCTTTAAAGATAATGCATATTTATAGCGAGAGACTGCTATACCCGAAACGATAGAGGTATTATCACTGTTTCTTACATGTATGCAAATAGCAGTCCATGGCTCCACTATGTTAGCTGTCTTCTAGTCTAATTCGTTTTAAGATTTCTACCTTGTTTCGTATAAAAGGGAAAGACTTAATTCTACTAACAAAGTGCACAATTTTTGTCATTGTTACAGGGCCAGCATCCCAATATAGTGACCGTTAGGGAAATAGTTGTCGGCTACAATATGGATAAAATATTCATAGTAATGGACTACGTCGAACATGACCTTAAAAGCCTCATGGAGACTATGAGAGGAAAGAAACAAGTTTTCCTTCCAGGTGATTACGAATACAATAGTTCTACGTATTATGGTATATATAAATTTATGTGCCGGTGATGATAGTGGATAAATCTTGAAGATTCTTTGCGAGACATCCTTGATTGAAATTGTTGTAGTAATTATTGAAAATTCAATGTTATGTAATCCCCGCTCATATAGAGTCCCATCCATCTTGCATTACTTCATACTATTGAGTTCAAAGATTCGAATCAATTTAAAGTCGAGTCAGTTGAATTCAATTTAAACCTGAACTCATTGTCTAAAACAATATTTATGATTCTAATACTGCTTAATTTCAATGTCAACAGGTTTTAGGTCGACAATTGCCATTAATATTACATAAAATACAACAATTATAATACAAACCTTTAATTCTGCCGGGCTTAACAATACATACTTGTATAAAGCAATATAATAACATGATTTCCAGATCCCCTACCATCTTCCCTCATACATAACCTACGAGCAAAGACCTCCAGGACATCCTGTTTTTGTATACAGAATACTTCTTTACCAATTAAAAATGTTAAGTTTGATAACTTTTCTTATAATGTTTACTAGGAATTTAATTTACGGAACTGTGAGTAACATGTCTATATCAGCGAGTATCGCAGAGGAGTTTTTTCATGTTTTTCATCACCTAAACTTTGCTAAGAAGAAGGAAAAAGCGTCCCCGAAATGGTCCAATGTAGTGTTGATGATCTAAATATAGGGAAAAACATATTGTGTTAAAAGGTAACTTTGATTGGTTGCAGGGGAAGTTAAATGCTTAATGACACAGTTATTGAAAGCTGTACATCACCTCCACGATAACTGGATCTTGCACAGGGATCTTAAAACTAGCAACCTCTTACTGTCACATAAAGGAATATTGAAGGTAAATGAAATTGTTTTAGATTATTTTAGAAGTAAATTTAAATAAAGATTCAATAGAGATATCGAGAGTACTAAGTGTACTTACTTAGTAAATTTTTAATGCTTTAAATTGTTTGTTACAGGTTGGCGATTTTGGCTTGGCCAGAGAGTACGGATCTCCTCTACGTCAGTATACACCGATCGTAGTTACGTTGTGGTATCGCGCGCCCGAATTATTGCTCTGTTGCAAGGAATACTCTATACAAATCGACATGTGGAGCGTCGGTTGTATATTCGGGGAGTTTATCTCAATGAACCCACTGTTTCCTGGGAAGTCTGAAGTTGACCAACTGAATAGGATATTTAAGGTGAATTTTCAACTTTATTTCTGTGAATGTTGATATATATTTTACTAAAATCGCGAGAGTTTTGTCAGCAGCATTCTGTCATGCGTATTGTATGATGTACCTGGTGCCTAGGCCAAATTCTACTTTCTACCAACCAGCTCAACACCCACCAGTGACCTACAATCACCAGGCAGGACTGGTTTTATTAACAGCGCGAGCTAAAATATATTAGCGCTGATTTAAGTTATGGGATGCTAGTTTATTGTCGTGTTACGATAGTCGCAAAATTAATTGTTTTTTAATATTTCGGATATTCAAATTTCTATATTTTCGGGTGAAAACCCCACAGTAGAAGTAACTCATAGGTCGATGAAGTATTGGGCGTGCATTCTCTATCATTAAAAAGAGGCGACAGGTGGAAAAGTATAGGGGAAAACCTATATCTAGCAGTGGGTAGATTACAGGTTGACGCAGGTTTATAGTACGGGGGCCGGTTGATAACTATCCGGAACGAAACATTATATTTCTGACAAATTAATAATGAAATTGGAATTGTCAACTGTCGCTATTCTGTGGAGTGAGTACACACTAAAATCATCTTACTTTGTTGACTGCATTGCATATGAGAGACTCGAAAGTAATTTAGACTTTAGCGTTTATAATAGAGGAAGTATTTCTTGCTCTCTGAAGTTGTACCTTCTGAGAGTGAAAATCCCAATTCAAATTAAAACTAAACTAGACGGTGTTTTAGGGGATTCTTCTCCGTCATTCAGCACTGTCCACACATGATGGGTAACCGATTTTAAACACGACCAGCTGAGCTGTGACGACACTCCGTCTACAGCGAGTCGGCCGAAAGAGGTAGAGAACCCCCGAAATGGTAAGAATCCATCGGCGTTTGATGTTGAGAGAGATAGCAGAAATGGTGAATGTTTCTTTTGAGTCTGTTTTTTTCGTTTTACATGAACACATAAGCATCAAAAAGTTCCGTCTCCGTTGGGTGCCGCGTTTATTTACTGCAGATCAAAAGCATCTCAAAGTGTACTTTCAGGAGAGAATTTGATGCTTTCATTAATTCAAACGCATTTTTGCGACATTTCATAATGGTGGACGATACATAATCCTCCACTCTTATGTTATGTACGTCGGTAACACTGACAGTTTTTAGAAAACCAAAAACAGAACGATGTAGGAATATGTTAATATTTTAATAGATTTTAGCAGTAGTCTCCGTGCACTATCGCATGCGATGGAAATATTGTCTGAATATTGGCAGGGAGCCCACACTACTTTCTTTCTTCCATGCCTTTTTCGAATGCAGCCACGACGTCTTTGGGGTTTATAATATATATATATATATATAAATATAAATTAAAAGCTATATATATATATATATCTTAATATATAAAAAATAAAATAAAAAAGTCCACATCTTCTATAGATAAATATTCGATTGTCTGTCTGAGAGTTGTCGTGATAGAGGAGGATTCTTCTTTTGGCCGCTGATGTCCAACAATTTCCTGGTCAATTAGTAAACAATGACTAACAAATATACCAATCTACAATACTAGTAATTTTATCTTTTAGCACAATTGTTACGATATCATCCGTCCGTCCATAGAATGAGGCAACCATATTTTTTCCTTGAATTTTGTCTTTTATTAGCAAATCTTCGAATGGAAACATCCATTAAATAGATTATCTTTTCTCGTAACAATATATCCAGCTTTGATCACCTGTGACAATGTCATATACAGCATTCGAGTCACGTCCATTATACATTTCAAGCATTTTGCGCCACCAATCCAAATGGTATTTTTGATTTTCCGTCAAATTGTAAGTTATCCATTTAGTATAAAACGTTCTGAGGCATAAATGTTCGTGGAAGACTTTTTGTACTTAGCTCGTAGCTTTGTCTAAACTTGTCCAAATTTGTCCAAATAGAGATTTGGACAAATTTGGACATGTTATGCCACTATTATCTAGCATCTGTCATTAGTCACACGGTCCCCACGTTCTATTCAGTGGTCGCCGTAGAAAGACCTCCTTAGCGCAAATCATCAGTGAGCTTGATCAGAGAAAGTCCTGACCTTCTTAAACCAAATATAAACAGTGGCACGGGATGAGGCTTCGCCATGAATCCCGCCGATCGGAAGTCATAATATTGTTTTTGGACAAGACCGTAACGAAAGTCGTAACAGGTCATGGAGCGAAAACTTTCTCTAGACAAATACATCGCTAACGCCCGACAGGCACCTTTTAAATTACCGTCAATTTGTAACTAATGATATACGAATTCAATGTACAGCGTCCTAAAGATTTCTTTATTCCGAATTTAAATAATTTTTTCTTCGGCTTCTTTTTTACCGACCAATTCTCAAACTTTAAGTGTTACCACTGTATGATGTCACTGTGCAGAAAATCGCACCTTGCTTGTTTTTTTGTACGAGCTGGTGAAATTCAAATAGCTAGAGCACGTTTACTACAAACTAAAATTTCTTTCGTCAAACCTGCAGCATCAGACATGGACTAATTAAGCCAGCTAAAAAATTGATGTACCCATAAAATGACAGTTTGCGACATTAGTCTATCAAAAGATAAAACAAAGTGATATCTTAACTGCGACAACTCAATAGTAAAGCTTCAAAAATAAATTTAAATCATTTTTATTAGAACAACAACGCTTTGAGTGTATATATTTTCTATTTTGTTTGTGTAATTGGAGGACGCTCGGCCCTCTGGTACTTTTAATGCGCATACAAAATTATTAGAATATGTAATAGGGATTAAAGTATGAATTGCCGTTTTATAGTAATAGATACTTTGAATTGACATTAAACCTTCATGGTGTGGGATTTTCGAGTGAAACTTTTTTCACATGATAACTATGAGGTTTTTCTTTTAAAAATGTGCAAGATTTGATTTTCGAATTTCAATTATTTTTTTTATTCAGCTTAGACAAGAAAGACGAGTAATTTTTGAATACGAGAACGTGGAACTAACGCGGCAGGAAACGGCTCGCAATATCAATGCTGCGTTTATAGAGGAGACTACTAATAAACTCACCGTTGGTTTTTGGTTGAACGCTTTTTGTGGAAGACAGCCTACACAGGTGAATAACGCTGAATTGAAGATGATGGAAATCGATCCGAGTCAAACTACCCAGGAATTAGCGGCGTGGTTTAACGTTACCTTACCTATAATATTGACTCATTTGCCAATCAATAAGATAAATAATATGAAAAATGGGTGCCTCATGATTTGACTGATCTGCACAAAGAAACCCGTGTTGAAACTAGTGTTGCCTTGTTGAATCGGTACAGAAATGAAGAAATATTGGATCGAATTGTGACATATGTGGAAAAGTGGGTACTTTACGATAACCGTAAGCGAATAATGTAATGGCTGACCCCAGGATCAAACGCCGCAACAGTGCCCTAAAGCTAACCTTACCAATAAAAAGGTAATGGTAACTGTTTGATGATCTCTTCATGGCGTTATTCACTATAGCTTTTTCAGGTCCGGTCAAGCAATATAACAGCAGATGTTTACTGTGCCGTACCGAGTCGAACAATGATGTCGAAACTGGCAGTGAAACAGCCGCGACTTATGAATCGATCTTCACCATTATTGCTCCATGATAACGCAATACCTCACACTGCACGAGAAACCGTCGTAACTCTACAGGACCTGTAGTTAGAAACCATGCGTCATCCTCCGCACTCGCCAGTCCTTGCTTCAATCGACTACCATTTTTTTCGTAATTTGGACAATTTTTTACTTCTTCCCAGGAGGCAGTACAAAATGATTTCACACAGTTTGTCGAATCTAGATCCCCAGAGTTCTATCGCAAAGGCTTCTGATTAGATGGCAGTAATGTGTAGATAATTAGGGTAAATACACACATCAAAAGTGTCTAGGGATCAACATATATTTTTGCAATAACTTTTCTCCTGATTGATATTAATTAAAATTTTCTTTAAGGATTCATCAAATAAAGTGTTTTCGTTTGTCTACAGTAACGATAAACCAAGTCACCTTTGCATTAATAAAGAAATTTGCCATTTTCATAATAAAGGGATTTTTGACATTTGAACCACTAACATTAAAGTTCGAAAAAAAGACTGAAATAACAGTTTTCTTTAAAATTTTATTGGGTAACTTAAACAATTAATAATCCGTGTTTCTACCGCGAACACTAACAACACAAGAACATCGGTTTGGCATACTCAAAATGAGTTCATCCAAATCACGCTGTGGAATGGCCGCCCATGTCAGTATCAGTCGACTTTGGACACGTTACCGAAGCACTGGTACCGTGGCTGAGCGCCATGGAGGACGGTATCGCTGCACCACACGGAGACAAGACCGATACATTCAAATTACAACTCGAAGAGCTCCAACAATAACCGCCATGATGTTAGCCGTGACGCTTCATCACTCTTCAGGGAACTTAATTAGCGACCAAACAGTCAGAAACCGCTTGCATGAAGTGAACCTTCATTCCCGAAGACCGCTAAGGGTACCACCTATAGCAATGCACAATCGTAGGATTCGATATCAATGGGCTCTTGAACACAGAAATTGGGCAGAAGAACAATGGCGTTTCGTGTGCTTTTCTGATGAGTCTCGTTTTGGTATGAGACCGGATACAAGACGTATACGACACTGGAGAACCCCTGGACGCCAACAGCGATTAAAATCCTGCCAGGAAGTCCATCCTTATAGTGGTGGAACCATCATGGTATGGGCGGGTATTTGGATCGGCGGAAGAACTGAATTGATTTGGATCAGAGGCAACCTCAACGCTCAAATTTATGCTGAGATGATTGTATCAGACGTCATCGTTCCTCTACAAGTGCAAATCGGTCCCTTATTTCAGTTAATGCATGATAATGCACGACCGCACACCGCAAGAGTTGTAAGACAGACTCTCGCCGCAGCTAACATCAATGTCATGCCCTGGCCTGCTCAGTCGCCAGACTTGAACCCGATTGAGCATGCATGGGATATGCTACAGAGAAGAGCTCTGCCGAATATGGAGGGTATCCAGTCGCAAGAAGACCTTTTTTTGTTGTTGCAACGAACATGGGCGGCCATTCCACAGCGTGATTTGGATGAACTCATTTTGAGTATGCCAAACCGATGTTCTTGTGTTGTTAGTGTTCGCGGTAGAAACACGGATTATTAATTGTTTAAGTTACCCAATAAAATTTTAAAGAAAACTGTTATTTCAGTCTTTTTTTCGAACTTTAATGTTAGTGGTTCAAATGTCAAAAATCCCTTTATTATGAAAATGGCAAATTTCTTTATTAATGCAAAGGTGACTTGGTTTATCGTTACTGTAGACAAACGAAAACACTTTATTTGATGAATCCTTAAAGAAAATTTTAATTAATATCAATCAGGAGAAAAGTTATTGCAAAAATATATGTTGATCCCTAGACACTTTTGATGTGTGTATTTTGATTAAATAAGTATGTAACATCTTAGAAAAAAAACGAGTTTTAATTTTTCATTGGCAATTTCATACTTTAACCCCTAATATTATTTCGTAGGTCATATAATTACACAATGTAGATATGTGGCAATTGTTTTGTCACTGACCCTGGAACGGAATTAACCAAAACCAATGTCTACTTGAGCTTCTTTTTTTAATATTTGGCATATACATGATGAACTCGTTTATTATTGTACTGACAGATTGTGTATAATTGCTTTATTTAGCGAAGTTCTAATATTTGTTTATTTATTTAACTTTATTGAACACACCATTTTTGGTACAATAGGCAGACTTAATGGATAACCGCATTCTCTACCAGTTGTTGCATAAAATCACGTTCACGTTTTGCTCAACTTTAAACTTGGCCCTTTATGACTTCCATTTGATTAAAAACTCAAAGCAAAAAACAAGGTATTTCACTCCACTCTACTTCCGAAGTTGAACAAAAGTTTCCAAAACGGTATTGTGCTCCGTGAAAAACGTCTATGTCGAAGAAATGTTGTACAAACATTTTTTTGCGGTGTACATTGGTTTTTCTGTTTCGTTTTGGATGTATTAATCAGCCGTTGTATTCTGTGGTTATGGTAGTTGTTTAGTAGAGAGTATTGTATGTCAAAGGTGCATACACGTATGTTTATCTATATACATTATAAACTCTAGTTAGACTAGATCTATATATATATCGTCGATGAAGTGCCAATACCTCCTATCTGTCATTTTTGCTTAAATTTAGTTTTTGAGAATTGAGAGACTTAAGTGGTTTATTACTGTTATTAGTAATTTAATAACCATTCCACAAACTGTATAGAGCCTTTCTGGTAATGATTGATGATTAGGTGTAATTGCCACCGATGCAAATTCCAACTTTAAGCCTATTGTATTAAAAAACTCAATAAAAAATGTCACTTAGGAGGTATTGGCACTTCAACGACGATATATATATATATAGATATATAGTACCTAAACATCTTTACCTTCCCTTCGTATAGTTTCCCCATATCCATCTGTCTCTCTGAAAAAATACCGCATCTTATTGAATTATTGTATTTATATATTGGTATTGTAAAATTGAAATTGTAGAGGGTTCTTGGGCATTTTTTTTTAAACTAGTGTTTCAGCTACAGTATTTGAAATTAGATCATAATCATTGATATTAATATTGATAACGCTATAGCTCGTCATTAGCTATAAAAAAATCGGCCAAGTGCGAGTCGGACTCGCGCACGAAGGGTTCCGTACCATTATCTATAAAAACGGCAAAAAAAAAACACGTTTGTTGTATGGGAGCCCCCTTAAATATTTATTTTATTCTATTTTTTAGTATTTGTTGTTATAGCGGCAACAGAAATACATCATCTGTGAAAATTTCAACTGTCTAACTATCACCGTTCATGAGATACAGCCTGGTGACAGACGGACGGACGGACGGACGGACGGACGGACAGCGGAGCCTCAGTAATAGGGTTCCGTTTTACCCTTTGGGTACGGAACCCTAAAAAAGGAAAATCGGTTGACATGCAGAAGAGAAAATGTACTTAGTTTCCGTTTTAAACGTATTGAATAATAATCAACACAGATAGATTGAAATTAATTTTGTAAATAATGAGTCTTAACAAAGTTAGATGGTCATTTTACCGATGAAGCTGACGCAAGTTTGTTCGTTCAGATGAACTACGAAAAAATTATATGAATAAAAAGAGATTATTAAGAAAAAATGTTTGTCTTGGTGTAACAAGATCATGGCACAAAACTAGAGCTTATTTCCTCGGTCAGACTCCTCTTTTTCGCCACATCCTCGTTAGTTAATTAGCTGGTAGGTTTGAAAGAATTAGATAAAGATGATAGTGATTCAATTACCCCCCAAACTTATAATTAGCATAGAGTATACCATTTTTGGCACAATCTGTATATATTATATTTTTCTCGCAAATGCACACGGGTATTATACACCATGCGGGTCGTATAGAATTATACAGGAGTTATATAACAACCTCCTGTTTGCAATTCCTTCTTTACCACCCTACACAATGCGAAATAACAGAACTCTGCATTGAATGAACATTAATTAAATATTTTTTTTTACTATTTGCAGGATTTAGGGACTCCTTCCGAAGCAATATGGCCAGGCTACAGCGAACTCCCCGCGGTGCAGAAGATGACATTCGCGGAACACCCACCCGGGGGCCTGCGGCAGCGGATTGGTACCGACCTGCTCTCCGAGGCTGGACTCTCGCTGCTGCAGAGCTTCCTTACATACAACCCTGCCAAAAGAATCACTGGCGATGTTGCGCTTGAGCATGCATACTTCAAGGTAAAATGTGTTTTTTTTTTTCAAAAAGTCGGGTACGCAGCTAATAAGTACGGTCCGTCTACTAGGATGAGACCGTAGTCCACAGACGCTTGGAATAAAACTACTTTCAGCAGAGGTTTTTATTCGAACTCTATTTATTATCCTAAGCCCTCAGAATCGAAGGCAGTAGAACATATACACTGACGCATTTATGTGTAATACGTTTATGAGTATATTAGCTAAATATTTAATATGGTACTTTACAATAACAGCCATAACCATAACTTAAAAATGAAATCTGTGCTCATGTGCTTGTGTTCTTAAGATTCTGAATTTGTTCACTCTGCTTATTTACTCTACTTATGGTTAATATTGCTCGGTTTTTACAGGAGCATCCGGTGGCTATTGACCCAGCAATGTTCCCGACATGGCCTGCCAAATCTGAGGGCAATCGTCGCACTACGCACAGTCCGCGCCCGCCCGCGGGAGGCGCCGCCTTCGCGCAGTACTCGCGCGACTCGGATGATGCGCTCGGCTTCCATGTTCAACAGCGGACGGTCAATGTTGCTCCGGGATTCTCGCTCAAATTTTAGCAATCGTTATAATGACATAGTCATGATGTCAAAGCCGAGAGAATCTTCCACCAGCTGAGCTGACTTTGATATGTAGGGTCTAACTTGTGATTGTATTGAGTTAATATACGGACAAAACAATTTAAGTATGTCTTGTAGACAAGTATAGTCTTAAGATTCTCTTAAATTTCATGTAATATGAAATTCTAGTAAAACGGTTATATCATGTCGATTCACGGAGTTGAATCGATTTTGGAATCATCGTAATTCGCAGTCATATAACTTTGTACGGCAGTAACGAAGTGTTTAAATTGATCTATTAAATGTTCGAAATCCTGCTGAATATATGACTTTGCAAAGTGAACGTACTTATGTTACTATAGAATATAGCTAAAATCCACAGCAATTTAATATGTAAAATTATGTTGATAATGTACGATGAATGTAAATATGAGACTATATTTTTGCATTATGTGCCTATTTCTGTATTTGTAATACAAGTGAAAATGTTCCAGATTTTTCAATTATCTATCTATTATTACGTCTTTGTACTGTATCCACATAGGACTCTAAAACAGACTATTTTATGTAGTGTATACATACCTGTTTGTAAATATATTTTGTGACGGCCAGTGTACCATACAATCCGTAATATTGGAATTGTAAATAAATAACGTCTGTTAGTAATGATAAAGGTAGTAGACGGTATTGATGGCTTTAGTGTCATGTTAGGTTACTATGGTACAATAATTATAATTTATGTTTTGAAGAATGGTATTTTTATTTATTAACACTTTAACAGTTATTTTTTAAATATTTATAGCACACAGGTGATCTTGAAAGTTAGTATAATGTTCAGCGGCCTGCATCGAAAAGTTTTTTGGGGGGTAAGCCTAGGATTGCGTGAATAATGTCTAAATTGCGTTTCCACTTGTGGTACTTGTTGTCTACAAATGCGTTTGTCTCCATCATTATTGGTCTTCCAACGCCTCGCTTATATGCGTCGACCATCGAATGAACATTACGAAGGTACTGAAAACAGAAAAACTTTTAAAATATCTCCACTTACATGGAACGAAGTGCACTGGTTGTACAAATTCTTGTTTATCTGAAGATTAGATAAACAAGAGTTTGTACAACCACTTTTGTTTAGATTCTAATCAAAGCACAATTATGTTGCTCCATCTCCCGAAAAAGAAAATGGACGAGTCCGGACCCGTGCTTCACCTAGGTTATCTACCTGGGTGAAGCACGGGGACTATATAGGGTCCCTTGCTCTAACTGATGATTAGTACAGTCAAGTAATTAAGGACAATGTAGGAAGCTTCAGGTTATTTTTTTCTTCTATATACAGAATAAGTACCTACTGTTAATACAATTAACGAGCCACTCGACGAAATCAGACATGCCGTAGGAGTACTAATGATATGGAGGCATAAAATTCAATTTTTTTAATTCTCTGCAACACTTCACCTAGAAACTACCGCATTAGTGTTAATAAATGTTGATATCATTAAACCTTAAGTATATCCCGTGTCAATTAATAGGATATTTTTCAATTTAAAAAATTAAAAGAATTCCATAAGAAACCTTATAACCCGTACTTCAGGAATGACTAAATTAAGATTGCCTTATTAATGAATCTGTATAATACCTTCCTTCACACCATTTACCCACTTGGCTACTTTGATATAGGAATAAAGTAAAGAACACAGATTGATAAACGTTAAGATATAAGGTCGGCAATGCATGAGTGACACCCCTGGTGTTGCAAATGTCCATAGGCTACGGTGACTGTTTACCTTCAGGCAGGTCGTATGCTTGATTGCCACCTTAGTGGTATAAAAAAAAAATAAGGGCCCCGCCTGTGTTTTGAAATATATTCTGATTAAGTGTCAATACAATTTTTCATCCATTTGACACCTAAAATCTCGTAGGTATTTAAAGATTTTGATAACAAGATAGCAATTTGCCCCTCAAAATTATACATTGAAGCGGGAAGCACCTATCTACTAATCGGTGTGAAACATAATGCATGCGATGACGGTGGCCGCCACCCTGTACTCGGCGCTAATTCCAAGGAAAGTTAAATAACATTGGCACATAGAAAGTGAGCTATGGACTGAATGACAACATTGATGAGCTGGTTAGATGTAATAAAGGAGAGGCACCTAGATGGTTTGTGTGTTACAAAATAAGGGCAATAGGAGTGACACCGCTCTGCCAGTGGTATTACGATGATCCTATCTCCCTGTCTGTCCCGTATAATCTCCCTACTTCATTCCTGTTTCGCGAACCAACGTTATTACACGTGCGCCTTTGCCACACATTCTTGCTGTATGTAACGAAATCAATAGGTCTACTGTATACAGATATATTTTTCGATTGTCAACATAAAATCATGAATCCTTTGCTATATTTATCGATACATACACACCATAATCAAATATACTACATCGACTTGTAATTAATTTGATGAAAACATTTGTAGTCCCTGGAGCATCTAAAGAGGTATGCTCCACAAATGTTGCGCATATCTAAGCTTATTTTTTTTATATACAACTAGATTGGCAAACGAGCATGCGGCCATCAGATGGTAAGCGGTCACCGCAGCATATTGACGCTCGCAACACCACGGGGAACATTGCCGTGGTGTTGCTCGCGCGCTGTCAATCTTGTGACCTAACGATGTTCGACCTAATTTCTCTGCTATATCTCTCCGTTCAAATCGGAGCACAACTATATAAATATAGCAAGGTAGAAAAAGGTGAGATACGAGGTACCCATGCAGATGCAGAATCTTATAATATGCAGACACAAAAATAGCTTGATGATTGAAATGATTCTATTCGAAATGGCCACTATTGACTTTGATACAGGTCTTTAATCTACTAGGGGCACACTAAAAGTTTTGCACTTCTAGCTAATCGGAACTATTTGAATTTCGAATGTTATATTTTTTGAAACGTTGCAACCTACTTAGTAATAAAAAAAAAAAATGGGCGGGAAATCATTTGTCAATTGTTTTTTATCACACATCAAAGTTCTACGTACGCAACGAAAATGGAATTGAGTCAAAAAGATTTTAGAGCGATGATTTTTTATGATTTTAAAAGTTCTCTCTCTCCGCAAGACTGCGCTGCTCGTCTTCAAAATGCTTTTGGGAGAGAAGCACCTTTGAGCACCGTGAGGCGATGTTTTGCTGAATTTGAGAGAGGTCGAGTTTCTTTACATGACGAATTTCGTGAAGGGCGGCCTTCAACTGCCGTCAACGTAAATAATGTGGCTACTGTTAAGCGGCTAATTGAAGAAAACCCGCGGATTACCTATGAGACAATTCGAGAACTATTGGGGATTGGTATGAGCCAAATTCAGAAAATTTTACACGAAGAATTGAAAGTTCGGAAACTTTGTTGTCGTTGGATCCGTCGTGAAATGACAGCGGAGCAGAAGCGGGCTCGCATGGAATGGTGCTCACAGATGCTACTGAAGTACGACCACGGACATTCTAATGCTGTTTATGACATTGTCACAGGAGACGAAACGTGGATTTATTGTTTTAAACCCGAAAAAAAACGGCAATCTTGTGAATGGGTGTTTGAAAATGAGAACAGGCCAACAAAAGTGAGGCAGGCGAGAAACGTTGGTAAAAAAATGATCGCGTTTTTTTTCTCAACTACGGGTCCCATCTGCACAATTCCACTTGAAGATCAAAAGAGTGTTAATGCCGAGTGGTATTCTACCATTTGTTTACCCAGGGTGTTAGAAAAAGTTCTCGAAAGATCATGACAACGCTTCTTCAGACGTGGCCAAAAAAACAAAGTCATTTTTAACTTCCGAAAAAGTACAATTCGTTACCCATCCTACGCATAGCCCCGACCTAGCACCCTGTGATTTCTGTATTTTCCCAAAAATCAAAGATTTGATGAGAGGTTTCACTTTTACCAACTCCGAAGAGGCAATGATAGCGTTCAATCAGCACGTAGAAAACATGCCATCAGATCTGTGGTCCTCCTGTTTTAAAAAATGGTTCGATCGCATGAAAAAATGTTTAAAATGTAAAGGAGAGTATTTTGAAAAGCAATAAACATAATATTTTGGTTATAACATGTTGTTTTTTTAAGTTACGCAAAACTTATAGTGTGACCTACGTATTTGGCCACGAATCTATGGATTTACACACTGTTTCCATGCGAAATTTAGCCACTGTTTGCTCCAAAGATTTCGAGACACAAGGTCAAAGGTAATTTGTAGTAGGGTTCAGGATCTGGGCTAGACGAGGGCCAGCCTGCAGCTCTTATAAAGTACGGAGCGTTGTTTTCAAGCCAGACTTGGGTAGTTCGTGCCTTGTAACGAGGTGCATATGCCTGCTGGAAAGTCCAAGTAAATTTTTAAAAAGTGTATTGCTGAGAGTTTTCATAACACGACCCAAGAGATTGGATCGATTAAAACGTCTTCTGTCTCGATAAGCAGGTGAAAGGCACAGAAATATCCTCTTTACTGATGAAAAAAAAATCACTATTGAAGAGCACTACAACAAGCAAAATGACAAAGTAATGTATCAAAGCCAAGGTGACTATTTCGAATAGAATCATTTTTAGGGTTCCGTACCCAAAGGGTAAAACGGAACCCTATTACTGAGGCTCCGCTGAACCGTGATAGTTAGACAGTTGAAATTTTCACAGATGATGTATTTCTGTTGCCGCTATAACAACAAATACTAAAAAATAGAATAAAATAAATATTTAAGGGGGCTTCCATACAACAAACGTGATTTTTTTGCTCATTTTTGCTTGATATTGATGACTTGACGGCAACAGGTAGATGCTTGAAATATTCACAAAATATTTAGTTATATATTCATTTTAAGAATGAATAATTAAATTAAAATAAAACAAATATTTAAGCGGGGCTCCCATACAACAAATGTGTTTTTTTTTTTTGCCGTTTTTATAGATAATGGTACGGAACCCTTCGTGCGCGAGTCCGACTCGCACTTGGCCGTTTTTTTTTTTGTGCTGAGACTTCCATAAATATGTACATATAAGTTTTATTAAGATTACATTACTTCATAAAAAAAATCCATATTCATTTGTAACAGAACTTATAGCCGGACTAGGTATTCACATATATTTACTGTATATTATTATTGTATTTCTTTCCATTCACGGGTATAAGTCCCGGTCATTTGATAGGCGTGCGCGGGATAAGGCTCCATCGCGTAGAGGCCCCTTAGATAAGATTGTATGTAATGTTGTACACCCGCCGTGACCCGGTCCAGGGGATACCAATGGGACAATATACCAATGTCACGGCAAGTATATATTGGAAATATGTCGGAAAAAAAGTTGGCTATTACAATGAGATTTAGAGGTATTATTAGAACCGGGCTATTGCAGAAGAGGGACGGACGCCTGCCATAACTATCATATTTGATGTTACTCCTGGCAGGCGGTGGCTCGCCACTCACTGGATGGACACCCGAAATGCCAGAGAAAGTAGGCCGGGGGCAACACCGGTGTAAGTGACTGAGGGGTGTCGAGAGGTGTGCTGCGCTTTCTCCGAAGTTACTTGCGGCGTTATGCCCTTTAACACTTCCACCCCTGGAGCATATCACCTGATAAAGCAATATGCTCTATCGACTCCTCACTGGACGGCCAATGAAGGCAAGCCAGAGCTGAGAGTCCTGCGGGCCTTCTTGACTTTCCACTCCGACCGACGAAGACACGCCGGAGACGAAAGCCCTGATCGACTCTCTGGAGTACTCAGGTACCCGTGTGGTCGTTACGCACCAACAGCTCGCCACCAGCTACCCTTCGGGGATATTATTATTCTTTTTCTTATTTCACGGGTTTTAATCTCGGTCATTTGATAGGCGTGCGCGGGGATAAGGATCCAACGCGTAGAGGCCCCTTCGAAAAGACTATGTAATGTTGTACACTATTATTATATATATGTATATTATTATTATTATTGAGCCATGACAAGACAGATTTTTTGTCAAATTGTCCCTCATCACTGAAAGGTGAAGAACCACTGCTTGCTGCTTGCACTGGTTTTATATACCATACCGGAACAGGATGTAGGAGCCTAGGATTTACTTACCATGACCAAATTGATCGTGTTTTATCAGAAGGTGATATCAGGAGCCTTAGAAACTGGCAAACGTGCATACGTAGAGCAAAGAATGTAAAGGAAACGAGTGACGTGTATAACGACCGAGTCATGGGGCGCTCGGTTCTCTCTACACTATCTCGCAAGGGATATGGCGTGAAGTTATAGATATATGATGAAATCTAAAGCTCGTGTCATTTTTGCTAACATACAAGACGTGTTAGAACGGTGGAATACTTTGAGGAAATTTATAACTATGCCTGGAACGATGATATCGTGGAATCAGCCGCTGATTCCATAGTGTCAACTTCGTTGAAGTCTGAGTAACTAAGTATGAGATCGAATAGAAGTTTAACCAAAGGAAAGTCAGCGGTAATTGATATGATTTCAGCTATTGTCATCAAATTAGATGCACCTACTTCCGAGACTTTTCTGGTATTTAAAGCAATTTATGTTAGAGAACCGGAAGGGTCGCAATTAATTGACGTAGTCGACGACATCCAGTAAAATTGTTGATCGCTGGTCACCGAAAGTCAGTAGAGCTCTCGAACTTGGTAATTACTTATCTCCGCCTCAGGTATTGTGTGCTCAACGACTTCGCTAGTTTTTTTTATAATTCGGCACCCTTGAATATGGCTAGAAGAAAAAATCTGACACAAAAAAATATCAGTCCCGCAGTCACCTGGAGACGAAGATAAAGCTGGCACCCAAGAAACTCGGTCACATCAATAAAGCGAAACAGTACTTCAGTTTAGGACAAAGACTTAAGTATGATTTACAGGTATCCAGCCAGACCGTGCGTAAAGTACCTACTGCAGTCACCTCTGCGCGCGAGCACCTAGATACCAGCTAGAGTCTTATATGCCCATTCAGAGACGCGCTGTGAGAAATTGTTTGGCACGATATTGAGCGCTTATGTTTAAGAAGATACTTTGCTGCAGTTCGTGTGTTCTGCTCAATGTGCAATAAGTTATGTTCCGAGAAGATGATAGATATGATGCCAACGGTTTCCTTCTACAACCACACCGCTCACCGTCATCGGCGAACTCATCTTTAAACAGGGTTAACAATGCATGAGTAGGTAACGCTCATGGCATTGTGAGTATTGTGTTGTACACAGGCTACTGAAACTGCCTGTAAGTACGTATCGTGCGATATGTTTAGTTACCGTTGCTACTGATCTCCTTTTGATAGTTTTGCTTTTTAAGTTTAAACATGTGGGTAATTGTTAGCAATTATTTATGAAAAAAGTTATAGTTTTTACAAATGTTGCTGTGAACTTATTTTCGTAAACATTATATACTAGACTCGATCCTTGGCTATTATCCTTAGTTTCTAGTTTGTTTTCAATTTACGCCAACTATATTTCGTCACTATTTCCTTTACTAATATTAGAATATATGAACAGATACATTTTCAACTGTGTTTTGTACACACTAGTACACTGAATGTTTAAAATAATCTTCTTCCTAGCGTCATCCCGTTTCCTAATCCACTACGAACCACCCGTTTCCTAGTGCGCTACCTAAGACTAAGGATTTGGCGAAGATACTGATTTTTAAGTGGAGCGACTGCCTACAGACCTCTACAACCCAGAGCGAAAACCAGACCTTTCTTAGGTAAGGTCCATCGTATTTTGAAATATAATTACTTACGAGTTCCCCAAGATATTTTCCGTTCACCGCCGAGCAGAGGTTAATTACAAACATGTACATAAATCCGAAAACACGAATTTAGTGGTACATGGCAGGATTCGAACCGGGGATCAGTTGGTCAATAGATCAGTTCTTTATCCACTAGGTATCGATCACTTCTCCTATATTATTTTATTTGTAATGTACAGATATATTTTACACTCCCATCATACTTTCTTGTCTTTTATATAGTTTTTATCATAAGTAATTTGTCATTTATTTTAGGTTCATGTTCATAAATCTGTTGTACATATGCATACCTAACACAGCAATCAGCATACACAAATAGCTTACTTCTACTATTATTAGAATATCGGTATTTTTCTAGTGACTAAAATTAATTCCAGTTCCTAAAATTAATTCAAAAACTTACTTTTTTACTTGTCGTGATAAATAAATTGTTTAATGTAAATTTAATCCAATGTAAACGTATTAAAAATGCAGAACTTACCTCTTCATCATATTGTAAAACATTCACTCTAGTACTTCTCAGAATAGGATCAGAATTGTGTTCTGTAGAATCGATGGAGGAAGACTTGGAGACCATTGCCAGAACCACTAAGACTATGGCGATGCCCCACGACATTTTTCTGCAAATAAATGGGAATAAGCTGTAGTCTCAAGTTTATTAGATTAAGTAATAAATTTGTTAAGTTACACGTCCTTATTCCAGAGCTTTGTGCGATTCTTTGGCATCAAATAGTTGTGTGAAAACTAAGCCTCCGCTTATCTCGATTAGCTGGTGAACGTGCATGACGATCGCCATTGATAGGCTCAATTATTTCGCGATGAAAGAATTAGGCGGAGTTAGTATAATATATAATTTGTAAATATTATACGGATGTGCCGCCGACCTGGAACTTTTTTTATAATCATCCCATACATTTATCTATTAGTTGAATTTGCGTAGCATTGGTGGGCGTTGCGGAAGTAGGTTGCGCGGGTTTTTTCCTCTTTAATTTTTTTCAAAAATATGTTGAATATATAAGCCACAACTTTAAGTTCAATCGGAGAAACGGTTGAGTAATGTGTTGTTGTTGTGTGTTGTTGTTGTTGTGTTGTTGTTGTTGTTGTTGTTACTTATATATATATGCTAGCTTTTGCCCGCGGCTTCGCACGCGTAGATTTTGGATCAGCCCTCTAAGGGTGAAATATTGAAAAAAAAAAACGCCAAATTTACTTTTTGGGCGTCTTGATTGAGAGTATATTTACAAAGTCTAAAGTAGCTCACTTTAAGAAATCAATTTCTTATCACTTCAACTAATACAAGAAATACTTTTGACACTCATTACACCCTTTAAGGAGCGAATTTTTGAAAACGCTGAAATGCCTTTTTTGGATTTTAATAGAGAGTGTCTGTACAAAGTTTCAAGTCACTAACTTCAAAAAATATTTCTACTCCATACAAAGCGCCAACCCTCTTTTCAGCCCCCTAAATGTGAAATTTGGAAAACTGCTGATATTACTTTTTTGAAGTCATGATTGAGAGTATATTAACAAAGACTAAAGCAGCTCACTTTAAAAAAAAACAATTTCTTAACAATTCAACTTTTAGTCCAAGAAATATTTTGACCCCTATTACACCCTTTAAGAGGTGGAATTTTTGAAAATGCTAAAATTATTTTTATGGATTCTAATAGAGGGTATCTGTACAAAGTTTCAAGTCACTAACTTCAAAAAATATTTCTACTCTATATATACAAACTGTCAACCTCCTTTTCAGCCCTCTAAGGGGGAATTTAAAAAACGTATAGAAAATGAGAAACTTTTTTTCTGCTATGAGTGATGCTAAAATTAAAGAAGTGTGTTCATTGGGCCAGATGTGAGAAACTTAATAAAAGATCCTCAGTTTATTTCGACCTTAAACACTGAACAAAAGAATGCTTGGTTGATGTTTGTTGACGTCACAAACAATTGTTTTGGCAATCATCGATCATCCCAATATGAAAGCCTAGTAAATAAATTGTTAAGTGCTTATTAAGAATTGGACTTTTAGTGATCTCATATCTCATATACTTCTTTACTCACACCTAGATTTTTTCGTAGAAAATCTAGGTGCTATAAGTGATGAGCGCTTTCACCAAGACATTGCCCCAATAGAGAAGCGCTATGAAGGGAAATGGAACTTACAATTCACTTATTACAATACTATAGTATATATAATATATTACAATACTTACTTACGTTCTGCTTACAAAAGACAGACCAAAAGACCCAAAAAGTAAATTTTTTACTCATATTTAATTAATTTATTGTAAAATAGCGACGAAATCAGTAAAAAATAAAGATCAATCCTTCTTAAAAGCAATACGTGACTGAAAAGTTTTATTTACTGTCCCAAGTTCCCTTTAGTATGCTTATCTTGAATGTTATATTCTTATTATGCATTATATCCTTATTATGTTTTTGATTAGCTAAGAGATTAGAAACAGTAATTATTTTTTTATTTACCCTGAAGAAGTCCTAATGTGTGGTCGCCTCGACCGTAGTATTTTTCCGCAGGAGTTAGATTATTATTTGAAATAAAACGGTACATTCTTGGTACAGTTCCGTAAAGTAATAGTAGAAAAAATACTACAGGATAGACTATAGCATTCGTCTATTTAACTTCCAAATGCTACGTAAAACGTTTCAATTCAGACCACATTCAATCGATTGTAGCTTTTGAATGAATGGCTTCTACGTCTCTTTGAATATTTTTATTTGCGGCAGCTATTTTTTTATAATATTTATTTAAAGCAGTGAAATAAAACAGAATAGTGCCTCTTTTTAGCTTTAACAAATTTACATGCAATTTGATCTAACTTGCTTTGTGTGCTTCCGCCACCAATTAGTTCATGCGGCCTAGCGCCGGTCAGCACCCACCCACTACTGTTAGTACGTGCAACATGCCGACGCTGCCATGGCTGCTCCGCTAGTCTCTGCCTCGGCTGCTGCGGTCGTCCGCCATCTGGAATAGAATCCGCATGCCCCCTCCACCACCGTCGCTGCCACGACTAGTCGTCGCTGCGACACGTGTTGCGCCTCTCCACGAGGCATCATCAGGCGTTGTAGACGTTAATCGTAAGAATAACATGCTACAAGCAGTGAACGAAATCGTTCACTGGCTACAAGTGACAAATCCATGGCAGTGCCGTCCCTTATATTGAATTGAGGGTGGGGGTAGATGGTGTGAGCGAAAAGATATTTAATTGTGGGGAATGGTTTACGTCAGTCTGTTTGTTCATGAGAGTAATTTTAGAATTTTTATGTTTATTAATTTCTAATTGTTCCCTAATATTTAGTTATAAACGTTTGTCTATGGTGTGTAAAATTTGATATGTATTAGTGGGGGATAAGTTATGTCCTTTGTCTATGAGATGCTCGGCGAAGTGTGACCTTTCCGGGCGATTGTTTTTATACGCCGATACGTGTTCGTGAAATCGTGTTATAAAATTACGACCAGTCTGACGATATAAACGTGTTCACATTCATCGCAGAACAGCTTATAGACGCCGGATTTTTTATTGGGCGGGATTTTATCTTTAGTGTTACAAAGTGATTTGAGTGAATTATGGTATTTGAGAGCAACATGTATGTTACTTTTTCTAAATATGTGAACTATTTTGTCAGTGATTTTTGTCAGTGATTTTTCCCAGGTATGACAAACTCGCAGTGTACCTATTTATTTGTCGAAATATATGGAACCGCGTACAATAGTCTGTTAACGATACTACTTGTCTTTTTACGCAATAATTTGTCGATGGTAGATTTGGAATAACCGTTTGACTTCGCGATCTGTTATATTACATCAAGTTCTTTGTTGTAATTATCCTTACTTAATGGAACGCTCATCAAACGGTGTATCATAGTTTTATACCCTGCGAGCTTGTGTTGCCAAGGATGGCTGGATGACTGGAAATTACTCTCATGAACAAACAGACTGACGTAAACCATTCCCCACTATTAAATATCTTTTCGCGCTCACCATCCACCCCCACCCTCAATTCAATATAATGGACGGCACTGCGATGGATTTGTCACTTGTAGCATGTTATTCTTACGATTAACGTCTACAACGCCTGATGATGCCTCGTGGAGAGGCGAAACACGTGTCGCAGCGACGACCAGGCCAGTCGTGGCAGCGACGGTGGTGGTGGGGGCATGCGGATTCTGTTCCAGATGGCGGACGACCGCTGCAGCCGAGGCAGAGACTACCGGAGCAGCTATGGCAGCGTCGGCATGTTGCACGTACTAACAGTAGTGGGTGGGTGCCGGCCGGCGCTAGGCCGCATGAACTAATTGGTGGCGGAAGCACATAAAGCAGGTTAGATCAAATTGCATGTAAATTTGACTTTCGTAAAATAACGCCTGAATCTATTAACTATTTAACAAATTGGTCGAGTTTTTATCGAAACTGTATGATTTAGATTGTGATTGTAATTTGCAACGCACATTATCGCCTTTGCCGTTGCCGTTCGTCTAGCGTAGAAAATGCTTTTTTAAACATAGGTACCTAAGTATTTAGTTTCGTAATCGCAACTGACGATATGTAAATTGATTTTACGACATAAAATTCCTAAGGAAATAGAATGATTCAGTCTATTATTATAGTGCCCAAGGGATTTGGCGTGAAGTTAAATATAGATAGACCTTTTAATGATGCGCTTCTTTTAAGGTTTATTTTGAGAAAACGCGAAGACCTTCTCAACCGTCAGGTTACTAATATAAGAGGCAACAATGTATATATTTCTTATTCACCGAAATTGATATACCATCTTTGCCATAGTTCTTTTTATTTCTGAGCTTCTTGATAATATAAGTAATTTTTGACTTATAAGGCGTTTAAGGCACCAGTCAAGCCGGGAATGCACATTGGACGTCTCTTGCATTCATAAACTACAGTATCTAAATGCTTATTAATTTCTTCGCCATGCAAATTTATGAAGAAATAAAGAAAAATTCTCTGCTGTCCTAGAAATAGATTTTAATATTTCGAACATAAAAACTGGTAGATACACGTTCCCATACAAAATCAAACGTAAATATTGTCTCCAAGTTATCGCTTAGTTGTTTAGATGTAAAAACCTCTCAGCGCTTTAGAAGACAGTCCTAAAGTGTTTAAAACTCACTTGAATTTATATTCTACTACACTATGTTTATACATTAATTCCTTTGTAATAGGGCATCTGGGTAAATTTCTTACAGAATTGCAATTGTATTGAGACTATTGAGGTAATATATTTAATAGCATTCAGAAATGACACACGATGTCTAACATTTTTAGACATCGTACTAGTGCTGTGTTTTGATAGATGAGCCTTACGCTAGGAGGGCAAAGTACAAACTCGTTACAAAGGTTATGTGAGTTTCATTATTTTGATAGGTACCACATATTGTACTGCCTGAACATCAACGCTTTGAACATAAAAGACTGTGGAGTCGCTTAGCTTTTTTTAAAATTCTACACAATACGAAGTATATTCAGTACAAAAGACATACCTATTGTCATTAATTTTATTTTATAATAAATAGGAGTAAACAAATTTTAGATTTATCTTGCTTTTTGACAATTATAATTTTGTACAGTATGCTAAAAATTATAATAAAAACCGGCTTTTTCATTATCTTTACAAGTCAGCAATTTATTTTTATCTACGTTACTTAACATCTGAGATATTACTTAACAAAAAACTGGAAGCAGGTACAGAGATTTTGTTCTATTTATTATACAAATAAAAGCAATAGTATGTTTTTAGAAACCGGTGAGCGTGCATGAGAATATTAAAGAAGCGAGTGAGGTGTGTTAGGACCGAGTCACGTGGCGCTCGGTCCTCTCTGAATACCCCGCAAGTCGTTTGGTGTACTTATTTATGTTATTATTGTATAGATTCCTTAATACGGAGTAAAATAAACACATGATATCGCGTTTGATTTTATAGTAAATAGGATTAGATAAAAAGCTTCAGGTCTTTTTTCCTTAAAGCTCGCTTCGTCATAATTCTTCACTATTATAATATTGCACAATTTGCTATTCATAAAACGGACTACTTCATTACTTTCGCTAATTCATTCACATATAGACGACGCACATCACGCCATTTTTTTAAGTTCAAAGTCAACGGAATACTTACGTTTTTTATGCACGCACATGTTGCACATGAGGGGATTCGCCCAGAAAGATTACACTTCACCAAACATGTTACATTGATAAAACCTGTATTTTTAACCACTAACACGTATTCAAATTTACATATATTAAAACTATTAGGGAATAATTAGAAATAATAAAAAAAAACTCTTATGAAAACTCAGACTGTCCTAGCAATTCCCCCTTTTAAAAGTCTTTTCATTCTCTCTTCCACTTCTGTTCCAACTCAATTTGAAGGATGGTAACGCGACGGATTTGTTGTTCGTAGTGTGTTAATAATCATCTAACGACAAAATTTAATCAGTAACAACTACAGTACTTGCTGACGCCTCATGAAGAGGCGAAATACGTATCCCTGACAGGACAGAACAGCCAGGATAGCAATGGTGGCGGTTGCTATAACAGATGGCGGCCAAAGTCAGAGATGACCGCAGTAGCCGAGGCAGAGGCGACCAGCGCAATTATGGCATCGACAGCATGCATGTGTTCACGGTAGTGGGTGGGTACAGTTCTCATGAACTAATTCATGGCGGAAGCACCCAAAGTAGTCTTGACATACACTAATAATTAGTGCAAAGAAATTATTGCCTACAAATTTGGGTTTCGCAAAATAATGCCTGAATTTATTAAGTAAATATAGTTAATGCTAATAATATGAGCTATTGTGGGACTAGTAATTTTCGTTGCCATCCATGGGCTCGGTCACATCTGAATTAAATTGCATTTCTAATTGTGAAAAATTACTTTATATTCCGAATTGAAATGTGTAAATAGGTTGATAAATTTTTACCTGTATGGCTGGTATTCCTGTTTTTTATTTCTCGCAAAGCCTAGTTAAATATTTACCCTCTTCACAAAAATCCCGACTAAATTATACTAAAGGCTTGTAAAATTCTTCCTCTCTGTCCCGTATTACACGCCTCCATTTTTCTCGCTACACTGCATTTTGCAGGAAACTAAAACAGCGAAGTTAAAATGATAAAAGTGATAACGACTCCATGCATTTCCTATCTACTCGTATTTCGTTCTAAAGTAGTAATCTCCATTTCGCTTATGTACAACAAACGCGAGGGTAAAGGGGATAGATATATGACCGTCACATGGCAACAACAAACGTAATGAATAATAACGATTAAAATACTCGTACATTACATTACTTAAAAAAAAAAAGTAATAATAATAAATAAATAAATATTGTCGGACAAATTACACCGCGCCATGTAGCCCCAAAGTAAGCGAAGCTTGTATTATGAGTACTAGACAACTGATAAACATACGTAAATCCATTTTTTTTGTAAATACATAATTATTATACATAGAAAGTACCCAGACCAAGACAAACAGACATGTTCATGCACACAAATGTTTGTATTGTGTGGGAATCGAACCCACGAGCGTTGGTGTCAAAGTAGCGTAACAGCGTGTTCCACCACTGCGCCACCGAGCTCGTCAAATATAATTAGTTATACAAAAACACTTACTAAAACTACTGAACTTCATCCTTTTTTTGTACTTTTAGTGTATAGTGTTCGGACTTTTTCACTGCGCACTTCGGCATCTTCGCACTAACTAGTGACAGTCCTCGCACATTCGTCAACAAGAGAATAAGAGATTATGAGGCAAATTTATTTCACGGCTCCCTTTTTTAGGCGGTGACTGTACATCTACCAGTTTTTATGATCGAAATTAAAATAAGACTAACCATGCGCTAGCTATTCTAGCTAACTTAGCAAGTGTCACCGATAAGCCTGTATGGTGTGTACCTACTCTTGTTATAGAGAACAAATTTACTTCTAGATTAGTCTTAACTGTTCTATCCTGAAATCTTACATTTCAAATAATAATACTTTTTAAAACACCCTCCGACTTGTATCTGTTCTGTTTGTTACCAACACAAATATATTTGTATTACTAAGATTTTTTATTTTCAACAAAGTTTAACATTTTGCACAGACCCGAACTGAAGGTGACGGGATACTCTGGTCGTTGTCGACCGTATAATGTGGTGCGGCAATATTTCTCGGCTATGGAATGAATAAGGTATATCTGGTATAGGGGTGAATTTACCTACAGCTGTTTTTCCTCGGCGCACTCGCGCGGAAAACGAGCCACGTTTCACGAAGCGACGCAGGGGACACCTGCGGTGCTCGACCACCGCTCTCTGCAGACACCGTTCTTGACAACTTGTAAAGTTACGTCGTCTCTGGGTGCACGGGAGTGTCTTTTCCAAGTTACCAACAACAAGTACGGTCATGATATATTTTTTGAGTAGCATGTTGAAATTTTAAGCGGCCTTATAGCTTTATAATGGAGAATGATACTCTTAAATGAATACCATCAAAGATATATTCAATGAATTCCCGAAAAACAAGTTTATTACTTTTATATTTCTTTCCAGTCACGGGTATTAATCCCGGTTATTTGATAGGCGTGCGCGGGATAAGGATCCAACGCGTAGATAAGATAAGATTGTATGTAATGTTGTACACCCGCCGTGACCCGGTCCAGGGGATACCAATGGGACAATATACTAATGTCACGGCAAGTATTGGGACTATTGAAAATATGTCAGAAAAAAGTGGGCTATTAAAATGAGATTTGAAGGTATTGAATTAAACAATTTTTAACGGAAGTATCGCGTATTTTATTTATTTTGTTGAACCTGACGTTTCGAACGCTTTGCAGCGTCCGTGGTCGCAGGAAGTCTTCCTGCGACCACAATGTGAATTCAATGTGTAACAATGGCGAAAACCTAAGACAATACTATTTGAAGGTATTATTCGAACCGGACAATTACAGAAGAGGGACGGACGCCTGCCATAAGTATCATATTTGATGTTACTCCTGGCAGGCTGTGGCTCGCCACTCACTGGATGGAACCCCGAAATGCCAGAGAAAGTAGGCCAGGGGCAACACCAGTGTGACTGACTCAGGGGCGTCGGGAGGTGTGCTGCGCTTTCTCCGAAGTTACTTGCGGCGTTATGCCCTTTAACACTTCCACCCCTGGGGCATATCACTTGATAAAATATGCTCTATCGACTCCTCTCTGGACGGCCAATGAAGGCAAGCCAGAGCTGAGAGTCCTGCGGGCCATATTGACCTTCCACTCCCACCGACAAAGACACGCCGGAGACGAAGGCCTCGATCGACTCTCTGGAGCACTCGGGGACCCGTGATGTCGTTACGCACCAACAGCTCGCCATAAGCTGCCCTGCCCTTATTATTATTGTTAAGTAAGTTAAAAGTGATCTAAATTTGGTAGGTATTCGCGGCATACATGTACGTCACTAATTTTGAAACATCTAAAGCACTTTTAATAAAAACATAGTGTGTGAATTTAGAAAGGAGACAATTAGAAGAAAACACGAAACTCGATGTCACTAGCCTCACAAAAGTTGTTCTACTGCTTACCAATACACTAAAGGTTAGACCAAAAGCGCGTAAATTAAAATTGTAGAAATACAATGTAGATCCTTCAAACTTGGATTCAGATTGAAGAGGTTCGCAGTATAGTGTACTGTACGCTAGTGCATTACCACCTCTAAGGCTTGTTAATCAATGTTAATTTCAAAAATGGTTATTATACATAATACTAAAAAATAGAAATTTTTCTTTCTAATAAAGGATTACCGTTTAGAAAAAAAAACGCCCTAATTCAATATTCGTGCATACTGAATTAGAGCGTTACTTCTAAACTGTGATCCTTTATCAGAAAAAAATAGTTATTTATATTATTTTCTTAAACAAACGTTTTTTTTTTATTTTCGATAAATTATAGTATGTATATCTTCACGCCAAGTCCCTTGCGAGGTAGGCAGAGAGAACCGAGCGCCATAAGACGCGGTCCTTGCATACTTCACTCGCTTCTGTGACATTCATAGCTCTTTTCATGCACGCTCGCCGGTTCCTGGGGCTTCTGACATCACCTTCTGATAAAACACGACCAATTTGGTCATGGTAGGTTAGTCTCGGCCTTCCTCGGCTCCTACATCCTTCCACTTTTGCATTGTATATCTGTTTCGTCATTCTTTCGTCCCGCATTCTTTCTACATGTCCGAACCAACGGAGCATGCCCTTTCTTATCTTAACACCGACACTCTCTTTTAGACCAACTCTTTCTCTCACGTCTTCATTACGAACGCGGTCAGCAAGCGTTATGCCACAAATTTTGCGCAATGCTCGCATCTCGACCGCATTTATTCTACTTTCATGCTCTCTCTGCCATACCCAGCTCTCACTTCCATAAGTTAGCGTTGGTATTAGCACCGCGTTGTGTACAGCGAGCTGTGCCTTCTGGCTTAGATATCGGCTGCCTAGAAGTTTACCCAACGCTCCATTCACCCTATTCCCGGCACTCACTCGTCTCTCCACATCAGCGGTGTACCTTCCATTGCTGCTAAAAGCACTTCCAAGATATACAATCTCATTCACTTGCTCCAACACTACATCATCAACCATAATCCTAGTGTTCGTTCTGGTTGTCTCTCTTTCAAATACCATTATCTTGGTTTTCTTCGCATTCAATTGTAAGCCTTTCTTCATACAATCATCTTTCATTGTTGTAACTAGTGTTTGCAGTTCGGATGGTGATTCTGCTATTAATGCCGCATCGTCTGCATAAAGCAGGCAGTTGACCACTGAGTCACCCATTCGCATTCCCACATTCATATTTCTTATTCTCTGAAGACAACTGTCCAGATACAGGATGAACAGCCGAGCCGACAGCACGCATCCCTGTCTGACACCAATGTTGACATCAAACCAGGGCGACAAGCTGCCGTCCACCCGCACACATGCTGTACAATCCTCATAAGTGGATTGCACAGCACGGAGTAGGTCACCGTCAACCCCATATCCGGGCAAAATGTTCCAGAGATTCTTTCGCACGACTCTATCAAATGCTTTCTCAAAGTCCACAAAACCGCAGAAAACCTTCTGGTCCAAAGCTAGATGCTTCTCTACGATGTTGCGGAGTGAAAAAACTTGATCCGTACATCCTCTGCCGCTTCGAAATCCACCCTGTGCTTCCCAAAGCATTCCATCGGATTTCACCCTCATTCTCCTTTCAATGACTTTTCCATACACTTTAGCTGCTAAGCTGATCAAACTGATGGCCCTATAGTTGGCGCAGTCCATACGTGAGCCCTTGCCTTTATACAAGGGCACGATGACTACGCGTCTCCAATCGCTCGGAACCCTTCCGGTTCTCCAGCATAATTTGCTCAAAAACCAGAAGGCGTCCCTAACGCAGGTACCACCTAGCTTGATCATCTCAGCTGTTACCATATCGATTCCCGCTGACTTTCCATCTTTCAAACTTCGAATCGACCATTCAATCTCATCCATAGTAATGTCTTCATGGTACGCTGGCACTGCCGAGTCAATCACAGACTAATTCACAATGCCAGCGTCATGGACATAATCATACATTTCTCTAAAATATTCACTCCACCGTTCTAACACTTCCTGAGTGTTAGCAAGAATGCCACCAGCTTTACATCTTATCTTGTCCATTCTGGATGCTGACGAACCACTTCGAGACTTCTTTACCTCTCTCCAGAAGAGTTTGGTATTTGCCTCGAAGTTCTTCGTCAGCTTCTCTTCCTCAATCATATGTAGTCTTTCACGCTTCTCTTTCACTAAAGCTTTGGAGTCATTCTTGCATCGACGGTATATTTCTTTCTTCATTTCTTTCATACCATCACTCTGGTGCAAAGATGATACGTAATCCAGCCACGCTTTCCTCTTTTTTTCCACGGAGGATTGAACCTCCGCATCCCACCAGGCATCTCCTCTTAGTGTTCTACGTCTCTTTGCGCATCCACATGCTTCTTTCGCACTGTCCACCATACTTTCTTTCAGAACTTTCCAACATTCGTCTACATCTGAGTCGGAAAGACTCGCGTTCGCAAGTCTTTCACTGACTAGACGTACATACGTACTCTTCACACTTTCATCTTCCAATTTTTCACTTCTTATTCTTCTTCGCCTCCACTTCTTGAAAAGGCCCACAAATCGGCTTACCACCAGATAGTGGTCCGTTTCAAGAGTGGGACCTCTGAAGGCTCTTGTATCCATTAACGACTTTCGGAGACGTTCATCTATCAAAATCAAATCAATCACACTTTTCTGTTCATTCCGTCTCCATGTGTAAGTGTGAATATCCTTGTGATGGAAGAGCGTGTTCGACACAAGGAGGTTTCGTTCCATACATACGTCTAAAAGTAACTTACCAGCATCGTTCACTCTCTTATCTCCGTATGGACCAAGCACAGCCTCATAACTGCTTCGCTTGGTCCCAACCCATCCATTCAGATCACCACACATAATTATCCGTTCATTCGCTTCGGCCAAATCCAGAATACCCCTTACAGTCTCCCAAAACTTCTCGAGCTCCTGGGGATCAGCAGAGCTCACAGGAGCATATGCTGCAACTAAAAACACTCGCGTAATCCCCAGTTTTATCTTAACCCAGAGAAGTCTTGGACCTACTAAATCGTAATCTTTCACACCAGCGGCCAAGCGAGATGAAAGCACGATACCTACGCCAGCGCTGGCATGAACGTCCTGGTCCACCCCGGACCACAGGGCCATCATGCCACCGGGCAGATCTTCGGTGTCGCTTCCCTTTCGCTTGGTCTCTGACACACACAAAGCATCTAGGCATCTCACGTTCATTATATCTATCAACTCATTCATCTTATCTTTTAGACCACCTCTCACATTCCATGTGCCTACACGACACTCAGCTCTCCTCGACCCGCCGGGATGGGCGTTGCGTGGTGGGTGGCGGCCCCCACCGCCGCATGCCTTAGATTTCGCACCGACGGGGGCGGATCGGTGCGCGTCGCCTCCGGGGGACGCCCTAATCCGCGCGTCTGTGCGGCTTGGGTCCAGAATTGCAGTCCAAGTGTTGGACTGGCAGGGTCGCGGCGTGCACGCTTCTGGTACCGACCCCAATAAATTATAGTGTTCAGATTTTATATCTTTATATACACCTGAAGTCTAGAATTTTGATAAGTGATTCATGTACGGAAAGTAAAAATGACACTTTTGAACCCCTACGTCTCATGAACAACAAAATATTTTTTCATTAAAATTTCAATCTAAGAGGGTCCTATTAAACACGTAAAAATCAAGATTTCTGTTCGAAAATAGCTTGGTTTGTAGTCTTGTAATAATACACACGCCGGTGCGTCCTACTTATTTTCTGAACTTTGCTGATACACGGCCGTGTATCTAGATACGGGTACAGTAGAGGACGTTGTATTTATATTTATTAATTAATTAATTTAACTATCTTGAAAGAAAGTTTGCATCGTTTTGAATATAGCCTTATTTAACGGTGAGATTGATTATTACCCGTTTCACTTAAAGCATACTTAGATCAATGAAGAATTAATAACTTGTGAGCTACTTTTCCAGTATGTAAGTAGATGTAGGATGTAGTACGTGGATGTATAAATGACTTTCTACCATTCTCCTTATAATAATAGTCTATGATACACTTTGCCGATTATCAAACTAGGTTCTGGATAAGCAGTGGAAGAGAGGCAGAGCACATATGTGCCTATACCGTAGCCTGAGTAGAATTGCGTCGTCCCGCATCCAAACGCGCGATCGCTATCGATAGCACCTTTAAAGCCTTCAGAGAAGCAGAAAGCAAGGGCTAGGTTGTGTTTAGTTAGTAAAAATCTGATATAACCAGCACAGCCGTTCGTAAGGGTATTCAATGAGAATTCGCCAAGTCACTCCTGTGGGGTCCCGGAGGTCCTATTGGCTAGTTCACGAATCAACATCGCGGCACTACCTGCGCGTTTTACAGTACCCCCGACCCGCAGCGGTAAGTTGAGTAACTATATAAAATCGTACTCTATAGGATTTTCCTTCATTGGTTCTCTATAGGTAGGTTATTTTCTTCATGAGTGTAGGTACCTAACAACATGTGTACATGGTTTATGCGTTGTCTTCGTATTGGGGCATGGTCATTCACTTCACGTCATATGGGGTTTATGGATAATGCTATCAAAAAATAATTACCATTCGCTAAGTAAACTATTTAAATAAGTAGGTATTACGCATAATTTATTAGTAAATATAAATATTGTCGGACAAATTACACAGCGTCATCTAGCCCCAAAGTAAGCGAAGCTTGTGTTATGGGTACTAGACAACTGATAAACATACGTAAATACATTTTTTTTTTGTATATACATACTTATTATACATAGAAAATACCCAGACCAAGACAAACAGACATGTTCATGCACACAAATGTTTGTACTGTGTGGGAATCGAACTCACGAGCGTTGGTGTCAAAGTAGCGTAACAACGCGTTTCACCACTGCGCCACCGAGCTCGTCGTAGTGCATATTTTCAAAGAATGAGATGTAGAGTTTTTATTCGCAACACTAAAAATGCTATTTATCTTACTACTTATTATAAAAACTTATTTAAAATTCAGTCGTACGATCCAAATAAAAGCATATCTGTACTGTCACACAATATATTTATATTTCAGTTACACATTTAGAACAAAATAAAACCAGTCGAATGCCAGCCGGATTCCCGCACTGAGGCTTTCATATTACGTCACGAAGTAAATCTATAATCGTCATAAAGTAAAAGAGTTAAACCAGTTAATGGCAAGATAGCCCTTTGCCCTAGGGATTTGTTAGCTTGAACTGATGTCATAACTGAAACGTTTACAATCCAAGTGATCCTAATTACTTACAACTAAAATCTATTTTCACAATACCGTGACAATTCCAGTTGACAGTTTGTGTTTTAAATCTCATTTGTGTGGAAGTTACTCCCGTCAGGGAGTATATTATTCTTTGGTGGAAACACATACATATATTTCTATACAAAAGCGTAATAATGATATTCAAAGCTAGATAATTTTCAATTCTTATTTCAACAACAAATAGGTAATGAATTCATTCAAAGCTAGAACACTGTATGTAGTCGCTCTCGTTAATAAAGAAAAACGTGGTAACCAGTGTAACAACATCTGCCCTAACAGCATCAGAGGACGCATCACTATATTGAAACATTGGCATTGAGTATGTTTGTATACGGCCAGCTGTGGGCCCTCAACCAGGACTGCATCGATACTATCTGTTGGAGAACCGCTGCCTTGGCCGTCCCTCCCGAACTGGTGTACTGCTCTACACTCGCCTCCCAAGAAAATATTGACCGCAAATCTTCTTCTGATCCAAATCCGGAACTGAAATAAATAATACGTAAATTTGGTTTCACAACAACATTATGTAAGTAAGTTGTATATATTATTGTTATGTATTAAATAATTATTGTTCAAATTGAGACCTAACTGACGACGATGATCATATATTCATTTAAATCAATATATTTAAGTAAGTACGTAACAGGATAGCTGTCTACATTTCAGTAAGGGTAAAAATTCGGACAAAAATTTACCCGACTATATATACCTACCCCCGCCAACTAAATGGATGGAAACTGTTATGAAACATTTTATTTGATACCATGTTGTAATGTTTCTCTTCCTGGCATTATCCCGTTTCCTAATCAATTAGAATTGATGTGGTCCACTACCCAAACCTAAGTATTTGTCGAAGATATCAATTTTGACATGGAGCGACAATCATTGTGTGCATAAACATATCTGTGTGTTTTTAAAGTAGGGCGCATCAAAGCAGCCAATTTGGGAAAGTATCTTTATCACATAGAAATCCGCAGTCATGTAACAACTTTCTGGTGATATGTTGGATTGGTTGACTTAGTGTGTTAACAGTAGGGTTGGCAACGCACAACTGATAGTACTTGTATGCAAGGGTTCATAGACTACGGAAACCACTTTACATCAAGTTTAAACCCCATCAACTGCGAGTCTGAAGTTCTTGTTTCGAATGCTTCGAAAGACAGTTAATATAATTTTTTCAAGGATATGGTTGAATTTCTAGTCATCTTTATTATGAATAAAGAAAGTTATTTAAAAAGTGAGAATATCAGGATTGAAGTAATACGGCTACTAGTTTTAGTCATGTTTCTATCTATCTATAACTTCACGCCAAATCCCTTGCGGGGTAGGCAGAGGGAACTGAGCGCCACATGACTCGATCCTTAGAAACCTCACTTGTTTCTCTAACATTCATTGCTCTTCTTATGCACGCTCGCCGGTTTTTAAGGTTCTTGACGTCACTTTCTGATAAAACACGATCAATTTGGTCATGGTAGGCGGTAGGTAAGTCTCGGCCTTCCTCGGCTCCTACATCCTTCTACTTTCGCGTTGTATAATTTATATTTCGTAACTCTTTCTTCCTGCATTATTTCTACATGTCCGAAACAACGGAGCATGCCTCTTCATATTTTAACACCGACACTCTCTTTCAGACCAGCTCTGTTTCTAACATCATCATTGCGAATACGGTCTGCAACTGTTACGCCACAAATTTTGCGCAACGCTCGCATTTCGACCGGGTTTATTCTACTTTCATGCTCTCTTAGCCATACCCAGCTCTTGCTTTCATAAGTAAGCGTTGGACCAGCACTGCACTGTGTATAGCGTGCTGTGCCTTCTGGCTCAAGCTTTTACTGCCAAGAAGTTTTCCCAACGCTCCATTCACACTATTCCCAGCACTCACTCGTCTTTCCACATTAGCGTTGTGCCTTCCATTCCTGCTGAATTTATTGTAACCAGTAACACTTTAAGAATCGTGAGTTTGAAAACATTTGTTAGCAACTTGGTAGGAAATTAGCAATGTGACAGCTATACCTACCCACTTTAGAGACTTATTAGTCACATGGTTCGTCTGTTATCGGAGATCGTCGTAACCCATAGATGTTAGTAATATATTAGATAGAAAAGCATTATCCTCGTGTATCCGATCCCTGATGATGCTAACGTCAAAGTTTCTTAAAGTGAAGTAAGACGGAACTGTACGGAAGATAAATAACTACCTAATAGATGTGTACTCATGGTGTGGCATATTTTGTAAATCGACGCCTAGCGCGGTAGCTCGGCGCAGCACGGCACCAACGTGGTGGTGTGCAGTTCGGAATGGTACACCGCGACGGACCAGCAAGTGAGCCAGGTCAGTGGCCAGCATCATCGGCTCTAAAGCAGCTAGTGCTTTCTCGGCATTCACCTGTAAAAAAGAAACAAATGTGACAGGGAAGAAATCATGAATGGAGGGGATACTCTACATTTTTTATAGTATATCAGATGCCAAGTAAGAATTCAGCCCGTCTGATTAGTTACCTATGAAGAATTTGAATTGCGAGTGCAACACTCCACAACTCTTTAGCTGGCGCGTATATTCTAATTTTGTACTAGAGTACCAGAACTATTGATGCATCACGGTCGTAGTATTTCTCGATATAAGGAAGGCTTTCGATAGGGTGTAGTAGGGTTTTGTCTACAAGATACTGGTGCATACATGTCATATGGTATACTGTTGTGGCGAAGAGCGGCTGATACTGAAACTATTTTCATATTACAAAAGAGAGCCATCCGCTCTATTTATAACATGGGAATCACTTAGAGAACTATTCGGAAATAAATATCCTCACCACAGCGCCAACGTTACGGCGGTTTCCAAAAAATAACATCGGAACATCACCCTCCCAATGTACTCGTATATGAACATCGGGCTGAATATACGACGCGGAGCTAATGCGACGATAGCACATCTACAGAATAGATTGCTAACTGTGTACATATTTTGATGGTTACAATAATTATGTTAGTCCCTACAGTCGGACCTACAGTCGTATTCATTCCTTACAAATCTATGACTAATCAACTTATTTACGCTTTATTTACGTATATATTTATCTGCTTTATCAGTGCATAATGCACTTCATGATTTTTGGTCTTTAAACTTTTTAAGTGTTAGATCGCAATCTTGAATTAATTTGTTGCGAGGCGTTGCTCATCCTTCGGATCGGTTATGTGTATGAGTCATGAAGGAAAATAATCTATGGAGAACCGATGAGTCCGTAGTAACTCAATTCACAGCAACTGGTCGCGTAAGTAAACCAGAACGCGCAGTTCTTTGGCTTGCCTTTGGCTATTTCGGGAATCACCGTCGCGGCACTTATCGGCTTATTCTTCCATTTGTCAATAGGCACGAATCGCTGAGATATTCAGGCGCTAAACACAACGTTTTGTGAGCACGGGGTATTTATGGTTTATGGTGTGAGTGGAGGCCAATTGACAACATAATCGACTTCGATGAGGAGGGTGTCAAGGACTTCATGAAAGCTGGCTTGGTAAGTGTACTTTTTAGGGTTCCGTAAAACGTAACTGAGGCTGTCCGTCCGTCCGTCCGTCCGTCCGTCCGTCCGTCTGTCTGTCACCAGGCTGTGTATCTCTTGAACCGTGATAGTTAGACAGTTGAAATTTTCACAGATGATGTATTTCTGTTGCCGCTATAATAATAAATACTAAAAAATAGAATATAATAAATATTTAAGGGGGCTCCCATACAACAAACGTATTTTTTTGCCGTTTTTTTAGATAATGGTACGGAATCCTTCGTGCGCGAGTCCGACTCGCACTTGGGCGATTTTTTTTTAAGTGTACGGCCCTGGTGGTTAAGCACGTAAATAGAGCTCCCAAACGATTCTCGATTCTTTTTCCAACGGTCACTTGCATTAGTCCGCAGTAATTAACAGCATACATATGAACGGATGCTGATGATGGTTTGGACGCTCTGTGGACAGGTCTCCATTGGGCGGAATCTCTGGTACACCTTTGTGAACTTTATACCATTGACATTAGGTATTATCTCCCTTGACGTAGCGCGCAGACCCAGGATTTATAACTTTTATTTTATTTGGTGAAGTTGATAGAGATTTTCTTGCTGGTTGTTTTCTGTTGATCTTCCTTCTTTTAGCAGAGTCATGTTTTCGAGGCCCTTGAGTTTTTCAATCTTTATTGTGATCTTCACACTTTTCTTTATTCTTCTTCCCGGCTCTGTTATAAATTGGAACATACACACCTTGAACTTCCTTAGATCTGGCTTTATCTACTGGAGTACTGCAGTAGAGTCATTTGGAATTACATGATTGTGATTGTGAGTTTGAGTACATTTTCTACGGGTGATGCTAGTCGCCTTCGTAGTAGTGTTGTTTCTAGTTCAAGCCGTGAGATAGAAACTGCGTTCGTCTGGGTAACACAAGCTTTAACGGCAATCAGCGCCACGTGGACTCTTCGGTACTCGGTAGGTGACTGCATTCACACGTAATTAATCCTCGGATTCATTACGTCTGAATGCAGTCAAAAGTCTGTCCTGCGTGTATGTTCTGCGTGTCGTCGTTGTTCGCCCGTATGTCGTAATTGTCTTCTTCACACAACTAAGTCATGTAAAATTTACTTCATAGCGAAGCGTCGGTAACTTCACTTACTTCTGTTTCCACTCCCGATGTATGTGGTACTAAATTACTCGGCAGTGACTCGGAAGATAGCTCAGGCAAAGAGCTCATCGCTCGAGGCCAGTATGCATCCGCCCATGGATGCAAGAACCGAAAAAGAAGAAGAAGAGACTCTTCTTTCAGCATTCAGTTGACTAGAGACCCGATTGCAATAATCGTGGGAACACTAGTTGACGGGTTAAGAGAAATAGCAGCTGGAGTCGACTGTCTGGTCTGTAGCTACAAATGGCCTCTAGCAGCTACTCACTTATCATGAATAGTAAGCTGCTAGTCCCGGATTTAAGTTTTACGTCCGGGAGTATGACCCACACGTCATACTGTTGGGAGAAACCAAACTCAGCTTGAAAAAGCATTCCCAACTTCTACGTGTACCGCAGAGACCAACAAATACCTAAAGACTAGACATACAGAGATACAGCAGTGTTAGTCCGTAGGGCCTGCATACACGAGGAGTTGGATCACCTACCGCACTCTTGCAAATATAGGGGTGAGGTTAAGGGAATGTATGAATGCACTCAATTAGTACATTCATACATTTACTAACCTACAAATCGAGTACTTTTATTTTTCATTAAGTGTGAATGTACCCTTGGGCACACGCGCGGAATTTTATTCAAGTTGGGGTACAACTTGAATAAAGTTCCGCTCGTTGGCTACAGTACATATTTAGGGGTCACCAGTCATTTATATTCTATGCGCGGCAGGGCTATGGTTCCTAAGTTACTGTCGAAATAACCCTCGACTTCGAGCATAGGCGTCGAAAATTAATCCTTTCTTTTCTACATAGCCATCTAGTATATCTTCTGTCAGAGTATTCTAAATTCGAATTCCGTTTGATAATTCTACGGAAATATCTTCCTATCTCGTTCACTAGGGTGACAACAAGCGTGCGGGTTGCTTGATGATTAGCAGATACCGGAGCTTATGGATATTTGAAACAACGGGGCATTACTAAGGGTACATTGTAAATTCATCTTGATAGCGCACCATTTGAAGAACCTCATGCCAAAAAGTATTACGTTGAAGACGTTTCTATATATATATAGGTATATATAAGTGTGTATTACGTATTAAGTATTACGTTGAAGTGTCTCTATAGGTATATGTTACATAATGTATACAACAGCACAGAAAAAGATTATTTTTCTAAATATTGTATTAGAAAATTACATCGCTCACCTTGAAAGTACCTATCGTTCCCGTAATTACTTTAAGGCAATCCAGTAGTTTGTCGTACGATCTAAACAGAAGCTCTTTGTCTGATTGAAGATCCTTATTGTAAGTACTCGGTAGACCCTTCAGCATGCAGTTAAACGCGATACTTTCCCCAAGCAAGTGCCCCGCGGCACCGCGCACCAGCTCCAATCCATCGGGATTTCGTTTTTGGGGCATTAAACTAGAACCAGTGGAAAATTGATCTGAGAGGCAAATGATGCCAAACTCTTGAGAACTGTAGATTATTAAATCCTCAGATAACCTGCTGAGATGTAATCCACACAATGATGCCCAGTTGAGAAATTCCACTGTAACAGAAAAATAACAATACAAAATATATCTGAATAAAAAATACCTAGTTAATATAGATTCAGGTGTAAGGTATTTTGCAAAAGTCAAATCTACAGTCTATTTGATTTGAAATAATTTGTGTTCTTCCGCCACTGATTAGTTTATGAGAACGCCCATCCCCTCCTCTAATTCAATATAGGTAAGGGTCGGCATTACGATGGTAAACTAACGATTAACATCCACTGTGTCTGGGGATGCCTCGTGGAGACGCAAAAAAGGTGTCGCAGAGACGACCAGAGCAACCGGGGCAGCAACGGTGGCGGGTGCATGAAGTTCGTGTTCCACATGGTGGGCAATCGCAGCAGCCGAGGCAGAGACGTCCGGAGCAGTCATATCATGGTAGCGAGCGCATGCACCGACTGACTGTAGGCGGTGGTTGCTGGTCGGCGCTAGTTCACATGAACCAGTTTTGTGGGAGGAACAAAGTAGTTTAAGTCAAGTTGCTAATAAAAGATATATCTTATTTTGTAGTTTAGTGGTTAGAAATAGGAAGGTCTACAGCAATAACATAACACAAACATATAACAATATACGGTACGCTTGTTGTAATGTTACCATAGCCGGCGAATGTTTAGTATCTATGGGCGCAGTTAGGCCTTGAAACGCGCAAGTGTCACTCATATATTGTACGCACAACTTAGTATACGTTAGTCGCTTTCCGTCAATTTGGCAATGTGCTAAATGACATCTGAGTGTTAAAAAGACTGATAGATAGATACTGATATACTGATAGATACTTATAGTAAAACGAAAATTATGTCAATTGTATTAAAAACTTATTTGGCTACTTATTTGGAAAATATTCAGAGCATTGTACCTAGACTTGATATATTTACCTATATGATCCCGAGAGGAGACACCGAACATTGAATTGGGAGTCGTGTCTTTAAAATCCAAGGACTCTGCTAGCCGTATTCTGTCTATGGGGAGTGCACAACCCGCCAGGGCGCCGCTTCCGAGGGGGCATCGCGATAACCGCTTATTTTGCTCTTCCAATCGTGTAATATCGTCACGAAGTGGCCATGCATGACTGAAAAATATATAGTATGTGGATAGAATATACCACTAGTATCTAAAAAAATATGTTACTACTGTCAATGAGCTTCTTAGACTTAGATGTATAGGTAAATTGTTTTATTTTGCCTTGGATTTAGATGTATAAATTGTTAACGTTCTGTGGGGGTATTCACATTACCTCGGAAAGACATATTCGAACGGATTATTATTAGTTATCTGTCAAAATGTATGAAAATTCCATACATTTTGATATGCTCCAGGGGTGGAAGTGTTAAAGGGCATAACGCCGCGAGTAACTTCGGAGAAAGCGCAATACACCTTTCGACACCCCTGAGTCACTCCCACCGGTGTTGCCCCCGGTCGACTTTTCTCTAGCATTTCGGGGGTTCATCTAGTGAGTGGCTGGCTACCGGCCGAAAGTAATATCAGATTATGATAGCATATCGCAGACGTCTGTCCTTGTTCTATAATAGCCCAGCTCTAATAATACCTCCCAGGTCTCACCGCACTGCTCACCGACGGCAGGGAGTTCACCCTCACACGCTGGAACCGCAACGGTCGCGTACTGTGCGGTTCCAGAGAAGTTTTCTCCCGAGAACTCTCAAGTTGTGGAATGAACTCCCCGCCAAGATTTTCCCAAGGGTCTACAGCATGGGGTTCTTCAAGAAAGGCGTAAAGAGGTTTTTAGAGTGGCGGTAACGCATGAGTCACACCCCTGTTGTTGCAAATGTCCGTAGGCTACGGTGACTGTTTACCATCAGGCAGGCCGTATGCTTGTTTGCTACCTTGATAACTTTTTGATTCCGATTGAAATATCGTTTTCCGAGGCAATGTGCATACCGCCACTGATCCCAGTGTAAAAACACGACTTAGAATTTTTTTGCTAACTAATGTATATATATTCATATATATATACTGTATCTGCTACCAATCTTGTGACCTAAGGATGTTTCGTCACGTCGTGCACTGTAATTTCTCTGCCACATCTCACTCTCCAAACCGTAATACAGCTATATAAATATAGCTGTTTGGCGGTAGAAATAGGTGAGACAGAGTTACCAATGCAGATGACTTTTGTACAAAGTCTCCCTCTGGTAAAGAAAAATGAAAGGGTGCTTTCTCGTGACCCACCTGATAGTTTTTTTTGTGGTATCAAAAATCAGGACTGCATTTAAACTTATGATATTCCTATATATATATATGGTATATAAGATAAATTAAATGAGCAATGATAGCCCAGTGGATAAATAAAAGACCTATTAGCCGAAAGGACTGATACAATCCTGGGGGGTGCGTGTACCACTAAATTGTACATATTTCTAGTTGAGCAGTCAGAACCCGTTATATACGTTTTCCCATACATTTCGCGGTCGTATACGACCACCCGGGGTTCGAAGGGTTATAGATTCAGGCATTACTTTGCGAAAGTCAAATTTATAGGGAATTTGATCTAAACGACTTTATGTGCTTCCGCTCCCACTGCTCTTCGGGAGCGAAAGTACACAAAGTGTACACAAAGTACAAAAAGAAGTACACAACAAAATTCGTTCAGAACCTAACAAAGATCTGATTTTCCTTCAAGGTTGTGGAGGTTTAACGGCAATCGCTCTATTTAAAAATCAGTATCCTAATCAAATCTTTAGGCTTGACCCCGCCAATCCTAATGGATTAGGAAACAGGATAACGCTAGGAAGAAGAAAATAGTTAAAAGATAAAGTTACCTTAAGAGAAAATGGCTCCATCGAACAGGTTGAGCACGTTGCAGATGCGTATATCCTGGAGTGATTATGTCAATTTCTTTCTCTGCTCTATTGACGAGTACCTTTGAAAAGACGATATTTGAATAACAATAATTATTCAATTACTTATTCTTTATAGAATATAGCGATGTACACAAAGGTTTAGTATTATTATTTATTTAGTTCGGAAGCGACACTATATACCACTAAGGTGGCAATGAAGCATGCAGCCTGCCTGATGTTAAACAGTCACCGTAGCCTATGGACATTTGCAACACCAGGGGCGTCACTCATGCGTTGCCGACCCTCTAAAACCTCTAAACTAGGTACATGCTTAAAAATGCTTACTGCATTATCTTAGATTTAAATCAAGTAACAATTGAATATTGATGAAAGATAAGATATATAACAGTATTATATAATTGTCGTAATATCGGCAACTAGTAAAAAATTGTAAACTGGTAAAAACTGGGAAATAAAATGGTGAATAATAACTGCCAATGGACAGTAATAATTTCGAAAATATAGAAACAAACATCTTGAATGTTTTTTTATTGTACCTATGAAAGAAAAATTATTTAAAAAACTTATATTCCTAACATAGTTTTTTCGATATTTCTCAAACTCATATTTTCCTTTCATATAAAATATACAGCTAATATAAAAAAAAAACTTACGTTGTATGTTCACGAGCTTAAAAACATTTTTTCTATAAAGAGCAATTCTTGTACATAATAACATTTAAGACTCGGGAACCGGTCTAACGGTTTTGCTTTTCAATGTTTTTATACAAAGTTGCGAGGCATACAATGTCATATTCATAACACACTTTATTTAAAACAATTACCGTAATATTACGCGCGTAATATACCGTAATATAGAGTAGTATATTATTAATTAATACTAACGTTCATATATATGAACGTTAGTATTAAGTAATTAAGTATCGCTCGCCCTCCATGGAGTTGTTATTCGGCTGCGGTTATTCCTAATATAAAATGCGATTTTACAGAAAAAAAAATGTTTGTGTCAGGTTCTAACTTGGAATCATCTTTGAGTATATTAATTAAATTTTATAAGAAAACAAACATTAGTTTTTTTTCCGAAATACAGTAGGATTTTTTATACCGCTAAGCATCATCATGCTTACCACTATAAGCAGTTACCGTATCCTACGGAATATGCAACATCAGGGACGTCATTCACACCTTTTTTGAAGATTCTCATTATGTACTCTCTTAGGAAAACCTCGTCAGTTAGTTTATTTCACTACCTAATAGTTCGTAGAAGAAAATTTCTCTGGAACCGCTCAGCACGCGATTATTGTGGTTCTCGTGCTTGAGAATTAATTCCATGCCGAAAGCGAGTCCGAAGTTACCCGCGTCACAGGTTGGTAATGGTGACGTTTTCCATTGCTATAAAATACTGTATACCTTTATATTCCTGTATATTCGTAGTTTGGCATCAAGTATTTAATAAATATGTGTACTATTCAAGAACTTACCGTGATAAGTTCCTTTAGAGCAGTGTACATTTTTGTCATAGATGCCAACATCCAGAGCTTGGTGTCGGTTGCAGACTGATCATTGCGACTGCGTGCTGTGTGCAGCTTGAGAGCAGCCTCACCAACGTGTCCATGCAGACGACGCTCCACCACTGAGTGAATGTCCTCTTCAGGATCGTTTAATTTGCCATTTTGCATTAATTCTTCTTCTATTTCTTTTTCCACCTAAAAGATTTAAATCCTTAAAGAGCTTGTGTGCTCGTATGTAAAGTTTTTAGCAATTTAGGTGTTTATGTGATCACTATATTAAGTCACTCGAATGCGCATGAAGGCGCTCATAAAAATGCTGTGGTTTAGAGTCTAAATATCTCGTTGATTGGAGCCTATTAGCCAATGTAAGAATATATGAACCAATAAGTCGATAAGTGATGCGATGTTGATTCGCGAACTAGACAATAAGAGCTGTGCGTTCTACTTTACTCCCCGATCCGTAGTGGTGAAAAATTACTACATAAGATCGGTCTCATCGTCATAAGTAAATTCTCCAAACATATCATGAATGAAATAACCTATGTCCCATATATAAGGTTATATAAAAGGTTATTTCTGGAGAATTCATTTGTACGCGAACGCTTAATTCACGAAGGCGCCAACTCTCCAAATCAACTAGGATTTTATATGAACATCCAGGTGGTCCCAACATTGTATATTCAAAGATTTTCATAATACTGGCACCCAGTGCTATAAAAGAAAAATACTCAAAGATAAAAGTTTAATGTTTGCTAGCAAACGCTAAATGGGAATTAATGGAATACATATGAAATTACTCCAATGTTCATTAGTCCGTGTGTCATAAGTGGTTTTCTCCTATGTAAGTAACATTGAAACTAAAATTTGCTACGATAAATCTTGATGAAATTCATAAAACATACATAACCGCAATTGCACAAATCTGACTCGCTCTTGGTAGAATTTTATTAATTTTAAGTCGAAATCTAAAATTACCATGGTCGTGTGTTTAATTATGACGTCTTAACCTCACAATGGATAAATCGATTTCAAGAACGGTTTTTAATTTGAAGCTTCTTTTATCTAGGACTGTTCGTACTTATGTTTGATGAACACAAATATATCAGTGTTAAGCAATAAATGGTGATCAGTAGCGCAAAAGTCTGGGAGAATTTCAATTCAAACCAGACCTAAACTAAACCAAAACCAGTTGTACTTAAGCTAAACTTAAACCGGTCATAAAAGGAATTTAAACTAAACCTTATTATTTATTATACCCACTTTTTGGCAGAAGCCCGACTTGAGTTGAACTTAAGTTGAAGTTGAAACTCACCCCAAAACTAGTCTAAACCGGGCATTAGTTACATCTGAATTCAACTAATCCCATCCTAAACCCTAATCAGAACCTGACACCCAATTCTATCTAAACAAATTCTCAAATCCCACGTAAACTTACTTAGAGCCTAAACTTAGCCCAAATCACATTATCGATGGTACATTATTTGTTCATAGGACATTTAGGTATGGTACGTCCTGGTGTTTCGACGTAGGTTTAAATCCATTGGTTTTGCTGTTATAAAAACGACATGTTTTGACCCATATAAAATTTTCATTGCAGGTCCAGTTTGTGAAGTTGAAATTCCTTAGGATCATCAAGCAGTCTTTGCACCGAATACGTGACTATAGTCTTTGTTTCGAGCTTAAGTAGGGGAGAGTTCAAAGTGCCGAATTTACTAAAACGCAACATAGCGCGTACATTATGAATGTCATATTTATGCTTTATGAAGTATCTAATGGGAAATTTAATATAGTTTTTATAACCATACGGCTTACTTATTGGCTATATTTAGCATACTAAGTTTCTTAGACGCCGGCTTGTCCTTTTCCTCCTCAACTAAACTTCGCTCGAGACCTCGACACCAAGAATCACTATGCTCTTGGTGATGGTGAGATGCGTGTTCCGGAAGCGAGAGACTACAGTAAATTAGCGATGGAACATGCTGATTTATATCATAGTAAGGTTAAATTAAACGAAGTTTAACGGTTTCCACTCAGATACTTTAGTCAAGGTACCCTGGTATAACTGTGTGATAAGTGTCTCTGGAGCTATTATCCGCATATATATTTTTTATACAACCCCGGGAGGCATAAAAACATATGGCACATCTGATGTAAAGCGGTTACCGGAGCTTACGAAAGCATGCAATACATTAAGTATAACTCGCGCCAAGCCACTTCTGCTGCTGACTCTGGTGACCTCACTCACACGCAGGAACACAACAACCCTCCAGGGAGTCGTTATTTGGCTACGATTTTCTGTGAGGTTGAGGTACTTTCCCAGACTTGCTTTGATGCGCCCTACCTCTATTAAAATCACCTAGGTGTGTCCAAAGTGGTGTCCAAGACACAGACATGTTAAATTGTTCAAGAGCACAAATGTTTGATCTGTATGCTTAGTCTCGCTTATAAATAAAGCATCTAAATGTCTATAACTCATTGGATCTGTTCATTCATCATATCTTTCAATCCACCTCTTACATTCCATGTGTCTGTATGGCACTCGGCTTTCCCCGTCCCGTATTATTCGACGCTGTGTGCTTGTGGCGGCCTCCACCGCCACAAGCACTTAAATGCGCACCGATGTGACGCAGTAACCCGCACTTCGTCGCAATTTTGGGCCAGAATTCCAATCCATTGGATTGGTAGTGTTTACGACAAGCAGACTTTTGGCACATGCCTCCCTATTTCCTTGTTAAAAATACAATTAACGTTAGTGTTAACTAACAGAAGTAACAAGATTTATTATAAGTATTGATATCAATACGGATTGTTAGTCGGAGTACGACGTAAGGCACCGTAGCAATTTATGGAATGTTAACTCTAGGAGTTGGGTAGACCACATGCTTATGTATTTAAAGAATTAAGAATCCGTATTTGTTATTACATACGTATTTAGTTATAACCCCCATGGGGTAAAATTACTGTCCCATTATGGGTACTACTCGTATTAATTATGACGATTGTGTTTCGTCTAGATAGTAAAATTGATATGCTATGCTGCAACTTTAAATAAATATGCACATAGTTTCGATCGCACGGAAACATCCGGGCGTACCTATATTTGCAATTAATCAATCGGCTGTTTCAACTACAATACATGAGTGATTTAATAACTTATAATAGGGGTTAAAGTATGAAATTACCTTTTTATAGTAATAGATACGAGTACTTTGAATTGACATTAAGAATTATAATCAGGCCCATTTCAAACAATGCCGCCCTTCCTAATCTTGTATTTCAGTATTATCTGAGTGAGCTTGTTGGAAGGTGTTTTATTAGGGGTTAAAGTATCAAATTGCCGATGTGAAAAATTAAAACTTTTTTTTCTAAGATGACATTTATTTAATCAAAATATTTACCCTCATTATCTATACATTGCTGGCATCTAATCAGAAGTTTATTTATGCCTTTGCGATATTGTTATATCACAAAGGCATAAATAAACTTCTGATTAGATCGATCTCGGGATCTACATTCGACAAACTGTGTGAAAGCATTTTCTACTGTCTCCTGGGAAGAAGTAAAAAATTGTCTAAATCACGAAAAAAATGGTAGTCAGTTGGAGCAAGGTCTGGCGAGTACGGCGGATGACATATGATTTCCACCTTCAGCTCATGTAGAGTTACGACGGTTTCGCGTGCAGTGTGAGGTCTTGCGTTATCATCGGGGCTGTGTCATTGCCAGTTTCACCATCATTGTTCGAAGTTCGGCAGTTCGGCGCAGTAAACATAATCTGTTGTTATTGCTTGACCAGACCTGAGAAAGCTATAGCGAATAACACCATGAAGAGACCACCAAACAGTTACCATTACCTTTTTATTGGTAAGTAGGCTTTGCTTTAAGCCACTGCACTGTTGCGGCGTTTGACCTGGGGTCAGCTATTGCATTATCGGTTACGGTTATCGTAAAGAATCCACTTTTCGTCACATGTCCCAGTTCGATCATATATTACCTACTTCTGTACTGATTCAACAAGGCAACACAAGTTTGAACACGTGTTTCTTTCTGCATATCAGTCAAATCATGAGGTTTTTCATATTTTTTTATATTTTGATTTGATGCAAATAAGTCAATATTGTAGGTAAGGTAATGTTAAACCACGCCGCTAATTCCTGGGAGTTTGACTCGGATCGGTTTTGCACCATCTTCAATTTAGCGTTATTCACCTGTGTGGGCGGTCTTCCGCATGGTTCGTTCTGAAAGTCGAAGTTTCCATTATGAAAGCGTTTAAACTAAAAACGCTCGGTGTGTTCATTAGCAGTCTCGTCTCCAAACGCAGCATTGATATTGCGACCCCTTTCTGCCGCGTTAGTACCTACCGCGTCGGAACTCGTAATCAAAAAACTCGGACTTTCGAAGTATCCACTTTTCCCGTCTAAGTTGAATAAAACAAAAAGAATTTGAAATTCGAAAATCAAATGTTGCACATTTTTGACATGAAAAACCTCATAGGTATCTTGTGAAAAAAGTTTCACTCGAAAATCTCACACCATGATAGTTTAACAGAAATGATCTTGAACTTTTTTTTTTTGTCAGATATTTTTTATACTTCATATAAAAACTAATAATTAAGTAGCAATCAATATATTTATAAGTTTAGAACATACGAGCCATTTTAGGCAGTTATTATTCAGTTATCAAATAGAAGATATCAAGTGGCTCAAACTTCACCATTCGAGCGTTTTTGCGGAATTACGACTTGCTGAGACGGATACTATAAAGTAAATAGAGGAGTATTTACAAATTGGAATAATTAGGTAGCGATAGGAAGAATAAAATTATCTAAACAATATTTCTATTTTTATGTTCAGTTACTGTATTTATAGAGAATTTGAACATTGGGATTGAGAAAGATTCGCTTGATGTGAATACGAGTAATCTAAACAATACTGGACGTATTGATTTGTTTGGTGACATGTGGCAAGGAATGCCATATTGTGTATTGATTTAATAACTGATGTCTAGTGATACTTACTTTCTGAAGACCAAATTTTATATCAGTGTAGTCATCATCGGGCAGATGTCCGCTCCGGTGCAGCTCAAGCGCCCAACCTTGGCTGGCGCGAATGTCCTCGCGAAAAAGACGCGAGTCCACTGCCAACGAATCGTTTAGTCGACGGAGCACTGCTGAAGGCTCTTCTTCGAAACAACCACCCCATAACTGATACCTCTCCTGTTAAGACGTTACATAATTGTTATTGTTGTTAGATATTACCTCTAGAATACTGATCATTATATTTATTATATTGATGGTTCTGTAATTTATTGTACCAGCGCTATATTAAATGTTAACTGATATCATAACTATTTATTTTATACCGTATTAGTGGATCACTAACTAACAATAAAGTTGACTTATAATGATGCTTTTAGCATAAATTTTCCCTTTTATACGATTATAATGCAAATGTTATAAAAATAAATATATGTGCACAAAAAATCTAAGACTTGTTTACAACGATGTGAATTATAATCTGATTCAATAAATTTTTTAATAAGTATTTTTTTATTAATTTCACTTTTTATTATATTATAATTCATACATAACTTTAGTATATGCTTTTTTTAAACACAGTTATTATTATATTTTCCATGAGCACTTTTAGTGAAGCTATTTTTTTGAAAATTGAGAATTAATATATATAATTTATTTTAATTATAAATAGAGATTTGTTTTTTAAGATATGTAGGGAGAATCAAAGTAGTAGTAGTATTTGAGGAAGTACCTCCAAATCACAGAAAACCGCAGGCAAGTAACAACTGTCTAGAGTGAGTGGATTTATGTTGGTAGCAGGGGTGATAACGCGCGAGTGGTACCTACTTCCTGTATTGCAAGTGTTATAGGTAAATAATAATAATATTGCAAGTGTTATATATAGTAATAATAAAAAACCAAAATAATGGTATTTGAAAGAGAGACAACCAGAACGAACATTAGGATTACGGTTGATGATGTAGTGTTGGAGCAAGTGGATGAGTTTGTATATCTTGGAAGCGCTTTTAGCAGCGATGGAAGGTACACCGCGGATGTGGAGAGACAAGTGAGTGCAGGGAATAGGGTGAATGGAGCGTTGGGTAAACTGTTTGGCAGCCGAAATCTAAGCCAGAAGGCACAGCTCGCTGTACACAGCACGGTGCTAATCCCAACGCTAACTTATGGAAGTGAGAGCTGGGTATGGCAGAGAGAGCATGAAAGTAGAATAAATGCGGTCGAGATGTGAGCACTGCGAAAAATTTGTGGCATAACGCTTGCTGACCGCGTTCGAAATGATGACGTACGAAAGAGAGTTGGACTCAAAAGAGAGTGTCGGTGTTAAGATAAAAAAGGGCATGCTCCGTTGGTTCGGACATGTAGAAAGAATGCAAGATGAAAGAATGACGAAACAGATATACAATGCGAAAGTGGAAGGATGTAGGAGCCGAGGAAGACCAAGACTATTCTACCATGACCAAATTGGTCGTGTTTTATCAGGTGATGTCAGGAGCCTTAGGAACCAGCGAGCGTGCATGAAAAGAGCTATGAATGTGAAAGAAGGGAGTGAAGTGTGAAAGAAGGGAGTGAAGTGTGTAAGGACCGCGTCTTATAGCGCTCGGTTCTCTCTGCCTACCCCTCAAGGGACCTGGCGTGAAGATATACATACTCGTACATATAAATAGTACTTGGCATCCGAAGTTGTACGGAAAAAAGTCTATTTTGTCAAAAAATTAAGAAGTATATTGTTAAATATTGTACTTACTGTCGACATCGTTTACCTATATTACTACTTCGGTAAACTAGAGAACACTGACTGATAAGTCGTCATGTGAGATGTTAAGCAAATAATTATCAAAGTATTAGTGACCCCGTTTCTGATATAAAGGTTAAATAATAAACATACGTAACAATTACGTATATAATTCAGCATTACATGCAATTTCAGCTCAATCTATACAGAGTGCATCAGAAAGAGTTTCAATACCAAGCCGAAGTAAAGCCGAAGTCGGTGTTAAAATAAATAAGTAAGAAAATGCTTGCTCCGTTGGTTCGGAGATGTGGAAAGAATGCAGAAAGAAACAACTGCAAAACTGATATACAACGCAAAAGTGGAAGGATGTAGGAGCCAAGGAAGGCCAAGACTTACCTACCAATGTATGCACAATCCACCAGTGCAAATGTGCTCCTGTCCTGTGTTGGAAGTAGTACATAAGCACATGTAGGTACGTAATTGATGACAGGTTCAACTCGTAATTGATGACAGGTTCAACTAGGGCCCGCATAAGGACCACGAATGTGGCAAGCTAAGATCTGTGATTAGTATCTAAGTTTACCACCATGCTTAAATATAAATTACCGTACAAAACACTCATGCTTGTGTACATGGCTCTTGCTGACTCTGTCATCAATTACGGAATTAGCAGCTGTGGTAGAACTTACAAAACATACATAGAAGATATTTAAAAATTACAATTAAAACTTTTGAAAATAATCGTTCCCAAGAATATAAAGGCCAAATTCAAAGAAGATGAAAATGCGCTGTTTAAATATTGTATGGTAATGTCAATTAGAAACAAGATTAAATTTTCAATATTAAAAGAAGATGATAATTCGGAAGTCATAGTAAATAAAAAAACAAGGCCGAGCCATCTGTGAAACATATCTCATGAAAATAAATATCTTCTACCAAAAATAAATAATGTTTAAGGCGCTAGAACGTGTAATTATCTTACTACAACATATCTAAATGAATTGCCAGACCAGTTGCAGAATGTATATTTACTAAATGCAAAATATAACTTATGTAAAGTTAAAGGGAAGTTAAAAAACTACTACATAAATAATTTCGTTTGATGAACGACTCGCTGTACACAGACAAACCCTGTGGGTTTTCGTGACGCAGCATTTGTAAACATTTTATTTCTATTTCTATTTTAAATAGGTACTTATGCTTTGAATAAACGCTTTAAAAAAACCTACCATGACCAAATTGATCGTGTTTTATAAGAAGGTGATGTCAGAGGACCGGGCGCCACTCACTCGCTTCTTTAACATTCATTGCTCTTATCAAACCGGTAAGCGTGCATGATAAGAGCAATGAAAGAAGCGAGTGAGTGGCGCCTGGTCCTCTCTGCCTTGTCGTGGCAAGAGATTTGGCGGGAAGTTATACATACATACGGGATCAGGATTCTTTTTAAATTTCAAGTAATACCTGTATAACGTTGTAAATGGAATACCAGACAGCAACAGCTCTTATTTTCTGGCTATTTGATATAAGCTATAAAGCGTTACTCCTCTATTATGAAGTCCGCGACAGTAGATTTCCTTACTCGATTGTAAGGCATTTTTACTTTCGAACAAAGCACTAATAAATTTTAGCTTCACGGGTCATACTGGATCAGCAAGTTCACTGTGATCCAAAACGAAAAAAATCACTGTGACATATTGACCGTTATGAAAAAGATAAAAGCTATTGATAAAAACGAGCATTTGATAGAGTCGTGCGAAAGAATCTCTGGAACATTTTGCCCGGATATGGGATTGACGGTGACCTACTCCGTGCTGTGCAATCCACTTATGATGTGCGGGTGGACGGCAGCTTGTCGCCCTGGTTTGATGTCAACATTGGTGTCAGACAGGGATGCGTGCTGTCGGCTCGGCTGTTCATCCTGTATCTGGACAGTTGTCTTCAGAGAATAAGAAATATGAATGTGGGAATGCGAATGGGTGACTCAGTGGTCAACTGCCTGCTTTATGCAGACGATGCGGCATTAATAGCAGAATCACCATCCGAACTGCAAACACTAGTTACAACAATGAAAGATGATTGTATGAAGAAAGGCTTACAATTGAATGCGAAGAAAACCAAGATAATGGTATTTGATAGAGAGACAACCAGAACGAACACTAGGATTATGGTTGATGATGTAGTGTTGGAGCAAGTGAATGAGATTGTATATCTTGGAAGTGCTTTTAGCAGCAATGGAAGGTACACCGCTGATGTAGAGAGACGAGTGCCGGGAATAGGGTGAATGGAGCGTTGGGTAAACTTCTAGGCAGCCGAAATCTAAGCTAGAAGGCACAGCTCGCTGTACACAACGCGGTGCTAATTCCAACGCTAACTTATGGAAGTGAGAGCTGGGTATGGCAGAGAGAGCATGAAAGTAGAATAAATGCGGTCGAGATGCGAGCATTGCGCAAAATTTGTGGCATAACGCTTGCTGACCGCGTTCGTAATGAAGACGTGAGAGAAAGAGTTGGTCTAAAAGAGAGTGTCGGTGTTAAGATAAGAAAGGGCATGCTCCGTTGGTTCGGACATGTAGAAAGAATGCGGGACGAAAGAATGATGAAACAGATATACAATACAAAAGTGGAAGGATGTAGGAGCCGAGGAAGGCCGAGACTAACCTACCATGACCAAATTGGTCGTGTTTTATCAGAAGGTGAAGGTGGTCAGAAGCCCCAGGAACCGGCGAGCGTGCATGAAAAGAGCTATGAATGTCACAGAAGCGAGTGAAGGATGCAAGGACCGCGTCTTATGGCGCTCGGTTCTCTCTGCCTACCCCGCGGGGGACTTGGCGTGAAGATATACATAAAAACGAGCAAGAATGGTAATTTCCGTCGAATCAAAAAAATAATTTCCAAATGTTTGACAGATTGAAGATGTTATAGTGCAGCTAGGTGATTTTTAGGGTTCCATACCCAAAGGGTAAAACGGACCCTATTACTGAGACTCCGCTGTCCGTCTGTTTGTCACCAGGCTGTATCTCAATACAAGGTTGACGTGACGTTGACAAACGTTGGCGCGTTTTGAAAATTTTAAGTTTAGTTTTGGCACGTTCCACTTTCCACTATCAATATCATCCATTTATAGTTGCTGCCCGAAAATCACGATCTATCGTTGTCGTCTCGTCGGCGATGCTCGGCAATGTTCGGGTGGTCCGTAGACAGAGTATATTGGTCCTAGCACCCGTTGACTAACATTTCGGCAACGGATGCCGGCACCGTATAGTGACAGTGACATCGTTAATCAAAAACGTTTTTGCTAAAACGGCCACCTCTATTTAAAGAGGACTTCTTCCCGCGCTTTTGACGAGTGACATTGTTGTTATATGTACTTGTTTTTTAATTCAGTATAAAATTAGTTTTGTGTGACAATTTTAATAGTATTTTGTAACATAAGTGCTAGTGAAATTATACAGTAATTAAAAAGCTCAAATATAACACGTTTATGAACTTTTTGGAAGACGTGATTAAGTTCATCAAGAACACCTTGTAAAAATCACTATCGTTTTACGGGTGGTATTTAAATTGGGTTGATTGGGTCTAGGTACCCTTCTCAAATATTTTTTTAGCACAGTTCCTTAAGCTGGAATATAGAATTAAGATTTTCAAATGGTTCTAAACTGAAGACTTGGCTGTATGGGCTAGACCCCTTTGCCATTCCCCTCGGGGATAAAAAGAACCAAAAAAATTAATTTAAAATTTAGGACTTCTTCCCGCGCTTTTGACGAGTGACATTGTTGTTTTACTTGAAATTTTTACAATTCAGTATAAAATTAGTTTTGTGTGACAATTTTGATAGTATTTTGTACCATAGGTGCTAGTGAATTTATACAGTAATGAAAAAACTCAAATATAACATGTTTATGCACTTTTTGGAAGACGTGAATAAGTTCATCAAGAAAACCTTGTAAAATCACTATCGTTTTATGAGTGGTATTTAAACTGGGTTGATTGGGTCTAGGTACCCTTCCCAAGTATTTTTTCAGCAGAGTTCCTGAAGCTGGAACATAGAATTAAGATTTTCAAATGGTTCTAAACTGATGACTTGGCTGTATGGGCTAGATCCCTTTGCCTTTCCCCTCGGGGATAAAAAGAACCTAAAAAAAAAAAAAAAATTTAAAATTTAGGTTATAATTTTGTTTACATTTTATGAGATAAGTATTATTCAGTAGTTTTATTTATCCGAACAGGGAGTAGTAAATAATATAATTACATAATCCACTAAAACTTAAGTAATGGAGCAAGTTATTACGGCAAAAGCTAATGACGGAACGAATGATTCTAATAGTTTTTACCAGTACACATTGTTTGATATTAATATTGATCCAGGTTTAAAAGATGACGACGGCAACGAGATTCCTAGACCCTTCATGAAAAATCAAATGAGAAAATGGCTGAAAAAAGTAAAATGGGAAAACCGTAAGGCTGAAAAAAGGGCTAAAGAAAAAGCTCGAGAGAAAGAGCGGAGAAAACAGGCAAGGGAAGCAAACTTAGATAGCGGTCCCAGTAGAAAGGCTCTCAAAAAAATGAAACTGGAAGTATCGAAGAAAAATATTGGGGTTATTATAGATCTAAGTTTTGATCATTTGATGATGGAAAAGGACAGGTTTAAAGTAATCAAACAAATATTGCGCTCGTATTCATTGAACAGAAGATCAAGCTCACCACTTCAATTTCACATCACAAGTTTTGGTGAGAAGTCTAAGAATGATATATCAAGACATAATGGTTACGAGAATTGGGATGTAAGCTGGGTTGTCATTATTACCTATTGCTCTGTTACATATTTATTATACTTTTGTGTTCCATACTAAAATAAGAAAAAGTCAACATTTTTCTCGCACCATGAGAAAATAGGCATAAAGTAATTTAGTATTTGAAATTTGATACAGATGTTGCTTATTACAATCCACTATGTTTTAAACGTCTAAATATGAGCCTGAGCAACTGAGCTTTACTCTGAGCTTTTGTTTGTGTAAAATCTTGTTTTTTTAGGAATACCTGCATTTGGCAGGTTATAGTTGTTTCTAAGATACAAGACATATATATGTACTAATGTACAAGAATTGCTTGTCTAAGGTAATAGGATTCTAATATTTTGCAGAGTAGTTCATGAGTACAAAACTGTTGAGTTAAAAAATGGGAATTTTTAGAGGTCAAGTAAATTAAAAATAAAATTTAGTATTAAGGCTTAATGAGATTAGTGAAATTTTCTAATCGCATTGCTTTCTTCCTAAAACTGATAAATTTCTAAACATTCTACTGACAGGACTGGAATATTGATTTAACCCTTCGAAACCCGGGTGGTCATATATGACCGCGAAATGTATGGGAAAACGTATATAATGGGTTCTGACTGGTCACACGTAGAGCAAAACTGTATTTAGTACCTATGTTGTTGTTATGTAGCAAAGTAACTCTACATTACCAGCTACTCCTGAAGATTTGATGTGGTGGTAGTGACGGTGGCAACTACTGAGCAATACTTCTTGTACTGCCAGCGTTGATAGGCTTTAACATCAGGTGGGATGAAAGCTTGCCTGTGCTATAACACTGATTTAAAAAAATACATAGTTAAGATTGTGGAACTTGATGCCAAGCAGATCTTGAAGCACATTTGTGTAAGTCAAATCAAGCAACGTTGACTGTAGTCTGGCTATGGATGGGTTTATTTTTCTCTACCTCCTTGAGTGCAGACAGCACATTTACCCATCACTATTGACTGTTATTGACAGATGATAGCTTCCTGATCTTGTATTATGACCCCTAAGGCGACTCTCTGACCTGAGCAACCATGCAACTGCACTGGGGTACTATATTTTGATTGATTGATATTCCAATATGTGACATAAAGTTCATAATATTTTACAGGTTGAATTTCATGAGGCACCTTACTTAAATGTGTTTCCGAAAGACAAATTAGTTTATTTAACAAGTGAATCTGATAATATAATTGAACATTTTGAAGAAGATTCATATTATATAATTGGGGGATTAGTTGATCACAATAAGCACAAGGTTAGTTACTTAATTGCTTTAAATATTTTATTACAAACTGAAATTTCTGAGATAAAGAATGATGCCAATGCATGTGATGTATCTGGAGTAGACTGCTGATGTTATGAAATAAAAATTATAACCTGGGAAGTTGAAGTATAATCATGACATCGCGTTAATGTTAATACTTGCACTTGTACAGATTCCACTTCACAATTTTATTTAACAATTGTTTTTACCGACCGGTTTCAAGGTATTTTATACAACATAAAAAATAATTGTTAAATAAAATTGTGAAGTGGAATCTGTACAAGTGCAAGTATTAACATTAACGCGATGTCTTCAAAATTCCACCAAGTGCCTACAATCAACAGTATCAACATAATATAATCATGATATAATAGATTTTTTTATTATGATATTACATATTTTCAGGGGCTCTGCCACCGAATAGCAGTAGAACAAGGCATCAAACATGGCCAGCTACCATTAGACAAATATGTAAATATGAAAACCAGAAAAGTTTTAACAATAGATCATGGTAAATTGTTTATTGTTATCTTAGGTTCGCTTGGTTTCTTATGTGATTGACTGATTTAGTTATCTGTGACAAGCCACTGGTCATAATGGGCTGGTTATTAATTGTCGATGTTGTGTAATCCAAAAGGCTATAGAGGAGTCTGTCCAGATTGTTTAAATCTATCACCTGACATGTTGAATAGGCAATCTTTGCATCAAGCGAAGCACATATTCTTTTTTGCCAACTGGCATGTTTCTGTGGCAAAGTTGTTCAGTTTTATGTTGTATTAGCAGAAGCCCGCGGCTTCGCACGCATGAGATTTGGGCTTTTTTAGTAGCCTTTATTTCTCTGTAGACATGAAATTGTTTCTGTTTAAAAAAAAAACAAAGTTCAGGGTCGTAGATGCAACCATAGAGCGATTCAATTTTCGTACAGCGCCATCTATTGACCTTTACAGGAGGCAACGTATATGTATTTTATTTATATTACATAAAAAATGCGTAGTTATTTTATGTTACAAAAAATACGTATTCTATGAAAATATAAAAATAAAATTGCAAAGTCCCCCGAAGGGGAAGATATTTCCCCCTTTTTTTCATTTTTTACGCAGGAACCCTAAATATTTACGGGATAAAAAGTACTCTATATTCTGCTCTGAACAGTCCTCTACATACCAGTGAAAGTTCCGTTAAAATCGGTTCAGCCATTTCGAAGATTACCCCTGACAAACAGACAGACAGACAGGCCTGGGTAACATGAAAATAATAATATGAGCTTAGGATAAAGACTTTATTTTGAAATCACTGACAGACAATTTTATTTATATGTATAGATGAGATATATGTTGCAAGACACTGTATCATCATCCACTTGATCTTATCCCTATTTTAGGGTTGGTGTGGTATGTTCTGTTTTACCATTTATTTTCTTAGTAAAGAAATGGAGAGGCCGCTAAAGTCAGTTTTTAATCTGCTAATTTTAAGGCCAACACTTTGACTAACTGCATTTGACTACTTATTTAATGAATTTTTTTTTTTTATACAACATTGGGAGTCATACAAGCATATAGTCCACCTGATGTAAAGAGTTACCGTAGCCTATTAACGCTTGTAACATATATCACTTGCACAATGTCTCCTCTGCTGTTTACACAGCAACTCCTTAGGAGCTTACTGGTGACCTTACTCACAAGTAAGAACACAACAACCCTCTAGGGAGTTGTTATTTGGCTGCGGTTTTCTGTGAGGTGGAGGTACTTCCCTAGGCGGGCTGCTTTGATGCTCTCTTGAAACATCCAGACCAAGACAAACACATGTTCATGCACACAAATGTTTGTCTTCAGGTGGGAATAGAACCCACGAGTGTTGGTGTCAAAGTCGCGTCTTTCACGACTGAGCCACCGAGATCGTCAAATAACATTATTGATGTTGAGTGTATTTTTCCAGTTTTTGAAATCGTGCTCAGGATGTGTGAAGGCATGACGTGGCAAGAAACACTGATGAAAGTTTTGCCGGAAAGGAAAGGAGCTCATGTATGCGACGATGTGAGTGATTGCAGCTCTTAAATTGTATAAACATATATGTAAATGCATGTAGACGCACATACCAATTTACGAAACTCTCCTTTCAAAATGGCGCAGAGGAAGTAACTAAATATACCTATACATTGATGCAGTACAGGGCTTAGCTAGCTCGGGATGCAACTGAATGTAGGAGTATATGCCCATACCAATATTAGTGAGTTAAGTATAAGTACTATTTGTATAAAGTAAGTTATGGAAATTTTAAATGATTATATATATTGTAATAAAACTATTTCATGTTGTTATGTTAGTTTCTCTTTTATGTATTAAGATATCAAGTATTTTATGCATATGTTTTACAGTCTGTGACAATAAACGACAGTGAACAATCTTTATCCATCTTTGAAGTGTAAGTAACTTCTAATCTTTGAGACAAAATCAAAATAATTTGCCGATGGTGCACCCTATGGATTAGCACTCGAGGCTCTCGTGCAGAAGGTAGACAAGAGCAATTATTTTAAAAGAAGCGTGGCCACTGGGTACTGTCACCTGATTTACTTGGTGGCTCGTATACCGCTCGTAAGGAAGATCACCAGGACACTAGCTAGTAGTGATTAAGCTTACCAGAAAGCTGCCAGGGAGTTACTGAGTTAGCAGCTGGAGTTACAATGAGAGTACAATAATCATGTTACAAGTGTTCATAGGGTTTTTTAACGGCGTCAAGTAACTACCGTCTGCTAGTCTCCTACCCGACATAGTATTATTTTTTATTTGTGTTATATAGTTTTAGGTACTTTTAGGTGTTTCTATAAAAGATATCTTCTAAGTGCCACTAGTGATTGTAACATATAAACTTAAATAATTATGATTGGACGGAAATGTAAAAAAACGGGGCACTATTGTTTACTTCGACATATTATAGGGCAATCTTGAATTACATAGTCGTCATTTATTTTTTTGCAGACTACATAGAAGGTAGATAATAGATATGTGTTGTTTGATCATTGCGACGGGATTACGTGTTTATAGATAATACAAAGATGTGATTTAAGTTTCACCTACGTTACAGAAAACACATACAATAAAAGTAAATTGACGATTTTTGGTTTTACGTTATTTTTGAAGTTATACTTCTAATCATAGACGTCACGCGCGTACATAAGTACACGCACCCATTTTATTTTTTCTAACGACAAAAGAAAAATTTTGTGGGTAATTTTTTTAGGTTTGTTGTGTAGTTATATAATTACCATTATCAAAATATAAACTGTACAAATTGGGTCGAAATAATTGGTTGATTGTTGAAAAAAGAAATTAATTTGCACAAAGTTTTCTTTTCTTTGGGGGATATTAAAAAAAGTCTATGGCAATTATGTTGTATATGTGCCCAAAAATTGTGCCTATTTGGCTATCCAATAAGGTATAATAATCTAGGATAATATCAGATTTCGTAGAAAAAAACTTCAGAAACAGAAAAAAAGTTCATAGTAGTAGTAAAAAATAACACAATGTTCAACGTTTTAGATTAGATCCAACCACAATATTGTTGTCCGAGAACTTGAACTTTCGCAGTGGAAAGTGAATAATGCAGGCCGCAGGCAGATGTTCGTATACCATTTCTCTACACGCTGGTACAATTTATTGAAGGAGATCCATTGAGGAGGTTGGATTTCTTCAGGTTCAATCTTAATGGAGATTTGGAAGATCCATCATTTTTTAAATACATCTGGTGTACAGACGCGTTGCTGCATTTTTCAGTTATTTTCAATCACTTCACCAGGTCTGTTTTGTTTAGTAGAAACGGGATAATGCAAAGAAGGACAAGTTCTCGTTTCCTAATCCAATAGGGTTAACGAGGTGCGATACTGAGTTTGTATGGACGCCGTTAGACCTCCACAACACAACCAAGATTGAAAACTAGATCTTTCTTAGGTAGCTTAAGTCTTTATTCTTTAGAATTGGCGTCGTCCGCTACCTGAGCCATAAGATTGCGCGAAACTACTGATGTTTACATGAAGCGATTGCCGTCAGACCTTCACAACTCGGAGGGAAACCCAGATCTTTAAGTCTTTCGAAATATAATTTCTTGAACTTCGGCTTTCCTCTCGATGTTTCCTTCACAGCTAAGGAAGTGGTAATTATAATTATGTATAATAATCCGAAAACACGAATTTAGTACACGCCAGGATTCGAGGATCAGATCAGATGAGATCGGGGATAAAATACTTTACTTATTATTCTTATAAGTATTAAAACTTTATGCTTGAAATGGCAGATTAACCGCAATAACTATTTATATGTCTAACAACTGTACATAACATAATGTTCTCTCAGAAGGTGATGTCACTAGAATGTTAAAGAAGCGAGTGAGATATATAAGGATCGAGTTACGTGGCGCTCGGTTCTCTCTGCCTACCCCGCAAGGGATTTGGCGTGAAGTTCTACATAGGTAGAACTGTGCATAACCTTTGGTGCGCGAGTCCAACTCGCACTTGGTCGGTTTTAGACGTAAACAATAATATAATAATGTATCGTTTATTTCTATATTTTTGCAATTCATCATTTTGATAACATATAGTTGATAAGCTCGGTGGCTGAGTGATTTGTTATATTACTTTGAGACCCAGTCTCGTGGGTTCGATACCCATACAGGCCAAACATTTGGGTGGATAAATATGTCTGTTGTTTGCCTTGGTCTGGGTGTTTTCGAGCAGCCCATCTGGGGAAGTATCTTCACCTCACAGAAAACCATAGCTAAACAACAATTCCCTGGAGTGTTGTTGTGTTCCTGCGAGTGCGTGATTTTACCAATAAGCTCGTGGGCTTGTCCAACTTTGTATAAAAATTAAGATTCCGTAAAAACATTACCAACTACATTGGGAAAATTTGTCACAACCAGAAACGAATTTGAATTTGTCAATACCAGACTAGTTCATTGGACTTTGTCCCTGAGCGTATTGTAAATTTTATGCCATAAAGATAACGTACGATGGAGTGATACAGTAATTACACGTTTAGTGATGGTAGTTGCAGCTGTAGGTCCTGCTTCGTGTAGCTGAAGATGTAGCGGCTTGAGGCGATAAGCGAGGCGAAGGCGAAGAATGAAAGTTGTAAGCACGATAGATGAAGAACAGTTTATTATGAAGACAGCACAGATAGTTTACAGCAGAGTAGACAGAAGGAGTGAAAATGAGAGAGAATTTAAATAGATATAAAAGCAACGTATGCGTAACGATCTCAGCGTATGCGCGGCGGTAAGCAAAGCGGCACAGTGTTCGCGTGCGTAGCTGTATGCAGACTGGCTGGCTGTAGGGATGTTAAAAAATAATCGATTTTTATTTTAATCGATTATTATTTTCGTATAATCGATTTTTTATAATCGATTTTCAAAGTAATATTAATCGATTTTTAATAAATCGATTAAATAAATTACGCGTTTAAATCGATTTTCATAAATAGCACCATCTATGGGCCGAATGAAAAAACTCGAAGCATTATTACTTACAAGTTGATTATATAAAAAACGGCGCAATCTGTAGGTATGTATGCGTATAAATTAGTTTCAGTGTAGTGAGTGAGATCTGAGATAATATAGTTGTTGGTAAACAAAAAAAATGTCTTCTAACCGTAAAACACATAATGTCGTCGTTTAGTTTTTAGGGTTCCGTACCCAAAGAGTAAATCGGAACCCTATTACTGAGGCTCTGCTGTCCGTCCGTCTGTCACCAGGTTGTATCTCATGAACCGTGATAGTTAGACAGTTGAAATTTTCACAGGTGATGTATTTCTGTTGCCGCTATAACAACAAATACCAATAAATAGAATAAAATAAATATTTAAGGGGGCTCCCATACAGCAAACGTGATTTTTTTGCTCATTTTTGCTCGATATTGATAACGGCAAAAGGTAGACGCTTGAAATTTTCACAGAATATTTAGTTATATTAGTTATATATATATTTAGTTATTTAGTTACTTTAAGAATAAATAATTAAATTAAAGTAAAAAGTTTTTATAGATAATGGTACGGAACCCTTCGTGCGCGAGTCCGACTCGCACTTGGCCGATTTTTTAATTGTCATTTTAAGTATTTTATTTTAATACTAGTCAAATGTAAAATAGGGCGTGACATTTGTGACAATAATTATTTTTAATTTTGTTATTGTTTAAATTTAAAAATTAACAAAAGAATTGTTTTATATTTTTGTTTTTGAGACCATACCGTCGTCGTTAAGTTTTTTAACTGTTATTTTAAGTATTTTATTTTAATACAAGTCACATGTAAAATAGGACTGGACATTTGTGACATTTTTTTTTATTTTATTTATATTTTATTTTTTGCGACAATAAGGTTGTCATTTTGTTGGGGTGCTCATTTCATTTTCATTATGACTGAGAACAAATTCTCAATCAATAATGATATTTGGTTTCATTACTCCTTAACTTGAAAGTTTAAAAGAACATTTGCTTTGATTTTTAGTTTTGAATTGGTTATTTTTTTTTATTTGATTTTTAATCTGATTGATTGTTAGGGCGGCTTGCACCATATCACTAAATAATACTTAAATGGAATTTAAATTTAAATTTACGTTTAAGTCATTGCAACGCCTTGCACCACGCTAAATAGGTTGCTAAACCTGTTTAGAGAACTGTCAAAATTAAACACCCAATATCGGCTATTTAGCAGAGCTAAATACGTTTAGCGCCATATAAGCTTACGTTTTGAGGTATTTTTTGATAGGTTATGTTTGTGTGTAGGTATAATTTGGTGTAGGTACCTATTGTTTTGAATCTGTTACAATAATGGATATTTGGGGGTTTTATCCGGATGATGATGAAGAAATAAATAAGTTTATAAGTAGACGTGAAATAATAAAGGGAATTAATATAACAACCAATTTATTTCAGACTCTGAGTGATAAACAAAAAACACTTTTTCTCATCACAAGCTCGGAAGCATAAAGTAACAAACTCAAGAAACAAGCAAATAAAATGGAGGTTATATACCCACGTAGGTCACTTTGTATCAAAATTGACAGGCTGGTTCCTATTTACGCATACTTGAATCCAGAAAAAGAATATTTTGTTTAAAAATGGCGTCAATCGTGGTACTTATACGTCGCGAAACATAGGGGAACTGTTTTACCGACACAATAAACAAGTTTAGTTAAATGATCTTCAAAACAGCTTCGTGCAAGAAGTCACTAAACGTAATCATGTTAAACACATTTAACGATTTAAACGTATTTAGTTAAAATTATTTAGGATATATTTAAACGAAATTTGGTGCAAGTGGCCCTTAATATGAATCTCTTAGGTTTATTATTGGAATATGAAAAACATGTAGGATTTTAAATAATAGAAATAATCGATTTTTTTCGCAAAAATCGATTATTTTTTTTGATTAAAATCGATTATTGACAAATCGATTAATATTGAATAAAGAAAAATCGATTTTTATTAAATCGATTCTTTTCCATTAATGTCACATCCCTAGCTGGCTGCGCCCGCGCGAGTGCCGGCGTTCGCCCCGCCCGCCGCGTGACGTCAGCGCGCGAGGCAAAGGCACGACAGAGTGGAGCGCGCATCTATTAATAAAAACGGTTTGCTTGTCCGCCTTCAACATACAAAAAATATTAATTTTTACAAGATAATTTGTCGAAAGGTTTATATGCAATTTAGAGATATAATATATATAATTTACGCAATACACAATAAACAATATGTATGATACACATGACGCCACACACGTTTAATATTACCTTGGTTCCTTCAAATGTTGTCAGATTACCGCGAAAATTAAATTTATGTATAAATAATTAAATGTTAATAATATGACTCATCCATTCATGTGTGTTTAAGTAGGTACCTATCTACAATGACACAACGATTACTCGTCGTCTGTCGTCACTTGTTACGTATATTCACATCCTTTCATCGTATGCGATGAATGAATACTTTGGCCAAAGTCTCGACTCGAGCCAACGATGATTGTTTCTTCAAAGTAACTAAGTATATAACGCGTGCTTTAGATCGATAGGATGTATATAAAAAACGTGGGCAAGTGAGAGTTGACTCGCGTAGGAATGATTCATATGATGATGGGTATGCATATGTCATCCTGTTATATATAGGTATATTTAATTATCTCTATTTTTTTTTATATTAGCCCAGCATAGTGACTCCGGTTCGCCTGATGGTAAGCGAAAAAAGGTGCCCAAATCGCAGCGGCAACTGGCAAAAGACTACAGTGTACTGTCAGTTGACATCAGCTGCCATGCTGGCCCATAAAGAGCTTCTTCACGCTTCGTTTGAAGGATCCCATATCGTAGGAAGGAGGAAACACATGTGCAGGCAAGGCGTTTCAATTTTTAATAGTTCGACAGAAATAAGAGTTGCCGAACTTTTTAGTACGAGTAGAAATGTCCTTAACAGTGGAATAATGACATCGCAAGCCTGCACGTGTGGATCTATGATTGAATGGAGAGGGTGGGATAAGGGAAAATAGTTCTCCAGAGTACTCACCATGGGCGGTAAAATGTGCTTAGCGAGGCAATGCCCCTACGAAGTTGAAGAGGTTCTAGGTTTTTGGTGACCTCTTCGTTGTTGATTATGTGGATAGCCCGTAGCTGCAACCTATCAACAGCCTCGAGAAAATACTGAGCGGAACCGTCCTAGGGATGCGAGCAATACTCCACGCAGGACCGAACTCGAGTCTAAATAAAGTAGACAAAGCTGGTCCGGCGTGAAGAACCGCCGCATCATGTTCAGGACTCCGAGTGTTTCTTTTAAGGCTGTTGAGATGAGGCTCCGGATATAGTGTCGCTGCTTAAGACCGCAACGAATATGCATGCCTAGCATATTCAGGTCATCTCGCATACTGAGGGAAGTGCCCCGAAGACTGGGAGTGGGAAGGAATGGGGACATTTTTGTTGTAAACGCGCACCTGCGTTTTCTTGGCATTAAACTCAACCAAGTTATTGAATCCCCATTTACTAATGATATCCAAAACCCGATTCAGCTCAACGACAAGACTCGCGCTTCTCATCGATTTCTGTCCGACCAGTACCAGGCCGACCGAAATATCGCCCATGGACTGCCATCTGAATAGCAATGAATAATTACCAAGTGACAACATATCATTGATATGAAGAAGAAAGAGGGTGGGCGATAGAATGGAGACCTGTAGGACACCGGCATTCACTAGTATGAACCGCGAAGCACATCCATCTCTATCCATCTGTAAGGACGCAGGAATGCATGCAGGAAGCCAGCAATCCACTTACAAAGCTGGAGGAAGGGCAGACCGTATGCTGGAAGTGCTTTATGCCAAACCCGATCAAATGCCTTTTTGCATATTGTACAAGGGCTGGCTAGCTAAATAAAACCTAACGTGTAATAATGCTGCCTTTACAATCACAAGAATTATAAAGAAATACGGGACATGCAAGGGTGACGTGCACTGTCCTTTTAAGTGTGTGTAAAAATAGACAGATTTGTGACAATTATAAAATATAATTATCAGCATAATTAGAATTAATTATATTGAATAAATACAACAAAAATAAAGATCATCTCAATTGAATAACTTAGGTAACCAATTATCATAACATAAACGTCACAGCACCAAATCATAAATTAGCCTATATAATATAAATATCTATTCTTTGCCATTAAAACAGCATGGCGTAATACTTCAATGTTAACAAATATCATGTTATTTAATATCAACTTAAAATTGTCTTACATATCATTTTAACAGCTGATCAGCTTACCAAAAATTGATGTTTTTCAAGGAATTTTAAAATAAGAGGCGTGACTATTTCAGGATTATTCAGATGCACATGATGAGTGCCTGGCACAAAGTGACATTCGAAATTATCATTATTGTTTGCTATCACTTCTCGCATTTCTACTGAAAATTCATCAGATGCGTAAGGAGAGTCTATGGCTTTCATGTACAAAGTAGGACACTTCAGTCTCTGCACTAGGGTCTTCACAAAAGGTTTGCTTTCAGGTGTAAATAGCATGTTCTTCAACCTCGCGTCGCGAGAGAAGTAATATTTATTTGGGTCACTTTTTGACGATTTTGCACCTCTTTTTAGTAAAATGCGGGCGCTATTTATAGTTACAGATTTCTGAGTACCGAGATGCCATATTTTAGCGGACTCATCCAATGTATATGAAGGGGGTTCCTGGTCCAAGCGTGATTGTATTAAATTACTTTTTCGAAGCACTTTGGGATATTTATCTATGATTAAATTCAAATCATAGTCGTCAGCTACAAGTGAGTCAACTGCGATATAGAAGTCGACGTCTTCGGGAAACGAGGTAGCGAATCGTAAACCTGCTATTGATCCCATTGAGTGGCATAGCAGTGAAATTTTATCCCATTTAAAATAGTCCTTTAATAGTAGAATAATGCGAGGCAGATCCCATGGATAATACTGCATTCCTGTAAAAGAGAAAAAACGCAAACTTAACTTAAAAGGTTCCGTCAGTGTCATTAAAACACTAATACAAAAGTGCCGTTTTTATTAGTATTTAGGTACTTATAATATTACTGCGCTTGCTGCTTATATTTAGCGGACCCCGGACTCCGAAGCGAAAGCTAAAGGACGCGACCGGAATTAATGCTCACATAATAATGACGACTAATAAAAAAGGACCAGTTAATTTTAGGAGTATTTCCAGAACGGCTTCTGAATATAGATACAGGAAAAATATTAAAAAAAATGGAAATTTACTTTTTAGACGACACGATAGAACAGCTTTATTCGTAATTTCGTGAATATGTTTTAACTCATTCAAAACACATTGTTAATACAGGAAAAATATAATGAATTAAAATGAAGTTTTAAATGAATCGTCTAAAAACTAAATTTCCATTTTTTAAATATGTTTCCTGTATTAAAAATGTGAATGAGGCGTGTCTTACACACACACGCTTCATTCACATTTTTAACATTCATAACATTATGTGAAGTTAGCCCACTTCGATTAGTTTTAATTCATTTACAGCAGTTTATCTCAAATAAAGTTGTTAGAATCATGATTAGTTTTCTAAACATATTAAGGGAAAATATAATTAGAGTTCGTATTCACCTGGTGGAATCCAAGAAGAAGTGCCATGTCCTGGAAAGTCTATAGCCAATATCGATTTGTGTTCGCTCAGAAGCGGTGCTATGGGGTCCCAAGTGCCCGCGTTGTCTTGCCAACCGTGAAGAGCCAGGATAGGTCTCTCATTCTCACTGCCCCATAATTTGCCGGAGATATGGCCCCATTGAACTGGGATTTTAATTTCCTTAACTGCAACCTATAAATATTTAAGAAAAAGAAGTATTAGATATATGAAAAATAATATAAATTTGCCCGTAATAATGCTTATTAAGCACCTACTGTAACTATTAATCGTATTTGGTAGCATATAAATTAAAAGTTCCACAATTTTTTATTTTGGCATTGTTTATAATGCTATATATAGTATTGTGTGTATTGTTCTGTATAATATCGTTCACAATAATTAAAAGCCACTGAACAATTAATTTGTTCGTAGTAAACCTTTGTGAACTGCTGAGTAAATAATACTCTTACTCTAAGTCAATGCGTATTGATTCATTCAGAAACTTAATAATCAATATCGAGACCAAGTTCTCACATGAACTGGTAAACAACATTTTCAAGCAAACTTCGAAATTTCTGAATCGACTTCCGTTTTTTACACTATTTTGAATGTTTATGATTTTGTAAACGAAATAAGAAAATTGGAAGATAATATTATCATAAAATATTAAATTACATCACTTACCTGTTTTGTATGAAGACTATTATTTTGAATATTACATTTTATAATATTTTGAACTTTGTGTGTAATAAGTAAATTATTCGAGTACGATAAACAGCGGGAAATCAATCGTTTTGCCATATCGAATATTCTACAGCGGCGTTTATCTAAAATGTAGAGGAAACAATAAAATCATAAACTGCGAAGTATTTCTAACGGTGATAATGCTCTAAATGCTGTATCATATTATACTATTACCGCAATTAATGAATTAGCGACACACTAAAGTGAGGTTATGGTAATAATAACAATAAATATAAAATATACATCTCAATTTGAGTGAAAAGTATTACAATAAACATTTGCAAAATGTCTAATAAGTGTAAGATTTACAAATACAAATTGCACAATAATAACGAGACATTTACACTAACCTAACAACAGTACGAATCACGGTCGCGAACGAAACGAAGCACTCATGTGTGTACAGACGGCCGATCGTACTACGAATACGTAACAGAGTCAAGGGCGCGGCACATTTATACTTACCATTATGACGGTGTGGTTTCCTTTACAATGTCTGTACTTTTGACCCGGCAGATAATTTTTATCTTTTTTGCAATTTTCAAACTTGATTTTAGATAAAGTCCAAAGGGTAACGTTGATCTATATATTTGTATTATGTTTGTTAAAGTTTATTCAAAACTATTATTATTTCTTCTTTTATACAACGTCGGGAGGCATACACGGTCCACTTGATGTAAAGCAGTTACCGTAATCTATTAACGCTTGTAATATATATCACTCCCGCGATGCCTCCTCTGCTGCTTACACAGCAACTCCTTAGGAGCTTACTGGTGACCTCACTCACACGCAGGAACACAACAACCCTCTAGGGAGTTTTTATTTGGCTGCGGTTTTCTGTGAGGTGGAGGTACTTCCCCAGACGGGCTGCTTTGATGCGCCCTACTACTCTTAAAACATCCAGACCAAGACATACAGACATGTTCATGAACACAAATGTTTGTCTTGTGTGGGAATCGAACCCACGAGCATTGGTGTCAAAGTCGTGTCTTTCACGACTGAGCCACGGAGCCGAGAGATTGATATTCTTCAGATAGAAATTGTTCACATTCTATGTGAAGAATATTATATATATCACTTCTGATACGTGTATATTCAAGCGTATTTTCCACGTTAAATCGTACGCGTGAACGAATTTAGAAGAAGTTTGGTAGTTAGATAGATGAGGTACTGGATTAACAATTAGGTTACTTTTCATCCTGGTGATAGTTTGGATGTTGAGATGTTTGAATCATACTAAATATGGGTGTTTTATTTTGTTCTAGCGTATCAGCGACTTTTTATCTACTACTATTGCACACTATCTCACAGAAACACATCACCGGGATACAAAAGCAACTTTTTATCCCTGTGATGTGTTCCTGTGGGATGACCCCTTCGCGAAGACTCTGCTTTACCCAGAGATTCCCCACTATTAGTCAAGTTTATGTAGGTTTCTTCGAGTTTAGAGTGTTCAAAATTTGCATGTGTACACCGAAAGTAATTGGTCTTAGAATATCGTCTACAGAAGTACGAGTATATTGTACTTAATTGAAATATGAATTTGCTTAGGATCATGATATGAACTACGATTATCGTATTAAAGACTGAACGGATTAGATTTTATTCCGGAAACATTTATATTTATACCTGTAGGATAGCTATTTATGTATAGATATTGTTTATGTGGCGCATATCTTGATACGTTAAAATATGTGTCACTTTTATTCCGGGCACGGCTCCTGTGGAATAGATCTGAAGCGTAGAAAATCATAGAGTTATAAAGTCCAAATGTCTTCGAGGGGTTCGTACTATTATGAATATAAAAGTGCATGCAGGCCGCATTAGATGGTAAGCGGTCGCCGCAGCCTTTTGACGCATGCAACACCACGGGGATGTTACTCGCGCGTGCCAATCTTGTGCGTGGCCTAAGGATGTATCGTCACAGTACCCAGTAATTTCTCAACCATATCTCACCCTTCAAACCGGAACACAGATATATAAATAAAGCTGCTTGGCGGTAGAAATAGGTGAGACAGAGGACAGAGGTACCCACGTAGACGACTTTTGTACTAAGCCTCCCTCTGGTTGTCGGTTAGATAAACAGAGGGAGACTTTGCCCTTTTTTTTAAATCAAAACGGAGTGATGGATTGCTGTATTTTTTTTTGTATGGAGATTTTTTTTATATGGAGGCCCGACAGTGACATAGCTTACTTTTACCGCGGCAAAATATCTTAGTCCCACTGGAAAACACGCTTTGTTTTTTGACCACGCGGGCGAAACCGCGGGTAACTGCTAGTAATAACATAACAATAAGTCTTGGGCGCTTTCGGCTGCGTGATAAGTCGTGAAGTAATTAAATAATAGTGGGATTACATGCGTCTTCAAAAAAAAAGACCAAACTATAGTAAGTACAAAAATATTATTTATTTATAATGCTGTTTTTGAGTTTTACATAATTGTACTTAATAATTGTCGAAACAATTACTGACATTAAATCGTAATTAAAATAAATTTCTATGAATGTACTGCCAAGGGCACGTAAAGCTTTACTTGAACATTTATGCCGTACTGTTGTAGTACTTACGTAATATGAGAATATTATACGTTTCGTGACACTCGTGTCATACGCTATGTGCTCATAGCTGTACAATACCTAATTATGAAAACTTTATACAAATATAAACTTAGATACTAATTATAACTACGCAAAATATCACAATGTTCAATTTTATAAAACCAGCTCTTAAACATACAAAAATCTTTTTAACCGTGCGTCGGGTCTGATGATTATGTTTTCATAAAAGAGATGTAGGTATATAGAACATAACACATCTTGTGATTGCAAAATGGTCGTATTGAGTATTGTCATTAATACTCCGACTTAACTTAGAAAGTTTCGTGGCGTTCGTCGCGAATTTCTGCAACTTTATTCCCACTTTGTAGTAGTGGGTGACCTAACGAAAGTGCAAACGGTGTTCACGTGGAGGTGGCTCTAACGAATCGTAGTGGAATCGAAACGTATTGAAATAAAACTTTACTAAGTCTAAGTCAGACTATTAGTTATACATCAAAATCATTTAAATCGACAAACAAACAGGGTAATAATCCTAAATAAATGTTCACTCCAACAAAGCTTTTTTACAAAATATATACAAATTCAAACCCTTTACAGTTTTTTTTGTATACATAAAATCAATTCTTTGTTCCTATAATTAGTTTTAGAATTACCAGGTCGTCTATAATACTTAATAATCAATTACAAACACTACCTGTCGCTTAATATTCGATAATGTTTATATTCTGTTTTTGACTAAGAGTTGTACGTAAACATAGTGTTTAAATGAGGATTAATGTAGACAAAAAAAATGCGGGACGGTGGGTTCGTAGAGGCCCTGGCGAATCGCAGAGAGCAGAGGGTTGGCGCCGCAGTGGCAGCTGTTCGTCCAGTCGTCCAAGTCGAGCGCCCACAGCGCCATCCCGCGCAAGCCGCCGCGACTAGCACTTGCCGCTACCCGATGCGCTTCTCCTGCTGTTAAATACGACGCCCATTGCAGTCCCTGTGATGAAACTGCGAATGTGCCATCCTGAGTCTGTGTCTCTCTCCAATCTCCTGATTTTAGTCCCTCGCAGACCTGTTGTAATATATATAATGAGTTACATAGGTACCTAGTAGTAGATAAGCCAAGTAATTCACAACAACAATGTACAATCATTTCATTGAACCTCATAATATGCGAGGAAGCCAGGAACGTTTGTGTGCGGTCCAGCGTGGCCTGGTCCGAGGACGGGAGCACCGACTGCCAGATTGGCCGCGCTTCTCAGGGTATATGAGCGTGCAAACGCTGGCACACTCATCACTAGCTTGCGTTCGGGTATTACGCTAGCCCAGTACGCCAGCGTTGTATTCTGAGGATCATAATAGAATTGGTTAATACCAGTTAAATAGACTGTTGAAATGTTGAATGCTTTTTCTTGCTTGACGTGTTTAGTAAACAGTACCGGCATATCATTTTACTGAGTAAACGCTTATGTCAAATAATATTTATTATTGAAGATTATTATTTTTCAGTGCTAAATTGAAACCATCAATTTCGTTAAAAAGTTATTGCGTTAGTTTTATTAGGACAAGTAAGAAAAACCAAATAAAGGTAAGACGAGTTGAATAGGTCCTTTTACTTACAAAACTGTTTATTCCAGCTACCTCGCTGGTTTCCAAAGGTACCAAGTATGCCGTTTGTCCACTAGTTGATATGTAGTAATCGTTTGCCGCCATTGCGATCCAGTCTAACGTGGCAGCTAATGTTTCGGGATCATACGCCAAGGAGGCGATCTCGGGGTTAGCCGCCACCATGGCTGATAGCTCTAACTTGCGTGGTCGGAATGCGTCTGATAGTTCAGTGATAAGTTTACTGAAACTGTGCTTCTCGGTGATATCGAAATCGGAGCAAGGGACCTAAAATTAAAAAATCATGTTAGTTATCTAAGAGACTTATGCATATGTTATTTGAAATTGAAGATTGTGTAGGTTTACGACTTGAGTTCCCATTTATTATATAATATAGTTTTATAGATCTATTCGTACTGTTGCCACTATGTGTACTGTAAGTACAATTTACTGAAAGTAGGTACATAGTGGCAATAATAGCAGTGCATAATAAAAAAAACATAATTTTGGGGATTTTCGGGAATATAGACAACTGCACCTAACATGTCTAAATTAGGCAAGCTGTTTAGGCTACAGGGCATCGCAAGGAAACTGATATAATTATATAGAAAATACCCTGCTTTTGTCAGTCTGACAAAAAATGCATTGATTCAATACAAATTATTGAATCAATGCATTTTTTGTAAAATCTAAATTCTGTATCTAAATTCTATATCTTAATATAGGACTTTTTTGTGGTTTTTATAGCAACTTCTACGTCTAGCTTTAAAATATCGGAACGAGAGAGTCCCAATTTTTTTGAACATTTGCCTCTATTTTATTGTATTGCAATTACCAATCTTTCTTTATAGCAATTTAGATTTTTTAGCTTAAAAACTCTGGGTCCAATATATAACTGTATAGTTTTCTAGTAGACGTGTATCTTTGAGGAATAAATCGGCCATGACCCTATGTTTCATTCATTAATGACTATTTTTTACTCCTCTTCTACTCCACAGTGTTATCCATGGTTATCCCGTTTCTCGATACATTAGGATTAGCGGGGTCCGCTACCTAAGCCTAAGGATTTGGCAAAGATACTGATTTTGACAAGGAGTGACTACCATCAGATCTCCATCACCCAGAGGGAAAACCCGACCTTTCTTAGAGTAGGTCACACTAATTTTGAAACTATTATTTCTCGGTCGTGTGAGTTTCGTCACGGTGCTTTTCTTCACAGCCGATTGAGTGATAATATACAACTACGTATACAATATATACAAATACGTAATAATAAAAATAAATAATAGACAAATACGTATCTACATAAATCCGAAAATACAAATTTAGTGTCAGTACTTGCATCGTCATAATTGAACCAATGGCCGCCGGTTAATAGACTGGTTTTTTATCCAGTGGGTTATAACTGCTCTACGATTACGATTCAATGTTATAAACTTTAGAAGGTACATAAAATATATTACATACTTGTTTGCAACCAGGGTATTGCCAGGCGAGTTGCAGTCCCTCGAAATTCCATCTATTTAAGAACCTTATGACAGACTTTACGAAAGTTCTTCTTTTTTCGGCGCTGGCAGCTAAATGACCCCATTTATCTCCTTCTGAATCTTCCAAACCGCCGACTCCAAGTATCACTTTTACTCCTTTTAATCTGAACTGTGTAATCCTACCGTAGAAATCTATAACAGTGTGTGATGGCGATTAGTAATGTATTTAATTATAATTTACAATTATCACTAATAATAATAGGCAATAACTATAATAATGTAACTATGGAGAACCGACGCGACCATTTTTGCATAGTAACTGACTTTACCGTTACAGGTCGGGGCGTAAAGTAGAACGCAGCTCTTATTGGCTAGTTTACGGATCAACATAGCGTCACTTATCGGCTTATTGGTTAAAATATTCCTCTATTGGTCAGGCTCGAATCGCTGAGATTTTAAGCCCTAAACATTGCGTTTTCGTGAGTGATAGGTGCCTTTATGCATCGTTAAGTGGTTTATTGGCTTGTGTTTTATTTTAAATGCCTTATTTGTCATATTGCTGTCTCTCACTTTGCCAAGAGGGGAAGTCAATTCCAAAACTTCCTCCTCCTACAAATTTCTTCTGATTAAATTCGTTGTGAGTTCCAAGGCAGCTGTAGTTTAACCCCCGGGACAGCAATGAACTTCACTGTTCATTGCCTTTTTGGTGGTCGCCGCTGTTAATTCTGGTTACACAGGAGACACCGTGGTGGGTATGAGTGGTGGGCCTGTCCCATTATTGGCTTGTGTTTACCATTCACCAGCTGACCTTGATCATTCGCAGCGACGGCACAACGTACGCTCCAGGAAATTATTATTTGGCCGTGGCCTTCTGCAAGGTAAAAGCACCTATCTTTCTTCTCTGCTTCTTATAAAATATCTATACAATGCCTCACTTTTGCCAGAACCATGTTTGAATCGGTATTGTATCGGCAGGGTGCACCAGCACGTGGTGCACTGCCACTGGCACTGCCGATTATTTACACCTAATTATTGTTACATCTATTTGTATACATTATTGATATTTAAAACTCTTGGTATCTACTATGTCGAAATTCGGGATTCGAAGCTCTCTGTCCCGGGATTTAAAGGATCAACACATATTTATGATAAAGATTCTCTGATAGAGCAACTACGGATACTGCGGGGATTTATTTGCACGTGCACACACACAAACACAGTGTGTGTGCACACAGTGATTTCACTGTAGTCAGTAGCAGTCGTAGAGCGAGTTGTGTAGACCGACAAAGGTTATTTTTTAACTTTGATAGAAGGTTTATCTCGATGTTATTTATAATCCCCTAAAAAGCAGCAAAAATAACAATATTATAAAGAATGACAAAAATCTAATAAAACACAGGGCACAGCGGTAGGTATACATAAAATATTTTGGTTGTAGTTATTGGTGTAAGGGACAGGTCCTGAAATCCCGGGATTGGAATAGTGGTCCGGGATTGTATTCCCCAGTACGCAAGAGCTACACTGCCGTTGTTGTGAAATGTATCCAGGGCGCTATATAAGTTTAAACCATGGGCGTGATGAAAGGCGTACAATTATGAGCTCATTACATTTGACACTTATTGTACTCGTAACTTCTATTATGTACAGTCCGTTCCGCCTTTTTCTGGCCCGTCCTCGTAGTTTTATCTCTACTTAAAATATTACCTTACTATATAATTATAAAACTTACTCTTCTCACAAAAAAGGCAATTACATTTATTTAAAAGTAGTTCTGCGAAGAAATTTGCGTGACTCAGAGTACACAAAAGGAAGGGACACAAGGTTCTGATTTACATTTTTTTTATACTACGTCGAAAGGCATACAACCATATGGCCCACCTGAAGTAAAGCGAGTACCGCCTATTAACGCTTGGGATATATTAATTATCACTCGCGCGATGCCTCCTCTGCTGCTTACCAAGCAACTCCTTGGGAGCTTACTGGTGACCTCACTCACACGCAGGAACACAACAACCCTCTAGGGAGTTGTTATTTGGCTGCGGTTTTCTGTGAGGTGAAGGTACTTCCCCAGACGGGCTGCTTTGATGCGCCCTACCTCTCTTTAAATCTCAGCAAATTATTACTAAAGGCGGTACCACTCATTTCAATTTAACTTTATTTGTGTACCATTATCTATATCCAGTTCCGGGTTCCCGGGCACCAATTGGTACGAGCTGTCATCCAGATGTGCCCAGGTGTAAACGATATGTGTGCACAGTGATGCGTCCACCTGCTCAGGACCGAATCTTCCTACACCTTTCCTGTAAGAATCAAATCAATTTGAAATGTAACTATTGATTTTAACACTTGGTACATTATTATTTCTTATATTGCACCATAACTGGTTCAGAAATTACGGTCAGTCCGTAGCTGTACACTGAACAAATTCTAAAACGGCTCAATATTTTGAAAAGTGACGTTTCGACTTTTTTCAGTGATAAACACAAAGATTTTGCCACGAGTTAACGTTTCTTTTGCTTTCTTCTTGAAAATATTTATAGTAGTGGAACTCGACTTCCTTTTATATGTCTCTGTAGTTAATGCACAAGAGACGTAAGCGCAGCAGCTTCCCTTATCATATCGCTAACTTTGAATAAATATAAAATAGGTATCTATTTAAAGTATAAAAACGATTTTACTATCGTAATACGCAAATATTTAAAAATAACTTTATTTTTGCGGAATTTATCGAAAGGCCCAGCAATACAATGATGCTTGTTTAGAGATAATAATAGATATATACTAATAAATTACAATCACCTGTAGTACGCCCAGTTAGTGAAATAACACGCAAGCAGGGGCTTCTCCTCTGATTCCAAGTTAAGTCTCAGACTAGGATGGGACCTAGTATGGCATTGAGTATTCTCAGGGGTGTCACAATGATCCTGTAACATTCATAAATATTTTACTTCGCAAAGTAAATGTTGTCTTTTCATGTAGACAAAATATTTCAGTATGGTCCTAAAGTTTCACAATTCTTGTTGTTCTCTTCGTGAATGTGATAGATGCATGAGTATGCCGATCGCTGGCCCCGTCGATAGAAACTTACCTGTTAATAGAGGACTCCTATAACTTCCTCAGCGTATTTCTAACAAATTACATGTATATTCTATACCTAAAAGTATAATTTCTCTAAAATTCAAGACTGCCTTCAATCGTAATAGACAGTTCATTGTCAATTAATCAATAAGTGAGTCATAGGTGGTGCTAGTTTATAGTCGTAAGAAAATTTAAAGAGAGGATACATCAATATTTAATAAATAGTAGCTCTATTGTGAAACTACCTTAACCTCGCTGAAGTCCGCAGCAATAAAGCATGGCATAGCAGTACCACTCGCAGGAACACAACATTCCCTGTTTGAGTTTCTGCGTCCCTTTCTACAAGAGTCCACATTAGGCCAATAATACTTATGGCTTATTGGCGCGGCGGTTGAGAGAACCCCCGTAGCAGTCGGTTTTACTCCTGTTACTTTTTCCGGCTTGATTACTGCAACAAATTGGCGGTTCGGCATCCTGTGGTGGAGTATGAGTGTACCCTGGATTCGGGAACTCCAGCTGCCAGCGGTCAGCTGTTTCTCAAAGTCTGACCGCTGTACCATCATGCCATGTAGGTACGTCGCAAATGGTAAATCAACATCCGCTGGTCTGGCTGCTGACCTTAGCCACTTGTAATTTTTCAAGGGTCAGTGACATGTCTTATAGCCATTATTGCTACGGTTTTCTGTAAAGTACAGGTAATTTCCCAATCCGATAACTACCTACTCGTGGTGTTGATCAAGAGAATTCACGATTACCAACCCCATATCATTAGGATGAGCGAGCTGAGCGATAAGTCATGCCGAGTCTCAATATACCTTATCTCCTAAAACTTTATATCGAGGATGATGTAAGAACCGATGATCAGTTTCTGCTCGACTTCCAACTTAATGTTATTTTCTCGCAGTAACAAACCGGATTTAATTTTTACCTTATTCCAAACAAGCGGAGCGGGACATGAGAGTTCCATATATGATCCATTGATACAAAAGTAATATTTACTGCAGTCTGTGTCATCTGACTTGAAACCATTTCCCGAACAGTCTGTACCCTCTGTCAGAGAATCCTGAAGGAAATAAAATAAAAATGGTTTTCCGTCATTCCAGGTAATCTTAAAATTTTATGTACCAATTAATTAAAACTAACTATATTCATTATACGGTCCAGTTTTCAATGTAGATCTCTATCATAGCAAATCTTTTCACATCTTTTGCTACATTTAGTTAAACCAAATGTATCAAAGGATTTCGATTTCGAGATTTCGATATTCAAATTTATATGGAAGCTTGGCCACTCTAGCGCCATAAATGCATCTTGGCCAAAACATTGGTAAATATAGAAAATATTCTATAGACTACTAAAGAACTAGTATGCAAACACTATCGAGGGGATAATATTCGATTATCCCATCGATAGTGTTATACTTTAAGTCTCATTCAAACAATTTGTTCGAAAGAATCGATTACTTATAGCATTAAAAATACTGATTGACCGAGATTTCCATGGCAAAAAAAGAAAAAATGGGTCCAGCGTGGTTACGTAAGTGTCTGGTTTACACACCAACTTTAGAGCTCTGCGTAACCTTTCACAAGTTTGTCAGCGGCCATCTCCCGCCGGGAACAAACTCGTGTGGAACGCTCGAAATAGCTAAGGTGCACCGACAGGAATGGTTTTTCCCTTTAATGACACTTAAGCGCCTCGAGATGCAATTATTGATCTAAAATATATGACTTTACATTTTTTTTATATTGGTACTTTACCTTACTTTCTTCATCATGGTGGGGCTTCTCTGGTTTGCTAATCGGTCCACCTGGTGCTGTAAACAATTGTACAATTGACGCAAACGGTAATGTTTAATTTGTAAGATCATTTTTCTCATAAGAATAAGTCACAGCATCTTTTACAAAATAAAACAAGTATGTGCTAATTGCATTAAATACCCATGGCTAAAGTCAATAAGTTTGTGGTGAAGGTGTCTTTTTTATGGTGTTTAGGGATACGTATTCAGATCGCTTGCCATTAGTGAATTCGTGCTATCCTACAGATACACTTACGTGGTTCTAGCTGGCAGGGTGGGGGTGCCTGGTGTCCACGTAGTACATGGTTGATATTTGTCAACAGTGGTGATTTGCCACAACCGCACCGCTGGCCGCTGAAGTCGTCCAAGTCTAGAGCCCATGCCATTGCACCACCAAGGCCCATTGCTCGCACATATTCCGCTTTGTGCCGCGCCATGAAGTCGTCATCAAATGATACCCACTGGTCGTCATGCGTGGCATACGGACCCATGCGACCTCCAGGGTCACGGAACACTCTCCAACCATCAACTTTGATGCGATCGCATATCTATGTAATCAAAATGGTCTTGTTTACAATCGTAAGATTTGTTTATAAATAAATGTAAATGTAAATTATAAGTTCATATTAAATGTACCTAACGTCAAATATCGTCAGTACATTCGGTGTGAGAGGGGCCAAAGAAAAGCTATAGTTTTCCACATTAACAGATAGATTGTATTAATACAGTAACTTTTGCTTTTTGTTTCAAGTCTCAACTTTTTCTTTGTTAGGTATGTCTTGGGATTCTTATTATTCTATTTCGTTCGTTATATCACCATACGACGTCATATGAACATCTGTTTACCTTTCAATTAAACAATTTTTTTAACAGAAGTATCGCGTGTTTTATTTATTTTGTTGAACCTGACGTTTTGAACGCTTTGCAGCGTCCGTGGTCGCAGGAAGACTAAGGTGATATTTGTCTTACATTAGTTATTCAATTATTACATTCAATTATTACATGGATGGATTAATTATATATGTTCCGATTCACACAAAAATCGCTAACAGTGTCCGAACATTTTTCAGTAGATCTTTGGGTTTGTGACTTGATTATTTTTAGGACTGGATCCCAAGCAGGTGGCACTTGCCAACCATCTTCTCTATTGAAATTGGGGTGTTTTCTTATTTCAATAGCCTCGCGTAACATTCTCGGCATGTAGCGACTCTCCTTGGCGTTAAAAAATTGTTTAATTCAATGTGTAACAATCGCGAAAACCTAAGACAATACTATCTGTTTACCTCATAAAACGACAGAAAGCCTCGGGCCCTGGTTTCGTCCCCGGCGTTGCCCCCTGCATCTGAGGGCTCGCCGATTCCTGTCCCAGCATTCTCCATCAAGGAGAAGGACTGTCCGTAGAAGGGTATGCCCATGACAAGTTTTTCACGATCAGCTCCTTGGTCGATCCAGTACTGGACGGTGAAATTCTAAAAAGAAAGTATCATTGAGTAGCAGCCTATGTAGGTAATTCATTGGAAAAAGCAATCGCTTCGAGTGACCTTTTATTTCAATTTAAATTACAGGTTATATTAATTTGGGAAATTCACAAGTAATGTCGTTTTTAATTAATCTTTTTTTTTTAATCTCTGAGTGTAACGAGTTCTAACGAACGAAACTGAGTTGTAACGAATCTAGAAGAAGTAAATGGTGTAGGACAATTTAATACAGGAAAAAATATATTCTAGCATTAGAAATAAATATGTATGAAGTTTCTCAAATATGTACCGTTGACGTCTACAAGTTGAAAGTTACACAGTGATGAATGGAGAAAGTTACACTTGGGGTTTTACTAAGTCGATGTAGATTTAGTTCTCTACGCTATAGATGTAGAGGGCAGCATTTTAAATGGGGAGGCTTTGGATGTGGAATGTAGAGGATTGTGTATAGCGGAAAGCGCTAGGAAAAGCCTTTATGCAACAGGTACTGTCAGTAGTGAACGTTAGGTAATGATATGCTAGTTAGAATTGTCAATTATATTTTCATGTAAAATATACTATCGATTAATTAAATTCATCTCCTTTTTTTACAAGCTTTTATTTAACTTGGTTTCCTGTCTATCCGACACAAATCTTGCGATCGACTTTTCGACCACTTGCCGACTTTCGATCGGGCCGAAATTTTGCACACACCTTTGGTTCTGAAGACAATACACTATAGTATATTCAATATTATGGTAGATCCAATATGGCCGCCACCACAAAATAGCGGATTGCCATACTCTTTACAACCCCATCGATATGGGTATCAAATGAAAGGATATGACGAGTAGAGTACAACAAACTAAATGATGTTATTAAAAATCAAATATGGCGGTCAACACATGATGGGGATCAGTTTTTTCGTTACAACCCTCTCGACATACCTATCAAATGACGTTACTCAAAGTCCAAAAAAGCGGCCGATGTTGTTTCGCAGACAGAAATTTCATAGAATTCATTTCGCAGAAAATGTTTCATATAATATTTGCTGCTTGTATGTTTATTTCAAATATTGTTGGTTTAACGACTATTTACTTGAATGAAACATGTTTTATAGAAACACAATTCAAATAATTTTATAATCACATTTTTCTATTTAATAAAATGATCAAGCAGTAAAATTATTTTTCAACGAATATTGCTTGTTCGATGTTTTTTGCCATGGTATTTTATTTCAACGAAAATGTAAAAATAGACGTTATGCTAACCATAATTTTATAAATAAATATATTGTAAGATATTTATTTAGTAGGTTAGATTAGAACTGTGACCCCACCAGAAAACGAATCGACATCAGAAACAAGCTGCCATCAGAATATAGTAGGTTAGGTTAGAACTGCGACCTCGTCAGAAACGACTTGCTACCAGAACTGTGACCCCACCACAAAACCTTATGAATTGTGTACTAGTATCTCCTAATTATAAATTGTACGAAAGTTATCATGTTTCGCCAATTATAATTAGGAGTTTACTCTGATAAATGTAAAAAAATAGGTGTGAAAGCATCTGATTAAACAAGAGGGAACATCATGTTCAAGTCTGCAATTCTTAACTGCACCTACTTATACATATATATGCTAATGCCTAAACGCAATACATACTTAAAAGAAATTGTAATAATACTGAAAAATAATAGTTCGAGTCGAAGAATGAAATGACTTCCTTTCTACTAGACAAGGAGGAACACTTACCGCATTTAAGGTGGAATCATCATCTCGTTCGTGAACATACATTGGTGCTACATGCCCTGTCTTCTTCTCCCAGTGGCCGTGGTAGTCATACGTCATCAACGAGATCCAATCGAGGTTTGCTGACAAAGTCGGTATTTCGTAGGCTGCAAAGATTTATTTTGTTTACGTTGTGATGATCACACAAATGTAACATTTATTTTTAGGTTAAAACCACACGCGTGATTCAAACTTACTCAATCAACGAAAAATGTTTTATTTAGTATATTATTTTATTTTGGAGAAGTGAAGGTCAGGTATATTATATTTAAAAATACCTTTTTAGGTAGAGAGCTGGAGGAAGTCAATTTTTTTATATTCTTGTTGGTTTGATATTTTTTTTATGTCCACATACTACCTACATAGAGTTTTTTTGTAGTTATATGTAATGCTTTCTCTTTAAATTACTCTCTTACTCTCTCTACTACTCTACTCTCTTACTTGAATATTTAAAGATGTAAAATATATTTCCCCAAAAGGCGTAAGAGATAAAATTACAGATTAAATTAAACTTAAAAAAAAAAAATGTTATTACATACATAAATAATATTATGGTAAAATAAAATTTTCAATTTGAATATTTAATTATTCTGCTATGGCAGAATAAAAAATATGCAAAGAGGAAAAACACTTTTTTCTCCATTTTAGAGTAAACATTTTTGATATTACAAATTAAAAACAATTATCATTAATTGGAAAATGTAAGGCAAACAAACAACATTCGAATATTTTGTTACATCTATCTATCCATAACTTAACGCCAAATCCCTTGCTGGTAGGCTTAGAAAACGGAGTGCTACGTGACTAGGTACTAACATATTTACAAAATCGTAATAAACATATATAATATATATAAAACAATTTGTTAGGAATATACAATTATTTTTTACACTACTACGGCAACCAAACAGGCTGACGTAAAGCGGCTACCATACATCCGATTTCTACAATTTGTATGGGAACAAATATATATGCATTCCGTTGATAAATGTGATGAAAGTTCATGAAACTAATGAGAGCCCCGTCTCGTTACGCTACGCTTTATCATTCATTCATCCATGGGGTAGGCTTTATCATGTAACTGATTAGGAGCCGTTCAGGAAGTCTAATATAAATGTAGGTAACATAATATATGATATATTATTGTAGTTTGATTACTGTATAGTTTATGAATAATATGTTTTCGCGTAATTGCGTAAACTAATACTTAGTTATGACATACTCGTATTAACATCGTGTACATACATAATGTCGAGGAAAACTGTTGAGGTAAAATTGTATGGCGTTGAAACGGCATACTTTATCAGACATACGTAAATAAGAGCAGGCGTGTATTAGGTCAAATCAAACTATATGCAGTATGACGTAAATTGATGTCCAATAAGGAAGTTTAACCGGAAAATGTGCTTCAGCTGCAGTGGAGCTTTTTCATACTTAGGAATCGGTGTAAGTACCTACAAGAAGCACCTTCAGCGAAAAAATTCGCATTGCGGTTTCTAACATTTTATTTTGATCAGACCTAAATATAATGATATTTCGTATCCTATATTCGAGCGAAAAACAGTCCAACATGCATTGTGGTTTCCTTAAAACATTCACATCGAGAAATTCGTGGTAAAGCATTTATGAAAGCGCTCATCCTGAGGCACGCAAACATACGGAACACCTGATGTAAAACGATCACCGTAACCTACGAATGCTTGCAATATGTGAAGTTTCACTAGCGCGTTGCCACCACTACTGATAACACAGCAACTCCTCAGAAGCTTACCGATAACTTCACTCACTCGCAGGAATACAACGACCCTCCAGGGAGTTGTTATTTGGTTGCGCTTTTCTGTGAGGAGGAGAGACTTCCCCAGTCGGGCTACTTTAATGCGCTCTACCTCTCTTGAAAACATCGAGACCACATCATGATGGGGTGTAAACGGTTCATGATCTACTTTTGAATTAAAACTTACTTAACCTGCACGTAGTATACCCTGCCGATTAACAAACGAGGTTTTGACGAAAGCGAGGTAGAGCACAGTGATCTTTACTTGTAATCCTACTTGAGAATTACCTCCTTCTTATAGAAGACTGAAGTATTATTGTTTTTTTTACCTACTCCTGCCTCCCTCCTCCTTCACCGCAGGAACACAACTACCCTCCAGGGATTTATAATTGGTCTGCGCTTTTCAGTGAATTCAGTATTCGAATTGTTTCGATGCACCCAACCATTAACTTGTGTTTTCTTACCAACGTCTATGATCCGTTTGGTGCCTGATACCGCTGCCGAGAGGAGCAAACCACGGGTGGTGAAGGCAGCACGAAGTTCTTCTACTAACTTGGCAAATCCTTGTTTATCAGAATTGGGACCTTTTTCACAAACACCCTAAAACCAAAATACAATGGTTATATTATAATTCTTCTATCACGTACTTACGTTACTGGCAAACAACCACATGACTCGTTTGATATGAAACAGTTACCTATAGGTTACAGTGGCCTATAGGTGAATCCATATTTACCATACTCATTCCACTGTAATAGGGGACCGGACAACATTTCAAAACTTGTCATTTTAAGTAAATGGCTAAATGACCCAAAATTATGTCTAAAGATTATTTATTCAAAAACACCGCGTAAAAAACACATGACGTGATTTGTAGATATGTAATCAAACTGCAAGTATTAAAACTATTATTTTATTCCTGATATTAAAGCGAAAAAAATAATGGCTGAGCCCAGGTCAAACGCTGCAACAGTGCCCTAAAGCAAAGCCTACCAATAAAAAGGTAATGATAACTGTTTGGTAGTCTCTTCAGGGCGTTATTCACTATAGATTTCTCAGGTCTGGCCAGGCAATAACAGATGTTTACTGTGTCTAACTTCGAATAGCGAAACTGGCAGTGAAACAGCCCCGACTCGTGAATCGATCTTTACCATTGTTGCTCCATGATAACGCAAGACCTCACACTGCACGGGACACCGTTGTAACTATACAGGAGCTGCAGTTAAAAACAATATACCATCGTCCGTACTCGCCAGACTTTGTTCCAACTGCCTACCATTTTTTTTTGTAATTTGGTCAATTTTCTACGTGGTAAAAAAAATTTCTTTCCAGGAGGCAGTACAAAATGCTTTCACACAGTTTGTCCAATCTAGATCCCCAGAGTTCAATCGCAAAAGCATAAATAAACTTCCGATTAGATGGCAGCAATGTATAGATAAGGAGGATAAATATTTTGATTAAATAAATATGTTACATCTTAGAAAAAAACGAGTTTTAATTTTCAGTACAAATCGGCAATTTCATCCTTTAACCCCTAATACTCGTATTTATAGATAGTAATAAATCATGTAATTGTTTTAGAGTTAGCTTAAGGTATGTTATGAAATGGAGACAATATTTTCCTCCTGCAAATTACAACATACAATAGTGTAAGTAGGTACAATTAGTACATTTTACCTACTCGACGAACTGTGATCAGTTATCACGCATTTTCCTAGTGACATTAACGTTTTCCGCATTCTCTATTAAAGTTTTGTTATCCTCACCTGCCAGCACTTAGGGTATACCCAGTCCAAGTTGAGCCCATCGAAGTGGTGCTGGTCGAGCAAGTCGAGGACATGTACCACGAATCGTCGTCTCGCCGACTCGTTGTTAACAAGTCGCGAGTACTTGTCTGTGACCGAGTCATCCCATCCTCCGACACCTAGTAACACCCTCACGCCGCGACTCTTTAGAGATACCACGCGTTCATAAAATTCTGTAAAGGATTACTCATGTAAATAACGATTCAATGTACCTACATAAACAATAAATGGGGATCCCAATGATATCCAAGAAACCTATCAAATGATGTACGCGTACATTTAAAGCCGAAACCAACAAACAAGCGTGATTCGGCGCAGTGCGAACAAACACAAATGTTACAAAAAACGCGCCCTGGGTCGCTGTCGCTTTCCCGCTTTTCTAGGCTTGTGAAGAAAGAATTATTTTTTATTTATGTGAATGAAATGAAAAATAATAAATGTACTTAGGTAAACTATTGATAAAATCCTGGGTGTTGTTATTTGGCTGCGGTTTTACTTGCACAGACGGGCTGCTTTGATGCGCCCTACGTCTCTTAAACACCATAACCAAGACAAACAGACATGTTCATGGACGCAAATATTTGTCCTGGGTGGGAACCCAACCCGAACCCACAAGCTCCAAGTGTCAAAGTAGCGTTACTAACCACTGCGTCACGGAGCTCGTCAAAAATATTCATGTAAATGAAAAATATTTATGTGGTAAATGCACTCTTGACTTACGTATGAGACTGAAAATGTGTTCAAGATTAAAAATAAAAATCTTTTAATCTTCGCCATTCTCATCAGAAACGATTTTAAAACTGACTCTAATATTTTTTTCTTTTGCGACTTCTTACTAAAAATGTCTAGGAATGTGACAAAATATTTGCTTTTCAGTAATACGTTGCTTCACTAAACATAATTTAGTAAAATGAAAAAATATTGATTACCTAATATAAAATAAAATAAAAATTTAAAGTGAACTTAAGGAAATTTTTAGACAAAATATTATTTTGCTACGACACCGGGTTGATTCATGGTACTCTGCGAGAAAGCCATAGTAATGTTCCGTTGAAATAAATTCAACTATTGAGTTAGACAGTCAACTAGATATTCGGACAGTTGGAATGAAAACTTTTAGTTAGTCAATATTCATTAGGTACATTATATTTAGTTCCATAGTTGATATTTGAGTCCTATCCGCAGTCCATACCGACTTATCTTATTTCTATCGACTATATTATTATATATCTTATATATATATATCTCTCTCTTTGCTTTCAAAATATTTATATTCATCAGACAATTGAAATCGGCTCGGATCACAGTCACATCGAGCTCATCAAGCCGACACTCGTGGAAACAAGACCTAAAGACATGGCTCCTATGTATAACTTTCTATAAGGTGCGGTTTTTTAACATCACTGAGTATCACTAAAAGTATGATAGTATTTTTTCATATCACAAGATATTTTTAATAAGAAGACTATCTATCTATAACTCTACGCCAAATCCCTTGCGGGGTAGGCTGAGAGAACCGAGCGCCACTTGACTCGACCCTTACACACCTCACTCGCTTCTTTAACATTCATTGCTTTTCTCATACACACTCGCGAATTTCTAAGGCTCCTGACATCACTTTCTGATAGAACACGACCAATTTGGTCTTGGCCTTCCTCGGCTACTACATCCTTTTATTTTTGCGTTGTATATCGGCTTCGTCATTCTTTCATACTGCATTCTTTCTACATGTCCGAAAAAACGGAGCATGCCTCTTCTTATTTTAACACCGACGCTCTCTTTCAGACCAACTCTGTTTCTAATATCATCATTGCGAATACGGTCTATAAGCGTTGCGCCACAAATTTTGCGCGATGCTCGCATTTCGACCGCGTTTATCCTACTTTCATGCTCTCTTTGCCATACCCAGATCACGCTCGATTTATGTAACATCAATAGTCGGGAATGTAATGAACAACCCTAGGGTAATATGATTTGACTGAGGTTTTCTGTAAGGAGAAGGTAGGTACTTCCAGAATTAGGTTGTCACTCAACCTCTATTTACAAATCGCCTTACCTCTTTTTCACAAGCGTCTAGTTTGCTAATCGATAGAATGTAAGTGACGTCCATTTTTTATAGACGAGGGGCAAACAAGTTTACGGCATGGTGAAGTGGTGGTAATAGATACATGAGTATTGTTCACGCGCTGTTACCACCGCTCGTATTACAGCAGGACCCTCAAGAGTTTACTGGTAAACTCACTCACTCGTGAGAACACAACAACCCTCCAGGGTGTTAGTTTGCCTCTGAAGATGATAGTGGAAGGTTTTGAACACCTAATTTTTTACAATGAATTAGCGCTGCTTACCTATTATGGTGATGTATACCCGTCCTTACCACTATTTCTAATATATAATTTACTAACTGTTTTCCACATCGAGCCATATATCGTGGGGCTTAGCGACGAGGTCGGTGGGGTCCAACGCGGCATACGCGTACACGATGTGTGTACACATCGACGGGTCGATGTCTCCAGGAGTGTATTTTCCACCGTTCGGCCTAAGAAAGAATTCGGAAAATCAATATTTATAATACATCTAACATAAACAATATATACACATCGTAATTTTCAAATTTAGATAATAAATAACACACTATGGTTACACAGTTTTTGGGAAAAAAAAAAACTTTTAAACACATGGTAATTATGTGGCTTGATGGAAGAATATGTGTCCAGCAAAATGTATTTCGATCATTAGTCTGGACACGCGAGTGTGTGTGACATGTGTTCTGGAAGTTTAAACCTTACGCGCGCCAAAGTTATTTACAAATTGATTGATCAGGGTTTTTATTGAGTGAGTGTCTGAGATTTCCAGTGAGGATAACTTGATGTGATCAGATTCGAAGCCTCAAGACGGTATGTATAGATGTATTATTTGGCATTGTGAACCTTAAAAATTGTACATGATACTGCACATAACTAGTTATTACATATTTAGTTAATATAGGTAGACTTGTCGAGGATTTTAAAATGTCACTCGTGATAATAACATGTAATTTTTATGTGACAGTGTTAAAATTAATATTTCTAAATATTTTAATGACATAATAACGACGAGCATGCACGAAACTGTCTATTGTTAAAGAAGTGTGCGAGGTGTAAGGACCGCGTCTTATGGCACTCGGCTCTCTCTCTGCCTACCCCGCAAGGAACCAGATGTGAAGATATACATATATAAAATTAAAAAATCAGCTCCTCTGCCTAGGAATTTTTAGAAAATTTCTGATAATTAATTGCGATTATCAATTATTATAGCATATAGCCTTAATAATCGGACGTGATGTGTATAAGGAAATGTTAGCAATATTCAGCAATATTTATTATATCAATTTAATTTCTTAACATGCCATTTCATGGCCATGTAAATATTTATACCAGTATATAAGTTGTTATGATCTAAATAAAATAATCATAATCTCATGAGTGTAGTTGGTATTATTTACTCGTCGTAATACCACCATGCAACCTACAACCTGCGACCGATACCACTCATATGTTATACCAATATAATTATAATTATGTAGATAAATGGGTGGATCAACTATTCTTTGCAAAAAACATGTCCCTTCATCAATTAAAAATATTTAACTATGTAAAAACAATATTTCGCTGTAATTTTATATCGAAACAGTAATGTAGAATACTTAGAATTGATATTAAAGAGCGTTCAACTATATAATATTAATTATTTTTTATTGCTTTTATGGTAACTTAGGTGACAAGATTCACTACCCATACAAATTATTCCTGTTCCCACGTCTACTTCAATAGTTCCCTTACGCAATAATTTTTATAATTTTCTATAAAAGTGTATTCATTTCTACTCATGTTATTTTCTACAACGGTTTCTAAACGCCCTTAAATGCTTCCCAGATTTTTAAGTATGATTTTGTTATTTAGAAAAAAATAAACAAATTGTGTCCCAAAACGAATACCCAAACAGATGTCCGCTAATTTACTGTTCTTAAAAGTTATAGATAAAAACAAAGATGGCTCTAACAGTCTCCATTGTGGCAATTAATGCCTGAGGATGATGCAATGACATTCCGCCATTTAGTGTGTGTGGTAGTGGAACTATTGTTTTTACATAGTTAAATATTTTTAATTGATGGAGGGACATGATTTTGCAAAGAATAGTTGATCCACCCAAAAATTCTTAATTTTTTTAAAGAAGATAGCCTTCGGAAAGCAATTCGAAACAAAATTGACTCTGCTAACGCTACAATAAAGTTCTAACTAGCGATGCTTTAACAACTTGTTGACGCTCATCAGAGTAGGGTCGAGGAGTACAGTGGGTAGGACGTGTAGTAGACTATGTGTCATATTTCTACGAATGAACCATCCCAGTGACGCTGAAAAGTATTAAACTAATTGAGATTCACCTGGTAATACTCACCTATACCAAGACCAAGGAGTGTAGTAACAGACGATTTTGTAGCGTTCTTCAACAGTCGTCACAGCAGTTGTCGGTTTCGTCGTTATGTATTCTGGGTCCATCTGAACCGGTGGTTTTGCTGGTGCAAGAGTGGGCTTGTAACCGGGTCTTACTTCGATGTCGTCTAAATCTTCCTCCAAACCATTTGGAGGTTCTATCATGTGTTCAAGCTGAGTAAAATTTTCTTCTATTCTCGGATCTAGCAGAGCATTCTTGATAGCATTCATTAAAGGATGCTTGCCCTGACCGCATCTAAAACATTTTGGAATAATTCAAATAACTTGTAATCAGGTACCGGTGTTGGAAAGGACAATAGATCAAATCTAACGAATTCTAGATCTATCGCTGCAACAAATTGTGATCAATACTCCGACTCATGGCATATCTAGAATATCAAACTTGATCAGCACGGTCGCACGACTTGTAATCTTCTAGTACATACCTATAAAATCTAACTTCTACATACAGTTGGACTTTGGCGACTGAGAATCAAGGTGATACCTTGACTGTCAGACTAGATAGGTATAACGAAAACGTCCGTTCTGATTTAATTTGGAATCGGGGTCTTTGACTAAAGTTGCCATTTTACATAAGGTTTCTTTAGCGAATTCAGCATGTCGTTCTGCAAAAAAGGTATGAAGAGGTTTTTACAGGGTTGGCAACGCAAAAATGATACCCCGGTTGTTACAAGTATTCGTGGACTGGCGTAACTTGTTACCATCAGATCAGCAGCACAATTGTATGGCACGCTAGAGGCGTAAAAAAATATGTAGCTCGTTATTTATTTCTCTCGAATTTACCTGTTTCTAAAGTCATCTAGATCAAGAGCCCAAACCATTCCTCCAGCCAAATTGAGACTCTTAATGAAGTTCACTTTTCTCTTGATGATGTCGACATCATCGAATGAGACCCACTGATCACCTTTGTATGCGTACGGGCCCATACGTTGATAAGGATCTTTCACCATTTGCCATCCGTTGTGTCGGATTCGCTCACAAATCTATAAAGTAGAAAAGACAATTCATAAACTTGCTTCATATGTTCTCGCCTATATAATAACCAAGGCATACGGTTCACTTCAAGCAAAGTGGTTACAGTAGCCTATGAACGCTTCTAACACAGGAAGCATTGCTCGCGCGTTGCCACTCCTGCTGTTAACACAGTAACTCCTTAGGAAATTGCTGGTTACCTCACTCACACGCAGGAATACAACAACCTTTCAGGGAGGTGGAGATACTTCCCCAGTCGGACCGCTTTGATGCGCCCTACCTCTCTTAAAAACATCCAGTCCAAAACAAACGGACATGTTCCTGCACATATATATTTTTCTTGTGTGGGAATCGACCCCTCAAACCTCGGTGTTGAAGTAGCATTACTAACCACTTCGCCATTGGGTTCGTCGTCGTTTTTTGTTTGAAGGGATTGAACTTCTAAACTGCCTAAATATTACTTTGTCGTTTTTTCTTTAAGGGACTGGACTTATAAATAAACTGCCTAAATATTTTTGTAACATTTATATTTATATCGGGATTTTGATAAGTAAATGTCTTACTTCGTAATAAGCCAGGAATCCTTTAGCTCGTGTATATTCACCAGCCTCCCCTCCAGAGACAGCGGGAGTATTCAGGCCGGTTGCGTTCATACGCGCTACCATTTCAGGTGGGGTATCCCATTTGGTGCCCATAGTAAATGTTTGACCATATAGTGGCATACCCATCACTAATTTTGATGGTGGAGCGCCTTTGTCCATCCAATAGTGCATAGTGTAATTCTGAAACAAATAGATTGAAATAGCAATTACACTAAATATATGCATTTTACAATCATTATTAAACCAGGGGCAAAATATTTGTATCTTTCTAGTTGTGTAGTTATGGAATCTACATCTTCTTAATTTAATTAAAGTTATTGTAATATGTTGTATTTGTTTGGGTGGTAGATATAAAATATGTATGTGGCTCCTACCTACCATCGTGGGCAGTCGAGAATAAATGGCCGTCTAGTGTACCTATACACGAATTTCATTGAGCTCCCTAAACTACAGTATATTACAGTGATAGTATTTCAGAATGTTTAAAATTCTGTTGATGACAACCATTGTCGTTAAAAACATTGAATATTCGAGTCACATGTAATAAAGCATAGGTCCTAACTTACCGCGTTAAAGTATGTGTTGTCATCATCAGGGTGATAATACAAAGGCGCGACGTGTCCAGTTTTCTTGTCCCACTGTCCGTGGTAGTCGTATGTCATGACAGCAATCCAGTCCAGGTACTTGGCTAGTCTTGGCACGTCGTATCCAGCGTCTATCACCATTTTACTAGGCGATACAGCAGATGACAATAGCAGACCTCTAGGCTTGAACACTGCCGACAGTTCTTGAACAAGATCAGCGAAACTTTCCTTATCTGAGTCAGGGCCTTTAGAGCAGTCAACCTAAAAAATGTATATTTTATATAAGTGAAATTTTAAAAATGAACATGAATATAGTTTTAATTATTCACTTATTGTAAATAGGATAAAGCTAGCTCTTCCATCACAAAGTTTCTTCTTCTTCCTAGCGTTATCCTGTTTCCTAATCCCTTAGAATTGGCGGAGTCCGCTACCTAAGCTTAAAGATTTGGCGAAGATACTGATTTTTACATTGAGCGACTGCCGTCAGATCCCTACAACCAACCAGATTTATCTTAGGTTAGGTCGCACGTCTATCGAAATGTAATTTCTTGGCCGTACGGTACAGTCGATGTACATAAATCCGAAAAGACGAATTTAGTGGTACATATCAGGATTCGAACCGGGGACCTGTTGATCAATAAGCAAGTTCTTTATCCATTGGGCTATCACTGCTCCGCTCATGATTAAATTTCTTATAACATTAAAATAAAAAAAATAATCACAGACCTGCCAGCACTTAGGGTACTCCCAGTCAAGGTCCAACCCGTCGAATCCGTAATCTTCGATAAATTGTACAACATGTGAAACAAACTTGGCGCGGGCTAATATGTCGTTGACGAGTATAGAGTACTTGTCGCCTGCTGAATCATTCCAGCCGCCAATAGCAAGAGACACCTTGATGCCATAACGCTTATAAGTCACTACTCGCTTGTAGAACTCTGAAAAATGTAGACGTGGTTTTAAAAATGCAACGTTAAATAATATAATATATTGCGACATATCTGTCGTAATATCATATTGATTTAGTTCTTTGACTATGAAAATGTCGTTGTGTATGAACATAATGTTCAGGAAGTAGTATTTTTCATACAACCAAATTTGTCCTTTTTTGGAGTCGAGAAATCTTGATTTTACGAAACTTTTAAGATACCATTACCTAATATATAACACACTGTTGAGATAATTATTATTACATATACTAAAACTTGGATTCATTCAAACATACGAAATATTTTTGCCGTTTTTTTTAATAATTTTGAACATTAGCAATATGGTTTCCCTATTAACTATATAAAAATTTATATAGATGTAAAATGGAAATTATATTATATTGTTTGTTTGTTTGTTATATTATTTATATATAATACATAAAATAATAATGAAAATTGTAAATTAAAATGCAACATATTAATAAATGTACAAAGGCGGACTTATTGCTATAAGGAATCTTTTCCAGTCAACCTTTGAGTGTCTAATCAGAATTTTGTAGGCAAGTGGCGCGGTAGTACAACATAAATGAAATAGATCATTATAATAATAAACAAATATAAAAGTAATAAATGTCAAAATAAATAATAAAATTGAAAGTAGCTAGATAAAATAGAACTTAATATAAATATGTAAGGAAGTGATAAAAAAAAAGAATTAATGAAAGAAAACGAAATTAAGTAAGATAAAAAAATATAAAATCAGTCTAAAGCACCATAATTATCGTGATAGTCCTTCAGAGCTAGTGTAAACGATTCAATAGTGGGAGACAATTTAATGTGCAAAGAGAGTGAATTCCACAATTTTGCAGCATGAACCGAGAAAGATTTGGTGTATGTACTACTGGTGTGCATAGGAATATTCAGTAAAGGATCCACTGAAGAACGCAGGCGATTATCTCTATCACGAAATTGAAACCTATCACGTAAGTACTCAGGAGCAGATGGGTTAAATAGTACGTTGAAAAGAAGGGACAATATGTGAAATTTTCTACGTAGCCTAATCGGATACTAACCGAGCTGCTTGGGAAATTTAGAGATGTGGTCATACTTCCGCAGACCAAATACGTACCTTACACAAACATTCATTAGTCTGTCTAGTTTATCAAGCAACCCTTCTGCCGGATCCAGGTAGGCCACATCGGCATAATACAACAGAGAAAGCAGGAGGGATTGTACTAGCATCGCCTTAGTGGAAATCGGAAGGAAATTTTGCAAGCGTCTAAGATAATGCACAGAGGCGAAAAGTTTACGGCTGACTTCATTTACCTGAGGTATCCACGACAGAGTTTGATCCATCATAACGCCCAAATTAGTTACGGTCGAAGAGATCGGTATAACAGTGCCGTCAAAAACCAAACTGGGAATCATCATGGAGTCCAATTTGAAAATGAAGTGGGAACTACCAATTATAATTGCCTATGACTTAGCTGCATTAATTTTAATGCCAAAGCGTTGGGTCCATTGAGAAATGGCAGCGAGATCAGAGTTGATGATATTAATACGAGTAGCTTGAGAAATATTAGAAAGAGAGGCAGCCGTGTATATTTGAAGATCGTCTGCATATAAATGAAAGGAAGAAGACAGTGGTAGAGTAATGCCATTGATAAACATAGCGAATAAAACTGGCAATAATATCCCTCCCTGGGGAACCCCAGCAGTCAATTGACGTCGTTCTTTGAGATATGACTCAAACCAGGTAAGCAAAATGGGTGAAAGGTTGAAAGTTTTAATGACACCTAGTAATATATCATAATCAACAGAATTGAAAGCGCTAGTAAAATCCAAGAGTGAGAAAATAGTAAGATTTTTGTTCTCAATCTCAAAAGTGAATGTCATCTGTGATTTTGACCAGACCGGAGACAGTGCTATGCCCACTTCGAAATCTTGACTTATATTTACTAAGAAGGCTAAAACGCTGAAGATGGCTCGTAAGGCGTTGGTGTATAAAATATTCTAACACATTTGATAGAAAAGGAAGGATAGATATCGGACGATATTGGGAAAAAAGAGTAGGATTAGGCTTCTTAGGGAGCGGAAAAAGAGAAGGATTAGGCTTCTTAGGAAATTAGGACATGTTATACACATGTCCTAATTTCCACAAAGAAGGAAATAGTCCAGAAGAAAGTGACCAGTTGAAAATATCTGCCAGAATCGGGGTAATTTCATTCTTAATCGGGTTGATCATATCAACAGCCCTAGACTTGATGTTACTAATTATATTTACAATTTCGTCAGGTGTTATGACATCGAGATTCAATTGCGGACAGTCGGCTTGAGGACTATTTTCCAAATCAAGAAGTGTTGCTTGTTTGGTGAGCTGTTGAAGCATATTGTGTTTATTATTATGTAAATTGTAGCGAATATCCAATAAGCAAAAGAACAAAAATGTTTATCGTCTCTACATATTATGTTACTGTAGAACATAAATATATTGCCATGCCATATATTCTCTTACCGTTGTCATAGTCTGCCCAAGAGTCATGCGCTGTGATGAGACCGTCGGAACCCAGAACCGCGAATCCGTACACGATGTGCGTGCACAGCGTGGGATCGATATCCTCCGGCACGAAGCTTCCAATGCCAGGCCGGTACCACGACCAATTCGTGTAGTAGCACACGAGCTTATAACGAGCTATGGATGAAAATGAGTGACAGTGATGAGTTAGGATGATGTCGTGATAATAAAAAGATGCTCAATAAAAGTAATTAACATTTATTGTAAACACTAACAGTTAAGGAGATCAGGTTTTATTGGCAGATCTGGCATAGTTCCTGGTTGAGTTGGCATAGGTGGACTCTCTTCTACTGTTTGAGTAGGAAACGCTGGCGGTGGATCCATTTCCACTGGTCGAGATGTCGTTGGAGCACTCTTACATTGTGCGCTTTTGGGCCAGTCACATATTTGCTTTTCCTAAAAATGAATATGTAGCAGATGAATATTTAAAAATCCTAATCCCTTATTGGAGTTAACTGTTATTACTTGAAGGAAGGAGTGTTTATTTTTTTACCTTATTCCAGTGAAGGCCCGCATTACAAGAAAACTCTTCGTATTTACCGAAGAGACAGTGCCGATATCGGGAACAGTCCGACGGGTTCATTGCATATTCCCCGTTCACACAGAATGCTGTGAAATTCATAAAAAATATTATATTTTTCAGTTAAAATTCGAGGTAATACGTGGAGTGGTTATCAAGCATACTGTCTGTTTACTGTAAAGCATCGCAACAAAGAAGTATCGTTCTCAGGTTCCCTCCTCCGCTGCGAAAGTTATATATTCCTTAAGAGGTAATTGGTGAACTTACATACTCGAAGAACACAAAAATAATAGGTTTTTTCATATTGCTGCGGTTTTCTGTGTAAGGTGTTAATTTCATTTCTGTGTGGCCTCTTTCGCCAGAGATTCATTTGCTTATCTGTAAAGCGTATCACTACGTGTAGATAATGTTGGTTTCAATTATGGTGGATTAACTTTTAAGAGAGGTAGGGCGCATCAAATCAGTCCGTTTGGGTAAGTACCTCCACCTCACAGAAAACCGCAGCCAAATAACAACAACTCCTTAGAGGGTTGTTGTGTTCCTGCGTGTGAGTGAGGTCACCAGTAAGCTTCCAAGGCGTTGCTGTGTAAGCAGCAGAGGAGGCATCGCGCGAGTGGTAATTAATATATCGCAAGCATTAATAGGCTGAGGTACCTGCTTTACATCAGGTGGGCCTTATACTTGTATGCCTCCCGACATAGTATAAAAAAAAACTTATTTCACGGAGTTCCTTACTGTAGTTTGTTTCATGACTCACTTTGTTGCGGTTCGCTATTCTGCATGGTCATGTCAGGCTTGCCGTCAGCGATGGAGGCAGACATGAACTGGCGACGGTCGGTACAGGAATAGGAACCTGGGAAGTCGCACTGTGATCGGTCGGGTCGCCACACCAGCCCCGGAGCGCAGCTTTGTGCCACCAGCACGCCATTCACACAAACGTAGAACTTCGCGCACTTCGGATGCGGGTGGTAAGTGCCCGTTATGCAACCCTGAAAAAAATTGATAATTTTCAAACATAATCAACTTTCACTGTTATGCCAATGACAAAGAAAATATTAAGTTGACCATTGCCAGTCACAGTTTGCGTAAAACGTACTGGTAAAAATATTGTTCAGGATTTTATATGAGCATAACAGTTTCCCGATATGAGTAGAAGGTAGGTAGGTATAACTATACAATATAGTTCATGTTTTGTATTTTATTAAATTATATAGGTACTTTTAAGATTCTTAAGATATAATAACTACTTTAAAACCCAAGTCTCTCAATACCTTATTTTTTATTTTAATGTTCAACTCATTATTTTTTCTTTACCCACTGAGTTATTGGAAATTTTCTTTCCGGATAATTTTGTATTGATTATTTTGTATTATTAAAAAAAAAGTACACTAAATTAACATTACCGCAGCTGGTCTGTGTGATTCTTCAATTTGTGCTGGTTTCCTAGTAGTGGTGGTGGTGGGCCTGCGGGTGGTGGTGGGCCTGCGGGTTGTTGTGGTGTGTGTCGTTGGATGCATTGTAGATTTTGTAGAAACAGGTTTTGCTAAAGAAAGGTAATAAATACATTATTTAATGACACTGAAATTTATAACTACAAAAGTCTATTAAATTCTTTTTGCATTAAGGACTATGTCACCATTAAGTGAAAATTGGGAAAATCCAACTGGAAATAATACGAAACCTGTTTAAATGTTGTTTTGGTGATGTCTGGAGCCTTAGAAACCACCGGTGTGCATGAGAAGAGCAATGAATGTTAAAGAAGCGAGTGCGGTGTGTAAGGATCGAGTCATGTGTGGCGTTCGGTTCCCTCTGACTACCCCGCAAGGGATTTGGCGTATAATGCTGAATATCTATTTAAATACGTGACTTCACGCCAAGTTCCTTGTGGAGCAAGCAAGGAGTGAAGAGCGCTACAGACTAGAAACTTCTAAATTCACCTCACTTCTTTAAAAAAAAATATAAGGTATGTGCATACTTTTTAACCCACATCTATCCTATATATTTAAACGAGCAGTTTTTGTATATATATAACTAGTATGGCCATAAACACTGTTACATAGAAACTTTCTTTTTTCCACTCTTTAATTATTTTGAATTTGGTACGCGTTTATTACCTATGTTAAAAACATCTTTCGATTTCCCGCCGTTTTACATATTTTTATCGTGTTTATTACTAAGGTTTATTATCATATTACAATATGGAATGGGGTGTTAAAGAAAATAGGATTGCAGTGATTGCCTTGCACAAAGTGGGTATGGAGCCGTCGACCATATTCAAAACACTTCGTACTATCGACAGATATATCAACACTTCCTCTGTTGAAGACCAAAAAAAGATCAACCGCGTGCTGTTAGAACTACAACGCCAACTGTTAAAGCTGTTAAAGCCAAACTGTTAATGCTGTTATAGCTAGAATTCGCCGAAACCCCTTTAGGAAACAAAAATCTTATTACGAGAAATGAAGATTGCCGCTAGGACTGTCGCGTATTATAAAACAACAACCTGATGCTTGGCACTTATCGTTAATATACAGGACATGCCCTAAATCAATCCCTTCAGTTGAAGAGAGTGGATCGATCAAAACGCATTCTGTCTCGATGTGCAGGTGAAAGGCACAGAAATACCCTTTTTACTGATGAAAAATTTTTCACGATAGACTACAACAAGCAAAGTGGCAAAGTGTACGCACACAGTTCTAAAGAAGCCGCCCAAGTGGTCGGGTACAACGTGGTCATCATTTTGCGTCTGTAATAGTTTGGTGAGGGGTGTCTTATCAAGTAGATTGTCTTGGATCGTGTTGTGAACCTCTCAGCAATACACTTTTTAAAAACGTACCGTGGACTATCCAGCAGGACTCTGCACCTAGTCACAAGGCACGAACTACCCAAGCCTAGTCAAGCTACCCAAACCAACGTTCCCGACTTTATAAGAGCTCAAGACTGACCCTCGTCTAGCCCAGATCTGATCCCCTTAGACTACAAATTGTAATCAATTTTAGAGGACATGGCCTGGTCGAAACGACACGCCGACATTGTGTCTCTTAATAAATCTCTGGAGCAAGCAGTGGCTAAATTTCCCATGAAAACAGTGCGTAAATCTATAGATTCGTGGCCAGACAGATTAAAGGCCCGTATCAAAGTCAAAGGTGGCCATTTCGGATAGAATCATTTTATTTTATTTTGCTGAGATTTCCATAAATATGTACATATGTATATGTTTTATTAAGATTACATTACTTCATAAAAAAAATGCATATACATTTGTAACCGATAAACATACATAAATGCATACTTAGAAAATACCCAGGACAAGACAAACAGACATGCACACAAATGTTTGTCCTGCGTGGGAATCGGACCCACGAGCATTGATGTTAAAGTAGTAAAAAATTAAAAGTAACAGCGCGTTTCACTACTACGCCACCGGGCTCGTCATGTCTGACTGATATTACCGATTTTACCGAACTGGAAATATACATACCTATATTTATTTTCAAAACGCCTCTAACGATTACAGTCAAACTTTGTATTTAGATAAAGCTTTGCTATTTAAATTTATCTATATAACTATCGTTCCTGAAATAACGCAATTTATATAAATGAAGTAAGGAAGAATTCATCAAAGCAGTAGGTAACTCGTTACAGTATACATGAAATATTATTAAATAAACACTGTTTTTATGCTTATCTAAAAATAAATGAGTATTCATTAAAATAAATTGAGTAAAGCTGAAAATAACGTCAAAATAACTCATTGCTTTACTCACAAAGGAGCAATAAATTTAGTACTGTTTACTTATATACTTTCTCAAAATATTCAAAGTGGTTTAACATACTTGTGCCGAGAAATTTTATATTCGACAATTTTACTGGAGTAAGGAAAGTTCGAAGATCCCTGCAATAGACTGTGCTACTTGATACATACTTTCACACATAGCGAACTCGATCCAGTCGCAGCGGCTGGTACGCTTGTCCCAGTGCAGTCCAGGCGGGCACAGCTGCTTACGCCACCGCCCACCGACGCACAACAAGTATGCGTCGCACGTACCCGCTGGTGCGTGCGTTTCCGTTGAGCTGCATTCGCCGTCTACTGCTGGCTTGTCGCTTGCTGGCACTGGATAACGTGATAATGATATGTGTTGTTTAGTATTGTTTTCAACAAAGTACGTACTAAATGTATAGCCTTATTTTTTGTTTGTTTTTAAATCTGAGAAGCATGCAAGCATACGGCGCACTGGTGTAAAGTTGTTACCGTAGCCTATGAACGCTTGCAATAATTTTAGGTATCATTCGTGCGATGCCACCTCTGCAGTTAACACAGGAACTGCTTAAGAGCTTACTGGTCATCTCACTCACATGCAGGAACACAATCACCCTCGAGGGAGTTGTTATTTAGTTAAGTTAATTATATTATTCGTATCTTCGCGCTAAATCGCTTGCGGGATAACGAGCGCCACATGGCTCACTGCTAGTACACCTCATTAGCTTCTTAAAATATAAAATAAGCCCTCCTGTGTATAATTTATTAATAATTTAATGGGAATGGAGAGTAGTGACAGCCTTGTGCGCAAAGAATCATACCATTAATCAAATGGTTCCTGGTTTGAATACTGGTGGGAGCATGTACCTACCATTAAATTTGTGTTTTCAGATTTATGTACATCTTAGGATTAGCGGGCTCCACTACCTATGCTTAAGGGTTTGGCGAAGATACTGATTTTGATATGGAGCGACTGCCGTTAGACCTACACAACCCAGGGGGAAAACTAGACCTTTCTAGGGTTAGGTCACACTATCTATCGAAATAATTTCTTGACCGTGCGGATTTCCTCATGATGTTTTCCATCACCGGGCAAATGATAATTGCAAATATGTACATAAATCCGAAAACTCGTGTTTACTGGTACATGCCTGGATTCGAACCGGGGACTTGTTGCTCAATAGGCCGGTTCCTTAACCACTGGGCTATCACTGCTCATTTTTTGGCATCGAATGTAGCAAAAAAACGTTTTTAGGTAATGGCAGTGTAATGTTGTATCAGTTGTTATCATTACACAGGTACTTACTTGTCGGTGGTCGCGTGGGCCTCGGTGGTCGAGTAGGCCTAGGTGTGGCTGAAGTAGGTTTAGGAGATAGTTCTGCAAAGAAATGTATAATGACACTAGCGGAACCGACAGACGTTGCCCTGTCCGAAAAAACCTGGTCCAATTGTAAATCTAAACATTCCAGGGACCAACTCTTCTACTACTACACCAACTCTAACTCATCCCACAGGGATACGGGTCTCCCTTCAGCATTATGGGATTTAGAGCATACTCCACCGCGCTGCTCAACTGCGGATCGGCGGAGGCCAGCGTAATCAAGTCACCTGAAGACCACTAACTTACTCGTAGCTTAAGGATTATTATTTATCGACATTAGTCGGGACCGACGGCTTAACGTGCCCTCCGAAGCGCGGAGAAGCTTGAGATAGATAAAAAATACCCATAGATCTACTACGGACATCGTTGCTTAATCGGCGTGTTCAGTTAGCATGATATGTGCAACGATGCCATCTAGTTCTCCACAACGACGCTCTCCTTCTCGATCAACTTAAACACACGCAAAATTTCGTCAAAAAAGATGCTGCCGTTTAGAAATTAGTGACGTACACGAATATAGAAGAATTATATAGGTATATAAAGATATAGAAGTATATAAAGTTGTTAATGTTATCCAAGTTGGGGGAAGGTAATGATGGCTTCGTACATGTCAGCCTAATATGTAGGTAATACGACATTGCTTGACTTAGAATTAGGAAGTAGAGGGTGCGATAAGCTATCGGTCCCAGCTGTTGTTCTCTTATTTTAAGCCAACTTATCATTAAGCCAAGTTGGTGGATTTCAGGAGGCTTGGATACATTAACCTGGTACTCTCTAATTTTTAATTTGATTGAAAGAAGAACTGTATTCTAGGAATGTGTTTTTTTAATATAACGTAGGGAGGCATACAAGCATACGGCCCACCTGATGTACAGCAGTTACCAATACCAATGGACGCTTGTATTAAGTATCACTCGCGCGATGTCACCTCTGCTGCTAACATACCTACTTCTTAGAAGCTCACTGGTGATCTCACTCACACGCAGGAACATAATAACCCTTCAGGGAGTTTTTGGTAATTGTACAGTGGATTTTTCTGTGAGGTAGAGGTAATTCCTCAGACGGGCTGCTTTGATGCTCTCAACCTCTCTTTTTTTCATCCACAGGCTCTTTGGCCCGTGCCTTTTTTTGTTTGTCACGTTTTGTTAGTTTAATTTATTGTTCGCTCCGCAAGTGCTTACAATAAGTGCTTATGTTAATTAATGTTAATTTTGCGTGCTTTTTTCCTTTACAGGCTTAAAGCTAGTCTCACAATTGTTAACTGAAGTGAGGGATGCGGGCAGACCAGTCCCTCCGCGCGGCACCCGTTCACGAGTTGACGCGGAAGGCAGCCATCGCCGTGCTCAACCATATTTTAGGGAACTCGGCGACCCGCCCCCGACGCCGCCACGCGTCTGGACAGTTTAGTGAGCATGACTGCTCGCTTCCCTCAGTTCAGCTTTCGTCTATTTTTTTTTTTCTTTCTCAACCTCTCTTAAAAACACAAAGGTTTCTCCCATAGATAACAGAAACAACGGTTGTTTCTGTCAAACCGTTGTTTCTGTTATCTATGGTTTCTCCTGTGTGGAAATCGAACCCACAAACTTTGACGGTGTCAAAGACCCACCAAAATCAATGATAGGTTATAGTATATTATAGTAAGCACTTTATATCGGATGGGCCGTTGTATACCTTCCGATGTTATACAAAACATGTATTCATGTATGGGTGGCAATCAGTAAGTACCTTGGCATTTGGCATATTGTGGCCAGTCACATTGTTTCTGTTTGGCACTCCAGTGAAGGCCTGGCGCGCACAGCTGCTGGTGCCAGGAGCTGCCGTCGCAGTGCAGGTATGAGTTACAATCCGAAGACACCGCGTGGTAGCCATCACCATTGCACGGTCCACCCTCGTGTGGACCATCTAAAACAAAATAATTTGCTAGTTAAGAAATAGATGGGATTAATGGCGCAACACTGTATGCAGGAAGATCGAAAACACTAGCGAAATTATATCCGTGTAGAGATTATACTCGTAGTTTATTATTTAGGCCGTAAAGCTGTCTTCTTCAATAAAACTTTTTCTGTTTGAATTTGTTTTTCATCGTTATGTTGACTTAAGAAGTAATTGATTTCCCATTTTAGAGAGATATAGAGCCCAGAGATATTTTTTTGAGAATTAATAAAGCTTCCATCCTGATAATTAACATACACAGTTTTTTCGAAAGAGAGGTAGGATGCATCAAAGCAGTCTAGCTGGTAAATAATTTTGATCTCCACAAAAGACCGTAGTCAGTGCAGCTCACTCGCAAGAATACAACACCCTCCATGGTGTTGTATTCTTGCGAGTGAGTAAGGTTGCCAATAGCTCTTTCTGAGGAGTTGCTGTATTACTACTACTTTTATTACAAGCATTTTCAGGATATGGAAACCATGTCAGGTAATTCGCAGGCTGGTTTCTTGCCAAAGTTGTGTAAAAAACTGTAAACAAAATGTTGAGTTTATCAGTTTTCAGTGTACTTCAAAATGATAATACCTCTATGATTTATACATAAATTCATTACATACCGGTGTTAATAGGTGTAGATGTTGTGGTCGTCGGTTTTGATGTAGTGGTGGTAGTTGTGGTTGTAGTAGTGGTGGTGGTAGTCCGCCTGGTGGTGGTTGGCTGCGGCGGTGGCCGTGACGTTATCGGTGCTAGTGTCGTCGTCGCGGTACTGGCTTCATTAGTGGGTTTTTCTGTGGATTGTTCATTATTTAACTTAAAAGTTTATTGTTAGTATTATTTAAACTTATAATAATAGTTACATTTTATGAATTGTAAAAAAAAATCACATCACTATTTATGACAAAAACATTACTCCATCACAAGGATATTCACTTATATATGAAGATAGAAGGACCAGAAAAGTGTGATTGATTTGATTCTGATTGATGGACGAAATTCGATAATGGATATAGGAGCCTTCAAACGTTTCACTCTTGAAATGGATCGCTATCTGGAGTTAAGCCGGTTTGTGGGCTTTTTCAAGAAGTTGAGGCATTGGCGAATGTGTATTTCTTTCGGAGGTCCTGAAAGGATAAGATGTGAAAAATTGGAAGATCAAGCGTAAGGAGTACGTATATAAAAGGCATACAAACGAGAATATTTTCGATTCAGATGTACATGAATGCTGGAAAGTTTTAAAAGAAAGAAAGTGTGGACAATGTGAAAGAAGCATGTGGATGAGCAAAGATAGATATATCGCAGAGAGCTAATGCCTCATAGGATGCGGAGGTTGACTACTCTATGAAAAAATGGGTGCGTGTACTTATGTACCTACTCGCGTGAGAAGTTATACTTCTCTGGCATCATTAAATAAACATTTAACATTAATAACTTAATAATATTTAGTATTAATTATTTATAACAATAATATTTTAATTTATAAGAAGGGTTATTGGAGTAAAATTAAAAAAGTCTATCAAGTAGTAGCGGCGATGTTTATGGAATGTATTACATACAAGTCAAATGTAAAATACAAATGTTGTACATTTTTAACTATAGCGCCATCTACCGGTAATACTGTGAAACATTTAGCAGTTTTAACCTACTGCACATTTTTAACTACAGCGCCATCCACCGGTAATACATGAAACATTTAGCAGCTTCACTCTCGCTCTGTCTCTTTCTGTTCCCCCTCCATGGTAGCGTTAAACGTTTAACGCAACCTTGTTGGAAGTCGCATTAGAAGTATAACTTCAAAAACGTGCTAGATTAAGCATTGATTTGCAACAGAGCGATAGTATGAAAGTGAAGAAGAAAGAAATATACTGTTGATGCAAGAATGAAACCAAAGCTTTAGTGAAAGGGAAACGTGACAGAATTACTCTGAAAGAGGAAGAGAGGCTGTTGAAAATCTTCGAAGCGAATACCATACTCTTGGAGAGAGGTAAAGAAGTCTAGGAGGCGGGCTGTCAGCGTCCAGAATTAACATGATAAAGTCTATAACGGGTAAATTGAATGCTTACACACAAGAAGTGTTAGCATGAATCTGTAGCACCTGTATTTTTATGTCCAGGACGCTGAATGAGTATGTAACTGATTCTGCAATGCTATCTTGCCCATGAAGACATTACCATGGTTGAGATAGAATGGGCACTACGAAGTTTGAAAAATGGAAAGTCAGCGGGAATCGATATGGTTTCAGCTGAAATCATCAAACTAAATGGTACCTTTATTCGGGACGCCTTTGGGTTTGGAACAATTTATGCTGGAAAACCGGATCGAGTTTGATTGGAGACGGGCAGTCATCGTGGCTTTTTATAAAGGCACGGAATCACGCATCGACTGCGCCAACAAGAGGGCCATCACAACCTTTAGCTGCTAAGCTAAGCTAGCTCATCACCTGTTTGATGTGCTTAGGAGCTAGCTAAGTGTACGGAAAATTATTTAATGGAGAATGCGGGTGAAATCCGATGGAATGGTTTGGAAAGCAATGGGTGGATTTCAAAATAGAAGAGAATGTATTTTCATTCGCCTAGTATGTATACCGGATACCTCAAAATTCAGATTTAATAAAATTTTGTAGAGCTTATTATTTCCTATCGCAATCTACAACATAGCCTGAGAAATGATAGTCTATAGGACTAAGAACCAGCCGATATTAATATTAATGGACTGATCCTGACCTGGTTTGAATTCTGGTGTCCATGTTCCACTAAATTAGTGTTTTATAATTTATCTACTAGTATTTGTAATTATCACTTGCTCGGCGGTAAAAGAAAACATTATGAGGAAACCCGTACGTGTATATTCAAATATAATTCTAAACACATACAGTTACTACATATACAGAATCTGCCACTTAGTTCAACATATTTTTATTTCGCAATATACGGATGACTTTATTTTGTATGTCTATAATAAAAGTATTAACACATGTGAAAAGTCTATACTATTAGGCTTGGACTATTTTGTTACGTTAATTCAAGAATTGGCTTATAAGAATAGGTTTAGAAGTGTCGCCACATAAATCGAAATTCTGTTTGTTTAGTAGGGGACGCAGAAAGATGTTACCGGCGACGGTTAAAATAAAGGAAACATCAATATCAGCTGCTTCATGTATTAAATACCTAGGGATGTGGTTACATTCATCTTTGCGGTGAACTTATACATAGACGTATAAATGAAATAGCTGAAAATTGTGCCAAATATTTAAATATACTCAGAGTATTAACGAGACCGACATGGGGTATTCGTCATCCATCCAATTCACCTGCGTCGGCTGTACATTAGAACATTTAGAAGTAGACTAAGCCAAAATTCAAAATCAAGCTGAGAATAATAGTTAATTAATAATAATTAATTAATTAATTACTAATAATTCATAAAAAATACTCCAATACCATATCATGGAAAATGAGTTGTGTATTCCTCCCATTTTCTTAAGACGACAATTTTTAGCTTACAAATATGGTTCAAAAGTTCTGTCATGGTCTAACAAAATAACCACTGGTCATATTAGGATAACTACTAGATAAGGAAAAGAAACCTCTCCATGCAATTATTCATGAAGATATTAAACATAGTGAAATCCATTCTTCCTATCCTTTAGACATGTTTACGATGAATATATGGAGTTCTTATATTAATGTAAAAGATATTCTAAACGAAGACTTAAATTTTGTACCAGTAGCAAAAAAAGTGTGATATAAGTAGTTTAAAATGTAATGTTTTGTATAAATTTAATAATACATATAATGGTTGGAACCAGTTCGTTCAAAAAGCTTTTACAATCTCAGTGCGGTATTCTTAGATTTGTCAACTAGAATGGAAAAGGCATTTAAAATTGTAAATTTTTTTATATCAGTAATGAGTCTGGAACTCATTGCAATCTCAGAGGCATTATCTTATGCTATAAGTAAAGTATGGCACAAAATAGTTATCTTTTCAGACAGCAAGAGTGCCCTACAGCATGTGCCTCTGGTCTCAGAGGCTTCGTGACAACCTATGGATTTTTGAATAAAATATACTTTCGTTGGCAAAATATAACATTTTTTTGTCTAATTGGAAATTATATTTTGACGAAACATCAAATAAAAAAGATATTTGGTATAAAACTTTGCAAAGTCAACCTTTCAGTTTGCAGATAGAAAATTAAAGGACATATGTATTATTTTTGCTTTTAGACTTCGTTCCGGAAACTAAACCTATCTAAGAAAGTTGTGGTTTTCTCTCTAGGTTGTGGAGATCTGACAGCGGAGAGGCTCCATGTCAAAATCAATTTCTTCGCTAAATCTTACCCTGCTTACCCTTAGGTAGCGGATCCCAGCAATCTTAATTAATTTAGAAACGGGATAATGCTAGGAAGAAGAAGCACGCTACAACTATGCAAAGTATATGAATAGTCTATCTCCGAATTTTTATAGATATAGATGCATTCGCTTACCCGAGCACTTAGCGAAGTTTGGCCAGTCACATCTGTTGACTGTCGCAGCCCAGTGCAGCCCTGGCGCGCAGCGGTGTTTCCGCCAGTGCCCGCCCTCGCATTGCAAATAGCCTTCGCAGTCCCCTGGCGCCGCATTGTACTCCCCGGCTCTACATAACCCTCCTTCTATGGAACCTAGTAGTATAATAAGGCAACTTCATTTCTACTTCTTGCTGATGCTTTTTCTACTTCTAGCCTAGCGTAAGCCAATAAATATGATACTCGCACTGTTTTTACAGTCATTTTTTTATACAACGTTTTATACAACGTTTTAATACGTGATTTAAAGTGGTTACTATGACTGTGAATGTTTGCAATACAGGAAGTAGACTGTTAACATAGCAATTTCTTAGAAGTTCACTGGTAACATCGCTCATTCGCTCTTGCGGATGAGGGTTCCTACGCACCAATCCTCCAGGGTATTGTTGCGATTTTCTGGAAGGTGGAGGAAGCTTCCCAGACGTCGGGCTTCTTTATTGCGACCTATCTCTCTTAAAAAACACCTAGACCAAGATAATCAGACATGTTTATTTATAGTTAATAGATTCAGGCGTTACTTTGCGAAAGTCAAATCTACATGCAATTTGATCTAACCTGCTTTGCGTGCTTCCGCCACCAATTAGTTCATGCGGCCTAGCGCCGGCCAGCACCCACCCACTACTGTTAGTACTTGTTGGTACATGCCGACGCTGCCATGGCTGCTCCGGTAGTCTCTGCCTCGGCTGCTGCGGTCGTCCGTCATCTGGAACAGAATCCGCATGCCCCCACCACCACCGTCGCTGCCACGACTGGCCTGGTCGTCGCTGCGACACGTGTTTCGCCTCTCCACGAGGCATCATCAGGCGTTGTAGACGTTAATCGTAAGAATAACATGCTACAAGTACTTGTAGCATGTTATTCTTACGATTAACGTTGTAGACGTGGCAGCGACGGTGGTGGTGGGGGCATGCGGATTCTGTTCCAGATGACGGACGACCGCAGCAGCCGAGGCAGAGACTACCGGAGCAGCCATGGCAGCGTCGGCATGTACCAACAAGTACTAACAGTAGTGGGTGGGTGCCGGCCGGCGCTAGGCCGCATGAACTAATTGGTGGCGCAAGCACGCAAAGCAGGTTAGATCAAATTGCATGTTTATTTATGCATACAAATGTTTGTCCTGTGTGAGTATCGAAACCACGAACGTTGGTGCTAAAGTAGCGTTGTTAACCACCGAGCTCGTCAAATATATATAGACTTGTTATTAATAATTATACCAGTCTCGTGGTGAGGTGCTTCTGTGGTGACGGTGGGTCGTCTCGTGGTAGTGGTCCTAGTAGTAGTAGTGGTGGTGCTCGTTGTGGTTGACGCCACCGGCCACCAAGTTTGGGCGGTAGCGGGAGTCGTGCTCGTGGTAGAGGGGCTCCAGCTCGGCCATGTTGTCGATGTGTGGTGTTCGTGACTTCCGCCGCTGCCTCCACCAAGGGAACCTAGTAGTAAACAGCATACGAGACTTTAGAAGCTAATTCTAAGATTTAAATGTTAAACAAAAACTAGCAAACACGTGCATGATAACTACTACTTTTGTAATAATAACTACAGTACAACGTCGATAGATAAACAAACATACGGCCGACCTATAAAAAATATTACTGGTGGTAGCCTATGAACGCTTGGAATACAAGGAGTATAGTAAGAGAGGTTATAGAAAAAAGGTATTTAAGAGAGTTAGGGCACATCAAAGAGGTCCGTATGGCACAAGCAGGAGCTGCGTGTCAAGGAGATGAATATGCTGCGCTGGATGTGCGGAGTGACGCGAAAGGATCGCGTAAGGAACTCCCACATTCGCGGTAGCCTTGTGTCCGTGACATAGCAGACAAACTGCAAGAGTGTCGTCTATGGTTGTACGGCCACGTTTTGCGAAAACCGGCAAGTTACGTGGTGAACAAATGTTTAGCCATGCCGCCTCCGCCGGGTCCCGGTAGAAGGGGTAGACGCAAGAAGTGCTGGCTTGACGTCGTGAGGGATGACATGCGTGCCAATGATCTCACTATAAGGGATGCCGAAGACCGTGCGAAATGGAGGAATAAAAGCAGGAAAGCGGACCCTGGGCTCCGAAGCGAAAGCGCAGGACGCGACCGGGATTAACGCTCGGATGATGATGTCCGCCTGGGAATTTACCTCAACCTCACAGAAGACCGCTGCCAAAAAACAACTGTCTGGAGGGTTGTTGTGTTCCCGCGTGTGAGTGAGGTCACCAGTAAGATCCTATGGAGTTGCTATGTTAGCAGCAGAAGTGGCATCGCGCGTGTGATACTTAATGTATTGCAAGCCTTCACAGGCTACTGAAACTGCTATACTTCAGGTGAGCCGTATGCTTGTACGTCTCACGACGTTCGCTAAGAACAACAATTTGCAGAAAATAGAATGTAAAAGGTGGCAGAAATAAGTTTCGAACTTGGTAACATTCTGTTGAGTGCATATTGAAGTCGATCAACATTTAGTCGTTACTGACGTTGGTTTCTGCAAACTGCAATCTTTTTCTCACTCAGCTAATAAAAAAATCCTCATTCTGTCGGGTTGGATAATAGTTTTTTCTAGCTGTTTGCAATCTTAGTTCATCTTCATATTCGATAATTCTGGTGTTCTCGTGTCGCTCACGATCAGCTGTTATTCTTGTTTCACGTTCTAAACTACTTTCCAGCTCTCTAGACTGCAAAGCTCTTAGATAGGTAGCTCTTAAATAGCTCGACTAAACCTAAAAAGTTCTGGTTTATCGTCTGGGTTGTGAAGGTTTAATGGCTATCGTTTCATGTCAAAATCGGGATCTTCAGAAAATCCTTAAGCTTAGGTAGCGGACCCCGCCGATCCTAAGGGATTAGAAAAAGAGATAACGCTAGGAAGATGTGTGGATACAGACTTTGTTCCTTTTTCCATTGTGTCATTAACAACTATCTCGTTTAAGTACTAACCATCTGACTCTACTGTGGTAGTAGTGGGTGGTGCTGGGGTGACCGGCTGTGGTGGTCTTTCGCAGGCAGTGCTGGGAGGTGACGGCACCGAGCGCCCGAGAGCGCGGCCGGCTGCACGCAACAGCGGCGAGGGCTCTGTGCAACAACGATTGTTGAAGTCGTCCAGATCGATGGCCCATGCCATTACACCACCAAGACCTTGCCGCAATGCCCACTCCACCTACCATCGTAAACATAACAAAAGTGAGTATGATTATTCTAAAATATCTAGCCTAATATGTCTAGATAGACACAAAAATAGTACTACACGTGTGTAACATGACTTGTCGCTGTGTGTATAATCACAGCTGACCCCGAATTAGACGGAATGACTATTTTTAATGCACAGTGTATAAAAATTGTATTAAAATTAAATTTTTATCAGTTTTCTCAGACGTTCGAAATGTACCTATTCTATAAGACTATGCCCTGTATAACCGCCGTGAATTTGTTGTTCAACAATCAACAAACCTCATTATTGGCTTAAGCAGTCTTCTTTGTTCGAATAAAATTCGTTCTACCATAATTTTTTTTTAATTTTTTTATTCGTATTTGTACTGTATACAAATACGAATATTACAAAAAATCCCATCCCGGATCATGTCCGATTTTATTCCCCGCGGTTTCGACTTTAAAAAATAGAACTAACCTTAAATAATAACGTATTTATTTAAGTAATTTAATTACATCTTTTGAATAGACTTCGATGAAGAAATCTGGCCCTTTTAGTATTTTTGAAGTGAAAACTTCTTTAGCGGCGTTGTGCACTTTTTGGGATGAGTAAAAAATGCTAAACTCGCGTCAGGCCGTCAGCACACGTGACCCTGACCGTAAGATTTTGGTGAAAATTAGAACTTAAGTTCGCTGCAGCGCTGAAACATTAGTTCCCTCTAATTAAACAATTATAACATGAAGCGCTAGATCGTTCATAGGATAGGGCATTATTTTCTTGCGACCAAAACGTTGCAAGTGCCATGAAATTGTAGTTTATCAACATCGCTATGTGTTTGAGTTTTAGAGATTGGCGATAATGATGCTGGTAATGATGGTGAGTCGTTGAAATTATGGATGAAAGTTGATTTTTCTGATAGATAAACTTTTTAATGTAAAATAATTGTAATAGTTCTGAAGTGTTAAATTTTTAATGTAATATAAATTGTCATGTTTGTGTACGATAGCGCAATAAATGAATATTGTATTTTATCACATACATGATAGTACTTTTATACTGATAAATAAAGCAATTCATGCGAAATTATTCCCTAATCATTCCAAAATTCTTCTTCTACCGGCACTCCCGGAGTGCAACCCGTTTTTCTTTCTTAGATGGATTTATTTATTTATTTAAAGACACCTCGTGCTGTCAATTTGTTGTGGCTAAAATATCAGCGGTAAGATAATTTTCCACTTGGTTTATATATCAGAATAGAATAGAATACACTTTATTGCACCAAAATTAATACATTTAAGTAGCATGTTATTGAAAGAGTACAATGGGCGGTCTAATCGCTAAAGCGATCTCTTCCAGACAACCATATCAAAGGAAGAGAAACAATGATTAAAATACAAGTAGGTAGTGGCGCATTTATGACAATACCTATTTACACACATAGATTTATACACTTAAACTCAACAAACTATATAATCGAAAATAATAATATTAATAACAATAACAATATTTAAGATGAGTGTAATGAGCAGATAAGTGACAGGACAACAATGTACGTACATATAGCAATACCAAATACACACATGCAAACATACATATACATCCACATATACATAATATACATATACATACACACATACATATTCTACCATAATTAGATAGACAGATAGTGAGATTTTACACTGTTTTTGAAGGACATTAAAGATTGTGCACAGCGAATGGAGAGTGGTAAAGCATTCCACAGTTGCACAGCCCGTACCGAGAACGATTTAGAGTAGTATTGCGAAGAGTGAGATGGCGTAATCAGACGAAGGAAAAGAGTACTACGTGTACTGCGATCACAACGATCCCGTACCTCACTGAGATATATGAAACGTTCTTTCTAGTAACTGGGAGAAGTAGGATTGAAAAGGATAGAATAAAGAAGAGAGAGTACGTGCAAGTTGCGACGTAACCTGATAGGGAGCCACTTGAGCTGTGAGCGAAATTCGGAAACATGATCATATTTGCGAAGCCCAAATATGAATCGTATACAAAGATTTTGAAGGCGCTCAAGTTTGTTTAATTGGTCTTCAGTGAGGTTAAGGTAGCAAGAGTCGGCATAGTCAAGAATGGGAAGGAGCAAGGACTGTGCAAGTGAAATTTTGGTGCTAATAGGGAGAAAATTACGCAAACGACGAAGGGAGCCAGTTGCTGCAAACAACTTCCTGCTAACGTTGGCTATCTGCACCGACCAAGAAAAGGTATCAGCAGTAGATAAAACACTACTTCGTTCTGCCTACCCTGCAAAGAACTTGCCGTGAAGTTATTAATTGATAGATCAATAACTACTATCAGAAGCTTGTACTTCTAAGAGGTGGTTTCATCAATTTTTTATTATTGTTGGAGTCGCAGATCTTGTAGCACATCTAGAAGATTATTTTGTTATATATTGCTTTTGGTGGATATCAAAGGGCCCAAATAGCACGAAAAGGTCCCATGATAAAGACATTCTGTCGTAATCCTTATACATACGCCTAACGTTTTTCTCTCCTCGCTCCAAGAATGCATTCTATAGCATTAAAACTATGGTCTGTTGGATTATTAACTGAATTTAATCTGTCGTTGTCTGTACACGATCAATTCCATAAACTTTCCACCGGTTTCCTCCTCAGTTGTGGATTTTCATACTTATATAATGTACAAAAATTCTATACATTTACACAATTAACACAACAGACGTATTTAATGCAATCATGAAAATACCTTTAAAATAATTTGCGGCATATCCGCAAAAATGACATTAAAGTTTCGGTTTCTTCTTCATACTTTTATTTAGGTGCATAATTACAATACGTAATCCAACCACACTTTTCTCTTTTTTGCCACGGAGGTCTCTTTGACTATCCACATGCTTCTTTTTCGCTACTCACCATACTTATTTAATTGTCGGACAAATTGCACAGCGACATCTAGCCCCCAAAGTAAACGATACTGATGTTATAAATAATAAACATACGTAAATACATTTTTTTTTGTAAATATATACATAGGAAGCACATAAATGTTTGTCCTGAGTGGGAAGCGAGCCCACAAGCGCTGTTGTCAAAGCAGTGTTACCACTGCGCCACCGAACACGTCCTTTCTTTCAGAACTTTCCAGCAGTCATTCACATCTAACTCCGAAGGTCCTTCGTTCTCAAGTCTCTCAATAACTAGACGTGATACACAGGTAGGTACTCCTTACGTTTTCATCTTCCAATTTTTCACTTTTTATCCTTTCACGGTTTCCAAAATTGGTACACACATGCCAGTGCCTCCTGGCTTATTACCAGGTCTTGTATCCCCAAGGTTGTTTCGAAGTCGGTAATCTCTCGAAATCAAATCACACTTTTTGTTAATTCCTTCTGTACGTATAGGTACATATGCAATCCTTATGGCGGAATAATGCGTTAGCCACAAAGAAGTTTCTTTCTATACATACGTCTAAAATTGACTTAACTACTTCGTTCACTGTGTTATTTCCATATGTACCAAGTACAGCTTCGTAGCTGTCTTTTTACAAATCACCACATATAATCAAGCTTTAATACCCTTCCGCTAAATCCAGAGTATTCCTTGCAGAATTCTTGGGGACATACTCAGTTAAAACGAGTGTACGCTGCGACCAAAAAAACTCGTGTAATCCTCAATTTTATACGAATATAGAGAAGTCTTGGGCCTACTAAATCATATTTTCTCATTGCTCATGAGATCATGCTCTCGAGCATGACACATACACCCCTGCGCTGGCATTAGGGCCGTATTTCGGTCTCATCATCAGATCTGATCCGTGGCGTTTATGTTGCATATTATCGAAGCCTTAGGAGGAGTGTGATGAAATTCTGCTCAATATTTATAATTAGCCCAACTTAATTAACAAGAATGGATTCCAACACAATGAAAACTCGTAAAATGGATCCTGTCTCCTGATATACTTCGAACTTTGAGACAGAATATTTAGATGTTCCTAATTGAACCAAATAGTACATATTTAAAACAAAGATTTAAAAATTAAACTAAAGTAAAGAAAGACTGAACAAACAGCGTATAGAAATACTAACCTTTTCTTTTATAGACTTCGGATCGTCATAGCCCACCCACTGGCTGTCAGAATACGCATATGGTCCAGCATTTTGTTGTCTTCCTGTCTTCCAGCGTAAATTCTTTACTGTAAAAGCAATCATATTCAATCATATTCACTTTATTGCAATCACATTTTATAAGTATAGAAAATATTTCGCTTAAATACTAACTCTTTGATTTTATACGTCTCATATACAAATACAAACATTCACTTCGCTTGATCTAAGGGGAGTATCGTAGAATGTAGACCATAGGTTTTCAGCATTTGTGTCGTGTGGCCTGGCCTATATATATATTTTTCTTAATGTTTTTTTGTTAGGCGTTATCAATTCCAAAACTTCCTACTCCTACAAATTTCACACTAAATTGTAAACATGTTGTAATTAAGATTATGTGATTATATTACAAATGGGCAATGGGCTGTGTGTAGGTATACTGAAATATGTTATATTTAGCCAGATGAGAAGGAATCCCGATTCTCAAGATACAGGTCAGACCTAGTTTGAGAATCGGGGCCCATAAAACTACAAATGTAAATTAGGTGAAATTAACTAACTGTATTGGATGTAACATGTAGTATTGGAGAATAAATCATTATTATATTATTATTAATTCTTCCCAGGAGGCAGTACAAAATGCTTTCATACAGTTTGTCGAATCTAGATCCCCAGAGTTCTATCGCAAAGGTATAAATAAACTTCCGATTAGATGGCAGTAATGTATAGATAATGAGGGTAAATATTTTGATCAAATAAATATGTTACATCTTCGAAAACACGAGTTTTAATTTTTCAATACAAATCGGCAATTACATTCTTTAATCCCTAATATATATGTATGTATAAAAAACCTCATGTGATTAATCAATGAAGTGACGGTTGCTTGGTCACTTCCTCTTTGGTCTCTATCCGATGAGATCTGGAGGTAACGTAGACTTTGTCTTTAAATAATACTAAACTATAACTAGTCTGGCTATAAATACTGTTACATAGAAACTTTTCCTTTTTCAACTCTGTAATTATTTTGAATTTGGAACGAGTTTATTATGGTAAAAACTTCTTTCAATGGGACTTCTTCCCGCGCTTTTGACGAGTGACATTGTTGTTATACTTGAAATTTTTACATTTCAGTATAAAATTAGTTTTATGTGACGATTTCGATAATATTTTGTAACATAAGTGCTAGTGAAATTATACAGTAATGAAAAAACTCAAATATAACACGTTTATGCACTTTTTGGAAGATGTGAATAAGTTCATCAAGAAAACCTTTTAAAAATCAATATCGTTTTACGGGTGGTATTTAATCTGGTTTGATTGGGTCTAGGTTCCCAAGTGTTTTTTCAGCACAGTTCCTGAAGCTGGAACATAGAATTAAGATTTTCAAATGGTTCGAAACTGAAGACTTTGACACTGGCATAAAGTAGCAACACTATTGCCATATATATATAAACTTCTTTCAATGTCTCGCCGTTTTACATATTTTTTTCAAATTACAATATGGAATGGGGTGTTAAAGAAAATAGGATTGCAGTGATTGCCTTGCACAAAATGTGCATGGAGCCGTCGGTCATATTCAAGACAATTCAAAGGCATGGTATCAGCCGTATATTCATAATCGTATTATCGACAGATATACCAACACTTCCTCTGTTGAAGACCATAAAAGATGGGGCGACCGTGTGCTGTTAGAACTACAAAGGCTGTTAATGCTCTTAAAGCCAGAATTCGCCGAAACCCCATTAGGAAACAAAAAATCATATCGCGAGAAATCAAGATTTCCGCTAGGACTCTGCCGCGCATAATAAAACAAGATCTGATGCTCGGCACTTATCGTCGATATACCGGACATGCCCTAAATCAATCTTTACAGTTGAAGAGAGTGGATCGATCGAAAACCTTCTGTCCCAATACGCAAGTGAAAGGCACGGTAATATCCTCTATACTGATGAAAAAATTTCACGATTGAAGAGAACTACATCAAGCAAAATGACAAAGTGTACAACGTGTTCATCAGCCTGCATCTGTAATGGTTTGGTGGTGTGGTGGGTATCTTATCACAAAGCTTCATTTTTGTGAAAAAGGAGTGAAGATTTCAGCCAATGTGTATCAAGAGACTGTCTTGGATTGTGTTGTGAAACCTCTTAGCAATACACTTTTTAAAAATGTAATGTGGACTTTCCAGCAGGAGTCCTACAAGGCACGAACTGCAAGCCTGGCTCGAAACCAACGTTCCGGACTTTATAAGAGCTGAAGACTGGCCCTCTGGTCTAGACGCTACATTGTGTCTCTTAAGAAATCTCTAAAGCAAGCAGTGGCTAAAATTCCCATAGCAAGAGATTAAAAGCCTGTGTCAATGTCAAAGTTCAAATTACAATATGGAATGTATATGTAATGAATACTGTGTCTATCTACAAACTTGGTCCCCGTGAGAGCCTTAGAGAAAAATTCAAAGAAATAAATATTCTAACAGTCGCATCGCAATATATCTATGAAAATCTTTTGTATGTCCATAAAAACATAGACTCATTTTGTAAAAAGAGTGATACTCATAACATAAATACTAGATATAAGCATAATCTTGTGTTACATGCAAGCCGTCTCCACAAAATAAGTAATTCTTTTATGGGGCAATGTATACGGTTCTATAACAAACTTCCCAGCAATATAAGAGAATTGTCAATAAACAAGTTTAAAACTACTATTAAAGCCAAATTGTGTAGCAGGGCATATTATAAAGTATCTGACTATATTAATGATAAAAATGCCTGGGATTGAGTCGATCCAATTATAATGTAATTAATAAATTATGTAAATTTGTTTGGATACCAAAAGAGGGATGCCTGAGTTTTTTGGCAGTATTTTTATCAGTGCTCACCTAGTCATGAACTGCACGGTAGGGAAAAAAAATTGTGACGATTCCAAACAAATGTAGCCATTTTTACGGAATAAAAAGATTTTGACTTTGACTTTGAAAAAGGTGGCTATTTCGAATAGAATATTTTTTTATTTTTTGCTGAGATTTCCATAAATATATCCATATAAGTTTTATTAGGATTATTACATTACTTAAATAAATGCATATTCATTTGTAACAGAACTTATGGCCGAACTAAATATACATTCCCTATTTAATGACGCAGATTGTTATACTGCAGTTTTTACCTCTGTAACAAATTTCGTAGTAGGCCAGCATTCCTGGTTGCTTGGTGAATTCGCCAGGCTCCCCAGGACCGGCCGCCGGTACTCCAGTACCGCCGCCCGCCTCCACATCAGCCAGTCTGTACGACTGCCCGTAGAATGACAAACCCAGGAGCAATTTCTTTGGATCGGCTCCACCGCCTAACAATGCCTTGATAGCATATTCCTGAAAATGTGTTTATGTAAAGTACAAGAGGACTCTCGCGACTTCATGAAGTTCATAATTTCATTTCGGTGAAGTGGCTACCCGATGTAAATTATATTATCTTCTCCGACTGTCACATTTTATCTACAATACCCCTGGTATAAATTCTGATAGAGTATTGTGCCCAGGGATTTATAAGCCCAGATTTACAAGCCATCTACATCCAGATTTACAAGTACCGACTTACAGGATTTATAGCGGTAATACAGATAAAAAAGAAAAAAACTTTATTTGCCATTTGGTCCTTGCGTCATATATCATCATCGTCCTTCATCATTACGTCTCATATTTGTTAAATGAAATCATATTATAGTTTATTTATTTCTCATAGCTTAATAAGGAATCGAAGGAAACTTGCCAATATAAATATTTTTTAATTGACATCACAATAAATTTGTGCTAGTATAATAAATAATAATGATATCAAGAGGTAAAATGAAATAAAAATATTTATGCATGTGCTGATCTTTTCCAGAAATCTATGTCAGCTGTCAGTTATCGGGATAATCAAGAAATTTGTGAAAATTGTTGGTCATAAACTTAAAATCGATATTCAGTCCTTAAATTTAAGGAGAGCCTTTGCTTCATTATTTGTAACATAGCTATCGTACAAAAGGTTGTTCGTTATATACGAGTAGAGTTATGGCGTGCCTCAATAAGGGGTCTATGTTCCGCGAAACATTCGGGTCTTGTCAAGATTAGGCGACACACGAGGTGTTGCCAGTGTAACCTACGTTACCATTAGACTTTTTTCTACTCTACCTAAGAGAAACAAGGTACCAAACAAGGTTTTCTAAACACAATTCCATTGTCTACCATAAGAAAGTAAAGAATTGTACTAACTATAGAATAATGTGCTAGGGGATCACCCGAAGGTGGCACCAGCGGCGTGTGATGTGCAGTCCTTTGCTCCCATCCGCCGTGATAGTCATATGTCATAGCACTGAGAAAGTCAGCTGCTTGTGATATCGTTGGTAAATCATAAGCAACATCAATGACTTCCTTGTATCCTGATACAGCAACACCAAGTTCCATTCCAGCACCATGTAAGGCCTTAGATAATTCCTGCAAAGTATACGATTAATTAGTCTTCTTAATAAAGCAGTTCGTTTATCGTGTCTAGTATTGCTATTAACTACATCTTACATACCTTAACTAATTTACCATAGTTTATTTTGTCAGAAGCAGCGCCTTTCTTGCAATTGCTCTGCCAGCAAACAGGGTAATTCCAGTCTAAATGGAGACCGTTAAAATTGTATTTACGTAAAAATACTATAAGTTTCTCTACAAACTTGGCACGAGACGATTCTGAAGCTACTAAACGGGAGTACTTGTCGCCTACTGAATCAGTCCACCCACCGAGACCTAATAGAACTTTCACATCTTTCAGGGAGGTTACGCGTTCATAGAGATCTGGAAAAAGAAAAGTTACACATTACTTTAATTTCAATTTGATATAACTTCCTTACGAAGTGCGACTTCTAAAAAAAAAGGTCATGTCATAGATTCGGTGAAAAATCTAATTTGGTAGAAATTTGACAATAAGTTTATTTATGTTATTTATAAAAATAGAAAATTATGAAGCATATTAATAATAAAGTGAAACCAACTTCATTAAAGTCGACGCCAGTAAAGTTGAAGTAAATACGTGAATAGGAATCGTCTTCAACTAAGTAGTTTTATTTTTATAAATACATACTGTTAGTCAGATCTGTCCATGGATCGAATTCTTTAGCGATAAGATCATTCGGAGAAAGTGAAGCATACGCGTAGACGACATGCGTGCACAGTCTCGTGTCAATGTGTTCTGGAACAAATTTGCCGTCTCCTCGTCGATAGAATGCCCAGCTGGTCATGTAGCAGACTATTCGCTTGTCGTTGTCATTATCTGTTCACAATTTAAATTATTATTATCAGTCGAGAGTATTATATAAGAGTTTCTAGCGGTACGGTATAAATGGAATTTGCTTTAGCTTACTTTTCTTTGTATCCCACAAGGCGGAAGATCGTTCCGGCTCTCGATGCAGAGCTTTGTGTTCATAGCTCCACTGCAATAGAATAATATAATACATCAATTATTTATTAATTAATTTAGTAATAAGAAGATTTTTTGAAGTTAAAGAGAGGTCACAATTTAAAAGTTATGTGACAGACCTGCTTCGGGATGAAAGACAGTCAACAAACACATGTGTTTACATCTTTTTGCTGTTACGCGAAGATAAAATTGTGGTGATCAACACACAGCAATAATTACAAGCTACGTACGTCACAGAGGACAGTAACAACTTTACATTAAGTGGGCCGTATCTTGTTTACTTCCAGACGTATAAAATTACAGCAATTTAATTAATGCAAATAATAACTGACACTTAAAATATGTGCACGCAGGTACTAACTAGTAACCCTACAGACGGGTATCATAAGGAAGGTACTTACTTCGAAGTCTGTATCATATGCTTGCGACAGGAAACGTGCTGCATCGCTGACAGTAATTCTAAGTGTCTGACCGGGTATGCACTTTGTAGCATCTTGATGTCTGCAATATGAAAGTAATCTGTTATCTTCGTTCTGTCAATTAGTGTACACTTCAAACTGGCTCAAAAACTCACCCACAAAATCCTGTCGATGGATCGTAAAGCCGATCTTCTTCGCAGACCATTCTATAGTTGATAGCACCGCTACAGAAGTGGAAATGAGCACAAGACTCTTCATCCGAAGCCAAATATGGAGTGTCTGATTCGCAAGATCCAATTTTTAATGACGATTGGTCTGATTGGAGTGAGTCGCCTGAGAGAAAGAAATATGTAAATTTTTAAAATCAAAATTGTTGTATAAAATGATTAAAAATTTAATAACATTTTTCTTTAATTTATGTACCATTTAGACTCGTTGTTATAGCACTTAAAATTGGGAAAGGCGATCCACAGAGACCACGAAAATCATCCATATCTATAGACCAAGCTGCTGCTCCTGCTAACCCAGAGGTTTTGATAAATCTCATCTAAAACAAATAAAAAGATACAGAAAATGTCATAAATAACACCCATCGTACGTCCTACGGCCACGGTACAACACTTACGAGGTGGCTCAGAACTGATGGTCAGAATATAAGGAAATAGAAGAAAGTATTTCTGTTTGATATGATTATATTAATTGTGGTCAGCCAATTGATGGTTAAAAACTTTAAAGGTTAACGAATTATTAGTGTTTTATCAACAACATCTCGAACAGTAGGTATCCCAAACTAAATTGTGAAAATTCTAAATTCTGAGTATCCTTTTCCCTATAATGTTTCTGAGGAATGTACATTTCCAATAGTACCTTCTTCTTTTTAAATAAGATAGCGTGTGTCAAATTTTAATTAAAGATTGAACAATTCTGTTAACTGTTGTTAATAAACAAAATATGTTTTTCTGAATCGTCTCTCCAAAAAAGTGTTAAATGAATACGCATTATTAATATAAAATGAGTTTTCCCAATAATGTAAGAACTAAATGTGTATTTTATATAGATTGTAGCGGAGTACAATCTTTTTTAAAATTACATTTCAACCATAATTTTTCAAATGAGTACAGCTCATTCGGAATAAACAATTTTTTAATCCTTTTCGCAATTTTTTCTTTAGATCTTTTGACGTGCGTTCGGTAAGCACCTACACTCAGAAAACCACCACAATAGTCGATATTAGAACGTCGAGATGCAAACCAGAATGCGATTACCATAGCCTATGAATGCTTGAAATAGCAATGAATATTTCTCGCGCGTTGCCACATACAGTGTTTTTCCAGTCGGGCAACTGCAAACAAACTAGGGAGCCAGTTACATCCCGTTATTATTTTCCATATAGTTAGTTTATTTGTATGTCTATTTAATTATTCTACTTGATTAGTTTATGTAATAACAATACCTTATCTATTATAGTATTGGGAGTGTCATACGTAATCCATTGATCATCAAATACTGCGTAGGCGTTACCGGCTTCGTCCACGCCGCTTGTACCTTTTCCTTCTCTTTCAGCCATACATATCTAAAATACAAAATTAGCATTTAAATTTTAAAATGACTGATTATTTCGCAGTTTCAAAATAAATTATACATACCTCGAAAAATGCTAACATTCCTTTTGTCTGCGTGTATTGACCTTCTTCGCCCCACCCATTGACAAGCGCTCCGGGTGCAGGCAATGTAGAAGCAGCTAATGTATAACTACGACCAAACAAAGGTATGCCAAGAACGAGTTTTTCCGGTGCCATTCCGTGTCGTGTGATGTACTTTACCATAAATTCCTGAAAATATATTTTGCTTAATAATAAATTTGTAGCGTAAAGCTTGCTGACCGCTTTCGCAATGATGATGTAAGAAAGAGAGTTGGTTTGAAAGAGAGTGCCGGTGTTAAGTTAAAAGAGATGTACTCCCTTGGTTCGGATCTGTAGAAAGAATGTCAGGATGACAGAATGACGAAATAGATTATACAATGCAAAAATAGAAGAATGTAGGAACCGAGAAAGACCAAGACTGACCTACCAAGACCAAATTGGTCGTGATTTATCATAATGTAATATCAGGTGTCCTAGGTTCACGCGACCGTACATGAAAAGAACTGTGTATGTTAAAGAAGCGAGTAAGGTGTGTAAGGACCGTGTCTTATGGCGCTTGGATTTCTTTGCCTACGCCGCAAAGGATCTGGTGTGAAAATATACATACTCATATTTGGCTTACTTTCTTCATGAATTTATTTTACACCTAATACGATATTTACATATATTTTTGTTTTGTTTGCTATATTAATCTCTTATGGTAGTCAGCCCAGATGTTATCAAAAAAGTTTAAGAAACAGTAAAAAAATATTGGATGCATGTAAATTTGTATATGCTTTCCTCAAATTTTCAATAATATTGTGGTTCACATTCGACTATTGGGGAGAATACTAGTATTATTTTTCTTACAATATTGTCATATCGTTGGTCTCTTGACGCTGCACCAGGATCTCTATGTAGAGCGCTATGTTGTAGAGCACGCGAAGGAGGTTCGTCCCTTTTCCCGTGAGTCATATCCCAAGCTTGCAACACAGCGTAGTCTGTAGCTCCACTGACAGCACTGAGGTCATAGCCATCTTCTATTTGATATCTAAATGGAGGCAGAACTATTGATAGGAGAAATCCATCTGCTGAAAACCTTTCCCGTAGTTCGTAAAGTAACGAAGTCAGCATTTCTTTTTCTTTTTCATCTTTTTCGCCTAAAATCAGAAAGTTAAACACATATTTTACGAACAAATACCACATACAATATCAACCCTTACTCATCCCACTGCAGTAATACGGGGTTTAGAGCATACTCCACTACGCTGCTCAAATGCGGATTGGTGGAGGGTCAGTGTTTTCAAGCCGCCCGAGGCCCACCGACTTAGCTTAACGACTGTCATCTATCGATAACAGCCGGGACCGACGGCTTAACGAAACTCGAGACAGATAAACCCATCCCATCCAGCAGACAAGTTGCGGTCGACGTTGCTTAACCTGCGTGTTTGGTTAGAATGACACGCCCAATGACGCCATCGAGCTCTCTATGAATAAATGGTAAACGCTATCTAGGAAACAATATATGTATCAAAAGTTTACGAATAAAAAGTAAAGCCATTATGTTTACTTACCAGGATATACCCAGTGCAAATCAAGTCCATCAAAATCGTGTTCTCGCAAGAAATTCAAGGCGCTCTCTATAAATCTGGCGCGGCTGTTTGGAGTTTGGGCCATTTCGCTGAACAAACGGTCTGTACCATCCCCGCCAATACTGATGACAACACGAAGACCAGGCATGCGACGTTTCAGTCCAGTTGCGATCCGGTAACCACCTTAAAACAGATTTCATTAGAACATTTCTCGAATTTAATTTATTCAATATGTTTTAGGTTTTTAGACTGACCTTTGACGATATCGTAATCCTCATTGGCTGGTATAACAGCATAGGTATGAGGATGTATGACTGCGAAGGCATAATGCAGGTGCGTGCAAGAGTTGGGTACGAGGCCGGCTGTAAATGCAAGTGGTGGTGCACGATATGCTGCCCATGACTGCATGTAGCATACCACAAGTCGACGGGCAGAAACGGTTTGCTGCATTTCTAAAAACAATAGATAATGTAAAATATTACAGTAAGTGTTTACGCAAAATGTGAAAAAAAATACACACTTTTGCTGTGTTGTGTGCTCGATACAACCGCGCCGCTCGTCATCGTCATAAAATTCATCCTCACACACACTGGAATCGTAATTATCGAGAGCTGTTCGACTTTAGCGACGTATTCGTTTACAAGAATTCTCAAATGGCCAGCATTTTCTAAAGGATTACTCAAAAAAGGCCTAAAGTGTAGGCGAAGCACGAGTAATGTCCCCGGCGCTGTAAAAGTACAGAAGCTACAGTAACTGCTTACTATTAGGCGGGCCGTGCGCTTGTTTCTCACTTTAGTGTAATATAAATATATGGGTTAACAATTAATGTGTATCTATAGTATGAATATAATACAATATGATTAAATGCTCTGATTGATACAGACCTTGAAGGTTTGCGTTGCCATGGTGCAGTCGTTCACTGTTTGTAGAAGCGCTGTATAGCAAGAAAGCACCAATTAACAATAAACATCAAGATGCTACATAATTGGCACGATCACTTTAAGAAACACTAAGAATGCTACACTATGAAATCATATTTCGTACAAGAATACGGAAATAAAAGGTATCTAACAGATATATTACAACGTATGTATTTATGAACAGAACAACTCCCTGAAGGGTTATGATTCTGCGAGTGAGCGAGGTCACTAGTAAGCTATTTTAGCAGCAGAGATGGCGTCGCGCTAGTCATATTTAATGTCTTGCATGCGTTCATCGATTTACATGAGGTGGGCCAAACGCTTTTATGCCTCCCGAAGTTGTATATATATACAACTTCGGGAGGCATAAAAGCGTATAAAGAAACACTTCGTAATACATGCTGTATTACAAAGTACCGGTAAACGAGGGGTAGAGCTGAACGAATGATTATCGTCTTTGTGATTATTCATTACAACTTTATATTTTAATTTATTTAAAAAATCTCTATATTATAATAGTCAGCCGATTGTCTTTTATTTGTTTGTAACTATTGACGAGTTTTAGTGTTATCAATAAAAAAAGTGTTTGTGCCAGCACTCTGAGTAATCTACGTTTGTAAAACAAAACGATAATATAATAAATTATCTATAAATATCATTACCACCGCATACAATTTAAAGACACATATATATATATATATATGTATAATATACATTTATATATTTTATTTGCACTGATATATTGTAAATTCACAATAAAGTATTTGAATAACTACCTTGCAAATAGTCACAATAAAACTTGAGATACATTTGCCAACCAACTTCGTGGTGTCGATTTTAAATGTCAGTGTCGTAAAAATTTTCTTTCATAATTTTTTCGTCACGCGCCAAAAGAATAATTATATTATAATAATGTATAACTTAAAAAATAATTGGAAACAATAGAAGATAATACTTGGAAATTCATATACGTTTTTCTATAATTTTCAATAGTAATGATTAGGGAATAGAAATTCCCTATTGGGGTAAACGCTGATATTATTAAAAAGTACTAAAATCGGATATTTCAATTCGTAATGGTGCAAATAAAAAATGCCATAAACTTTATATTTACGAGAACATTTTGAATAGGCATTATAAATTTTATGTAACGAAATTGTTTTTTACATAATCGGAAAATCTTACGAATGATTTACGTCATTATATTTAGATCTGATTCTTTTCAGTGATATACCATAACTACTGTCAGTGAAATATCAGTAAAAACATATACTTACTTGTTCAAGTGACTAGCAGCACCGTAGAATTTAGTTGTATCTCCTAAGTATTCTACATATGGTAATCCCCTTACATCCTAAAATGTAATGAAACATTTCAGTCTTGTTTCTATGGTATTAAGTATTTATATTAAATGGTATATATTATTTGTAAATAATTACTTACTTCTACAAATCCTAGCATGCTATCGGGTGCTTTTAACGAAATTGGTCGTTTTTCCACAGCATCACGTAAAGGTACTCTGCCTTCACCTTCATCACGGAAGCTTCTGTTAAAAATATAACATACTTACATACAAGTAGTATTACCGATGGTAAGAAGGTGAAATGATAAGTCTTGTAAAAATAAATTTAAAAGTAAAGTTATCGCAAATTGTATACAGTCTTTTCAATTATAATTCTATGAAATGCAAGAGCATAAATAATTTCTTATTCACAATCATATAATTGCTTTCTCAAGAAATGTATTTTTCTGTTTTACTATATCCAGTTGCCGATTTTAAAAATAGTTGGACGGTAAAAAGTAAAAAGTGTTCATGCAAGATACAAATGCATATTTTGAAAGTCTGACAAAATCTGGTTTAAATAAAAGTTGAAATGTTCGTTGAGGGAGGACGAGATATAATATATATTTAGATCACTGTGACTGATATTACATAGAATTTTTATAGCAGTTTTTACCATTTGTTTAGAGTAAATACAAACATTTGTATGTTACCTGAGCGGTATGCTTTCAACGGATGCTCGCACTGGTGTAGGAATGGGCTCGTGGCGAGGGATCGTCTCAACAGCGCTCCGTAAAAACCAAAATTCATCGGCATAAGGAGATGGCGAAGCTTTTGCGTGCAACAGCAATGCCAACGCAGTGCACTGAAAATAAACGAAACCTTGTTTGTTTATAGCGTGCGTTCCTACAAATCTCGTTGTGTCAACACATAGTTCAGTTCTGTTCCGAAAGCCACTCCTATCATTTTTAGGGTTCCGTACCCAAAGGGTAAAACGGAACCCTATTACTGAGGCTCCGCTGTCCGTCCGTCCGTCCGTCCGTATGTCACCAGGCTGTATCTCATGAACCGTGATAGTTAGACAGTTGAAATTTTCACAGATGATGTATTTCTGTTGCCGCTATAACAACAAATACTAAAAAATATTTAAGGGGGCTCCCATACAACAAACGTTATTTTTTTGCCTTTTTTATAGGTAATGGTACGGAACCCTTCGTGCGCGAGTCCCACTCGCACTTGGCCGATTTTTTAACCTACGGCAGTAGCTTCGTATAGATTAAATCTTGTGGCCGAATATGGAATTAAATATGTCAATGATGAGATATTCACAATTACAGTTGAGATTAAGATTATTTCTCAATATTGGGATTTGGATTTAATTGAATATAGGTATTCATTCATAATCACTGGATTGGAAAAATATTCGATTTAATTTTAAAAGTGAACATACCCTGACCAGTTGCTTTATCTGAAGGAATATCAGTATCAAGCCGGTTTGTGTCTTATAAAAACAATTTAATATTATGTTTCCCTTATAATAAAAGTTAACTGCGCAAATAATGACCTATCAGGTGTCAGAATAAATATTTCCGAACAAAGGTTTGAAGGATATTGACCCTCCATAAAACACTTTGTTTTCATCAGTGTATAGAGCCAATAGATCAATTACTTGGGGACATTTAAGCCCAGCTTTCGAGACCGTTACATTGAGGTGTAAAAACCGCGTATAAAAACTTGCATTACCAACGAGCGCTTTGTGATCTATTGAATGCGATGTAAAGAAGTTAATAATGATGGTAGGTTGATTTTTCTATTGATGGCGCCCGAATTGAAACCACGGGATTCGTGGGCGGCCGAGGTCGCTGACTTATCGATCAAGTATCGCACTTCTCTTTGCATAATTTACATAACTTGACAGAGTCAAGAATCAAGATCAACACTTCAGACTGGTTCCCCTAACTTTATGTTCATCCTCAGTTTACACGAATATTTTAGTAAAACTATTGCTGTGGTTAAAAAATTTTAGGTTCATGCTCGAAAATTGGTATATAGTATTCTTTGGAAACTGGCGTAAATTTAATTTTTAGAGGTTTGACATGCACAGGCTAATATATATATATTTTTTTGATAAGAGCAAGAATTCCAGAACATGATCGTTCTGGAAGTTTAATATATTATTAGGTAGATATATCTATTTGCCAATAATTTATGTCCACTGCTTTGCTTAGTATATAGGTACATACAGAACTCAGGATAATATATCATATGATCAAAGAACTTTCAGAAGTAGTTCGGTAGTTCAAATTTTTAAAAATTTGGATTTATGGGAAAATTTTGGGAAAGTTTTCTTTGGAGAAACAAACAACACACCTTTTTAAAACCAATTTAGTTAAAAAAGAATTCAATGTTCAAAATGGACAAATAAAAAAACATCGGCATACAAGCGCACGGCCAATCTGGTGTAAAGCGGTGACCGTGGCCTATGAATGCTTGCAATACATTAAGTATCACTCGCGCGATGTCACCTCTGATGTTAACACAGCAACTCCTTAGGACCTTACTGGTATCCTCACTCACACGCAGGATCACAATAACGCTCTAGGGAGTTGTTATTTGGCTGCAGTTTCCTCTGAGTTGGAGGTACTTCCCCAGACTTGATGCACCCTACCTCTCTTAAAACACCCAGACCGAGATAAACAGACATGTTCGTGGACACAAACGTTTGTCCAGTGTCTGAATCGAATCCACAAGCGTCGGTGTCTGAGTAAACTAAAAGCGCGTTTCACCACTGCACTACCGAACTCCTCACGTTTTAATTAACAATCATTCTTAACTTAATTAACAATCATTGATCTATAGTAGTAACTCTACCGATGGTCACTTTGAAATACAAGTTTTTTATCACTTTCCAAATAACTACAAAAAAATTAATTGTTATTATTAGGGTTTAATAATAAAATGGAAATCTTTTTTGTTCGAGGACTAGCGATACAAGTAAAAGTTAAACATATTTTTTATCAAAAACGAACGAGATAAACTTCTAAAATTTTACGTGTTAACTAATTATTAAGATGCAAATAAAAACTGTGCATTCGAAACAAAGTATAGGTACTTAAGAGATTCTGTATTATAATAGTGCAGAACTACGCTCGTATAGGTTATGAATGTTCAGATGTAGTTTTCTATTTTAATAGCATAGCAATTGGAACTTTTCGAGTAAGCAATATTTAATATATTGTTTGAAATTATTTTATTTATAGTCGATTATGGAAAATGCTGCAAACGAAGCATACCTACTAGGACTGAGTAAGCGCATATGATTATAAAAAAAACGGAAATATTTACATTTATTTTCTATTTTACAGTATTTTGTTTCTTGTTGAGTTCTTAATATAGGTACTATAAATATAGTCGATGGCGAAACTAGTAAGACGCTAGTTAGTTGTGTATCTACACAATTTATTTTTGGGTAAAAAAGTAAGATTATAAAAGGAATGTGGTGGGTGGTTATTTCTGGATGCCGAAACTTGATCTAATAAATTATAGTCTTAAACAACGCTAGTACATTGACTCGGCTCGTTCGGAAAACAATAATTTGCATACAGGCATCAGAGGCAGGTAGCCGTGAGTTGGGGTCATCGTCATCATCCCAACCAGTCTAAGGTATTTTCGCGTGACATTTCGCCGAAAGATTAGGAGCACCGCCTTATTTGCTTCTTTTGATGCTCGAATTAGAAAATAAATTATGTACTCAAAACCAGGTTTAGTTTTGTGGCGTTAATCGCAGCACATTGAGACACCTTGTGGAAATGAATTTTATGAATAAAAAATTTAAAGATAAGATACTCGTATATGACAACCAATGTTACAATACGTTCCAGAAGAAACCGACTTTGAACTGTGAAAAGTATCGTATTTTTGCAACCTTCGTATAAGTCAATGCTCGGAGTACAAAAAACCTACACCCTACAGTTCGACTGTGAAGTTCCAACATTGTATCGTAGGCAATTTTTAAAACGCTTTTATAAAGTAAATCTTCATGCAATTAACTACGAGTACCTATCTACTAAACACAGAATTTCAACCGCTTCTAATTATTGTTACATCCTAATGAACCTTAGCAATGGACTGCACTTCTGATGAGAATGTAGTATTCCGAGGTGGCTTAATGATAGAGGTCAGTGGTGGTTTCAATGGTTTACAGAAAGCATTATTCTACTTGTATATACCTAGCGTGCACTCATTTGACTTCTCTCAGTGAACAATTTTGGCAATACAAAATTTTTGTAGTCGTAAATCTGAAATAATTTGAGTTGACAAGGATACATACGTTCTACAGAATGAATGATTATTTTTAATACAGTTTTCAGACATTATCAAAATGCTTGACCGTACTAATTTTGTTTTTAAAGGATTTTGTCTGGTAAACAAACAGATTTTTGTGATCAAAGGAAAATGCGAGGCGAGGCGAGCCGAAACGCACTTCAATTTTGCACAGATCCAGATGCAAGCATCTTAACAATTTAAGTAATTAGGTACATTGAGTTTTAAAACAATCAATGCCGAACATTATTTATAAGACGCGGAAAATATTTATGGGGTTGACAAATACTGACAAATTCCATGTGTTTGCAAATTCAATTGTTAGCAAAATACAATATATTTATAGTTTTCATTAGAGTTATTTTAGAGATCTTCACTCGAATTTATTTATTTTGTATGATTTTATATTTTTATCTTGTGTACGTTTGGACCTCTAAGATTCATAGAAAAGATACCTTCAGGGATCTTCGTGAATTTTATATCCACTTTAATACCTTAAACATAAACGTACTTTTAAGGACATGTATTGTTTATGTTCAACGACGTTTTACGGCAATTGATATTTTGCTATACAAGGAACACCGGCAGCGTGATCTCAATGACGCTGCGTGGCGAGGTCCGTCTGTCCCCTTGTACGTGGATTGCATCTTCTATTAATTTATACTTTGGAATTATTTTATACACGGAAATCTGGAAGCTTGTCCTTTACACCCCAGAAGAAACGACGCGAAGTTTGTTCTGGGGCAAATTAAATTATTATTTTTACATAGTGTTGATGAATTATTAATTTTATTTATGCAATAATTATTTTAACAAAATTAACGACATTACTTTACTTACCTAATGATAAAGTCATTAGGTAAGTAATGTAATTATTTTTTTTTGACCTTACACAATTATACTAAAATTAAGATTTCATCGTCGCATTAGTACTATTTCTAGTAAATAAATATTTCAATAGGTAATACAGTAATTTAGTGCGTTTCGCTTTATATTAATAAAACAAGTTGTACCTCACGATGTGAACCGTGAAAATGTTAATCCCCCTTATCAATAGTCGATACGTCACTAAAATCCCATACTAATTGTTTTAAACATTGCGAAAGTTAACGTGCATAAACAAAGTCTGTTTATGAATTTTAATACGTAATTTACTTGCGAGTATAGTATAAACACGAGTATGTATGGTGTGCATATATAAAATGAGCCAAGCCCTCGATTCCATCAAGAGAAATTTTGGAACGGTCCTCATACCTACTTTGTACATTGAAGTAGTGACAACCAAAGACATTGTGATTGAAATGCCTTTGGCAGTGACCTATAGTAGCCAACTCTTTAAAATATTCTTTGAAATAACGATGTCAGAAATGCAAATCATTCAGTTCAATGAACGTGTGGTCTGAGCTTTGAATGAAATAATGCTTAGATATTTAGGAAACAATGAACACTATTAAAAACCTGCTAAAACGACTTAATGAAATTGTCTTATCACGAAAATATTTTTATTGGTCACCTACATGTATTTAAGTACCTCTTAACTCCTTAAAGTCAATGTAAATAAAATATTAAGCGTAACTTCAACTGGTATTGTTTGAATTGGACAGGCAATTATACACTCGTATAGTTAAATTTATGATATTTTGTGCAATACTCACCCAAATCAATTGCCCCATTATGGGGAGCTTCCCTAATTACTCCGATTTTTTATCTGTAATGGTAAAAAAAACATCACAATATTTTAAAACACCGGTACCATTTGAATTTAATAAGTAATTAACAAATACTTTGTAAGGTCAGTAAAATTTCATAACAAAGTTTCAAAGGCGGTTTAAATTACCTATTACGTCACGTTGATAGTAAGATTAATATTTAAGGGCTGAATTTCGGGCTACCCTCGCGAGCCTGTGCCTTGGTCGCGCGTGTTACTCGACTGAGCGGGCGGCGCGCAGCTCTCCTAGTGTTAAATACCTCGGTGTCATCGCGCTTCTCATCTCGCACCTATGCTTATGTATGTGTATTAATGGAATTTGGGGACATGTTTACCCCTTATGTTGGTATTATCCATAATGTTCAGTAAAACTTCTTAGCCCGAGCCGTTATACGTCTGAGTCACATTTGGAATCGACTGCATTGTTAATCTTTGTATGTTAGATTCACTAAATTCAAATCTTTATATGCCGTAATTCGTCCAAACTTTGGCACCCACCCACCCCACCCCACACCCACCACCATTATTGTCATCCTTACATTTATATATTATAAATAAGATTCCAATACTTTGGATAGAATGTGCCAATAGTTGGGTTTTAGCATATGGATACCTTAAATCTTTTCTTTTATATTAACTAAGTAATAAGACTGAAAAATGATTTCAAATTTCTTTTGCCTTTAAACATTTCTAATTATTTCAAGATGCTTCTTAAAATGCCAATAATTGGGTAGATTACTTTACATATTACTTGGGTAGATTATTTTTTCTGAAATGCCATGGAGGAATGGAACCGGCGAGCGTGCATGAAAAAAGCTATGAATGTGAAAGAAGCGAGTGAAGTGTGTAAGGACCGCGTCTTATGGCGCTCGGTTCTCTCTGCCTACCCCGCAAGGGACCTGGCGTGTATATACATACGATATATACCATGGAGGAATTGAGCGTCACCGCACAGTCTATTATAAAGTTCGTATGCACATGGGTTAGGAAACATAGGCAACGTAGGCGTATTGAACATGCCCAAATTATTATGGAAAGATGCCTCAGAGGAACCATATCTTTTTGTTTAACGGTGTATGGATTTTACAGGGTCATAAGGCTATAGATAGCTACTAGATAGATTTTAGTACATTTCATTTCAGTTTGATATCTTAGGATACATTTCATCATAAAAATCTGGTTTTAATTGCTATCATTTCATCATTTGTGTCAGAAACCCTAACAACCGGCGAGGATGCATAAGAGCTATGAATGTTAAAGAAACAAATGAGGTGTGTAAGGACCGCATCACGCGGTGCGTTTATCTCGCTGCCTACCCCGCAAGGAACTTGGCTGAAAGGTATATAAAAATGTCGAATGCACATGGATTCTCATTAGCTATAAACTAGCCATATATAGGTGTGTACCTATAAGATTTGATTGCTGATATGTATTTCTGTCCTAAATCATAATCGGAATAATAAATAAATTAGTCATATCGGAACATGTTTATTTTTTTATACGACGGCGGGAGGCATGCAAGCATACGGCCCACCTGATGTAAAGCGATTACTACGGTAACATTTGTTATAGGCTACGGCCTATGAATGCTTCCAATGCACTAAGTATCACTTGCGCGACGCCACTTCTGCTGCAAAACAGCAACTCCTTAGGAGTATAGTGGCGACCTCACTCACTCGCAGAAACATGACAATCCTCTATGGAGTTGTTATTTGGCTGTGATTTTCTGTGAGGTCAATGTAGTGTTCCTAATCACTGCGCCACCGAGCTTGTCAAAATACGATGCGATTTCAGAGGGATGGGATGAACTCTGCCGGGGACTTCTCAAGGGAATACAGAGGGATACTTTAAAAAGGGGCGTGAATAGGCATTTACATCTCAAAACACTTCATCAGGGTCTATGTATGTTGCAAATGTTCAGAGACAGTAACTAGTACCATCAATACCATCAAGACGTACGCTTGGTTCCAACTTTAGTGGTATAAACAATGTTGGAGACGAAGTGTTTTGTGCCTCTATCATATTGCGTTCGATCAACAAGTTTCTAAAATTTTGATTATGGTTTCAGTTTTATTTTAAAATTACGTTGTTATTTAAGTATTTAACCCATATGGTCACCCCAGCTACATTGATACAATTTATTATTTCCGAATAGTACCGGTTCCTGAGGTAGTCCTGTCTCTAAACTGACTTCATATTTTATTCTGTCGATGTTGTCTGTCTACTAAATTAAGAGTTACCATCATAGGAACATATTTAAATATTATTTCATTTATTTCTTTTTTATTTTATATCACGAATGCAAATTTATTATCCAAGACACGTAATAGCGACCTAGCATAAAATCATTTAACTAAAATAATTTTGATTTTGATTATATACTGTTGACAAGACTATGTGGTTATATTTACACTTAAGCCACCGGGCCACCTAAGTTATTATTTTTTACCTGGATGGTTGTTTTGCTCTTGTGAGATTGCCAGTAAGCTCCAAAGAACTTGTTGTGTTAGCAGCAGAGGTGGAATCGCGTAAGCGATACCTCAGGTATTGCAAGCATGCATAGACTACGGTATAGCAAGAAGAAATAATATCCATCATAAGTTATACCGGAAATCAACTAGGTTTTAAAGTTTACGTTGATCCATTGTTTTATTGAACTGTTTTGAGTGTTTATGATACGACAACTGCATTTTCCATTTACAAGGTCTTTCATTAAGTTGCCCTAAACATCCCCAATCATTACCCCGTCATCATTACTTCTGTAATTATTATAAAGAAAAGAAAACATTACAGGTACGCCTTTTTTTTTGGCTACCGTAGCCTATGCACGCTTGTAATACATTAAGTATGCCATATCTGCTGCTACCAGAGCTACTCCTTTGGAGTTTACTGGTGACTTCACTCACACGCAGGTACACAACAACCCTCTAGGGTGTTATTATGCAGTTTTCTGTGAGGTGAAGGTACTTCCCTAGACGGGCTGCTTTGATACGCCTTACCTCTCTTAAAAAACCGCGAATTAGTCTATATAAAATCGGTGGAATTAGCTAAAAATCCCTCGCAAACAATCTTACTGAACCCTTGGTGAACGAGTCCGAGTTATACTTGACTAGTTGACTAGCGCTATCACTTGCTTGATTTGCTTAATTGTATCCGTACATTCGATATAATTAGGGGGGAAATGAGTTAAAAGCTATCGTAAAAATCTAAACATGTTAATCAAAATTTATCTCTACTTAATAGAGATGAAGAAAATAAATAACATGAGTTCTAAATACTTACTCGTGTACTAATGCTAGAATATAGACCACATAATTCACAATGAACACATAATATAATTTAAAAAAATATTTTAATTTTATACCAATAATTTACACACTTCATCACAATTACTACTAGAACATACTCGAAAGTAAATTTAAACATAGATTACTTTTGTCAATGCTGTACCATCTTCAGTGCAGTACGCAATGATAGAGTAATATGCGTACGTACATACCTAATGTGTACAAAACGTGCGTTTGTGAGACCTTCGCAACCTTTGGTATATTTTTGGTTTTAGTAGGCGTAAATAGTTAATTAAACAAAAGTATTACACATGTTTGTAAAACCACAAAGTATTTACAGTTACATGGATATCAGTTTATATTGTTTTATAATGTATAATATATTAATATCATCATTTAACCGACTTGGTATATTCATTCGCACTAATGAAATCTCTCATTTTGATTCTCTTTCCTCGTAATGACGTGTGAAGCGAATACGTATTTTTATTTCGTATCTATATAAAACAAAGATAGTTTTGCAATACATATAGTAATGTGAGTTAATAACAAGATATAATAAACATTTTAACATCATATATTTTGGTACCTGTTTGATACTGCTAGTGTCCGCATCAATGGTTAAAGTTCGAAAATATATGTTCCATAATCATTATTGAAAATTCGGGAAAAACATAGAAATTTGCATGTTCCTAACTCAACAAAACAAAAATACAATTAAATTGGTTGACAAACATAGTAGAAAAAGACACTGAACTGTTTTGTTTTCGCCTATTTATAGACCTATATTTATGTACTACTACCTACCTGCCCCGGCTTCGCACGGGTGATCTGATCGCCACCAAACTTCACATGATCACCCGCTAGGCTGATCTAAAGATTCTCTGAAAATTACATCAATATCTGCCCAGTCACTTTGGAGTCCGTAGAGGACAATATATACATTGATTTTTATTTATATAGATAATATCACCGTTTTGCCATTTGTATTCATTCACTATTGGAAACATAAGAAATAGATAAAGTTGTTGGTTGGTTTCGAGCCAGGCATGGGTAGTTCGTGCCTTGTGACCAGGGGCAGAGTCCTGCTTAAAAATGTACCGTGTACTTTCACACGGTACATTTTTAAAAAGTGTATTGCTGAGAGGTTTCACAACACGATCCAAGACAGTCTCTTGATACATTGTGGCTGAAGTCTTCACTTCTTTTTAACAAAAATGAAGCTTTGTGATAAGGTACTCCCCCACCAAACCGTTACAGATGCAGGATGATGACCACGTTGTACCTTTCAGACCACTTGGGCGGCTTCTTTAGAACTGTGTACTTATACTTTGTCATTTTGCTTGTTGTAGCGCTCTTCAATCGTGAATTATTTTTCATCAGTAAAGAGGATATTTCTGTGCATTTCACCTACGTATCGGGACAGAAGACGTTTTGATCGATCCACTCTCTTCAACTAAAGGGATTGATTTAGAGCATGTCCTGTATATCGACGATAAGCGCCGAGTTTCAGGTCTTGTTTTATTATACGCGACAGAGTCCTAGCGAGAATATTCATTTCTCGCAATAAGATTCCTAGGATTGTTTCCTAATGGGGTTTCGGCGAATTCTGGCTTTAATAGCATTTACAGGCTTTGTAGTTCTAACAGCACGCGGTCGCCCTGATCTTTTATGGTCTTCAACACAGGAAGTGTTGGTTGGTATATCTGTCGATAATACGATATACAAACATACGGCTGATACCAAGCTTTTGAAGTGTCTTGAATATGACCGACGGCTCCACCCTCATTTTGTGCAAGGCAATTACTGCAATCCTATTTTATTTAACACCCCATTCCATATTGTAATTTGATAATAAACACGAAAAAATATGCAAAACGGTGGGATATCGGAAGGAGTTTCTAACATAACAAACGCGTTCCAAATTCAAAATAACTAAAGAGTTGAAAAAAAGAAAAGATTCTATGTATCAGTATTTATGGTCAGACTAGTTATATATTATGTACTATTATAGTATTATAAGTTACAGCCTCCGATTTCGATCCCCCGTATACCTTTAAATTTTAATTAATCGTTACTTCTAATCTACCTTCGACCTTAGATTAATCATTGATTATTGTTGTCTAGGACTTCGCAAAATGTACATTTCTTCAACATTAATCCAACCTTTTATTATGTCGTCATTTTCAGTTTTATTTTATTCGCACTTTTTAAATGTTACTTACTAAAATGTCTGTCTACTTTTTAAATTTCTTCTGATTTTATTTACATTTATGAAAAATTTTAGGGAATTTACTTAATATGTTTTTTATGATTTGTCAATTTTTATCCACAAATACCGACCGACTAAATATCTATACCGAATTGCCGACTCTGTAATTTCATCTTCATGCCTTTTAGAAGAACTTTATGCCGTAGTCCCTTGGAGAAACCTTACCAGGAACCGAGCTGAGGACTGACAGCTAATGTTACATTTTGACTCGACTTCGACTGTCGTAGAGTAACAATATGTAAGATACGCTGCCGAGCGACTGTGACGAGCGCCTTATTAACGGTAATTAATCAAGGCGTAATCTTCCAGGTATACAAGGAGTCGGGTGTTCATCACACGCTCCATCACCTTGAAGAGAAAGGGTGTTAAAGAGACGGCTATGTAATTCGATGGATCGCATCTATCGCCTTTTTTGAGCACTAGGTACACATTTACTGTCTTCCACGAAGACAGGGCTTGATTAGAGGAGCAAAAAATCACGAAAAAATGTGTCACACGGTTTTAGTACCAGTGACAGTATGCCGCGTATCATTCCGAACGAACATACCGTACCCGGGATTTGGAGGTAAGATATGTCGGTCGGAGAGGATATTTGTGTCTCCGTGAACGAAAAGATGGTGTGGTATGGAAAATTTAATTGTATAATGGCATTGAACCTAGTGTGCGCAAATTTGACTCGCACCTGAAAGGTCTTTTAGGGTTCCGTGTCCCAGTTGTGTACATTGGACCCTATTACTAAAGTTAATACATTCAGACGATATTTTGCGAAAGCCAAATTTATATGCAAATTGGTTTAACCTGTTTCGTGTGCTTTCGTCACCAATAAGTTTATGAAAACTGGCACCGGTCGGCACCCTCCCACTACTGTTAGTAGATGCATCATGCCGTCGCTGTCATGGCTGCTCTGGGCGTCAGTTTCACAAAAACAATTCTGAACTTAAACCGCACTGACGCGCGAATAAGGGCGTCCCCCGTAGGCGATGCGCAACGATCCGCCCTCGTCGGCGCGAGATTAAATGAATGTCGAAATGGAGGCTGCCACCCACCACGCAACGCTCAATGGATATTCTGGAAGCGAATGAATGGATAATTATGTGTGGAGAACCGAACGGACCATCACAAGGGTATTCACACTTATAGATGGAGAAGGAATTGTGTATCAACTTTGCAACAGAATGATAGTATGAGAGAAGAAGAGAGAAATATTTCAATGAGGAAGAGAGGCTGATGAAGAACTTCGAGGCGAATACCAAACTCTTCTGGTAAAGAAATCTTGGAGTGGTTCGTCAGCATTCAGAACAGACACGATAAAATGTAAAGCTGGTGACATTCTTGATAACACTCAGGAAGGGATAGAACTCCACCGTTCTATCACTTCCTGAGTTTTAGAGAAATGTATAATAATAAATAATAACTCTGACACGGCAGTGCCAGCGTACCATGAAGACATTACCATAGATGAAATTGATTGGTCGATACGAAGTTTGAAAAATGGAAAGCCAGCTTGAATCGATATGGTTACGGCTATGATGATCAGACTAGGTGGCACCTACGTTAAGGAAGGCTTCTGGTTTTTGAACAATTTATGCTGAACTGAACTAGAAGGGTCCCAACCGACTTTAAACACGCAGTCATCGTGCCTTTGTATAAAAACACGGGATCACGTATGGACTGTGCCAACTATAGAGCCGCCAGTTTTATCAGCTTAATAGTTAAAGTGTACGGAAAAAATGTTGAAAGGAAAATAAGATTAAAATCCGATATGTTGACGGTGACTTGTTCCGTGCTGTGTAATTTACTTATGAGGATTGTACAGTATGCGTGCGGGTGGACGGCAGTTTGTCGTCCTGGTTTGCCACCATCGTTGGTGACAGACAGGAATGCATGCTATCGGCTCGGCTGTTCATCCCGTATCTGGACAGGTGTCTTCAGAGAATAAGAAATATAAATGTGGGAATGCGAATGGGTGTGTCAGTCGTGAACTACTTGCTTTATGCAGACGATGCGGTATTAATAGCAGAATCACCATCTAAACTGCAAACACCCATGTGTCAAGAATGAAAGATGATTGTATGAAGAAAGGCATACAATTGTATGTGAAGAACCCCAAGATAATGGTAATTAAAAGAGAGACAACCAGAATGGACACGAGGATTATGGTTGATGATGTAGTGTTGGAGCAAGTGGATCAGATTGCTTATCCTGGAAGCGTTTTTAGTAGGGATAAAAGGTACATTGCTGATGTAGAGAGAAAAATGAGAGATGGTGAGTGCAGGAAACAGCGTGAATGGCAGGAAAGGAAAGGCGGCGGAAATCTAAGCCAGAAGGCACGGCTCACTGTACCCAACGCTAACTTGTGGAAGCGTAAGCTGCGTATGGTAGAGAGAGAGCATAAAAGTGGAATAAATGTGGTCGAGATACGAGCATGGCGCAAAATTTGTGGCATAACGCTTGCTGACCGCGTTCGTAATGATGATGTAAGAAGGAGAGTTGCTCTGAAAGAGAGTGTCGATGTTAAGATAAGAAAAGGCATGCTCCGTTGATTCGGAGTTGTATAAAGAATGACGAAACAGATGCGAAAGTGGAAAGATGTAGGAGCCGAAGGAGAGCAAGACCATTACCAAATTAGTCATGTTTTTATTAGAAGGTAATGTCAGTTGACCTAGAAACCGACGAGCGCGCATGAGAAGACCTATAAACGTTAATGAAGCAGATGAGCTGTGTAAGGCCGTAGGCAGAGAGAACCATAAGACGCGGTGGCGTGAAGTTATAATTTTTCATACATACGTATTATACCGTAATAGGTAGGTGCTTGAAAATTTCACAGCGTAGTATACTAAGGCCGCTACAACAACGAATAATGACGATGCTACAGACCGAGGACAACTCGCACTTGACCGGTTTTTATAACTTAGAATATAAGACCATTTTGTATAACTTTAAATTTTCATCTCCTTGCCGTCGCGTCGCCAGTCATCCCGTGACCATGCCATCTGAAACGTCGCCGAAATATCGGGAAAATATATCATAAAAACAAAACGCCATAAGTCCCATACCTATACAATAGTGATATATAACACCATTATTATTTATCAAATTATATCTGCACGGTGTAAGCAACTCAGAGTTATCTTAATGCTTCGCTTCTTTTTCTTCATAGGGTTATCCCGTTTCCTTATCTGTAAGGATTGGTGAGATCCGCTACCTAAGCCTAAGGATTTGGCGAATATAATGATTTTAACATGGAGCGACTGCCGTCAACCCAGAGAGACAACCAGATCACTCTAAGGTAAGGTCACACGTCTTTCGAAACATTATTTCTTGGACGTGTGGGTTTCCTCAGGATGTTTTTCCTTCAGCGCCGAGCAAGTGATAAATACAAATAGGTATAACGGGACAGGCCCACCACTCATACCTACCACTGTGTCTCTTATGTAGCCAGAATTAACAGCGGCGACCACCAAAAAGGCAATGAACAGCGAAGTTCATTGCTGTCCCATGGTCCCATGGGTTAAACTACTGCTGCCTTGGAACTCCCAACGAATTTAATCAGAAGAAATTTGTAGGAGTAGGAAGTTTTGGAATTGACTTCCTTACTATACAAATAGGTATGTAGATAAATCCGAAAACATAAATTTAGTTGCACATACCCGGATTCTAACCGGGGGCCTGTTGGTCACTAGACCGATTCTTTATCCGCTGGGCTATCACTGCATCTTAATATCTCGCTTGATTGCCAGAATACGCGTAGTAAAAAGGTTATTTTTCAAAACTGTTGCCAATGCCTGCCGCTCCTTTGTCAAGTAGCCTAGTACGCGCCAACCGCTGCTCCTTGGCGCGACGCACAGGGCGCTGCAACATTAATATGCACGCTGCGTTTCATCCTTTCTTCCCGCCAATGTCACCCGCATTGTTCGTCACCACATCGCCGCCGCCATCTAACTGTACCCACTCAAAGTGGACCCTGAAATTGGCATTGCCCTTGTTTGCGTTCGCAGCTGACCTGTACGAGTGACCTAGCTTCTTTAAGCAATCTACTAGTATTGTTAATGAACATATGCGCTAACTAGATCGTAACTATTGGTCTGTACATAGAGGTATCCTAACTTATATGAACGCTATATATACGAGTAACTATGAAAGTTTTTGGTGTGTTTGGCTTTCTTTCACATTCTGTCACTCTGGTGTAAACAATATCTATGCACGATAGATCAAGGTGCATAGATACTTTACCACAGTGACAGAACAATATAAAAGAAAAGACTGCGTAACTGATGAAGTATTGTAACAAAACTGTTTGGCATAGCCCGATCCGCCGACTTTACACTAAGAATTTGAAATTTTGCTGGAATATTCTATAGAGAGGATATGTTTTTTTATAAACAACATGACGAGGCTTACAGCATACGGTCCACCTGATGTAAAGCGGTTACCGTAGGCTATGAACACTTGCAACATATTAAGTATCGCGTGATGTCACCTCTACTGCTAACATAGCAATTCCGTAGGATCTTTCTGGTGGCTTCGTTTGCAGGAATAAAGTAACCCTTCAGGAAGTTGTTATACGGCCGTAGTTTTCTGTGTGGTGGAGGTACTTACTTCCCCAGACGCGCTACTTAGATGCGTCTAACCTCTCTTAAAACACCCAGATCAAGACAAATATACATGTTCATGCATACAAATGGTTGTTCTGTGTGGAAATACAAACCATGAGAGTTGGTGACAAAGTAGCGTTTTAACCACTGCGCCACCTAGTTCGTTAAAATATGTGCTAAGAAGTGGCTATCCTCACTCATTAGAACTATATAGACGTGTGACCTAACCTAAGAAAGGTCTAGTTTTCCGTCTGAGCCGTGGAGATCTGACGACAGTCGCCCCATGTCAAAATCAGCATTCTCGCCAAATCTTTAGGCTTAGGTAGCGGACCCTACTAATCCTGATGGATTAAGAAACGGGATAACGCTACGAAGAAGAATATTGTACTATACTACTTTACCATCCTGTTGTCCCAATGAGGAAACACATTCTAGTTATAGAAGACTGCAGCAAACTCCCTAAAGGTTGTTTTGCTAAAGTGTATGTGGCAAAGTCGAAAGTTGAGTCATGTGTCATCATAACTCGTAGTTTTAAAAAATATTCAGCTCACTGGGGCACTTTACCTTACAGAAAGTCGCAGCCTAATAGTGGATGTGTTATTGCGACTAATTCGCAGCAGGAAGCTCTTGAAAAGTGTTGCGCTACCTAGCATCGGTGACAACGCACGAGCAATTGTCATTGTATGATAGACATCCATAGTCTACGGTAACACGTTCACTGCTTGTATGCCATTGTTAGAATAAAATGGTTACTACAAAGAAAAGAGGAAGGAAGAGGAACTACTCGTAGTTCGTGCTTACTGTTGCGATTTAACATAACAGGTGAACAGTATTCTTTTTGCTCAATGTTATTTTTCATATCATAGTGCCCTTTCGAAGGTAGTCTATAACGAACCTGTTGTTGAACTAGGTCTTGAGGCAAACAAGTGGCTATGCAGTGATCGGGTAGCGGCCTTAAGGAGCATCCAGTGGACTCGCGGCCAAGTTCAAGGCAAGCCGTTGGCATTTTGGACGCTTCGTCAATAGTGAGGCATCGGTGTCGCCCACGTTTCGTGCGAGCTTATGATTTGAAATGTAATTAAATACAAATCCTCTATTGTTATAATGATATTAACACAACGTATGTACTATTGAAAGGTGAACGTTTATATAGACGCAAGTTTTTTGGTATATGTGTTAATCCATATATTTTGTTTGTGGTGTTATGAGCATGGATTGATAGGAATTTTGGTGCTTTGATCAGTTAATTTGTATTTTTTTCACTCCTGTCAGATCTATCATTCTAACTGGTTGTTGGGACAACTTTCTAACACCTTCCCTTAACCTCCCGCCTTATTAATGGATATGCTAAATTATATTTATTAAGTTTGTTAAAGTGCATTTTGTTTTAATAAATAATTATTTGACACAATATTCAATTAGATCGTTAGAGCCGTTTCCGAGATACATGAAATATATTTGTATATACCGTAATCCTTCCAAACGTTGGTACCCTCCCTGTTCCTGGAATCCTTACATTTTTCTTTATATATTATCAGCCTGTATCTACCCACTGTTGGATATAGGCCTTTCCCAATGCCTTCCACCATGCGCGGCCTCCACTCCAGGACTTTCCTACCCCATCTATCATTGCTGACTCGGCAGATATGGCCCTCTGCCACTTCAGTTTGCCGATTCTAAGAGCTATTTCGACAACTTTGTTCTCCGTCGAATTTCTTCGTTCCGGATTCGATCCCTTAGATAAACTCCGAGCATAGCTCTCTCCATGGATCATTGCGGTTAGGACGCACTGATAGAAGGCTTTAGTCTTCAAGCATTGGGGTACTCGTGCAGTGAGGATGTGCCGAAGCTTTCTAAATGCTGCCCAGCCCAGTCGAATGCATTTATTAATCTCTTTATTGAAGTTACCTGGCCTGCCCGAGGTAGACATAATTTTTAACTACTTCAATAGTTGAATGACTAAGTCATTATACATGACTTTCGTCTTATCGAAATTCATCCGTATCCCCACGTATCGAGAGCAGCATTGAGGTCGTTTAGCATTCGACTGAGATCCTCCACGTCCTCCTCTTGAGGTAGCTGCAGCTGGATAGGCTTCGACTGTTGATCACACGGACATCATGGTTGCAGTGTTATACAGGCATCTCAGCGCCTCGATATAGCGTTGGTCCACTAGACATCTTTTTTTTTATACCACTAAGGAGGCAATCACGCATACAGCCTGCCTGATGGTAAACAGTCACCGTATAATATGGACATTTGCAACGTGGACGTGGGTGTCACTCATGCGTTGCCGACCCTCTAAAAACCTCTTTACGCATTTCTTGAAGAACTCCATGCTGTAGTCCCTTGGAAAAACCTCGGCTGGGAGCTCATTCCACAGCTTGAGAGTTCTCGGAAGAAAACTTCTTTGGAACCGCACAGTACGCGACCATTGCGGTTCCAGTGTGTGAGGATGAACTCCCCGCCATCGGCGAGCGGTGCGGTTATAAAAACTAGCTGTCGGCATCATTTGGAACAACTCTTCAGAACACAACCCGTTGTACAATCGGTAGAACACACAAAGGGAGGCAAAATCTCTCCTTAAACTGAAGGGTTCAATACCGTGTGTAAGTTTAGGATTGTCGACAATTCTCACAGCTTGTCTCTGAATCGAATCATACGGTCCAAGCAGGTATCCATATGCTCCCGCCCGAAGGTGACGGCAATACTCCAAGTGCGGTCTGACTTGAGACTTATCTATACAGATAAATAAAATTGGAGTATCTGTTTTTAATATTAAAATAACCGCTTTTTACTAATGCATATGGATGTATACACGGTACATATACTAAAATGAATATTTTTACAATTTATGTATGTCTGTCTGTCTGTTTGTTCCGGCTAATCTCTGAAACGGCTGGACCGATTTTGACGGGACTTTCACTGGCAGATAGCTGATGTAATAAGAAGTAACTTAGGCTACTTTTATTTTAGAAATTTTATTGTATTTTTATTAATATAAATAAATAATAAAAAAATAACAATTCCGCGCGGACGAAGTGCATAATACATATCTATTATTATTTTGCTGTTTAGGTACTTATAATCAAATCAAATCAAATCAAATAAATAAAATTATAACTGAACAATAACTTTAAAATTCCGCGCGGACGAAGTTGCGGTCACAGCTAGTATAATATAAGTCTTTACCCCGCACTGAAGTACTGCTTAGTCCTGTTGAGCACACCAAGTTTTTTGGACGCCAGCTTGACCTTCTCCTCCAGGTGATTTCGATATCGCACATCACTATAGATCTCGACGCCAAGCATCCTAATACTTTGGGTGACGGTAAGAGCTGTAATATATGTAATATCACTGTAAGGACTTCAGAACAGACCAAGTTTCGATGGAATCGAATGTTTTCTCGTAGTCCACGAAAGCCATACAGAACGGCAGTCTGCACTTTGTTGTTTTCTGCACAATCCGACAGCCTGCTCTGCAGGCTGGATCATCAGAGCATCATCGGGCTTTCGAGTGAGAGGATTCGTGATAACCCTTCAAAATAGCTTATACACGTAAGGCAGGACCGAGATCTGTCTTCGGCTCTTCAACGAGTTAGGTTGTCTTGTTCTTCAAAAAAGATGTTTTTGAAGAACAAGACAACCAAACGTCCACGCGACAGGTGTGGTCCCGTTGTGAATGACAGAATTAAACAGATGTTGTACGTGGAACGGAGTTCCTGATAAAGCTTCTAAATAAAACAATTGCATATTGGTTGACAAACAGGGGAGAAAAAGGTATTGCATATTTATATATAGATAGTCTCGCTGATATTAGTGACATAAATGTTAAATTTGAACAGATATCTATTCTCCTGGTTGTCTTAAACATTTATGACATTTATGAGAAAATCTGCGGGTATAATTTTATGGAACAACCATACTCGATGTTGATGTCGAGTGAACGATGCTGGTAAGTTACTTTTGGACGTATGTATGGAACGAAACCTCCTTGTGTCGAACACGCTCTTCCATCACAAGGATATTCACACTTACATATGGAGACGGAATGAACAGAAAATTGTGATTGATTTGGTATTGATGGATGGACGTCTCGGAAAGTCGTTAATGGATACAAGAGCCTTCAGAGGTCCCACTCTTGAAATGGACCACTATCTGGTGATTAGTCGGTCTGTGGGCCTTTTCAAGAAGTGGAGACACTGGCGAGTGCGTATTCCTTTCGGAGATCATGAAAGAATAAGGAGTGAAAAATTAGAAGAAGAAAGTGTAAGGAGTATGTGTGTACGTCTAGTCAGTGTAAGACTTGCGAACGCGAGTCTTTCCGACTCAGATGTAGACGAATGTTGGAAAGTTCTGAAAGAAAGTATGGTGGACAGTGCGAAAGAAGCATGTGGATGCGCAAAGAGACGTAGAACACTGAGAGGAGATACCTGGTGGGATGCGGAGGTTTAATCTAATCGTGGAAAAAAAGAGGGAAGCGTGGCTAGATTACGTATCATCTTTGCACCAGAGTGATGGTATGAAAGAAAGGAAGAAAGAAATATACCGTCGATGCAAGAATGACACCAACGCTTTAGTGAAAGAGAAGCGTGAAAGACTACTTATGAGTTAGGAAGAGAGGCTGACGAAGAACTTCGAGGCAAATACCAAACTCTTCTAGAGAGAGGTAAAGAAGTCTAGAAGTGGTTCGTCAGCCTCCAGAATGGGCAAGATAAGATGTAAAGCTGGTGACATTCTTGCCAACACTCAGGAAGTGGTGGAGTGAATATTTTAGAGAAATGTATGATTATGTCCATGACGCTGGCATTGTGAGTCTGTGATTGACTCGGCAGTGCCAGCGTACCAAGAAGACATTACCATGGGTGAGATTGAATGGTCGATACGAAGTTTAAAAGATGGAAAGGCAGCGGTAATCGATAGTAACAGCTGAGATGATCAAGCTAGGTGGTACCTACGTTAGGGACGCCTTCTGGTTTTTGAGCAAATTATGCTGGCGAACCGGAAGGGTCCCGAGCGATTAGAGACGCGCAGTCAGAGTGCCCTTGTATAAGGCAAGGGCTCACGTATGGACTGCGCCAACTATAGGGCCGTTAGTTTGATCAGCTTAGCATCTAAAGTGTATGGAAAAATCATTGAAAGGAGAATGAGGGTAAAATCCGATGGAATGCTTTGGGAAGCACAGAGTGGATTTCGGAGCGGCAGAGGATGTACGGATCAAGTTTTTTCACTCCGCAACATCGAAGAGAAGAAGCATCTGGCTTTGAACCGGAAGGTTTTCGGTTTTGTGGACTTTGAAAAAGCATTTGATAAGGTCGTGCGAAAGAATCTCTGGAACATTTTGCCCACTCCGTGCTGTGCAATCTACTCATGAGGATTGTACAGCATGTGTGCGGGTGGACGGCAGCTATTCGCCCTGATTTTATGTCAACATTGGTGTCGAACAGGGATGCGTGCTGTCGGCTCGGCTATTCATCCTGTATCTGGACAGTTGTCTTCAGAGAATAAGAAATATGAATGTGGAAATGCGAATGGGTGACTCAGTGGCCAACTGCCTGCTTTATACAGATGACGCGGTATTGAGCAGTCAGAACCCGTTATATACGTTTTCCCATACATTTTGCGGTCGTATACGACCACCCGGGTTTCGAAGGGTCAATAGCAGAATCACCATCCGAACTGCAAACACTAGTTACAACAATGAAAGATGATTGTATGAAGAAATACTTACAATTGAATGCGAAGAAATCCAAGATAATGGTGTTTGATAGAGAGACAACTAGAACGAACACTAGGACCACGGTTGATGATGTATTGTTGGAGCAAGTGAATGAGATTGTATATCTTGGAAGTGCTTTTAGCAGCAATGGAAGGTACACCGCTGATGTGGAGAGAAGAGTGATTACAGGGAATATGGTGAATGGAGCTTTGGGTAAACTTCTAGGCAGCCGAAACCTAAGCCTGAAGGCACAGCTCGCTGTACACAACGCGGTGCTAATCCCAACGCTAACTTATGGAAGTGAGAGCTGGGTATGGCAGAGAGAGCATGAAAGTAGAATAAATGCGGTCGAGATGAGAGCATTGCGCAAAATTTGTGGCATAACGCTTGCTGACCGCGTTCGTAATGAAGACGTTAGAGAAAGAGTTGGTCTGAAAGAGAGTGTCAGTGTTAAGATAAGAAAAGGCATGCTCCGTTGGTTCGGACATGCAGAAAGAATGCGGGACGAAAGAATGACGAAACAGATATACAATGCAAAAGTGAAAGGATGTAGGAGCCGAGGAAGACCGAGACTAACCTACCATGACCAAATTGGTCGTGTTTTATCACAAAGTGATGTCAGGTGTCCCAGGAACCGGCGAGCGTGCATGAAAAGAGCTATGAATCTCACAGAAGGGACTGAAGTATGTAAGGACCGCGTCTTATGGACCGCTCAGTTCTCTCTGCCTACCCTGCAAGGGACTTAGTGTGAAGATATGCATGCATACATACATACAACAATACTCGATGGTTGTTCCATAAAATTATACCCGCAGATTTTCTCGCGAAATAGAATTGAACTTTTATTTCAAATATACATATAACGCCATCTATGCTAAACTCTAGGTATCAAGTAAATGATTTGGTACGGAACAAAAAGCATTCGTTAGGAAAAGCACGAAACATTTGTCATATATGCTTCGTCTTGGCTCTACATTTTCCCCACTTTTCATTTCTCTCGGTAGTTGGCATATTATTTGAGTTAGAGCAGTCTCTTTTAGTCTTTCGTAATCGTTTCTTTGGTATCTTTTGAAACCGAGTTCAAAAGTAATTTGAATGTTGTACAGTGAAAAAATTCGTGGGTTCGATTCCCACACTAGACTTCAGTATTGTTTGGGTACTAGAAGAGATATTGCGACCAGCTAAACAATATGTCTAAATCCGGAGCAGTTCCATCGTATTGCAGCCAGTCTGATCGCATCAAGAGCCTCCACAAACAAGCAGGCGAATGAGCTGTCATTCATATTTTTTTATACCACTGAGGTCACAAACATACGTTCTGCCTGATGGTATACAGCTACCGTAGTCTATGGACACTTACAACACCAGGGGTGTCTCTCGCACGTTCCCGACTCTATAGAAACCTCTTCATGCTTATTTAGAAGAATTATTAAAAAAAATCCTTTAAAGCCTTCCTGGCGAAAGACTTAGTCGGTAAGACAGACATTACTCGTACGGCCTTCCGAAATCTATGAGGATTCACAACCTCCCTCCCATCATGTCCGGAGGGTGCCCCCCTCAAAAGAATTAGTCCTTGTGACCAGTGTGATTCCAGTGTGTGAAGATGAATTCTTAGCCATCAGCGAGTGGTGCGATTGTAAAATGAGACTGTTGGTATCGCATCGAACAATTTCTCAGAACACGATCCATTGATACTATAACGATGTATCTACCTATCTATAAATTCTCGCCAATTGCCTTGCGGGGTAGGCAGATATAACCGAATCCCACATGACTCGGACCTTATACACCTCACTTGCTTCCTCAAAATTCATAGCCCTATCTAAGGCTCTTGACATCATCTTCTGATAAATCACGATCTAATTTGGTCATGGTAGGTAAGTCTTGCCCATCCTCGGTTCCTACTTCCTTCTACTTTCGCTTCTACTTGCGAATTTCGCTTTCGATGATTATTTTATGATGATTATCGTATTATGAAGATGTCACAAATCTGCATTTATTACTAAATAAATCAAGGACACGCATCGATGAGAAGGAAGCTCAATCAGAAACAAATTTGCCACTTTAGACTTCATTCCCATAACGATGTTCCTTAAAAAAATTAAATATGTGGATTTATTACAATCGTGATTTACTACCATAAACAAAAACTGTTTAACTATACTAATATATAAGACAGGAGATTTTATTTGTTTTAAGCGCTAATCTCTGGAAGCACTAGTCTGATTAATTTTTTTTTTCATTAGGTAGCCTACATCTTGAAGAAGGTTAGGCTATTTACGATACGTGCCGATACGGGACTTAGGAATTGCAGTGGATATAGTAAATTACCCAGTAAGCTTGTTATGTCAAGCTATTTGCCGTCATTATTTATGTTTTAATGTTCTGAACTAAAATTACACAATAGAGTACACTATTCTTCCTGAATCGAGGCAACGTTATGGTTAGTTTTATGTTAGGCCACACAATTGTTTGTTGCCCTTAATAAACAAAAAAAAACTAATTTTGCGGATATCATGCATTACAATGCAATACTATGCGTGCATGCAGTCCTCGCCCTAAGTATATGCACACTAAACCGTTATGACGTTCTGCCGTTCGATCCAATGTCAATATCGTGGCTACACAGTGGACGTCTGATTTATACTCGTATAAGCTGCAAACATGCAGCTTATGTAAGTCATCTAATTCTATTTACACACATTATGATGATTTATACGGCGGGAGTAACTTGAAATATACGTATAACATGAGAAACGACTTACAAGAAATATATTGAGTAATAAATTGTCATCTTCAAAATGTCTTTCATCAAGAAGTTATCAGTATTGACAATTTGTTTGCTCGAAATCAATACCGATACAAAATGAGCACATAGCAGCGACGGCCTCTGCCGATAAGGCAATCTGTCAGATTCCTCTTGAATTTATCATCTATATGTAGTTATGAATGATAGTACGGTCGGGGCGTTAAAGTTGCTTTTAAAGTAGGTTTGCGCGTGAGTCTACAATGGCAGCGGAAGGTCGACACTTGTTTTTGAGCAAACGCGTTGTTACTGAGAGTAACATATTTGATGGAGGTTTGTTAGTGAACGACGGAATTATCGAAAAGCTCCTAACTAGGACAGAGTCGGAGAAACTCATAGCAGAAAGCGATGGAAAAATTAAGGTAGGTAATACTTTTCATTGCTATGAATATTTTCATGCATAACACCATAGAAACAATACTTTGTGTTCCCCAAATCGCATGTAATTGGCCGGTTTTCATGTAAAGGTGACCTTTTTCTTAACCAGTCTTTTGGTAGTCCATTATCGATGTTGTCGTACCGGTTTTATTTTCATAACGCCGAAAAGATTGCCATCATGTCTGCCTACATGAATCTCAGTGACAGAGAAATATTAGCATAAACCGATGTGTATATCACGAGATAAAAGTTACAATAACCTAGATGAAAATTAAATATGACTTTTGATAATTAGTTACTTAAAGGGAGTCACTGACTTTATCTATCTGCTGTGTATGCATCTGTTAACTTTTCATGACTAAACCGCAGAAGCATTTTACTCTGATAACCTCTCTGTCTTCTCTCCAGCGTGATAGATGTCGCCTATACATTATACTTATCACGTGTACATATGTTTATTTTCAGTAATACATTAAAAAACATTTTGTTTGTACGTCTATATTTTTGTTAATCTGTTTACGACTAAATTACTAAACGGATCGCAAGCAACAAATTTCATTTTCATTGATGATTAGTAATTATCATTAATGATTTCGGAAATGGGTACAGAGATAATGTGGAGAAAAATATAGGATATTTTTTATCGCGAAAACGAAATTCTCATACGTACGAATCCTCGAGTTCGAGCAAGTAATCATTAATATATTAAAGTGAGATAATAAATTATGTTAAAACTTGTTCAACTGAACAGCTGATAAATCGCTGTTGCGTATGTTATTGCTATCTTATCGAATTCATTGGTCACGGTGTTTCAAATATCTGCAGAGTAAAACAAATTATGAGTGTTATGCCTCTTTAGTATCTCTTTTGTGTTATTTCTTTTGGAAATTTTCATTGTATATTTCTTTCATACCTCCACTGGAGCTAGTAACCTCATTTACTCGCCGGAACACTACAAACCTTCCGGCAGTTGTTATTCAGCCGCGGTTGTTTATGAGTAGAGGTACTGAGGGTTAGTTAATTCGACCTTTATATTTGCCATGGTCAATGTTCGGCTCATCGTCATTTGACAATGAGTTCGATTCGCGTGAATAAGTTTTTTGTTCGCGTTAACAAGAAAAAATAACTTGTTAGTAGGTACTCGCAGATTATCGTGGTTCGTTGCTTTTTTATGCCATTCTTGTGCGTGCTATAGGTATAGCCTTATTCGATGGGAATCGTATAATATAGCCACAAGACGATAACACTTGACTGCGCATAAAGGCACCCCGCGTTCACAAAAATTGTGTTTAAACCTACTGACCAATGTGAGAATATTTTTAACCCCCGACGCAAAAGAGGGGTGTAATAACATTGAATTAAACAATTTTTAATGGAATTATCGCGTATTTTATTTATTTTGTTGAACCTGACGTTTCGAACGCTTTGCAGCGTCCGTGGTCGCAGGAAGACTAAGGTGATGTTTGTCTTACATTGGTTATTCAATTATTACATCTACCGACATGGATGGATTAATTATATATGTTCCGATTCACACAAAAATCGCTCACAATGTCGGAACGTTTTTTAGTAGATCTCTGGGTTTGTGACTTGATTATTTTTAGGACTGGATCCCAAGCAGGTGGTAATTGCCAACCATCTTCTCTATTGAAATTGGGGTGTTTTCTTATTTCAATAGCCTCGCGTAACATCCTCGTCATGTAGCGATTCTCCTTGGCGAGGATTTGTGGTTTATCGAACCGTATGTAATGGTTTGGCTGGTCCAGTGTATGTTCACATACTGCAGAGTTTTTATCACGCCTATTCTTCATGTCAGCAATGTAGAACATTTCACACGAGTACCTATGCTTCTCTTTGTTTGCCCTATGTATGATAAACCACATTCGCGTTTCACTACTGCGCCATCGAGCTCGTCAAAATTCTTAATCACGACAAAGGTAAAAAATATTTATTTACCAAAGGCTCCTCACGGGCAATTAGCGCGTATGTACAGTGATGTACACGTATGTCCGTGGTTTAGTTATTAACATAATTTTACGCTTAATTATGTTCTGAACTACTGAAACAATTAAACTGTTTTTCACTTTAATGGGTTTGGTTTAATGGGTGTATGTTGACGTTAACCACTAAATTCGTGTTTTCGGATTTAAGTACATATTTTATCACTTGCTCGGCGGTGAAGGAAAACATCGTGAGGATATACGTCCGAGATCTTATATTTCGAAAGACGTGTGACCTAACCGAGGAAAGATTTGATTTTCCTTCTAGGTTGTAGAGGTAAGACTCAAAAACAGCTGTAACGATTTGGATCAAATATTGTTTAGATAAGGTTTTGTTTTTTAAGGTTATTAATATACTAGCGACCTACGCTGACTTTGCACGGGTATATATAGAAAGATAAATTAGTAGCTACCAAATAGAGCAAGAACAATTCATTATGAAACTATTTAATTTTATAGGGATTAAAATCGTAATATGAATGCCATCATCATTTGATTCTACTCGTGTTTTGGTTGACTAATTTGAACAAAAAACCGTTCCCGTTATTGCGGGTAATGATGAATGCTATAAATAATGTAGAATATTATTTTATGTATCATCAATAGTTTTCACAGCGCACGCCAAATAAAGACATTTTTTTAGTAATTTAGGTTATCTCGATTTATTAATTTTTTGAAAATGAAACCCATGTTTCCCGTAGCTAATGTAGCTTTCTATATATGTGAAAAAATATTTTTTTAAATCGGTATTAGTAAGTATTTTTTTTATCTATTACAAACAAACTTACCTACAGTAATCAAATCTTTTCTCTTTATACTATTATAGTTTAGATATGTGAGCTACTTTCGGGTACGGGAACAATGAGTATCTCCGACCTTTTCTATATGACCATGTATAGTTTATACTTCTGCTGGAATTTGAAGTGTAATTGATGTTTCAAGGTGATAGATGGCGGAGACGCCGCACTAATTGCTGGAGTGGTGGACTCCCACGTGCACATCAACGAGCCGGGCCGCACCGCCTGGGAGGGATTCCGTACCGCCACCAATGCTGCTGCGGCTGGTGGCATCACTACCGTGGTAGACATGCCTCTGTAAATATTTTTTATTTAATATTCCGTCAAAATGTGTTTATAGCTAAAGTTTATATTATACCTACAACGTCGGGTGATAAATAAACATACGTCCCACCTTACGTGAAGCAATGGCCGTTGCCTATGGATGCTGACCATGCTAGGAGTATCGCAAGCGCAATTTTAGTTTAGTCAATGGGGTTTTGCTCAGTGTTCCGCTCACAGCCATCGATCTACAACAATTTGCGTTGACTTCTGAAACACGCACTAGAGAGCGTCGATCGATCAAAGAAGTCCAGAATTCACTGAATTTAGCTCAAAATATTGAGCAAGGCTCCTATATTTACCCTCTACTCTAACCATCCTACGGCCGTCGCTGTGCAGTTGTAATAGGAACTTCAAAGTTCAGTGACATTTGAAATAATCATAGGGTTTAACTTGTTATGTAAATTAATTACAACAGGAAAGGAGATCGTTTTTAAAAACGTATGGAAATCAAAAGTCTGTCATCTGTAAAGCAAAATTATGAAATAACATATCAACATTAAATATATGACTTTTTGGAATTATAGCGACGATATAGGTACGAATAATTCAATTCATTCGTGAGTATGAGCGCTACTATTAAAAGTTCTTTTATAATACATAGCATTGGGAAAATCGCCACCAATATAAACCGCCCTGGTAGCTTACTTGGAAAGGCAATCCAAAGGTCGTGTTATGTGTTATCAAACTAGGCGGGGGATGATGTCAACTCTCTATCCCCACTAGGCGGACAATTTTAAAAATAATTAGGAATTTTCTGACGAGGTGTCCCAAAAACATTTAAAAACATTATATTCCATTATCTATATAAGTATCGAGTTATATTACTGTAATAAATATAGTCTGATTATCATTAGTTCGTCATCACAAGTAGCTTAATCTTAATGTAATGATTTATGTAATAATTACATACACTGAAAAAAATGTTTAGTTGGATTTCCCAGATTCCTAATAGAATTCACCAAAGTCGACAGTTGAACTGGGTCCTACCTTTGATTTAAGTTGATTTTACCAATCAAAAAAGGTTAATGAAGTACCAGTAAATATAATAAAATTTATTATTTAGTATGATAAACTGTACCATATTATATGTACAATCCATTTATTAGCGGTAAATTATACATTTAAAATAGTGATAGCTACAAAATACTTTTGTATGAAGACCAACCGTAATATATTTGTAAATTTAACTACAAATTTTTGCATTAATTAACAAAGTTTACTAGTAAAATAGCCTACCTTTGCTTCTTTGGTAAATTCAACTAATCTTTTTTTTCAGTGTAGAGCACGCGATACCAAGTACCGTACGAACGACACAATTACATAATTCATGAATGTGATACTAATTACGTATTGTCAATTAAGTTACTTGTATTTTAAGCCAGTTTTCAATGTATTATAAAAGCCTGGCAGATTTTAATGCTACTTTTAAACCAGTTACTGCGCGTTGCCAATATTGGGAAAAAAACCTCTTAACCCCATTTCTCAAGCACAAAATTTATGCACTAAAGAGAAACAGGAGGAGGAGGAGCTCAGGAGCTGTAAAACATCACCAGTAAACCAATCACAATAGACCGACTGTTTTCTTTATTATTACGTCGACGATAAACAAGAGGAGGTTATACATACTAATCAAAATCTTTTCTATCTCTGATAACGAGAGGGCGCACAGGGATTAAGATGGGAACAAAGGGCATGCACTCAATCCCACACATACATATTATTGAGTAAGAGTCAAGAACCGCCATATTGCTAAAAAGGTACAAAAGTATATCGAAGGCACAGTGCACATACAAACATATTTTGAACGTCAGCCTTGGAAGGTAGATAATGCATTTTTATCGCCGTATATATGTTCAAGCATGTACAAACATAAAAATGTATACATACGGTCGGCCTTAAAATATATATGTATATATATATATATATATATATATAAGTATCCTAATATTATTGAAAACAAATATCCCGGCCATACACTCAATAACCCTGATGTTTGTTATTGTAGCCAGGCGCTTTAATTTAAATGTTAGGCTGTTCGACTTGGTCTAGATATTTTGAAAAGGCATTAGAGCTAACAAACATAAAATGACTTGTTGCTGTGACGTAAGTAAATCAAAATCTCCAGCAAAAAAAGCTTCATGTACCTCTAGGTAACCTGCTTCATGCGAAAGGGCCTTGTTATATGTTCTTAGTCACACTATATGTACTTGTTCTATTTTAAACAGTCACTAACTGTCTCGGTATGAAACTCACCAACTGCACTGTCTATTTGCACATTTTTTAATATTATTTGAATAATCAATCCTTGTAAATATAATTATATCCTTAATATATTCCATGTATCACGGTTATGATGGGTAAAACAATTTGGATATTTTTTTGTAGTTAGAAAAGGGTTTTCTTTTTAATTAACTTTATCTGTATAGGTATCTTTCCTGAAAAAACGCGAATTTATATTTAAAAAAAAACCTAAAATACCCCAAATAAAGCTCGGTCGCCCATGTATATACTACTATATTATTTATACTAAACATTGTCGCTTTGCAAAAATGGTTGACAACGACTGATTAAGATATGTAATCTTGAACAGCATGACAGGATATTTTTATTTTATATATAAAAATCTAGTGTTTGTCGCACTCCTCCGAAACGGCTCAACCGTTTTTTATGATTATGTTTTATATATATTTGGTAGATATGAGAATAGTTCGTAAAGTTATTCATAAAAAAAATCTGAAAAAAGAATAGAAAAAAATTAACAAGAATTTTTTTTCATATGATGAAGTAAATATTTAAATGGAATTTATAGTAGATACACATATAATAATATTTTTTTGCAGAATTATATTTATTTTTTGGGCTAGGCTAGTAAGTATATACTTTAGAGACTGGAAGCGTAATACTGGACACCCGTCGTATATTCAATTAATAATAAGTCAGCTTTGGAAATTATGAATAGAAAAAAAATTGCCGAGAATACGTGTATATTACGATATGTGGAAGAAATTGATTTTGAACTATTACAGAAGAAGAACGGCCGATATATTTTTTATATAGATATTTTTTATTCGTGACCGAAAACACCTTCGAAAAGATGAAACAATGGTAGTAAGTAGGTAGGTCCACCTATACTTAAAGATTCTTTCATATATTATAAGTTGCGATTTCACAGCAACTCGCTTTATCGCTTCGTTAGTAAGCGATTTATTGAGGTCTAATAACTGGAAGTCCAATCCACGCCATGTTATTCTATGGTGAAAAGGATATTACGTCAAAATGAGCAAACTTATGTGCACAGTTGCACACTCTTCCAAATGTAAAAAACTTCTAGACAAGCCATCGTGTATTATATTCCGAACTCTATAGTTTGTTCTCTAACAAGAAATCATCACTAATGAAAATTTTCACACAGCGCTCCATATAGAATAAAGCCGCCACCTCTATTTATGAACGGCTTTGATATATAACAAGCAGCTATCACGGAATAAAGTACTGTTTAACCTTGGAACTGACGTCAGTCGTCAGATCTAACTGAAAAAGGTAATTGGTAGAGACAGTAGTACAACGGTTAGTAGAGTCAGAGTCCAAGTATATAGATTCAATTTAGAGCTAAATAGACACGTCTGTGTTATTGTGGCGGTAAATCTAAAATTAGCAGCGTTCCGATTCGAGACACCTTTGAGGTCAAACTGATTTCTTAACTAGAGCGTCTCTATGGATGGTCTTTATTAGTAGTTTATTACAGTGAAACTTTGTTATTTTACCCTATTACATTTAAGATTTATATGTTATATTTAAAAACTAATACACGGAGCTTGTTATGCGGAAATAAATACAGAAACGGTACCTAGTACGCGAGGGTTGTCTTTAGACTTTTATAAAGATAAAAAATTTACAAGGCATTTTAAAATAGTCTTTATATCTCCTTCCCAACCGACGTCAACGTCGATCATGTGAGGACAGAGTACGATGATCCTATTCGTTCCTCAAACGTCGTTATGCACACTCGTCAGTTCCTAGGGGTCCTGATATCACCAATAAAGCACTACTGAGATTCTTTGATAACGACACTACAAATTTGGTGTTGGTGAAACTTGGCATTCTTTGGGTTCCTAATTCAGCAATATTGGCTTAGGCTCTAAAGTGAACAGCACAAGCACAAAATGTTTATAGCTTTACCGGTATATTGGGGGTCAATGAATATTTAATTTTATAAATTAAATGACCTACACAAGAATAAATATTCTGAGTTCGAAGATGTAACGACATTGACAAAGTAATGTATTCTGATTGCTTTCAGAAATTCTATTCCACCAACAACTACTTTAGCAAATCTCAAAACTAAAGTCGAATCTGCTGACGGAAATGTGTATGTGGACGTCGGTTTTTGGGGAGGAGTCATCGTGGGGAATCAGGTAAGTCGCAATAAATATCACACAGAAAGACGATGTAAGTAGACTATCAAAAACAGAAAAAAAAAAGAAGAAATATGTAGTATGAAATTTCAAGTAAGACGAATATTTAAGCTTTTTATTATGGCTAAAATATCTCTACTTCTTGAGCACGATAAGTTTTGTACCATGCTTACCACCAGGTATCAGATAATATACACAAACAAAAACTGTAGTGTTGCAGTGTATGTTGAAAAATCACAAGGATTTTCTACTTCAGTAGCATTGGAAATCAACGTTCGGTGTTCCTTGTGTTACACATAAAATAAATGAGCTACTGTAGCCGTGTTACATATATAAAAATAGTTTACTACATTATTATTCGTATCAAAAATACAAAGAAACAACAGTATAACTTACAATTTATTACACAAATTTCGATTAGATGTCTAAATTCATTTCTAACTAAGTTGATCATTTAAGAGCCGGCATTTCATCTAAGCTATGGTAACTTGTTAATATTTTTTACCACTCAAAGGTATAAAAATTATTCAAATTAATTTCAGGATTCTTTACGCGATCTGGTTGAGGCCGGCGTGGTGGGATTCAAATGTTTCCTGTGCCCTAGCGGCGTGGACGAATTCCCCAACGTGGGGCCAGAGGACCTTAAAAAAGCATTTGCAGCGCTTGAAGGGACTGGTTCTGTTTTAGCGGTTTGTTTTTACCCAAAATTCATTATGATGAGTTTTTTAATTGTAAGTTCTATCTGCTGTCACTTTATGTGTGTGCGCGTGCCATAGACCTATGAGTGGTGGTGAATATTGTCTTTCTCTGTGTACTGGATGCCCTAAGTTAGGACCCGATGCCATTTCAGTAGCTGTGACTTCTTATAGTCAGTCACCAGAGTTAGCAGGTGAAATGTTTAACTTCGACTCTTTTTTAGTCTACAATAGGTATATCATTGTATTATCGAAGATCCACATATATTCAGGCAGCGAACCATACGTTTGTTGGTTTTCGACATTGTATAAAAAACGATGACTTTATCCTCTTCAATAACTGTAGTTCTCTTTTGGTTTAAACCCTTTTCAACGCAATTTATTTTTATTAATAGACTTATACTTAGTCGGGTCATAAGTTCTGTCAAAACCTTATTATTTTAATTTTGGAATACTGGCCAGAAATACTTTGACTAATTTTAAAAATAGAGCGTTCCCGCTTGTCGAAAATAAAAAATAAATTCAAAAGGTGTATGCCCACAGTTGGAGAAGAAGCGAGCGCGCGTATTCCGAGAGTCCAGCGAGGGCATTATCCTTCATCAATCATGGTTTGGCTTGGGGTCTCATATTCAGGCATAACTGAGTTGTTTCTTTTTTTTGAAAAAGGTGTGAAAACCAGTGCTTTGGTGTACCAAAATACCATCCTAACAAACATAGTAGAACCTCTTTCTCAAACAATGTTCAAAAACAGACACTGGATATTCCAACAACAAAGACTCTGCACCAGCTCATAAGTCACGAAGCACTCAAAACTGGTTGACCGCCCGTGGAATTGATTCATCGGGCATGAAGACTGGCCCTCTCCTAGTCCAGATTTAAACCCACTGGACTACAAGATATGGCAATATTTGGAGGAGATAGTCTGTGCTAAACTTCATCAGAATTTGGAATCTCTCCGAGCATCTCTGGTTAAAGCAGCGGCAGAAATAGATATAAATGTGGTGCGTGCTGCGATCGATGACTGACCGCGTTGATTAAGGGAATGTATTCAAAATGGAGGAGGGCATTTCAGATAATGTAAATATAATTTTATTGTACATTTAATTACCTTTCATTCCATATATAACTTTTACATAATTATCAAAAAGTGTATCATTAATTACATTAAAAGTTTTTGACAGAACTTATGACATGACTAGGTATATACATACACATAGCCATTCGATGAAATTCAGTTCAACGTTTATTGACATACAGTTAGAAATAGTTTACTATAATTAACTATTAGATTACTTTTGTATGTCTATCAGGAGCTGTAGATTTAAAACTGTTTTCAAGTCATATGTTTAAATATCACGATACAATAATGTATAAATAAATATGAGCTATTTATTTACTATACGTATAATTATATAATATAATGTTTCTTTTTGTATCTAATATATTATACCCATTGCACCTATAGTAAAATTACGCTTACTCATTATTGTATTAAGTAATTGTTTTATGTATCATTGAACAGTTCCACGCAGAAGTTGAAGACGACAATGAGATTGATAAAAGCAAGAAGAAAAAGAAAGGTGAGTTGTGGTCTGAGGAGATTCTGCATTAGCAGCAGAGGCGCACCAACATGTGAGCGATATTCTTTTGTATTGCTACCGTATGTAGGCTACGGTAAGCTCTTCACTTCAAGTCGTATGCTTGTGTACCACCAGTATTGGTATACAAAAAATAATTTTCACAATATATAGGTAGGGTGTTCCGACATACTTACTGCTTTATTCATGGTAAATCTTCTCTTTGTTCCAGATCCAGAAGAATATAATACTTATTTGGAATCGCGACCCCCAAAGATGGAGTTAAATGCGATATCCCTAATTACAAGTTTCCTTCATAAGACAGAGTAAGTTTCTAAATTCAATCGATGAATAAATTAAGCCTTTAGTACAGGCACTGCTAAACGTATGGCCGGCCACTCTGCAGTGCAGAGTCTGCACTGCACTCCCATCAACAGAAAAAGGAACAGCACTCGTCGCTAGATGTCGTACAGGGTTCCATATATTTTTAAAAAATTAAAAATAAAATATTTAAATATTTTTTAAATTTAAAAAATATCAGCTCTGCCTACACAGCTTGCTGTTATTTACTAGTAATAGTTTTCTATCATGACTCGGTGTGTAAATCGTATAAATTTCTTTGGTAATTTTTGGATTATTTGTTTTATATATATATAACTTAGTCAAGAAATCGATGTCATAAAATAAGTCTACATATTTTTTTTAATAGCTTAAATATGTAGTAAAAAATAAATTGTTTATGAATCGCCGTTTTTAATATTTGTGTACCGGCGGAGGTTTTCCCAAGGGTCAGCATGGGGTTCTTCAAGAAAGGCGTGAAGAGGTTTTTACAGAGTCGCCAACGCATGAGTGACATGCCTGGTGTAGCAAACTACCGTAACTGTACGCTTGTTTTCCACCTTAGTGACATAATAAAAATATTTTCTCTAAGATGGCAAACAACTTTGTTCCAAATTCTAAATATTTTTTATTTGATCGAACCATTTTCAAAACATGAGACGGCATGTTATCTTCAAACCGATTGAAAGTCATCCCAACTTCTCCTGACTTTGTATGCTTCTTCAATATTCTTTTGATTGTAAACAATTGTTAAGTCTTTGGTCTACTATTGTTTAAATAGTGTACGAGTGCATATTGTGCATGTGTCGTCAGCGGAAGTCGTACCGATGCTCGAAAAGGCGCGTAAAGCTCGCATAGAGGCTGGCTACGAAGGCTGGCACGGAGGCATCACGGCTGAAACTTGCCACCACTATTTGACGATTAGTGCCGAGGAGATCCCGCGCGCCCGTAGCGAGTATAAGTGCGCACCGCCTATCAGAGCCAAGAAAAACAAGGTATCATCATCGTATACAATTTGATCTAACCTGCTTCGTGTGCTTTCGCCACCTTCACTAGCGTCGGCTGGCACCCACCTGTTATCGTTAGTAGATGTATGCCGTCATTGCTGTGGCTGCTCCGGTCGTCTCTGCCTTAGTCGACACCGCGATTACCCACCATCTGGAACAGGAACCGTATACTAAGCGAAACACATGTCGCCTCTGAGACACGTGTTTCGCTTTTCACGTGGCAACCTCAGGCGTTGTTGATGTTAGTCGTCTCAATAACATGCTACAAAATCCATCGTCGTACCGTTCGTAACATTGAGTTGAAGATTCATTTTTCCATTTTCATTTCATTTCATTGAATATGTCAGTTTGCACTTCTTATCTTAAATCCGTTACTCTCTTTGAAATCCACTCTCATTGTTACATCATCATTGCAAACATGGTCAGCAAGCCTCACACTACAGATTTTACGTTACGCTCCCGTTTCGACTTTGATTATTTCGATTAAATAGTCAGTTCTCGCTTCCTAAGTTAACGTTGAGACCAGTAACTGTATCGTGTAGTGCATATTGGGCTTCACTTTTTCATTTAAGTTTATGCTGTCCATTTTCCCAAAATTTCATACACAGCAGTTCATGCACTCACGCTACTCTATATCTCAAAATCAGCTATGCACCTTCCGTCCCGTCAGCTAAAATATATACAATCTCATTTACTTATTCTAATACCACGTCATTATCAGACGAATCATAGTTTTCTCGAATTTAATTACAAGCTTTTCATCATACAATCTCTACATGTAGTGTCTGTAGCGCTGATGGTTTCAACTAAAAAGAGTTCGTAAAAGGAGACAGTATAATACAGGTATAAGATACTAAGAACATGTCATAGGCATCTTGTTGTACAAGCCTATCAAATACTTTCTTAATGTCACAGAACTTCAGAAAACTATTTGTTCCAGATCTAGATGCTTGGCTGCGGTGATACCCACTCATGTTATTCGATATTTTTCATGTAGGTAAAATCTATACATATACAAATACCTAGTCCGGCTATAAATTATGTTACGAGTACAAATGAATATGCACTTATTTATTTTTTATGAAGTACTGTTATCTTAATAAAATATTTATGGAAGTCTCAGCAAAAAATAATTGAGATTCTATTCGAAATGACCACCTTTGGCTTTGATATAGGCATTTAATTTGTCTGGCCACGAATCTATGGATTTACACACTGTTTCTATGGGAAATTTAGCCACTAATCAAATCACTAATTTCATCACTACTCAATGAACATTGTAAGGATTTAGCTCAAGAAATGTCACTATAACGGGAAAATTAATTAGGTAAATGCCCTAACTTTTACCAAATGAATTTTCCCATTAAAAAGTATATTTCAGAGTTGCAAATACATTTTGTAGCACTTCCAGAGAAGTTCCTGAAGGAGTCTTTACAAATTGCTTCTTGTGGTTCTTTTAAATTATTTTATTGTGAGGTTAATTGCATTTGTAGGATATTGCTATTGCTAGGACTTGAGCCTGCTTGTTTTGGAAGTTCACTGGTGCTTGATCCGGGTTGAATTATAATATCCTGGAGTATTTTATATATACCTTGGTTTTTGCATTCGCACTCTTATTTGATTTATGACTTTAGTCAATACACGTAACTCTTTCGTTAAAAGACAATTCTAATGTCCTACGGCAACGCTTATTGAACCAATGCAATTTTTAAGACAGTATAACACTATCTAAAAAAGTTACTTAGACTCGTGCGATGCTAGGTTAATTAGCCTTTTATTCCCTATTAGGTCATAAGACCGTCTGTAACTACGACATTTTTGTTCAGTGCGATATTAGGTCGGGAGGCCTATAATAACATTATTGTAATCGAAAAAAGTAGTTTTAATAAAGCGAAATGTATGTATGTCTCTTTTCTACACTGATAAATCTACAAGCTATACGCTTCGCACGAAAGGAAATATACCATATTTCGTTCCCGCACTCGCGGTGTATTCACGTATTACGCGTTTAGGCCTAATACCGCAGCGAACGAGTTAAAAATATATTATGTTGCAATAATTAACATGAGGGGTCTTTATAAGAGCAATAGAAACAATTATCGTTAATTTTTGTTCGTGTGTTTGTATCGGCTGCGGTTTTTACAACCCTATTGCATAAAAAACTAGCTTCTGCCCGCGTGGCCTACATCGTCCAACGATAACTTGAAGACCATGGCCATACCTACCGCAATATTTCTATGTATCTCGTTATCAACAACCATATAAAAATAGGTTTCGTCGCGTTGGCAGGGTGTAGAGGTTTATATCTCATTTACCTCCCTAGGGTCGAAAAATACATGTTTTATTTTATTTTTTAAAAGTATTTATACCAAGTTCAAATTTCAGGGGTTTATTTTCGAAAAATCCTAAAATATGTGTTTCATTATTTGTTTTGAAGAGTATTTATACCACGTTTCATGGTGATACACACAGGGGAATACAATTTTCCATACAATTTCTTTTCACCCCTTTAAGGGTAGGATTTAGAAATACCATTATTAGCGGATACCTACACTTCACAAATGACACACCCTCCAAATTTCATGTTTCTAGGACTAGCTGTTTAGGCTGTGCGTTGATATATCAGTCAGTCAGGACTTTGATTTTATATGTATATATTTGATAGTGCGCTAGACCCGTTCAATTAAAAAATGAGCCGACTGTACGTAAAAAGAACGTTTACTATATAGCTCTATTTGATCATATTATTGTTTTTTTTATTATTGCAATTATTCAAAATATTTATCATTTAATTTGCGCTCTATGAAAATTGGTTAATTACGAAGCTAATTTAAATATTTTAAATTAGCTATTAGACTTATTCTAATTTATATTTTTCCACTCGTAGGAAAAGTTGTGGCAATATTTATTGGAAGACAAATTGGATATGGTGGTGTCTGATCATTCGCCGTGCACTCCAGAACTGAAATGCAGCAACAATTTGGACGCCTGGGGTGGAATTTCATCGGTCCAGTTTGGTAAAAACATTATTTTGTTTACGAATTTAAATTTACGAGTAAGTGCCCTATCAAAACACACTAACAGGAAAGTTTCAGATAAGGCGCCTATTTATTATTCCAGGCTCACGTAAAAATTAATTATTGCTTGAATAGATTCAAATTTTTATTCACATTTGCGTTTTAAATTTTTGCCACATTTTCAATTATTTTTTTTCAGGTTTATCTCTATTTTGGTCAAATGCAAGCGCTCGAGGTCTCGGCCTGTGCACAATTACTAAATATCTCAGTTCAAACACTGCCAAACTATGTGGCCTGCAGGACCGGAAGGGTGCATTGAAACCAGGACTTGACGCTGATCTTGTGTTCTTTGAGCCTGATGCCACGTTTGAAGTTACTACTGACATGATCAGATACAAGAACAAGGTAAACAAAATATTCTTTGCCTTTTAATATGGATTCAAATACATAAATGTATTATGTTTTTGAATCCAGTGTAATTTTAGTTTTGAATTTAAAGGCTAACAAATTTTATAATGTCTAAGATTTAGAGGTATCTATCTTTTTAATTTCAGGATACTCCAGAAGCTCTGGAAATTTTTAAGCACTGGCATTTGTACTTATACATATAAGTACAATAAAATGTTCTCCTGTAGTAATTTGACAAATAATCGAAAATAATATCCTACATTTCCTTTCTTTCAGCATTTATTTTCATTAATGCTTATTTTAGTAATACTGGTAGATCAAAAAACTAAAACAATCAAAAATTAATGAGATGCAACAATAATTTATTTTAATAAAAAAATCAATCGTGCCTAAGTGCATTTGAATAAAGACACATAAAGTTTCTTTTCTCTATTGAATTTTTCAGATTCATATATTTTATTGCACACTGAATGGTTGACTGCAAGTGAAATCTCGTCGGCAACTCATACGCGGATCAATTGCGGATGTGTTTACCGTCACTTTCGTGCAATTTTCTCTTAATTTTCAACAAAAAGCGTACAATTAATGCGATAATTAAAAACAAAAAATCTAAGCTGATTTATAACCAATGTTTTAGTAGAATCTACCTATCTATTTATGAATCTATCAATCTACTCTAAAAGAAAAGTAGAATCTACTCTATCTAACAGAGGTAGCACCCAGCAAGAGGTTGTTGTGCTCCACTCCCTCCAATTTTTCTGTTATGGTGGGGCATAGCATGGCTTCTTGCTCTAAATATCCGTCTGGGAAAGCACCTCCACTTACAGAAGACCGCAGCTAAATAACAACTCTGGAAGGATTGTTGTGTTTCTGTGCGTGAGTAAGGTCGCCAGACAACTGAGGGGTCGTTGTGCGGACAGCGGGAGGATCGGCGGATGTCGAACTGCCACTAGGAGTGTAGACGTGGCAGGCTGGCGCGGCGGTCAGGGAGACCCGGTGAAACGGTTGACTGCTGACCGCTCTTATAGGGATTTCCGAACCCTGGGATACGTATTCTCTGCCCCGGGAGGCTGAACCGCCACCATATGTAAAATCCCTGCAGTAGCGGTCGTGCCGGAGAAGCACCACTGCCGGTATATCATCTGGCCCACTCGATTTATGAATGCCGAGAGAGAGTAATGCCCGCCGGACATCTCGCTGGGTAATGGAGATTTCCGCATTGAGCTACCGCACCACGGGATGGTAGGTGGCACAGCTCTCTCGTCAGTGATATTCGAGTTAAAGGCAAAGAGATTACCGAGAAAATCTCCTTGGCGCTATGGGACAAACAGCCATCCGGTTTTTGTAGCGGTGGCTTGGACGGTTGGCAGAAATTTCTCTCGGTAGCATTTACGAGCGACCAGAAAGCACGGCTCCCAGAGGGATGGCTCGCAAGCCGATCGCCAACTCTGCCGACGAAAGCGAATTTTGCTCTAGCAAACACCCTTTTACTGAACCTCTTGGCAGCATTCAGTTTGCGCTTCAAAACAGAGATATTGGGATCCTCATTAACACGCGCCATGGTCCATGCATTATAAGCAGGCTGCTTATAATGCTTGGATCATGGCGATTGGCTTCTTTACAATGCCGATTAAACCACAGCCACTTTTTAGCTCCCGCAGTAGCTACCAGGCGATTGGGAATGTAGTATTCCATGCCATCCAATATCGCCACAGCCACTGTGGTTGCACAGGAATTAATGTCGTCTGATTCGAAGCACAGCTGCCTCCCCGGTAACGATGAATAGCGTAGAATTCACGGTAGCGTAGAATTCACCCAATCCATCCCAGTCTGCCGACCTATAGTGCCATATATCCGGCAGGCCGAGGTGGGTTATGTCTGGTGTAAGACACTTGGATCCGGATGAGACAGTGATCCGACGAGCCAAACGGTGCATCCACTGAGATGTTATACTCATCTGGACGAGTGGTGGTGGGCAATAAAGTCTCCCAAAATCACTAACTCCGCGGGGGGATTAGCGGTGGCTAGGTGGAGCTGTGAAGCTCTCTGTCGCCCGTGGATGGACCGACACAGTATGGGGAGGGAAATTTGGAAAAAGTTATAATCGTTTTACCGGCGTTCTAAAATGGGCAAAATCAAATTTTTTAGAAAATAAAACTGCAAGATGATGAATGGAAGAATGAATTGCGGAATGAAAGAGAGTATGATGTATGAATGTGTTATTTATTTATATTTTAATGATTTAAAAAAAAATGTGTGTATAACGTATACATATTGTTATATAAATCGCCTTGCCCACGGCAGGGGTGTACGTAATAAAAAAACAAAAAAAAAAAAAAAAACCTCCGCGGGGGGATACTATTCGATGACTCTGTCAGTCGCCCTTTACAGGTGCTCAAATAACCGAGCTGTGCCTGTATCACCGCTATGGGATCTGTAAAGGCACGCGTAGATCCGGGTGTGACCGCCATGATCCACACATACCCATAATATCGACAGGTCCCTGTTTTAAAGATTGTGCAATCGTAGATAACAAATATCCTCCCGAACGGACAAGCATACCCCGGCACGACGCACAAATAAGTGCTCTAGTTTGCACCCGGGGTATGTAACGTACGTAACTAATATGTGTCGACCGGTGAGGATATTTGTGTCTCCGTGAGGAACAGGATGGTCGGCAGCGCAGTTTCCCGATGATGATGGACCGCGTTGATGTTCGAGCGTAAACTACAGCTACATCAGGGTAGCAAAGTCCATATACGTTGTGGACGGGGTGGCCGCTGGTTTCTTTTCCGTTTTGCCATGATGCGTAATGAGGTAAAAATGAAAAGTCAATGAACAAACATAGTGAAGGACAAAAGCCCGATGTCTTTCATCACAGTACAGTGCGGATTATGTGGTTTGCTGGCCCGGTGAGCGGAAGGGCCCCCGGTCTGCCCATGCTGCAACAGCCGGGCCCACTCCGGTCTCCTTCACCGGCACAACTACTGCAACTGGGACTTTAAACAGGCTGGCGGATCAGCATCCGGGGGCGAAGATTAAGTATCCCCTGGGTTCGCGAACCCTACTAACCTGCGGGCGGCCAGTGGTCAACCGTTTCACCGGGTCTCCCTGACCACCGTGCCAGCCTGCCGCGACCACACTGCTAATGGCGATTCGACATATGACAAACAATTTTGAATTGAAATACAGTTGAAACAGTTCAGCAGGCAAATAAGAGTTTTCATTTGCCTGCTGCACTTTCATATTGCTTTTATACTCACTATAAAAACAATCGGGTCAATTGCTTTGGAAAAAAATTGAGCGCTAACTTTTTTATGTACATACACATACAGCCATTATTTTGAAAATGGTTTAAACATCAGTTATATATCTATCTATCTATATATATATATATATATATCACGTCACGTCACGTCACGTCAGTCCTCTTGCAGTATCGGCAGATAGAACCGCCACAAGTTACGGCTCTTACACGTATCCTTCTCCTACTAATAGAACTAAACTTAATATTTCAGTTGACACCATACTTGGGCAGGGAACTAAAGGGCGTTGTGAAGCAAACCTACCTCAGAGGGCAGCTAATTTTTGATGGTGATGTCGTAGGCGAACCCAAAGGAACACTGTTGTTAAATAAAAAATAAATCGCTTAATATAAATTGTAATACTATAATAAAAGGTTATAAAAAGAGGTATCTAGTTGATTTCTTATCGCACTACTACAACTTTAAAAAATTACAGTGTAACTTCTATCAACATAGGGAACAAGGTAGTATTGTCCTTCTATGAAACGTTACAATGGAACTTTTCGTATTTTCGAAAATAAGTAGTCTAGTAATTGCAGTAGCGTATCAACTGGTTTTCAGAACTCTTAGATAAGGCACTTACGATAAGATAGAAATAAGAATGTTTCGTGTGTGTGCCTACATTATGTGCCTAGTGTTATTCTGCGAAAGTAAAATTATTAAGCTATTTGATCTAAACTACTTGTGTGATGTCGCTACCAATAAGTTCATGCGAACTAGCGCCGGTCGGCACTGCTCGGATTCTCTCTAATTCAGCTGCAATAGGGACCGCCACCATTGCCGGCCAGCTGCTCAGCCGGCGTCTGTACGACACGTATTTCACTTCTCCACGTGTTTCATCTCTCCACGTGGCATTTTTTGGCGTTGTAATTCGTAGTATACGTACTAACAGTAGTGGGTGGGCGCCAACCTGCGCTAATTCTATGAACTAATTGGTGGCGAAAGTATATAATGTAGTTTAGATCAAATTGCCTATTCGTTTTCTCATACAAAATCTGAATTATTATGCCGTTCTCATTTATTTAAAGAATTAGATTTGAAGTTTAAGGCCTAATTCTTACAACTACATCTTCTATGATCTTTTATGATGACTTATTTGCAATAACACAGAGATGTCAGTGAGGTCTCGCACTTTGCAGTGCACCTGTCTTCAACAGGTTTTGTTAATATTGTAGCTTATACTGACGTAGTGCTGACGGGCAATTCCAAAAAGGTCATTGAAAAGTCTTGTCTTTGTCTGTAAATTGATTCTAAAACTACGTTAAAAGATAGTACAACTTATGATAAAATCAATGAATCTGGAAGTGACAAAGTTATCTGGTTCAGCGCAGACACATAACTTAATTACACTCATCGTCATCCGAGCATTAATCCCTACGCGTCCTACGTTTTCGCTTCAGAGCCCAGGGTCCGCTTCATATTTTAATTTTTAATTACACTAACTACTCTATATCAAAAAATATTATTGTATCTGCACGTTGACATCCGCCTATTGTAATATCGAATTACAATAGATGAATGTTGAAAGCTGTATGTCTGGAACATATTATACAAAGCGGAGATTATTAGTAAACCAATAAGATGACAGATAGTAGATAACGTCTGACAGAAAAAAAGTAGAATGTGACAATGACTTCACTTATCGTAACAATTTTTTTGATTATTCAGCTATCAAGTAGTGCAATTATACACTTATATGAATGTCCGCCTATAATTTTTCCTCTTTTAGTCCAATCTCGACCCCTGTCATCGACCCCTAAAAATTATCAACATATGTTTCCACACGACCCTGTAGGGTTAGAAACACGGTGCACCCAGAATACAGTTTATTAATAGTGGATAGAGCTGTGGATGTAGTATAGGGCAGCAGCTAAATAAAATAATACTATAGGAGTAACTTACAAATACATGTAAGTTACGGAGTATGTTTCACTCAAAAACTATACAATTGTCAATATAAACACAAAGAAGTACTAAAAAACAAATATATGAAATATACATTAAAAAGGTAAAATATCTAAAAAGGTCTGTCGCCAACATGGCCCGCCCCAGTGCAGAGCACCAATCTAAGGAGGCGACAGATTTTATCATTTTGATAATTGTCACAAAGGGTGGTTTTCTTTTGTTTTATGATTATGACCGATGTTAATTTGTTTTTTCTTAACTACGTTAGGATCCCTTACTTTTATAGTGATGGAAAAATCCATCACATAGTAATATTATAACGTAATGAATAAAAAATAGAGCTAAACAACAGAACTGGTGGGAATAGTTGAGACAAGTCCGGTGTATAAAGCCATAGTCTTATAAGTCGCAGAACTAATGAGAAAAAAAATACCAGTAGTTCTGCCAACATAACTACTCAACAGAACAGGTGGGAATAGGGGACAGTGATGGTGCACATTTATTTTGCACAGTTATTACTGAGTGCCGTATTCAATTAGTAAGGGCACTATTTTACGTACAGGCCTTTTTAACACGTTAACAGTCCGGTGTACCGTATGTGGTACACGGGGAGCGGTTCCGCCGAGTTCGTGTACCCTATGTAAGACAGGTGACTACCAATGTACTCGTACATATTAATGGAACTAATTTAGCCCCTGTGGAGACAACTGTGTTCTTGGGTATAACAATTGACTCCAAACTACAATGGGGCCCACAAATTGAAAAATTATCAGGAAAACTAAGTTCTGCAGCCTATGCAGTGAAAACTATTAGACGGCTCACTGATGTTGATACGGCTAGAATAGTTTATTTCAGCTACTTTCATAGTATTATGTCATACGGAATTCTTCTTTGGGGTAACTCCGCGGACATTAACACCATCTTTTTATTGCAAAAGAGAGCCATAAGAGCTATCTACAAACTTGGTCCCCGGAAGAGCCTTAGAGAAAAATTCAAAGAAATAAATATTCTAACAGTCGCATCGCAATATATCTATGAAAATCTTTTGTATGTCCATAAAAACATAGACTCATTTTGTAAAAAGAGTGACACTCATAACATAAATACTAGATATAAGCATAATCTTGTGTTACATCCCAGCCGTCTCCACAAAATAAGTAATTCTTTTATGGGGCAATGTATACGGTTCTATAACAAACTTCCCAGCAATATAAGAGAATTGTCAATAAACAAATTTAAAACTACTATTAAAGCCAAATTGTGTAGCAGGGCATATTATAAAGTATCTGACTATATTAATGACAAAAATGCCTGGGATTGAGTCGATCCAATTATAATGTAATTAATAAATTATGTAAATTTGTTTGGATACCAAAAGAGGGATGCCTGAGTTTTTTGGCAGTATTTTTATCAGTGCTCACCTAGTCATGAACTGTACGGTAGGGAAAAAAATTGTGACGATTCCAAACAAATGTAGCCATTTTTACGGAATAAAAAGATTTTGACTTTGACTTTGACTATGAGGTACACGAGCCCTGTGTTACTCTATGGGCTCTAGATCCATACTTGTGAAATTAGTTAGTGTTTTCTTTGTGGACTTGTGGCCAAGGATCTAATAAATAGAAAATGTCAAAAACATGTCATATTTTTTTTAAAGTGTTGCTATAACAACACAAAATAAAACAACTTAGTACAAAATAAACAAAGTTTTATTGGTGAACTTGAACTTTAGAAAAACAATCAATACAATATGCTTTTTTACAAATTTTACATTGCGTTGATACCCTTTTGGCTTTGGCCCGTGCGTTCGGAGCAAGTCTACCTTCATCAAGGAGGTTTTGGTAGCATCCTACGCATCGTCTCCGGACGTAACGAGATCCTTTCTTGCCCGAAGACTCCAAAAAATGTGGGTTTGTCTGCGACGTACTTGAACTTGCCAGTCGTCTTGATGATGACCCTGGTAATCCCGATGGTCCCGCTAATTCTAATGACACCGACGACCCTGAATGTGATTGCAGTGTTCTTTCCCTGCTGGAAGAACGTATTTCACTTGATTGGTGTGCAACTTCGGGCTGTAACAGGTTTTTCACAATGGCTTCATGTGCTTCTAGAATGCTCAGTTTGTCTCTCCTTCCGGGATGCATCTCGTTATAAATAATCGTAGAGTTTACCACAGCTATCGATAGTAAATCTGTTGCGACCTTTTTATACCAAGTTATGGTTTTCCTAATAGGAGAGTTGTAGTTGGCCATCTGATCAGCCACATCTACACCCTTTTTTCCTTTGTTATAAGTGAGAATCAATCAATAAACTAAACGTATGTCCACTGGCACACTCATGAGTCCGTGGTACACGCTAAGGTACACGGTAATTTTAATTCATAAGTCCGTGTACCGCCGGGTGTACACGGGTATATCCGGGGTCACCGACCTATATTTTGTTATTTTTATGCACAATTCGCTAAGTAGACATCGAATAATGGCCAAAAAATATATAATGATATATGGACATATGACGTGTTTCGGAACGCTTGTATGGGGACTGTTAACGTGTTAATGACCCCCTACTTGTACTGACCTCAACCACCCGAGCTCTGGGCCAGGTTCCTCTTGGTAAATTTTGGTCTACTACCAAAACTGGGTCATCGACTTCGAATGATGATCGCAATTGTCCAGCTTTTCTAGGAATCAGCGTTGGCAAATATTTACGCATCATCGTTTGGCAAATTTTACCATCTAGCCCAAAATACTTCAGCCAAACGAAGAACTTTCTTGTGACTTAGGCGGTGGAACAAGTCTGTATCAATGCATGGACGAACAGCTTCGGTAGGCGGAGTGCCCAACAGGAAGTGAAAAGGCGTGAGAGATTGTAAAGTCTCCGGATCAACTGGTACGTGTGTAAGTGGGCGTGAGTTCACTACAGCTTCCGCTTCCAGCAACAGGGTTGTAAGTATCTCTTCCCTTGGAGCCTGCTGTGTTATGGTTGGCTGCAAAATCAAAAATCTCTGTGAGCTGGTTAGCTGCACCGACGAAGGCTGTTCCATTATCCGAAAGGATTTTAGCTGGACATCCCCGACGTGCAATAAATCTTCTGAGGGCCATGATAGCTGCATCTGCAGAAAGACTCCCGACGACTTCCAAATGAACAGCTCTGGTGGTGAGGCACGGGAATAAGGCTACCTAACGCTTTTCCCGTCTACGTCCGACTATAATATCTACCGGTCCAAAATAGTCAAGACCCGTGAAAGAAAACGGCCGCTGGTGATGAGATAATCTATCACCGGGCAGATCACCAAATTGAGGTGCAGGTGGTGGAACTCTTCCTAACTCTACAAAAACAGCAGCGATTTGCAACAGTCTTAATATTAGGGCGTAAAGCTATTATATAATATTTCCCGTGAATCTGGTGTCCACAGTCTAAAATAACGGGGGTTTATATCCTGCGCGGGAGCATCCAAAACAGCTCGAATTCTTCCGTTCAAACGGATTAAACCATCTTCTCCCAACGTCAACGTAAAATTTTTAAAACTTACCTTGATTAGTTGGGGGGGAGACCGGCATTAAGGCGAAAGTATTCGTCGTTGAGAGATTAGTTGAGAATGCAGTAGGGCGTCGTTCAGCCTCCAAAATTTCAACAGCCGAAAGAAGGTTCAAAACTTTAGATGAAACGTTGGAAGCGGCCCTATTTGATTTAGAATTTTGACGTTTTACCAATAGAGACCGAAAAATCTTTATGGTGTGGATAGTTGCGTACCACACAGGCTAACTGATGAAGTTCCTTGTCACCATCAGACGCAGAAAACTTGGGCATGCCCTTAACTTGTGATACTAGATGCTGTATCAGAAGTTGAGGTTGACTAAATTGCTCCTGAAGAGCTGCCATGATTTCGTCTGGATCCTGTGACAGAGCCAGAAGAGAAGCCACAGCATCACTAAAAGCTCCTCTGAGCTCTGATTTATTTTTGTTACAATAAAAATCGTTTTGTGTACCTAGCATGCGAGTTGGGGTATGTTTGTTACGAATGCAGTGCGAGGGCCGCGGCACCGGCGGTTTAGAGTGGAGCCGGTTGACTTTGTTAAAAGCTTCTAATGACGCGTAAGTCTCTGGCGTCCTTACGCGTGTCTATGTCTATGGATAGGTTTGTCTATGTCGAGATTCTCTGTGCTTCGGAGGGCACGTTAAACCGTCGCTCTCGGCTGTTGTCGATAGATGATAGTCGTTAAGCTTAGTCAGTGGCCTTTGGGCGGCTTTTTTTTATACAACGTCGGGAGGTGGAGGTACTTCCCCAGACGCGCTGCTTTGATACGCCCTACCTCTCTTAAATCATCCAGACCAAGACAAACAGACATTTTCATGCACACAAATGTTTGACTTGTGTGGGAATCGAACCCACGAACGACGGTGTCAAAGTCGCGTTATTCACGACTGAGCCAAAGAGCTCGTCAAATGCTTGAAAACACTGGCCTCCGCCAATCCTGATTGAAGGGAGACCCGTATCCTTGCAGTGGAATGTGTTAGGGTTGGTGTAGTAGTAGTAGTAGTAGTAGTAGTAGTAGTAGAAATAGTCCTAAAAAAGAAAATACACTTGAACACTTCTTTAAGGATAAACATATCAAAATGATTATTTGGGTTACTATTTCAAATATATTCTATAGGTATACATATATCAATTGAATAGTTAATAGATTCAGGCGTTACTTTGAGAAAGTCAAATTTACATGCAATTTGATCAAACCTGCTTTGTGTACTTTGGAAGTACACAAAGCAGGTTAGATCAAATTGCATATATCAATTGTACAAAATCTCACCCAAGAGGTTCCTGAGTTCCACCAGGGCACCAACGTAACAGAGTCATATATGGAGAGACATATAACACAACAGGCACGCAGTATCAACGATATTTGTACGTCAGGTAGGTACCGCAACTAAAGGCACAATCGTTTTGGATTTCATTGCTTTTGTTCTGGAAATATAGATCCCAACATTGGGCCGTATACCCGACTGGAGACTGAGTCGATAATGCTGAATTGAAAGCCACAACAGAAGCAAATCCATCTCAATTGATGGAGATAGCGGAGGCAGCCTAATGATAACCCAACCGTAAATTGAGTCAAAGAAAGCTGCTTGTGAGCGTATGCCCTTCGGTAGAATAGAGCCATTGTCTGTATTGCTCTAATCCGCCGAAAGCTTGGACTAGATCAATCGTTCACTATACATGACAATGTTCGTCCACACCACTAACAAAATAGGTATCCAAAATGGGTAAACCATCCTTTATCAGGCAGGGACCACAGAGGTCCAGAAGGAGCCGTCGTGGACCGATGTGGTCCGTCGCGGGCCGCGGAATACCGCGGTACCCGCTGCTCCCGCGGCACCCGCGCCGCCTACCAGCGCGTCAGCACCTCCTGCTCCCGCAGGCAGGGAGGAGGGCCGTAAGGCTAAAGTGGTGCTCCCCGGCTCCACGGCCGTAATTTTAAAGTTACGGCCGGAGGCAGCCACTGGGGGAGCAACGTATGCCTCGGCCCTGCTAAAGGCCGAGCAGGAGGTCAATCTGGGGGAGCTGGGGATCGGCTCGCTCCGAATTCGCAAGTCTGCGACCGGAGCGAGGCTCATCGAGGTCCCCGGCTCCTCCAGCCATGAGAAGGCAGACGCCCTGGCAGCCAAGTTGACGGCTGCCTTGTCCGGCGTCGTGGAGGTATCCAGACCGGTGAAGTGCGCGGAGTTCCGGATCACCGGGCTGGATGACGCCGCCACAGTACAGCGGGTACAAGTTGCAGTCGCTCGCGAGGGGCTGCGCCCCCGAGCAGGTCCGGGTGGGCGAAATCCGCCCGGACTGGCGGAACTCCAGTTTCGCCCTGATGCGCTGCCCGGTGACGGCAGCGAAGAAGCTGCTCGAACTGGGCAGTATTGGGGTGGGCTGGAGCCGGGTGCAGCTCCACCTGCTGAAGGCGCGCCCCATGCACTGCTTTAAGTGCATGGGGAAGGGGCACACAGCGGAGTTGTGCCCCTCCAAGGCGGACCGCAGCCGCCTGTGTTACAGGTGCGGGCAGCCGGGGCACATCGCCTCGGGCTCGGCACAGGCCCGCTGTGTCGTGTGTGCCGACGCCGGACGAAAGGCGAGCCACGTGATGGGGAGCCGGCTCTGCAACCCCCCATCCATCCGCGGGAGAACGCCCCCCACCTCTCGCGGGAGTGGGCGGCAGCAGGCGCCTGAGGCCAGGATGTCCGAGTAATGGCCGGACATCCTCGCTTCCTGCAGGCCAACGTCAACTACTGCGCTGGGGCTCAGGACCTTTTCCTGCAGACCATGGCGCAGTGGGACGTGGACGTGGCGGTGGTTGCGGAACCATACTACGTGCCCTCCCGGCCTAATTGGGCCGGGGACCGGGACGGATCCGTGGGCATCGTCGCGAGGCCTGGCGCCAGCCCCCCACTCGTGGTGAGGGGGAGGGGAGCGGGCTACGTGACGGCGGTTCGGGGAGAGTACGCAATAATCGGTGTGTACTTCTCCCCGAACCGCGACCTGCCGGCCTTGGAGCGGCTGCTCGACGCTCTTGGGTCGGCAGTGAGGCGGCTAGCGCCCGCCCAGGTTATCGTGGCCGGGGACTTCAACGCCAAGTCCACGGCATGGGGCAACCCGGCCACGCAAGTCAAAGGGCGGAAGGTGGAGGTGTGGGCGCTGGACGCTGAACTCTTCCCCGACACCCCGCGGGGTTTCGCTCCCCCGAGGATGGCCCGATCGCTGGACTCCAGAGGAGAGGTGGAGGGCGCTCCGCCGCCCGTCACCGACCAGGAGATGGAGGCGGTCATAATGACCGCCTCCGAAGCAAGAAGAGGGCGCCGGGTCCAGACGGGGTGCACGGAAGGGTGCCAGCCCAAGCCCTCGTGCACCTCGGAGACGGGTTCCGGGAGCTCCTTGACTGCTGCTTGCGGTCGGGGTGCTGCCCGGGACCCTTCAGGGTGGGCCGGCTCGTCCTTCTGTTAAAGGGAGACCGGCCCCCGGACGAGGCGGGCAAAGCCCTGGAAAGGGTTGTCGCCTCCCGTCTCGCTCAGCATTTGGAGGATGGCCCGGGACCGGGCCTCTCGGATGCCCAGTTCGGGTTCCGGGTCAGACGGTCGACCGTCGACGCTATAAGGCGCCTAAGGTCGGTGACGGAGGATGCGGAGCGCGAAGGAGACGTGGTGGTGGCGGTGTCGCTGGACATCGCCAATGCCTTCAACAGCCTCCCCCACAGTATCCTGGAGGCCCTCAAATACTTTAAGGTGCCTTCGTACTTGGGGAGACTGTTGAAAGCATACTTAGAGGACAGGGAGGTGCGCTACGAGGACGCGAGGGGTCAGATGGTCAGAAGACGCGTCGTGTGCGGTGTCCCACAGGGGAACGTTCTGGGCCCCATCCTGTGGGACTTCGCATACGACTGGGTCCTGCGGGGCCGTCTCCTCTTGGGCTTGGGCTTCGGGTCCAATTGGAGAAAACCGAGGCCCTCCTCTTCCGCGGGACCGGTAGGCGGGGCCCCCCCTCGGGAGCGCACATCCAAATAGGAGGAGAGAGTATAAGGGTGAGTGCCCAGATGAGGTACCTGGGCCTCACCCTTAACGGAAGATGGACCTTCGGCCCCCACTTCGAGCGGTTGGGACCGAAGGTCATCAGAGCTGCGGCGGCGCTGGGTCGCCTCCTGCCCAATGCGGGCGGACCCAGCGCCGCGTGCAGGCGGCTGTACTCCGGCATCTGCCGGAGTATGGCCACGTACGGTGCCCCCATATGGGCGGACGCTCTCTGCGCTCGGAACAGGGCTCAGCTGCGCAGAGCGCAGCGGGTCATAGCGCAGAGGGCGATAAGGGGGTACCGTACGGTAGCGTGGACGGCCGCGACCGCCCTTGCTGGCGACCCGCCCTGGGAGTTGGTGGCAGAGGTGCTCGCCGAAGTGCATAGCTTCGTCGCTAGTAGAAGGGCACTCGGCGAGCGCCCTACGTTGGAGGAAGTGGGGCGGTGTCGCCAGCGAGGGCATTCAGAGATGATGCGGAGGTGGGGGAGGACCTGGCGCAGCCGCAGTATGGAGTCCGCGTTGCGGATGCGCTGCGCCCGGTCTTGGAGGCGTGGATGGTGGTGATGATGGTGGCGCCGCAGGCGCAAACCCCTCACCTTCCGCATAGTGCAGGTGCTCACCGGGCATGGGTGCTTCGGTGAGTACCTGCACCGGGTCGCGAGGCGGGAGGAACAGCCGGGCTGCCACGATTGTGGCGCGGCCGAGGACACTGCCCAACACACGCTGGAGCAGTGCCCCAGATGGTCTCAGCAGCGCCATGATCTGGTGTCCGCGCTTGGAAGCGCGGACCTCTCGCTCCCGAGCGTGGTCCGCTCCATGCTCGGGAGTGACAGTGCCTGGCAGGCGATGGCCTCCTTCTGTGAGACGGTCATGTCCCAGAAGGAGGCCTCGGAGCGGGACAGGGAGGATGATCCTGAGGCTGTCCCGCTCCGGAGACGGCGGACGCGAGTGCAGCGTAGGCGCTACGCGCACCTATTGCCGCCTCCCTAACTTGTGGGACTAGAGGTCAGGATGGGAACCTGGCCCCATAATGGTCCCGCCGCCGGAGGGGCTGTCCCAATTTGCCATTTGCAATTTGGGACGGCCCCTAGATTGAAGAAGTCCGGCCCCTTCTGAGGGGCTGGCCAGTCGCAGTGGTGTCCTGTTGCTGGGTCGTTTAGTGGGTACGGGGAGTCCCACAACACACAGGAGTGTGCGTAACGCATTTTTCCCCGCGTCCCAAAAAAAAAAAAAAAGGCTTTCTCGTATGTTGTACAAGTCCCGAGTCAGATCGCATATGGACCACAGCTGTAGAAACTTTTCATTCGATTCATTAAACATGCTATGGGAAATGTCGGAGATCCTAAGTATTTAGCCCTTATGTTAAAGGAGACTTTGCCTCTCTTTTGTGTGTTTTACTGATTGAACGTTGGATTTTGTACCGATGAGTTATTTGATACTGCGCCTACAGCTTCATTCTACAACCACCTCTAGCCGTCGGCGGAGAATTCATGCTCACGCATTGGAATCGCAATGTTTGCGTACTGTTCGATTCCAAATAGGTTTTCTTCCGAGAACTCTTCATTTGTCAAATAAATAAATAAATATTTTCGGACAAATTACACAGCGCCACCTAGCCCCAAAGTAAGCGAAGCTTGTGTTATGGGTACTAGACAACTGATAAACATACGTAAAAATTTTTTTTTTTTTTTTGTAAATACATACTTATTATACATAGAAAATACCCAGACCAAGACAAACAGACATGTTCATGCACACAAATTTTAGTCCTGTGTGGGAATCAAACCCACGAGCGTTGGTGTCAAAGTAGCGTAACAGCGCGTTCCACCACTGCGCCACCGAGCTCGTCATGAACTCCATATCAAGGTTTTCTCAAAGAACTATCATATAAGATTCTTGAAAAAAGGTGTAAGGAGTTTGTTACAGGGTCGGCAATGTCCAAATGACGCACCTGGTTTTGCAAGTGTCCAAAGGTTATGATTGGCATAGGCAGGCCAGGTCGTATGCTCAAATGATGGCAAGTGATTGCCACATTAGTGGTATAAACACATCTATGTAGGTATTAATAAAGAGTCTTTGAGATATATGTTCCTAAGAGTACCTGGGTATGAAAGAAAATAAAAAAGATATATATTCTAGGACATTTTGCCCTGATATGGGATTGACGGTGCCCTGCTCTGTGTCTTATGTGGAACGTATAGCACTTGGACGGCAGCCTGACGTCGAAGGAACTATTAAGAACGAGATGGACAGGTGAGTGCAGTGAATAGTGTAAATGGAACTTTTATAAACCTTTAAGCAGGAGCTGGGTATGGCAAAAAAGCATGTAAGCAAAAAAAAAAAAAATACTATCGAGATTGCGCAAAAGTTGGTTTAAGGAGAGAGGTTTTTTTTTATGAAACTAGATTGGCAAACAAGCATGCGGCCCGCATTAAATGGTAAGCGGTCACCGCAGCCTATTGACGGTCGCATCCCCACAGGGATGTTACTCGCGCGCTGCCAATCTTGTGACCTAAAGATGTTTCGTCGCAGTACCCAGTAATTTCTCTGCCATATCTCACCTTCAAACCGGAACACAGCTATATAAATATAGCTGCTTGGCGGTAGAAATACGTGAGACAGAGGTAGCCACATAGACGACTTTTGGGCAAAGTCTCCCTCTGTAAAGAGTGTCGATTTTAAGATAAGAAGAGGCATGTTTAGTTGATTTCGCCATGTAGAAAGAATAAGAGTTTAAGTGTAGGGGAGTTACCCTAAATAGTAATAAAAAATTTTATAACTTCATAACTTTGTTGGCGCCATAAACATCTAAACCAATGAGTAAAATCCTGTTACATTTCGAAACTTGGGGTTCCTTGTTCACTTTGGAACTGTAATTAGAATGAAGAGAAAATATCGAACGGTCTCAACCATTCTGTATCTGTATTGATATCAACCGTTCTGAGTCATTTTACAACTTCAAAAATATTAAAATACAGTAAGTCTACTTAACAATAATTACTTTCAAGTACATGAATAATCATTATACTAAAACAAGTTATTGTGGTGGCTGATGGTTATTCCTGGTTAATTAAGGCCCAGTTAATCTATTTTTTTATACACGTTGGGAGACATACAAGCACACGGCCCATGTAAAGCTGTAGCCTATGAACACTCGCAATACATTATGTATCACTCGCGCGATGCCACCTCTGCTGCAAATAGGAGCTTACTGGTGACCTCACTCACATGCAAGAACACACCAACCTGTTGTTTACAGACAATTTGATCTAAACTACTTTGTGTGCTTCCGCTACTGATCAGTTCATGCGAACTAGTGCCGGCCGGCACCCACCTACTACCATTAGTAGATGTATACCGCCGCTGCAAGTCGCCTCTGCCTCAGCTGCCGTGGGCGTCTCTGCGAGTGTTCGCCATCTGAAATATGAATCGCATGCACCTGCGACTGTTGCTGCCTTGGCAGTTGCTCCGAATATGACAGCAGCCGAAGCAGAGATGATCAGAGCAGCGGCGGCATGCATCTACTAACGGTAGTGCGTGGGTGCAAAAGCACACAAAGTAGTTTAGATCAAATTGTCTGTAAATTTGACTTTCGCAAAATAATACCTGAATCGTGTTTGTAAGCGTAATCTAATTTAGCAACCCAAGCCCGCCTTTTTAGCTCGTTCTTCAGCACTTCTTCTTCCGTGCTAAGCATGGGCGAACCTGAGGAAAGCCGCGAAGATCGCCGCTGACGACACAAGATCGGTGTGGTACACCGGACCCAATTCTACCCCGTGGCGCACAATTACATCCATCATCACACAACGCAGATCATCTGGGACCACAATATGAGGTCTATGCCCACCTCACTTTCCCCGCATTAACGCATACTCGATACATACCTACCCAGTTCATGCACTTACTATATATATACCAGTATCGTAGAGGTGTAGAATTTGTGGTATTGCAGGCCAAGTAGTCTGTCGCCCAGGCGTTCACACTTTTGGAACAATAATATTAACTTATGTATTAAACTAAATTAATATTGTAACAGATTTTTGGACTTTATTTTTTAACTTGAATGCCAAAAGCTCATTAATTAAGCAAAATTTAAAAATATGTTTTTCCTGAATATATCCAGGGAAAATTCTGGAAAGATACAACATGAAAGTGCAAAAGTCTGTTTATATAGTAAATTCTTTAGAAATAGGGCTATATATATGTACGCCTATTTAATCTAAAATGTTGATACAGTGCCCGGCGGTAAATATTGCACTTCGGCAATCATCGCATTTCCGAATACAAACGAATGCTAATTTCCATGCCCATCAATTATTAGATGTATCTTTACCATAATTTGAATTCAGAACTAAGTACTTTATTGTTGTTTTGTTTTGATTCCCGCGTGAACTGTATAGAGTTGTAAAACTACTTCCTTTTTAAAGATAATTTGCTCCTTTTCAACATGTACAGTATACCAACGAAATTAACAAAATAAAACACTTCTTCAACCGACTTCCAAAAAAGAGGAGGTTCTTATGTTTGACAATTAGGTATGCAACTAAAATGAACATTTATCCGACGACTGACGAAACACGAAGTTTGCCGAGAGACATTAAGAAAATAGAAGCACTGTAATTTAATTTCTTAATATAATTATTTCTATGTTTTTAGGTTGGGAAAAAATAAAATATGCAAAAAGAACTTTTTGTTCTTTTTGCATATTTTATTTTTTATTATATTTTTGCATATATGTATAAATTATGTTTTAATCAGAAAAATTCTCAATTCCTTCCATTTGTCCTCTTATTGAGCTCAATATCACTGTCACTATCAGCCGTATTTATCACTAGTATATCAATGCTATCGTCTAGGGGTCGGCAACCGGCGGCGCGCGGGCCGCATGCGGCGTTATTTTAATTTTACACAGAATTGAATTTTTTTTTATTATTGTAACATAATATTTAAATAAACATGGCTTTAAGAAAAAGGAAGTTGGAAGAAGAAAAAAGAGTTTTTACCGAATTATGGACAGAATTGTCAAGCTTGATTTGTCAAAAGAGTATTTCTGTGGTAAAGGAATATACCTGAAACGACATTATGACACTGAGCACAAAGCTAAATTTCACTGTCTCGAATAAGAAATACGAAAAAGTGAAATTTCCACTTTGAAATCGTCATTAAAAAATCAACAAAACATATTTAAGGTTGTAGCAGACAACAGCGAATCGAATGTTCGTGCCAGCTACAGGGTAGCAGAGATTCTAGCAAAAAGTGGACGTCCCAGCGAACTTAAAAAGCATAGAATGATAATTTAGAACAAATTCATAGTGCATAATCGACACCAAAACAATGACGCTCTCGTATTTGATAACAAAACATCATTTCTCGAAAATGCAGTTAGCGAAAAATATGCCTTACCTCCAAAACATAAGCCGCACTTTACGATAATTGTTTATGGTACAAAGGAGTCATAGAAATGTAAACAAAATTTTCTTGTCGATGATTGGCTGCATGCGATCTCGCACGATCGAGACACGAGTTCACTCGATGTGGCGACATGTACGCGCCACGAAAGTAAGGCCGTTTATTGCACGAATAATATATCTTTACGAATAATTATATTTACAAACATAACTACACTTACCTATGAAATGTGATTCCTGAGCATTTATGATTACTGGTAGTGTTACTTACACACCATTTGACGACACAAGAAGGCATTATTACGAAAAATCTTGAGAATACATAAATTAAGACAGACTGACACGTCGTTGTTTCAAGCCGACTGACTAACACCGACTGTCAAGGCGCGCGGCCTCATTTTTAAGCCCCGCCTACCCCGGCCTCTTTTTCGTTGGGTCATTTTTGAAACGTTATTGCTGCTTCTATGCTTTTTAAGTTCGCTGGGACGTCCGTTTACCGATAGTGAATTAGTAAAAGTGTCTTAGCTATCGCAGAAGAAATATGCCCAGAGCACAAAAAAATTTTTGAAAGTCTTAGTCTCTCTGCTAGATCTTGTACCCGACGTACCGAAGACTTGGGTGCTAACTTGTGTGTACAACTCAGGGATAAGGCGCAGTCTGTTGACTACTTCTCTTTGGCGATGGATGAAAGTACGGACGTGTCGGATACAGCACAGCTACTCATATTTGTACGCGGTATTGACGAAAACTTTACTATTTACGAAGAGCTTTTATCGGCACAGGCCCACCACTCATACCCACCACTGTGTCTCCTGTGTAGCCAGAATTAACAGCGGTGACCACATAAAGGCAATGAACAGTGAAGTCCATTGCCGTCCCGGGGGTTAAACTACAGCTGCCATGGAACTCACAACGAATTTAATCAGAAGAAATTTGTAGGAGTAGGAAGTTTTGGAATTGACTTCCTCTCTTGGCAAAGTGAGAGACAGCAATATGACAAATAAGGCATTTAAAACCTCAAAGAGATGGCTAGTCAAGTGAAGCTCAACTGCCGTGCACCACGGATTATCAAATATCTAACCCTATTGGGACCTAAACTGTGAGTTGTTACCTAACACATGGATTCCAATAGTATAGATTGCAGAACTGCCTAAACGCCTGGTAATTCTCCCTTGTTGCCACCAAATCAGAATAGTATACTACTCCGGATGTGACACGCGAGGAATTTAACATATCGTCCCGCTCCGATGCCAGAGATCACACTCCCAGAGAACATGATGTGCTGTTTGCTCGAATTCATGATTTGTCGTAGAACACTCACATAAAGGCGATGACACAAGTCTAAATGAAAAGAGCTTCGCCCTAAAGTTTCCATGCCATGAAAGTTATAGATTTGCATTGGTAAATGCAAATCTATAACTTTCACAAAAAAACACAATGTAAGTCGTTATCCGTATATGTTATGTGGCATTCGCCTTGAATCTGTCGAGTCTGTAAGGGATCTCGGAGTCACATTGGATGCCAAATTACATCTAGATATTCACATAGATAACATAACCGCTAAGGCCTACAAAATGTATGGGTTTGTCATGAGATTTGGTTCAGACTTCACCCGACCATCAACCTTTCTTCATATGTATAAATCACTCATTCGTTCACAATTAGAGTATGCTGTGGCCCGTATGGAATCCATTTTACAACAAGTATATAAATGCATTAGAATTAGTACAAAAACGATTTTTACGCATTATGCACAATAAATGTTACCATAGGCGTCTATCATATGAGGTCCTTTTGGATAAATATAACATGTTAACATTAGAGTCCAGACGACTGCAACTCGAGACAACGCTTCTCTATGATCTTTGTCATAATAAATACGATTGTATATCGCTCCATAACAAGTTAGCTACAGAGTTCCTTTTAGAACACATTGTCGAAATCCCTGTCAATTATTTGCTACCACTTTTTGTCGTACCAATGCTGGAAAGCGCTCACCACTTTACAGACTAGTCGACTCATATAACAAGATTTTCAATTCAATAGACATTTTTGCTACACGTATTGGTACTTTTAAGAGAATGGTAGCGGCTCAGCTCAAGACGTGACACCTGCCGTGGCTTGTAAAATGTTTTCATTAATATTTTATCATTTAATTTTTTTTTTTTTTTTTTTTTTAATTCTCTTTCACTGTTATTTGTTAAACCTCTACCCAGAGATAGCATTTCATTTTCTTTATTTTTACTTTTTATTATTCTTTGAAATTACTCCGTTCACCCTAGGAGGGAGTTCTCGTCTTTACCACCACACCGACATTTTATTGTAGAATTATTTGTGGTCAACGGAGCTGGTGGCACGATATTTGTACAACCTGTATTTAAGCTCAATATTGTAACTTTGTGTACACTGTTTGTTGATCCTAAAATAAATAAATAAATAAAATAAATGCCCTGTTAAAAATTGCGCAACAGGATGATCGACTTCTAACCACTCTTTACTTAATCTGTCTCGCACTGATTGAAAGAACAGATACAAGTGGCGTCCTTTAGTAGAAGTTTCCCATCTTTCTTGCCATTCCGACAGTAAAGTTTCAAATACCTCGTCAATTGGTTTGAACAATCTAAGTATTTTGTCAATATCGCGGCGTTTTAGAAAGTCAGGGTGTATGTTTTTAGAGGTGTAGTACATTGAAGCCCAGCGTTGAATTTCTAAGTCAACTGGCAATATGCCTGCCAGCACTGGTAGTGCCTCGGTGCTCACAGATATTTATTTATTTATATATTTCATTCTATACGATTTACATAAGAATATTAAAGCGAGCCGCTGACTTTGCAGCAACTTACGAGACGCAGCACCTATGGTAGCCCTATCAGCCTATGCAGGTGAACCGTACGTAATACATCCTAAATATGTGGCTGTGTAAATAATTTTTAACGTTTTAAAAGTTAAGCCCCACGTCGAGGTGGAAATTCGAGTTAATGCATAAAAGTTCTTTTAGGCTTTTTCTCCATCCTGCTTTATGTGTTCAATGTAATTAAAACCTTTGTCTAACAGTAATCCCAAGTAACAAACCGAGTTTTTATTTGCAACTTTGCAACAACCATTGAAGTGGAATCGCGGCGGAACCTGCAAATTTCCCTTAAGCAAGAGCTGATATGTTTTATGAGGTGCGAAATCGAGACGGTTACGATAACCCCAGTCTGAAATGAGGCCAAGGCAAGTAATAGCTAGTTTTTCTATACTTGATCTGGAATTAGCTTTTATTAATAAGAGGCCGTCATCGGCGTAGCCAGTTAACGAACACCCTTCCGGTAAGGGTAGGCTAAGAAAGTCATCAAAACCGATATTCCAAATATACGGCCCTAACACCGAATCCTGAGGACAGCCCCGCGTAAGCACCTTCGAAGCAGCATAATGACCAAATGTTAATTTAGTTGTACCATTAAAAAAGTACGATCGAATAAGGGAGTATATGTTGCTATGGCAACCTCTCGCCTTTAGTTTCAGCAACAACATTGGCCACCAAGCATTATCGAAGGCACCTGAAATGTCTAAGAAAATACCTATAACGTATTTACTAACCGAGAGTTCCACAATTTTACGCACTGCGAGTGCCGCATCAACAGTAGACTTGCCGATGGTAAAGCCGTATTGATTTTTATGAAATTGAGGGCCACCGGGCAACAGACGTGGTACAATTAAACATTCAAGTAGTTTACCCAACGATGGCAGTAGGGTCATAGGGCGATAAGACTTCGGATTGTCGGGTTGCTTATCACCGCTTTTTGGTATTATCTTTATAACACCACTACGCAAAACGCTAGGAAAGTTTTATCATCGCTTTATTTGTTGGTAATGTTTTTACAACATGTAAAAATTAGTCCATTGACACCACAGTTGACATTGGAGTGGCAGGGCATAGATCTACCGCGGCCCTCATCTCGCAATGGTAGTCACTATCATTATCAGGGCATTCATCCGGAATTAAAGCATGCAAAAGTGCATCAGTAGTCTTCTCTATACCGAGGGTGTACAAATATGGTCAGTTTTAGAGGACATAGCCTGCTCGAAACGACAGGCCAACATTGTGTCTCTTAAGAAATCTCTGGAGCAAGCAGTAGCTAAATTTCCCAAGGAAATAGTGCGTAAATCCATAAATTCGTGGCCAAACACATTAAAAGCCAGTATAAAAGTCAAAGGTGGCCATTTAAAAATAGAATCATTATTTTTTATTTTTTGCTGAGACTTCCATAAGAGGATCTTAATAAATCTTATATAACTATGTTTATATAAGATTTATTAAGATTACATTACTTCATAAAAAAATGATCTTGTTTTTTGGGTTCCGTACCTCAAAAGATAAAACGGAACTCTTGTGTGATCAATTTATTGTCTGTGTCATTTTTTTTCAGTACGTATTTTCAATACGTGAAAGTATACAGTTTTTCAATACGTGAAAGTATTAATGTCAAATAGTCAAGTCCACAATCCCTTGGAGAAGTGAAAAAATCAAACTTCGAAGTCAACGCAATCAAACTATACGGCCGTTTATGCCATATATTTTGACACTCGCAACTTTTTACAGAAACTGCCCAACCTTGTGTTAATCGATATCTTTATTGAACGTGCCACAATTTAAATGTTGCTTATCCTAAGCAGATATAGTTTGTAAATAGATAATATATCTATAAACAGTCTGGTTATCGTCGAAAATACTGTAACTGAAAAATTTAGTAAATTTTGTTGACATGACTTTTGTCTTGTCAAAGTTGATCTCCTGCCCCATGGATCGAATTACAGTGTTGCTCATATCAGCGAACCGAGGATGTGAGATACAAGTACTTCTTGCTGTTTTCCAGTCCAGTGTCTTGTATACGTTCTCTAGAGCTTAGAAGACGGCCCTAGATGTGAACCATCATCCTTGCCATTACATAAGCAACGCAAGATCTTCGCTGTACCAAATATATATGATGATTCGATGGAACGATTAATCTATCGTAATTCGCGGAAGAATACAGAGTGACAGATTGTATTCAGTAGTTTTGTGCTCAATCATCGGTGATGTACGTGTAGAGTTTACAGTACTGTAGTCTTTATGAAACACAACTCCAGCACTTTCTGGTGATGGGTAATCATGCATCTTTAAGTTAAAAGGATTTGTGATAACCCAGAGGGAGTCCTTGTACAAAAGTCGTCTGTGTGGGTACCACTGTCTCTCCTATTTCTACCGCCAAGCAACTATATTTATATAGCTGTGTTCCGGTTTGAAGGGTGAGATATCGCAGAGAAATTAGTGGGTACTGTGTTGCAAATGTCCGTAGGCTACGGTGACTGTTTACCATCAGACAGGCTGTATGCTTGTTTGCACCTTAGTGGTATAAAAAAAGTCGCAATTTAAAAACATAAGACAATAAAATATATACTTTTTAAACAGATAAGCTATAGGTAGGGGTGCTCCCTACCGCTTACCCTATGTTCTTGGAAAACATACATAACTTATATCGTCTTGGATTGATGTTACTTTTATGAGAAATTGGATAAACATCTCCATCTTACAGTTATTGTTATGTATCCTCGATGGTTATTGGGTTAACAGAGCGGGTGAGATAGATATTTTATCTATTGCAAACGTTTATAGGATAAAATGCGAAAAGCCATATTTGTATAGATGTCATAGTCAAAGGTCGATATGTAGTCTCTTCGCTGAATGACTTGCTTATCCTAGGTTTGACCAAAGCCTTCGGGCTAACCCCGAAATATATTCCAATTTCGGCCTTTGATTAAAGTATTTTTAGTCAAACCTAGAAGTTCCTAACTTTTCAGTCAAACGTCGAAAGTAAAATAATCTGTTTCGCGCTTTGCCTAGTCGATCCTAGAAATGATACTCGTAAGTAGCAACTCTCTCATTAAGTTCTGGAATTTTGGATTTACTTAATTATTCATTTCAACAATGTTTCTTTGATGGATGAATTTTATTTTAGCTCAAAGAGATGAAATGGAAATATCTGGACCGTCGTCGTCAAAAGTGACTTCAGATATGATTTCAATTCCTTGTCCGTCATCGTCAAAAGTGACTTCAGATGTGATTTCAATACCTGGACCGTAATACATATAAAACAGGTGATGGTTTATACAGGGTAGGGATGAAACACGGAACGATAAATACACTTTTTTCGAGGAATCAAATAAAATAATGCAAAGAGAATTTTCTTAATTTCAAGGATGTGCCCAACGTAAAGCTGTCTCTAAGAGAAATAAGTGCAAAAGATTCTAAATTTGGGGGTCAAGGCTTTATAAAATGTCATTGCAACAAAAAATGCTCTTCAAAATTATGTAATACGACGTATTGTGCAATTCTAAATGTCATAATGCATCACCATGTCTAAATAAAAACTATTTTTTTTATTTTAACTATGACAATATAACAACAATAAACATTAAAATAAAAAAAAATTGTTTTATTACACCTAATTTAACAAACTAAGACTATCTAATACCTAATTGAAGTTTGACTGGTCAACCCCGATTTCATCAAATTGAGTTTTGACGTTTGCCTGACCAAATTACTTTCTCCTAGGTTTAACGAAAATTCTTTATTCAGAGGCCGAAAAAATTCATTTGTTTGGGCTTTGACTAAGACTTCAAGTCAGACCTGAGGATTGACTAGTCAAACCTAGGAGCGCCGGAGCTTCGAGGATTGACTATAACATATATGTATATTTGTGTATATGTGTGTGTATATACGAGTGTGTGTATGTGTAATTAATGCTCCGGGTGGAACTGTTACTGGTCGTAACAATGGTGAATGAAAAAGTGAAAACTTTTTCATTCACGAATGAATCCCCAGAAATGTTATTTCTAAATGTTGTTCATTCCTTGCGAAATTAATAATAATATTTATAATAACAATCAGTTATGATAGTTATGGCAGGTGTCCGTCTCTTTTCTGTAATAACCCAGTATTAGTAATCCCTCCAGATCTCATTACAATAGCCCAATAATTTCCCACACATTCGCAAGTCCCAATACAGGTATTGGCGGTCTCGGCATCAGGATGCCGAGACCGCTCATGGGTAATATGGTTCCATGGAACTACATTACATTAATCTACTGCCAGGGCCTTCGACGCGTTAGATCTACATCCGCGCGCAACGGCTATCACATTACCGGGATAACACACCCGTGAGCATAGAAATCCATATAAGAATTTTGAGGTATTTGAAAGTGTGTTTTTGTGAATTTTTTCCGTTAATGAAAAAGAATACTTACGGAACGTCTTGAAATGTTTACAATGGTTGTAATAAACGAAATCACCGATATAAATTGAGGCCTGTCATCATAACATCACAATTGTTTTCAGTTTTTCATAGCGCGCGCATTCGTTGAAACGCTTAACAATATGGCTGTGTTAAAAACATTTATTATAATTACATTTTTGTGTAAGATTTTTTCTAATTTACAATTTTAATATTGATTCAATATATATGAATACAATATTTGTTTTTTTTAGCTGGATCTATGTGTAGTAAAATTTTAAATTTGTCTGAGAGAACTGAGAAGCAATTATTTTTGAGTAAACGAGTGGTGACTGAAAAACAGGAGTTCGACGGCGGGGTGCTTGTCGATGAAAATGGTGTCATAGAAGGAGTATACACTAGAGATACGATTGACTTACTCATGGCAAGCAATAGTGTGCTGAATTATCAGGTATTTATAATCATTGTTAATTAGCTCTTACACTCATATCATGTATACGTATTGAAAACAGCGAAATTAATTAATTAAAGGAAACAAGATAATGAATGCCCATGTCATAAAGGTACAGTTAAATACAGTATTAAAAATGTAATTTAACTAGAAAATGCAGCATACGGATTCTGCAGACTGCGGTCACTATCTAACTTTACCATGGATGGTTGTAATTAAATAATTATTTGTGTTAACACAGAAAACTAAATGTCTAAATTTATAAATTTAATGTGTTTATTTCTAATTAATAAATAAATATGGTATGTACAGATCGTATAAGAAAATGTAATAAAAGTGATTCTACTAATTAATACGAATAACTTTAGGGGATGAAACTTTTATTTATAATGCTACATCGGATGACAAATAGTGTGCCGTCCGCCCGATAGGTAGCAAATGACATAGCTTCAAAACTATGATTATCACTCTCACGATGTCACTCCCACTGTTAACGCAGGAAGTCCTTCAGCCTGCGGCTCTCTGTAAGATGGAAGTAGTTCCCCATTCGGGCTACTTTTTAAATGACCTAGCCCTCTTGATATGGTTTTTAATATAATGTCATATTTATGAACGGAGACCCTATGTTTGTTATTATTAAAACAGAAAAGCGTATATTATTTAACTAATTACTTATTGTTAAACGACGTCACGTTTAACGATAAGTAATTATTCGTAGTTAAATAGTTCAATGCATTTTAGTTATTTAGTTGGACACCGGTTTTATTCAACCGAAGTTTAGAGTACATTTCGCCCCGCTACTTAATTGCCCGCAGATAATGTTTTCAAAAACCCCGAAGGTCGGTGACTTACTTTAACGTCTGGAGACAGTAACATTAGTAGTCCGAGATAAATGAACCCATCCATAGACAAGCTGCGTTCGAACTTACTTAACTTACGCATGCAATTAGACAGGTTCCCTAGCAACGGTATTTAGATAGATACCGACTCGAATTCCGAACTATTACAATAACGAATGCGATAACGATTAATTTGTTTCTATCTATCTATAACTTCACGGCAAATCCTTTACGGGGTAGGCAGAGAACGAGCGCAGCGTGACTCGGTCCTTACATACCTCACTCGGCTCTTTAGCATTCATAGGTCTCCTCCTTTCTAGAGCTCCTGATACCACCTTTTGATAAAACACTATCAATTTGGTCACGGTAGGTAAGTATTGCCCTTCCTCGGCTTCTTCATCCTTTCCTTCTTCCATCCATCCATCCTTCATACTTTCGCGTTGTATATTTATTTCGTAATTTGGAGCATACCTCTTCTTTTTTTAACACCGGCACTCTCTTTCAGCCCAATTCTGTTTCTAACAGCATCATTGCGAACACAGTGCACATGCGTACACAAATTTTGCGCAGCGCTCGCATTTCGATCACGTTTTTCCTACTTTCAAACCTAGTTCTCACTTCCATAAGTAAGCGTTGGGACCAGCACTGCACTTGTATAGCGATCTGTACTTTCTGGCTCAAATTTTTACTGTCAAGAAGTTTTCCAACGCTCCATTCACACTTACATTAATTTATTTACATGTAATAAAACAAAATAATTCAGTAAAGTCATCATCATTTCTACAATAATCTACACTCTATATATTATAATATTCGTAATATTTTTTATTATTAAGAAAGCACAAAAAATTTTAATTATCTATTTTAAGTTTATTTCTGATGCATAGATCGGAATAGGTTGAGTTTGTTTATAACATGGATATGCCCCGATAGATTTTGTTATTTCCGGTATCCGGAAAAACGTAATATATTATTAAATTATTATTATAATTATTAACTTAGCGCTAAAATAGAGCCGAAAAAAGGTACGGCCCAAGGATCCATAATTGGACCGTTGGAGTACTTACTGTACGTGAACGATATGAGTAACACAATAAGTTCTAGTTCCGTATATCAGTTCGCGGATGACACATGTCTTCTTGTAGCAAGCCGATCTGTCAGTGATGCAGTACAGCTCTTGCAATACGACTTTAATCAATTATGTAAATGGACACATGACATAGGGCTCGTGATTAATGCACAAAATACAAAAATGGTGCACATACGATCATCGCACAATAAGACTCCAATCACACCAGCTATAACGGCCCTTGACCATCTCTGTTTACACAACTGTGTGCAAGCTGTTACTAGTCAATGTGCCTGCCCCTTGTTAGAAGTTGTCGAAAATCATACCTACATTGGCCTTGTGATTGATAGCCGATTCTGCTGGGGTCCACATAAAAATTATGTATGTAACAAGTTAAGATCTATCATCGGAAAATTAAGCGTATTAAAATATAAATTACACTATAAAACTCTTCGCATGTTGTATATGTCTCTAGCGGATTCGGTTGTCGGTTACGGGCTAAGTAGCTATGGTAGAACGTACACAACATATATAAATGATGTATATAAACTGCAACTACAGGCATTGAAAACTATTGTACCGTATCATATAAGAAAAAAATTTAGAAGCGATGACATAGAATTATTTAAATATTGTAATGTAATGAAATTCAATTTTGCTATATACGTTATAGCAAAATTGAATTTCTTACACTATCAGAATGTAACCACCCTGAATATATAATTGAGAAAAAAAGACCAAACCATTTGAGGCTAGTACCACAAACAAATAAGTACGTTCTACCTATAACTAATAATTTATACGGATCAGGAATGGATAATTATCTGATTCCAAAATATCTGAATAAAACTACAGAAATGCTTCAAAAAATGTACATAGAAAATTCGAAAAACCTTAAGTCTAAATTAAAAAAACATTTTTTAACTAACCAAAATGTATTTGCTCACCAGCCTTGGATAAGCCCTACGTGGTTTTAAGGCGTGGTGTATTAAAATTGTAAATGTAGTATTAAGAATATTGGAAATAAATGAAAAAAAAAAAAAAAAAAAATGATGTGTTCAATTCCCACACAAGGCAAAACATTTGTGTGCATGAACATGTCTGTTTGTCTTGGTCTGGATGTTTTAAGAGAGGTAGGGCGCATCAAAGCAGCCCGTCTGGGGAAGTACCTCCACCTCACAGAAAACCGCAGCCAAATAACAACTCCCTAGAGGGTTGTTGTGTTCCTGCGTGTGAGTGAGGTCACCAGAAAGCTCCCAAGGAGTTGCTGTGTAAGCAGCAGAGGAGGCATAGAGTGATAATTAATATATCGCAAGCGTTAATAGGGTACGGTACCCGCTCTACATTAGGTGGGCCGTATGCCTCCCGACGTAGTATAAAAACGGGACGCTCGACAGAAGTGATAACTTCAGAAGTTATCACTTCAAAAATGAAAAATATATCCATGTGCGTGTGTGTGAAGATTAACAGAGGTAGGGCGCAACAAAGCAATAAGAGAACCAAGACAAAGAGACATGTTCATGCACACAATGTTTGTGTGTAGGAATCGAACCCATGAGCGATGGTGTCAAAGTAACGTTACTAACCACTGCGCCACCGATCTCCCGACTAATCATATTTATATATTAAACTTGACTTATTACTACTTATAACTCAAGTTTAATAATTAGAGAATGACGTTAATAGAGAGTATTTCCATAATTGATTTGTTAACATTAGCAATTAACTACCTACAATATTACTACATTGGTCAATGTTATATATAAACTTACGTATTTCTATATACAAACATAAATATAATTGGATGCATGCTATGCTATTGATGATCGAGATACGCGTTAGAAAAGGCTAAAGGCAAGTTAAAGGCAAATTAAATCGTCGGTCCCGGCTGTTTTCGATAGATGATACATTATACAAAGATAAGTAGGCCACCGTCCAATTGGGGTAGTACCTTCATCTCATAGAAATCTGCAGTCAAATAAAACTCCTTGGAGGCTAATTGTATTCCTGAAAGTGAATAAGTTTACAAGTAAATCCCTAAGGAGTCGCTGTGTAAGCAGCGAGGGTCGCAATGCGCGAGCAATGCGTACTACCTGTATTGCAACCGTTCATAGGCTACGGTAACCACTTCACATGTGACCCGTGACCCGTATGCTGCCGTATGGCTGCATGATACTTCACTCAAATTCCTACACTTCGCTGAAAAGAGACACTTATTTGAAAGGAGCATTAATAAAACAGCATAATACAACAGCGTTTACTATCTTCGAAATCATAAAAATAATCACCTGTTTCATCTTCTCTATGTATTAATTTAATTATATACAAAAACCAAAGTAGACATAGTCGTCTCAAGTATCATTAACTTGCATAACACCACTTTTTCTTGCCCTATTTTGTAATTCGAGACGAGTCGATGACTTTACAAACTAATCTTATCGGAAAAGAATGTCGTTGCAATCCAAATTTGATTGCCGTAAAAATTTGAGATATTCGCTTTTAACAGATGATACATCAATTCATGTGAAATATCTGTCTGTATTAGAATGGCTATTATGTTATTATGTTATACAGCCTGTATTAGAATGGCTTTATGAAGCGATGGATCACTTTACTCGTAAAAATCGTGATAAATTTTGACGTTTTCGATGAATTATTTGATAAGCTCATTCATTGTTAAGTCTACGTTTGTCAGTAATTTATTTATCAAGTAACCATCTGCATATACACGTTATAGTTCTATGTTTAATTTGAATAATGGTTTCATATTCAAGTCAAAATGAGTTTATACAAGTGTTGTAAAATTAATAATGTCGAAGTATATTTATTAACATTTCAATAGCAAACAAGTGTAGAGTACAGTATGGTCTGCAGTATCGACGCAAGACGAAACGCGGACGTCGGCGACATTTTGCAGTCAGGGAGAAACCGTTAAATTCAATGCCGAAAATGACCACCACGTAATTCAAACAAAGTCTCGACTGCTTAAGCATAAGGATTTGTCAAAGCTACTGATTTTTACGTGGAGTGACTGCCGTCAGGCCTCCACAAACCACAGGGAAAATCAGACCTTTCTTAGGTAAGGTCAGACGTCTTTCAAAATATATTTTCTTAGACGTGGGGTTTCTTTACAATGTTTTCCTTCACCGCTGAGCAAGTGATAATTACAAATATGCACATAAATCCTAAATTACGAATTTATAATTGCCTGAAAAAAATGAGCAAGTAATTGCAATAGCCTGAATAGTTGTAACATCAGTGCCAATGCGTTGCCGACTCTATAATAAAAGAACCAAAATACTTAAATGATGTAAACCGAAACCAAATATATGAATAAATTAGTTTATTAATGCTATATACAAGAGAATAGCAATGTTGTCCGTTTGGCTTGTTCTGGTTGTTTTTAAGGGAGGTAGGGCGCATCAAAGCAGCCCGTTTGGGGAAGTACTTCCCCAAACGGGCTGCTGTACGACAGTGAGGAAATCCGCGAAATAACAACTCCCTGAAGGGTTGTTGTATTCCTGCGAGTGAGTCAGGTCACCAGTAAACTCCTAAGGAGTAGCCGTGCAAGTAGAGGTGGTATCGTGAGAGTAATATGTGTGGCACCTTAAACAAGAAACCACAATAGAAACTTTAGAAGAGTATGTCAAGAAGATATGCGGAACAGAGTGTCCAATAAAGGTTGAGATAGAGAAATAAATCAAAAGACACAGAGAGATTATGCTTCATTTAGGATAGGAGTTCCCGAAAGCGCTTACATAAAATTGTGTGAACCAGATGTGTGGCCGTAATCGTGATCGTAAAACAAACGTCACGAAAAAGCCATCAACACAAAACAGTTGACATTTATTATCAGAATGTTAGAGGCCTTCGGATAAAATTGGAAGAATTGTATGCGACAATCGTGTCTTCGAATGCAGAATTATTTGCGATTACTGAAACGGGCTGCAACGATTCGATGAAAGATGATGTAATAATTCCGCCAGGATATACAATCTTACGTAGTGATAGAATGGACGGACGTAAGCAAGGCGGTGCATTTCTCGTGGCCACACCGCGTCTCGAGGTGCGGAATGTGCCCATACCGGGTGACGTCCTTATCAGCGATCAGGTATTTGAACTAGTTTGTGCGAATGTGTATTCACGCGACAGGCTATTGTTTTTGTGTTGCGTTGTTTATATCCCACCAAATAGTAGTGAAAATGATTATATGGTATTATTTAGAATTATAGAACAGTTATGTGTTAAATATAGTCAAATAGTGGTAGTAGGGGACTTCAATTTATATTCTTGTAATTTAAACATTAGCAATTATTATGAGTATTTAAAAACATATTGTGGATTCGTTCAGAGAAACAGAATAACTAATTGCAGTAACCGTTTATTGGACTTAGTATTGACATCTTTGGGTGAGTGTGTGTGTGTGCGTGAAGCGGTCGAATCGCTAGTTCCGATTGATGCGTATCATCCACCTCTTATGATATCGGTGGTGTTGGATGGGTGCGCGCCGGCGGCAGCTCCAGATCGGGTGGGCGAGAATGAACATCTTATTGACGCGGATGGCCCTCAAATGAGGTGGAACTTTGCTAAAGCCGACTATCCATTGTTATCTATTGACTGGACACCGTTATAGAATCTGAATAATGTGGAGGTGAGTTTATTATATTTTTATGATGTAATTAATAAGGTAATAAGTGACTGTGTGCCAAAGGCGAAAAGCGAAGGCATGTAACGTCGAGGTACAATTACCCCGAATGGTACAATGCTGAAATAATTCGCGACATAAAATGTAAGGCTGCTCTTCACAAGCGGTACAAGGCGAGTAAATCGCAAGATGATTACGAGGCATTTAGTAAGTGTAGGGCGCGGGTAAAAAAGATGATTCAAAAGGCTCATGCACAGTATCAGGATCGTGTTCAAAAACATTTGATTGAAGAACCGAAAGCTTTTTGGAATTATGTAAAGACTAAAAGGAAAAATAGTAATTCTCCGAAAATATGTATGGACGGGATCGTATTAGAAGGTAAGAAATGTGCAGAGGAGTTAGCCGCATTTTTTCGGTCAGCGTACGGCGCAGTACCAGCAAAACTCGATGTTAACGCAGCGGTAGCAGAGGCTGGCAGTGCAAATGGATCCGCACGGATACACCTGGACCAACTGAAATTGGCTGACGTGTGCCGCGCTCTAGCAAAGCTCAAGCCAAAGAGATCTGCAGGGCCTGACGGTATCCCGTCTTTTATCTTTAGGTACTGTCGGTTTGTGCTGGCCCGGCCATTAATGCACATTTATAACCTTTCATTGCAAGAAGAAGATTTTCCGAAGATGTGGAGAACAACTCGTGTAGTTCCAGTACCAAAGGGGCTGGCAGGTGAGAATGTCGAGGGATACAGACTGGTAGCAAGCAGTACTGTCTACTCCTGCTAAGGTATTCGAATCTGCTCTACACAAGATCATATATGATCAAGTACAGGCGCAGCTGTCAGAGGCACAACATGGTTTTCGATCGGGTTGCAGTACAACTAGCAACTTGTTGAGGTACGTGACACAGCTGGTACCCACAGTAGATGGGGGGGGGGGGGGGGGGGGGGTCAGGTAGACGCCGCTTACTTTGATTATCGGAAGGTGTTTGATGTTGTTGATAACGATATCTTGCTGAGAAAACTAGCAGGTGTCGGTTGCACCCTCCATCTCTTCTTTGCAAGCTATATGAGCGAGTTTGTGGAGTACGGAGGACATAGGTCAGAACCATACTTCGTAAGATCTGGAGTAAGTCAGGGGAGCAATCTTGGTCCTCTGGAATTCATTATCATGGTCAATGACTTGCCGGAGGCCATCCCTTGATGGAGTCCTTACTCGAGCTGCTTGCTGTTTGCGGACGATCTGAAGCTGTTTCGGCCAATCGGAGCTACTGCAGACTGCGAGAGCTTTCAGAGGGATATAGACCGAGTGGTCTCATGGTGTAATGACAACAAAATGTATTTTAACACCCCTAAATGCATGACTATTACTTTTGCTCGAGGACATACTCCCATTCACTATGACTACGTGGTTGGAGTTAAATTTACACCCGATTTGAAGTTTCGCGATCATATTACCAGTATTTGTAAAAAAGCTTATAAAAACTTGGGCTTTATACTTCGGCGGTCCCATAGCTTTACAAATATTGGAGCGATCATCGCCTAGTACAAGAGACGGAATGACCAAAAACCTTTGATTGATTTGATTTTAATAGATAAACGTCTCCGATATACTATAAAGGATACAAGAGCCTTTAGAGGTCTTGAAACGGAACACTATCTGGTGGCAAGCCGGTTTGTGGGACTTTTCAGGAAGTGGAGGCACTACCAAGTGCGTGTCTCTTTCGGAGATCATAAAAGGATAAGTAGCGAAAAATTGCAAGATGAAAGTGTAAGGAGAACATATGTACATCTGGTAAGCGAAAGACTCGCAAATGCAAGTCTTTCCGACTCGGATGTGGATGATTGCTGGAAAGTTTTGAAAGAAAGTATGGTGGATAGTGCACAAAAAGCATGTGGATGCGCAAATAGGTATAAAAGTATAAGTTTTGGAGCGGGTAATTTCGAAATACAGAACATATTACCACCTTCGAACTTTTTCAAAGTCATTATCCAAATAATCGAGGAGCTCCAAATAAATCTCGGAGTGTAAAATGACACGTCATGAATACTATTAATGTAGGTACGGGACTTACCGCGATTTGTTTTTAAATTTCTCCGATATTTCGACGATGTTGCAGACGCCATGGTCACATGGTCATGGTAGATAAAGCCGTTAAGGGCAGACATATCTGTCTACCCTCTTTCTGCATCTCTTATTACTCGGCGCCTTACACACTACACTCACGGTGAGGTGTTGGAGATTGCTATTCGAAGCCCGTACATAACGTTTACATAACTCGAGAACTGGGTGCCACGTTCCCGACAATGTGAAACCGTCTTCACTATTGAAATTACGAGGTTTTTTTTTCAATCGCTTCCCTGACTAACATTGAAAGGAGATGCCTGGTGGGATGCGGAAGTTGAATCCTCCGTAGCAAGAAAGGAGAAAACGTAGCTGGATTATGTATCATCTTTGCACTTAAATGAAAATATGAAAGAGAATAAGAAATAAATGTACCGTATATGCAAGAATGAAACCAGGGCTTTAGTGAAAGAGAAGCGTGAAAGACAAGTTATGAATGAGGAAGAGAGGCTGACAAAAACTTCGAACTCTTTTGGAGAGAGGTAAAGATATCTCCGAGTGGTTCGTCGGCATCCAGAATGGAGAAGATAAAGTCTAAAGCTGGTGTCAATCTTGCGAAAAATTAAGGAAGTATAAAACTATGATACACCGTTTGATGAGCGTTCCATTAAGTAAGGATAATTACAACAAAGAACTTGATGTAATATATCAGATCGCGAAGTCAAACGGTTATTCCAAATCTACCATCGATAAATTATTGCGTAAAAAGACGAGTAGTATCGTTAACAGACTATTGTACGCGGTTCCATATATTTCGACAAATAAATACACTGCGTGGGAATCGAACCCACGAGCGTTGGTGTCAAAGTCGTGTTGTTAACCGTTCGATTCCCACACAGTACAAACATTTGTGTGCATGAACATGTCTGTTTGTCTTGGTCTGGGTATTTTCTATGTATAATAAGTATGTATTTACAAAAAAAGTGTATTTACGTATGTTTATCAGTTGTCTAGTTCTAACACAATCTAACACAAGTTTCGCTTACTTTGGGGCTAGATAGCGCTGTGTAATTTGTCCGACAATATTTATTTATTTATAACGTCATAAAAGGGAAATTAATTGTATATTTAATACAATTTTATACGCCTACAACATTATAAATATTATCATTTTATACATATATTATATATCTCATTTATTGCGTCGAAATCTGTACATACATACATTAAAGTACATTAATATGTAAGTACAAATTTTCCTAGCAAATTTGAAAGAGAGGCAACCAGAATGAACATGAGGATTACGGTTGATGACGTAGTGTTGGAGCAAGGGAATGAGATTGTATATTTTGGAAGTGCTTTTTGCAAGGTTGGAAGGTACACGGCTGATGTGGAGAGACGAGTGAGTGTAGGGAATAGCGTGAATGGAGCGTTGGGTAAACTTCTAGGCAGCCGAAATCTAAGCACACAGGCACAGCTCACTACACACATCGTGATGTTAATCCCAACGCTAACTGATGGAAGTGAAAGCTCGGTATGGCAGAGAGAGCATGAAAGTAAAATTAATGCGGTCGAGATGAGAGCATTGTCCAAAATTTGCGGCGTAACGCTTCCGCATTTGCAATGATGATGTAAGAAAGAGAGTGTTGGTGTTAAGATAAAAAAGCTTGCTCCGTTGGTTGACATGTTGAAAGAATGCAAGATGAAAGAATGACAAAACATATTAAATACAGTGCGAAACTGGTAAGATGTAGGATCGGAGGAAGACCAAGACTGACTTGGCATGACCATATTGGTCGTGTTTTATCAGAAGGTAATATTTTTATTAATCCATTGCAAATAACTTGCCTGTAGTGATTTTATTCTTTTGATTTTAAATGCAAAAAGAAACGTCCTTGAATGTTAATATCGTAATATTAAAAGGCTGAATTAAATATGTCGTCTATTAAAAAAATATGGCAGCAAGTCAAACCGGCTGCGTAATCCACTCAGACCACACTGCTTTCAGGAACGCTTCACATTGGGCAATTGCAAAAAATGGCAATGTCAGGAGCCCTAGGAACCGGCAAGAGATGTGTCGTTAGGCAAGTGAATGCTACTCGAGACGCCTATGCCTATAAGAAAAAGAGTTTATGCATGAACAAGTCCGTTGTCTTGATCTGGGTGTTTGAAAAGTATCTCTACCTCACATAAAACCGCAGCAAAATAACGACTCCCTGGAGGGTTGATGTGTTCCTGCGTGTGAGTGAGGTCACCAGTAAGCAACTAAGTCGATGCTGCGTTAGCAGCAGAGGTGCCATGGCACAAGTGATATTGAATGTATTACAAGCGTTCATAGGCGATACGATACCCGCTTTACATTCGGTGGACCTTATGCGTGAATGCCTCCTGATGTTTTGTATAAAAAGTAATATAAAAAAAAGTAATATCTACTTTGCTAGGATCAAAGAATATACTTAACAGTACAAAATTAAGTATCTGTTAACTTTTATTTCATGATTTCATAGGTAGTTTCATTGGGAATATTGTATTTCAACATTTTTTTGTAAACATATACCTACATGATAATCTCATTTGAAAGATGTAAGTACTTGAGTGCAGTAGTGTCAATGGCACTATTGGCCCAAAGCTATGCATTAACGTCATGTTGACATGACACCTGTGATTAAGTTCAAACTAACATGAGTAATCGCGTTTATATAATATGCCGAACCTTTAACTACCGTGGATTTTGGCGAGGATTATCCTTCAGCATAGTAATGAGCCGTGATAGCACCAACGGCCTATTGACGAACTGATCCCAAGTTCAAACCCTGGCAGGTATCAATAATATCGTTCACTTACTCTGCGGTTAATTGTGAGGAAACACACATCCAAGAAATTATATTTCGCAGGACGTGTGACCTAACCCAAGAAAGATCTGGTTTTCCCTCTGAGTTATGGAGGTCTGACGGCAGTCACTCCATGTAAAAATCAATATATTCGCCAAGTCCATTAGGGTTAGGTAGCGAACCCTGCCAATCCTAAAGAATTAGAAACGGGATAACGCTAAGAAGAAGAAGAGTCCTTCAGCATAGTGCAGTCGTACCTGAGATCGCAGCTGTGTTGGTTGTCAAGATCGCAGCAATGTGGGTTAAGGTATAGATATAAATTCTAAAAACGTACTCGACTTCAAGTGGTGCCTGAAATGATATTAACCCCACACGCTATTGTTTTCGTAAATAATTCGATTCTCCAACAGCAGCATTGACATGACTAGTTGAAAATTATGGAAATAACAGTCCAATTAACTTGATAAATTCTCAGAAAACCGCTACAAAAGACATGTTTATTATCATTTATGATATCGTAAAATTGACTTTATTGAATTCTTTACCTATTCACATTGTTGATTTAATCTTTATTGGAATCGACTTCAATAAAATCGGTATCTATTGTGTCAAAGTCGCGTTATTAACCACGGCGCCACCAAGCTCGTTAAAGTATTAGTTATTTACACATTTATTCTTAAGGTTGGAAATACCTAATAAGAGAAAAATCTAATAAGAACACAAATTAAATAGAAATACATAATATATACGAGATGACTTTATATACCTATAGAATTAGCTACTGAAAAATCCAAAAAAATATTATCCAGCGCAAGGATGTTACAGACGGAAGAGGAAATAGCGGCTGAACGTTTCACAAAATATTAATTGTACTTATTAAATGAAAGATTTTTCACCACTAAAAACATTACAAAGGAACATTACACTTCATCAAACATCACTATTATACCCCTGTAACTCTTCTTTCTTTTAAATATTTTTCATAAAATTATAATATTAAATATCTATCTACCTTTCTACTTATGTCTTCACTCTAAGTCCCCTTCACTACTTGCCTTCTCCTAAGGGACCCCGAGAACCAAGAAAAACCAAGCGGTACAACACGTGGTCCCTGGACATCACTCGTTTCTTTATCACACATATTCTTTTTATGTACTCTTGGCGATTTTTAGGGATCCAGTTAGTATCTATATACCTATATATATTTATTATACACGCGAAATTAGAACTATGTAGGTCTGTTAATTTCTTAGTTGCGGTGGACGAAAGTATATAGAAATGGTTCGTATAAATAAACATAAATAATGGCGGTGCGTCGATCTTGGCTTTTATATTTTGGCTGACACACGGCCGTGTATCTGCATGCACGACATTTTATTCGCGATTATGACGCAAAATAGACGTATATTTTTTTCTATCAGCATTTTGGTAACTTACAGTCCCATTTATTTATATTTTAGGTTATAGATGGAGGCGATTTAGCTCTAATGGCTGGTATAGTTGATTCTCACGTGCACGTAGAAGAGCCTGGCCGCACCTCCTGGGAGGGATACACCACAGCCACTAGAGCTGCGGCATATGGCGGCATCACTACCATTATCGATATGCCTCTGTAAGTATGACTTTCAATTTCCATCAACGTGCTGAAATTTTAAGAGCGTCGGCAATGTTCGAATTATGCTTTACTAGATTTGGCACGTTCATGAAATACGGTAATTGTTTTTCATTAGATTAGCGATATGCTCGTTCGTATTTTATTTTTATGGTTCCGTACTAATATGATAAAAAGGAGCACTAATGGTGCTACTTTGTCTGCCCGCCTTGTATCCGCACGTAACGTATAACAAGATAAATTAGAAGATAAAAATTATTTATTTGCCACTGGGCAAATAAATAATTTTTATATTATTAATTTTTATACGGCCCTCGCGGGTACTTGCGTCACATTTCTTACCTTTATTTTTATTATAGCCTTATTATCTTAGACATTTTACCTTATTATTATATTCGCTTAGTATTTTATTTTTACTAGCATTTCGGAAATGACCATTGACGAAGAAGAAATGCAGAAAGAAACTTATCAATATCTCTCTTCAAATCGCCAATTAGATATTACAATAAATTTATCTCAGTAGGTATATACAGTACAATATTAGTGATATCATCGGTAGAATTGGATATTATTAAGAGACGATTGCTTGGGTTGAATTATTTCCAGACATCTTTGTCAGTTAATTCATCAGTTCTATGATAACCCTTTTTCAAAGAATAATTTTGATGTACCTTTGAAAACATTGTCAGAACAGGACAGAACTATTTTAGGCAAAAAGTACTTGATGATGACGACTTAGGATTACCATGACAGACCCGAACACAACCTTTGTGCTGAAATATACAGACCTCTAGAAATAAAAGGAACAGGATGGTGTACGAGTATGTTTGTCGGATATGTTTCTTTATGTACTATATACGTCGGGGACAATTTTCTGGAATAATCAAGCATATAAATTTGGTAAATATTATGAAGCCTGGTTAAAAAAAAACGTTTCCGATATGGTTCAAATTATACTTTCATGAGTGTACCTACATACTGTTACATCCCGGTATAAGCATTATATTTAGCTTAGTTTGCTATCTTCAATATAACTACAATATTGGAAATAACAGATCAGCAATATTATGCCTATATAATCCATACAATCTCGAAATCAAGTCAGTCGTTATTCTGACTAGCCAAACTGCTGCCCAGCTACGGACCTGGTTTCTGCCCGCCGGTCTGGACAGTTAGCTAAGCTAACAGAATAGAGCCATTTAACTAGGACCTCCTTAAATCCTTGAGTTGGAGTCGCGAAATAGTGCGATATACGTTAAGTTTAAAACGTGTAAAAGTAGTGTGTAAAGTAAAAGTAGTAATCTGTGAAAATTAAATAACTTGGGTCTCTAAATAAAGTTGTTTTTTTATAACAACTTACTGGACCACAATAAAAGTATGCACTCATGTCTGATGATTCGACGTAAGTCATGTAACAGACTTCATTCTATACTTTTGATTCGGGATTAAAGTAGTCTATCATCAATGGTTATTCGTTAATTTTTAATTACCACTATTTTGAATTTTTTGCAGACATTCTATTCCACCTACAATTAGCCTACAAAATCTGAAAACCAAGGCATCTGTTGCTAAAGAAGAAGTGTACGTAGATGTCGGGTTTTGGGGAGGCGTAGTCCCTGGAAATGAGGTGAGTATCGCAAGCACCACGATACTGTCATTTTTATCACGTATTTATGTATGTATATCTTCACGCCAGGTCCCTTACGGGGTAGGCAGAGAGAACCGAGCGCCATAAGACGCGGTCTTTACATACTTCACTCACTTCTCTAACGTTCATTGCTCTTTTCATGAACGCTCGCCGCCGGTTCCTAGGGATCCTGATGAAACACGATCAATTTGATCTTTCATCCTGCATTATTTCTATATGTCCGAACCAACGGAGCATGCTTTTTCTTATTTTAACACTGACACACTCTTTCAGATCATGACGTAAGAAAGAGAGTTGCTCTTTCTTACGTCATGATTACGAACGCGGTCAGCAAGCTTTATGCCACAAATTTTGCGCAGTGCTCCCATCTCTACCGCATTTATTCTGCTTTTGCCATACATATCTGTCATCCATGACACCACTGAAAAAGCGGATGTTGGTCTCTTTGCCTCTAACTTTGTTTTAAATCTTCTTGCCCTAACCACCGCGTGGCGTAGTAAATCAACATCAAAATGCTCAATTACATAGTAAGATGTCCGTCGGTCGTTGATCTTTCTTGATATTTCTTTGGCTCACGCCACAGAGTTAAACTGTGTGGCCGGCAGTAGGTACTATTGAAACTGTGTACTTCCGAAGTAAACGAGACAAGCATTTTACATTTGAATTTTCATTTTACCAATATACTATAGATAAAAAATGTAATATTTGTAATTAAGTATCACTTGCTCGGCGGCGAAGGAAAACATCGTGATGAAACCCGCTTGTCCAAAAATTACATTTCAAAAGACGTGTGACCAATTTATATTGTAGGAATAACTATACTATATCTTATGAAAGGTATAGTTATTCCTCCGGTTTGTGGAGGTCTAATGGCAGTCACTCCATGCCATAATCAGTATCTTCGGCAAATTCTTAGTCTTAAGTAGCGAACCTCGCCAATCCTAATGGATTATTAAACGGGATACCTCAGAGAAGAGAAAGAAATGTTGATACATTTTTTTTTAGCTTTATACGAGTATCTTTAGTCGATTTCGAGAAAAAACAGGTTCTCCGTATATGAATCATGTAATCCATGAAAGTTCTAACTTCACGCGTCATATGGAATCAGTGATGTATAATTTACCTTCCTAGATAAGTTTGGGAACGAGTTGTCATAGTTAGCGAGGGCCAGTGAATATGTTAACAATCAGATATAAATACGGACAGAGAGACCGAAGAGATGTAGTGAGGGTTTCCTCTTTACTTTTTGAGTAGCCAACAAGCAACGAACCGCCCGATGTAAAGCGATTGCCGTAATCTATGTGGTTACTACAATTGCTTATTCTCGCCCTGTATGGCTGCAATTAATTGCTATCGATTATACTTTGCCGCCTGTACTAACACAGCAGTTGCTCAGAAGCTTACTGGCTACAAATCTCGCAGGAATCACAGTAACGTTTTTTTTTTTTTTTTGTGACGCGGGGAAAAATGCGTTACGCACACCACCGGTGCCTGGGTGGCCTCCGGTGGTAGTGTGGGACTCCCCGTCGGCTGTCCGACGGTATACCCACTAAACAACCCCGCGAAATGCCATCGGCCGCGTTGGTGTGGTGCCCCGGATCTGTTAGCAACAGGGCACCACTGCGACTGGCCAGCCCCTCAAAAGGGGCCGGACTTCTTCTCTCTAGGGGCCGTCCCGGCAAATTGGGACAGCCCCTTCGGCGGCGAGACCGTTATGGGGCCAGGTTCCCATCCTGACTCCTAGTCGCACAGGTTAGGGAGGCGGCAGTAGGTGCGCGTAGCGCCTACGCCGCACTCCCGTCCGCCGTCTCCGGAGCGGGCCAGCCTGAGGATCATCCTCCCTATCCCGCTCCGAGGCCTCCTTCTGGGACATGACGGTCTCACAGAAGGAGGCCATCGCCTGCCAGGCACTGTCACTCCCGAACATGGAGCGGACCACGCTCGGGAGCGAGAGGTCCGCGCTTCCTAGCGCGGACACCAGATCATGGCGCTGCCGAGACCACCTGGGGCACCGCTCCAGAGTGTGCTGAGCGGTGTCCTCGGCCGCGCCAATCGTGGCAGCCCGGCGTCATCTCCCGCCTCGCGACCCGGTGCAGGTACTCACCGAAGCACCCATGTCCAGTGAGCACCTGCACCATGCGGAAGGTGAGGGGTTTGCGCCTTCGGCGCATCCACGCCTCCAGGACCGGGCGCAGCGCATCCGCAACGCGGACTCCGTACCGCGGCTGCGTCAGGTCCCCCCCCCCCCCCCCACCTCCGCATCATCTCCACATGCCCTCGCTGGCGATACCGCCCCACCTCCACCGACGTGGGGCTCGAGACTCCTTCTTTCCGAGAGCTGCGCTCTGCGCAGCTGGGCCCTGTTGCGGCTGCAGAGGGCGTCCGCCCATATTGGGGCACCGTACGTGGCCATACTCCGGCAGACGCCGGAGTATAGCCGCCTGCACGCGGCGCTGGGCCCGCCAATATTGGGCAGGAGGCGACCCAGCGCCGCCGCAGCTCTGATGACCCTCGGTCCCAACCGCTCGAAGTGGGGGCCGAAGGTCCATCGTCCATCAAGGGTGAGGCCCAGGTAGTTCATCTGGGCACTCACCCTTATCCTTTCTCCTCCTATTTGGAGGTGTGCTCCGGGGGGAGGGCCCCGTCTGCTGGTCCCGCGGAAGAGGAGGGCCTCGGCCTTGTCCAAACGGACCCGAAGCCCAAGCCTCTCTATACGGCTGACCACCAGTCCTACTCCGACTTCGGCCAGCCGCGCCGCCTCCACAAAGGTCTACGAAGCACACCTCCCTGTCCTCCAAGTATGCCTTCAACAGTCTCCCCAAGTACGGAGGCACCTTAAAGTATCTGAGGGCCTCCAGGATGGTACTGTGGGGGAGGCTGTTGAAGGCATTGGCGATGTCTAGCGACACCGCCACCACCACCTTACCCTCGCGCTCCGCATCCTCCGTCACCGACCTAAGGCGCCTAATGGCGTCGACGGTCGACCGTCTGGCCCGGAACCCGAACTGGGCATCCGATAGACCCGGTCCCGGGCCATCCTCCAAGTGCTGAGCGAGGCGGGAAGCGACAACCCTTTCTAGGGCTTTCCCCGCCTCGTTCAGCAGAACGACCGGTCGAACCGCCGACCCCGAGTCCGGGGGCCGGTCTCTCTTCAACAGAAGGCAGAGCCGGCCCACCCTGAAGGGTCCCGGGCAGCACCCCGACCGCAAGCAGCAGTCGAGGAGCTCCCGGAACCTGTCTCCGAGGTGCACGAGAGCCAACGCTAGCACCTTCCCGTGCACACCGTCCGGACCCGGCGCCCTCTTCTTGCCTCGGAGGCGGTCAACGACCGCCTCCATCTCCTGGTCGGTGACGGGCGGCGGAGCGCCCTCCTCCTCTCCTATGGAGTCCGACGATCGGGCCATCCTCGGGGGAGCGTAGCCCCGTGGACTGTCGTGGAAAAGTTCCCCGACAATCCTCTCCAACAGGGCTGGCTGGAGGGTCTCCGTCAGCGGGGCCGACTGAGCGCGGATCTTGTTCCGCGCTCCTCTGTACGGTCGGCCCCACGGGTCCCTGTCTAGGCCCTCCAGCAGCTCCTGCCACGCTCCCTCCTTGGCCCTACTTATGGCCATCTGCAAGGCTCTCTTCTTCTCCACGTAGATGCCGTGCAGATGGCCATCTCGTCCTTCGTCCCGGGGGCGGCGACGCCTGCTCCGGGTGTACGCTCTACGCGCCCCGTTACAGGCGTCCCGGAGGTCGGCTATCTCCGCCGACCACCAGTAGACCGCCCGCCTTGGGGGCGGACGCCCAACACTGGGCATGGCCGCCCTGCACACCGCCGTGAAGGCGTCGCAGAGACGGCCAGCCCCTTGCTCCGCCCCCAAATCCTCCATCGGCGGGAGGCCCCAGCGGCCGACTATGGCCGCCTCCTCTGCCAGTTCCCGGTCGAGCCTGGTGAGTGCCCAACGCGGGAACCGGCTCCGCCACCGGGACGAAATCGTCGGACTCCCGGGGGCTGGAGACACCTCGAACCTGATATAACGATGGTCCGAGAGTGTCTCCACCCCCGTCTCCACCCTCCAATCCTCCACTCGGCGTGCGGCGGACGCGGTGGCGAAGGACAGATCCACCACCGACCCTCCGTTCCACCGCACGCACGTGTGGACTGTCCCCCTATTCAAGAGGGACAGTCCCGCGGCCAGCGCCCATTCCTCCACCTTCCGCCCTTTGGCTTCCGTGGCCGGGTTCCCCCACGCCGTGGACTTGGCGTTGAAGTCCCCGGCCACGATAACCTGGGCGGGCGCTAGCCGCCTCACTGCCGACAGGCCGGCAGGTCGCGGTTCGGGGAGAAGTACACACCGATGATTACGTACTCTCCCCGAACCGCCGCCACGTATCCTGCCCCCCTCCCACTCAACTCTCCCACTGGCGCCAGGCCTCGTGACGATGGCCACGGAACCGTCCAGATCCCCGGCCCAGTTAGGCCGGGAGGGCACGGAATATGGTTCCGCAACCACCGCCACGTCCACGTCCCACTCCGCCATGGTCTGCAGGAAAAGGTCCTGAGCCCCGGCGGAGAGGTTTTTTTTTTTTTTTTTTTATATTAGTTCAGCATAGTGCCATCTCTTTGCCTGATGGTAAGCGAAAGAGGAGCCCAAATCTCAACTGCAACTGACAGCATACTACATCCCGCATTCTGTCAGTTGACGCTGCCATGCTGACCCGCAAAATGCTTCTTCACGCTTCGTTTGAAGGATCCCATATTGTAGGAAGGAGGGAACACATGTGCAGGCAAGGCGTTCCACTTTTTGATGGTATGACAAAGATAGGAGTTGCCGAACTTTTTGGTACGCGAAGAGATATTCTCAACCGTAACTATGACATCGCAAGCCCGCACGTGTGGTTCTATGACGGAAGGGTGAGGGTGGGATAAGGGAAAACAGTTCTTCAGAGCACTCGCCATGGTAAAGGTGGTAAAATACGCTTAGAGAGCCTATGTCCCTACGGAGTTGAAGAGGTTCTAGGCTTTTGGTTGACGTTGGCCTGCAGGAAGCGGGGATGTCCGGCCATTATTCGGACATCCCAGCCTCAGGCGCCTTCTGCCGCCCACTCCCGCGAGAGATGGGGGGCGTTCTCCCGCGGACGGATGGGGGGTTGCAAAAACGGCCCCCCATCACGTGTGTCGCCTTCCATCCGGCGTCTGCGCACATGGAGCAGCGGGCCTGGGCCGAGCAGCCCGAGGCGATGTGCCCCGGCTGCCCGCACCGGTAACAGAGCCGGCTGCGGTCCTCCTTAGAGGGGCACAGCTCTGCTGTGTGCCCCTTCCCCATGCACTTAAAACAATGCATGGGGCGCGCCTCCAGCAGGTGGAGCTGCACACGGCTCCAGCCCACCCCGATACTGCCCCGCTCGAGCAGCTTTTTCGCTGCCGTCACCGGGCAGCGCATCAGGGCGGAACTGGAATTCCGCCAGTCCGGGCGGATTTCGCCCACCCGGACCTGCTCTGGGGTGCAGCCCCCCTCGCGCGCGACCGCAGCCTTGACCCGCTCCGCCGTAGCGGCGTCGTCCAGACCCGTGAGGCGGAACTCCGCACACTTCACGGGCCTGGACACCTCAGCAACGCCGGACAAGGCAGCCGACAACCTGGCTGCCAAGGCGTCAGCCTTCTTGTGACTGGACGAGCCGGGGACCTCAATGAGCCTCGCTCCGGTCGCAGACTTGCGAATCCGGAGCGAGCCGATTCCCAGCTCGCCCAGGTTTACCTCCCGCTCGGCCTTTAAAAGGGCCGAGGCATACGATGGAATATATAATAAATAATAATAAATAATAAATAACTTTAAAATTACGGCCGTGGAGCCGGGGAGCACCACTTTGGCCTTGCGGCCCTCCTCCTTGCCTGCGGGAGTGGCTGACGCCTTGGAAGGCGTTGGGAATCACAGTAACCTGCCTTCCCGAAGACCGTGTACAAAAATATTTATCTGTGTCTTAAAGAATTGCTTCAGATCCATGATATCGCTATTCGCTACCTGTCTTTCGCTAATCCTGTGTGTGCTTAATAGACACCACCATCCAGCGAGGTGGGTTTTGTGTCTAAAAATCGTTGCCTTATACTCGTTTATTAGCCTAGAAATCCTTAATTTTGGAATAATTTCAGTTAGAACTACAAGACATGATCAATGCAGGTGTAGTTGGTTTCAAGTGCTTCCTTATAGATACCGGCGATTCGGAGTTCCCTAATATCAACCCTGATGAGCTGGTCAAAGTGTTCGATATTTTAAACGGTACTGGAACTGTTTTAGCGGTGAGTGATACTTTTTGTTCTTCATAAAATGTCAAGATAAATACAAGCATTCCTGATGCAAAATATGTTTCACAAGCTGACACCCCAACTGCTAACACAGTAACACCATAGGAGCTGGAAACCATGCTCACTCGCTGGAACGCTTCAGGGAGTTGTTATTGGCTGCAGGTTTCGGTTAGCTGGAGGTACGTCGCCGGGTTACTTCAATGCCTCTACCTCTCTACTTACATAATCCGATCTATATAAATGTCTAATGTACTTTACTTTATAACTTTATATATTTTCGTAAAATGTATTAGTTTTTTCATTGATTTCATCAGCTCATTTTAGTTTAATCTAAACTTTTATGACTTAGTTTTAATAAAACTTTCGTGAATCTAATAGAAAAATAATTGATATAGTTCCTATGGTCAAAGCGCTTAATTTCTATGAAAATCTAATTTTCGTAAAATCATGGTGTCAAATACAGTAATAATAAATTTAAAGAGCAGTGATAGCTCAGTAGATAAAAAACCGACCTAGTAACCAAATGGTCCCCGGTTCCAACCGCGGTCCCTTCTTTTTCTTTTTTTTTCTTAATGTACGTTGGCATAAATATTTTGGCATATCTTTTTTTGGTATAATAATACTTGGTCATAGTTGGTTTTTGGCATACATTTATGTTGACATAATTATCTTTTAGGTTAATTTGTTTAATGTAGTGTATCAATAGGTTAAGGTGCAGCGAGGGTGGCCCTCTGGCCACTTCTAAGCCGCCAATATATTTTACATACATAAAAAAAAATTACATAACTTACTTTTTCTGAAAGTACATTATTATTATAAAAATTATGTTTCTATATCTTTATGCGTAAATAAATTTATGCTTTTAAATGTTATGCTTAAAAAAAATATGCGTAAGCTGTTATGCGTAAATATCGTTAGATTAAACAAAAATATGCTATGTTATATTACGTCTTAAAATTTTATGCTAATGGATAGGGAACCGTTCCAACCCTGGCTTGTACCACTAAACTTGTACTTGGGTACAATGAATGTGTACATTCGTGTCTTCGAATTTATGTACATATTTATCACTTGCTCGGCGGTGAAGGAAAACATTGTGAGGAGACCTAGTTTATGTAATAAACCAAATGAATGTATCGCTCCTAATTTATTTGCAATCATAAATAAAATAAATAAAGAATGCTTAGGATCCAGGTTTGGTATATATGATTAGCAAAATAAATTCTCAATACACCATTGCTACCAGCTACTGTAAATATGTTTACCTTTACAATTATGTAGGTATCTGCGTATTGTACCTAATTACCTTCTTTTTTAGTTTCATGCTGAAGTGAAAATGGGTAACACAACCACTGAATGCGATAATACCGGATGTACAGGTACCTATAACGTTTAATTATTATGAATGTCAATTATTTGGAATGTAAATATTGTTCCGAATAATTCATAATAATTACATATTTTTCTATTTAATTATATGAATGGAACATTGATCCGTTAAATGTGTTTAGTTAAATCTCCAAATGCCTTTTCTTAAATTATAAACTTATTGTCTCAGGACTTTACAAGTAGATATAAAGATAAAAATTCTTTATTGGCCTTTAGACCCTCACGGGCACTTAGACACGTCTTACATTTTCAATATTATATCTTATTATTTTTTGAAAGTTTTTCTCTTTTTTAATCTACCAGCATTTCAAATGACCATTGCCGAAGAAGAAAAGCCAAAAGAAACTTGCCAATATAGGTATTTTTTTTTCAAATCATCTTATACATATTACAATAAATACGAGTAATATCAAGTGGTACAATTAAAGTTATATTAATTTATGTGCTGAATCATTTCTATACATCTCTGTCAGTTAGATATTCATCGATAACACTTCTTACATACAGTATTTTTGATGTGTCTTTTGAACATATTGTCAGGCAAGGACAGAACTGTTTCAGGGAATTTATTATAGAATCGAATACAATTTACAACAAAAGATCTATTAGCCTTAGCAAGCCTATGTACTGGCATACGCAATCTACTCCTGCTTCTAAGATTTTAAGTACATTTTGAAAACGAATTTATATTTTTACGAGCATACATTATGTTCTCATAAATATACTGAGAGGTAACCGTGAGGATATTTATTTCTTTGACTAGTTCTCTAAGTTATTCCCTGCAGCCCATGTTATAAATAGAGCGGATGGCTCTCTTTTGTAATATGAAAATAGTTTCAATATCAGCCGCTCTTCCCCACAACAGTATACCATATGATATAATGCTGTGAAAGTAGCTGAAATTGACTAAGCGAGCGGTAGCCACATCCGTCAATTGTCTAATTCTCCTAACGGCATATGCGGCAGAGCTGAGCTTACTGGCCAGTTTATTTATGTAGGGGCCTCACTGCAATTTTGAGTCTATCGTAATTCCAAGAAATACAGTATCATTAATAAATTCTAGTATATTCTTGTCAATGAAAACTTGTGTACTAAATTTTATACATTTGGTTTTAGTTGAATTTAATAAAAGATTATTGCATGTGAACCAATTTAGAATATCAGATAGAACACTATTTACCTTGTTAACATTTTCGCACCGGCGAGCAACATTAAAAATTAAAGAAGTATCATGAGCAAACAGTAGTATATCCGCCATTTTCTGTACCATGTAGGGCAGATCTTTCACATATACTAAAAATAAAAAGGGGCCCAATATAGAGCTGGGGCACCCCAATATTAACATTGCTGCCTATAGATTTGACCCCATTTATATGAACAGGCTGTGTTCTGTTACTTAAGTAAGTTGCAATCAAATTGTTGGCTTTACCTCTAACTCCATAATGGCACAGCTTGAGCAATAATGTCCGGTGGTCAACACAATCAAAAGCTTTAGAGAGATCACAGAATACCCCAATAGCATCCTGGGATCTCTCCCATGCGCTAAGAACATGCTTGACCAATACCACCCCCACATCTGTAGTGGTTTTACCTGCTGTAAATCCGTATTGTGCACAATGAAAAATTTCATTGGTCTTAAAATAGAGTTGTAATTGATCAAGCACTATCTTTTCGAATACTTTACTCAATACTGGCAAAATAGATATGGGTCTGTAATTCCCTAGTTCACTTTTTTCACCTGACTTGAGTAATGGAATTAATTTACTAAATTTCATCAAGTCTAGGAACAATATATTGAATATCTTAATATCTTTTCAGATCCACATTTATACGATACGTACCTCAACTCACGACCGGCTGAAATGGAATTGGAAGCTGTGTCTTTAGTGGCTACGCATATACCGAAAACGGAGTAAGGGATATATATACTCGTATAGCATAGATAGCACACTTTAGAACTCTTTAAGCGACTCTTTTAGGGAATAAAAGCCGAAAATTAAGGGATTTTTTCACTTATATACTCGTATATAGTCACTTTTGAAGTAACAGTCGTAACTCCATTATTATAAGATTATTATACATCTGGCTTCAGTTTGTAAAAAATACTTAGAATAAATTATGCCACGTAATAAGCATTTTTTTATACAATGTCGGGAGGCATATAAGCATACGGCCCACCTGATGTAAAGCGGTACCCATAACCTATGAATGCTTGCAATATATTAAGTATCACTGGCGCGATGCCACCTCTGCTGCTAACACAGCCACTCCTCAGGAGCTTACTGGTGACCTCACTCCCAGGAAGACAACGACCGAATTAATAATTAATTTGTTCAAATTAGTTTAGGTATATTCTTTAACAGAGGACAAAAATCGACATGCTTTTTTAAAATATTTTTTTGGACTATTAACTTTCATCAAAATATTTCTATCAAAATCTGTAAGTCAATTTGCAAAAGTCAAATTTACAGACAATTTTTATCTGGTTTCTGCGCTTCCGACACCATTTGATTCATACGAATTATCTCCGGCCGATTCCATCCCATCCACTAGATTAGTAGCTGACATGTTTGTCGTCGTCGATATAGCTGGTTTGGTCATCTCAGCTGCTGCAGTCGTCTCTGCGATTGCCCGCCATCTGGTACAGGAACCTCATGCACCCAGTAGCGTGCACAGAGATTTTTGACAGGGTAGGCAGAATTTTTTTAAAGCTATTAACTTACCAAAAAATACAGAATGTTGATTTTGGTTACCCAATCTTGTGGAAATAATGATGTATGTGATCACTTGTTTTTTTTCACCGAAAGATAGTTTAGAAAACATTTATTTTCCCTACACACACCACATGAACAACTTTCGCAGTGAATATCATCATATTTATCAACTTTAAAACTTTAAAATCTTATTGCGTCTGCTACCAGTCAATCGATTCAAAACAAAAACAATGGCGGCCGTTTTAAAATCAAAATAAAATTGAACATCAATTTTATACGAAAAAAAGAAATGGCAATATCTTTCACTATAATTATATGCAGCAAACTACTTTTTAAAATAGTTACGTAGCAATGCTCGCGACACTTCGGTGATTTACGTTATAGTTCAGCTGAAAAGACATTGTCTATATGTTGTCTATACTTTGCGATTGTGTGCGTTATTTGTGTTATTGTGGGCAATGTAATTATAGGAATGCACACTACAGTATTTGTATAAACAACACGGCACACATACGTAAATTTAGACAGAAATAGTTAGTGTCTCTGCCGCAAAAAGCTGCCAATGCGGCGCTAGTGTAGCGTAGCGCCTAGCTGCGATTTGAATATGACTAGCGATGACTTTAATAACTTACCGATACCGATAGATGGAGTTTTTAATTTTTTGTTATTGATACGAAATATTAGTTAAAAACTATGTTTAAGAATGAAACATCGGATGGTATTTATCAAATTGATAGGGTAGGCAATGTCTTTTTGCCTATATGGAGTGCACGCCACTGCATGCACCCGCCACCGTTGCTTGGTTACTCTGATCGTCTCTGCAACACGTGTTTTCGCTTCTCCGTGAGGATGCAGTAGAGGCAAAAGTCTCTGAGACAGCCAAATCATTCTTAAATAACATACTATGATTTATGCTATATCAATGATCAATTTGCCTACACTACAGTACCTAATCTTGTTCTAGCTATGTACAAGCAAAAATTGAAACATATAAACATATATGTACGCCAGGTACATTGCGGGGTAGACAGAGAAAACTGAGCGCCGTAAAACACTCTTCTTAGCGTTATCCCGTTTCCTAATCCATTAGGATCGGCAAGGTCCGCTACCTAAGCATAAGGATTTGGCGAAGATACTGATTTTTACATGGAGCGACTGCCGTCAGACCTCCGCATCGCATAAGGTAAACCAGATCTTTTTTAGGTTAGGTCACACATCTTTCGAAATACAATTAATTCTAGCCTTCGGAATTCCAGAAACCACTATTACATTATTTTTTATTATATCTAAAATAAAACAAACAATTGTGCCTTGTAAACGTGAAGATATTAACACCCAAAACTAAACAGTTTGAAGGCTAAACGCGGTATCGGTATTAATACATATCAAACCCTTCTAACATAGGTAATAAGTATAAAAATTTAGAATAATTTAATAATTACAGTTTCTAAAGGAAGTAGAGCTTTATATGAGAGATTTATTGTGTTCAAACATTTGATATTTCCAAAATTTTAGAGATTTGTTTTAATTTTTGCTTGTACGAAGCTCCCCTTATTTGAATATCTGGAAGATATCTAATGAGCTATTATTCTAAATATTTGTAAAAGAATGATGATTTAATGATGAACTATTGACACCGACATACATACTAAGGATATTTGTACATGTATTTTTATTGAGTTCTTTTAGAGATAATTCATGGAAAAACATTAACAGATAATAAACTAAATATAAACTGATAATACTTTCTTGATCGCTTTGCTCTCTCGAAAATGAAAATGATATAAATTTAGCAGTCTTTACAATGTATTTTATCATCCGATTTCTCTATGGCAGTCTTCACGTGCACATAGTCCATGTGTCAGCTGAGGCTGTAGTGCCTATTTTAGAACAAGCCAGAATGAAAAGAATAGCCTCAGGGTACGCAGGCTGGCGCGGAGGCGTCACAGCGGAGACCTGTAACCACTACCTCACACTTAATTCTGAAGACATCCCACCTGGTCGCACCGAGTTCAAATGTTCACCACCAATCAGAAACCTCGATAACAAAGTAAGTAAGACATAAAATTCATAGTTCCTTACATGGCACGGGGAAGCTAGAGATAAAATAACTAATCCAGAGAACAGACTGACAATGGTTGATATTGAATAGTTGCATGTTCAATTAAAGTGACAACGGGAAGTTATGCCACGGGGTTTCTACCATAAACATGAGTACTTACTACGAAACTAGAGTTGAGGGTATCTAATTTATTATAGCCGTCACTATCATCACAACATATTCAACATCTCAACAATGGGATACTTAATTTTTGGGATAATAGCTCCTTCATGTCTAAATTCTTATTACGTTCCTCTGTTCGTTTGTGAATTGGCGGATACCAGTGTTTCCAAGCTGCCTTAACGCTATCACAGCAGGCGGGACCGGCTTATCGTATTCTCCAAAGTTTGGATTAATTACAATAAAACATTGCAACATTTACCACTGTGGTATACTGTAGTGAATAATGTTTTGTTGTACTTTTTTTATCAGGAAAAGCTATGGGAATACATAAGAGATGAGAGGCTGGACCTGGTGGCATCTGATCATGCTCCTAGTGTAAAAGATTTGAAAGGACCAGATTTCATGAAGGCGTGGGCAGGAATTTCTTCTCACCAATTCGGTTAGTATATTATTTTCGTCTTTTATAAAAAAATCTCAGTTGTTAAGTACAACGACTAAGTAACTTGTCTAAAAGTATTAAACAACTGAAGTTGATTATATAAAAGACAAGACAATAAGGGTGAAATTCTAGAGCTAATTTAAGGCAACTAATTCGTTTGTGAGATTGATGTCAAAAGCCTTACTACTCAAGTTAACCGTTTCTTTTACCATTAAGTATTCAAGTTTTATAGTACTTACTCAATCAAGACTTCAGGTTTAAAATACTCGTACCGTGTCTTAATATTTTTTTTAAATGGTAAATTTAACCTCCCTGCCTATCCGGGGTTTGAGCCCATGCTAATTTGATTACCGGTTCAGTGTTCTTCACTCACACGCAGGAACACAACAACCAGCGTTGCCAGACGTCCGGATTTTGGCGCGACGTCCCGATTTTTAAATCAAAATTAAATAAATGTCCTGCGCGGGACAGGCTCAGTCCCGCTTTTCTGGGGTAACTCGACCGTGTGTGCAGCGTGCTGAGGAAGCGCGGCCGGGTGACACAGACGAGTGTAGACTGGCCGCCAGCAACATGTTTTTTCTTAAATTACTGGAGTTTACTTATTAGAATCGTTTAAAGATGAATGAAGACTCAATGATGAATGAATGAAAAAATGAAATGAAATGAAAAAGAATGATGACTCTAATAAAAAGATAAATATTTATCTTTTTATTAGTCATCATTATTTTTGAAAAACTTCTATATATACGGTTTTTTTACTAAGTCCCGCTTTCGTCGAAAGAATCCCGCTTTTTTCACTCAAAAAGTTTCAAAATCCCGACTTGACAAAAAAAAATCTGGCAACGCTGACAACAACCCTCTAGGGAGTTGATATTTATCTGCGGTTTTCTGTGAGGTGGAGGTACTTCCCTAGACGGGCTGCTTTGATGCACCCTACCTCTCTTAAAACATCCACACCAAGACAAACAGACATGTTCATGCACACAAATGTTTGTTTTCTGTGGGAGTCTTGAGTTGGTGTCAAAGTCGCGTCATTCACGACTGAGCCACCGAGCTCGTTTCACAGCTATTAACGAGACTACTGTTTTTACTCTGGTTTGAAATAATAGCATTTGAATGTCTGTGATTGTAATATGGCAACGTTTTTAAACACGAGTCCCTTTTTGTCCGTGGGGAATCCGATAACAGCGGAGTTTCCTTTTAAATGTCCATGTATACTTTTTTTTTGATCTTGGCTCATACTGATCCCCAAATGTGCTTGAATCACTTCGTAGATTAGGTGATATGTCAAAAACCGCTTTACAGGAACAACGTTTTCCATAAGGAAAGGTTGGCTGAAGGTTGGCTTTCAATTGTAACCATTATTGAAAGCCAACCTTCCAGCGAAATAAATTGCCACTCAAATTATACCTTTTTTGGCTAACCGTGCTTTTTTTACTGCCAAAATAATTTTAAAGATGAACAGAGCAATCCTGTGAAGAAAAAAGCACTTTTAGAATGATCGAAAATCATCGTCTCGTTAATTGCATTTTCAATAAGGACTACAAATTGCAATATATTATGTGATAAAAATCAATTTGCAAACGTAGTAGACTTCCCACCAATTAACAAAATAAATACGATTTGTGTTTCATAATTATAGGCACTTATTACATGCTTATTAGAAATTCAAATAGTTGTAACTCATAACTATTCGAATGTCTATTAAGCATGTAATAACTCATAACTTATGAGCGTATAACTTGTGGCCCATGTATTTGTTAATATATTAATACCTAAATTTACAGAGACATTCGACATTTTACGCAATTACATACTTTAATTTTAGTTATGTAAATCGTATAGGAACATTTCATCGAAATCGACTTCAGTAACTATGTAATAATCATGAACCGAATTCCAAGTACCTCCGTCTAGATAGGTGACATCATGAAACTTAGGAAATTAATGTAGTTTAGATGACAAAATGGCGCCATCGATATGGTGTGACGATAAATATTTCAGTTGCCTTTAAAGACCGCTCAATGCTTAAGTGCAAGTCCATTGCGTATTTGAGTTCTCTATATATTTACTTCAAAAAATGAAGCGGTATTATGTTCGACGTGTATGTTTTTGTTTTGTATGTTCACCACGATTTTGAGAATGGCTTAATGGATTTTGGTAATATGACTTACCAATTAACCTGTGTTCTGTTTTTATTAACCGTTTAAAAAAAAATAACCGTTTAATTGTTTCCTTTACAAGTTAAGATAAAGTTTTTGAAATTACGTATTTTCGTAAGCGCCTAATTTCCGAAAGAAGAATATATTTTTTTATAGCTAACTGGCTGACACTATTAAGAACAAATTGTTTTTCTATATGGTAGTGTACCGATGAAAAGTCAAATCATACCTAGTCCTCACTGTTAAAGAACAATAGGTTCCACCGTGACATTGAAATGTTATATTTGTCCTCAATCAACAATGTCTTTGTACAGCAATATAATTACAGTTGTACTTGCATCTTTTGGTGTAATTGTAATATTGTTGTGTTATGTACAAATAAATGTCTTTCTTTCATTCTTTTCATCTATTTTTTTATGCAACGTCGGGAGGCGTACAAGCATACGACCCACCTGATGTAAAGCGGTTACCGTAGTCTATGAACGCTTGCAATACATTAAGTATCACTCGCGTGATACCACCTCTGCTACTAACACAGCAACTCCTTAGGAGAACACTGGTGACCTCCCTCACACGCAGTAACACAACAACCCTCCAGGGGGTTGATATTTGGCTGCGGTTTTCTGTGCGATTGAGGTACTTCCCCAAACGGGGTGCTTTGATGCGCGGTACCTCTCTTAAAACACTCAGACCAATACTAACAAACATGCTCCTGCACACAAATGTTTGTCCTGTGTGGGAATAGAACCCACGAGCGTTGGTGTCAAAGGCGCGCCATTCCCGACTGAGCCACCGAGGTCGTACTGGTTTTGGACTATAAGTAACACGATAGAGTGAGCTCATGGTTAGACTTTAAACATATACCTAATATATATGCTAAAGGCAGTCAATTATCGTCAATATTCTTAGCTGTCACTATTTTTAAAATGACGTTTTGTATGGCCATCGTCTGGGGAAGTACCTCACAGAAAACCGCAGCCAGATAACAACACCCTAGAGGGTTGTTGTGTTCCGGCGTGTGAGTGAGGTCACCAGTAAACTCCCAAGGAGTTGATGTGTAAGCAGCAGAGAAGGCGTCGCGCGAGTGATAATTAAAAGATCGTAAGCGTTAATAGGCTACGGTACCCGCTTTACATCAGGTGGGCCGTATGCTTGTATGCCTCCCGTAGTATAAAAAAAAAATACTAAAATCGACGCATCCGCATCATTTAGTAAAACACTACATTGTGCGATGTTAGGGATGCCATGGGAATTTTTAGCTGAGGTCCCACAAATTTGAGCCTTACATGCATTCCTTCTAAGCTTAGACGTCTCCAATTACATTAGAAAGAATGCTCGATTTTAGACACAAATTGTTCGCGACCAATCTACACACACGATCATGGGCTACCAGAACTGTATTTATAGTAAGTAATGAATGCAAGGGACGCCGGCATTGACATCCCATGCTAATCCAGAAGAGTGATAATCGGATAATTTTAGAGAGAGAGAACCAAACAGAAAAACTGTGAAAAATTCACTAAATTGTGAAAAGAAAAACCACTTTCAAATTGATCCAGCTGTTATGGAGGAAAACGGTAAAAAAGATAGACTAATATGAAGATATAGACATGAGGTAGCTGTACTTACATCGAGTTGTTACATACACCCAACGACACCTCAAGCTAGACAGTTGGGCCTTTATACCGTTCTTATGGCGCACGCAATAAGAGTAAAAATGATGCAGCAAGTGTTTGAGATGACTTGTCGTTGTCAAAGTCAAAGTCAAAATCTTTTTATTCCGTAAAAATGGCTACATTTGTTTGGAATCGTCACAATTTTTTTCCCTACCGTGCAGTTCATGACTAGGTGAGCACTGATAAAAATACTGCCAAAAAACTCAGGCATCCCTCTTTTGGTATCCAAACAAATTTACATAATTTATTAATTACATTATAATTGGATCGACTCACTCCCAGGCATTTTTATCATTAATATAGTCAGATACTTTATAATATGCCCTGCTACACAATTTGGCTTTAATAGTAGTTTTAAATTTGTTTATTGACAATTCTCTTATATTGCTGGGAAGTTTGTTATAGAACCGTATACATTGCCCCATAAAAGAATTACTTATTTTGTGGAGACGGCTTGCATGTAACACAAGATTATGCTTATATCTAGTATTTATATTATGAGTATCACTCTTTTTACAAAATGAGTCTATGTTTTTATGGACATACAAAAGATTTTCATAGATATATTGCGATGCGACTGTTAAAATATTTATTTCTTTGAATTTTTCTTTAAGGCTCTCCCGGGGACCAAGTTTGTAGATAGCTCTTATGGCTCTCTTTTGCAATAAAAAGATGGTGTTAATGTCCGCGGAGTTACCCCAAAGAAGAATTCCATATGACATAATACTATGAAAGTAGCTGAAATAAACTATTCTAGCCGTATCAACATCAGTGAGCCGTCTAATAGTTTTCACTGCATAGGCTGCAGAACTTAGTTTTCCTGATAATTTTTCAATTTGTGGGCCCCATTGTAGTTTGGAGTCAATTGTTATACCCAAGAACACAGTTGTCTCCACAGGGGCTAAATTAGTTCCATTAACATTGACATTGGTAGTCACCTGTCTTACATTAGGTGTTGAGAACTTAATTACTTTAGTCTTTTTATCATTTAAAAGCAGATTATTAACATTAAACCAATGCATAACTTTAGAGAGAGCATCGTTAACTTCGTCATAATTATCTAACTGTCTATTAATTTTGAATGTCAAAGAGGTATCATCCGCAAACAATACAATCTCATGTTTATCCTTTACATAATAAGGTAAGTCATTTATATATACTAAAAATAAGAATGGACCTAGAATTGACCCCTGTGGGACTCCCATAACTACAGGGGACCCCGAAGATCTTTTACCATTAACATCGACCTTCTGTATCCTATTGCCCAGATAAGAAGACAGAAGTTCGAGAGCCTTGTTCCTGATACCGTAGTGGTGTAATTTTCTGACAAGAGTGTCATGGTGCACGCAGTCAAACGCTTTAGACAGATCACAGAAAATTCCCAAGGCATCTTGCGAACCTTCCCATGCCGCGAATATACTTTTAAGCAAATGAATCCCTGCGTCTATAGTTGAACAACCTCTCGTAAATCCGAATTGTCTCCTATGAAGCAAATTATGTGTATTGAAATGTCTGAGCAACTGGCTAAGCATTAGTTTTTCAAAAATTTTACTGAGAATGGGCAGTATGGAAACAGGTCGAAAATTCGAAGGGTCCGAACTATCACCAGATTTAAATAATGGAATGATTTTACTATGTTTCATCAAGTCAGGAAATACACCAGATGCCACACAACAGTTGAAAATTGTAGCTAAATGTGGAGCGATTGAAATAATAATAGAAGATATGGTTTTGACAGATAGACCCCACAGATCTTTAGTGTTTTTCATATTTATTGATTTAAATGCGTTCAAAACATCTTTTGGGCTTACAGCTGAAAATTCAAATATTGTGTCGCATTCTACCACGCTCTGTTTGAGAACCAGTTCAGCAGCTATAGAAGAAGACCTAAGATTTCTCGTAGTAATAAGAGGAATGTTAGAAAAATATTTTTCAAACTCAGTCGCAATTTCTACATCATTTTTGATATCTATATCATTTATCGTTAACTGAAAGTCGCGACTACGTACTTTCGCTCTACCCGTCTCATTATTTATCATATTCCAAACAGATTTAATAATATTTGTTGAACCAGTGATTTTATTTCTTAAATATATAGATTTAGCATTGGAACAGGCTCGTTTAAATATTTTAGCATAATTTTTTACAAGTTCTTGAAAAGTCGGATTGTGATTACAGGTCCTTTCTTCATAAAGTTCATACAATTTATTCCGACTTTTATAAATACCAGGAGTTGCCCAATCACTGAATGTCATACGGTCACTTACAGACAGTTGTTTTGGAGTAAAGATTGCATTAAATTCACTAGTGATTAAGCTAAATAATGAACAGTACAAGTGGTCCGGAGTACCGTGATAGGGCAACAATACAATTTGTTCTGCTATATTAGACTTAAATCTTTCTAAGCGGCTTTTACTAAATGGTATATAATTTATTTGCTTTCTTTGTATTTTTGAAGAATTTGGAAATGAAACCAACTGACCTGAATGGTCTGACTGAACTTTATTAATTATAGATTGATACGAAGGTTTTACATTACTAAATATATTATCAATACATGTAGCACTTGTAGCAGTTACTCTTGTTGGCTCTGTAAAAATATGATGCAAATTGTTTGATTTAAATAAATTTAAAAAGTTGTAGGTAACAGTATTTTTCTCCAAGATATTTATATTAAAGTCTCCACAAATTATAACAGTTTTATGGCTATTAGTTAATTTATTTAAGGCATCCTCCATGATATTTGAAAATGTTTCAAAGGGCGTGCTAGGAGGTTTATACAGGTTCATAACAATGAATGAATGAATGAATGTGTGTACGTGTCTACGAAGTAATAACTCAATGTGTATACGACCATGTGTGCGTATGCCACAGACAGCCTTAGCTTAGACACCATATAGGTACGGAACAGGGAAGCTGTTCATAAAAAATAAGAAACTGAATTTGTCACCATCATAATCAGTAATGGAGTAATTAATATTCAATTAATGTTCCTGGGCACGGACAGTAAAGGAAGGAACCCTAATAAAATAAAATATCTGTGCGTAACTTAAATGCAACTTTAATGTGGCTGTCTGTTGCTCCAAAATCAGTCCATAAGCGAACCATTTGACTTGATGCTTCTAGAGCTCAAGTAGATTGGAACGTATAACGATTGATCTGATCCAGTGTACGGAAAATAATGTTTCCGTACACTGGATCAGATCAGAGCAGAAGCTCCATTCTATTTCAGACCGAGACTCTCCGAGGCTCCTTCGTTTGTTACAAAATATGCGGCGGTTTGCACAAAAAATCAGCAGCCAATTTCAGAAAATCGGTACATTCTGTGGTAAAATCGGTATATCAGTCAGATATGATGAGCTCGGTGGCGCAGTAGTGAAACGCGCTGTTACGTTACTTGATACCAACGCTCGTGGGTTCGATTCCCACAAAGGACAAATATTTGTGTGCATGAACATGTCTGTTTGTCTTGGTCTGGGTATTTTCTATGTATAATAAGTATGTATTTACATAAAAAAAATGTATTTACGAATGTTTATCAGTTGTTTATACCCATAACATAAGCTTCGCCTTCTTCGGAGCTAGATGGAGCTGTGTAATTTATCCGACAAAATTTTTATTTATTTAGATCCTCCAAAATGAGTACAACCGCCTGAAAAATCAGGAGCTATGGCAACGCTACGGTAAATACTTTGATACTTTGTTACTAAAAATATGTACAAATGACTTGAATATACTTTCAGATCTGCCTTTATTCTGGACACAGGCAAAAGCGCGAGGGCACGGATTGAGTACAGTCACTCACTACTTATCGGCGGGACCGGCGCGTCTCTGTGGACTGGACGGGAAAAAAGGTTTCCTGAGAGTTGGCCACGACGCTGACCTCATTTTCTTTGACCCGAACGCTTCATTCATTGTCACTCCTCAGATTATCCAATACAAAAATAAGGTAATTTCATGCACTTTTTACCTTACATTATGAATTCGTCAATATTGTGTTAAATTACCTATACGTACTCTATCCATTGTCCTATTCTTATTATCATAGGTAATATTTCTAAACTTTTTAGTTAGAATACGAGAGATATTTATCCCCATACATTTTTGTAAGGTTTGTGCACAGAATCAGACATTTGGCTAAGCAGTGATATTAGTAGAACTGTGGTTTTTGTATGTGTGCAATGCCACCATTTTGATGGTGTGTAAGGTGTGTGCTTTGCCAATGAGGTAGGGTAGTGTATAAGTAGTTAAATTAATTTCTCCATCGGTCTGCTTCTTATTAGAAGCAGTTCGATTCAGGAAATACTTTCTCCTTAAGCCTTGAAGAGTCCGGTAGTCGAGTGGTTAATAATGGCACTCTAAAGGTAAATAACACCGAGGCTCGTAGGTTTAATTACCACGTAGGACAAATATTTGTGTGCTTGAACGTGTCTGTTTGTCTTGATCTAGGTATTTTTAACAGAGATATGGTGCATCAAACCAGCCAGTCTCCGCCAATACCATACCATAACAACTCCCTGGAGGATTTTTGGACTCCTGCGAGTGTGTGAGGTTACCAGTTAAGTATTAAGCAGCAGGAGAGGAAACGCGCGGCGATAATTCCCATATGGCAAGCGTTCATATGCTACGCTACGGTTACCACTTTTCATCATGTGAGCCATGTACTTTTGTGACTACCGACTAGTACATAAAAAAGCAGGTAAATAATAATTTACTGGGACATTGATCCCTTCCCGCTAATGAAATAGGAATCATGAAACTCTAAATGAATTCTAGTAATTGACAGAAGAGTCACCAAGAGGGAGCTTTTCTACTTTGTTTATTAAGCATACGGCCTGCCTGATGGTAAGAAGTTAGCGTAGCCTATGGACATTTGCAACACCAGGGGTGTCACTCATGCCTACACGACTTCATGAGAATGAGCGACATCGCCGGAAATATCTATGAGTTTTAACGTTAGGATCATGAATAAATTACGAGCCACAGATTAACTTTTTCCTAACAAGCTTACTAGTAATAAGTACATAATATGCTTCGTTGCTACTACACACACTTGCCTCATATTTTAGTGAGCATAAATATAGTAAATTGGGTCTCTATATAGGTGGCTTACTATTACCTTTACAGTCAAAACTATTCTCACCTGCTCATATTGCACCCTGCTAATTAACTAACGAAGCTTTGGCGTAAATGAGGAAGGTCGCCTCAAAACAACTGGAGAATGACCTACACCTTAGAAAAGCCTGCAGCAAAAAATAACACTTCATTAGACTGAAGTGTTCCTAGGAGTGATCGAGAATACTCGTAAGCGTTTTAAAAGAGTTAGGGCGCATCAAAGCAGCCTGTCTGGGGAAGTACCTCCACCTCACAGAAAACCGCAGCAAAATAACAACTCCCTAGAGGGTTGTTGTGTTCCTGCGTGTGAGTGAGGTCACCAGTAAGCTCCCAAGGAGTTGCTGTGTAAGCAGCAGATGAAGCATCGCGCGAGTGATAATTAAGATATCGCAAACGTTTATAGGCTACGGTACCCGCTTTACATTAGGTGGGCCGTATGCCTATATGCCTCCCGACGTAGTATATAAAAAAAACTCCTGAGAGATTGGTCTGTCAAGAGCGAGGGTAGCAGCATGCGAGCGGTACTTGATGAATTGCAAACGTTCCCAATTAGATGAGCTGTATGCTTGTATACCTCCCGACTTTGTATAGAAATAAAATTAGTATTTTTAGTAGTGATATTTTGTTAGTAATCATTTTACAATTATCCATTTCAGATAAGCCCATATATGAACAGAGTATTAACAGGAAAGGTAATGGCGACATATCTCAGAGGGCGTCTCATTTACGCAGAAGATGAGATGGTCGGTGGGCCTAAAGGAAAATTACTTTTGAACGATGGTTATTAATCAAACAGTATACGTTTGTTTGTTAACTCGTGTTATATGTATTATGTGTTAATATTTGTTATTGTTACTATTTCATATTCTGCATATATTTAAATATTGATTAAGGCATTATTTTTAGTGTCAGCATTCGATATCATTAACGAGTATTGTATTTAAAATGTTTGATGTGCAAACTCAGTATGTCTTTCTGTTTTATTATGTGATGACTACATGTATGCGTAAACGTATGTCAATAACAAAATCGCCTATGAACAATGATGAACAACACGAGTGGAAGTTTTATTTTGTTGCACTTTATATGCGCTTGTTGCAATTTGATAGTTATTGGTTTTGTGCACAGCTAGCCAAGCTTAGCACTTAGCACATTAACACCATATTATGACCGGTAAGCAATTGTTGGATTGAATATTAGCTAAAACAGACTAATAGTTTTGATACTTACTTAATATTTTTGGTTCTTAGACCTATACAATATCATCACAGAAAACTATGTTAATTGGCAAGAAAAAGATGCATACATTTTATCAACTGTAACGTCTACTGAAAAAGAAGGATATACCGATGGTAATTCATCGCGCAGTGAAGTCATTGCTTTACCAGCGACGGCACAGGAAATTAGAAATGAGAATCATACAAGAAAAATAAATAATGCTAATAGTATTACCCAAATTAACGGGATTAATGTAATAAAATTAACGATATTATTATATGTTTGTATGTTTTTTAGAAACAATATGAAATTATAAAAAAAATCTTTCTAATCACAATAAAAGATGTAGGTATATGCCTACAAAATAACGGATTTCTTTATTTATTTTCTAATCTGTATAGATGATTGTAATCATCTTTAGACCAGCCTCACCTGCATGGGGTATACAAAAAACGAACAAGGCGAAAGAAAATGTAGGGAATGGCTGTATATATTAGGGGTGAGAGTATGAAATTGCCGATTTGTACTGAAAAATTAAAACTCGTTTTCTCGAAGATATTTATTTAATCAAAATATTTATCCTCATTATCTACTGCCGCCATATAATCGAAAGTTTATTTATGCCTTTACGTTAGAACTATGGGGATCTAGTTTCGACAAACTGTGTGAAAGCATTTTGTACTGCCTCCTGGGAAGAAAATTTTTACCACGTAGAAAATTGTCCTAATCATGAAAAAAATGGTAGTCATTTGGTGCAAGGTCTGGCGAGTACGGCGGATGACGTATGATTTGTAACTTCAGCTCTTGCAGAGTTACAACGGTTTCCCGTGCAGTGTGAGGTCTTGTGTTATCATAGAGCAATAATGGTGAAGATCGATTCACCAGTCGGGGCTGTTTCACTACCAGTTTCGCCATCATTAAAAAAAGTATTTAGAATAGAATAGAATACACTTTATTGCACCAAAATAAATACATTTGAGTAACATGTTATAGCAATAGTACAATAGGCGGTCTTATCGCTAAAGCGATCTCTTCCAGACAACCATATCATAGGAAGAGAAATAAACATTAAGATACAAGTAGGTATTGGCGCATTTATAACTATACCTATTTCTACACATAGATACATATACATAGACTCAACATACTATACAATCGAGAAAAAAAAAGAATTAAAATGAGAGTAATGAGCAGAAAAGTAACAAGAACAACAACTGACAACAAAGTACGTACGTTTGACAATGTCAAATACACACATATACATGTATATTTTATTATAGTTAGATAGACAGATAGTGAGATTTTACTAGGTTTTTAAAGGTCATTAGAGATTGTGCACAGCGAATATATAGTGGTAAAGCATTCCATAGTTGCACAGCCCGTACCGAGAACGACTTAGAGTAATATTGCGAAGAGTGAAATGGCGTTATCAGACGAAGGGAAAGTGTACTGCGTGTACTACGCTCACAACGATCCCGTACCTCACTGAGATAGATGAAACGTTCTTTCAAGTAACTAGGAGAAGTAGGATTGAAAAGAATAGAATAAAGAAGTGAGACTACGTGCCAGTTGCGACGTAACCTGATAGGGAGCCACTTGAGCTGAGAGCGAAATTCGGAAACATGATCATATTTGTGAAGCCCAAATATAAATCGTATACAGAGATTTTGAAGGCGCTCAAGCTTGTTTAATTGGTCTTCAGTGAGGTTAAGGTAGCAAGAGTCGGCATAGTCAAGAATGGGAAGGAGCAAGGACTGTGCGAGTGAAATTTTGGTGCCAATAGGGAGAAAATTCCGCAAACGACGGAGGGAGCCAGTTGCTGTAAACAACTTCCTGCTAACGTTGGCTATCTGCACTGACCAAGAAAAGGTTCTATCAAAGTAGACGCCAAGGTTCTTCACACTCTCACAATAATGGACCTGAACATTATTAAATATTGTTGGAGGAAGAGTCCCCCAATCGATATTAGAGATAAAGCGCGGACTGCCGATAATAATGGCTTGTGTTTTTATAGGATTGACTGTAAGGCCGTTTGATTTACTCCATTCAGATATGCGTACGAGGTCTTCATTTACTTTAGCAATCGCATTAGGCAGATTAGTTACTGAGTCGTGTGAATAAATCTGCAAATCATCAGCGTAAAGATGGCAGGAGGAGCGAATATTAGACGTTATGGAATTTATGAACAGAGAAAATAAAATAGGAGATAATACGCCACCCTGAGGTACGCCGGCAGTTGTTGGACACCACGAGGAGAATTTATCATCGAGGCGTACACGCTGCCAACGGCCATACAGGTATGAATGAAACCAGTCAATTACTGTAGGAGATATGTTTAGAGAACGCAGTCGCTCCAAAAGTATATCAAAATCGACGGTGTTGAACGCATTACTAAAGTCTAATAGACACAAAACAGTCAGTTGAGACGACTCCATAGCGAAACGGATATCGTCCGTGATTTTAATTAAAGCACCCGTCGTACTATGACCTGGACGAAAACCGGATTGAAATGGATTGAGGATATGGTTTTTGGAAAGGAAGTCGGTAAGTTGTTTTTCAACAAGGCGTTCAAGTACTTTAGAAAGAAAAGTATTTACGTATGTTTATTAGTTATCTAGTACCCATAACACAAGCTTCGCTTACTTTGGGGCTAGATGGCGCTGTGTAATTTGTCCGACAATATTTACAATATTTGTACAAGTCCCGAGTCAGGTCGCATATGGACCACAGCTGTAGGGCCTTGTGATTCGATTCATTAAACATGCTGTGAGAAATGTCGGAGATCCTAAGCCCTTATGTTAAAGGAGACTTTGCCTCTCTTTTGTGCGTTTTACTGATTGAACATTGGATTTTGTACCGAGGGCGAGAGGTGGTTGTACAATGAAGCCTAGGCGTTGTATCAAAATACTACGCTTAAGCTTCATTGTACAACTACCTCTCGCCGTCGGCGGGGAATTCATGCCCACACATTGGAATCGCAATGTTTGCGTACTGTTCGATTCCAGATAGGTTTTCTTCCGAGAACTCTTCAGTTGTCAAATGAACTCCATATCGAGATTTTCTCAAGGAACTACAATATAAGGTTCTTCAAAAAAGGCATAAGGAGTTTTTTACAGGATTAGCAACGTACAAATGATGCATCTGGTTTTGCAAGTGTCCAAAGGCTATGAATGGCATAGGCATGCCAGGCCGTATGCTCAAATGATGGCAAATTATTGCCACATTAGTGGTATAAACACGTCTACGTAGGTACTAATAAAGAGTCTTTTGTACCTAAGAGTACCTGGGTATGAAAGAAAATAAAAAAGAAATATACTATAGGACATTTTGCCCTGATATGGGATTGACGGTGCCCTGCTCTGTGTTGTGCCTTATGAGGAATGTATAGCATGTGTGTACTTTGACGGCAGTCTGACGTCGACGGAACTATTAAGAACGAGATGGACAGGTTAATGGATAGTTTAAATGGAACTTTTATAAACCTCCAAGCAGGAGTTTGGTACAGCAAAAAGCATGTAAGCAAAAAAAAAATACTATCGAGATTGCGCAAAAGTTGGTTTGAGGACAGAGTTTTTTTGATGAAACTAGATTGTTTGCCAATGCATGCAAGCATGCGGCCCGCATTAGATGGTAAGCGGTCACCGCAGCCTATTGACGCTCGCATCCCCACGGGAATGTTAATCGCGCGCTGCCAATCTTGTGACCTAAAGATGTTTCGTCACAGTACCCAGTAGTTTCTCTTCCATAACTCACATTCAAACCGAAATACAGCTATATAAATATAGCTGCTTGGCGGTAAAAATAGAGGAGACAGAGGTACCCACGTAGACGACTTTTGGGAAAAGTCTCCCTCTGGTAAAGAGTGTCGATTTTAAGATAAGAAGAGGCATGTTTTGATGCTTAGACCATGTAGAAAGAATAAGAGTTTAAGCGTAGGGGAGTTACCTTTATATAAAATTCAAAGTATACTTTCATGTTTTCAAGTTTTTTATAACTTCATAACTTTGTTGCGGCCATAAACATCTAAACCAATGAGTAAAATCCTGTTACATACGTATAGACATTTCAAAACTTAGGGTTCCTTGTCTACTTTGGATCTGTAGTTAGAATGAAGAGAAAATATGGAATGGTCTCTGTATAGACCATTCTGAGTCATTTTACAACTTCAGAATTATTAAAATAGATTAAGTCTGCTTAACAATAATTACTTTTAAGTGCATGAATAATCATTATACTAAAACAAGTTATTGTGGTGGCTGATGGTTATTCCTGGTTAATTAAGGCCCAGTTAATCTATTTTTTTTATACAACGTCGGGAGACATACAAGCATACGGCCCAAGTAAAGCTGTAGCCTATGAACACTCGCAATACATTATGTATCACTCGCGCGATGCCACCTCTGCAGCTAATAGGAGCTTACTGGTGACCTCACTCACACGCAGGAACAGGAACTGTTGTTTACAGACAATTTGATCTTAACTACTTTGTGTGCTTCCGCTACTGATCAGTTCATGCGAACTAGTGCCAGCCGGCACCCACCTACTACCGTTAGTAGATGCATGCCGCCGCTGCTCTGATCATCTCTGCCTCATCTGCTGTGGTCGTCTCTGCGAGTGTTCACCATCTGAAATATGAATCGCATGCACCTGCTACCGTTGTTGCCAGGGCAGGGCAGGTTACAGTGTACAGTGACTGAGGATGCCTCGTGGAGAGGCGAAACATGTGTCGCACAGACGATCGGAGCAACCGCCAGGGCAGCAACGGTGGCGGGTGCTTGCGGTTCATATTTTAGATAGCGAACACTCGCAGAGACGACTACAGCAGCCGAAGCAGAGATGATCAGAGCAGCAGCGGCATGCATCTACTAACGGTAGTGCGTGGGTGCAGAAGCACACAAAATTGTTTAGATTAAATTGTCTGTAAATTTGACTTTCGCAAAATAACACCTAAATCTATTAACTTGTTTGTAAGCGTAATCTAATTTAGGGACCCAAGCACGCCTTTTTAGCTCGTTCTTCAGCACTTCTTCTTTCGTGCTAAGCATGGGCGAACCTGAGGAAAGCCGCGAAGATCGCCGCTGACGACACAAGATCGGTGTGGTACACCGGACCCAATTCTGCCTCGTGGCGTACAATCACATGCATCATCCATCACACAACGCAGATCATTTGGTACCACAATATGAGGTCTATGCCCTCCTCACTTTTCCCGCATTAACGCATACTCGATACATACCTACCCAGTTCATGCACTTACTATATAGGTATACCAGTATCGTAGAGGTGTAGAATCTGTGGTATTGTAGGCCAAGTAGTCTGTCGCCCAGGCATTCATACTTTTGGAACAATAACATTAAATTATGTATTAAACTATAGATAATATTCTAACAGATTTTTGGACTTTAGTAAAATTTAAAAATATGTTTTTCCTGAATATAACAAGGGATAATTCTGAAAAGATTCAACATGAAAGTGCAAAAGTCTGTTTATGTGGTAAATTTGGAAATTCTTTGGAAATTGGGCTATATACGCCAAATAATCTAAAATGTTGGTACAGTGCCCGGCGGTAAATATTGCACTTCGGCAATCATTGCATTTCCGAATACAAACGAATGCTAATTTCCATGTCCATCAATTATTAGATTTATCGTTTATCAGAATTTGAATTCAGAACTAAGTACTTTATTGTTGTTTTGTTTCGATTCCCGCGTGAACTGTATAGAGTTGTAAAACTTTTTCCTTTTAAAATATAATTTACTCCTTTTCAACATGTACAGTATACCAACAAAATTAATAAAAATATCAAGAAAATAAAACACTTCTTCAACCGACTTCCAAAAAAGGGGAGGTTCTTATGTTTGGCAATTACGTATGCAACTAAAATGAATATTTATCCGACGACAGACGAACCACGAAGTTTGCCGAGAAACATTAAGAAAATAGAAGCCCTGTAATTTAATTTCTTTATTATTTCTATGCTTTTAGGTTTGGGAAAAATAAAATATGTAAAGAGAACAAAAAATATGTAAATAAATAAATTATGTTTTAATCAGAAAAAATCTCAATTTTTTCCATTTCACTATCTGTCCTCTCATTGAGGTCAATATCACTGTCACTATCAGCCGTATTTATCACTAGTATATCAATGCATAGGGTCGGTACCAGAAGCGTGCACGCCGCGACCCTGCCAGTCCAACACTGTGGACTGCAATTCTGGACCCCAGACGCGCGGATTAGGGCGTCCCCCGGAGGCGACGCGCACCGATCCGCCCCCGTCGGTGCGAAATCTAGGGCATGGGGGGGCCGCCACCCACCACGCAACGCCCATCCCGGCGGGTCGAGGAGAGCTGAGTGTCGTATAGGCACATGGAATGTGAGAGGTGATCTAAAAGATAAGATGAATGAGTTGATAGATATAATGAACGTGAGATGCCTAGATGCTTTGTGTGTGTCAGAGACCAAGCGAAAGGGAAGCGACACCGAAGATCTGCCCGGTGGCATGATGGCCCTGTGGTCCGGGGTGGACCAGGACGTTCATGCCAGCGCTGGCGTAGGTGTAGTGCTTTCATCTCGCTTGGCCGCTGGTGTGAAAGATTACGATTTAGTAGGTCCAAGACTTCTCTGGGTAAGATAAAACTGGGGATTACGCGAGTGTTTTTAGTTGCAGCATATGCTTTTGTGAGCTCTGCTGATCCCCAGGAGCTCGAGAAGTTTTGGGAGACTGTAAGGGGTATTCTGGATTTGGCCGAAACAAATGAACGGATAATTATGTGTGGTGATCTGAATGGATGGGTTGGGACCAAGCGAAGCAGTTATGAGGCTGTGCTTGGTCCATACGGAGATAAGAGAGTGAACGATGCTGGTAAGTTACTTTTAGACGTATGTATGGAACGAAACCTCCTTGTGTCGAACACGCTCTTCCATCACAAGGATATTCACACTTACACATGGAGACGGAATGAACAGAAAAGTGTGATTGATTTGATTTTGATAGATGGACGTCTCCGAAAGTCGTTAATGGATACAAGAGCCTTCAGAGGTCCCACTCTTGAAACGGGCCATTATCTGGTGATAAGCCGATTTGTGGGCCTTTTCAAGAAGTGGAGGCACTGGCGAGTGCGTATTTCTTTCGGAGACCATGAAAGAATAAGATGTGAAAAATTGGAAGACGAAACTGTGAGGAGTACGTACTACTCTGTGTAAAAAGTATCGGGAATATGTCAATAAAAAGACCCGCGTAAAAGAGGTCGTTCTAATTTTTTTACTGCATGTTGGTAGCACCGTACTGATTTAGCGCGCAAAATTTGAGCGGGATCTGTCATTTAATTTGTTTTAAACTACACTTTTTGTTGGTCATAGTTTTGAGTCCTCGGCGATTTTTACAATGGAAAATATTGTTGAACAAAGAGTGTGCCTTAAATTTTATGTTTCAAATGATATTTCATGTGGTGAATCACTAAAAATGTTGCGAAATACCTACGGCGAATCGTGTATATCGAAAACAAGGGCTTATGAATGGTATAAGGCTTTTAAAGAAGGCCGAGAAGTAGTAGTAGACTTGCCTCGTTCTGGTAGACCTTCAACCGCTACGACCAGAGAAAACACCGACAGAATCAAGAAGCTAGTGCTCGAAAATCGACGTATGAGTCTGAGAGAGTTGGCTAGTGAGGTGAACATATCTTTTAAGTCCGTCCACAACATTCTCATTGACATTTTAGGCATGAAACGCGTCGCCGCTCGACTAGTTCCAAAAGAGCTCAATTTTGTTCAAAAAGCGCAGCGAAAGCATGTCGCTGAAGACATGGTTTCCCGAGCTTCTACGGATCCGACCTTTATGAAACGTATAATAACTGGCGACGAGACATGGGTTTATGAGTACGACATGCAAACAAGCCAACAGTCTTCAGAACAGTCTTCAGAATGGCGTCTCGAAAACGAGCCGAAACCCAAAAAACCGCGGCAAAGTCGCTCCAAAATCAAGGTGATGCTGACAGTTTTTTTTGACTACCGTGGTGTGGTTCACTCCGAATTCCTTCCAGAGGGAGAAACAGTGAATAAAGAATATTATTTAGGCGTCATGAAGCGTTTGCGTGAGAGTATCCACCGAAAACGTCCAGATTTGTGGCAACACAACTCATGGATGCTGCACCATGATAATGCACCATCACACACAGCCATTATAGTGAAAGAGTTTTTAGCGAAAAATTCAACAAAAGTTCTCGACCAAGCACCGTATTCACCTGATATGGCTCCGTCTGACTTTTTTTTATTTCCCAAGTTAAAATTACCACTTCGAGGAAAACGTTTTGAGTCGATAGAAGCCATAAAAGAAAATTCGCTGAATGAGCTAAAGGCCATACCGCAAATAGCCTATGAAAAATGTATGGAAGACTGGGTGAAGCGGTGGAGATGTTGTATTGCAAGCGATGGGGCCTACTTTGAAGGCGATAAAATAAATTTAGATGAATAATTTGTATTTTTTGTTTTATTGACAAATTCCCGATACTTAGTACACAGAATGTATGTACATGTGTAGATGTAGACGAATGTTGGAAAGCTCTGAAAGAAAGTATGGTGGACAGTGCGAAAGAAGCATGTGGATGCGTAAAGAGACGTAGAACACTAAGAGGAGATACCTGGTGGGATGCGGAGGTTCAATCCTCCGTGGAAAAAAAGCGGAAAGCGTGGCTGGATTACGTATCATCTTAGCACCAGAGTGATGGTATGAAAGAAATATACCGTCAATGCAAGAATGACTCTAAAGCTTTAGTGAAAGAGAAACGTGAAAGACTACATATGAGTGAGGAAGAGAAGCTGACGAAGAACTTCGAGGCAAATACCAAACTCTTCTGTAGAGAGGTCTCGAAGAAGTCTCGAAGTGGTTTGTCAGCATCCAGAATGGACAAGATAAGATGTAAAGCTGGTGGCATTCTTGCTAACACTCAGGAACGATGGAGTGAATATTTTAGAGAAATGTATGATTATATCCATGACGCTGGCATTGTGAATGAGTCTGTGATTGACTCGGCAGTGTCAGCGTACCATGAAGACATTACTATGGATGAGATTGAATGGTCGATACGAAGTTTGAAAGATGGAAAGTCAGCGGGAATCGATATGGTAACAGCTGAGATGATCTAGCTAGGTGGTACCTACGTTAGGGACGCCTTCTGGTTTTTGAGCAAATTATGCTGGAGAACCGGAAGGGTCCCGAGTGATTGGAGACGCGCAGCCATCGTGCCCTTGTATAAAGGCAAGGGCTCACGTTTGGACTGTGCCAACTATAGGGCCATCAGTATGATCAGCTTAGCAGCTAAAATGTATGGAAAAATCATTGAAAGGAGAATGAGGGTGAAATCCGATGCAATGCTTTGGGAAGCACAGGGAGGATTTCGAAGCGGCAAAGGATGTACGAATCAAGTTTTTTCACTCCGCAACATCGTAGAGAAGCATCTGGCTTTGGACCAGAAGGTTTTCTGTGGTTTTGTGGACTTTGAGAAAGCATTTAATAGAGTCGTGCGAAAGAATCTCTGGAACATTTTGCCCAGATATGGCAGTGACCTACTCCGTGCTGTGCAATCCACTTATGAGGATTGTACTTTTACTATGGTCTTATATTTTGGGGTATATAATAAGTTACCAAAAAATATCAAAGAATTGACTATAAGTGAATTTAAGCAAAAATTGTATTTAATTTTATCGAAATGTTATTATTCAATTAATGACTATTTAAATGACATTCTTTGATTTATATTGGACATTACAATGTATTAATTCTAACAACAATTTAGACTAATAGTTTCTTTTATAATTTGCATGCCTTTATAAAAGGCAAAATGTACACGGTAAACTGTTCAAATGTCACCTTATTATGTACCTACATTTTTGCGCAAATAAATATTATTGATTGATTGATGTTCGGCAAGTACCTTTCCCACGGAAAACTCTATAAACCTCTCCTTGTGCTGACATATAATATTGTATATATGGAGTTTCGTCAATTTTGGATCAACTGGAATTTCGAGTCTTTCTAATCAGTTGATCAATATTTACCGCCGGGCAATAATAATAATTTGAAGTTTATTTTTGATTTTAGAGAGAATCTTGTTTTGATCTGGTATTACAAAATATAGTCAGTTGTGAAAGGTATTCCGCAAGACCTCATAACATTTGCTTTCATTTATTAGGTAGTAGAACATTTTCATACCATCATTTTGGCTCTAATTTAGTAAACTTGCCCTTAAGAAAAGTCATTGTAGATAAGACACAAGTGTTTGCGAAATATTTCCAACAATGAAATAAGACGTCATTCCAAATATCGGACGAGCAAGAACGAAACAAATCGATATCTATGGTTTTCTTGTCGCAAAATATTTCAAGGTCGGAACGATATTGGTTCCACCTAAGTCATACATAGTTGTATGAGGCAGGTATATACACTTTGTTCCAATATTTGTAGTTAGTAAATAAAATTGTGTTTTCGTATCTAATTTGTATCAGTATTGACGTGGACGGTAAACATTTTACAACTATGGTACGTCAACACTTGCTTGCACAGAGTCCTAGAAAAACTTCGCAAAAGGTGACCACGCATAAATATTGTCTTTCACCACGAAAAGGCCGCACGCTCCATTAATCATTTTAAAGATTTCAAATGTAGAAATTATATGACGCATTTCCTTCTGGGCTGTGGAGGCCTTACGGAAGTCGCTCCATGTCAAAATCAATATCTTTGCCAAATCCTTAGGCTTCCTAAGCCTACCGCGCCATGCTAATGGACTCGGAAACGGGATAAGGCTAAAAAGAAGAAGAAAAACTGAAACAATGGTGCAACTGAGCTAAACAATAGACGACTGTATTATCGCTAGATTGGGCTTTAAATTCCACACTCGCGCTAACAAAGCAATTTTGCGTCCTTGTTGAACAAGTAACTATTGAAAGATACATATGTCATTGACTATACAAAGAGCATTAAATCACTGTTTCCATGCTCTAAAAAGGAACAACAATAAAGAGTACTAATTATATGTCGAAAAATATATAATTCCATAAAATCGTATTGTACACAGATTACAATAACAATATTTCACATTCGATTCGGTGACTGCTGTACAGCTCAATGGCGCATACCGATATTTTTTAACGATCGAAGTTGCTATTGAATTATACCATCGGAGTAAAAGGATGAAAATGGAACGAGATAAATACTGGTAAAGATATATGATGGGGGCCATTCCTCTGGCTTGTGAAGATAATATGTATGCTTATGTAGGAGAAAACAGACCTTTTTCTCAGTTAACTAAGAAAGGTTTGGTTTTCCCTCTGGCTTGTGAAGATTCGGCTTTATCGCAACATATTCTCTATATATTTCTTTATACCACTAAAGTGGCAAACAAGCGTACGACCTGTCTGATGGTAAGCAGCTACCGTAGCCTATGGATTTTGCAACACCAGGAGTGTTCGTTCACTCATGCGTTGCCGACATCACTATATCGATGGTACTTATCATTTCATGTTTACCAGTATTCTTTTATAATTCGTCCTTTTTCTCCAATGGTATGGTACAATTCAATAGCAACTCGATCAGATCAGAGCGAAAATCAGACCTTTTCCTAAAAACGGTCCGTCACACCTCTTCTATACAGATAAATAAAATTGGAGTGTCTGTTTGTAATATTAAAATAACCGCTTTTTACTAAACGCATATGGATGTATACACGGTACATATACCAAAATGAACATTTTTACAATTTTTGTCTGCTGTCTGTCTGTTTGTTCCGGCTAATCTCTGAAACGGCTGGACCGATTTTGACGGGACTTTCACTGGCAGATAGCTGATGTAATGAGTAACTTAGGCTACTTTTATTTTAGAATTATTATTTTTTTATTATTATAAATAGATAATAAAAAAATAACTATTCCGCGCGGACGGAGTACATAATACATTATCTATTATTATTTTGCTGTTCGCTATTTTACTCTGCTTATTTAGGTACTTATAACCAAATCAAATAAATAAAATTATAACTGAACAATAACTTTTTTGTTAAATTCCACGGGCGGACGAAGTCGCGGGCACAGCTAGTCTGAAATATTTCTTAACAATCCAAAAATAAAGAAAAGTTTGTGAAGTTAGCAAGTTTTCACTTCTGACGTGCAATCCTAAGGCTGACAGTCTTTATTTTATAATACAGTTACGAATGTTTGTAGAATATTTGCTAAACCAGCTTTCATAATCCAATGGCGTGTTGGACTATGACAGTCATGCTAGTGTCATTATAGTACTTAAATGTTTTAAAGGTCGATTGACATACTTGTCGTTCACGTTTTGCTATTAGTTTAGTGAATGCGAGCGTTTAATAATGATTATGGCAGAATAATTTGATTTAATCATTGACTAATTAACTACCAGTTCTCAATAGCTCAATGCCTCTAATCAGTAATTGTTACTCTTGAGGATTGCCCCTACTCTGTCAAGTCATTTTTAGAAGATGTAGGACATCAAAGCAACCGGTCACAGAAAACCGCAACCAAATAAAAAGTTGTTGTGTTCCTACGTGTGAGTGAGGTCACCAGTATGCTCCTATGGAGTTGCTGTGTTAGCAGCAGAGGTGGCATCGCGCGAATGATACTTTATTAAAATTAAAGTGTTCATAGGGTACGGTATTCGATTTACATCAGGTGGGCCGCATGCTTGTATGCCTTCCGATATAAATAAAAGTCAATAAAGATGCGAGCGGTGAAATTGGAATTATACATAAAAATATATTTTTTGTATATCACTAAGTTGGCCTGATGAGATGCATCTTGCATCATAAGAAGCATCATTTGCGCATTGCCGATGCTATAAACATTTCTTTACGTCTTTGGAAAACCATATGTAGTCTCATAGGAAAACCTCGGTAGGAAATTCATTCGCCAAAATTAAAAAAATCGCATAGGAAAACCTCTTTGGAACAATGCAGTACCTATAAAACCATTTTGATCCCAATGTTTGAGGATGAATACCCAAGCGATAGCGAGCGGCACTGCTGTACAAGGAAGCAGCAAGTTATACCAATCAACTCTTCTGTGTACTTTGTGTGGTATACCTATACTTATGTAAGTATATTCTGTATATGTATATATGTTGTACAATAGGTAGAGCATACAAAGGATGACAAAGTATCTTCGTAGATTTAAGAGATCAACATCGTGTTTACGCAGGAGACCGTCAGCAATTCTTTTCTCTAGACACCAATCTCAAACTGTAACAATATGCACTCTTCTATTCATGACAATAATACCCCATGGGTGAACGCACTAAGAATTGTATACAAAAGACTGCACCGAGCTAAAGAGATCTCGAATAGGGTATCCTTATTGATGATTTGACATTAGAATGACCTTAGGTACAAACGTCTCCCGCTCTATGGACTACGTGACGTGGCTTAAGCGCACTGTCTTCTCCGATACAATGTGCATATACCACCAGACCACCACTTGAAAATATTATTTTAAAAACATTGGAATAAGTTGGTGTTTAATTGAAAGAAGGTCTCCCGTTAATATATTAATTTAAGCTCAATACAAGTATAATGATCTAATTAATATTACAAACTAACTATCCGATGACATATCCGTACCATTATGCCAGCTTGCAGTTACGTGTTGTAGGGAAACATTTAATTATAATGTACAACTGCAAATAGCGGCATATTCCTACTTTTCCAAAAAGTACCGCATCACTTCATTTAAAAATAAAGTCAATGCATGAAAAAAAACTACATATTACAAATATACGTTAAATGTGTTTTCTTAATATTACCTATTTATAAGACTTTTAGTATTGTTTTTACGAATAATTCCTATTATTTTTTAATATTTTTAAATAAGGACTGGTATGTTTTAGTACCTCAAATGAACTAATGTATATTTGATCGTTTTTTTGTGTATTTTCCAACGCTTTAATAGTATGATGGTAATACAAAGTTGGTGTTAATTTTTCCATGCTATGTAACTTACACATTTCGGTAATACGGAAGACATAAACTACGCCCCTATATATGATAATTCTTTTAGGTACACCGTATCTTAGTACATAGTTACAGAACAGGAGCTCAATGCTATTTATCAAGGTTCAAACCACGATTTCCTCCTCTATCGGTTGGAGTGATTAGGCCTCGACAAACTTAAACAAATTGCATTGTAGTGTAAGAATGTACCTAATATTATTATCGTATTAAAAGGCCCATTATGTCAAGGGTGAGTGATACACTTAAGAGCACTCGAGGGTGTCCAAGTGATAATCATAGATTCTTTGACGTACTTGTTCTTATATTTTTGTATTTGTATTTGACACTTTCTTACCTAGTTTTTTTATATACTACGTCGGGAGGCATACAAGCACACAGCCCACCTGATGTAAAGCGGGTACCGTAGCCTATTAACGCTTATATTAAGTATCACTCGCGCGCTCACGCTCCATGGAGAGCTTACTGGTTACCTCACCACACGCAGGAACACAACAACCCTCTATCCGAAGTTGTTATTTGGCTACGGTTTTCTGTGAGGTGGAGGTACTTCCCCAGACGGGCTGCTTTGATGCGCCCTACCTCTCTTAAAACATCCAGACCAAGACAAACAGACATGTTTATGCACATTGAAGCGCACTACAACAAGCAAAATGACGAAATGTACGCACACAGTTCTAAAGAAGCCGCTCAAGTGGTCGGAAAGGTACAACGTGGTCATTATTCTGCGTTTGTGATAATTTGGTGGGGGTGTCTTATCAAGGAGTCACAAAGTTTATTTTTTGTAAAAAATGAATGAAAACTTCAGTCAAAGTGTCTCAAGAGACTGTCTTGTATCGTGTTGTGAAATCTCTCAGCAACACACGTATACTTTCCAGCAGGACTCTGCACCTGGTCACAAGGCACGAATTACCTAAGCCTGACTCGAAACCAACGTTCCGGACTGTATAAGAGCTGAGGACTGGCCTTCGTCTAGCCCAGGTTTGAACCCCTTAGACTACAAATATGGTCAGTTTTAGAGGACATGGCCTGCTTGAAACGACACACCGACATTGTGTCTCACAGAGACACACAGAAACTATTTGATTTTATTATAATTTATTACATACAATATATATATTATATTAATACATATATTATAATAAAATCAAATAGTTTCTCTAATAAAAAAAAAACTTAATAATTTGTCTGTCATAATTGTCATATTTTGAACATGTTTTACTTTGACAGCTTCAATGTGAATGCTTGAATTGTGGAAATACAGCTAATATTTAGATGAAATCCATTCATTTCTTCATAGCCACACGGCTTGTGACGTCTTCTGCAGCGCCCTTTTAGTATGAAGCGTTTTCAGGTCACGTGATGAAATGCCACTTTCAAACAGCATTATCTCGCAAACTAATTATCGTAGAAATAATAAATACTTTGAGATTTCTTCCTGTCTATTTTCCTCTTTTGAAATCTGTCCTAAAAATTTTTCATGCATATTCCCATCAGGTTGTTTAATGAATATATATAATGAACTTTTAATTAGTATGCTCTAGATTCTGGTTTATCTTTGTTTTTAGGGTTCCGTACCTTAAAAGGCAAAACATAACTCTTGTGTGATCAATTCGTTGTCTCTCTGTCTGTCCTTCTTCTCAGAAACACGTGGAGGTATTAAGTTGAAATTAATATCAAATATTCAAGTCCACAATCCCTTGGAGAAGTGAAAAAACCAAACTTCGAAGTTAACGCAATCAAAAGATACGGCCTTTTATGCCATATATTTTGACACTCGCAACTTTTTACAAAAACGGCCCAACCTTGTGTTAATCGATATCTTTATCGAACATGCCACCATTTAAATATTGATTATCCTATGCAGATATAGCTGTAAATTTTTCAGTTACAGGATTTTCGACGATAACCTATTTATAGCAAATTATGTTGACATGACTTTTGTCTTGTCAAAGTAGATCGCCTGCCCCATGGATCGAATAACAGCGCTACTCCTATCAGCGAACCGAGGATGTGAGATGCAGGTACTACTTGCTGTTTTTCCAGTCCAGCGTCTTATATACGTTCTCTAGAGCTTAGAAGACGACCTTAGATGTGAACCATCATCTTTTCTTCATTACACAAGCAACGCAAGATCTTCGCTGTACCAAATGATTCGATGGAAACGTTCTTCTTTATCTTTCGTAATCCTCGGAAAAATACAGGGTGACAGATTGTATTCAGTAGTTTTGCTAGATCATTGACATGGACGAGCTCGGCTGGCGCAGTGGTGGAACGCGCTGTTACGCTACTTTGACACCAACGCTCGTGGGTTCGATTCCCACACAGTACAAACATTTGTGTGCATGAATGTCTGTTTGTCTTGGTCTGGGTATTTTCTATGTATAATAAGTATGTATTTACAAAATAAAAATGTATTTACGTATGTTTATCAGTTGTCTAGTACCCATAACACAAGCTTCGCTTACTTTGGGGCTAGGTGGCGCTGTGTAATTTGTCCGACAATATTTAATATTTATTATTGGTGATGTATGTGTAGAGTCTTCGGTACTGTAGTCTTTATGAAACACAAATCTAGCACTTTCTGGTGATTGGTAATTATGCATCTTTAAGTTAAAAGTATTTATGATAACCCAGAGGGAGACTTTGTACAAAAGTCGTCTGCGTGGGTACCTCTGTCTCACCTATTTCTACCGCCAAGCAGCTATACTTACTCGTATATAGCTGTGTTCCAGTTTGAAGGGTGAGATATGGCAGAGAAATTAAGAGAGGTAGGCCGCATCAATGCAGCACGTCTTGTGAAGTACCTCCACCTCACATAAAACCGCAGCCACATAACAACTCCCTAGAAGGTTGTTATGTTCCTGCGTGTGAGTGAGGTCACCAGTAAGCTCCCAAGGAGTTGCTGTGTAAGCAGCAGAGGAGGCATCGCGCGAGTGATACTTAATATATCTCAAGTGTTAATAGGCTACGGTACCCGCTTTACATCACGTGGGCTGTATGCGTGTATGCCTCCCGACGTAGTATAAAAAAATACTGGATACTGTGACGAAACAGCCTTAGGTCACAAGATTGGCAGTGCGCGAGTAACATCCCCGTAGTGTTCCGAGCGTCAATATGCATGCCCGCTTGTTTGCCAATATAGTTGTATAAAAAACCCTTGAATAAAGTTTGTGCATGTGGCTTACCATCAGACAGGCCGTATGCTTGTTTGCCACATTAGTGTTATAAAAAAATGTCGCATTAAAATAAATGACAATTAAAGATAAAGATAAAAAATCTTTATTTGCTATTGGGCCCTCGCGGGCACTTAGACACGTCTTACAGATTTTGAAATATAATCTTATTGTATCTTATTTAATTCTCTTTTTACTTTTTTCCTTTTTAGGGTTCCGTACCCAAAGGGTAAAACGGAACCCTATTACTGAGACTTCGCTGTCCGTCCGTCCGTCCGTCCGTCCGTCTGTCACCAGGCTGTATCTCACGGACCGTGATAGTTAGACAGTTGAAATTTTCACAGATGATGTATTTCTGTTGCCGCTATAACAACAAATACTAAAAAATAGAATAACATAAATATTTAAGGGGGCTCCCATAGAACAAACGTGAATTTTTTGCTCGTTTTTGCTCGATATTGATAACGGCAACAGGTAGACGCTTGAAATATTCACAGAATATTTAGTTATATATTCACTTTAAGAATAAATAATTAAATTAAAATAAAACAAATACTTAAGGGGGGCTCCCATACAACAAACGTGATTTTTTTTGCGTTTTTATAGATAGTGGTACGGAACCCTTCGTGCGCGAGTCCGACTCGCACTTGGCCGATTTTTTTTAGGGTTCCGTACCCAAAGGGTAAAATGGAACCCTATTACTGAGACTCCGCTGTCCTTCCGTCCGTCCGTCCGTCTGTCACCAGGCTGTATCTCATGAACTGTGATAGTTAGACAGTTGAAATTTTCACAAATGATATATTTCTATTGCCGCTATAACAACAAATACTAAATAAAAATCGGCCAAGTGCGAGTCGGACTCGCGCACGAAGGGTTCCGTACCATTATCTATAAAAAAGGCAAAAAAATCACGTTTGTTGTATGGGAGCCCCCTTAAATATTTATTTTATTCTATTTTTTAGTATTTGTTGCTATAGCGGCAATAGAAATACATCATCTGTGAAAATTTCAACTGTCTAGCTATCACGGTTCATGAGATACAGCATGGTGACAGACGGACGGACGGACGGACGGACGGACGGACGGACGGACAGCGGAGCCTCAGTAATAGGGTTCCGTTTTGCCCTTTGGGTACGGAACCCTAAAAATTGAATAAAATAAATATTTAAGGGGGCTCCCATACAACAAACGTGATTTTATTGCTCATTTTTGCTCGATATTGATAACGGCAACAGGTAGATGCTTGAAATATTCACAAAGTATTTAGTTATATATTCACTTTAAGAATAAATAATTAAATTAAAATAAAACAAATATTTAAGGGGGGCTCCCATACAACAAACGTGATTTTTTGCCGTTTTTAGGGTTCCGTACCCAAAGGGTAAAACGGAACCCTATTACGGAGGCTCCGCTGTCCGTCCGTCCGTCCGTCCGTCCGTCCGTCTGTCACCAGGCTGTATCTCATGAACCGTGATAGTTAGAGAGTTGAAATTTTCACAGATGATGTATTTCTTTTGCCGCTATAACAACAAATACTAAAAAATAGAATAAAATAAATATTTAAGGGGGCTCCCATACAACAAACGTGTTTTTTTTGCCGTTTTTGTAGATAATGGTACGGAACCCTTCGTGCGCGAGTCCGACTCGCACTTGGCCGATTTTTATGATAATGGTACGGAACCCTTCGTGCGCGAGTCCGACTCGCTCTTGGCCGATTTTTTTTATCTACTAGCATTTTATTAAATTACCATTGACTAAGAAGAAATGCCGAAAGAAATTTGCCAATATAGGTCTCTTTTAAAATAGTCAATTGATATTACACAAACAAAAAATACATAAGCATATTGGTACAATAATGATATCAAATGGTAAAATTAAAGATTATTAAGAACAGGTAGTCTGTGCTGAATTATTTCCAGACATCTTTGTGAGTTATATATTCATCAATTCTATAATAAGCCCTTCTAAATAAAATATATACTTTTTAAACAGAGAAGCTATAAGCACCCCTACCACTTACTCTATGTTCTTGGAAAACATACCTTACATCGTCCTGGATTGACGTTACTTTTATGAGAAATTGGAAAAACACCTTACAGTTATTGTTACGAGTATGTATCCTCGACAGTTATTGTGTTAACAGAGCGGGTGAGATAGATATTTCATCTATTGCAAGCGTTTTTGGATAAAATGCGAAAAGCCATATATATAAATGTATATATATGTATATATCATAAATATTTATTTGCGAGAAATGTAGGTACATTAGGATGTAGTAGGATGATACATGCATAGATAGGCCCTAGTACATTTCGCCTTCTTAAGACATGCAAAAATTAAAATTATAGTGATGAAAGAAAAAGAATATTAGTAATGTCATTCAAATCCTGTCACACAAGTTTCTTAAATTAAATCAATACAATTAATGAACACATTATTAAATTACAAAATTCATGTCATTCAAAAACTCATTAATAGAATAATAACATTTGACAATCAAAATTAATTTTAATGTATTCTAAATAAATTCACAGGGAATATTTTAAAATCATCTGGTAGTTTATTATATATTACAGGTCCCATTCCAATTACGCTCTTACGTAACAGTGCTGTGTTGGGATCAACATTTCGAAGTTTCTTTGTTTCTTACCTGTGACCTTTTTAGAAACAGGTGTTGATTTATTTTGACGAAACTACACATTTCATATGCAGTGAAGGTAAAGGTTAATACGAGTATGTTAAGGGACTTGAACATTGGCTCGCAGCTTTCTGTGGTTTTTAGTCCACACATTGATCTCACACATCTTTTTTGAGATTTGAAAATGCTTTGTCTTTCACTCGAGTTACCCCAAAATATCGTAAGGAATAAATATATATTTATATATATATATATATATATATGTGTGTGTATGTATAATTAATACTCCGGGTGGAACTGTGACTGGTCGTAACAATTGAGACCCGTGAATCAAAAGTGAAAAGTTTTTCATTCACGAATGAAACCCCAGAAATGTTATTTCTAAATGTTTTTCATTCCTTACAAAATTAATAATATAACAATCAGTTATGTTAGTTATGGCAGGTGTCCGTCCCTTTTCTGTAATAACCCAGTATCAGTATCTCGTTAATGGTAATTCTTGCACTTGTACAGATTCCAATTCACAATTTTATTTATTAATTATTTTTACCGACCGGTTTCGCATTTACGGCATTATCAAGGTATTTTATATAACATATCAGTAATCCCTCCAGATCTCATTATAATAGCCCAATAATTTCCCACACATTCGCAACTCCCAATACCTGCCGAGACCGCTCATGGGTATATGGTTTCATGGAACTACATTACATTAATCTACTGCCAGGGGTCTCAACGCGTTAGATCTACATCCCCGCGCAATGGCTATCAAATGACCGGGATAACACCCATGAGCATAGAAATAGATATAAGAATTTTGGGATTTTTGAAAGAAGTGTGTTTTTGGGAATATTTCCATGAATGAAAAAAAATGCTTACGGAACGTCTTGAAATGTTAACAATGGTTGTAATAAACGAAATGACCGATATACATTGAGGCCTGTCATCATAACATCACAATCGCTTTCAGTTTTTCATAGCGCGCGCATTCGTTGAAACGCTTAACAATATGGCTGTGTTAAAAACATTTATTATAATTACATTTTTGTGTAAGATTTTTTTTTAATTTACAATTTTAATATTGACTCAATATATATGAATACAATATTATTTTTTTAGCCGGATCTATGTGTAGTAAAATTCTAAATATATTGTCAGAGACAACTGAGAAGCAATTATTTTTGAGTAAACGAGTGGTGACTGAAAAACAGGAGTTCGACGGCGGGGTGCTTGTCGATGAAAATGGTGTCATAGAAGGAGTATACACTAGAGATACGATTGACTTACTCCTGGCAAGCAATAGTGTGCTGAATTATCAGGTATTTATAATCATTATTAATTAGCTCTTACACTCATATCATGTGTACGTAGTGAAAACAGCGAAATTAATTAATTAAAGGAAACAACATAATGAATGCCCATTTCATAAAGGTACAGTTGAATACAGTATCAAAAAATGTAATTTAACTAGGTATAAAATGCAGCATGCGGATTCTGCAGACTGTGGCCACTACCTAACTTTACCATCCATGGTTGTAATTAAATAATTATTTGTGTTAACACAGAAAACTAAATGTCTAAATTTATAAATTTAATGTGTTTTTTCTAATTAATTAATAAATAAAATATGGTATGTACAGATCGTATAAGAAAATGTAATAAAAGCGATTCTACTAATTAATATGAATAACTTTAGGGGATGAAACTTGTTCGTTTTCGTGAATAACACTTGTTTCCCATCTCCATTTTTAATGCTACATCGGATGACAAATAACATGCCGTCCGCCCGATAGGTAGCAAATGACATAGCTTCAAAACTATGATTATCACTCTGACGATGTCACTCCTACTGTTAACGCAGGAAGTCCTTCAGCATGCGGCTATCTGTAAGATGGAAGTAGTTCCCCATTCGGGCTACTTTTTAAATGACTGTCTTGATATGGTTTTATACATTGTTTGATTAGCTACTTCCCTTGCAAATATATTATAATAATATATATAATGAAAAAAACATTCAAACACCACTTAGGCGAAGTCGCTGGCAGAAGAATTTTGAATTTTGAGATACCCCCCTTTTTACATATGCGTACGTAGGTCATTTTTTTTTTTTGAACCCTCAAATTGAATTTGACTGTTACGGTATGGTAATATCTTTAGATATAATAATAATATATAATTCTTCCGTATAAACTCCTCCTAAACGGTTGGACCGATTTTGATGAAATTTATTGTGTTTAAGTGGATTCGAGAATGGTTTAAATTCCCAATTCAAACCGGCAGTTGGCACTGCGATCGGTGTACACGATTTATTGTTATTATTTTCAAACAGAGCAAAGTCAGTTGGGTCTGATAGTAATAGAGTACTAGCGGATTCGACTGACGTTGCCCTGTCCGTTACCATGACAAATCAAATTTAATGTCATATTTATGAACGGAAACCCTATGTTTGTTATTATTTAACAAGCGTATCTTATTTAATAATAAGTAATTAGTTAAATAGTTCAATCCATTTTATTTATTTAGTTGGACACTGGTTTTCTTCAACCGAAGGAATTTACAGTACATTTCACCCCGCTGCTCAATTGCGCGCAGATAATAATTTCAAAAGGCCCGAAGGCCACTGACTTAGTTTAACGTCTGGAGACAGTAACATTAGTAGTCCCATCCATGCATATATGATGATTGCAACAATTCATAGGCTACGATAACCACTTCACATCGGGTGACCCGTATGCTCCCAAGAGAATAATATAAAACATGATACTTCACACAAATTCCTGCACTTCCCTGAAAAGAGACGTTTATTTGAAAGGAGCCTTAATAAAAATATCATTAGTACAACAACGTTTACACTTAAACTATCTTCGAAATCCTAAAAATAACCACCTGTTTCATCTTCCCTATGTATTAATTTAATTATATACTAAAACCAAAGTAAACATAGCCGTCTCAAGTATTTTTATTAACTTGCATAACTCCACTTGTCTCGCCCTATTTTGTAATTCGAGACTAGTCAATCGATGACTTTACAAACTGATCTTATCGGAAAAGAATATCGATGCGATCCAAATTTGATTGCCGCAAAAATTTGAGATATTCGCGTTTAACAGATGATACATCAATTCATGTGAAATAGCTGTCTGTATATATACAGGCTGTATTAGAATGGCTTTATGAAGCGATGGATCACTTTATTCGTAAAAATCGTGATAAATTTCAACGAGCCTGCTTACTGATTTTTACGTGGATCGACCGTCAGGCCTCCACAAGCCACAGGGAAATATCAGACCTTTCTTAGGTAAGGTCAGACGTCTTTCCTAATATATTTTCTTGGACGTGCGGGTTTCTTCACGATGTTTTCCATCACCGCCGAGCAATTGATAATTACAAATATGCACATAAATTCAAAATTAAGAATTTATTTATTATTAATTTAATTGCCTGAAACAAGTGATTGTAATTGTCTGAACAGTTGTAACATCAATGCCAATGCGTAGCCCACATCAAAATACTTAAATAATTTAAACTGAAGCCAAATATATGAATAAATTAGTTTATTAATGCTATATACCTACAAGAGAATAACAATGGAGGAGCGGTAGTAGCCCCGCGGTATAACCGCACCGCGCACGCCCAACAAGCGTGAGGTTCCGCGTTCGAACCCCGGCGGGTACCTACTCGATTTTTACGAGAAGGTACAATTTAATTGCGTTCGGATACCACTTGCTTCCGGTGAGGGAAAACACCGTGAGGAAACCTGCGCATCCAGATCTTCTGTGTGTAATCATGATTCATTGTCTTGTCTGGTTCCCCTTTAAGGGTTACGGAGGTCAGATGGCAGTCGCACCAATGTACTCGTAATAACAGGACTCGCCACATCTTGGATCATGATCATAGCGAACCCCGGGCTCCGTGGTGGAGCAACCGGGACTTACCGCTTGATGAGTGAGTGAGTGACAAGAGAATAACAATGTTGCGATTATTTATTTATTTTATTAAAGTGGTTTTCTGGAGTTGCATATTAGTAACAGATGTCTCTGTTCGTCATACTTCACGTTCTTTGCATCTTCCATATACAATGAAAGAATATGAGAGTAGTAAAATAATGTTGGAAACAAGCAAATTGGCAAATGCTTTTCTCAAATTTTCAATAATGATAATGGTCGAAACTAGCTTTTGTTCCGGCTTGGCAAGTATTGAGTTTGATTGTGTAAAATTTTAACTCTCTAGTAATTGCTGAATAATTTTAATAACATTTAATGAAAATCGTAACATTAAATTAGAGTAAGGAAACATAAGACATACACATAATACGTAAGAGTAAGGAAACGTATCTGGTAAGCGAAAATCTTGCAAATGCAAGTCTTTCCGACTCAGATATGGATGATTGCTGAAAAGTTTAGAAATAAAGTAAGGTTTATAGTGCTAAAGACGCATGTGGATGCGCAAAGAGGTATACAAAATTGAAAGGAGAAAAGCGTGGCTGGATTATGTATCATCTTTGATATGAGAGAGAAAGAAAGAAATGTACCGTCTATGCAAAAATGAAACCAAAGCTTTAGTGAAAGAAAAACCTGAAAGACAAAGTATTAATGAGGAAGATAGACTGATCAAAACTTCGAGTCAAATACCAAACTCTTTTGGAGAGAGGTAAAGAAGTCTCCAAGTGGTTCAACGGCATACAGAATTGACAAGATAAAGTCTAAAGCTGGTGTCATTCTTCCGAACACTCAGGAAGTGTCAGAAGGGTGGAGTGACTATTTTGAAAATGTGCGACTATGCCTCGGACGCTGGCATTGAGAGTGAGTCTGATGCTTACTCCACGTTGACGGCGTCCAACGAAGGCATAACCATGGACGAGAATGAATGGTTAATACGAACCTTGAAAAATGAAAAGTCAGCGGGAATTGATCTGATCGCAGCTGAGATGATCAAACTAGGTGGCACTTACGTCCGGAACGCCTTCTGATACTTATGCAATCTATGCTGGAGTACTGGAAGGGTACCAATGGACTGGAGACGCGCAGTCATCGTGCCTTTGTATAAAGGCAAGAGGTCATGCATGGACTGCGCCAGCTATAGGATCATCAGTTTGATCAGCTTAGCAACAAAAGTATATGGAAAGGGTGAAATCTGATGGAATACTGTGGGAGGCCCAGGGAGAATTCCGAAATGGAAGGGGATGTACGGATCAAGATTTCTCGCTCCGCAATATTGTGGAGAAGCATCTGGCCATAGATCAGATGATTTTCTGCGGTTTTGTGGATCTTGAGAAAGCATTTGATAGGGTTGTGCAAAAGGAACTGTGGGACATATTGCCGAGATATGAGATTGACGGTTTACTGCTCCGTGCTGTGCAGTCCACTTACAAGGATTGCTCAGCATGTCTGCGGTTAGATGGTAGCATGTCACCATCGTTTGATGTCAAAATTGGTATTAAAGAGGGTTGCATTTTTTTTTTACTTTTTTTACTACGTCTTGAGGCATACAAGCATACGGCAACAATATACAACAATACATTAATAATCACTCGCACGATGCCAGCTCTGCTGCTAACACAGCAACTCCTTAGGAGTTTACTGGTGACCTCACTCACACGCAGGAACACAACAACCCTGTAGGGAGTTGTTATTGAGCGTCGCTGTTAAAATAAGAAGAGGCATACTCCGTTGGTTCTGACATGTAAAAATAATGCAGGATAAAAGAATGACGAAGCAGATATACCTACAACGCGAAAATGGAGGGATGTAGAAGCGGAAGAAAGTCAAGACATACTAAAAGAAAAAGCTGTTAAAGAAGTCAGTGACGTGTGTAAGGATAGAGTCACGTGGCGTTCGGTTTCTGCCTACCCCGCAAGGGATTTGGCGGGAAGTTATAGACCATGCTTACCACCAGGCTAGTCGTATACTTATTCGCCTTCATATTAGTTCATAATTAATTTTGTAATACCTATATACACCTATGTTAACTAATAAATGTTTTAAACCAGAATTTTAACTGTACAAACTGAATATTGTGAAAGCAGTTAATACCGTGTGTATGCAACTGGTTGCTGAATTCGTAATTTCTCTTGAACGTTGATCTACGTGATCCTTTATCATGAAAATTAATTATTTAGTAGTTGTTATAAACCTTGTAATTTATACTAATATATCAGCGGAAGAGTTTGTTTTGTTTAAACGCGCTAATCTTTGGATGTAACAATCGGATTGAAAAATTATTTATGAACTTGACAGCCCAATTCTTGTAGAAGGTTCTAGGCTAATATCCTGATATATGTCGTGATACAATCCATAGTAGCCGAGGAAAAAGAGGAAAAGAATAACCGGTTCTTATGGGATACCAGAATGAACGAAAGACAACGTATTCGCATCGATGATACTTTCTTAGCATGGTGTAGTACGTCTACCGGCGTGCCTCAGGGTGGCGTGTTGTCTCCTCTTCTAAATGCTTTGTTCATTAAATCTATCACTTATCAAATTCACTCTTCTTACTATCTCTACGCCATGATATGTGCATGCAAAGTGGTAAGATGTAGGAGCGGAGGAAGACCTAGACTGACTTACCATGACCATATTGGTCATGTTTTATCAGAAGGTAATGTTTTTGTTAATCCATTGCAAATAATTTGCCTGTAGTGATTTAATTCTTTTAGACTGACTTCTTTAAGAAGTAATATTAAAAGGCTGAATTAAATATGTCGTCTATAAAAAAACCAGTTGAGAATGCGCAAGCTTGCATTGCCAGAGGAATACCTGGCTCGTCAATTATATAACAATTAAAAATATTTTTTTTTAATTTGTCGGCCATTTTGCCCATGTTCCTTAAGAGATAGGAACGGTGTTCCTGAACATTCCTATTCTACTTTTTTATGCTGAATCCGAATCTGAAGTCAAAATTCGAATATTCGAAAAAACGCACACACAGACAAACGCACAGAAAAACATATAGATTTCATATAGGAACGGTGTTCCTGAATATATGGCAGCAAGTCAAACCGGCTGCGTAATCAATCCACAGAGACACACTTCATTCAGGAACGCTTCGCATTGGGCAATTGCAAAAATTGACTATGTCAGGAAGCGGTTAGCGTGTAAGAAAAGAGTTGCGAATGCGCTTGGTTCCGTCTACCTACCTGCAAAAGACCTGGCGTGAAGATACCTACACATACAACTTTTACTATGGGATCGACGCAAAACTTTGCCATTCAAGTGATTTTTACTGATTTGAAAAATCATAGGAAGAGAACCCGCGCTTCCAAGAAAGAGACCTAACCAAAGAAATGTCTCATTTTTGCCTGTGACTTGTAGAGGTCTGGATGATGGCAGTCGCTTTACGTCAAAATCAATATCTTCGCCAAATCCTTAGGCTTAGGTTCAGGATCCCCCATCTTAATGGATTAGGAAACGGGATAACGTTAAGAAAAATAAGGAAAATTACTCCCGTACTACTTGACATGCCCATTCTGATACACCCCGTATTTACTATAGGTACTTACAGCGAAATCACAAATTAATTCTAATCTTGTCGTCTGAAACATCTGAAAACGAAAATCTTAAATTTTTGCAACAAATAAATTTGAATTGATTTAATATCTTTTCCGATAAGATAAGTTTGTATGTCATTGACTTGTCTCGAGTTAGAAAATAGGGCAAGAGATATGTCGTTAGGCAAGTGAATGCTACTCGAGACGGCTCTTCCTATAAGAAAAAGAGCTTATGCATGAACAAGTCCGTTGTCTTGATCTAAGTGTTTGAAACTTATCTCTACCTCACATAAAACCGCAGCAAAACTACAACTCCCTGGAGGGTTGATGTGTCCCTGTATATGAGTGAGGCCACCAGTAAGCACCCACGTTGATGCTACGTTAGCACCAGTGGTGGCATCGCACCTGTGATACATAATGTATTACAAGCGTTCATAGGCTACGCTAAGTTACTTTATATTAGGTGAGCCGTATGCTTGTATGTCTCCTGATGTTGTGTTTAAAAAAGTAATATCTACTTTGCTAGGATCAACGAAGATACTCAACAGTACAAAATTAAGTATCTGGTAATTTTTATTTCATGATTTCATAGCTAGTTTCATTGTGAATATTGTTTATTTTACCATTACCATTTTTTAGTAAACATGTACATGATAATCTCATTTGAAAATGTGAGTACCTACTTACTTGAGTGTAGTAGTGCCAATGGCACTATTGGCCCAAAGCCATGCATTAACGCCATGTTGAGACCCGCAATTAAGTTCAAATTTACACGAGTAATCGTGTTTATATAATGTGCCGAACTTGTAACTTGTGGATTTTAGCGAGGATTTTCTTTCAGCATAGTTTTTCTTTTAATATTCTTTATTCAACATAAACGAAACTGAGTACAAAAATGAGCTTATTCTAATTGTACAATCTTAATAAAATAAATTTCAATTTCAGCATAGTAATGAGCCGTGATAGCACCAACGGTCTATTGACCAACTGGTCCCAAGTTTAAACGCTGGCAGGTACTAATGAATTCGTTCACTTATTCTACGGTTAATTGTGAGGAAACACACATCCAAAAAATTATATTTCGAAGGACGTGTGACCTAATCGAAGAAAGGTCTGGTTTTCCCTCTGAGTTATGGAAGTCTGACAGCAGTCGCTCCATGTAAAAATCAGTATATTCGCCAAATCCTTTATGGTTAGGTTAGGGTCCGCTACCCTGCCAATCCTAAAGGATTAGAAACGGGATAAAGCTAAGAAGAAAAACAATCCTTCAGCATAGTGCAGTCGTACCTGAGATCGCAGCTGTGTTGGTTGTCAAGATCGCAGCAATGTGGGTTAAGGTGTAGATATAAATTCTGAAAACGCATTCGACTTCATGTGGCGCTCGAAATTATATTATCCCCACACATGACTATTTTCGTAAATAATTCGATTCTCCAACAGCAGCATTGACATGACTAATTGAAAATTATGGAAATAACAGTTCAATTAACTTGGTAAATTCTCAGAAAACCGCTACAAAAAACATGTTTATTATCATTTATGATAACAACTTTTTAATGAAGAAGTAAAATCGACTTCATTGAATTCTTTACCAGTTCACATTGTTGATTTAATTTTTATTGGAATCGAATTCAATAAAGTCGGTATTTATAAAAAAAAAATCTTTTAGCGTAAAAGTGTGCTAAAAATATTTTTTTACCACAAATTTTTACCTAAATTTCATCGTAGGGCATATGAAGAAATAATCGACATCGACTCCTAAATAAAAGAGAAGTCTGAAAGAAAATTTGTAAACGATTTTATTTTTACTTCTTAAACTAACTATGTATTTTTCTATGTATTATAAGTATATATTTACAAAAAGGGTATTGACGGATGTTTATCAGTCATCCGACAGGTATCTATAGTAAAACAAGCTTCCCTAAATTGGGCACATCATGACGTTGTGTAAGGTGTATTGAAAATATATATTTTTTTTATACAACGGGGCATTCAAGCATGATGTGAAGTGGTTACCTATGAACGCTGGTAATGCATTAAGTATCACTCGCACGATACCACCTCTGCTGCTAACACAGCAACTTCTTAGGTTACTGGTAACCTCACTCACACGCAGGAAGACAACAAGACTCCAGGGAGTTGTTATTTGGCCGTGGTTTCCTGTGAGGTGAAGGTACTTCCCCAGACGGGCTGCCTTGATGCACCCTACCTATCTTCAAAACACATAGACCAAGACAAACAGCCATGTTTGTGCACAACGATGTTTCTCCTGTGTGGGAATCGAACCCGTTATTAACCACGGCGCTACCGAGCTCGTCAAAGTATTAGTTATTTACTCATTTATTCTTAAGGATGGAAATACCTAATAAGAGAACAATCTAATAAGAACACAAATAAACAGAAATACATAGAATATACAAGATGACTTTATATAGAATTAGCTACTGAAAAATCCAAAAAAATATTATCCAGCACAAGGCACATTACAAACATTACATTTATTTTTTTAATTTACACTTCATCAAACATCACTTTTATACCCCTGTAACTCAATCTTTTAAATATTTTTTAAAAATTATAATATTAAATATCTCCCTACCTACCTTTCTACTTATGTCTTCATTGTAACTTACCTTCCCGACTTGCCTTCTTCCAAGAAACCCCGAGAACCAAGAGAAACCAAGCGGTACAACACGTGGTCCCTAGACATCACTCGTTTCTTTATCACACATAGTTCTTTTTATGTACTCTTGGCGATTTTTAGGTATCCAGTTAGTATCTATATACATATTTATTATACACGCGAAATTAGAAGATTAATTTCCTGTTAATTTCTTAGTTACGGTGGATTAAAGTATTTCGAAATGGTTCGTATAAATATATATAAATAATACCGGTGCGTCGCTCTTGGCTTTTATATTTTGGCTGACACACGGCTGCGTATCCTGCATGCACGACATTCTATTCGCGATTATGACGCAAAATAAACATATATTTTATCTATCAGCATTTTGGTAACTTACAGTCCCATTTATTTATATTTTAGGTTATAGATGGAGGCGATTTAGCTCTAATGGCTGGTATAATTGATTCTCACGTGCACGTAAACGAGCCTGGCCGCACATCCTGGGAGGGATATACCACAGCCACTAGAGCTGCGGCATATGGCGGCATCACTACCATTATCGATATGCCTCTGTAAGTATGACTTTTAATTTCCATCAACGTGTCGAAATTTTAAGAGTGTCGGCAATGATCGAATTATGCTTTACTAGATTTGCACGTTCATGACAAACGGTAATTGCTTTTCATTAAATTAGCAATATACTCGTTCGTATTTTATGTTTATGGTTCTGTACTAATATAGTAAAAAGGATGGTACAACTTTATCTGCCCGCCTTGTATCCGCACATAATGTATAACAAGATAAAATATAAGATAAAAATAATTTATTTGCCACTGGGCCCTCGCGGGTACTTGCGTCACATTTCCTTTATTTTTAATATAGCCTTATTATCTTAGACATTTTATCTTATTATTATATTCGCTTAGTATTTTTATAAGTAGTTTTAATTTACTAGCATTTCGGAAATGACCATTGACGAAGAAGAAATGCAGAAAGAAACTTACCCATATCTCTTCAAATCGCCAATTAGATATTACAATAAATTTATCTCAGTAGGAATATACAGTACAATATTAATGATGTCACCTAAGATGTTTTTATAGTCATAAATACGTCGTACGCGCTATAGAATGGTAATACGAAAGTGAGGTAATTGCCCAACTCGCATTCTGCCAGGCTCGCTCTCGCGTCGCGGCTATACGTATTTCGCCACAAAGCATAAATGTCTTATGATATATTTTATATATTATTTATCATTTGTCTCTTTATTAGAGCAAAGTGTCATAATAGATAACTGTACGTAAATATAGCACAAATTGTGCCATTTTAAAATACAATAATGTTGTATAACGTGTCTACCTTTTGATACGTCGCTGGATGTCATCGGTAGAATTGGATATTATTAAGAGACGAATGCATGTGTTGAATTATTTCCAGACATCTTTGTCAGTTAATTCATCAATTCTACGATAACCCTTTTTCAAAGAATAATTTTGATGTACCTTTAAAAACATTGTCAGGACAGGACAGAATTATTTTAGGCAAAAAGAACTTGATGATGACGACTTGGGATTACCACGATAGACCGGAACACAACCTTTGTGCTGAAATATACAGACCTCTAGAAATAAAGGGAACCAGATGGTGTACGAGTATGTTTGTCGGATATGTTTTTATGTAGGTACTTTATCTAATATCGGGGACAATTTTGGGGAATAATCAAGCATATAAATTTGGTAAATATTATGGAGCTTGTTTAAAAAAAAACGTTGCAGATGTGGTTCAAATTATACTTTTCATGAGTATGTACCTACCTACGTAAGCACTCATGTTTGATGATTCGACGTAAGTCATGTAACCGACTTCATTCAATACTTTTAATTGGGTATTAAAGTAGTCTATCCTCAATGGTTATTCCTTAATTTTTAATTACCACTATTTTGATTTTTTGCAGAAATTCTCTACCACCTACAATTAGCCTACAAAATCTGAAAACCAAGGCATCTGTTGCTAAAGAAGAAGTGTACGTAGATGTCGGGTTTTGGGGAGGCGTAGTCCCTGGAAATGAGGTGAGTATCGCAAGCACCACGATACTGTCATTTTTATCATGTATTTATGTATGTATGTATATCTTCACGCCATGTCCCTTACGGGGTAGGCAGAGACGACCGAGCACCATGAGACTCTGTCCTTACACACTTCACTCGCTTCTCTAACGTTCATTGCTCTTTTCATGGATGCTCGCCGCCAGTTCCTTGGGCTCGTGAAAAAACACGACCAATTTGGTCATAGTAGGTTAGTCTTGGTCTTCCTCAGCTCCTACATCCTTCCACTTGCGCATTGTATAACTGCTTCGTCATTCTTCATCCTGCATTATTTCTATATGTCCGAACCAACGGAGCATGCCTTTTCTTATCATAACACTGACACACTCTCTCAGAACAACTCTCTTTCTTACGTCATGATTACGAACGCGGTCAGCAAGATTTATGCCACAAATTTTGCGCAGTGCTCGCATCTCGACCGCATTTATTCAACTTTTTGCCATACCCAGCTTTCACTTCCGTAATTTAGCGTTATTTACACCATACTTTTAAATTACCTACCTTACTTTCCTATTATCATCGCGATTTGCTCGATCTTCTTTTTCCCCTTTTACCTGATTTAATAGTTCCATCTAGAAAATAAAAGTCTTAAAAACAAATCATTTGTTACTATTCGTCTTATCGTTAAAATCTGTCGTCGACTAGCTTGACGAATTTGTAGGTGTGTTCACTCCAGAACTCCCTTTGCGGAATTTTGTAAGTCCAGATCAGACGTTTGGATTTCTGATACATGAAACTGTGGTGGCTTTTGCATTCCGACCCTTCATTATGCTGAGATACTCCATATTCACTCATAGGAACCGTACTGAAAAAGCGGATGTTGGTCTCTTTTCCTCTAACTTTGCTTTAAATCTTCTTTGCCCTAACCACCACGTGGCGTAGTAACTCAACATCAATGTCAATTATATAGTGAGATGTCCGTCGGTCGGTGATCTTTCTTGATATTTCTTTGGGCCTCGCCACAGAGTGAAACTGTGTGGCCGGCAGTACTATTGAGACTGTGTACTCCCGAAGTACACGAGACCAGCATTTTACATCTGAATTTCCATTTTACCAATATATCTACTATGGATACAAAATGTACATATTTGTAATTAAGTATCACTTGCTCGGCGGTGAAGGAAAACATCGTGATGAAACCCGCATGTCCAAAAATGGCATTTCAAAAGACGTGTGGTGTGACCAATTTTTATTGGAGGAATAACTATACTATAATCTTATGAAAGGTATAGTTATTCCTCCGGATTGTGGAGGTCTAATGGCAGCCACTCCATGTCAAAATCAGTATCGTCGGCAAATCCTTAGTCTTAAGTAGTGGACCTCGCCAATCCTAATGTATTATTAAACGGGATACCTCTGAGAAGAGAAAGAAGAATGTTGATAAAGTTTTTTAGCTTTATATGTTTAATATACTACTCGTATATATACGAGTATGTATCATGTAATCCAAAAAAGATCTAACTTCACGCATCCTATATTATACATCACTGAGTCCATCTCAGTGATGTATATTTTTTTTAGAAACTGAAAGGGCTCAAACATCATTGATTAAGGTAATGTATTTAAAAAAAAATCGCCCATGTGAGAGTCGGACTCGCGCACGAAGGGTTCCGTACCACTATCTATAAAAACGTAAGGGAGCCCCCCTTAAATATTTGTTTTATTTTTATTTAATTATTTATTCTTAAAGTGAATATATAACTAAATATTCTGTGAATATTTCAAGCGTCTGCCTGTTGCCGTTATCAATATCGAGCATAAACGAGCAAAAAAATCACGTTTGTTTTATGGTAGCCCCCTTAAATATTTATGTCATTCTATTTTTTAGTATTTGTTATTATAGCGGCAACAGAAATACATCATCTGTGAAAATTTCAACTGTCTAACTATCACGGTTCGTGAGATACAGCCTGGTGACAGACAGACGGACGGACGGACGGACAGCGAAGTCTCAGTAATAGGGTTCCGTTTTCTGCACACAACTTGTACGAAATCAGCGACTTATTATCAGTAAGGAAATTATATATAGTAAATACAATATTAAAAAAACATAAAACTAAAATCCGACTAAGACCCGAGTGTAGAAAAAAGGAGAAGAAAATATAACGTCGCAAGTGTTCCTTGGACTAAGACAGTATTTGCGAGTATACAAAATGATAAACGTTCGGCGTACCTATACAATAAAATAAATAAAAAGTAAAAATATACGGGAAAAGTTATCATGAGTGCAAAACTACATGAGTGGATGAAAAAATTAAGTTACGAGCAAACAGAGTCTCTTTGCAACACGTAACATTAACAAACATCACACTCTTATACAAACATCACAGTCTTATACAAACACGCATGCACTCACATATATTCCCATAACCACACACACACATAAACACACGTGTTCATATTTCAAATTTAAATAATAATAATAATAATAATAAATTTATTTATTTCCAAAATAGTTACAAAAGGCAACAATGTTATTGTTGGTCCCCAACATGGGTCGAACCCGTCTCTGGGGCACCAGAGCCGATTTACAAAACTATGTGCGCACTAGCATAGAAAAATAAGAAAAGTATTTTTATGGACTTTGAAATAATTTGATGTGAATACAGAAATTAATTAAGTAAACATATTAGGCAAAGAATTTTCGGTAATATAATTTTAGGTTAGGCGTCTTTATGTTTGTGTGTGTGTGTATGTGTGTGTGTATATATGTGTATGTGTACTGTGAGTGAGAATTAGTGAGCTCCTCTCACGAATGTGCATTCGTGATGTGAGAAGATGTATGTGATAGTGAGGGATGTGTGTAAATATATGTAAGGAATTATAATTCACTACAACATTTATGTATATGAATGAAAGAGCGGAGTCCCCTAACACAAGCACAATCAAATGCTTAAATGGAGATTCCAGCGACTAAGTTTTAAGAATAAGAAATTATGAAGAAGAAATAAAGATTTTTGTATTTTTTTTTTTGTATAATTTACCTTCTTAGATAAGTTTGGGAACAAGTTGTCATAGTTAGCGAGGGCCAGTGAATCTGTTAACAATCTGATATAAATACGGACAAAAAGACTGATGTGATGTAGTGAGGATTTCCTCTTTACTTTTTGAGTAGCAAACAAGCAACGAACCGCCCGATGTAAAGCAATTGTCGTAATCTATGTGGTTACTACAATTGTTTATTCTACGCCCTGTGAATGGCTGCAATTAATTGCTATCGATTGTACTTTGCCGCCTGTACTAACACAGCAGTTGCTCAGGAGCTTACTGGCTGGAAATCTCACAGGGATCACAGTTACTTGCCTTCCCGAAGACCGTGTACAAAAATATTTATCTGCGTCTTGCGGAATTGCTTCAGATCCATAATAAATATCGCTATTCGCTACCTGTCTTTCGCTAATCCTGCGTGTGCTTAATAGACACCACCAGCCAGCGAGGTAGGTTTTGTGTCTAAAAATTGTTGCCTTATACTCGTTTATTAGCCTAGAAATCCTTAATTTTGGAATAATTTCAGTTAGAACTACAAGACATGATCAATGCAGGTGTAGTTGGTTTCAAGTGCTTCCTTATAGACAGCGGCGTGACGGAGTTCCCTAATATCAACCCTGATGAGCTGGCCAAAGTGTTCGATATTTTAAACGGTACTGGAACTGTTTTAGCTGTGAGTGATACTATTTTTTTTCTTTTTAATTGTCAAGAGAAATACAAGCATACGGCCCACCTGATGCAAAATATGGCTCACAAGCTGACACCCCAACTGCTAACACAGTAATCCAATGGCAGCTGGAAACCTTGCTCACTTGCTGGAACGCTTCAGGGAGTTGTTATTTGGCTACGGATTTCTGTTAGCTGGAGGTACGTCGTCGGGTTACTTCGATGCATCTATCTCTACTCACATATCTCCGAACATCTATATAGATGTCTAATATACTTTGCTTTATTCCTTTATATATTTTCGTAAAATGTTTTTCCCCGGTTACCTAAAAATTACAAAATAAAAAAATTACAAACTTACCTTTTCTGAAAGTACATTATTATTATAAAAAAAAAATTATATCTTTATGCGTAAATAAATGTATGCTTTAAAATGTTATGCTTAAAAAAATTATGTGAAAGCTGTTATGCGTAAATAACGCTATGTTAAATATCATTACGATAAACAAAAATAGGCTATGTCTTAAATTTTTATGCAAATGGATAGTGAACCGTTCCAACCCTGGCATGTACCACTAAATTCGTGTCCTCGAATTTTTGTACATATTTGAATTATCACTTGAATGGTGAAGGAAATCATTGTGAGGAGACCCGAACGTCCAAGAAATTATATTTCGAATAACTTAACCTAAGAAAGGTCTAGTTTACCCTCTGGGTCTGACGGCAGTCGCTTCATGTAAAAATCAGTATCTTCGCCAAACCCTCAGGCTTAGGTAGCGGACCCCGCCAATCTTAATGGATTACAAAACGGGATAACGCTAAGAAGAAGAAGTTGTTGTGAATTAATAAATTTTAAATATTGAAGAATAATTTTTAAATAGTGATGCAAAAAGCTTTAGCATCAAAACGGAAGCCAAAACATACATAATTATTGTTTTTGACTATGTGTATGTTGTGCACATATACCACTACTGATCGGATTTCTAATGAAACTATATAGTGATGTATAAGACACCACAGCACACAGTAGGCGGATTCTACTAAAAAACTGCAACTGCACTGCAGCGCGGCGTGTGTCAAAATGCGTACATTTTGACGTTTCGTTAAACGTCGCTGCTGTCAGATCGCTTAACGAAGTGTGAAAATGTACGCAATTTGACACACACCGCGCTGGAGTGCAATTGTAGATTTTTAGTAGAATCGGCCTACAGACTTTAGTAAACACACAAACTACAAAATACTTTTATGACACATCAGTGGGTTAAATTACATAATTAGTAATATAATTAACATTTAAGCTAGTCGGGAATATTTAGGATTGCCGCAAAAACCTTCAATATCGATTTTCAAGTGGAAGAAGCCGCGAACATAGTTCTAAAATTAATTGGGTACAATGAATGTGTACATTTACAATGTCAGTAGTGACGACTTATTACATCAATGATTAACTTTTGTTAATGACAATTAATGCCATCAATGCGAAAAAAACGCGTCCCAAAATAGCCTCTAAATGATCAAACCTTTTTGTTGCCATTGCTTTGTTTTCATTTCATTGTTTTTTACAGAATTCTCTTAGTACCTATACAATTTTATAACGTTCTGTATTAATTTCAATTCATTAGTTTTCAACTTGATGGCATACGACCGTAGCACGTCATGGTTCAATGCTTTCTAGGTCGGCATTTAAATTTATGTTGCATAGAAATGGAATAAAACAACAAAAAGATACGTAACCCCTAGTTAGTGACCATAGGGGATCATATACGAGATAGATATAATAGTTTAAGTACTTATATCATGCTGAAAAATTGAGGTAGGCACTAACTAGCACGTGATGGATCATCAATATAGGTAGGTACTCGGGCGAAGCTGTCTCAGAGAAAAGGAAGATATAGTAACTATTTAGATTACAAGATTATCGCTTTTCTCTACTATTATATATAATGAGCTCGGCGGCGCAGTGAATAGTACTTTAACATCAAAGCTTGTGGGTTCGATTACCACACAGGACAAACATTTGTGTGCATTTTTTTATATCATTAAGATGACAAACAAGCATACGGCCTGCCTGATGACAAAGACAGTTACCGTAGCCTATGGACATTTGCAATATCAGGGGTGTCACTCATGCGTTGCCGACCATGAGTATGTTTGGTTTCATATGGGTGTTTTTAAGAGAGCATCTAAACAACCCGTCTGTTATACCTCCACCTCATAAAAAATGGTAGCCAAATAACAACTATCAGGAGGGTTGTGGTCTTCCTGCGAGTGAATGAGGTCGCCGGTAAGCTCCTAAGGAGTTGCTGTGGTAGCAGCGGAGGTGACATCGCGCGTGTGTTCCAAGCGTTCATAGACTACCGTAACCACTTTACATCGGCGGTGGGCCACATGCTTGTATACCGCTTGTATGACGTTGTATAAAAAAAATAAAGAATGTAAGACAACACAAAACTATTTTGTGAAATTATTACATTATACACAATAGAATTGTCCTGGACTTTCTAAATTATTTCTTCACTGAGATTCTTTTAGTATATTACAAATCGCTCCTAATTTATTTGCAATAATAATTAAAATAAATAAAGAATGCTTAGGATTCAGGTTTGGTATCTATGATTAGCTAAATAAATTCTCAAAACACCATTGCTAGCCATTACTGTAAATATGTTTACCTTTACACTTATGTAGGTAACTACATATTGTACCTAATTACCTTCTTTTTTAGTTTCATGCTGAAGTGAAAATGGGTAGCACAACCACTGAATGCAATAATACCGGATGTACAGGTACCTATAACCTTTAATTATTATTAATGTCAATTATTCGAAATGTAAATATATTCATAACTAGCTGTGCCCGCGACTTCGCGCAGAATAGTTATATTTTTATTGTTTATTTATATTAATAAAAATAAATAAATATTCTAAAATAAAAGTAGCCTAAGTTACTCCTTATTACATCAGCTATCTGCCAATGAAAGTCCCGTCAAAATCGGTCCAGCCGTTTCAGAGATTAGCCGCAACTAACAGACAGACAAAAATATTTTGGTATATGTACCGTGTATAGATGCATATGCATTTAATTAAAAAAAATGTTATTTTAATATTACAAACAGACACTCCAATTTTATTTATCTTATAGATAATGAAATTTTCCGAATAATTCATAATAATTTAATATTTTTCTATTTAATTAGCTATCTAGCTTGTCATGAACACAGTAGGTACGTAAACTCATATGGACATTCAAAAACTTACGTCACGTTGCTACAAAGACTCAGCTAGTACAGACATACATTTCTCTAGCGCAATCGGTCATCATATACTGCCTCCGATTTGGGGAAGAGCTAAAAAAATTAATTTTTTGGATTTGGAAAGAGCTCAGCGGTCACTTCTGAAACTCATGTACTTTAAACACTTTAGATATTCAACAGAAGACTTATATTTGGAATCAAATCTCTTAACTGTCAGGAAACTTTATTTGCTTCACATTGTTCTAAAAAAACACAAATCTTTGCTAAGACCTAACTTTTCTAAGAAAAATTTTACCAGCAGAAGGAACTATATAGTGGCTCCAAAAGTAGCTGTAAAATCAACATTCGCACAAAGACAGTATGCTAGCAGATCATCGAGATTATATAATCTTATAAATAAAATGTTAAATATTTACAACTTAACCTACTATGAGTGCAAGAAGACCTTGACCTTATGGTTGCTTTCGCAACAGGTACAACACTATCATTCTCAACACACATATAAGACACACAAACACAATATTCTCAAGCACTACACTCTCAACATAATCACTACACACAGCTACAGTCATACTCCACGTCCGTTATAGCGTAACAAATGATTTGTTATCTTAATATATAAAATTCAAAGTCCTGACTGACTCATCAACGCCCAGCCCAAACCCTTGGACCTAGGAAGCTGAAATTTTGCACAGATATTGTCTTTATGACGTAGTCAAGGAATAAGACGGGATTTTTCGAAATTCCCACGGGAACGGGAATAATAAGGATTTATATTTTCGCTATAAAAGTTGCCCTATCTCCGTTATTATATTTATTAGAGACTTAAAATTTGGCATATAAATATGTGATTGCAATCACTAAAAACCGTTTTTAGGATTTTTCGAAATTCCCTCGGGAACAGGAATAAAAAGGATTTATTTATATTTTGTCGCTTTAAATTTACCCTATCTCCGTAACCATATGTATTAGAAACTTAAAATTTGGCATATAAGTAGGTGATTATGAAAACAAAAAACAATTTTCAGGATATTTCGAAATTCCCACAGGAACGGGAATAAAAAAATTTTTCGAAATTCCCAAGGGAACGGTAATAAAATGGATTTATATTTTCGCTTTGAAGTTGCCTATCACCGTTACTTTAATTATTAAATACTTGACATGTAAGTAGGTAATTTTGATCAGGCTTCAGTAATTTTTTTTTTTTTTTTTCGATTTTTAGCCTTACCCCTTTACAATGGTTTTAGAATTTTGGTGTCTTTCAATCTGTATGTTATGGCATAACACAAAAACCACTGAATGGATTTCGATACAATTTTCACAATTTTGGTAGTTTGGGGGTCCATCTTAAAATCTAAGCCACGTATCATTTAATTTCGTTAAAAAAACAGAAGATATGGTGCATAGGGTGATTTATTCTGTAGTCTACGCGGACGAAGTCGCGGGCAAAAGCTAGTACACAATATAACTATAACTTTAAGGAAGAGCGGTGCCTCCAATCACAAGCATAATTCTGCTTACATGGAGACTCCGGCCACGATAAATGTAAATAGTATAAGTTACTGAATAAAGATTTATTTATTTAAAAAAAATTATATTAATGGAACATTGATCCGCTAAATTTGTTTAGTTAAATCTCCAAATGCCTTTCTTAAATTATAAATCTATTGTCTCAGGACTTTACAAGTAGACATATTGAATACTAGCTACCCGCGCCGGCTTCGCACGGGCAATCCGATTGCTACCAAACTTCACAGGATCACCTGCTGGGCTAACCTGAAGATTCACTGAAAATTTCATCACAATCTGCCCAGCCGTTTTTGAGTCCATAGAGTACATACAGACAAATATTCATTTTTATATATATAGATATCTTAATATATTTTCAGATCCACATTTATACGATACGTACCTCAACTCACGACCGGCTGAAATGGAATTGGAAGCTGTGTCTTTAGTGGCTACGCATATACCGAAAACGGAGTAAGGGATATATATACTCGTATAGCATAGATAGCACACTTTAGAACTCTTTAAGCGACTCTTTTAGGGAATAAAAGCCGAAAATTAAGGGATTTTTTCACTTATATACTCGTATATTGTCACATTTGAAGTAACAGTCGTAACTTTATAACTAAGTTAAAAATTATTACATATGCGGCTTCAGTTTGTAAGAAATAATTACAATAAACTATGCGACGTAATAATCATTTTTTTATACAATGTCGGAAGGCATACAAGCATACGACACACCTGATGTAAAGCGGTAACCATAACCTATGAATGCTTGCAATCACAATCACCTCCGCTGCTAACACAGCCACTCCTTAGGAGTTTACTGGTGACCTCACTCCCAGGAAGACAACGACCGAATTAATAATTAATTTTTCAAATTATTTTAGGTATATTCTTTAACAGAGGACAAATATAGACATATATTTTCAAAATACTTTTTTGGACTCTATTAACGTTTATCAAAATATTTCCGTCAAAATTTGGAAGTCAATTTGCAAAAGTCAAATTTACAGACAATTTAATCTGGTTTATGCGCTTCCGATACCATTTGATTCATACGAATTACATGCAATTTGATCTAACCTGCTTTGCGTGCTTCCGCCACCAATTTACGCCACAAATAAGCAGGTTAGATCAAATTGCATGTAGATTTGACTTTCGCAAAGTAACGCCTGAATCTATTAACTATCATACGAATTACCTCCGGCCGATGCCATCCCATCCACTAGTTTAGTAGCTGGCATGTTTGTCATCGCTGCCATAGCTTGGTCATTTCAGCTGTAGCAGTCGTCTCTTCGATTGCCCGCCATCTGGAACAGGTACCTCATGCACTAGCCATTGTTGCTTGGCTACTCTGATCGTCTCTGCGACACGTGTTTCGCTACTCCATGAGGATACAAGAGAGGCCAAAGTCTCTGAGACGACCTAACTACGAAGATGCATTTTCCTCATTAAAATAACATGCTACTCGTATGATTGTTCTAGCTATGTACAAGCAAAAATTATATATAATTTCACGCCAGGTAATTTGGGGGTAGGCAGAGAAAACTGAGCGCCGTAAAACACTCTTCTTCTCAGCGTTATCCCGTTTCATAATCCATTAGGATCGGCGGGGTCCGCTACCTAAGCCTAAGGATTTGGCGAAGCAACTGCTGTCAGAACTCCGCAACCCAGAAAGTAAAGATCTTTCTTAGGTTAGGTCACACGACTTTCGTAATACAATTAAATCTAGCCTACAGAATTCCAGAAACCACCATTACATTATATCTAAAATATTATCAATACCAAACAATTGTGCCTTGTAAACGAGAAGATATGAACACCCAGAACTAAATAGTTTGAAGGCTAAACGCAGTATCGGTATTAATACATATCAAACCATTCTAACATAGGTAATAAATGTAAAAATTGAGAAGAATTGAATAATTACAATTTCTAAAGGAAGTAGAGCTTTATATGAGAGATTTATTGTGTTCAAAAGCTTAAACATTTGATATATCCAAAATTTTGTTTTAATTTTTGCTTGTACGAAAAGCTTTATAAGCTGGAACAAATCTAATGAGCTATTATTCTAAATATTTGTAAAAGAATGATGATATTAGATAGATGATAGATTGTAACATAGACATACCTACATACTAAGGATATTTGTACATATATTTTTATTGAGTTCTTTTACAGAAAAAATCATGGAAAACCAGATGAGAATGCGCAAGCTTGCTAGAGGAACACCTGGCTCGTCAATTATATAACAATTCAATTTTTTTTTTAAGTTGTCGGCCTGTTTGAGCATGTTCCTTAAGAGATAGGAACGGTGTTCCTGAACATTCCTATTCTCCTTTTTTATGTTGAATCCGAATCTGAAGTCAAAATTCGAATATTCGAAAAAAAGCGACATACAAACACACAAACATATAGATTTCATATAGGAACGGTGTTCCTGAACATTAACATATAATAAACCGATCATAATACTTCTTTACTTTCCTTTCGGAGATCATGAAAGTATAAGAAGTGAAAAATTGGAAGATAAAAGTGTAAGGAGTACGTATGTACGTTTAGTCAGTGAAAGACTTGCGAACGCGAATCTTTCCGACTCAGATATAGACGAATGTTGGAAAGTTCTGAAAGAAAGAAAGTAAAAACAGTGCATGAAAGGAAGCATGTGGATGCGGAGAGACGTAGAACATTGAGAGGAGATGCCTGCGGGATGGGGGTTGAATCGTCTGTAGAAAAAAAGAGGAAAGTTTGGCTGTATTACGTATCATCTTTGCATCAGAGTGATGGTATGAAAGAGAAGAAGAAAGAAATATATTGTCGATGCAAAAATGAAACCAAAGCTCTAGTGAAAGAGAAGCTTGAAAGACTACTTATGAATGAGGAAGAGAAGCTGCCGAAGAACTTCGAGGCTAATTACCAAACTCTTCTGGAGAGTGGTAAAGAAGTCTCGAGGTGCTTCGTCAGCATCTAGAATGGACAAGATAAAATGGCATTCTGCTGGTGGCATTCTGGCTAACACTCAGGAAGTGTTAGAACGATAGAGTGAATATTATAAAGAAATGTATGATTATATCCAGGACGCTGGCACTGTGAATGAGTCTGTGACTGACTCGGTAGTGCCAGCGTACCATGAAGACATTACCATGGATGAGACTGAATGGTCGACACGAAGTTTGAAAAGTGGAAAGTCAGCGGGAATGTATATGGTTACAGCTGAGATGATCAACTAGGCGGCACCCACGTTAGGGACGCCTTCTGTTTTTGAGCAAATTATGCTGGAGAACCGGAAGGATCCCGAACGATTGGAGATGCGCGGTCATTGTGTACTTATATAAAGACAAGGGTTCACGTATGGACTGTGCCAACTACAGGGCCATCAATTTGATCAGCTTAGCAGCTAAAGTGTATGGGGAAATCGTTGAAAGGAGAATGAGGGTGAAATCCGATGGAATGCTTTGGGAAGCACATAGTGGATTGCGAAGCAGCAGAGGATGTACGGATTAAGTTTTTTCACTCCGCAACATCGTGGAGAATCATCTGGCTATGGACCAGAGGGTTTTCAGCGGTCTTGTGCACTTTGAGAAAGTATTTGATAGGGTTGTGGAAAAGAATTTCTGGAACATATTGCCCAGATATGGGGTTGACGGTGACCTGCTTTGTGCTGTGCAATCCATGTATGAAGATTGTACAGCACGTATGCGGGTGGACGGCAGCTTGTCGCCCTGGTTTGATACCAACATTGGTGTCAGACAGAAATGCGTGCTGTCGCCTCGGCTATTCCTCCTATATCTGGACAGTTGTCTTCAGAGAATAAGAAATATGAATGTGGGAATGTGAAAGGGTGACTCAGTGGTCAACTGTCTGGTTTATGCAGACGACGCGGTATTAATAGCAGAATCATCATCCGAACTGCAAATACTAGTTACAGTAATGAAAGATGATTATATGAAGAAAGGCTTACAATTGAATGCGAAGAAAACCAAAATAATGGTATTTGAACCAGAACGAGCACTAGGATTATGGTTGATGATGTAGTGTTGGAGCAAGTGTATGCGACTGTATATCTTGGAAATGCTTTTAGCAGCAATATAAGGTACACCGCTGATGTGGAGAGGCGAGTGAGTGCAGAGAACAGCGTGAATGGAGCGTTGGGTAAACTTCTAGGCAGCCAATATCTAAGCCAGAAGGCACAACTCGTTGTACACAAAGCGGTGCTAATCCCAACGCTGATTTATGGTATTGTGAGCTGGGTATGGTAGAGAGAAAGCATGAAAGTAGAATAAATGCGATCGAGATGAGAGCATTGCGTAATTTTGGCGTAACGCTTGCTGACCGCGTTCGTAATGATGACGTAAGAAAGAGAGTTGGTCTCAAGGAGAGTGTCGGTGTTAAGATAAGAAAAGGCATGCTCCGTTGGTTCAGACATGTAGAACGAATGAAGAAATAGATATACAACGCAAAAGTGGAAGGATGTAGGAGCTGAGGAAGACCAAGACCAACCTACCATGACCAAATTGGTCATGTTTTATCAGAAGGTTATGCATTTTAAAGAAGCGAGTGAAGTGTGTAAGGACCGCGTCTTATAGCGCTCGGTTCTCTCTGCCTACCCTGCAAGGGATTTGGCGTGAAGTTATAGATATAAATATATAGATATTACTTTCATGATCGCTTTGCTCACGCGAAAATGAAAATGATGTAAATTCAGCAGTCTTTACAATGTATTTTATCATCCGATTTCTCTGTGGCAGTCTTCACGTGCACATAGTCCATGTGTCAGCTGAGGCCGTAGTGCCTATTTTAGAACAAGCCAGAATGGAAAGAATAGCCTCAGGGTACGCAGGCTGGCGCGGAGGCGTCACAGCGGAGACCTGTAACCAGTACCTCACACTTAATTCTGAAGACATCCCGCCTGGTCGCACCGAGTTCAAATGTTCACCACCAATCAGAAACCTCGATAACAAAGTAAGTAAGACATAAAATTCGTAGTTCCTTACATACTAGAGATAAAATAACTAATATACAGATCAGACTGACAATGGTCGATATTGAATAGTTGCATGTTCAATTAAAGACAACGGGAAGTTATGCCACGGGGTTTCTACCACAAACATGAGTAGGTACTTACTCCGAAACTAGAGTTGAGGGTATCTAATTTGTTATTGCCGTCACTACTCTCTACTCCATATTCCATAGCTCAACAGTGGGATACTTAATTTCTGGGATAATAGCTTCTTCATGTCTAAATTCGTATTACGTTCCTCTGTGCATTTGTGATACCAGTGTTTCCGAGCTGCCTTAATGCTATCGCAGCAGGCGGGACAGGCTTATCGTATTCCCCAAAGTTTGGATTAGTTATAATAAAACGTTCCAACATTTACCACTGTGGTATACTGTAGCGAATAATGTCTTGTTGTACTTTTTTTTTTCAGGAAAAGCTATGGGAATACATAAGAGATGAGAGGCTGGACCTGGTGACATCTGATCATTCTCCTAGTGTAAAAAATTTGAAAGGAACAGATTTTATGAAGGCGTGGGGAGGAATTGCTTCTCTCCAATTCGGTTAGTATATTATTTTCGTCTCTTATTAAAAATCTCAGTTGTTAAGTACAACGACTAAGTAACTTGTCAAAAAGGATTAAACAACTCAAGTTGATTAAAAAAAGACTACACAATAAGGGTGACTAGACAATAAGGGTGAAATTCTAGAGCTAATTTAAAGCAACTAATTCGTTTCTGAGATTGACTTACTACTCTAGTTAACCGTTACTTTTAGGATTAAGTATTCAAGTTTTATAGTACTTACTCAATTAAGATTTCAGGGTTAAAATATTCGTACCGTGTCTGAATATTTTTTTAAATGGTAAATTTAACCTCCCTGCCTAGCCGGGGTTTGAGCCCATGATAACTTGATTACCGGTTCAGTGTTCTTCACTCACACGCAGGAACACGACAACCCTCTAGCGAGTTGATATTTGTCTGCGGTTTTCTGTGAGGTTCAGGTACTTCCCCAGACGGGCTGCTTTGATGCGCCCTGTCTCTCTTAAAACATCCAGAACAAGACAAACAGACATTTCATGCACACAAATGTTTGTTTTCTGTGGGAGTCTTGAGTTGGTGTCCAAATCGGGTCATTTACGACTGAGCCACCGAGCTCGTTTCAAACAGCTATTAACGAGACTACTCTTTTTACTCCGGTTTGAAATAACAGCATTGGAATGTCTGTGATTGTAATATGGCAATGTTTTTTAAACAGTAATTAACACAAGTCCCTTTTTGTTCTAGCATTAGTGCGTGGGGAATCCGATAACAGCAGTCTCCTTTTAAATGTCCATGTTTTTTTTTTGTCTTGGCTCATACCGATCCCCAAATGTGCCTGAATCACATCGTGGATTAGGTGATATGTCGAAAACCACTTTACAGGAACAACGTTTTTCTTATTGGTTACAATTGAAAGCCAACCTTCACGAAATTCGCCTTCCGGAGAAATAAACTGCCACTCAGATTACACCTTTTTTGGCTAACCGGCTTTTCTGCACTACCAAAATCATTTTGAAGATGAACACAACAATCCTGTGAAGAAAAAGCATTTTTAGACTGATCCCAAATCATCGTCCTTCAATATGGACCACAAACTGCAATATATTATATGATAAAAATCAATTCACAAACGTAGTACACTTCCCGCTAATTTAATAAGTAAATACGACTTTATGTTTCATAATTATAGGCACTTATTACATGCTTATTAGAAATTCAAATAGTTATCACTCATAACTATTTGAATTTCTACTAAGCATGTAATAACTCATAACTTATGAGCGTATAACTTTCAGTGTGGCCCATGTATTTGTTAATATATTAATACCTAAATTTCGACGAAAAAGACATTCGACGTTTTACGCAATTACATACTTTTAGTTATGTAAATCGTATAGGTACATTTCATTGAAATCGACTTTAGTAACTATGTAATAACTATGAACCGAATTTCAAGTACCTACGTCTACATTATGAAACTTAGGAAATGAATATAGTTTAGATGACAAAATAATATGATGGCTTTATATGTTCACCGCGATTTAGAGAATGGCTGAATGGATTTTGGTAATATTAATTACCAATTAACCTGTGTTCTGTTCTGTTAAGGTAATTTGGCCAATGTAAATTTGACAATTCTTTAACAGTTATTTTTTTTTTATACGACGTCGGGTGGCATGCAAGCATACGGCTCACCTGATGTAAAGTGGTTACCATAGCCTATGCACGCTAAGTGTCACTCGCGCGATGCCACCTGACACAGCACACCTGTGTTGCTAACACACCAACTCCTTACTTAGGAGCTTACTGGGAATGTCACTCACGCGCAGAAACACAACAGCCCTCTAGCGCGTTGTTATTTGGATGCAGCTTTCTGTGAGTTGGAAGTACTTCCACAGACGAGCTGCTTTGACGTGTCCTACCTCTCTTAAAATTATTAAACAGAAAATTTTAGTAACCGTTTTTCTTAATGTTTAATTTGTTCCTTTACAAGCTACGTGCTTTGCTGATCTCATAACTTTGGTAACGATTGCGTGAAGAGTTAATGATAAAGTTTTTGAAAAATTAAAATAACATTTTATTTTTCGGGAATTAAGCGCTCACGAAAAACTGTTTTCAATAAAATGTGAAATCGATTTTAGTTTTTATAATTATAATATTTCAATATGTCTTATGGTCCATGTTTGATACTGGTTACACATAAAAGACACATAAGTTATACAACTTAAAAGAAAAAACAAACTTAGAACCAATTCTGAATTAACCTTCTTACAATAGTTGTGAAACTAGTTAGAAATCAATTCTTTGTAGGTACATTTTTCCAGTCTAGTAGCTAACTGGCTGACACTATCAAGAACAGATTGTTTTTCTATATGGTCGTGTACCGATAAAAGGTCAAACCATACCTAGTCCTCACTGTTAAAGAACAATAGGTTCCACCGTGACATTGAAATGTTATATTTGTCCTCAATCAACAATGTCTTTGTACAGCAATATACTCGTAATTACTGTTGTACTTGCATCTTTCGGTGTAATTGTAATAGTGTTGTACAAATAAATGTCTTTCTTTCATTCTTTTCATCTATTTTTTTATGCAACGTCGGGAGGCGTACAAGCATACGACCCACCTGATGCAAAGCGGTTACCGTAGTCTATGAACGCTTGCAATACATTAAGTATCACTCGCGTGATGCCACCTTTGCTGCTAACACATCAATTCCTTAGGAGCTTACTGGTGACCTCACTCACACCCAGAAACACAACGACCCTCCAGGGAGTTAATATTTGGCTGCGCTTTTCTGTGCGTTGAGGTACTTCTCCAAACAGGCTGCTTTTATGCGCCCTACCTCTCTTAAAACACTCAGACCAAGACAAACAAACATGTTCATGCACACAAATGTTTGTCCTGTGTAGGAATCGAACCCACGAGCGTTGGTGTCAAAGTAACGTAGCATTTTTAGACAAATCATGTTTATACCAAAGGTGCGTTTCTATGCCGGCATGAGATCAATAGTTATAATTACCTACTTAGGAATTAACTAAGTAGGTAATACTTATCGGACCCCGGGCTCCGGAGCGAAAGCGACCGGGTTTGACGCTCAGATGATGATGTCCTACTGTACGGGCCCCTTCGATACGACCCGTACACTTTCGTAGATGAATATAAAAATAATAGAATGTAGGCACTGGCGGGCTTCGTTCTTCGACCTCCGGTTGTAAGTCGCAGGTCTGTGGGTTGGTGCAGAATGAAACGCCTGTTGCTGTCTTCAGAAGTATGGAGCCGTAGGTACTTGCTGCTAGGTCTGGACTGGCTTGGCTTTGGAGTGACTTGGCTGGCTATTTCACTGTAGTGTGAGCGCTGAGTGTAGCGGACGACTGGTGCCGATCGACGATGTATGGCCCATATTTATACCCCCGCTGTGCGAGCGAGAGACACATGTGTGGGAAAGAGATAGCAATAGCCAAAATCGCCCAGACCTAGAGGCAATACCTGATCGTGCTCGCTTTATTTGTGTCTAAAATGTTTGTAAGTTGTACTATTATTTCATACATTTGACCCTTTTTCATATAAAACCATAAAAACTTTTGCTAAAGTTATTGTCAAAACCTATGGGTCAGTGAAGTTTTACATAAAAATGTTTTCATTATAAACTTAAAATTACGTTAATAGGTACATCTATGCACTATTGAGCTGTTGCAGCCAGTAATTCGCCGTTATAACTTTATTATATACTTGGCTTGCAACAGCTCGTACCTATACTAAACATGTAAAACTTATCTCTAACAAAGTATGTATGAAAACTGTGTAAACCTATTCTAATCCTTACATAAACAACTAATACAAACAACTATAACTATTAACTATATAAAAATGTGCATCACTTATAACTACGCGCGACGGTTATCTATTTATGTACATAGTTGTCGCGAACATATACTCCCGCCGCAGCTATCTCAGCTGGAGATATTTTTCGTGTTCGCGCCGTCGACCGTCGCTGTAGGCAGGATCACCAGCTTCTTGGTGGGCCTTCGCAGCACGCCCTTGTTGGTCCGCACGTCCACCGCTCGTGTCTCTCCGTCCGGTCCGGGGTAGGTGAAAGGGCGCTGATGATGCGCCAGTCTGCTCCGTGGATGGTCACCCGTAGACGGTTGAGCGGGCACGGCCCGCCTGATGCGACACTGTTGACATCTTTTCAACACACTTCTAACTGTATTGCGCAGTCGTAGTACCCATAAGTGTTGTCGAACTTCGTTGGTCGTGGTCTCGAAGCCCCCGTGATGGAGTCTTCGATGTACCCATGAGATGTACAGTTGCACATATGTATGTTTGCCATCCATAATCGGCGGAGCTTTTTGTTCGTCCGTGATGTAGACAGCGGCTGCTATTCGTGACCGTAGCCGTATGACGTCATCGCTGTCTATAATGACGGACAGCTGACTTAGTCGGCTATTAGCAGGCAACTGTTTTTTACACTTTAAAGCTGCGACATCTTCACTGAACGCATCATCTTGCACTGAGCGTATCCACAGCTGTTGGGCACGATGTAAGTGATGTGTTTCAAGTTGAATGAAACAGCTGTTTTCACTTTCACACGTAGCACTGATTTTCTTGTTTTTTCCCTTCGCTGCTTTCTTTATTTTCGTCCAAGTAGCGTCGTCAACTTCGTTTTTCTTATTGCGTTTGTAGGCCGCGTTGCACAGTTGTTTCTTGATGCGCAGAAGTTCGATGAATTGTAATACACGCGCCGTCGTACGCACTAACTTTAACCAACTTGAAAAACGAGTTGCGTCGGGCAGTGCTTCCTTTGGTGATGTAGTGTTTCGAACAAAGTTGACTCTTTCCTCGCCGGTCAGACCCATATGGTCGGGTTCATTGACCTCTCGCGGCCAGTTTGTTTCCGACTCGCGTAGAAACGCGGGCCCGTGGAACCACCGGTGTTGGGAGTTGAAGTCGTGTGGAGTGTCGCGCGTTGCGTCGTCTGCAACATTTTCCTTGGTAGGCACCCATCTCCACTCGCTGGTCTTCGTCTCCTCGGCGATCTCCGCGATCCGGTGGGCCACAAACGGCTTGTACGCTCGCGGGCCAGTGCGTAGCCACGAGAGTACCGTGCGTGAATCCGACCAATATACTCGGCGGGTCGGCTTTATGTCGTGTTCGTCTATGGCTGTGCGCGCAAGACGACACCCAAGTACAGCTGACTGGAGTTCGAGTCTCGGTATTGACGTCACTTTGTTCAACGGTGCAACTTTGCCTTTTGCAGCTATCAACGACACATGTATATTCCCGCATGCATCCTGTGCCCTCCAATACACAGCGCAGGCGTATTGCGACGAACTTGCATCGACGAAAGTATGTATCTCGTTCGTATGTGCGGTCGATACGCCGGGATAGCACCTTGGTATAGCTAGGCTCGGTAGTCTTCTCACGTGAGAGAGCCAGTATGACCAACTTTCGGCTTCACTGTCTTGCAACTTGACATCCCAGTCGATTCCAGTACGCCAAGTATCTTGTAAAATCTTCTTCGCTTGTATTGTAACAGGTGTAACTAAGCCCAGCGGGTCGAACAAAGACATCACTGTACGTAGGGCTTCTCGCTTCGTCGGTGTTTTCGTGCCTTCCAATATTGAAGGCGGAAGCTTGTGTTGATTGATGTTGAAGCCCAGATAGTCTTCATTCGGGTCCCACACCATGCCCAATATCTTCTCTGCATCGAGTTGCACTAAATTCCCCTTAGGTGTAGTGGAGAATTCGGCGCGCACCTTGTTTGAGTTCGATGCCCAGCGTTGAAGATGATAATTCGCTCGTTTGTGTATATTAGCGACTTGTGTTGATACTTGTATGGCGACCTCCTCCGTGTCAAAGCTGGCAAGATAGTCGTCGACGTAGTGGTTTGCTATCACTGCCTGCGCTGCCTCGGGAAACTGTTCTTTGAATTCCTCGGCGTTTTTGTTTTTGATGTATATCGCCGTGCATGGTGACGACGTGGCGCCGAAGATCACGCTTCTCATGCGGTACTCTGTGGGTGGACCGATTCTTCTGTCTTCTCTCCACAGGAACCTCTGCATGTCTCGGTCTTCCTCCCGTATGTTGATGCGCAGGAACATGTCCTTGATATCGGCTGCGACCGCTACTGGGCGTTGACGGAACCTCATCAGCACTCCGGGTAGAGACTGTATGAGGTCGGGCCCAGACAGCAGCATGTCGTTGAGGCTGATACCACGGGTCCTGGCTGCCGCGTCGTGCACGATGCGTAGTTTCTCGGGCTTTTGCGGGTTGATAACTGCAAAATGTGGCAGATACCAAGTTCTGTCGCTTTTCACTGCTGGAGCCTTCTCTGCATAGCCGCTCTGTATCAGAGTGTTCATTTGTGTCTCGTAACGCCGCTTCAATTCAACATTTTTGTCGAGTTTCTTCTCGACTAACTCGAGGCGACGCATCGCTGTGTTGTAGTTATCCGGCGGTACAAAATCGCTTTGTTTGAATAGCAATCCTGTTTCAAACCCTCCCGCCGGTAATCGACGCGTCTTCTCCTCGAGTGTGCGCAGCGCGTGGAGCTCGTCGTTGGTGTGTGAATGTTTAGGCTGAACACCCAGAGACTCGAGGGCGAAGTGCTCCTTCATGAGGTCATCCATTGTCTGTTCCTCCGTTAGTGTTACTGTAGTCAGATGGCTAACTCGATGGACTTGCTGCTTCTTCTTATTTCCCGTCGCGCCGTGCAATACCCATCCCAAGTCGGTTAATGAAGCGACTGGTTGGGCTGTGGTCCCTCTTCGCACGTCGTGTGTGAGCAGCAACGACCAATTATCTTGACCCAGCAACACGGTTGGATGGCCTTCCTCATAAATCAGCTGATCTTCGATGTCTTCCAAATGACGACAGTGTTTCACGACACTACGTGGCACACCTTGAGTCGTCAACATCAGCTTGTCCATTGTACGCGCCGACACATCGTGCTTCACTGAGTTTCTTCCTTGTATAGTGAAGTGTACACGTTCCGATGTATCGGCCGTTATACGTGCGCCGGCCACACCCTCTATGTAAAAAGGCGCGGGCGGCCCGTGTACGCCGATCTTGTTCGCCACTGCCGACTCGATGAGTGTGCACGTAGAGCCGTCGTCCAAAAGGGCGTAAGTGTCGTATGTACCCTTCGGACCGGTCACTTGTACAGGCAGAATCTTGAGATAGGCAGCAGTGGAATTTTCCCTTGTCGACGTAACTATGGCTGTTGAATTTTCAACTTCATTTTCTTTCCTTTTTGTGTCGTGTAGAAGAGGGTGGTGCGTGTATTTGCATCCGTCGACTTCACACTGCTTTGGCTTGCAGTTATGCCGAAATTTGCGGACTCGCAAACAACGGAAGCATAGCCTGTGAGTTCTGGCTAGCTCCCATCTCGCAAATTGGTCGGCTTTCTTGAACACGTTGCAGTCGTACGGATGGTGACCCTCTTTCTTGCAAACTTGACACTTTAGTTGCACCGCAGTAGACTTCTGATCTTGAGTGTGGTAAGCACGTAGTCCTTTTCGTACGGCAGGCTCCCGCCGGTCTTCAACCGCAGTGAGCTCGGCCGGTGCGTAGCTTCCACATCGATCGGCGGTGACTTCCAGAAACTTGGACAGCGTGAGAAGGTCTGGATGATCTTCCGGCTGTTCGGCGGCGAAGTCGTAATACCTGTAGCGCAGCGCTGGCGGCAGTTTTTCAATGACGCTGCGTACCACTTCGGCGTTGTGTAGATAGTGATGCTTCTTCAGTGCTTTAACTGTGGCTGTGACGTTAAGCACCTTTGAAGCGAAGATGCAGATGTCTCTTGGGTTCTCGGCCAGTCGTGGTAGCGCACGGAGCTTGTTCAGTTCGGTCATTGCCAGTGCATCTGGACGACCGAACCTCGCGGCTAACATCTTCATAACTTCTTCTGAAGTCGTTGACCCGACGAAGAGACATAGTGTTGCATCTCTGGCGGCTCCCTTCAGGCTGTGACGTAACTTGGACAGCCTTTCTTGTTCGGAGAGGTGACTTGCAGCTTCATCATAGGCGGCCTTGAATGGCAGCCACTCGTTCGATGACCCGTGAAAAGACGGTAACTCGACGGTCCTCGGTGCAATGGCGGGTTGAACGGCTCTCGCTGCAAGTGTGATGGCAGTTGCTAGTTGATTGTAGTCAAACTCCCGTTGCGGTCGTCTCTCTTCACAATAGCGTGCTGGCTCTATATCTTCTCTCACTGGAACCGGTACTTGTTGCTCGGCGTGCCGCGTGACCTCGCTGTGGCCCCGATGAAGTGCGTCGCTGCACGTCTGCGGCGGCGGCGCTGCTATAACCTCCTCTTCATCGGTCCTGCGATGGTCCGGGCTTGGGACGTCGGGCTTCGGTACGTAGGGCTCCATGGTGAGTGCCAGCGTGCTTCTGTTGACCCAGTCGGTTGTTTGCTCGTTCCTAGTTGCCAAGTCCTCGTCTGCTTCGATCTCGTCTTCAGAGTCCGCCTCCAACGCGGCGACACGTGCAGCTGCCAGCTCCACTTCCTTCTGTAGAAGGAATTCTCGCGCCTTTGCCAGCGCTCTCCGCTTGATTGTCGACGTAGTGCGGGGCGCGCTGGGCGGGCGGCGAGAGGCCTCCTTCTGTGGGCTGGCTGTCTTGTTCGTCGCTGCAGTCTTGCCGGTTGTCGTCTCGCCGGTCGCTGTCGTCTCGCCAGTCGTTGCAGTGGCCGTAGTGTTCGTCGTCGTCGATGTTTCGGCTGTAGACGTCTCTGGCGTCGCTACGGCGGGTGCGGCGGCGGTGGCGGCGGCGGCGGGCGTCACTGTGGCGGCGGTGGCGGCTCCGTCGACTTGAGCAGGCGTTGTCCTCCTTTCCGACTCCATACTTCTTGTGACAGGCATTTTTCTTCGTCGTCTGAAGAACTATTCCCAGTATCCGGCTGCTGAAGGACCAAAATGTACGGGCCCCTTCGATACGACCCGTACACTTTCGTAGATGAATATAAAAATAATAGAATGTAGGCACTGGCGGGCTTCGTTCTTCGACCTCCGGTTGTAAGTCGCAGGTCTGTGGGTTGGTGCAGAATGAAACGCCTGTTGCTGTCTTCAGAAGTATGGAGCCGTAGGTACTTGCTGCTAGGTCTGGACTGGCTTGGCTTTGGAGTGACTTGGCTGGCTATTTCACTGTAGTGTGAGCGCTGAGTGTAGCGGACGACTGGTGCCGATCGACGATGTATGGCCCATATTTATACCCCCGCTGTGCGAGCGAGAGACACATGTGTGGGAAAGAGATAGCAATAGCCAAAATCGCCCAGACCTAGAGGCAATACCTGATCGTGCTCGCTTTATTTGTGTCTAAAATGTTTGTAAGTTGTACTATTATTTCATACATTTGACCCTTTTTCATATAAAACCATAAAAACTTTTGCTAAAGTTATTGTCAAAACCTATGGGTCAGTGAAGTTTTACATAAAAATGTTTTCATTATAAACTTAAAATTACGTTAATAGGTACATCTATGCACTATTGAGCTGTTGCAGCCAGTAATTCGCCGTTATAACTTTATTATATACTTGGCTTGCAACAGCTCGTACCTATACTAAACATGTAAAACTTATCTCTAACAAAGTATGTATGAAAACTGTGTAAACCTATTCTAATCCTTACATAAACAACTAATACAAACAACTATAACTATTAACTATATAAAAATGTGCATCACTTATAACTACGCGCGACGGTTATCTATTTATGTACATAGTTGTCGCGAACACCTACGTAGTATCCTCTTGACTTCTAGTAGGTTATTGTTGATTAATGTGATTATTTTTGCTTTGCAATAATCTGAGCTCAATATAGTCCTTGTAACATCAATACTTGAAAAAATCTAAACAATCTGTGACATAAAAGAGCTTCAAAATATTTTTCACTGCACATGATTTTGTACTACAGGCGTTTCTCAAATGTAATGACCAGCTTAACCCATTTGCATTTTGCTTAACTGAATAATATACTATTGTAGGTATATATCTGGTGTTCCAAATGGCCATACAAATCATCGTTTTAAAAATACTAACAGCTAAGAATATTGAAGATAATTGACTGCTTCTAGCATATATATTAGGTATATGTTTAAAGTCTAACCATGAGCTCACTCTATCGTATTACTTCTAGTTGTTAGGGAAATTTTTAGACGAGGCCCCACAAATTTGAACCTTACGTGCATTCCTTTCAAGCTTAGTCGTCTCCAATTACACTAGAAAGAACGTTTTCGATTTTAGACACAAATTGTTCGCGGCCAATCTCCACACAGGATCGGGGGCTACCAGAACGGCCTTTATAGTAATGAATGCAATTAATATAAACACTTTTTTGTATGCAACAGAAACAGTGTCTCGCGAAGTATAGGGAAACATCCCAAGCTAATCCTGAAGAGTGATAGATAATCGACAAATTTTAGGGAGAGTTCCGCCTACTACAGTTTCGTGTTGTGATTTAAACTAAGCAAATAGAAAACCTGTGAAAAATTCACTAAATTATGAAAAGAAAAACCACTTTCAAATTGATACAGCTGTTATGGAGGAAAACGGTAAAAAACATAGACAGAGTAGCTGTACGTACATCGAGTTATATACACCCAACGATACCTCGAGCTAGACAGTTGGACCTTTATACCGTTCTTAGGGCGCACGCAATAAGAGTAAAAATGATGCAGCAAATGTTTGAGATGACTTGTCGTTGTGTGTTCGTATCTACGAAGTACTAACTCAATGTGTATACGACCATGTGTGTGTATGCTAAAGGCAACCTTAGCTTAGACACTATATACGGAACAGAGAAGCTGTTCCGACGCAGTTAAAAATAGAAATTGTGTATATATTCTTTCAAAGCCTTATTTTGACAAAAAAAATATGTTAATAGTGTCTTTATCTGATTGTGTTTTCTAACATGGCTATATGGACTAACAGTGGTTTTTCGTTACGAGCTTATTTTACCTTTGCTATGTCGGGCAGCAAACAGCCATACGTTTCCAATGTAGTCTTTACAGTGGCGTCCATAGGTAACCCCTTCGTAGAATCTTTTTTTAAACACTGTCGGAAGGTATACAATCATACAGTCCACCTGCTGTAAAGCGGTTACCGCAGCCTTGCAATTCTCATTGTATCACTTGCGCGTTTTCACCCTTGCTGCTGCTGCCATCCCCATAACTCCTTACGAGCTTACAGGTAACCAGACTCACTCGCAGGAACATAATAACCCTACAAGGAGTTGTTATATGACTTTAGTTTTCTGTAAGGCGGATGTACTCAAGCCGGACTGCTTTGAACCTACTGAAACGACCTCTCTTTTGAAAATATCCAGACCGAGACAAGCAGACATGTTCATGCACACAAATATTTCTCTTGAGTGGGAATCGAACCCACGAGCGTTGGCGTTAAATTTGCATTGCTGCGCCACCGAGCTCCTCAATCACCTCACCACATCACCTTATTCCAAGAACACAACAGCACGATCCAAAAGCGATTCACTCGTACGTTGCTATCCTTGCAGATAACGCAGCAACTCCTAACCAGCCTTTCTAAAAAAACAATGTAGAAGGATTCAGTGACCACCGTGTTTACTATAATATCGGTATAATTACACCATATAGGTGACAATACGTGGTACTCTTAGACATTAATGTAGTAATGCCACAAGACAGACGATAGGTAACACAAATTCTTTAAGATGAACGAATTTCAAAGACAACACGATTCAAAGATAAAACAAATATCCGGTAACAATCCGCTATCCGGCCTAACCGGCTTAAATTTAAAATCCGACCGGATATCGGATAGTAATCCAGTATCCGGCTGGATACCGGATTTTAAAAATTCACATTTAAACTTTAGAGGCACTTTATTTAGTCCACATATCATATCATAATTTGCCTTTTGTGTAGTACGAGTATAAATATTGTTGTGTAATTAAAAATGATGACTTTATTTGATACGTGGATTAAATAATGTGCCTATAAAGTTTAAATGTGAATTTTTCGTACAACATTAGCTTACCACCAAATATAAGCTGCAGATAAAAAAAAAACAGGTTGTACTCCGGGAGTGCCGGCAGAAGTGAAAACTTGAACATTAACGTTGTGCATTTTTGAATATTTTGGAATAGTTAGGGAATTATTTCTAATATAAAATATAATAAAATAAAAGTACTATCATGTACATATGTGGTAAAATACAATATTTATTTATTGCGCTATCGTACACAAACATCACAATTTATATTAACACTTCAGAACTATTACAATTATTTTACATTAAAAAGTTTATCTCTCAGAAAAATCAACTTTCATCCATAATTTCTACGATTCTCACCATCATCATTACCAGCATCATCATCGCCAATTTCTAAAACTCAAACACACACGCATACTCGCGCAAGCGCCCTGCGCCGCTTAAACTAAACAGCGATGTTGATAAACTACGTTGAACGAAACGCGTAAGCGCCAACAATTTCATGACGTTTACAACGTTTTGGTCGCGACAAAATAATGCCCTATGAACGATCTAGTGCTTCATGTTTTAATTGTTTAATTAGAGGTAGAAGTACGCGCCACAAAAGAAGTCCCGTAGACGCAGCGCTGCAGTCGCAAGTCAAAATGTTGCCAGCACTGTATTTTTATTTTACTTCTTTGTATTTCTGTAGTAAATTCCTGCTCGCTAGTAATCTATACTATAATAAAATTGTAACTGGACGATGTCTGTACATTGGAAATATTTAAAAAAAGTTTATGTGGGGGGGTATGAGTAAATAAAAAAATAAAAGCCAAAATAAGAAATTAAAACTCCTTGTTCTTCGTCACTTTGCTAACATTTTTTCACATGATATGTGGGGTGAACATATGTTTCATCTAAAAACACAACAGGCTGCTTATCAACTAATCTGCTTTTTTCTCATCCTCTCTATGTACCTGGTACGCCAAGCTATTATATCATAGCGTTCCAGTAAAACTTTACGTTTTGATTGACATCGTTTAAACTGAAATCCAATTGTTTTCAATATTCTTCGTAGTGTTGTGTTACTTCCTTTAAAATTTATATCTTGTTTTAAGTTAAGTCTCAATTTATTGACAGTAGGCCTTCCTTCCTTTGTCACTAAATAGAAGAAATGTATTTTTTGACGTATGACTGAAATATCAAAATCGTCTCAATCAAATCTTTTAGGATGTGGCCTACTTTTTCCCGGTGTCACAATTTTTGGTTTTTGATTGCTCGTTGTCGCAATTTGACCTTCACTAGTAATTCTAGTGACAGTGTTTTCTGAAACACCTGTAACCAAAAGTAACAAATGTATATACTGACTAATAGGAGTCATATCGTTCTAAGTATATAGTATTCAACTAGTTAGGCTAGGTATACTCCAATCAAAATGAAAAACAAATAAATAACACCAAAATTTAGGGAAACTTTATCATTTGGCAACCCCAAATATTATCTGTCATGGCAGCGACGTGAGCTCGAACGTTTTATATATAATTAGAACGTCATTATTCTTCCTTTCTTCTTCACAAAACTCATTCACCTTGAGAATCATTTCTCTGCCTTCACTTTTTATCACTTTTGGCATCGTAAAAACTGGAACTGACCAAAAAATACTCTAGAAAACACTGATCCAAACGAGACGAACAAATGTCAAGCAACGACATCATGGCGGGGCTGTCATTTTTAGTTCCCTGTTTTGTCGCGGGACTTGTTTCGTGGCGCGGACTCTAACTAATATTTTAGCGCCGCAGCGAACTTAAGTTCTAATTCTCACCAAAATCTTAAGGTCACGGTCATGTGTCCTCCTGACGCGAGTTTAACATTTTTTACTCGTACAAAAAAGTGCACAACGCCGCTAATAAAGTTTTCACTTCAATAAATCTTTGCAATAGCGTTTTTTTCTTCATTGTGAGATTGAGTATACCAACCATATTCACTTGGGTTTGAAACAAAGTTTGAACAAAGAAAACATAAGTTTCCTAACTTATGAATCGGTACACACACTGCAATATTACTTACCTAGGATAACTACTCCTACAGTACTATATATAACAATTAAAGTAAAGAGGACTAAACAAAGATACACAAAAAACATAATGTTTTTTATTGGATTACAAAAACCAGTAAAATGTGAATAGAGCATAGATTCGTACCAATAATATTTTAATTGGGATTGCGGTTCGGTTTATACTACTGTCAGTTACCTGCATCTCAAATATAAATTAATGTATATGTGTTAAAAAATAAATTAGTTACCGACGACTGTTACATTGATCACTACATCCAATTATTATTGAACTCAAATAATACAAAAAATGTTCTAGTATATTATACGATATAAATAAATTATTTTTTCATAATCAGTAATGAATATTCAATTAATGTTTGTGGGCACGGAAAGTAAAGGAAGGCACCCAAATAAAAAATAAAAAAATGGGTGCGTGTACTTATGTACGCGCGTGAGAAGTTATACTTCTTTGGAACCATTAAATAAATATTTAACATGAATAATTTATTAATATTTAGTATTAATTATATTAAATACCGCCCGGAAGAAGTGAAACTTCACACTGTTTACTTCGCTATAATATTGGACGCTACTCGTTGCTAACGTATAAGTATACTACGCGCATGCGTTCGAGTGCCACGTGCCACGCATTCACTCTCGCTCTGTCTCTTTCTATTCCCCCTCCATGGTAGCGTTAAACGTTTAAAGCAAACTTGTAACTTTAATGTAGCTGTCTGTCACTCCAAAATCAGTTCATAAGCGAACTATTTGACTTGATGCTTCTAGAGCTCAAGTAGATTATGTATAATGTTTCCGTACACTGGCTCTGCGTAGATCAGAGCAGAAGCTCCATTCTACTTCAGACCGAGACTCTCGGTGGCTCGCTCGTTTGTTACAAAATATGAGTTGGTTTGCACAAAAAGTAGCCAATTTCAAAAAGTCTGTACACAGAGGTAAAATCGGTATATCAGTCAGACATGACAAGCTCGGTGGCGCAGTGATGAAACGCGCTGTTACGCTACTTGGACGTTGGTGGGTCGATTCCCAAACAGGACAAAAAATTGTGTTCATGGCCATGTCTGTTTATCTTGGTCTGGGTATTTTCTATGTGTAATAATTATGTAATTACATAAAAAAATGTATTTACGAATGTTTATCACTTGTCTAGTACCACTAACACAAGCTTCGCTTTCTTTGGGGCTAGGTGGCGCTATGTTTATTTATCCGACAATATTTATTTATTTATTTACATACTCCAAAATTAGTAAAATCGCCTGAAAATCAGGAGTTATGGCAATCCTACAGTATATAGATATAGAAGATACTTTGTTATTAAAAATATGTACAATTGACTTGAAAATACTTTCAGATCTGCCTTTATTCTGGACACAAGCAAAAGCGCGAGGGCACGGATTGAGTACAGTCACTCACTACTTATCGGCGGGCCCGGCGCGTCTCTGTGGACTGGACGAGAAAAAAGGTTTCCTGAGAGTTGGCCTCGACGCTGACCTCATTTTCTTTGACCCGAACGCTTCATTCATTGTCACTCCTCAAATTATCCAATACAAAAATAAGGTAATTTCATACACCTTTTATCGAAGTATACATTATGAATTCCTCAACATTGTGGTAAATTATATTAACCTATTCTTATTCACATAGGCAATATTTCCTAACTTTGTTTTGTGTGTAGAATACGAGAGGTATTCATCCCTATACATTGTTTGTAAGTTCTGTGCACAGTATCGTACACTTGCTAAGCTAAGCTAAGGCTAAGCAGTGATATTAGTAAAACTGTGCTTTTGTGTGGTGTGTGTAAGATGGTATGTAAGGTGTGTATTTTGCCAATGAGGTAAGGTAGTGCGATAACAAGTTAGATTAATTTCTCCATCGGTCTGCTTCTTATTAGAAGCAGTTCGATTCAGGAAATACTTTCTCCTTACGACTTGACGAGTTTGGAAGTCGTGTAGTTAATAATGGCACTAAAGGTAAATTCTTCCTAACAAGCAGTACATATATATACTTCTTGCTACTAAACACACTCTCCTCATATTTTAGTGAGCATAAATATAGTAAATTGGGTCTCACTAGATATAGGTGGCTTACTATTACCTTTACAGTCAAAACTATTTTCACCTGCTAATATTGCACCCTGCTAATTAACTAACGAAGCTTTGGCGTAAATGAGGAAGGTCGCCTTAAAGCAGCCCAACTGGAGAATGACCTCCTTCTCACAAAGGCAAAAAATAACACTTCATTAGGCTGAAGTGTTCCTGGTAGTGAGCGAGAATACTAGTAAGCTCCTGAGAGATTGGTGTATCAGAAGCGAGGGTAGCAGCGTGCGAGCGGTACTTGATGAATTGCAAACGTTCCCAATTAGGTGAGCCGTATGTTTGTATGCCTCCCGACCTTGTATAGAAACAAAACGAATAATTTTAGTTGTGATATTCCGTTAGTAATCATTTTACAATTATTAATTTCAGATAAGCCCATATATGAACAGAGTATTAACAGGAAAGGTAATGGCGACATATCTCAGAGGGCGTCTCATTTACGCAGAAGATGAGATGGTCGGTGGGCCTAAAGGAAAATTACTCTTGAACGATGGTTATTAATAACGCAGTATAAATTTGTTTGTTAACTCGTGTTTTATATGTGTTATGTGTTAATAATTGTTATTGTTACTATTTCATATTCTGCATATATTTAAATATTGATTAAGGCATTATTTTTAGTGTCAGCAGGGTGCACTGAAAGTTTTCCGTAACTCAAAAAGTCAAATCGTGGCTCGCGGTACTTAGATTAGGCGTTTCCCAGAAAAAGTATTTTGAAGGCGAACAGAACAATTTTACCGAGTGAGAGAGCATAGATTCAAAAATAAAAAAAGGACAAATTCGATTTTGTGTAGTAAAAATATAAAAAGTACTCAAAATTTTAAATGTTATGAGCAGCAAAACTTTCGGTATGACCCATGTATTGGATGCTAGCAAATTTCCGCAAATAGTTTTGCAAAGCAAAGTGACATAACTACTTACTTTGTTTTACGCACGTATCAACATCCCTGCTTTGTATGATATTCCATAGTACGCTGGCTATTTCCTGTGGATTTACTAAACCAATCAAAAAGAAAATTTGTTGCTATGTGTCAAATCGCGCCAATAGTTATTCTTTATACGGTATTAGGCAGATTTAAAGGGAACTTTTAAATCTGCCTAATACTGTGATGCACACAGTTACGACAATAGAACAGGCATCATATCTTTGCTTGATTTGTATCAGATTTCATTAACGAGCAAACGCAGTTTTAAAATGTTTGATGTACAAAATACATATATGCCTAATCGCCTATGAACAATGAACAACATGAGTGTTTTATTTTGTTGCACTTTATATGCGCTTGTTGCAAGTTGATTGTAATTGGTTTTGTACACAGCTAGCCAAGCTCAAAGCACATTAACACCATGTTATGACCGGTAAGCAATTGTTGGATTGAATATTAGCAAAAACAGACTAATAGTTTTGATACTTACTTAATATTTTTGGTTCTTAGACCTATACAATATCATCAGAGAGAAATATGTTAATTGGCAAGAAAAAGATAGATACCGTTTATCAACTGTAACGTCTACTGAAAAACAAGAAGGATCTACCGACGGTAATACATCGCGCAGTGATGTCATTGCGTTACCAGCGACGGCACAGGAAACTAGAAATGAGAATCATACAACAAAAATAAATAATGCTAATAGTATTACCCAAATTAACGACATTAATGTAATAATTTTAACGATATTATTATATGTTTATACGTTTTTTTAGAAACAATATGAAATTAGAAAAAATATCTTTCTAATCACAATAAAAGATGTAGTAAAGATGTACGAATTTTTTTATTTATTTTCCAACCTGTATAGATGATTGTAATCGTGTTTAGACCAACATCACCTGCAAGTGGTAAGTATACAAAAAATCGGCCAAGTGCGAGTGGGACTCGCGCACGAAGGGTTCCGTACCATTATCTATAAAAAAGGCAAAAAAATCACGTTTGTTGTATGGGAGCCCCCTTAAATATTTATTTTATTCTATTTTTTAGTATTTGTTGTTATAGCGGCAACAGAAATACATCATCTGTGAAAATTTCAACTGTCTAACTATCACGGTTCATGAGATACAGCCTGGTGACAGACGGACGGACGGACGGACGGACGGACAGCGGAGCCTCAGCAATAGGGTTCCGTTTTACCCTTTGGGTACGGAACCCTAAAAACGAACAAAGCGAAGAAAAATCGAGGGAACGGCAGTATGTACTAGGGGTTAAGTATGAAATTGCCGTTTAGTACTATATAGTCGGACAAATTACACAGCGCCACGTAGCCCCAAAGTAAGCGAAGCTTGTGTTATGGGTACTAGACAACTGATAAACATACGTAAATACATTTTTTTTTTGTAAATACATACTTATTATACATAGAAAATACCCAGACCAAGACAAACAGACATGTTCATGCACACAAATGTTTGTACTGTGTGGGAATCGAACCCACGAGCGTTGGTGTCAAAGTAGCGTAACAGCGTAAAACTGAAAAATTAAAACCCATTTTCTCTAATATGTAACATATTTATTTAATCAAAATATTTACCCTCATTATCTAGATATACATTGCTGCCATCTTATCGAAAGTTTATTTATGTCCTTACAATAGAACTCTGGGGATCTAGATTCGACAAACTGGGTGAAAGCATTTTGTACTGCCTCCTGGGAAGAAAATTTTTTCCACGTAGAAAATTGTCCAAATCACGAAAAAATGGTAGTTAGATGAAGTAAGATCTGGTGAGTACGGAGGATGACGTATTGGTCCTAACTGCAGCTCCTGTAGAGGTACAACGGTTTCTCGTGCAGTGCGAGGTATTGCCATGGAGCGATAATGGTGAAGATCGATTCAAGAGTCGGGGCTGTTTCACTACCAGTTTTGACATCATTGTTCGAAGTTCAGCACAGTAAACATCTGCTGTTATTGCTTGACCAGACCTGAGAAAGCTGTAGTGAATAACGCTATGAAAAGACCACCTAACGGTTACCATGACCTTATTATTAGTAATTGATTTAGGGTACTGTTTGAGCTGGGGTCAGCTATTGCATTTTTCGCTTATGGTTATCGTAAAGAATCCACTTTTAATCACATGTCACAATTTGATCTAATATTCCTTCATTTCTTTACCCATACAACAAGTCAAAACAAATTTCAATACATACGCGTTTCTTTCTGCAGATCAATCAAATTATGAGGCACCCATTTTTCATATTTTTTTATCTTATTGATTTGATGCAAATGAGTCAAAATTGTAGGTAAGGTAACGTTAAAACATGCCGCTAATTCCTGGACAGTTTGATTCGGATCGGCTTTCACCATCTCCTTCAAATTCGCCTGTGTGAGTGGTCTTCCACGTGGTTCGTTCTTCAAGTCGAAATTTCCATTACGAAAACGTTTAAACGAACCGTTTCTGTCGCTTACCGCGACATTTAACCTCTAGTCTGACTGAGCAAGTACCTCGAATCCACCTTACAAAAGACCGCAACATAGTAAGAACTCTTTGGAGTATTGTTGTGTCTCTAGGAATTAGTGTGGTCATTAGGAAGCTCCTAAGGGTCTGCTGCTCTAGTAGCAATAAGCATACACAAACGATAGATGCTATTTTATTTCAAGCGTTCATAATAGCCTATAAACGACTTCCGCTTTAAATCAAGTTGGACCGTCTGTTCTTTTATCACCCAACTACCAGGCGGAGTATGGATCATTATACATGCCCGCTAAGAAAACCCCATTTGCTGTAGTTCTTGAATGCCACAACACACCTTTTACCATCGCCAACAGCATTATGATGCTTTATGTCGAGATCTCCAGTGATGTCCAATATCGAAGTTACCTGGAGAAAAAGATCAAGCTGGCGTCCTAAAAACTTAGTGTACCTCAAAGCAGACCTTCAGCGCGGGGCAAAGACTTATGTTATATATAAGTATAAGTCTCAAGTCAGACCGTACATGGAGTACTGCAGTCACCTTTGGGCGGGAGCACCCTGTTACTAGTTTGGAACAAGTGATTCGGTTTATAGATAAGCTGTGAGAATGGTCGACGACCCTAAGCTTACACGCCGTAATGAACCCTTAAGTTTAAGGAGCATATCCTTCCTTCCGTTGTGTATTCTACCGATTGTATAACGGATTGTGTTCTGAAGAATTGTTCGATATGATGCCGACAGCATTTTTTTTTATAACCGAACTGCCGACGGAGCGGAGTTCACACTCATACACTGTACACTGGAACTGCAATGGTCGCGTGCTGTGCGGTTCCAGAAAAGTTTTGTTCCAGAACTCTCAAGTTATGGAATGACCTCCCAGCCAAGGTTTTCCTAAGAAACTACAGCATGACGTTCTTCAAGAAAGGCGTTAAGAGGTTTTAGAAGATTGGCAACGCATCTTGAAAGGTTCAAGACTTCTCTAACCTACGAAACCGTAATTTCGCACACCAGAGGTTAAGCTTTAAGCGTGCCCTCCTCTATATTAGCCTACGATGTGGTGAAAGGTCAATGTTTGGTAGAATGGGGTTGGGGACGGAGAACTCAATAAACCCAAGAGATCGCCGAAAGCTAAGCCAAAAGGTACATAGCGGTGGTAATCTCAACACAAACATATGGAAGTGAAAGTTGAATATGATAGTGAGAGCGTGAAAGTAGAATAAATGCGATGGATATACGAGCATTGCGCAAAATCTGTGTCATCGGTAATGCTTGCTGACCGTGTTCGCTACGGTGACAATGGTGTAAGAAAGAGGATAAGTCTGAAAAATAGTGCCTGTATTATGATAAGAAAATGCATGCTCCGTTAGTTTGGGCAAGGAAAAGAATGCTGAATGAAAGAATGACGAAACAGATATACAATGCGAAAATGGAAGGATGTAGGAACCGCTAAGATTCACATACCGCATGCAAATTAGTCAGTCGGGGTTTTTGTCACAAGCATGTCCTAGAAACGGGCGAGGGTCGATAAAAAGAGCTGTGATTTTTAAAGAAGCCAGTGAAGTGCGTAAAGACAGAGTCATATGGCGTTCGCGTTTCTTGCATACTATGAAAAGCATATCTCTTAATGCTACGGCAAGAGCAGATAGGTAGTCATCGAAACTGATGTTCCTGAAGTACGATTGCACCATCGAGCCCAGAGGACAGACCTGTGTGAGCGGCTTCGAAGCAGCAACGTAAAGACAAAGTTTTAATTTAGCTGTACTGTACTGTTTAATTTAGATGTAAGATAGCTACTGCAACGAACCTATTTATTTAACTACCAAAATTTCATCAAAAGACATTGAGTAGAATTTGGGTTATCGCAACTTGCACATATAATGATAATTTCACACATAATCTTTGCACATAATGATAATGATATTCAATTTGCATCACATAAAAAAACACTTTTTTTTTATTCAATACTGCCACCGCCATACGCAGGCGATTTGTGAATAACTGTAAAGAGGTATTACTGATATCTTCGATATGCAATAAAAAACAATGAGATTACTAGAAAGAAAAAATATTCATGAATTTCTTTTTTGCACTGACGTATTTGTTTTGGTGTATTTGGCACAGTATATTATATCAGTACACAGTATGTATCTTTAAAGCCAAAACCGATCCGAACTCTAGGTATATACTTCCTCTGAGCCCGTAAGGGACGGCAACAAAAGTACATTCAATAACAAGGTTACCAGACTGTGGAAAATTTACCCCACTACATAATGCGTTTCGGCAATTTGAAATTTACAATGTACCCAGATAACTGTTTACCAGAAACTTGCATAGAATGTGTATTGTGTGCTATAATAATATACTCATAATATGATATTAGGCATGTAAAAAATCGAATAAGTCGATATAGCCATTTCTACACACAAAGTAATAAAAGTTAATATTTACATACGTATAAAAACTACAGTAGTTGAATAGATTGAGCTTTACATATTTAAAAGTTTACAAATTCAGACAATATAAAATGCTTGATTAATATTTATGTGTTGACACAAAAGCATGTCTTTCACAATTACCTGTATAAATATAATCAACCCATCAACACCATATCAACCCATACTCACTTCATTACTGGAGTACGGGTTCTTATTTCAACCAAAAGACCTTAGAAGATATGTCCCGAAACTACTCAATTACGGATTGTCGTTGGAATATTTTCATATGTTTTTGTACTTCAATTATACGCTTCTACGACTAAAATGTAACTATGTAAAATTCCAAGTCTGTACGTGAAACTTTCTAAGACAGACTAGCAGACGAACAGGCAGGCATGTAAATCATTTAATTTAGTTCCTTATTTTTTTTAATACCTATCATCATATATACTCGCCAACAAACTGTTATAACAGTTTGGCGAACATAATAATTTGTACTATGTAACTGTATCGTGTAAATAAATAAATAAAAACAATATAAATCAGTTGAGAATGCGCAAGCTTGCATTGCCAGAGGAACACCTGGTTCGTCAACAAATCAAATATTGACGAACCAGGTCAACAAATGTTAACTTACGTGTATGGTGGATGTTGAAACTGACGACTTATCCAAATAAACTTCTTCCGAAAGCAGTGGTCTTTAAAATGTTTGGAACATATGCGACTGTACTCGGCTCCCAATTCTGTCGTCCAGTAGCGAAAATCCATGCATTACGCACTCTGACGACTTTAGGAAATCTAAAAAATAAACATACATCTAAGATTAAACATGTTAACATTTTTAATTTCAAAATAAATAAATACATTTTGACGAAAAATTATAAACAAAAAGTATACGAAAAGTAAGAAGTTAAAAAAAAGGTGTCTGTACCCATATAATTTATCCATGATTTCGGGGTGTTTTCCCATACTATATACTGGTAACCCTAAAACGCTCATTATACCGATAAATTGAAAATACAACAGAAAATGGCTGACGCATTACCCACAGACAACCTTCAAGATTTAGGCGGTTTTTACTAGAAATACTTTTTGTAAATTAAACCTATATTTTTATTGTTTTTACGTTATTATACAAACAATTTATTTAAAAACTACATGTGTATCTAATTTTCGCAAAATATTTGATAACAATTAATAAAACTTTATACTTACGTATGAAAGGTTATGTTTTCGTATTTTTGCTAACTGAGGCTTTTGCAGCCTTTTACACAGCAACGTACCATTGTTAAAGTAAAAAGACAATCCCAAACAAGCAAAAGAACACAAACATGCACTAATATTTCGCTTATATTTAGTAATTTATGCAAACAATTTGTTGTACTACAAGGAACGAAATGATTGTTTGCCACGAATTTGTTTTTGTGGCAAACACAAAATAATGAAACTATGACAGGGACAAAAAATATTTTATCTGTCTCTTTCCTTCTTACGAGGAACTGTATACATCTATCACGTTCTATCTTGGTATTATTATTTGCTTGTCACCTCTAGGTATCCTTCCTCTGAGCTATCATCTGACATGTTGTCACAATGACAAATTTGTATTTTTTGACACTAATAATTTTATTAGTGACTTTTATTTGACGAAGGATGTACGGGATATACTATATCTTTCAAATAAATCTAGAAATAAGATAGCCACTTTAGTGGCTTATTACATTAATAGTATTAACAGTTTACAATGTAAACTACAAAGTAATTGTGTAGATTTGACACGAGCAGGAGATGAATATGCTAAGCTGGTTGTACGGAATGACGTAGAAAGATTGCGTAATTGACTCCCGCATTCGCGGTATTCGTGACATAGACAAACTGCAAGAGCATCGCCTAAGCTTGTACGGCCATGTCCCACTACAACCGGCAAATTACGTGGGGAACAAACATTTACCCATGCCACTTCCGCTGGGTCCCGGTAGAAGGGTTGGTCCAAAAAGTTCTGGCTTGACGTCGTAAGGGATGGCATGCGTACCAATGGTCTCACAGTAAGGGATGCTGAATACCGCGCCAAGTGGAGAAATAGAAGTTTTTACTTATTTTTTTTTATCAAATGACACGTGATTAACAACGCATTTTTTTTACTTGGAATCAAACAAATCGTGAGAAAAAAATATAGACATTACATAAAATTCATTTACAGCGCAATTTGACGTAATAAATGGTTCAGTGAATCAATGAGTGGGACTGATTTGTAATAAATAATTTAGAAATTGTATTTTGAAATTAATGTTTATTGACAATTCATATATATACCCTTGTTAGGTTAGTTTAGTTTTGAATTGTGATCACGAAAAGCAAAGCAAGCGAGGCAAGCGAGGCTCGTCTAGCCTTTTGCGGCACTTCTGTGTTTATTGAGACAGCCGCCTACGAACACAGAAATTCAGTCCCCTCTCACTGGTCACTGAAGTCTGATCTAAAGGTCTCATTGCAGTAACCATTTGTTCTTCCGCCGAAGATACAAGGAAAACCTATTCATCGGCATACAACAAGATTATTATTATTATTTCTTCTTTATGGCATTCTTGATTTTTTCGCCAATGACAACGCCTTTAATATTTCAATTTATCGTGTGCTCATAAAGGGCCCGAGACGACAAGATTATAAATATGGACTCATTAATTCTTATTTCACAGTCATCATACTCTTTCAAATCTGTAAAACAACTGTCCATGAATTGAACAGCCTAGGGGACGTTATACAGCCCTGTATTACACCATATTCGATGTTGATGCAGCGTGTACAGACCCCACTCGCCCTGACACAGGCACTCGGATCCTTGTACTAGGACGCTGGTGCCTATACGTACATATTGTCCACCTCCTACATGGAAAACGTAGATCAAAATTCGTCCCTCGTCACTCTGTCGTAAGCATTTTCCGAGTCAAAGAAAACGCATAAAACTTTTATATTTCGCTAAGGCTTTCTCCGCTAAACATCTCGAGGAAAGGACTTGATTCACAGATCCCATCTTTTTTTGAACCCTGCTTGAATCCCAAATTTTCTTCACTTCCAATAAGTATCTTTGTATACAATTTGGCTACTACACTCAGGAGGTTCATACCATTATAATTTTTGCATTCCCACTGTGACCAGCGGCACAATCAAAGCCTTTTCCCCAGTTACTTGGTACACTACAGGAACGCCTTCCATTAATCGACTTTCCAAATCTTTCATTCAACTCTTTCCGATATTCACCATGTACATCTACTGACAATCATTCATTCACATCTCTCAGTTTCGGTCATAGGTACACCTGGGTGATGTCGCTATTTGTAAACTAGCTGGCTATTTTTGTTACCTACTTCAAGAAAGTTTTTTTTTATCAGACTATGTAGTTGGCCCTTGTAGGCCGTGACTATGTCACCGGATGGGAGAGGCGGGCGTGAAGCGCCACAGCCTGAAAAAAGCAAGAAGCAACTGCCTAAGTGCCCCCGAGAGGGGTCGAACCTCGGCTTAGGGTGTCGCGCAGCTACAATAATCGAACTCGCGGATTCGTGCCTTAAGGGCCTAAGATGAGAGGCGCCCAGGTACCTGGGCTACTCGGTACCTGGTGTGTCGCGCAGAAGTCCTAACTCTTCGCACTCGGATCTACCGAGTGCGGTGTGCATGTGGAGTGTTGGGGTCGCGGGACTGAGATGTAGGGGGCATTCGCAACAGTAATGCGATCATCGGGATCAAAGAGTGAATTACGCGGTCTGCGCCGGAACCCCCGGGCGTAGATCCGCGGAGTGTAATTGGCAGCCCGGGCTACCAATGAGTTGGGGTGTGTCGGGAGGCTATTTCGAAGAAGCGCCTAAACGCTTCCTTCATGTAACTGATGATGGAAGGGAGTTCAAGGTCGAGATGGAGATCTGCGACCCTGAAATAATGAGGGGCGCCGGTTGCATTGCGAGCAAACCGGTTTTGAATGATCTGGAGCTTAGCCAGATGCCAGCATTGCGCATGTGTACGTGCAGCGTGTGCGTACACTACGCTGGCGTAGGTGAGAACGGGGCGGATGCAGGCTTTGTAGAGTGTACACTTATTTCTAAGTGATATTCTACGATTCCTGAATATCGGAGCGAGCCGGCCTAAGTAGAATGTAAACATTCATCAATTTGATCACGCTTTCGTCTCCAACTTTTCTGTAATAACTAAATTCTGTCATAAACCTCACTAAGTACACCCACCCATCAATTAAAACCACCTAGCATAATTATTATTTCATTACATTTTGGCGTGGTAATGTGGTAATAGTAGTAATAAATAAAGAAAAAAAAGAATATTATAATAACTTATTTTACAGTATCCATGTTCGTTGATTTTTCCATCTTTCAAATCGCTGATTTTCCATCTCTACCTTTATACTTTATCAAGAATAGCTTTTTTCGATACATATTTTAAAAGCATGGTCTTTTACCGACATTGTTTTTTCATGCATTCTGTTATCACTACCTATACTGCGTCCATGTTATAAAGCAACTTTTGATCGATCATTCTATCTCTTTCGGATTTATGAGATACGCAACGCTTTATAGGTACCAACCACACCTGTACCCTTGTCTTTCTGAGTCGTTAAAATGATTACCTGTCAAAAGTTTAATTATGAGATGGACAGTGTATAGCAAAATTAGCAAATGAAAGTCTGTCTGTCTGTGTACTAATGTAAGTCCAGAGATTGGTATTATGACGCTCGGTAAAAAGCGTAGCGTACAGACTTCTCTTTACCGCCTCGACTTTATGATTGTCTACTCTATGGAAGGTTTTGAAGTTTGAATTTAAAAATGCAATACAATACAATTTCACTTCAATTTAATCACTTTATATTTCTTACTAATTAATTTTTGGTTTGGCATTGCGAATTAAGTCATTAGATATTAAATCTATAATAAATACATTACACAAAGTTTGAATTGTTGTTTCGTTTTAAAGCCAAATACTGTAAGGGTACTAGTTGATCCATAATTTTGACATTACCATAACCTAATGTTCATGCAGTACTTTTATGTTATAGATTTTTCAATTTTAGTTTTTACGTATTATTATGTATTTGTTGTTGTTTTAGATGCCCAGTGTAATAAACAGTACTGTTGAGGGTTCTCGTCCGATAGACGGAAGTAAAATGCAACTGGAGTGTTTAGAGTTAGCTGGCTGTACATTGGACCGGTATATTACTGCAGATAATTCGCGCCCTTCTTTCCTTGAGGTTTGTTTTTAATATACATTAAATCTGTAAGAAGATATTTAATTGTACTATAATGACTGTATAATGTAACGTCCATATCTTCAAACCAGGCCCTTGCGGCATAGCCAGAGAAAATGAAAAACAACTAACCTGTTTAAAATGTATACGGTCTTTCAGAAAAAATACTTAACAGTTTTGTAGTATGATGTGAACTCAAAATATTAATTTTTCCATACTATAAGTACTGGTTATTATTTTTATTTTGTAGATAACGGGTGCAGCACAGCAAGGTAGTCCAAGATGCAGTGGGCTAAATGCAGGCGACTACAGAAACCTGGCGTCACTTCTAAACCACCCCAATTTATCTCAATTGAAAATATTAAACAAAGTACCTTTGCCACCAGAAATAATGGAACATTTTGCCCGTATCCTTTTAAAATTAAAAATTGCAAGATTTGAATTGAAAATAAAGCAATCTAATCCGATTTGACTTAAAAGTAGGTATGTCCGTGCATTCATTTTATGTAAATAAATAAAATAAATAAATAAATATTGTCGGACAAATTACACAGCGCCATCTAGCCCCAAAGTAAGCGAAGCTTGTATTATGTGTACTAGACAACTGATAAACATACGTAGTTTTTTTTTTTTTTTTTTTTGTAAATACATACTTATTATACATAGAAAACACCCATACCAAGACAAACAGACATGTTCATGCACACAAATGTTTGTACTGTGTGCGAATCGAAGCCACAAGCGTTGATGTCAAAGTCACGTCATTCACGACTGAGCCACCGAGCTCGTCGATATGGAGAATTATGTCATTTGCTCAGTTGTACAATAAGGACTAACAAACTTTTATGTTTATTATATTGTTGTGTCAATAGCTTTTTATTGTGATTAAGAGCATTTACACTGTTAAGTGTTTTTGACAAGCTCGGTGGCTCAGTCGTGAATGACGTGACTTTGACATCAATGCTCGTGGCTTCGATTCGCACACAAGGCAAACACTTGTGTGCATGAACATGTCTGTTTGTCTTGGTCTGGATGTTTTAAGAGAGATAAGGCGCATCAGCCCGTCTGGAGAAGTACCGTAGTACAGAAAACTGCAGTTAAATAACAACTCCCTGGAGCGTCATTGTGTTCCTGCGAGTGAGTGAGGTCACCAATAAGATACGAGTATGAGTAGAGAGTAATAAATAATATATTGCAACATTAATAGGCTACGGTACCTGCTTTACATCAGGTGGGCCGTATGCTTGTATGCCTCTGACGTAGTATAAAAAAAAATTATAATACTCTTTCAAGAGTCCTAAAGAAATATTAACAGTGATTGTGTTCTGCACATTGAAAGTCATGTAGTGCGATAGATGTTAAATTATTAATATCTTCTTCTTCTTAGCATTATCCCATTTCCTAATCTATAAGGCTTGGAGGAATAAGTAATGATAGCCTTGTGGATAACAAACCTACCCACTCGCCCCAAGCTACCCTTATTATTATTATTACATATAAATAGTTTTCTTAACATTGGTATCAGATATGCAATGTCACTGTTTGATGGGTGTATTTCCAGAAATTAGCAGGGTCTGGCTTGCTATAGACAGCAATATATATGTATGGGCATTTGAACATGGCAGTGACGTGGCCTACTTTGATGGTCTTGGAGAGACTATTGTCAGCGTTGGTTTGGTGAAGCCTAAATCGGGAGTCTTCCAAAATTTTGTAAAATATTTACTTGTGTTAACTACTACAGTTGAAATAGTCGTTTTAGGTGAGACCATTTCATTTTTATTTCCTTAGTAAAAGGATTTTGATGAAAGTGTGCATATTGTGTGCTTGAAGCATGCAAGCATTTATTGCATTTTTTAAGAGAAGTAAGGCCTTAACTTATAAATCCATTGACGGCGCATAAAGGTACCTCTCACTCACCAAAAACATAGTGTGTTAAAGCCTAAATATCTCAGAAATTGGAGCTTATGGTTAAATGTAAGGATATTTTGAAAAAATGTGTCAACACATTGGAGCAACATTGTGTCACTTATCTGTTTACCTACTCTTATCTGCTTACCTAGTCAATAAGGGCTGTGCATTCTACTTACCCCTCGACCCATAGCGGTGAGTTGACTTACTATGTGAAATCATCTCATTGGTTCTCCATAGGTTATTTCCTTCATGGAGAGGACATCACAGCAGCCTGTCTGGGGAAGTACCTTCACCTCACAGAAAACCTCATGTGAGCTGTATGCTCATGCAAAAAAAAATGTAGTACTGTTTCTTGTGATTCTGTGTTTCATAATTGAAAAAAGTATTAGTTATGACTATGTTTTTCAGGTGTAACATTTTCTGCAAGCAAAAATGATGGATCTACGGAACTTCAGGAGATACATTTGGTGCCCGAGCCTGTTTTTGTTTTGCCAACAGATGGTGTTTCTATGATGTCAGTGAAATCAACTTCTAAAGGCAGAATATTTATGGGTGGCAAAGATGGATGCCTGTATGAAATTACTTATCAGGTACATGACTTTGATAAGACTAGGCCTTACAGTTTTAAGATATACATATGGAGCAGTAATATCCCAGTGTATAGAGAACAATCTTAATATGTATACTAAAACCCAGTGAGGACATGTACCACTAAATTCATGTTTTTGAATTTTTGTACTATCCTACTAATATTATAAATGTGAATGTCCCTTTGTTTGTTACGCTTTCAGGCGAAAACTACTGAACCGATCATCATGAAACTTTGTACACATATTCTTGGAGGTATCAGAAGATACATAGGATACTTTTTATCAAAAAAAAAATATATATCAATGCGAGCGAAGCCGCGGGTAAAAGCTAGTATGTAATAATCACTTGTTGACAGTGATGGAAAACATTGTGAGGAAACCCACATATACTAAAAAAATATGTTTCGGAACATGTGTGACCTAAGACAGGTCTGGTTTTCCCTCTTGGCTGTGTAGGATTGTCGGCAGTCGCCCTGTATAGAAATGTGTTTCTTCGCCAAATCCTTAGGCTAGGTAGTACACCACGCCAATCCACATGTATTAGGAAATAAAATTACAATAGAAAGAAGAACATTTAACATATATAAAGGAATGCAATCAGCAAGCACTACACAGCATTTTGGGTACATTATTTTATTTCGACGCACCCTCCCCCAATGTGTATACTAATCAGAGTACTGGATTTCGTTTTACATTATTCCTTATAGTCACTCGTCTGTACAGATGTCAGTGGTGTATGTTCTATGCCAACTATAAGCACATCCAAGATTATACCTAATTAATGTTGCTGCTTTAATCAGCATCAATTGTAATCCTTGGATTCACTCTGGTTTAATTTCTTTTAAATACGATCTTAGTTTGTTTTGCAAACAGCTGTAAGCCTTTCTCTATAAAATCATTATTCACCACTTGACTAGTATTTGCAGGAATTAGCCCTTCGAAACCCGGGTGGTCGTATACGACCGCGAAATGTATGGGAAAACGTATATAACGGGTTCTGACTGCTCAATTGTCTATGTGAAGATTCTATTGTCGCAATAATACTAATTCCAAGTCAAACCATGCTCAGAAGCTAATGTGATTCCAAGGATCTGTAATTTTCTAACCAATAAAATGTAAGACTGTACAACTTTCAAATATTTAAGCTTCGTATTTTTAATATGGAACTAAAACTTTTTCAGGCTCAACTGGGATGGTTTGGAAAACACTGCAAGAAAGTGAACCATTCTACGAGTGCTTTATCATTTCTAGTCCCATCATTTCTGAATGCTGCTTTGTATGATGAAGATCCAATAGTAAAGATAGAAGTAGATAACTCAAGACACATTCTATACACTCTAAGTGAAAAAGGTTGCATAGAAGTGTTTGATTTAGGTGATGATGGTGAGAGCATCAATAGAGTTACTAGACTGGCACAGGGAAGAATAGTTTCATTAGCAATGGATATTGTAAAGTAAGTATTATTATTTTTATGTGTTTGCTTAATTCTTTTAAACTAAATAATAGTTATATATATACCTTATACCCAGTTTTGACAATCATTTAGATATTTTTTTTGGATCACACCCTAAGGGTGCAAACAGGATTCTATAACTGTCCATCTCTCCATCGACGACGATGTGCTATATCTTTTGAACTGAAATTGGAAGACACTAAAAGTTTGAGCAATGCAGAGTGTGTATTACTATGGCTGCCATAACAACAAATAATAAAAATTGGTGTTTGTCTGATTATATTGTTATGTATTTGTAATTATCATTTGCTTAGAGGTGAAAGAAAACATTGTGACGAAACTCACATCTCCTAGATATTATTATATTTAGAGAGACACCTAATGTAAGAAAGGTCTGGTTTCTCCTCCGGCTTATGAAGGTCAGACGGCAGTCAGCCTATGTCATAAGCAGTATCCTTGCCAAATCCTTAGACTTAGACACTAGGAAGAAATCATTGGTTGTCGAATAAAATAAGCTATTTTTTTAATGTATTTGTTAATATTGCCCCTACACGATGAACTGACGATTTTATGAAATAGCAGGGAGCTGATGGATGTAATCAGCACAGTATTACTTGGAAGCTTATTTTCAGCAGTCTATGTCCTTCAACTGTAGCGATAATGATAATTATTTTAATTTAATATCAGTTTGTAACTGCTTCGTATTTTTTTGGTGTATTTTAGGACATTGGAGCCTAGTAATTTCAAACCTGTGGTGGCGATATCAGCTGTTGATGAATCAGAGTCAGAGCATTTGAACCTTGTGGCTGTGACCCAAACTGGGGCAAGATTGTATTTTAGTACTGGGAGTGGGGAGTAAGTATATGTACAATCACGGCACTGTGGCCGGCGGATGCTAAGGAATCAAATATTATAGATATATTTAATGAATTAAAATTACAGTCTCATTTGAGACATAATTGTCCAATGTAAGAGACAGAAGTAGAAGACTAATACTAACTGGGTGCGATCAAGAAAGGTGTAGCGTAAGGGGTAGTCTCGCTGCACTGGTGTTGTTGCCGGCATCGCATAGTTTTCATTAAGCGTAAATACTTGTAAAACTACGTTACTGGCTAAAGCGAGCTTTGCCTGATGTTTTTGTTTGTCAGAACTGAGTATAACGCATCATTGATATGGTTTCCGGCTTTCACAGTTCTTTCAATATCTGTTGAAATGAGAGCGCTAAGGAATTTGTGCAGTGTTAGAATGTTTGATATAGTAAGAAATAGCATGCTACGAGAACATTGTCGAATCAAAGATGATGTGGACGTGGACAAATATTGAAAAGAGTTATGCTAAGAGGTTTGGACATTCGGAAATAATGGATGACAAGAAAGTTACGAAAGAAGTGTGTTGAGCAAACAGTGAGTGGAGATATCGGCAGTGGCCACTCTTGATGCATACAAATAGATTAAATGAGAATGTGCTGAAAAAGGGCCAAATCAAAAATACCGGAAACCAAAGAGCATGCATGAAAAGGTTGATGCTGAAAGAAGCGAGGGGGTATGTTTGGAGCGGTGCGCCTGTTCCATCATCTGTCTAACCCAAAGGGAGACAGGCGTGATGATAGATTTGTATGTATTTCCAAGGTACGTTTTATTACAACTTTTTTTATTTTAATATATTTGTGTGTTGTTACAGCGCGAATCAAGGTGGGCCTCAAAGGCCACAATACCTCACACTGCTCCATGTTAGGCTACCGCCGGGATTCACTCCCAATGCGTCAGTACTTAAACCAAAACAAGTTCACAGTGCCGTGTATGAAAACGGTAAGTTATATTGCAGAATATAAATTGAAATATCGGTATTGAAGTTAGGGTATTGAATAACAACAGTAGCGCTAAATTAATTTGATTTTGAACGACAATTGTTTAGTTAGGCGCAAGTAAATAGATTCGATCCCATTTTCTATAAATTATAGTTGAGGTTACGAAATATTAACCAAAACTTGATAATGGAATTATATTGTCATTGGAATTGAGGTCAAAAGTAACTACTGCTCTTAAATTGTGTTTTCGTTTTAACCATCGCATCTAGATAAACTTATATATAAAATTGATTAGTACCTGACCGACCAGCATCGCTTGGCGTTTTTTTTTTTTGGTATATAAAAACGCTGACAAATACAAAGCTTAATCAAAATCGTTAAGCTGTTTCCGAGACAAGAAATAAATTTATATATATATCCAAGAATTTCATCATTGAGATAGACTTTGTACAAAAGTCGTCTGCGTGGGTACCTCTGTCTCACATATTTCTACCGTCAAGCAGCTATATTTATATAGCTGTGTTCCGGTTTGAAGGGTGAGATATGGCAGAGAAATTACTGAGTACTATGACGAAACAACAGGCTTCGTCACAGTACCCAGTAATTTCTTTAGGTCTCAAGATTGGCAGCGCGCGAGTAACATCCCCGTGGTGTTGCGAGCGTCAATAGGCTGCGGTGACCGCTTACCATCTCACACCGGCCGCATGCTTGTTTGCCAATCAAGTTGTATAAAAAAAAATCTTGTTTAAATATATATTTAATATTTGCTAAAACAGTGTGTTACGCTAAGAATTCGAATTGTATATACTTAAGTGGTTTGTTTTATATGGTTCTATGATAAGTACGTGGGACACTCAGAAAGTTTTGCGAAAATAAAAATGCGTTCTGTAGATAAATATTATTTATTAAAATTTTTCAAGGTACTAGCCTCTATACAAAGATTCATGCGTCTGAACCAGTTTTCGAAACACTTTTCTAGTCCGCCGCAGACACCTAAGATGCAGATAGCCTGCTCGAACGCTGACAGCGCCATATTCCGGCGACGAAAATTGTATCCCTTTGAGCAGATTTTTTATTTTCGGGAATAAAAAGAAGTCACACGGGGCTGTAAGGGGCTGCAGGGCTGCAAGGAGGGTGACCCAGGAGTTTGACCGGCGTGCTGTCCAGAAAGTCCTCGTTTTGATCGCGGTGTGAGCACACGGGCGCGTTGTCGTGGTGGAGCAGTAGCCTGCGGAGCCCTGTGTTTGGTCGGTTGTTACTCGCAACAGAGAAAACTTCTGCCAAGCATTTGGTAGTATACCATTCGGCGTTGATGCTTCTTTGGTTATGTAAAGGAATTGACACCCAGGTAGCCACTCAAATTGAAAAAGCTCGCGATCAAAATCTTCCCCCGCTTCTAGATCGCTTCACTTTGGTAGGCGTTGATTCGTTTTGAAACACCCAAACCGTCGATTGGCCCTGACCTGTAATAATGTCGTAAACACGCCGAGACGAGCCTACTTCAAATTTGTTTATCATACCACGGCCCCATTACACCCGGGTCTGCTTCTGAGCAACGGTGAGGTTGTTCGGCACCCAGCGTGAAACTATCCTCCTCACGCGAAGATGCAATCTCGTGAAGGCTTCCCGATCCAATATGCAATATGTCCTGATACGTAACTCGTATATTGTCTTGGAATAAATTTTTCACTGCTAGCACGTTTTCTTCGTAACAGCCATCAAAGGACGACCAGTTCTTTCTTCATCCCCCAAAGTTAGTCAACCGCGATTGAATTCGTTATACCAACGATACACGGTTGCCTTGGAAGGGCCTTCATCCATGAATGCCATTTGATGTCTTATCGTACGTTTCGTTTGGGTTCAGGCGACACTTGAAATCGTAAAAAATCATAACGCGAAAATGTTCCCGGAGTAGATCCATTTTTCAATGAGACAAGATAATTGAAATTAGAATTACAATAATATTTTTTTTTAAATTGGAACGTATGTACTTATTTTTTCGTGTAAATAATCATATTTTTAAAATAGATTATAACTGGCCAGTCTCTCATACTTTTTACAAAAACTTTTTTTTTGCAATATTTTCTGAGTGGCCTGCCTGGTTAATAGATTCAAGCATTATTTTGCGAAAGTCAAATTTACCTGCAATTTGATCTAACCCGCTTTATGTATTTTCGCCTCCAAAAGAACACAAAGCAGGTTAGATCAAATTGCATATATAATGAGTAATAATGAGTAATAAATAAAAGTGACTGCCACAGTAAAAAAAAAACTAATAAACACTTTAGTATGTTATCAAAATATTTAACATTTCGTTGTCCTATGATTGCGTCATCATGGCTAGTTGAATCGTGATTATTAAACCGGCGTTATTATTATTTATTATATAATTTTACTTTAATATTGTGTCGTGCATGTATATGTATTAATGGTTAACGAACAGACCTTAGAATTCAATAATCGAAGTAATCATAATTATAATTTCTTCAAGAACAAATTTTCTTAATGTTTAAAATTTTGTCTAAGAACGAAGAAACATAATTACTTAATTATTAAAAAAAGATACTATAATTTAAATTCTCCTTAGAAAAGATTTACATCTTATTTAAGTTGAACTTAGCTGGCTGTTTCATTATAGCTCTGGCGTTAGCCAGACGGTTACTATTCATACGGTTCAGCAGATCCGGTTTAGGCGTAGGTGTAGTATTATATCCGACATAGGTTTCGTTTAGGTCTAGCATAGGTCAATCTTAGAACCGGTTTGCGTACGTTTTTAGGTCCAGCGCACGTCTGGATTTTATATAAGTATATTATGCTCTCTATATAAAATCCTCAATAACACTGAGAAACCCTAATACCTTCGATCCCGGTTTTCTCATAAGACAACTCCCATCCGTTCCCAACGTCCTTGTCTTACCAAAACTCTGAAGTATCCCTCATCCAACACAATTTTTTTCTTTTGGTCCTTCACCGTTAATGCCGCACGGCTGTGGAACAAATTACCACTGCAAATACGAGACAGCGGCTCTGTATCTTCCTTCAAAAAGTGGTTAAGTGAGCACTATCTTACACATGATAAGTAATATTATATGTATTCAATGCTATGTATTTATATATATTACTATAGATTATATATAAATATGGAAAATATAATTCTGCATAACTTTTAACTCCCAGCCAAAATAGAAGACACGTTAGGGTTAGCCGGAAGATATCTCTTAAAGAGATAAATAATCTAACCTTTGCACACCATTTTCTGTGTAACCTAATTTGTATATGTTTGTTATGCAAAGGCGTAGGTCTAGCTTATGTCTGGTATAAGTACGGTATACATTCAGATTTATTCAGGTCAAATTTATTTCCTGTGTAGATAATTGTGTTTAGCCACGTTGTATATTATTAATTCTGAAATAAGTTACGCTAGACATTGTTTATTAGATACATGCTACTTGTGTGTTACTGTTCATAGGGCTTTACCATGATAGATTTGTTTCCTATATATCCCATATTCCAGGTTCTTTAGTAATGGTGTGCTCTGCCGGCGGCGGCAGTGAAGCGGAGACGTTATGGTGTCTGTCGCGCGTGATACCGGGCGGCGCCGCGTTCAGCGAGGCACACACAGTATTGGCGCTGGACGGGCCCGCCTGGGCGCTGACAGCGCTGCCGCCAAATAATGCCTCATATCTGTCCCCAGCATTACTTTCCAAAAGAGGTTGGTTATAATTTATTACACATTGTTGTAAATGCTGTCGGTCCAATAGTAAACTAGACAATTTGGAAATTACAGATTTATAGGCAGACATAAAAAATATAGTTAATTTCTCAATCAGTTATTTCATAATCGATATATTTAATTAATCAGTTTTAGATACAGACATTAAGCCATAGTAAGAATCGAAAAGGTTTTATTTCTCTATTATTGTGCCGCAAATGCCAAAATGGTAGATTATCACATACTCCGTTCATTTTAATATGTAACTTTAGACCGATAGGTCTATCTATTTTACGCTAATAAGAGGAACATCACTTCAAAGGAATCTGTCTTTTTTTACTTTATTAGTTTCACCCTATCCAATATGGCCTAGGTAATAAAATGTACGTAGGCTATGTGTTAATTTCGCCTAGTTATCAATATAAATAATAATACTATTGTTTATATTGATAGGAGAATATTATTTGCGTCAACTAATATATATATATATATATATAATTAAAAACTAATTAAGCATTAAACAGCAGAGACGAGAATAACAGAGAAAAATTCTCTCTGTCCGTGGTATTTTTGTCGGGAGGTATGCACATCTGATATAGTAATACAAATTAGCGTATTGACAATTGCTTTAGTCTTGTTACACAGTTCAGGGCAGGACAGGGTAAACAAGAGAATTATACTTTTATTTATCTAGAATTAAAAACCTATGGCCACATTATTTCAAAGAGGAGTAGGACGCAGCTCGCGCGCTGACGGTTCCGTACAAACTTGGAAAATAATTAGGTAACATTACTGACGTTAACCAACAATGCAAGCGCTTAACATTGCTCTAACGAAAAGATAAATTTGAATGTGGGAGAAACTTAACTTTGTCGTTGAAAAACTTTTGTCCTCATACATCGTCATAGGTCGCGGTTAGTTACCAACTGCACATAAGTTTATGTAGCTATCTATCTATGGGTGGTGTTTCTCTGCTAATCATAAACTGTACCATACAACATTGTGCCGAGTATATTTTTGTCAAATATTAAGAAAATATGTAAATACAATGAAATGCGTTAATAACTGAAATATGTATTTACAATAGCTCATAAATTATTCTCTTAATTTGTGAGTTGTGGACAATAACTTAACATAACATAACTGTTATATAATCCAGGGGAATGTTTATATGAAAGAAAAAACATATTTTCATCGAATATAAGTAATCAAAGCCTTTGTTTTTATTTATTATAACTTTTACAATATGTATTACACATAAATCAACAATTTCTGAACAAATATAATATATATTTTTTTATAACATATAAAAAAACTTTGTGTTAAACTTGTTAAAATAAATAGCTTAGTGAAACAGTATTTTTAATTCTAATAGTCAAGTCATAACTCTTAAGCCAGTCTTTATGGAGATATACAATTAATACTAGAACAAAAACAACATTACCTTGCTATCTAATCTCACAATTAACATTTTGACTTGACATAAATACTTCGAAATTAATAGTAACAAGTTATAATCATTGCTACATGAACTATCGAGTGCCAAGAATAGCTAATATATTGTAGTTATTAATACATGAAACTCTATAGAACTAATATTAAAACCTATTACATAAAATTTGCCTGAGACAGCGATTTTTCAATTAGTGGAGAAAATACCCCTGTAACTTCACGCCAAATTCCTTGTAGGGTAGGCAAATAAGTTTGACATCGCAAATTTTTTTTTTTTGTGTAACTGAATTTTCGGTTTCCAGATTTTTCCCTTTACTTGTGCTATATGGCACTACTCCTTGCCTAATTGATTTTGTCGTGAGTGTCAAAATATACGAGATATACGGCCGTATCTTTTGATTGCGTTGACTTAGAAATTTGATCCTTTCACTGCTCCCAGGGATTGCAGACTTGAGTATTTGATATTAATTTTAACTCCACACGTTCTGAGAAAAAGATCTTGACAGACATTTTGACGCCCTTATTAATAACTTTAAGTGTTGTACATACAAACGTGAGAGGTAGATATGAAGATTTTCACATATTTCTGTATTAATATTGGGTCATGTGCGGTATCATATGAATGAAAGAACCTAACGCGCACATTCTCATACATTATTTTAAATATTTGTCTGTTCAAAAATAGTCTGCGATAGGTCAAAAATTTATTTCGAAAATACTTTTTTCAGTTTTTACCTATGACTGATAAAACGTAAATTGAAGAACGTAATAAAATTATGTTTTAAAAACGTACGAACCCTTTGAAGAGCTATATCCTCTCGTGCTTGACTGGTTTTGTTATGTGGTTGTGTGGTGTTGTTATGTAGAGAAAATACCCCTGTAACTTCACGCCAAATTCCTTGTAGGGTAGGCAAATAAGTTTGACATCGCAAAATTTTTTTTTTGTGTAACTGAATTTTCGGTTTCCAGATTTTTCCCTTTACTTGTGCTATATGGCACTACTCCTTGCCTAATTGATTTTGTCGTGAGTGTCAAAATATACGAGATATACGGCCGTATCTTTTGATTGCGTTGACTTAGAAATTTGATCCTTTCACTGCTCCCAGGGATTGCAGACTTGAGTATTTGATATTAATTTTAACTCCACACGTTCTGAGAAAAAGATCTTGACAGACATTTTGACGCCCTTATTAATAACTTTAAGTGTTGTACATACAAACGTGAGAGGTAGATATGAAGATTTTCACATATTTCTGTATTAATATTGGGTCATGTGCGGTATCATATGAATGAAAGAACCTAACGCGCACATTCTCATACATTATTTTAAATATTTATCTGTTCAAAAATAGTCTGCGATAGGTCAAAAATTTATTTCGAAAATACTTTTTTCAGTTTTTACCTATGACTGATAAAACGTAAATTGAAGAACGTAATAAAATTATGTTTTAAAAACGTACGAACCCTTTGAAGAGCTATATCCTCTCGTGCTTGACTGGTTTTGTTATGTGGTTGTGTGGTGTTGTTATGTAGAAACGTGGAGCGTGTCCCGCTGGGCGGTGGTGACGGGTGCGGGTGCGGCGGTGATGGCTGCGGGCGCGGCGCCCGACCTGCTACGCGCACTTCTCAGAGATTGTCGGGGGCCCGACGCACATGCTGTTAAAGAGTTCTTCCAGGTAATCATCATTCACATATGAATTGACTAGCCCGGTGGGTACTTTGCATGTAGCGGCAGTTAAAAGAAACACCGATAATCGTGGGGTTGCTTCCCGAATAATATTAACTAACTCGCTGTCGACGAGGTAAATAAAAAATTTGCTCGTCAGATCTTCGACAAGTTTATTTATATTCAATAAGGTCACGTTAGGACACCCATTAACATTCGTAGAATAGACTATTCAAGTCGATTTAGCCGTTTACAAGATATCGGTGAACATTTCAAAATAGGGATATAAGTGGCTCACTATCAACTTAATAAGCCAACCTAACTTGTATATGGTGTAAGTATTGCTCACATGTTGCCACCCTAGCAGCTGCCAACACAGCTACTCTTCAGGAGCTTACTGGCATCCTCGCTCACTCGCAGGATCGCAACGACCCTTCAGTTAGTTGTTATATACGTGAAACAATCAGAAAGTTTTGCGAAAATAAGGTGTCCTATAGGTAAATATTTATTTACAGCCTGCTTGAATGTTGACAGCGCTTCTTCCGGCGATGAAATTGTATCCCTTTCAACTGATTATTTATTTTCGGGAATAAAAAGAATCACAAGAAGAGAAGAAGTCACACGGTGCTAGGTCAGGGCTGTAAGGAGGGTGACCCAGGAGTTTGTCCAGCGTGCTGTTCAGGAAGTCCCTCGTTTTGAGCGTGTATACCACTACCATTTGGTAGTATACCATTTAGCGTTGATGCTTCTTTAGTTTTGTAAAGGAATTAACACCAGGTAGCCAGTCAAATTGAAAAAGCTTGCGATCAAAATCCCCCCCGCTTCTAGATCGCTTCACTTTGGTAGACGTTGATTCGTTTTGAAACACTTAAACCGTCGACTGGCGCTATATAATGATGTAAACACGCCGAGACGAGCCTGTTTGAAATTTGTTGTAACATATCACGGCACCATTCCACCCGGACCTGCTTCTGAGCAACGGTGAGGTTGTGCGGCCATTGGCGTTGTCCAATCTGCAGTATGTACTGAATCTCCTGATACGTAATTCACCTATTGTCTTTGATAAAATTTTTCACTGCTAGCACGTTTTCTTCCGTAACAGCCGTCAAAGGGGCGACCACTTCTTTCTTCATCTCCCAAAGTTAGTCGACCGCGCTTGAATTCGTTATACCAACGATACACGGTTGCCTTGGAAGGGCCTTTATCCATGAATGCCGTTTGAAGTCTATCGTACGATGCGTCCGGTTTCAGGCGACACTTGAAATAGTAAAAATTCATAGCGCGAAAATGTTCCCGGCGCAGATTCAACGAGACACGATAATTTAAATTAACTCGCATAAAATGTGAAGAGAATTTTTGAAATTGGAACTAGGTACGTTTTTTACTTATGAATAATCATATTTACAAAATAGATTATAACTAGCCAGTCTCTCATACATAAAAACTTTTTTTCGCAATACTTTCTGAGTGGCCTGGTACAGCCATATACCAACTAACTGAAGGGTTGCTGCGTTCCTGCGAGTTTTCTGTAAGGTGGAGATACTACACCAGTCGCGCTCCTTCACCACTTGTGCCTGACACAGCATGGAGGAACTCGAGAAGACTAAAACCATCCAAAGATAAACTGCCGTTGACATTGCTTAACTTGCGTGTTCGATGAGACTGATGCGCGCTACAAAAATATCTATATTAAAATGCTGTTATTATTTCTATACAGTTGCACAGCGTGGAGCAAGCATGTGCCTGCGCCCTATACTTGGCCTGCGAAGATACCAGTACTACCGACCTCTCAGTCAACGAGTGGGCGACGCGCGCCTTCTTTTTGTATGGAAGCCAGTTGACCACAGCACCTATATACCACCAACAAAATTCACAAATGGCGTCTGCTATAGGTAGCTATAAACTTCAATTTGCAACTTGCTGTAACACAACCATATATGTCTGTTTTAAAACAGTTGCTAATAATACAAAAAATTACAGGATCACCGAAATTTTCACCACGTCAGATGTCGACTCCGATGTCAATGAGAGGACCTCAAGGCCAAATACAGCAGGACAAATGGAACCTCTCCTACCAACAGGGTCCTATGAACCAGTCATTCCCCAGTCCCAACCAGCCAATGATGCCTCAATCCCCATTCCAACAAAACATGATGAGTCCACCCTTCAACCAGTCCTCGTTTGTTGGTAACATGACACAACAGCAGAGAGATCCAAATTACCCTATTCAAGTAGAATACAGCGCAAAGCACAATGGACTTTATATCTATATAGGCAGGATTCTGGCGCCTATTTGGAATCTCAGATGTGTATCGAAGTCTATGACACCTGACAACAAAGAGTTCGTAAGTGAAATATAAATTAATCATATATATTTCGTTGAATTTCATATATTATAAGTGAAGTTTTCTCGAGAACTATTATAAAAGGCGTTCGCATGTCTTTTCATTTTAGCATACAATATATATATTTTATTACATTGTGTGACGGTCTGCCACAGGTTCTGCGAGTGATTCTGATAGTATATTTTAATAATTTATAAATATTTTATTCGTGTAAAATCGGTGTTACGACGTTAATACTTAAACCAAAAAATCTTATTCGTAAGGACACGAAACTTTGGACAATAAATTATGAATAATTATTATGCATGTTTGTTAGTTCCACATTTTATTAATACGAACTCTTTATGCGGTAACCACGTAACACAAGTTGACCTGTATGTACAGTTTTTTTGGCACCCCACATACCACAAGAAATAAGTATGTGCGTTCGGTACAGATGTGCAGCGCAGTGACGGGTGCGGACGCGTCGTACGTTGCGTTGCGGTTGCAGCGGGCAGCCGGATTCATGCAGCGCTCGCTAGCGCCCCCACATTGCGATGAGCATGCCTCGCTGCACGCTCTCAAACTGTTTGTCAGTAAGTAACACTATTATATTTTAAGAAAGGTAGGGCGCATCAAAGCAGCCCGTCTGGGGAAGTACCTCCACCTCACAGAATACCGCAGCCAAATAACAACTCCCTAGAGGGTTGGTGTGTCCCTGCGTGTGAGTGAGGTCACCAGTAAGCTCCCAAGGAGTTGCTGTAGAAGCAGCAGAGGAGTCATCGCGCGAGTGATACTTGATATATCTCAAGCGTTATTAGGCTACGGTAACCGCTTTACATCAGGTGGGCCGTATGCTCGTATGCCACCCGACGTTGTATAAAAAATATATATTTAGTATATAGAAAACGATTTGTTAATTCTAAGTAATGACTTTATAAAATACATTTTACAGCAATGGCGATAGAAATGCTGAGTCTTTGGCAAGTGCTGTGTGAACATCAGTTCCACGTGATCGCAGCGAGCCTGCCGCCCGAACAGCAGAGTGCATTGAAAGCTGCTAGTTTTAGGTGATTCATTTTTATTAATTTAGTTTCGTTAGATAATTCCTTTTGATAAATTATTTTGATGACGATGATTTTTATTTAAGAGCACAGTACGTTTGTATGCGATGTATATACCCGGCTCTGCGTAAATGTGATTATTTATCAGTTGATGTCGGTCCACTGACCGAGTTTTTGTTTAAAATACAAATTAAAAATTCCTCTTAGACCTGCACTTACGGTCCCCCTGCATAATCCGTTGTGTGCTCTTTTAACTTAACCACCGTATAGATTTATGGTGTCTACGAACATCACGATTTCTATTTATTGCAGTTCTTTACTACGGCTTTATATAGATACTACTAGGTTTTATATAAATATATAATTTTAATTATATAAAATACGATTTGTGTTCTTTCACCTTTTCGAGTTATTTCAGTACATATAGATCTCAAATAAGTTTATAATATCTTCTAGAAGGTTGTTGTGCTCCTGCGAGTGAGTGAGGTCACCAGTAAGCTCCTAAGGAGTTGCTGAGTTAGTAGCAGAAGAGGTCACATCGCGCCATTGGTACTTTTAATGTATTGCAAGCGTTCATGCATGCTACGGTAACCTCTTTACATCAGGTGAAGTGTATGCCTCCCGAGGTTGTATAGAAAAAAAAGTTTAATTGATATCTTCTCATGTCATTTTACACCATTTTAAGGCAAAGTAAGGATGTATTTGATGGCATAATGTCAGCGATATTATATAATTTTCAGGGAATTACTGGTGGGCGGGCAAGAGGTGGCGTGCTTGCTGCTGGGCTCGTTAGTGGCTGGTTATTTACGAGACAACGCCTCCGTCGATGGTATCTCACACAAACTGAGACAACTTTGCCCCACACTCTATCGACAAGAAGATGCTACGTGCTCCAAGGTAATACATATATCATTATTGGCACTTTAAGAAGCATGGGACTATAATCTTGAAATATTTAATGCCAAATGGAATCTAATATGATTAAAATTACTTATATGAATGTGTATGAGTCCCTCTAACTTTTTATCAAATTTATTATTTCCAGTAATTAAGTAATACAAAAAAAAAGAAGATTTAGGCTATCCTTTAGCACAATCTTTCCAAAGTCTTAGAATCTTATTTGGCTATAAATGTAAGGATGCTAATAATTGGGTGGGTGCCAACGTTTGGACGGATTACGGTATTTGATTTTTATATGTCTACCAATAAAAAGGTGCTTTTAAAATTCTTAGTTATCTCGCTGTTTATAGGTACGTTGCTCAAAGATAATTATGTTAAATAGCATGGAATCTTTAGTTCAACTTGTACTTGATCGGTATTTATAAATATTAATATTAAATGACGAAACAGATATAAAATGCGAAAGTGGAAGGATGTAGGAGCCAAGGAAGACCAAGACTAACCTACCATGACCAAATTGGTCGTGTTTTATCAGAAGATGATGTCAGGAGCCTTAGGAACCGGCGAGCGTGCATGAAAAGAGCTATGAATGTGAAAGAAGCGAGTGAAGTGTGTAAGGACCGCGTCTTATGGCGCTCGGTTCTCTCTGCCTACCCCTCAAGGTACCTGGCGTGAAGATATACATGTATACATACAGTATTTTATTTTTGATAAAACATGTATCGTTTTATTTTTTTATAATTGTTGGTTCTAATCAAATAAGGATATTTATCACCATAAAAAATATTATTTTAAATAAATAAACCTCTAAATGACCCGAAACTCTCTCTGTAATAGTTTTGTAATGTGTAGTTTGATTATATACACATATCGACAAATATTTTTTGCACGGCAGTTTTCAATAAATAATCTGATATAAAATAAATAGTCTTTGAACATTTTTGACGAGCTCGGAGGCTCAGGGGCGAATCGCGCTGTTACGTTGCTGTGACACCAAACATTGTACAAGAATATGTATGTTTGTCTTGGTCTGGGTGTTTTTAAGAGAGGTAGGGCGCATCAAAGTAACCCGTCTGGGGAAGTACCTCCACCTCACAAAAGAATCGCAGATAAATAACAACTCCCAGGACGGTTTTTGTGTTCCTGCGTATGAGTGAGGTCACCAGTAAGCTCCTAAGGAGTTGCTGTGCTAGCAGCATATGGCATCGCGCGAGTGATACTTTAATGTATTCTCTTTGTTCTCTTTGTCAGACAAATAACACAGCGCCATCTAGCCCCAAAGTAAGCGAAGCTGGGTACTAGACAACTGATAAATATACGTAAATACATTTTTTTTTGTAAATTCATACTTATTATACATAGAAAATACTCAGACCAAGACAAACAGACATGTTCATGCACACAAATGTTTGTACTGTGTGGGAATCGAACCCACAAGCGTTGGTGTTAAAGTAGTGTAACAGCGCGTTTCATCGCTGCACCACCGAGCTCGTCTTATTGTATTGCTCGTATTGCGAGCGTTAATAAGCTATGGAAACCGTTTCCATCAGGTGGGCCGTATGCTCGTTTGCCTCCCGAAGTAGTATAAAAAAAAACATAGTTACGGTAATTTGAAGGTTTATTTAAAAAATATATTTAAAAAATATATTTATTAAAAAAATATATTTATCACCATTTTTATGGTGATAAATGTGCATTATGATAATCACTTTTTGAAATAGTGCCCAATCTCCTATTATGAGTATGGAATTTAGTAAACAATTAGATACAGTCTCTTCTTTATCAGGATTGGTAGTTTGGAAAATTCAATGGAGCTTAGTAGGCTTAAGGATTTCTTTACTGATATAGTAGGTATGACGTATATTTCTTTTACTATTTTACAAGTTCCATGGAAATTGTATGAAAGTGAAAATTCAATAAAATTTGATCTGCAAAAATACATGTTATATTTATTACCTGTAACACCACTAAACCCTTTTTTGTGCAAATCCGAATTGCACACCGAGCAACAGGGAGAAAAATAAACTTATATTATTTTATTTTCAGGCTAACGAATTGTTAATGTTCGCAAAACAGCAAAAGAATCCAGCAGACAGGGAAGAGATGCTCCAACACGCGTTAAAGCTTTGTAAAGTAAGCAATGTTATAGTTTGCAATACTTATTTATTAAGAGAGAATTCCTGCCGTTAATAGCCTATTCGGCACCAGGTTCGAATCCCGATGTGGGCATGTACAATTGGATTCATTTTTCGCATTTATGTACATATTTGTAGTTATACTCAGCGGGGAAGGAAAAGATCGTGAAGTAAACCGCATGTCCAAGAAATTATCAGAAGACGTTACAGGTCTGATTTTTTGTTTGGGTTGTGGAGATCTATCGGTAATAATCCTAATGGATTAGGAAATGGGATAATGATATGATTAGAAGCAGAGAATTTCTACATTTAAAGTAATACCTATTAAAGGTTTCATTTAATTAATTAATATTTGATTTAATACTAGGTATTAGGAGATTAACACATCTTAAAATTACTAAATATATATCCTTTATTGCATAACAAAACATGTAGATTAGGTTATACAGAAAATGGTTTTCAAAGGTGAGCGTATCTCTTTAAGAGATTTAATTAGAAGAGTAATAAAATTACTTACTGCGGTAAGAAGTATAGTATGTTATAAGTTGTTTTTTTATAAAACATTCGTCATATTTTTATACTTAATATTTGCTTTTTATGAGTTCATGAAAAGAGCTATGAATGTAAAAGAAGCGAGTGAAGTGTGTAAGGACCGCGTCTTATGGCGCTCGGTTCTCTCTGCCTACCCCGCAAGGGACCTGGCGTGAAGATATACGTACATACATACATGAGTTCATCTAACACACAATAAAAAATATGTAAGGAAAACTACAATTACGTGAGTCATATTCTTGTTCAAAAATTAAGTTGAGTCACAATTTCCATTAGATTATTATCCAATGTAGGTCTTATTAACAAATAGCTTTAAGAAAAATATTCTCAAATGTCCTACAATATTTCGCTGGCGTTGCAAATGTCCATTGGCTACGGTGACTGTTTACCATGAGGCAGGCCGTATGCTTGTTTACCACCTTACTGGTATATAAAAAAGAAAGTTATATTGTCGATTGTTTTTATATTTTAGGACGTGGCCCCAAATGTCAATCTGCCGCTGGTTTGCTCGAAGCTGGTATCGTCCGGGTTCTACACGGGGGTGGTGGAGTTGTGTGTAGCGTGCGCCAGCAAGGTCGATCCACAAGAGAAAGCCGTTCACTTCTACAAAAGCGATCAACCGTCGCAGGATAGAGAGGGACAACTGCTGTATTTTAGACGGTAATTCATAATAATATTGTGAAGCTAAGTTAACATATTTTTCTCCTAAAACCGATATAAAAAAATACTATAAAGGATGCACATTCTCTTTTTTAATTTTCGTTGACGGCAACCAATGTCCACAACAGAAGATTTTTGATATCAAGTTTAGTGTATTCTAGTTTACAATGGAATCACATACTTAAGGATATGTGAAATTATAACTTTGAATAAATAAATAAAACTGGCTTTACTGAAGTCCACGACAGTAAAGATAAAGCATGTGTGAATAACCATCGACCTCAATGAACTTGATTTCACTTTACTCATCCCACTGTGAGCTGTAGCTTAGAGTTAATATGCATTTAAAATTCTTAAGTAGAATGCACTTTTTCTAAGAGACTACAATATGATATTTTTTTTAAAAGCCTACAATATTGCAATAGTCTGACCAATACCTCTGTACCGCGCCGTAGTAATGCGCAACGAAGCGGAGGGAACGAAGGAAAGAGCATGAGTTCACTTGAGATATTTATTGTCGGACAGATCTTAAGATATCGATTTACAATATTTTCAACTTTTAAACCTATAGATATATGACTTAGTATATTTAAAGGAAAATATTTTCTTGTTAGATTTGTAATTATTATTTAAATATTTTTTGTTTAAAAAAAATTAACATACATGCAATAACGTATATACAATTCGGATGTAACTTATCTTTTAACTTTTCATCCACCCATTTATAAAACGTAGGCCCGTTCATATCTCCATGATAGTCACCGGTCTTAGCATCTGATTTAAAAATTGTCAATGCACCATGAATCAAACCGTTCCTGCTTCCAGCGTGTAGAATTACCAAACGCCGTCGTTTCCCGATGTCAGCGTGAATTGTGTAATAGCGTGAAATATGTGCGTTTTGAACTACAGTCACTTGACGTCCACACAGTCCGAAAAGCCAGTGGTCCTGATGGTATCCCACTAATTGTTATGAAAAAATGTGCAGCAGAATTCTCTTCGTTGTTGATGCGCCTCTTTCATCTCTCATACTCGACCGCTTGTGTTCAGGAGGCTTGGAGAGAGGTCAATGTGCATCCGGTCCCCAAAAAGGTAGACTATTCAGACCCATCAAATTGCCGTAACTTGAGTTGTGCAAACTCATGTAACGGATCCTTAACAATCAATTGATCCGCTACCTAGAAGATCACTCACGAATTAAGTATCGTCAGTATGGTTTTAGATCGAAACGATCAACTAGCGTATGTGAGATGTACCTCTGTGGGTCGGCAATCGATAAACATGGCGAATTCATGGCGGTCAGCCTAGGTATTACCAAGGCTTTTGATCGGGTCTGGCACAAAGCACTTCTCTTCAAACTTCCAGCGGATTGCTGGCTTCCTGCACGAGCCTAGAATCCGCGTCCTTGCAGACGAATTAGCTTTACGGTTCATGTTAGTGAATGCCGGTGTCCCACAGGGCCCGTTCTGTCGCCCACACTCTTTGTGCTTCATATCAATGACATGCTATCACTTGGTAATATTCATTCTATGCAGATGTCAGTACGGTCCATGGGCGATATTTGGCATGGTGCTGGTCGGACAGAAATCGATGAGAAGCATGAGAGTCTTGTCGTTGAGCTGAATCGGGTTTTGGATCTCATTAGTAAATGGGGTTCCAATAATCTGTTTTGTGTAATGGCTAGATTTGGAATTCCTTCCCACTTCCCACCCTTCAGGGTACTTCCCTCAGTATGCGAGATGGCCTGAATATGCTAGGCATGGATATTTGTTGCGATCTCAACCAATGTAACTATGTCGTGAGCCTCATCTCAGCAGCTTAAAAAAACTCGTAATCCTGAACAGGGTGCGCCGGTTCTTCACACCGGACCAGCTTTGTCTACTTTATAAGACTCAAATTCGGGTCTGCGTGGAGTATTGCTCGCATCTCTGGAACGGTTCCGAACAATCGAGGCTCTCGACAGGTTGCAGCGACGGGCTGTCTGCATAATCGACGATGAAGAGGTCACCAAAAACCTTAGAACCTCTTCAACTTCGTAGGGGCATTGGCTCGCTATGCGTATTTACCGCCTGTACCATGGTGAGTGCTCTGAAGAACTGTTTTTCCTTATCCCACCCTCTCCCTTCCGTCATAGAATCACACGTGCAAGCTTGCGATGTCATCATTCCACTGTCTAGAACATTTCTTCGCGTAAAAAAAAGATCGGTAACTCCTACTCTGTCGTACTATTAAAAAGTGGAAAGCCTTGCCTGGATATGTGTTTCCTCCTTCCTACAACCTGGGATCCTCCAAACGAAGCGTGAAGAAGTTCCTCGCGGGCAGTAGTCACTTATCAGTTGCCGCTGCGATTTGGGCTCCTCTTTCGCTTACCATCAGGCGAAGCGGGGTCATTATGCTGAGCGTATATTTAAGAAAAAAGAGGTTTTTATAGGGTCGGCAATGTACGAGGTCCGCCCTCTGGTGTTGCAGTTGTCCATAGGTTACGGTAACTGCTTACTATCAAGCAGGCTGTAAGATGCCTTGTATGGTCATCTTAATGGTTTAAAAAAAACTAAAAGATATCGCACTTTGTACTACCTAGTACTAAAAATCTGCAATTTCAATAGTAATCGTATTTTCTCATTCATAACTGGGAAATGGGCTAAAAATATTTTCATTTAAAAACCTCCTTTGTTGTCAGATTGGAGATCTACCGCGAGGTGGGCAATGCCCTGGAGAGGCTGTACGAACGCAGCGTCCAGACATCAAGCAGCGAGCCAGCGCCGACTTCTGATTCTGTGCTGACACTGTCGCCGGCAGACGCCAACTATCAGGTAATAAAACGGGCTTTCATATTGTATGTATGTCTTCACGCCAGATCCCTCACGGGATAGGCAGAGAGAACTGAGCGCCATAAGACATGGTCCTTACATACTTCACTAGCTTCTTTAATATTCGTAGGTCTTTCCGTGCACGCTCGTCGGTTCCTAGGGCTCCTGACGTCACCTTCTGGTAAAACACGACCAATTTCATATTGCGTTTTTGTTTAATGCAACCCTATCCACTTTCCAGCCTTGTTAGTATTTAAAGGGAACGCACATACGAGTATAATAAGTAATGGACCAGTACCTGGTCGGTCTCCAGTTCGAATCTGTGCGAAGCATCCCCTGCACTTCTCGCCTGGCTGGCTGCCAAAGTTGTTTAAATAGCATTGATTTGTGTTATTTTGTTCTCCATTGTACTTGCACTAAAATTTCGATTAACATCATGCGAAAGTGATACTTAACAAGGGCGCGCAAATTTAAGAGCATAGCTAAGCGAAGTGGCTACCTACAGACAATAACCGAATATAAAATCCTAAAGTCTTTTATACTCGTACCAATTGCCACATCGACGAGCTCAATGGCGCCACTGCTAAACGCGTTGTGACGTTACTTTTATACAACGACGCTCGTGAATTCGATTCCCACAAAGGGCTGTTTGTCGTGGTCTGAATGTTTTTACGGGAGGTAGGGCTCATTAAAGCAGCCGCCCGTCTGGGGACGTACATCCACTTCATAGAACACCGCAGTCAAATAACAACTCTCAGGAGGGTTGTTGTGTTCCTGCGTGTGAGTGAGGTCACCAATAAGCTTCTAAAAGGAGTTGGTGTGTTAGCAGCATAGGTGGCATCGCGCGAGCGATACTTAATGTATTACCAGCGTTCATAGGCTACGGTAACCACTTTACATCAGGTGGCCCGTATGCTTGTATGCCTCCCGACGTTGTATATATAAAATAGAAAAACATACAAGCATACGACTTGCCTGATATGATACCATAGCCTCTAACAAAAAGAGCATCTATTGCGTAGCTATCCCCATTGCTAATAGAACTCAGTTTGTTTACTAAAATTGTATGTATTTTCAGGGGCGTAAACTGGTTCGAGAGTGTTTGTCGTGTGACGACGAGCTGCTTCATGTAGCCGTCTACGAATGGCTGGTCTCCAAAAATTTGGGCTCAGGTTTGCTTGCTGTTAATTATAATTTATTTAAAATATTTGTGTACTTCCGCCACCAAATAGAACATGAGAAACGCCGGCCGGCACTCACCCATAATAGTTAGTCTGCATGCTGTCGCTGCCATGGGCTCTGGTCATCTCTGACTCAGTTGCAGTTTACGATTACGTGCCATTTTGCCAATCAAATGAAAATATTGTTATACAATGTGTACTATGGAGCTATATAGCTTATAACTAGTCTGACCCATACATGCTGTTACATACAAACTTTTCTTTTTTTCAACTCTTTAATTATTTTGAATTTGGAACGCGTTTATTATGTTAAAAACTTCTTTCTATTTGCCGCCGTTTTACATATTTTTTCGTGTTTATTATCTTACAATATGTTATGGGGTCTTACAATATGATATGTCGGTTACCTCACTTTTACTCCGAATATCCTCATTTCTGATTTTATCACGCAGAGAAAACTGAAGAATAGTTCTTTCTATTACGACCTTAAGCTTCCCCATACGGTCCGCAGTGCTAAGTGGGTGGAATAACATTGTCTCCATATTTCTTTCATTTTGGCTGTATAACAATATTTTCATTTGATTCGATTTTTTTTCGTAATTTAATAGACAACTTTCTTTATCGGTCATATATCGTAACATGCTGTTGACTATTCATATAAAGTAAATTGCTATTTTCTAGAACTTGTGTCTCTGGGCGGGCAGCCTCCGGCGTCGTTGCGCACGTACCTGGCGGCTGCGGCACGCGGCGCTCCGGCCGAGCACGCACTACTACTGTTGGACTTACTGTGGAAGGTAACTAATACCGTAGCTATTTTCGTGCATTATTATGAAAGAATGAAGCTATTAATAACCATACTTCTCTGTTTATTAACTCGTGAAATAGGTTGTGCTCATTTATCACTATAGGTTTTCGCCATAGCGTGGTGAACCAGCTAGATCTAGAAGTTCTTCAGTTAAGACAAGAGTCGTATCCAACTAATAAACCGAATATAGGTGATGAAATAATGTATTGATGAAATCGGTATTATGCATAACTATAGATTACTAGCCGTGACTCCGCCTGTTTGGAGATTGCTGTTTTCAATTTTACGTAGCAAACATAAATTTTCCCAAAATAAAAAGTATCTTCTATCTTGATCCTGGGTAAAAACTATCACTGTGTATTTTTTTTAACTTTTTGATGTATACCTAGACACATTTATGAATGACAATTCGCATCTGTATATATGGTAGAGTCCAGCTGCGTCACTATTTGAAAATAATATTTCATAATTGATTAGATCTTGCTACGATTTTCTTGTATATATCACTTTTAAGTTTTCTCTCTGCCTACCCCGCAAGGGACTTGGCGTGAAGATATACATACATACATACATACTTTTAAGTGGCGACAATTAACAATAATAGAAATTAAAATGCCTCAAAAATATATAATCTTTCCTCAGTGCATTACATGTTTTGTTTTTGTGCACATGAACTTGTCTGTTTGTTTTAATCTGGGTGTTTTCTATATCATAAGTATGTATTTACAAAAAATATAAATATATTTACGTATGTTTATCAGTGGTCTAGTACCCATAACACCAGATAAGCTTAATTTGGGGCTTGATGACGCTATGTAATTAGTCCACAAACATATATAAATTTATCGTTATGATTGATCACTGGCAACAGTGACACATTGTAAGTGTCTCTGTTGCCGGTGAAATCTTTTTGAACGTTATTAACATTTCTTATTGTTGGAAGGTGCTGCAACAGGCTGGCGAACACGGCGCCGCGGCTGCTACATTAGAAGGTCTGGCCACGCGACCGGGGACTGGCGCTACGTTGCAGCAACGCATGGCGTGGCTATCAGCGGGCGTGGTGTGCTTACGGGGCGCGGGTGCAGGAGGTGGGGAGCTGCTGCGGCGATTGGAAGAAGCAGCCGAGGTGGCGCGCGTTCAGGCCGCGGTTCGTGCTGCTGCCACGCAGCTCCCTAGTGCACTGCAACCGCCACGACACATGCTGCAGCGGCTCGATGATGAACTACTCGAAATTCCGCAGGTAAGTTATTAGCGTAAAAGGTGACACTGCATGGCGAAATGAGCCGGCCACGTTGACATACGACGTCGCGAAATATCTATGATTTATATATATGTATGACCTAGGTTTTGCCTAGGGACTATAGCATGAGGTTCTGCAAAAAAGGTGTAAAACTGTGATGCAAGTGTCTATAGGCTACGTTAGCTTACCATCAGGCAGAAAGCATGTTAGTTTACCACATTAATGGTTTAGAAAAATAATCGTAAAACTAAATGTATGTAAAATAAAACTCCTGTCCAATTTATTGAAACAAGTATTTGTTCATATGATTATTTTTTATTTTGTATTTACTGATTCCATTCCGTATTTTTCGAATAATTATTTTTTGTCACCATTTGCTCGTATACAGCTTCATAACATACACGTGAAGTAAATAATAGGGGTTAAAGTATGAAATTGCCGTTTTATAGTAAAAGATACCTTTAAATTGACATAAAACCTACATGGTCTGAGATTTTCGAGTGAAGCTTTTTTCACATGATATCTATGAGGTTTTTCTTTTAAAATGTGTAACATTTGATTTTCAAATTCGAATTATTTTTTTTATTTAGCGTAGACGGGAAAGATGGATACATCTAAAGGAGAATGACCAAACTTGTATGGGAGTTCGGCCCACTTGCGTCAGTCATGCGTCTTGACCAAACCATCGGCAAAACAAAGGAAATATATTGTAAATGACTCAAAAGAAATATTATTTCAATACGAACAGGGGTTATCGAGTATTTTTAAATCAAATTAGGCATTTTGAGGTTATGTTTTGCGAGTGTAAAACTACATAGGTAAACTACAAGGTACCTATACAGAGGGCATGTTATATTTTATGGCTAGTTTTTTTTAAATATCTAGCCTTTTTAACCAGACTTACAGCAAATGAAGGAATAACCAGACATTAGATCTGAAAGATAGTCCCATAGAATAGTATCTACTAGCAAGTACTAGCGCACCCAAAAGGCTTGGTAAGGTAATTAGTAAGAATTATATGGATTTGTGAATACGATGCTATGTGCATAGATCAAGCGCACTATACACCTACGTTAAATGCATCTTCAAATAATTAAACCACAGATAAGTAGTAGATATTTATTTTCAACTTTTTATGTTCATATATGTATTATTAATTTCATTTGGGGCAAAGTAGCTCAACATCACCTTAAACATCACTTTTGACTGAAACAAACCTTACCTGGACGTTGTGCACCCCACGATACTGATGGAACAATAGTTTGACTGGGGAAGAACGCAGCAAAAGTTGATTTGGAGAATTGTTGTTCCCTCGGGTGAGTGTGGTAACCATATAGCAACATTTGCAGTCAAGGTGGCAATGTGCAACTTGCATGACTTGGTTGTAAGCATTGGCAGGCTATGGTAACTATTTAACATCAGGCGGATTGTATGCTTATTACTTACTTACATTGTTTTTAATGACAGAATATTCATTGGAGATAAATAAGAACAACACCTAGTATATTGACACTTATTTATATTCATTAGGCTCTTATATATATAAAAAAAAATATTACTTTAAATTGTCTATTACAATTTTTATCGTCAATAAATACATTAAATAAAAATAGAGTAGGAGCCTGTACATCATTAAATCTACACTAACTTAAATACCTAATTACCAACATTATGTGCGCACTGTATTGTTCATTTTCCTACACAGCAATTGCAGCAGTAGCCGACCAATACCTCTCTAGACATTTAAACAAATGTGTTGTTGAACTGATGTGCCTCCACTTTATATGTGCTCTGATAATTATTTTTCCTAATATGAGGGGAGCATTTTCTACTTTTTAATTAATCTCCACAGCATACAGTTCATTAGGAATATGTTCTCCAAAGTAAAACTGCTATCCCAAGGGCACATAATACATATGTTTAATGTAAATTCATGCTAATTTCCATTGCATAACTGATGACAGCATATTCTAGCACAGCTAGGTACATTATAATATGTTGTACATTAATAATATATCTCTAATGATTTTTGGGACCATTAAACCATTCAGTTTCTCGTCACGCCAAAAACATGTGCATCATGATGATACATGTATTTAAGAACCATGCAGTTATAGATCTTGTGGGTTGACAAAAAAATGATGAAGGCACTGGAACTTTAGGTGCAGCCTCGATGAATTTCCGGTTAATTTCCTCTAGCAGTGATCAATTATCATCATGGTACTGTTGTCTTTGTATTACTCAGCTGCTCGTCAACAGACCTTACAAACTCTTTCCATTCTTGATACCTAGAATTATAGAATAGAATATATATGTTAAGTGGAGAAAATTAAATATGTGTATACCGTAGGAGTATCAGAATGATTAAAATGATTTGAATGGAAGTATAAAGATCCTAGCTAGTAAAAGATAAAGTAACAATGTACAAATTAAAAAAAATATATATAATTATAGGGAAACATCATAAAAAAATATGTTTAAGAAATTAAGTACCATATGAACTGGAATCTATCTAACTATAACATTCCATTTCTGATATTCTGGTGATAACTCTGTATAATTGTGATCTTATTATCATTATGTCAACATCCCACATTCAAGGCATACTTGTTGATGTCCAAATTCAATTGAAGGTTTGATTTCAATTATTACTTAAGCTCATATTAATGTGTATATAATTCCCGGCATAAGATGCTACCGTCTTGTGATATGTAACAATTAAAAATTGTTGTTTAATTGATAAACACAATAATCTAAAAACATAAGTCATGTATTTAGTCTTACTATACCAGATAATAATACCGCTGTATTTTATAAACAATCAATGGTGCAGCTTCTAACATGGGCGAGTGTAGATATGTGTTCACAATTCTTATCTAGGCGCGGTCTATACTTTTATTCATACTTAACAAAAGGTTACCAATATATATATGAACTTAATAATAACGTAACACTTACCGGACTCGTATATTCAAGGAATGTACGAGTAGTTCATCCAAGGAATGTACTAGTTGTTGGTATGATCAATGGATGGATACTTATAATATTTACACACTTTGATTTCATAAGTACAGAAATTAAACAAAATAATATTTATTACGAAAAATGAAATAGAATAGATTAAAGATTTGACTCTGGTCTATGGACATGTCGCTGTATAGGGATGCGATTGGAGATCGATTTCAATGGGTTAAGAAAATCGATTCAATCGGCATTGAAATATTCAATTATTTGTACGCATCAAAAAACATAATAATAGTACAGTTTTTCATTATATCTGGCATTGATCTCAATATGTACCTACTGTGTTATTGTTTCTATACAGTGCTACCACGAAATAAAATGGAATGTACCGTTATCCCTTTACCTTTTAATTCTGATCTCACGTAAATACAATAATGTTGCAAGTTATTTGTTTGTGATGACATGGCATAATGTACCTTTTGAGAACTACGTAATACTTACGTTTTATTAATAAATTGAAAGTAAAAAAACGATCGATTAAATAATTACGAATAATCTAACACTTTGACATAGTATGAACGGGGCTTAAACATAGGCCTGTATCTTACTACTAATGGAACTAACAGGACTCCTCTGTCTATCTATAACTTCACACCAAATCCTTTGCGGGGTAGACAGAGAGAACCGAGCGCCACATGACTCGATCCTTACAGTCCTGACACACCTCACTCGCTTCTTTAACCGAATAATATATGTGAAATCGATTATGTTATGATTAACAACTTTTGTTAAAGAAATATTTCGAGTAGTGGTGTTATTCATGCATCATGATAGTTTATAAACATTTTTATATGAAGGCTAACTATTAAAATTAATATATAATTAATTAAGCTTTTCATATTCACTTTATAAGCAATGAATTATTAAGGTTCTTAATTACAAACGATTATTTAGTATATTTTATAATCGATGATCGATTACATAATCATCGCAACCCTAAACTCATTCATGATTTACCTGTCATTCTCCATTTGTAGTCATAAGCGGAAATGCAAATAACTTTTAATACTCAACTTTTAAACCCCTGTTCCAATAGGACTGAAAAAAATACGTGAACATTTTCAATTTGGAAAAGGTTTTTTAGAGTATAAATGGTGAAGACGCAAGGTGGGCCCACATTTGGTCATTCTCCTTTGAGTAATATTTGAATACGAGGTCCGCCGCGAAACTAACGCGGCAGAAACGGCTCGCAATATCAATGCTGCGTTTGGAGAGGAAACTGCTAATGAACGCACCATGCGTTGTTGGTTTAAACGCTTTCGTAATGGAAACTTCAAGAACGAACCACGTGGAAGACCGCCCATACAGGTGAATAATGCTGGAGATGGTGGAAGCTGATCGGAGTCAAACTACCCAGGAATTAGCGGCATGGTTTAAAGTTACCTTACCTACAATATTGACTCATTTTTATGAATTCAATAATATAAAAAACATTGAAAAATGGGTGCCTCATGATTTGACTGATCTGCAGAAAGAAACGCGTGTTGAAACTTGTGTTGCCTTTTGAATCGGTACAGAAATGAAGGAATATTGGATCGAATATGACATGTGACGGAAATTAGATTCTTTACGATCCCCGTAAACGAAAAATGCAAAGGCTGGCCCCAGGTCAAATGCCGCAACAGTGCCCTTTAGGTTTTTTGCTTTAGCAAAGCTTACCAATAAAAAGGTAATGGTAACTGTTTGGTGGTCTCTTCATGGCGTAATTCACTATAGCTTTCTTAGATCTGGTCAAGCAATAACAGCAGATGTTTAAACTGGCAGCGAAACAGCCCCGACTCGTGGATCGATCTTCACCATTATTGCTCCAAGATAACGAAAGACCTCACACTGCACGAGAAACCGTTGTAACTCTACAGGAGCTGCAGTTAAAAACCATACGTCATCCTCCGTACTCGACAGACCTTGCTCCAACTGACTATCATTTTCCAAATTTTATACCAATTTCCAAACATTGGCCAAATTACAAAGTAGTATAAAATGCTTTCACACAGTTTGTCGAATCTAAATCCTCAGTTCCATCGCAAATGCACAAATAAACTTCCGATTAGATGGCAGCAATGTATAGGTAATGAGGGTAAATATTTTCATTAAATAAATATGTTATACCTTAGAAAAAACGAGTTTTACACGAGTACAAGTCGGCAATTTCATACTAATACTAACGCGTAATATTTTTTTTTAATTTAGTTATATGTCACATCTAACCCCTACCTCAAATTGAAATGCGTATATGCTATATTTTATCAAAATAATTATGGGCTTGAAATACTTTTTATAGTACTTCACAGTCATTTGTTAATTAAAACTGATAAATCCGTGAAATGGCTGTATATCGATCTTTCCTTGTTATTCAGGTTATGAAATAAAACATTATTACTGACTTGTTAACAAATTCTAGTGTAAGAGGGTACAAAAATACCTAATGATAATTTACTATAGTTTAGTGATTAACATACCAACTACTAACGAAGAAATTCTGACGAGTCTGAAAGAGCGCAGTCGTGAATGACGCGACTTTGACGCCAACGCTCGTGGGTTCGATTCCCACACAAGATAAACATTTGTGTGTATGTACATGTTTGTCTTGGTATGGGTGTTTTAAGAGAGTTAGGGCGCGTCAGAGCAGACCGTCTGGGGAAGAGTACCTCCACCTCACAGAAAACCGCAGGCAAATAACAACTCTCTAGATGGTTGTTGTGTACCTGCGTGTGAGTGAGGTCACCAGTAAACTCCTAAGGAGTTGCTGTGTTAGCAGCAGAGGAGGCATCGCGCGAGTGATACTTAATGTATTACAAGCGTTCATAGTCTACGGTAACCGCTTTATATGAGGTGGGCTGTATGCTTGTATGCCTCCTTACGTTGTATATAAAAAAAATGCCTTCGACGATGGTTATATTGCTTAAATCTATTTCATATTTTCTTAATTTTATTAATTTCCTCGCAAATGTGATGAAAAGGGAGGGGTATGGAGCACCAAGCAGCCCGGCTGAGGAAATACCTTCACCTCACAGAAAACCAAGTAACAACTCCCTCGAGGGCTGTGGCGTTCCTGCTAGTGTGTGGGGTTACCAGTAGGCTCTTAGAATGTTGCTGTGCTGCAACAGGGGTGGCAACGCATGAGATCCCTGTATTGCATAATAAGCTACTAACCACTTTACATCATGTGGGCCGTATACTTGTACAATGCAAAAAATATAAGTTTCTAATTAATTCCTAAATTACCACCCTTAATGCAAAGTGTCTTTGTATTTTACCAGTTATACGAAGAATACGCAGACCGGTACAACCTGTGGGAATGCAAGCTGGCGATCGTGCAGTGCTCGGGGCATAACGACCCGCTGCTAGTCGAGAATATCTGGAGCAACATTCTGGCAGAGGCCGAGGCGACGGCGCGCGGCCTCCCATCACCCGACGACCGCCTCGCCTCTGTGCTTAACAAACTGACAACGCTCGGCCGGGAGTACCTCAACACTGGACATTGCTTCCCACTGTGTAAGTCTTGTTATGAACTATTGGCAGGGTCCTAAGCCTGACGATTTGGCCAAGATACTGATTTTCACATGGAGCGACTACTGTCAGACCTCCACAACCTAGAGGGAAAATCAGAACTATATTAGGTTAACTCACACGTCGTTCGAAATATAATTTTTTGGACGTGTGGGTTTCCTTCACTGACGAGCTTGGCGGCCTAGTCGTGAATGACGCGACTTTGACACCAACGCTCGTGGGTTTGATTCCCACGCAAGGCAAATTTGTGTGCATGAACATGTCTGTTTGTCTTGGTCTGGATGTTTTAAGAGAGGTAGGGCGCATCAAAGCAGCTCTTCTGGGGAAGTTCCTCCACCTCACAGAAAACCGCAGCCAAATGACAACTCCCTAGAGGGTTGTTGTGTTCCTGCGTGTGAGTGAGGTCACCAGTAAGCTCCCAAGTAGTTGCTGTGTAAGCAGCAGAGGAGGCATCGCGCGAGTGATACTTAATATATCTCATGCGTTAATACTCGTAGGCTACGGTACCCGGTTTACATCAGGTGGTCCGTATGCTTGCATTGGTCCCGACGTTGTATAAAAAAAAGTGCAAGTGACAAATTATGTACATAAATCCGAAAAGACGAATTTAGTGGTACATGCCCCCGCCAGCATTCGAACCGGGATCAGTTGGTCAATAGGTCGGTACCTTATCCACTGAGCTATCACTGCTCTATCTTGTTATGGGCTTCATTGGTGTAATTCACCAATGAAAATATAATATAGGGCATTGTAAACTTTGTATGTGTACTATGACATGCTTCGTATTTCTTTTTTTTACACAAAGTCGAAAGGCAAACAAGCATTCAGTCCACCTGATGAAAAGTTATATTGCCTATGAACGTTTGCAATACTGGAACTGTTGCTGGTTGTATGCCACTAATACTGCTAACATAGCGACTCCTGGGGAGTACAGTCACTTGCATGAACTCAACTAGGGAGTTAATAGCGACCGTCTACTTCCAAATCTTTACGTGATATATGTGAATATGATACCTTTCCACCCTTCCAATCCTTCTCATTGCTAGTATGTTACATATTTTTTTATATATTATACATATTTTTTTTTTCAGATTTCATTGTTCGACAATTAGAAATTATGAGCTGTAAATTACAAGCAGACCAGAGTCTAGTGTTTAGAACAATATTAAATATTGGTGTTTCTATAGAACAAGTGCTGGATATTTACATCAAGTAAGTAAATTACATTATTTTAATACGCAGAGTAATTGTTGATTGTTAAAAAATCGTACATTGTGAACAAATGTAAAGTTATCAAATAAGAACATTGATATTTTTATAAGAGGAGAAAAACTTTAAGCTTCCAAGAGAAAATAAAAATGTAAGCTTTTTACCAGTAAAGTCTAAAGACTGGTACTTAGCCAGTCTATGACCATTATATTATTTAAATGTGTTTTGTGTAATGTATTTACGCCTGCTTTTATGTATTTGCTTGCAAATGTGATGAAACACATTATTGATAAACAGGTGGTATAGAAACACATTATTCATAAACAGGTGGTTCAAATGAATCAAAATGGATATATAGTATATTCCCATAAAAATACAATTTAAAGTAAATAAAGCGAATGATTTAAAACTATGCCTTAAAATTATTTATTTTAAAAGTCACGTAAAATACACGTGACATCTCTTGTGGGTGAAAAACTCTAATTTAGCCGTAAAAACTATTATTTTATTTATTTATAGATATTAAAGCTATTTGGAAGTTTGTGTCACTTAGGCTTGCTTAATACGTACCACAACACGTGGACGGGCGCTAATTTGTATGAAAAATATTAATAGTAGAATTCACACGGACCACATTTTGCCGTCATTATCGACCCCGTGGGTGAAACCGACCACATCGCAGCCACTGCGCAACCACCAGCGAGACCGGAAACTAGCGGCCGGCCACATCGCAGCGTTTCCTTTACAAAAGCCGGAGTGAACTATGTCACACACACTATGTAATCACATCGCAACTACTTGCGATCACTCAACCACATCCACATTTTGTAGGAATTCCAACTGCCAAAAGTTGCAGCAACATATTCACACGTAACCACTTTTTGTCGCGACGATGTGGTGTGGTTATGGTACGTGTGAAACAAGCCTTAATTACCTTGTTTGTAACTTATTTTGTTTGTTTGTAGTCAATTGCAATAATAACTTTTACGGCTGGTAGTTTGTTTACTTGCAAATGACGTCACACGTTCCGAGATTAATGTGCTTAATACGCAGCATTTTTAGAATAATGTTTAAACACAGTTGTGGCTCATTTAAAGGTTATTAGAAAAAATATATTTTTCATATTTTTTTTATGTTGATAAATGTCCATTACTGGCTGTGCCCGGCAACTCTTCGCTGAGCGTATTTTTATCTCAATCTTCGCGGTAATGTGTTGATATATTCAACCCAGAAGTTTCACCACAATCGGATGAATGGTTTCAAAGTCTATAACGGACATAGGTACAAACATTTTTTGTGTTTTAAATATTAAGATATTCAATTTAGGTTTACTTTTAGAAATGTTGCCCGATCTCGACAATTAGTAACTTAAGTCTTAAATAACCTGTTATTTCTAATTCCAACAATGTTCTAATTCCAACAAAGATACATATACATTGTATATTTATAGTGTATAGATATTTTTTATTTATTTACATACAATATCGGGAGGTACATAAACCACCCGATGTAAATTCGCTACCATAGCCTAGAACGCTTGCAATACGTTAAGTGTCGTTTTAGCGATGTTACCTCTGCTGCTAACATAGCAACACCTTAGAACCTTACTGGCAACCTTGATCACTTGCAGGAACACAACAACACAACAACCCTGCAGTAAGTTGTTATTTGGGTGCGTTTTTCTATAAGGTAGATGTGCTTCCCCAGACAGACAGCATGCTTTGATACGCCCTATTTCTAAAAGAAAAGTCAGATCAAGACAAACAGACATGTTCATGCACTGAATAAATGTTCGTCTTTTATGGGAATCGAACCCACGAGTGGTGTCAAGGTGGCATTACTAACCACTCCGCCACCGAGTTCGTCAAAATGATTATACCTCTTCTTCTTGGCGTTATCCCGATTTTTAATTCATTAGGATTGGCGAGGCCCGCTACCCAAGCTAAGGATTTGGCGAAGATACTGACTGACATGGGGCGACAGCACTCAGACTTTTTTTAGGTTGAAATATAATTTCTTTGACGTGCGTGTTTCCTCACGATGTTTGCTTCCACTGAGCAAGTGATAATTACAAATATGTACAAAAATCCGAAAACACGAATTTAATTGTACGTGCCCATGTCAGGATTTGAACCAGCGATTGTCTGTCTTGAATATGCTGATTCTTTATCCACTGGGCTATAATTGCTACGTAAACGAGATAATGATGTTGATCAAATGTGGATAAATAATATTTGCAGGCTAGTGAGTGTGAACGAGCGTGTGTGGCTGGGGTGCGGCGACGAGACGCACGTGTGCAGCGTGGCGACGCTCGTGCTGCAAGCCGCGCGCACTGCCCTCGCGCCGCTGCCTGCTGCCCAGCGGCGACGCGCGCTCGCACGCTGCAAGGACCTGCACGAGGCCGCGCTCTCCGCGTTACAGGTACCCACCGCAAAATGACAATAGGGTATTATGCATGAACAATTTTTTGTCTACGATAATTAGTTTGCAAGATAATGCTGTTTGGAAGTGGCTTTTCGTCACGTGAACTGCAAACGCTTTATAATAACAGGCCGCGGCAGATGACGCCGTGTGGCTATAAAGAAATGTATGGATTTCATCTAAATATTAGCTGTATTTCCGCAATTCAAGCATTCACATTGATGCTATCATAGTAAAATATGTTCAAAATAAGTCATAAAATGATTCATGGTATGAATTTTTTTTATAAAATCCGTTTGATTTTTTTAAGATTTTTAACACCTAAACTATAACTACAAAAAACGAAATTACAATCATGTTTTTTGACTTTTTCACTCTCATATAATATCTGAATGCTACATTTATTCATTGTGGTTATGCTTCTTATTTCAGGCCCGACCAAACACCCAACACTTCATCGATAGACTTACTGTAGCACAAGGACATCTAGATCGTATGGATTAAGTAGTTATTAAGTAATCAATTTATTAGCTTTATCTATTCGAGGTGATTCAGTTACAAAAATTGCATGATTTTCAATATGTATTTTGAATTACCGAATCCTGTTGTTTCCACATCATTAGACATTGATTTGTAATGAAAAGTTAAATAATTGTTTGAAATAATTTTTATTTGTACAATTCTCATAATATAACGCATACAAAATGTAATTTAATTAGTATTTTAATGTTCATTCTTCTCCTAAATTTATGTGGAGATGGCAGTGACTGATTACTCTAATGTATGATTTAATTATGTAAATCACTAGCGCCGACAATGATGAAAAACAAACTTCGTAGCTTGGCATAGTGATGTAAAAATATATTTTTATAGGTCTGTTGTTGGACGATAGGAAGATAATGAAATTTCCTGTCTCCGTTCTTGGCTGTGTGTTCTTTCCATTGCCGACACTAGCGTGCAGCCTTTCAAGGTTCAAATACAAACGTTTCCATATAGTTTCATATATTTTTTTCAATGTATACGTAATTATTTTACATTATATTATACTCTGGCGTCGATAATTTAAGTAGTTATCAAATTTGTCAATAAAAAATAACCACTATAATATATCGTTTGTGTTTATCTTTAAACTGATATTGTACAAAATTATGTTTTGTTTAGTATCTAATTAAAAACTTCTTAAATCATGTGCATGTAAAAAACTAAACAAGTCATCTGAAGCTAAGAAGTGCTATTGAAATGATTTCTATTTTTTGTAAATAAACGATTGAAGTACATTATTTTTTAATCATGCATTCTCTACATATAATGCATAATAGTGAGATCTAAATTGGGTTACTTGTGACTAAGCTTATCGAATTATAACCCAGATTCCTTACGACTAGAGTAACTTTGGAAAGTGGTAAACATTCCTGTCGTGGTCTGCGAGTCCTTCAAAATGAAACAATAATTAATGAACACAATGGGGAATGATTATGACGAGTCTTCATCGAAAGGATTTGTGTTTACCTGTTGCGAAGTAGGTGGATGATCGTCGGGATAGCTGTAAAGAGTAGTGTGGCCGCTGATGGTGGGTAGCCCCACAGTGTTCATGGGGGATGTTAACGCGTTATTGTACTGCTGTTTAGGTTCTTTGGCAGAGTTTCTCCTTGCCATAGTGGTATAGGCTGGTGTTCTAGGCACGTCTCTGATCCTTGTACCCGCGCGGTAGGTGCCATACTCGTCTGGTGGGGGCGGCAATGAAAATCCGTCGGACGCTTGAGTTATTTCAGACGTCTCGTCGCTAATCTCTTTTGACATTTTGTGGCGCATTTTTCTAGGCATTGTGTAAAATGTGTTCATCTGAAATGAGATTGTGTATCTTATATAGATATATTTTTTTTATACAACGTCGGGAGGGCTACAAGCATACGGTCCACCTGATGTAAAGCAGTTACCGTAGCCTATTAACGCTTGTAACATATATCCCTCACGCGATTCCACCTCTGCTGCTTACACAGCAACTCCTTAGTAGCTTACTGGTAACCTCACTCACACGCAGGAACACAACAACCCTCCAGAGAGTTGTTATTTGTAAACTACAAAGTTATTCATATGTATGAAATATAGAATAGTATAAATATAGTTGTAAATTTTAAACTGCATAACCGTCCATTTTTTTCAGACATACGTATGTATGCATGCCCTAGCATAAGGATCACGACATTTTTCACTCCTTATGTTGGTTTTGTGCTAAAAAACGGTCTAATAACGAAGATTGTGGTTTTACTTGGATTAGGACGTGGAATCTGTCTGAAGCGGGGTCCTGAGCTGATGCGCGAGCTCTGACTGGGGTGCATATCCAGTCCAGGGGAGTGGCCTCGATTTGATTGAGATGAATAACGGATACACCGCTTTTATTTTTTATACAACGTTATGAGACATACAAACATGCAGCCCATTAATATGACGTAGGTATACATTGTATTTAATTATACGTCTTCGATATTTTAATTAATTAAAACTTTGACGTTACGAAATAATTTTGCTATATTTCTATATTTATTACTATTGTATTTACGAGTAACATTATTGTCAAAACTCGCAATGTAAACTGAAATATCTACATGACGCCTTGAGGCCCGTTATATATTTGTTGCCGTAACGCGCATGGCGGAATTCAGCCACCTGGGCCTCAACAGGTGGCAATTTACTTCAATTTGTATTTGTAATTTAAACGAATTTACTTAAACGTACAGTCTAGCGGAACCCAATTTAATCTAAGGTAAAAACAAAATCGACTCGAGGCGTACTTTCCTTAGACTACATAACAAAAGAACTTTGGTCAAAATGCACCTAAGAGTATTTACACGTGTCACAAAGTATCATTATGTCTATGCCATCAAACTGTCCATAGTATCGCCGAGACCTTTTATTTGATTTGAAAGAATTTGTAGAATTAGACTAAAGTGTTCCAGTATTTTACTAAATATGACTAAATTATTTTTGTAGCTCAAAACTATTTGAGACAAGAGAGAACCAGCCTGTTCCAACCAACCAACCAACTGGTTCCTGGTTTGCATCTCCGTATCATGATGTGGGCAAGCGCTAAATTTGTGTTTTCAGATTTGTGTCCATATGTGTATCACTATATGCGATGGACATAGAACAGCTACCAACCACACCCCAGAGGAAAATTCAGATCTTTCTTAGGTTAAGTCCCACGTCTTTCGAAATATAATTTCTTGAACTTACGGATTTCCTCACGATCTTTCTGTTCACCGAGCAAGTGATAAATACAAATACTCGTATATACACAAATACGAATTTAGTTTACACGCCAGGATTCTAACCAAATACCAGTTGGTCAATAGGGCGGTTCTTTATCCACAATAATTAAAAATAAGAATATAAAAGAATGTAAATTATTACAATTAAATTTAATAAGATTACGTACAGGTCTTGGGGCGATGTAATTGATTTCAGGCGGCAAATGAATACACATCGAATCCATATCTCTCTTCTTGCTAATGTTCTGTAGGGAGTGTACTCTACAGTGCGCGCTGTGTCGCAATCCGTCGCTGCATTTACCTAGGGACTCTTGCTCCGCCATGTCATTCATGTAGCGCGCCGAATGGAATGAGTTGGTTCTTCGGACGTCGAAATTCTTCGAGGGGTACTTCGAAATTGCTCTACGAAAAGATTCTGTGCGTCTAACATTGCAATCGCTGCCGTCGTCGCTGCCATGATACGTTTCACAGTTAGATTCTGAAAAGTAGTTATTGTTATTCTCAGACCAGAAGACTAAAACTGCGTTATCGAGCTCTCTGCCATCGCTCCTGCCCTGCTTTGGTTAGGTTATGTGGTCAGCACATTCAAAATCTCCCTAGATCTAACAAAGCGTGGATAGTAATAAATTAGTCACATCACAATGTAATGAATGAATCCCATCCGAATCTCAACAAATAAGTAATAAACATTGCACAGATACGATGTTTTTTGCCAATATGATGACAAAAACTTTCGTGTTCCTTTAGATGTATATGCACTGAGAGGTAGGTTGTACGTGGGAACTTGTAGTTGTCATCCTCAAGCACATTTCAAGCCCGCACGCTGCCATCGGAGCACTGACGCTGCCTGCAACGTCACTGCTCTGATGTCTCTGGTCCTACCTTCGGTATTGTACGCACAGAGCGGTGGGTCGTGGTTGACGTGCGTCTCAACGCGACGCTGTTGGCGGTCATGCGCACACAGCACCAGCCCGCACGCCGCCAATGCTAGCAGTGCTACGCCACCACATAGCGCCAGCGCCAGTGTCGTTATGTCCGCTACCGCGCTTTCTACGCCGCCTACTGCCTCTGGAATAAAAAAGAGAATCATTATAGTAGCCTCTGAAACGACTCTGAATATCAACTTTAAAAGAATTAAGTATTGGAATGAAAAGATTAGGTACGTGACAGTCTCTTTTGCCAATTGAGCCAGGTTGTACCCGTATTGTTCTAATTGTAAGTAATTACTAGAGCAAACAATAGGGTGCGACGCATATGCTGTCTGTGTACGTGGTTTTACATTATTTGAGCAATAACGCCCCCCGCTTATTAACAGTATACCCTGCCCTAGTCTTCACGGGCGGTCTGCCTTCCTAGGTCTATGACATAACCCATTCCCTAAAGTGATTATTATTACCTGCCACCAATGTACACCACAGAATAAGTCACAAGACGGCAGTCGGCAGATTCAAACGGTACATTGTATTGATGCGCTGTTCGATTAGATTTATAATGAAAAGTTAATCTATGTTACGTCCCTGCAACTTTGATTTTTTAAATAATATACCTACCTAATTTGTTATCGTTATTTTTTCAATGACAAAACGTACATACAAATAAAATGATGTAGCAGCCAGCCTTCTACGGTTTATCAAATTGATCGTGTGGTATCCAGGAGCCCTAGGAATCGGCGTACATGCATGAAAAGAACTATGAATGTTAAAAAAACGAGTGAAGACCGAATTATATGGCGCTCGGTTCTTTCTGTAGGCAGAAACGCAAGCCACTTGGCGTAAAGATGTAGTAGTACCTATTATAAATAGTTTTGTTATTAATTTGATGTTTAACAATCCGTATGAGCCGTCAATGAATATAAGGTTTATCACTTTATCCATATAATATTTCTGTTACATTTTGTCCGGATATGAGATTGACGGTGACCTGTTCTGTGCTGTGCAATCCAGTTAAGAGGAATGTACAGCATGCGTGCGGGTGAACGGGAATTTGCTGCCCACCCGCACACTTGCGGATTTGATATCAGATAGTGCTGCGTGCTGTAGGCTCGACTATTAGCCATGTGTCTGGACAATTGTCTTCAGAGGATAAGATCGTTGAATGTGGGATTGTGAAAGGCTACCAACGCAACGCTAACTTATGGAAGTTAAAGCCGGCTATGGCAAAGAAAGAGCATGAAAGTAGAATAAAGGCGGTCGAAATGCAAGCAACAGGCAAAGTTGACCGCGTTTGTAATACTGACCTACTGCCTAATGCCGATTGACTGACAGGCTATTCTGTCAAAAAATTGTGACAGTGAGACCATTTTATTTACAGGACTTGTTTAACCGATAGATATCGGATTGACCGGCGCACGTTTTCTATTAAAGTATTTATGAATTCTCAGCTATTTTTGCATAAATACTGCATTTTTACTATAATAGATAATGCAAAAGATATCCTTCAAGACGCCTCCAATGAATTCTAGCCGAATAAACTGTAAATATATCTCACCTGGGTCACCAATAATACTATTTTTATCGATTTCTACAATAGTACTGTTTCCTTTTTCATTGAATGCTATTATGACGAATTTGTATTCTTCCTGCGCTGGCTCCTCGATCATGAACTTTGGTTCCAAACTCTGTATTGACATGTATTGATCATTTGAATCCAACGACTTTACGACAAATAAGAATTTCTGGAATATAAAAATAATTTTGATTACTTACTGGATTTTATTAAATTTGATTATTTACCTACATTCGTTACATGGTGTATTTGAGGATTAGTAAACGGGGATTTAGCTATAGAAGGAGCTATTAAGATGCAACCTGACTGCTACTGTGTAAGGTGACAGAAAATCACAGTCAAGTATTGTCCAACGATTCAAAGTAAGATCGCCAGGACATAGGTGAGGATTACCTACCTACTTACCTGCATTAACGGTTGTAGCAAAGAGTTGGAGATTTTGCTTGCGTTACGTAGATTTATAGGTTAGGGTAGGGTGTACGGTAATCATTTCACGTCAAAGGGGGCGTACACTCGTTTTCCATTTGATGTGCCTGGTATGATTAAAAAGCTTTGGGCTTACTACACTTAGGCGAATAATCACGATTGGAAGTCGAGAGAACATCAGAAGAAATAACAATATATAACTAAATTAGCTTTTACCCGTGGCTTCACTCACTTTTAACAACAATTTACTAAAACCGTGATTCATTCATCGTCGTCAGATTCATACTATGGTTATGCAGTGTAAGTTTATGCACGCTACCCTATCTGTTATACAGTTATTATTTATGTAATGTTTGTGTATTTATATTTACTATGTGCTGTAATTAATTTATTATATCCAACTGGTTTGCTTTCATGCTTTGTGTACCGATTCCCTATAATGTACTGTTACAAAAGATTGTCGGTAGAGAATCCTAGTAGCATTAAGCCTTTATACTAGTAGGGAATGTGGTAAATAAAGTCTAAATAGACAAATAATGAAGTTTAAAGCATGTGATACAATTGCGAAAAAAAAAAAAATGCGCTTTTAAGTATCTCAGTACAAAAAAAATTCGTTTCATTACTCCTTTATTTACTACGTGAAAGAAGAATAAACATTTTACTTTGCAAAATAGCAATTAATTGTCAGATAAATTACCTGAGGTAGACCCCCGTCATGGCCTTTCTCGCATGCGATAGATATGTCTTCCAGGGTATTCTTGTAGGCCTTGCAATCAGTGGGCGGCCGCGGCGCAGTCTCGTCTGACACTAGCGAGACGCACGGCGTATGCGGCAGGCCGTTACTAGCCACGGCGTTCATGCCCCAGCAGAACAATGTACCTGACAAGTGACATTAGAATGTAACACAGGCAACACGTCAATCAAAGACACTTCATACTGTCATACCTTGCTAAACTTTTTAATCTATCTCACAAAGCCACTTCTTTGCAGAGTCACATAGTAAGAATAGTCACGTAGGTACTTAGTTAAATACTGTAATATAATGCTAAGACCACTGATATAGCGAGGATACCAGGATCACCAAAAAGACCTCATCCCACTACAAGGATACGGTGTATAGAGCATACCTACTCAGCCACGCTGCTCAAATGCGGTTTGGCGGGAGCCAGTGGTTTTAGCCGCCCGACGCCATGACTGCCATCTATCTAAACAAGCGGTACCGACGGCTTAACGTGTACTCCTAAGCCCGGAGATAAACCCATCGATAGACAGGCTGGGGTCTGGGTTCTTGTGACCTTAGTATTATAAAAGAAATGCTTTCGTATCCTATCTACGTTAATCCTATAACGCTGAATCTTGAGATTTTCTGCTGACCTATTTTTCATCGAACATATATATATACATATGTTCGATGAAAAATAGGTCATATGTATATATATAGAAGAGGATTGTCGAGGAAGGGTTTGTGAACTAGCCAGGAAACCAGTGTTGCAGCTGGGATGTATTTCGTATATTGTAAGCATTCATCATAGACTATACGATAGCCGCTTCGCGTCACGTTTTGTCGTAGTAAACTTGTTTGATACCCGGTTAACCGGACACACTGTTGGAATATGGACCTTCAATCGATAGAAAGCATACTCCGCATCGCTGCTCTATTGCGATTTGAAGGAGGATAAAGAGATACGGTAGATATAACATTTAAAAATTACTGTAAGCTGTGTCATTGGGCCGTTGATATGTAAGAATGGGTTCTTCTGTTTCCACCGTGGTATGCGGCTGATTCCGTAGCGTGTACAAGTCGACAGCGTCCTTGACAATCACCCAGCGGTACGAGGTCGGCGCGGGGTTCGCTTGCACGTTGCACGTTACATTCACGTCCTCGTTCTCCCGAATTCCATACTGCGCTCTGGTTTCATCTTTACAATACGGTGGATCTGAAATAAAAAAAAGATTACTGTTAGTGTAAACGTGGAATCTTAAAGATAAAATTTTATATACAGTGCATAAGATAGTCTTTAGAGTAAAGCTTGGCGGCTCGTAATTCCGACGTAGTTGGGTGGATTATTTGTGCATTTCCCAGCACAAATATCCTCGGGTTCGACACGCCTGCAATGTCTACGTAGTCGGATGGATGTTCAAGGCATTAGTCTATAGGGATACGGCAGTGGTCAGACTTACAAATGACGTCAAGGAGAAGAGCCGTGCTATAAGCGTATCCCTCATCGTTCGTCGCCTGGCACACGTATTCCCCGACATCCGCATCTGACACATTATGTAATACCAACGTTGGCTGAAGACTAGAATCACTCTCGGATAATAGGGTTTCCTGCAAATATTATCGACTATATTATATTTATATATTTTTCAAGTCCTCAGTGAATCCATTGAGTACATCAATATTTCGATTTCTAGGTACCTAAGGCAAAGTGTAAGCATGATCATTTCTGTTTTCTTATCTTAGTGTTTGCCGTCTACCATATGTATTTTCAATAAAACTAACCTCATAGTTATAAGCTTATTTTAGGACTAGATAGAGTAGCGTAAGTTCGTTATTTATTATTATCTGTTTATATGGAAAATCCGAGATAATATCTTCTCAGTATAAACGTACCATCTAACTATAGGGAAATGATTCTCCTTTGAATCGAAACGCTTGATGCTTGATGTATAAAAAAAAATCTAAATCATTCAGTAATTAGAAAACTGAGAATTAGAGAATATTAAAATTTACATACGTGTATACTTTTACTTTTAAAAATGATTATCGACTATGGAGACTTAAAACTGTACATATGTCAACAAGAATTGATTCTCAAGTTTTGGATCTATTACAAAAAACTATAACTTAGACATCTTGATATTAGAATATAGCTGTATCTAATATCATTAAATGTCAAAAAATAATGTCCCATCTACAAGCCCGTGCCTGCTATGGTGTTATAATAGTAGATTATTTAAATAACGTTTACTACCTGCCGAAACCATATGAGCTGGTACACAGGAGGATTTGCCGCGTGGCTGCAGTTCAATGTGACGGTGGACCCCTTCAGAACAATTAAGGTGTCATTCACCAATTTCTCTTTAACAACTATTTGTAAAGCAGGAGGATCTGAAATAAATATAGGCATGTACCTATACTATCTATTCTAAGAATAGCCACATCAAAGAAAAAACATGTTTAATAAATAATTTTGAGTTTAATAGTATGTAATGCTTATTACCTACCATTTTTATAATCAAAAACTACCATTTTTATAAACCAAAATAATGGTATCTGAAAGAGAGACAACCAGAACGAACACTAGGATTACGGTTGATGATGTAGTGTTGGAGCAAGTGGATGAGTTTGTATATCTTGGAAGCGCTTTTAGAAGCGATGGAAGGTACACCGCTGATGTGGAGAGACGAGTGACTGCAGGGAATAGCGTGAATGGAGCGTTGGGTAAACTGTTTGGCAGCCGAAATCTAAGCCAGAAGGCACAGCTCGCTGTACACAGCGCGGTGTTAATCCCAACGCTAACTTATGGAAGTGAGAGCTGGGTATGGCAGAGAGAGCATGAAAGTAGAATAAATGCGGTCGAGATGCGAGCACTGCGAAAAATTTGTGGCATAACGCTTGCTGACCGCGTTCGAAATGATGACGTACGAAAGAGAGTTGGACTGAAAGAGAGTGTCGGTGTTAAGATAAGAAAGGGCATGCTCCGTTGGTTCGGACATGTAGAAAGAATGCAAGATGAAAGAATGACGAAACAGATATACAATGCGAAAGTGGAAGGATGTAGGAGCCGAGGAAGACCAAGACTAACCTACCATGACCAAATTGGTCGTGTTTTATCAGAAGGTGATGTCAGGAGCCTTAGGAACCGGCGAGCGTGCATGAAAAGAGCTATGAATGTGAAAGAAGCGAGTGAAGTGTGTAAGGACCGCGTCTTATGGCGCTCGGTTCTCTCTGCCTACCCCGCAAGGGACCTGGCGTGAAGATATACATACATACATACATACAAAAACTAGAGAAACTCAAGGCTAGTTTATAGAAATAAAAGAAAGATAACTCTAAAATATAGATAACTACATTAACTACACTAATAAAATCTAAGGTGCCGCTGCAGCGTAAGTGACGCTCTCAGTGAGTCGTTATTACGAGTAATTAGGATGAACTAAAGACTAATTCAGTGAGTAGACAGATATTTATATTGAGAAGTGTGGATACAATACACAGAGAGATACAACATCCTACCTACTCATAAATATACACATTTGTAACCTAATAGCGGCTTGTAATATAATACGTTGTCGATACGACTCAAGTCTTCACTTACGCTACGGCAGCCTCTAAGGTGAATAACTAAGGTGTTTTACAGTAGCTTGAACATATAAACTATTTACCGTAGTTACTAAAGTAGCGAAATATGACAGCACTATATTTACAAAAAATATAATTTGTTATTTACAAAGTACGCTGATGGGCAGAGCGGACGAGCAAATAGTGGTTTGTTGATCGCGGGTGTACGCGGGCACGCAGCACGTGATGCGGGCTTCATCAAGCTCTCGGGTGATATTGAGCGTGGTTTCGCTTACCACCAGCCGTCGGGGCGAAGTTTCTGTCTGAACACAAACAAGTATTACGTGGAGAATTAGTTCGTATTCTTTTCTCATTGTTTTTGTATCATCAACTAATTTTAAAAATAGTAGAAGATTTCTATTAAAGAAATCTTCTACTATTTACAATTTACAACTTCACGCCAAATCCCTTGGGGGGTAGGCAGACAAAACCGAGCGCCACGTGACTCGATCCTTACATATCTCACTCGCTTCTTTAACATTCATTACTCTTTTCATGCACGCTCGCCGGTTTCTAGAGCTCCTGACATCACCTTTTGATAGAACACGACCAATTTGGTCATGGTAGGTAAGTCTTGGCCTTCCTCGGCTCCTACATCCTTCCACTTTTGCATTGTATATCTGTTTCGTCATTAGATTATATGTAGGTCTCATTTTGATTATTTATGTTTACAGATTTGTTAATCAATATTTGATGTCGAATAGTAAAATTAGATATGTACCTATGATGGGTCATGTAAATATATCTTCCGCTACAGACAATTGGGTGTCATTTTTTAAAGTAGTGGAGAGGAGAGAAAATTATAAACGATACCAGTGGTCACAACAAACAATCGTCTTCATAAAGCGATACTTGTTTATTCTGTAACACTTGTCTGTAAAACATAGTTTTATCTTTCTTTCTATATCTTCAATCTTCACGCAATATTTTTACTTAATTAAAGTTAATTGGGCAAAGATCTCCTCACTTATCTGAGGTCTCTTTCTACGTCCGTATACCAGGTCGATGATGGGTGAACTCTACTTCTCTTCTGTTTCGGCTAATCTAACACAATTTCTACCATTGTGTCTTCATTTTGTTATTTGTCGTAGCCGTATCAACGAAGGCAGTTTCCGATCAGTGATTGGAGGAACTTTAAAGTTATAAACTAATTATTCATTGCGAATTCTATTCAAAGGGGTTTCACCTTCCGACCATCTAATGACCTGTAATGTACTTTTTCCTATAGTATATTGAGAAAGTATCTCTATTTTCATTTCGTTACCCTCTATTTATTGTCAATCTTTGTCGTTTATCCTCAATTTTTTTATACTACGTCGGGAGGCATTCTAGCATACGGCCCACCTGATGTAAAGTAGTTACCGTAGCCTATAAACCCTTGTAATACATTAGGTATCACTCATGTGATACCACCTATACTGCTAATATAGCTACTCTTCTTACTGGTAACCTCATTGACACACAGGAATACAACAACCCTCCCGGGAGTGTTATTTGGCTGATGTTTTCTGTGCGCCCTACCTCTGTTAACTCAAATTGCTTGCAATCATTTCAAATAATAAAATCATCATTTTAAATATATTTTTTAAGAGAGGTAGGGCGCATCAAAGCTGCCCGCCTGGGGAAGTACCTCCACCTCACAGAAAACCGCAGCCAAAAACAACTCCCTAGAGGGTTGTTGTGTTCCTGCGTGTGAGCGAGGTCACCAGTAAGCTCCCAAGGAGTTGCTGTGTAAGCAGCAGAGGAAGCATCGCGCGAGTGATAATTAATATATCGCAAGCGTTAATAGGGTACGGCATCCACTTTACATCAGGTGTAGTATAAAAAAAAATAAGTAGGTACTCAAAGATTGTCTGGAATAGATCCGTTATAGGGTTAAGTCAACACTTGAACTATAATGTTAATATTATTCACAAACAATATACTTTTAACTTAGTTCGAGCAATTGTCACTGTCACTAATTCTCAATCTCACATATTACAAAATCACGTCCGATTACTAAACAAGTGTCTCTGATCTTGAATGTTTTACCCGAATATATTAGAAAATCCTCAGCTTTGAAAATTAAAAGAGCACGTCTTTCTTATACTGTATCTTTAATATACTGTCAATTCAGTGACTAAGTTAATAAATATTCGGTAATACTTATTGTACTCATTTACTATATAGAGTATAGAAACTGGAGAAAGACATAGAGCGCTTATTAAAGCGATGTCTCCCCGCGGGCGAAGCAGGTGCGCCAGAAGAATTGAATGTAAAAAAAATAAAGGTCCTGCTTACCGTAACATTTTGTTCCAGATTGAGTTGGTTTCCATTAAGTAGCTTGAAGACAACAGGAGGAGGCGGACGTGCGCCCAACACGCGGCACTGTAGCGCCAGTGGGTTACCTTCGCTGATGCGACCTGAGAACGCGCTCGACAGCGGGTCGCGTAGTGCCACCAGCTCCGGGGGCACTGTCAAGGATATTATTCTTCATTAACAATACTATATTATACTATATATAACAATATATATAATCGCTGCGCCACCGAGCTCGTAGAATCAAATCGTCAAATAGTACTTTTATAAACGAGTGCAATCAAAGTTTTTTAAGACCCATAAATAAAAATCTTTACCAGAAATTTCAAAATCAATCTCTCCGACTGAGATTTGATTAAATTGAGCCAGTGACAGCGCAGGCGACGACGGCTGGCTACTCCGCATTTGTTTCACTATCACTACTTTAGTGTATAACTAATATATACTCTAAATATATAAATAATAAAGAACTATTTTCCCTTATCCCACCCTCTCCCTTTCATCATAGAACCACACGTGCAGGCTTACGATGTTATCATTCCACTGTTGAGGACATTAGTTCTCGTACTAAAAAGTTCGGCAACTCCTATCTCTGTCGAACTATTAAAAAGTGGAACGCATTGCCTGCACATGTGTTTCCTCCTTCCTACAACATGGGATCCTTCAAACGAAGCGTGAAGAAGCACCTTGCGGGCCAGCATGGTAGCGTCAACTGACAGACACTGTAGACCTTGTCAGTTGCCGCTGCAATTTGGGCTCCTCTTTTCGCTTACCAACAGGCGAAGAGGAGCCACTATGCTTAGCCAATATAAAAAAAAAAACTAAATAGTTCAGTGAGATTATGATAAACATAGTGAACGGGGCAGAAGAAAGAAAAGCGCAGTGGGTGACAGAAAAATAAACCTGATGATTAATTTTGAAATATACACTAATAATATCACCTACTTAGCATAGCCACGTACTTAGATGAACACTGGCTTTTACAAAAACAGCACTGTCATTGGCGGGAACAACATCAGGATCGCCTTAAAGGAGAATTGAATCGAACACTAATAATAAATCTTCTTTGAATACAAGGCTGGTGAGTTTGATTCACACACAAGGCAAACGTTTGTGTGCAGGAACATGTCTGTTTCTCTAGGCTCTTTAAGAGAGGTAGGGTGCATCGAAACTACTGGCCTGGGGAAGTACCTCCACCTTAAATGCAACCTATACAATTCCTAGAGTGTTGTTGTATTTCTGCGAGCGAGTTGCCGTCGCAATCGCTTTATGTTGAAATCAGTGTCTTCACCAAATCCTTAGGATTAGGTAGCGGACCCCGCCAACTCTTAATGGATTAGGAAACGGGATCACGCTAAGAAGAAGACTTACGAAGCATATTAATGACGATGTCGATGTAGAGTGGCGTGGTGTGATCGTTGTTCCTGGCGAAGCAGGTGAGGATGCGGCCGTGGTCTTCGCGCTCCAGCGGACCGTAGCGGAGGTCGCTGCGCACGCGGCGGTCCGACAGCGGCGTCGACGAGTCCTTCAGCTTACGCTTCTCTGTCCACCATGACAGGGTTGCTTGAGGTTTACCTATGAAACATTAGAACTCCGTTTTAGTTAATACTAGCCATTATGTTGCACAGTAAACATAAAATCGGTAATCCTAAACGTTATCCAGACCTTGATTATAATGACAACGGTCGATGTATAACATGTTACAATACTCAATACCTATTTGGAAGTTCCATAACGACTCTCTTCTAGAACGTACTCATGTAGAGTGTCACATGTATAAAAAAATCAACTATCATTTTTTATTAGGGTATTAACCATTTCAATTTACTGATAATTATAAACTCATTAAAGTATTTAAGTTTATTGTAGTAAAACTACTTAGTTTGAATTTTTTAATGGAACTTCGTAATTGCAATGGAGTGTAACAAACTTTTAACCTATTTAACAATACGGCCTATCAGTTTTTACTTACGTACATATTTTTAAACAATGTCGACGACAAGTACAGGGCCTACCAGTTGGGAAGTGTTTTCCATGGCCTTTGAACGGTTGTAGTACACTGTTAACATAGCCACTTCTTATTGGTAACCTCACTCAGTTGGAAACATTCGCAAACAGTTTTATCATGGTATGAAGCAAATGCTTTTGTTGAGAAATGTTAATAAACGTTTGTTAATAGAAATAATCGTAAATAGTTGGATACGGTTTCGAGCGCTTGACTGTTCAATTAAATGATCGGGATTAGTCCGAAATGTTTTTACATGTTTTTTTTTTAATTTCTTTCAACTAACTGCACAACAGATGTGTCTAAATGTTCATAAACGTTTGTGCATACCGGGATGTTGTGTGATTGTGATGTTGGAGCACGTTAAAATTGAAACTTTTACCTCCAAAAGCGACGCAACATAGATGTACGATGTCTCCTATGTAGTAGGGGCCGATGTCTCTACTGGTGTTCACGCCTGCGGTGCTGGTCGCCACTCGGGTGCCGTTCTCGTGGATTACCCACAGCCGCTCAGGTGGTTCTGTAACACGGTGGGATGTTGACTATTTACCTGCCTTATTATCATGGCCAAATGGCAATTTTGGATAAAAGAGATTCAGATAGAGTCAATGTGCCACGTGCGGTGATGTTTTAATAAAAATAATCACATATTTTTTTAATAGACCTTGAAGAAAGTTTTCGCAGGGAGTAAAGAAAGAGACATACTTTTTTGAAAGAAAGAATCGGAGACATTACCCTCAAAGGACACAAGAGGAAAGAATATACGAAACAACATACCTACCTATAACGTGAAATTGGAAAGATGTAGGTACCTAGGAGCCGAAGAAGGCCAAGGCTCACCTACCATGATCAAATTGGTCATGTTTTAACAGAAGATAATGTCAGGAGCCTTCGAAACTGACGAGCGTGCATGAGAAGTGTTATGAATGTTAAAGCAGCGAGTGAGGCGTATAAGGACCGAGTCATATGGCGCTCGATTCTCTCTGCCTACCCCGCAAGTGACTAGGTTTGAAGATATAAATACATGTATGTTTATACAACGTCCAGAGGCCTGCAAGCATACGGCTCTACTGATGTGAAGTGGTTACCGTATCCTATGAACGCTTGTAATACAGAGATTTCGTGATATGTCAAAGCCGCTGCTAACACACAATTCTGCAGGAGCTTATTGGTCACATCATTCACTCGCAGTAACACAACTCTTAATGCAGTTGTTACTTGATTATAATCTTATTTGAGGTAGAAGGTACTTCCCCAGTGGAGTCGGTTCCATACCTCTCTTAATAATAATTTAAGTAAGTACTTTAATATAAGATTTTTTTAACTTTAAGTAAGATTGTAGAGATCTAGGTACATCGAAACATAATATATGATTACGGATACAAATGTTCATATAACTTATAGTTAAGTGGTTTATATAAATTATACTCGACTTCTTCTTCTTCCTACCGTTATCCCGTTTCCTAATCCATAAGGATCGGCGGGATCCGCTACGTAAGCCTAAACATTTGGCGAAGATACAGATTTTGACATGGTGCGATTATCGTCCGACCTCCACAAGCCAGAGAGAAAATCAGACCTTCCTCAGGTTAGGTCACGCGTGCGTCTATCGAAATATAATATCTTGGACACGCGGTTTGCTCACGATGTTTACAATCATCGCCGAGCAAGTGATAATTACAAATATATCTTTGTACATTGTACATAATATTATATATATGTTGTTATATATATTGTACATAAATTCGAAAACACAAATTTAGTGGTACATGCCAGGATTCGAACCGGACCTGTTGCTTTATAGGCCGGCTTTTTATCCACTGCTCTAAATCGATTACACGACGTGAGAAGTAAATAATGAGATAAACCATTAAATTATGTATGCATGTTTCGTCTTAAAAATATATTTAGCTATATATGTAAAACAATTATTAAATAATAAAGTAAAAGCAATGATTTAATCTTTACCTTAACATCAGTAAAATTAAAGCAACGATATGAATGGGGAGGTCTATTCCCCTCGTAGTTTTTCATTTCACATCAAAGTGAGTCGTAGAGCACGCTTGTGTACCACCCACCGTAGTACGACCCCCGACGCAATTCCATAGAAAGTACCTACACTCAGGGTATTAGTTTTAGTAAGTCGCACTTCTCTTCTCGTAATACATGCAAGTATATATATATATATATACCTTAAGTAAGCATACCTACTTACACATAGGAAAAGTTCAGATTTGTTAAGCAGAAATTAGGATTGGTTAAACTTATTCGACAAGTTGGGTGGAAAGCAACCATTCATACATAAGGAATAAAGCTCGCGCGTTGCTATCCCGTTGGTAACCATCTCGGCTACATAGAAACACAAGTACCTACTTATTATGTTTTAAAATGTTTTTTTATATAATTTAAGATGGCCTGGCAGATTCATAGTCCTAGATAAGTAGTTTCAGGTGCAAGTTCGCGTGAACTAACCGGTGGCGGAAACACATCACAGTAACATACATCAAATTGTCTCCTATGCATATGTCAAATGATAATAACTTTTTTATTTATTTAAATTCGAAATTATATATATGTGGATTTCTTCAGTGTAAGTAAATAAATAATATTTCTTCGGACGATATTTACCTACAAGAACATCACAAAATGTAATAACGCATTCTAGGGAGACGCTACGAGTAATAATATGCTAATATGATGTAATGTTTACTTGTTGTAATTGTTAATAAACGAAGGGAATAAAATTGTTCCGGTGCCGTCGGCTTCCTCATTAGCCCGCGGATCAATTAACGAAGCGCGCGCTATTTTGATAGTTGGGTAAATAACAGGCGGATGATGCCAACTTTGTAAAGCTTTGTCTTGTTTTTATATTTATAGGGATTGCTCGTTTACGGACTGTAAAATTTCCATTATAATAAAACAAAATGAAAAGCGCAGTTCGTGTCCGTGTCGTGTATTTTTCGTGAAAAAGGTTTCGAAGGCAATATAGGATTTTTTAGTAGTCGAACATATACATTCTGGCCGACAATTCATTTATTTGAAAGTTTTTAAATATTAAAAAAAAACATTTAACAATTACTTGTATATATATTCAATATCACAATATATATTTGAAATACACGCTTGACATATGTGCCTAATTATTAAAGAACCTGCACGAGTGTTCTGCGCGGAAGGAAAACTAGATGAATTTAGGCGGAAATACCTACACCTGCCTATATGTACCCCGGCGCGGAGTAAAGTCACCAGTAAAATACATGCAGAATAAATACGCATCACCTATAATATTAGCTATCTTTGTCAGCATTGTCATATATTAATTTTTTATTAGTAGGTATTATTGGCAAACGGGGCTCAAACCACATAGCAGTAGATCGCATTGAAGCCGCGTATGGGGAAGTTCCTCCATTTACCTTCTGAGAACTGAGACTGTTGCTTGAACTGGGAGTTGTGTTCATGTAAGGCTATCAGTAGGCTCCTAAAGAGTTGCTGTGTAAGCAGCGGCGGTGGCATCGCGCGAACGATATTCATCGTATCGCAGACATTCATAGGCTACTGTAACAGATGGGCCGTATGCTTGTGGCAAACAAGCATACGGCCCATCTGTCCCCGACGTTGTATATAACGTAGAATAGATTTTATTGATATAAAAATAAAAATAATATATTTACCGATTACAGTGAGGTTAGCGTGTGTCTTAAGGGCCGGACTGGAGTCGAAGTCAGCGAAGCAGGAATAGAGACCCGCATCAGAGGGGTTTGCGGCCACAATCTGCAAACGATCCCGGCTAACGCCAGACGAGCTCACCAGCCGATACCGGCTGCTCGGTGACAAAACCGATGCTCTATCGCCGCGGAGATCGCGACTGCTGATCGAAAGATCTTATGTTCAAATAATAATAAACCGTGAACTATACATTAACAAACAATCATGTTAGATGTATCGTACACTATATTGTTTGGTTGTTTATTGGAATGAAAAAGTCCTTTATCAACCGACTCTTCGTCAGTTACTCACATTTTACATGTTTCAAATCTCAGCATTAGCTTAAAATTTCGTGACTAGGTTTTGATTAAAATCTTTTCCACACAATGTCGTCTCAAATACCACAGTGACAGGTGATCAAAGATTCTCCAAGACCATGGATGGTTATGGTCATGCGGCGGTTTCAAATCTGTTCAACTTTTATACATTTTTCCTTGTAAGTGTAAAATATTTTATGTTATTCTGCAACTATGCATGAACTACGTAACTATATTATATTATAGTTATATTATAGTTACTTAGCTGTGTAGTTGAAAAATAAAGGATGTGTATATATTCGTATGAGCTCGAAAACGCCTAGTCCGATTTTGACGAAATTTTCAGGCGATCTTCATATTATCCCAACGGGTGATGTGAAGTTTGGTAGCTATCGAATCGCTTGCGGGAAGCCGGGGCAGATCGCTAGGAATATAATATTAATATTATAATATCGCCTTCTTTCAGCTATCTACCTACGACTACGGATTTGGCCAAGATACTATAATATATATAGTCTTAAGAATAGAGTACATAGTTGCATCCGCACTTGAACTAGTCTCAGCGCCTGTGTCTCAAATAACAGCGCTCTTTCATCTGTGATACAAAAATAATAATTTACAATAGGTGCGCCAGATACTTAAGTGATTATAACATACATATATAAACTTTTTATAATATAATATTGTAAAATACAATGATATGATTTGCAAAGGCGGACTTCTTCCTTCGAGGAATCTCTTCCAGCCAACCATTGTTTTTGAGTTCCTGAGTGGAGTAATAAACAAAAGTTTTTACGATTTCCAAGTGAAATTCACCTGTAGAATGCAGTCGTAGATCCATTTATGTACCACGCGAGTATAGTGAGTGTCGCGTTCGGATTCTCGGCGGTGACATTGCAGGGCAGCTCGGCCGTGCGACCCGCCACCACTTCAACTAAAAAAAGAAACATCTTTTATTTACTAAGAAAACTATTATTGTTATGTTTATTAATACATAAACTATGGCCCATATATATATAAATAAAAACTTTAAAAACCCTTAGGTACATAAAAGAAATGAAGGAAATCTATTTCGTATAGTTTATCTCCGATCTGGGAATCTAGGACATACAGGCAATCGAAAACTGTAACATTCATTAATTACTTTAATTAATAGATTCAGGTGTTAAGTTTATTTTGCGAAGTCAAATTTACATGCAAAACGACCGCAGCTGAGGTAGAGACGATCCCAGCAGCCATGGCAACGGCGGCTTGCATCTACTAAAGTGGGTGGGTGACAGCTGGCACTAGTTCGCATGAACTATTTGCATGTTACTTTTTATGTTATATATTGACTTTTATTTGGAGACTATGATAATGACAAGAAAAATTGCTTTTAATTCGCTGCATCTCCTGTGCTGAATTAATGATTGATGAATGTTTATTGTTGTCTCTGGTTTCTGAATTATGGAGGAACTTCACTAGTCGGACCGATCAGAAATTCAGAACTGGTGATAGTGAACGTGACCTGGGTCAATGGCGTTTTAAACGTCATATATCAGAGGTTATCTGCCGCAATTTGGATTACTTATTATGTTCTTATTTAAATAAGTATCTATTTGTAACGATAAGCACAACTAACGATTGAACAACTGTGTGCCAATTGTCGAAGGGTGTTAGTGAATCAATCCAGAATCCTATGGGAGACAAAATGCGGACACAATATCCGAGGATACTATGGAGCGGAATCAGGATAATCCCCGAAGAGAGCTCGATGGCTATCTTAACAAGCAGGTTAAACAACGTCGACTGCAGCCCGTCAATGTATGGGTTTTCAATCTCGAGCTTCTACGGTTTCGGAAGGCACGTTAAGTAGTCGGTCCCGGCTATTGTCGATAGCAGACAGACGTTAAGTCAGTAGCCCGTATGTCGGCTTAAAAACACTGACCTCCGCCAAGCTGTAGATTACCCGCTTATCTGCAGTGGGATGAATGAGGGTTAGTATAGGGCAAGTACTTCTACCTTATTGTGTACCAGGACACAGTTGTGAAGTGCTGAAAGAAACAACTGATGTTACTGGAGAGCTTTTTTGGAGTTGCTGCAGTAGCGAATAAATTCCACTATTTCTATGGAAATAGGATATGTAATGTGGTACAAACGTTTTTTTCCGAATTAGGTATATTTCATTACTATATAGGTACTTCATTTACAACGATCGGTTCGGTTAGGAAGAGGGCCAGACTTACCTATTCAATATGTCCAAATTGCTCATGATTTATCAGGAAAGAATGTTAAAGAAACTAGTGAGATACTTATTCTTTATCCTGGCATAATGTCATTTCTTAATACATCATGATTGGCGGGTTCCGTAATAAGCCTAAGAATTTGGCAAAGACATGAAGTGACTCAGACTATTGAAACATAATTTCTTGGACGTACGGATTTGATGCCTTGATTCATGATGTTTTCCTTCACCGCCGAGTTAATGATAATTAAAAAATGTGCACATGAATATAAAACACAAATTTAGTGGTAATAGACTGGTTCTTTATTAACTGGGCTATCCTATCACTGATCTTTATTTAATTTCCTCAAAATATAATAATTACACATTAGGATAGATTTTATACTGTAGACATAAGTATATTTATAAACATTGTAACAACTTCTGATTTTTTGGGCTTTAAAACGAACTATTTCTAGCAGTTTAAAAACAAATATATCTTTTAAGAAATCATGCTTTTAATTTGTAACAATTATTATTACATGCTAAAAACGTAAACATACCTTGTTCAATATCATCTTGTGCACGTATACTGTAAAATAACACAGTGACCACGACGTTCTGAACAAAACATCGCATTTTTACAGTCAAATAAAAATATTTAATAATTTATGCGTAATATAAATTTAATTTGGCCGCCGAAATATCGCGTCGAGAGATGGCATGACTCGGTTAACGGTAGGAGCGGACACGCGTATCAATTGGCACTCCTAACTGCAATAAGCGAGTCCAGGGACTGCGGGGCTCCACCGGCCGCTTCCGGAGCGCCTGTCTGTTCCCGCGGCTGACGTCACAACCGCTCGCCGAACGAATGCCCTACCGCCGTCCGACAGTTCATCATTTACCTTACACTTTTTAATTGGTGAGGTCGAAACAATTGGGTCACTTCAGCTGGATTTGATGTGTAAACAGGGATACGGATCTGTTTTATTTTGGCCAATTTAACTTCCGTTTTGAATTAACCCGTGTTTATTAAGTTCAGTTCTATTTTTTACCAAATACAAGCAAGTTACTAGCCTTATTATGCTTTTGAGCGGCAGACAAAAAAGCATACCTACGCATATTTTTTTTATACCGCTAAGGTAGCAAACAAGAGTACGGCCTGCCTGATGGTAAGCAGTTAGGTAACCTTTGGACATTTGCAACATCAGGGGTGTCACTCTTGCGTTGCCGACCCTTAAATAACGGGTCCACCGACCACATAGGCGCTTCCAACAAAGTCTGCTGACCTACAATTGTTAGCTTCCTCCATTCCTCGTCGGGTGACAAACAAGCATAGTCCACGCTTGATGTGTAGCTAATAACACAAGTAGTATCGCTCGCGCTTTGCGTACTCCTTTGAATCGCAGCAACTCCTCAAGAGGTTAATGATACCCTCAGATAGTTGAAACATAGTGCATTATTATTAGACGTTATTTGAGCAGTGATAGCCCGGCGGACAAAGGAGCGACGTATTAATCGTCTGGGTCGCGGTTCCAATCCTTGTGGTTGGATCACTAAATTCATGTTTTCGGATTTATGTACGTAGGTATTTGTAATTACCGCTTATTTAGCGGTGATTACCTAGAATATACCTAGTTTATTATAATTATGAGTAGTGTATTTATATTCTGATACAGATTGCGAATGACCTATAAACAGATGTAATCACAGCGGCCATGATAGCAGTTGTGCGCGTCTTTAGACGGCCGTAATGAGCAGACACATTAACGCGGTAGGCAAAGGTAGCAATTGTATACATCTATCATAGTCAGGGTAGCAGCGGTAGCTGTAGCATACATTTGCTATAATGGTGGTGGATGCGATTGATTGCATTTTCTGCTACACATGTCGGATATACGGCATGCGAAGAGACATCAGTTAAAGGAACAGTGGCGTTGTACGTTTGTTGTGCTTTCCCTTTTAAGGGAGGCATGCACAAGGGCAACAACGCAATCAAAGCAATATTTTACTTTATTAACATTTGACCAAGTGACTATAGCTTGAGGTTCTTTAAACAAGACTGGCTCGGCACAGCATGAGTGACGTTTCTGGTGTCGTGTACAGTGTCAATCCATACATAAGACTACTACTTATCAATATAAATCATGGAATAAAAAGAATGCAGATATGGTAAATAAAGCACGTGTCACAATATTGTAGTCGCCTGTAAATCTAATAATGGTGTGCTTTGATTGGCGCTGATGTTCATGAATTTTTGACGTGGTTGATTGCCTAGCACAATAGCTTAACTCTAATGTATGACCCGCTTCCTAGGCAGCTGAAATCAGACCTACTCCTAAGAATTCCTCCTGCATCTTCTGAAAGCAACTGCTTTAATGAGGCTATAATAAAAGTGTTAAGTTTAATGCACCATTTTGATTTATTTATCACGATAGTGGTTGCTATGCAATATAATATTAAATATCAATTAATAGTATTTGTTTCAAAATTCAAGTTCCATTCCTAGAATTCATATTCCTGGACTGTGCAATTGCAATTACGTATGCAACATGTGTGTGCAAGTAAGAGTAATTTTGTTTAGCTGCCGAATGATTACATTAGTGTAGTAATTATTGAGGTAGGAAAACCTTGTTTGTAAGACCTGTAATTGATTCTATACTAACAATAGTAAGTACTATTAAGTATAGCTGTTGGTCACCTATGTATATAAACTAGCTATAACTGGAGTGTATGTAGAAATATGTTTATTCCTATATCACTAGGCACACATAAAATTACAGAGGCCAGGAAACTGTAATATTTAAGTACATATTACTACATATAACATAATATGAGAAGTGAGAATTAATTTATTATGAAGTGTTTTTACGATTCAAAACTGTTGTGTGTGATTGTGACCAATATAAATATTTCTAGTACATTAGCACCACACATAGTATAGGCATAACTAGCAAGTTTGATCGCGAGCTCGGTGGCGCAGACTTTGATACCAACACTTGTGGGTTTGATTCCCACACAGAACAGACATTGGTGTACATGTCTGTTTTTCTTGGTTTGGGTATTTTTAAGAGGTAAGGCACATCAATCCATCTCGTCTGCAGAAGTACCTCCACCTCACAGAAAACTAGAGACAAATAACAACTCTTTGAAGGGTTGTTGTATTCCTTACGAGTGAGGTCACCAGTAAGCTCCTAAGGCGAAAAGCTGCGGTAACAGCTTTATATCAGGTGGTATAACAGGTGGTCTGCTTGTATTCCTCCCGATGTTATATAAAAAAGATTGATTTGATCTTTTTGTATGGCTTCACCATGTGATGTATGCTCTTACCAAACTACTGTACTGCACGTTAGCGACTACATAGTGGTCCTTTTCTGTCAGAATGCTGGTAATAAACTTCCGTCTTAGCAGAATTGGGTATTGTAAACACTACTTGTGTTCCATATGAACACATGCTGAGGCAACCACATCTGTTGGGTGATCGTCTTATTTAAATATAAGAGAGTATAGGAAAATACAGCACTAAAACAGTAAACAGAGATGACTTTCAGATTCTGCTAAAATTACGTTTGCACAGAATGAGCAAAAACAAAAATTACATCTGTAATCTACATTACTATAGCTAGGAATTAGTGGATTTACTTAGGAGTAAAAAAAAACTATTGTACATTATTTATTAAACATAACATTTCAAGTAAACATTTTAACAATAGGAGCATTGGCATAATGTAATCTGTCACAATATTTAAATAGTTATGACATTTAAACATATTTCAAGATATCTAGTTAGTCCAAATATATCTACTTCAAATTCCTCAGAGATTGGATAAAGAAATATGATAATACAGATATAACTACAGTACCAACTGTTGCAACTATAATTTTGTCTGTTTGTATATTCTTTGATTCCTTGGTTAATCCCTAAAATAAAAAAAAATGTATTAATAAAAAATAAACAAATTTTATTTTAATCTTCCTGTGAAATAAAGTGTTCACTTTTATGTGCTTGCTTTGAAACATAATGTCATCATTCTTTTGGCATGACAGTGTACACATTGTGACAATACAATCTTCCATAAAACTGATCTAACCATCGAGAAAGAAGATAGTCATCAAATTCCACTTGTAAAATATAGGTGGTGTTTCAGGTTAGAATTCATTACAACCATTATAGGTATATACTTAATTTAAATATTTTTTTATAATGAATAACATATCACTCTGTAAATTTCGTTATTCATACTTGATAAACATGGAGTCATGTCAAATGTACGGTAGTTTTTAAATAAATATAGATGTTGAAAACCTCACCTTTAACTGTGAATGTAATGCTATATCCATAGAGTTCAGAATATTTGTTATTTCACTGAGGGTGGCCAAAGCTACATCAGAAGCATATTTATCTTTATGGACGAGACAATCCTGTATTTTCTTTGTCTTCTTCACAGCCAAAGTATTTGCTACCATACTTAAATATATTCTATGTAAATGTTGGGAACTCTCCTCAAGAATTTCAGTAATTTCCATAGGACCTAAAGTTAGGGTTATTTGTGTTCTGAAAAATAATAAAGAATAACAATAAATACACACTTGAATCTTTGCAGTATGGCACAACTCACAAGGTACATGACAATATGTGTTTTAATAATGCAAGTCTCTTGTGGGGTAGGCAGATTGAACTGAGCGCTACATAACACAGTAATCACACACCTGATTATCTCCTTTAAGCAGTCAGAACCTGTTATATACGTTTTCCCATACATCTCGCGGTCATATATGACCACCCGGGTTTCGAAGGGTTAATATTCATAGATCATGAACTCACACTAATTTCTATTGCTTCTGACAATCTGATAAAGCATGACAAATGATATGAAAAAGTAACTGTGATTTCACATACAAAATGTAAGATTTATTCATTAAATATTCGGGAACAGCATGGTCACATTAACACATTCACAGTCCAGTGTACACTATCCTGTACACGCGGATGGGTTCCGGCAAGTCCATGTACTCTATTCTATATTGTACACTGATTTACTTTTATGCCAAGTAAATTTGTATATGTAATTTACGGATATTATTTCCAAAAAACAACGAAACTAGTCATCGAGTTATAAAACTACAATAAAACAAGTGAACATGCCATACAAACATATTAATATTCAACAAAATAAACATAGGTATTCCTCTAATGAATTCTTATTAAGAAAAAGATTTTTCTTACACTTAGTTTGTATAGGTAATAAAAAAATAATGTAAAGGACGATCCAATAAACATAAATTTACGAAAGACACGTCCGTGTACTGCATTGTGTACACGGACAAAGTCGCAGTATGGATCTTGATATACTAATAGATAGATAATTTATATTGTATTTTACATGTCTAGCCAAAATTCTGGCGAAATTCATCGAAAACCTTGAACGTACGGGTGATTTAAACCATTAGTATAGGGGACTGTGAACGTGTTAAACTAAAAACCATTTTTACTTACAAGTTTCCATTGGTTTCTTCATAAATTGGCAAATGTTTAACATGTTCGATGAGTTTTCTTCTAATTTCCGAATCGTCTACGCCTAATTTTATGAGATCTTCATCTGTGAGCTCGGTTAATGTGGCCTGGCCAATATTTAACTTCCTACAATGTTCGACAAAAAGAAAAATTTAAGTCAAATAAATTCATGTATTTTCATCTAGCATAACTTAGTTTAATTTTATTTACTGTAGAAAATAAAAGTGTACTTACCTAAATATATCAACGTATCTTTCGGCTCCTAAACCTATTAATATAGCCCCGACCGTAACGTCAAAACTAGAAGGATCTACTTTATTCACAAGACATAATTTAGAAATATTATCCGTTTCATTCGCCATAATAAATTTAATGATTTTTTACCTTATTTGAAAATAAAAAAATCATTTCAATTTGTAAACAGTAAAATACACCGGTTGGGTCTCGATAATGCACGACCAGTATTGCACAGCCAAACAATGCACGGCCAATTAGTTTTGCTTTCAAATATTGGGGTGTGCATTATTGGCTGTGCAATACTGGCCGTACAATATCTGCCCGTACTGTAGGGCGATTCTACTAAAAAACTGCAACTGCACTGCAGCGCGGCGTGTGTCAAAATACGTACATTTCGACGTTTCGTTAAACGTCGCTGCTGTCAGATCGCTTAACGAAACGTCAAAATGTACGCATTTTAACACACGACGCGCTGCAGTGCAGTTGCAGTTTTTTAGTAGAATCGGCCTACTGATATTGTACGACAAAATAATGTACAGCTAGTAACGCACGGCCAAATAATTGAAACCATCTACATGTACACGAATTATCGCGGCGTAATGAACAGCCAGTATTGTACGACCAGATAAAAGGCAACCATTTCTCATTGGTTGGAGCAACTGTGCTTCTATTGGTCGGTTCACTTGCTTTGTTTATCCTTCGTTTAGAGGGATGGCAAGGAAGGTTTAGGCAAGTGAATGGTCAGTAATGAAGTTAGTTGTCTTTTTTAAAGAAAATTGTAACATTTTCTTTGTCTGTGGTATGTAAACTGCAGGGTTGGGTTTGGGTACCGTTTCTAAGTAATTTTTAGCACAGTTCCTGAAGCTCGAACTGAATTGAATGATTCTGGAGTCTTGGCTGTATTGTCTAGATCCCTTTGCCTTTCCCCTCGGGTAGAAAAGTTTCCTATTTTTCATTTAAATTGCATTTGAGCTCATGGACATTGGGGAAGCACTTTAGATTAAGTAATACCGTAAAAGAGGAGGGGAGGGGAACCCCCAGAGGGGGGAAATATAACACGGAAACACATAGTTTTAAAATTATTAATATTCTAATTTTTTGAGGTTATATCACCTACAATCTTTCAAATTCAAGCAATCACTTTGAATAATCATTTGCCAACTTTTCGTAGACTAGAAGAAACTAGAGATATCAAACTCATGATGGCTAATGTTATAGGCTTATATAAACTCGTATGTATCAGACGCTCACAGGATATAAAAATATTTGCATACAGGAATCGAACCTATAATGCTTGCTGTCGATACAATCCTTGATGCTAGTCATTTTAAGCCATCGCGGTTCTTAATGCCTACGATTGCATGTTTTTATTAAGTATTGACACCTCTACACCATATCTACTAGATAAAAGTATTTAGCCATATTTAACCTACTGCTGAGTTATAGGTCTCCAAAAAATGCTTTATGCATAGTTTTCAAGTAAACCAACTTGTTTTATTTACTTACCTACCCTCTATAAATCACTACCGCCTGCAAATAATACGTAAAACATATTTAAGTATGATGTTATAATATATATAACATAACCCCCAATTTCATTATAGTTCTTGTTTTTCATTTGGCGATTCTTTCTCTGTATGGCGTTTTCTACTTTCCCAAGATAACATGTACATAACACGAATCACAAGATTAGCTGACGAAATTGCAATTAGGTAAGTTTGTCTGTGGAGATCTTATCAAAAATATCGACCTATTTCGGAACTGAGTATTCGCAAATTAGAGTTTATAATGCCCTTCTCAATCATTTCTGAACGATACTATATTATTGGCTTGATCACTTGCCCACCAGTTCTGTCTAAACGAGGCACGAACCGGCTTGACATTTACAGATGGTGCTCGCCAATTATTTGGCCGTACATTATTGGGCCGTGCAATATTGGCTGTACATTATCAGCACGGCCTGATATTGTACGGCCAGTAATACACGGCCCTATTTATGAAATGACCATGAATTATTGGTTTGTACATTATTGGCCGTGCAATACTGGTCGTACAATATCAGGGTGTGTCGATATTGTACGGCCAAATAATGTACAGCGAGTATTGCACGGCCCAATAATTCAAGACCATAGCTTCCTAAAATCGGGCAATGCATTACTGGCCGTACATTATCAGGCCGTGCTTTATTTGGCTGTACATTATTGGCTCCCTCACCGGTTTACCGGAGAGGTGGAGAGACAGTTGCTTTTTTTTTTGGTTCTTTTTATCCCCGAGGGGAAAGGCAAAGGGATCTAGCCCATACAACCAAGTCTTCAGTTTAGAACCATTTGAAAATCTTAATTCTATGTTCCAGCTTCAGGAACTGCGCTGGAAAAATACTAGGGAAGGGTAAATCGACCCAATTAACTCAGTTTGAATACCACCTGTAAAACGATAGTGATTTTTACAAGATTTTCTTGATGAACTTATTCACGTCTTCTAAAAAGTGCATAAACGTGATATATTTGAGTTTTTTCTTACTGTATAATTTCACTAGCACTTATGTTACAAAATACTATCGAAATTGTTTCATAAAACTAATTTTACACTGAATTGTAAAAAATTCAAGTATAACAACTCCTATTCTGAAGGTCCCAAGCTCTCTTACAAATACTTTCTGGAACTCATTCACCGTACAAGCAGCACGCCTATGGAATGCGCTTCCTGTGGAAATTAGGGAGTCTCAGACTATAGGCTCCTTTAAAAAGCGACTATACGGTTTCTATGGTACTCCCGCGTTGAGTTGAGCTTACGTATGTTTTTATTATGTATTTAATATGTATGTACTAGTATTTATATAACGTGTGTATTTATTAGCGATTTCGTTATTAATCACATAAGTTGTCCTGATTTTTCCCTTTCTACTTTATCTTCTATCTCTTCGATCTTTTTTTTTATTTTATTTTTTTATTATTATTATTTTCCCCACTGCCATTCATTGCTCCATTCAAGTACTCAAAAGCAATGGTCGGCTGGAAGAGATTCCTTGAAGGAATAAGTCCGCCTTTGTAAATCATATAAGTTGTATACCTACTTTGTAATTATGGATAATGCAATAAAGTTATACAAACAAACAAAAAAACAAACAAACAACAATGTTACTCGTCAAAAGCGCGGTAAGAAATCCCAGGACAGTTGAATTTGCGTGACAAAAGCAATAAATTTTCTTCTTCTTAGTCTAGTTCATTGGCGCCCTGTGGGCCAATTCTGCTAAATAACTGCAATTGCACGTTTACGCCTGTCACTTGAGTCATGCAGGAATAGTGCAGTGCCGATAGGTGTATTTTACTAAAATATCCTGCACTGCAACTGCGCGTATGCTGCACTGCAACGGCACTGCAACTACGCTGCAACTGTGCGTATCCTGCAAGTAAACTACTTAAAACCTGAAATGTTGCCATATTTCAATCTAATAAAACTGAATTTTTATTTAATGTTGACTCCTATAGTTTCACTATTGACCTTGGTTGCCGGAGTGGAGGTATTTCTAACCGAAAAGAAGCTTTACTTAATTATATTTATCCACAAACATCTCCCAAAACAAAGCAAATATAATTCACCGCCTCAGAATATTAATTTCACTTCGCAAAAGTTGCTCAAGAGTAACGTTAACAAAACTGCAAGTAAAGTCCTTCAAAACATCTGTCATCGGTATACAAATGTCAAAACAATTTATCAGAATACGATTATCTTGCAGGAAACGTGTAGTTGCAGTGCAGGGGTTTTAATAGAATAGCGATTCATTTACTGCAACATTCCTGCAACGTCGGTTCTGTCAGATCGTTTAACAGAACACCGAAACGTCAAAATGTACGCATTTTGACACACGCCGCGCTGCAGTGCAGTTGCAGTTTTTAGTAGAATCGGCCCGCTGGCTGACTAATAATCGACAGCCACGTGTCCACGGAATGCCACTTCGAAAGTAATGCCAACTACTCAAATACTATTTTACATCTGGTGCCTAAGGTATCACACTTCAAACATCTGGGAGCAAAATCCGATGGCAACATCGAAGCGAATGTAACATACAGGGAATGTCGGTTGGCAGGGGTGGAGAGACAGGAAAGGTGAAGAAAGGAAACTGTCCATTAAATCCGCTTCGATGCTGGCGAGCACGCAGAGGTAGTTTCAGTAGTATCACATCAAACAAACTCTAGAAGGCTGTAGAGATGCTGGAGCCATGTTAAGGGTAGGCCATATTAATCATGTAGTTTACTCGTAAAAACCTTAGCAATATCAACTACCACATTTGCCATACAACTATTCACATTGCCCCGAAACACTATCTTCGAACCGGAATCGTTAAGTTATCTGTCAAAATTTATGGAATCTAAGTGAAAATTTTTCGAATCCCTTTCGAATATGGCTTTCCGAGGCAATGTTAATACCCCCACTGAAGCGGGACCTATCGATAAACCAGAGGAGATCTGCATGCAGGAGAACGAGTAGAGCAGACACAAATAAAATGAAAAAGTAAAAAATACGTATTATTAATATAGAATAGTTATTCCAGAATAACTATTCAATATTAATAGTAAGTATGAATAAACGTCCCCAATTTACCTTCAGTGTCTGGTCCGAACGCATAAGCAACGATCTAGTGGTGAACAACCGCGCGTAGGTATGAATAATAATATAGGTAGGTACTTATAATTAGGGGTTAAAGTATGAAATTGTTAAAAAAAACTCTACAGTAGCTGCAGTTGGAAACTCTACGTCATCCACCGTACTCACCAGACCTTGCTCCAACTGACTACCATTTTTTTTCGTGATTTGGACTATTTTCTACGTGGTAAAAAATTTTCTTCCCAGGAGGCAGTACAAAATGCTTTTAAAAAGTTGGTCGAATCTAGATCCTCAGCGTTCTATCGCAAAGGCATAAACAAACTTCCGATTAGACGGCAGCAATGTATAGATAATGAGGTTAAATATTTTGAATAAATAAATATGTTACATCTTAGAAAAAAAATACTTTTAATTTTTCAGTACAAAGACATACTTTAACCCCTTATATTTTACCACTAGATTGCGCGCCCGGATCTATCAGATCCACAGGATTCCACACAATTGACAATAAAGTAACTTCACGGCGATGGTTTTAATTTAAATCATCGGTAAATTTTAAATCAATACGAGCATATAATTACTAAACTTGTAAGTTAACTTACTTAAATTTGTGTAATTGGTATATAATAATAAAAATTTAACGCACAAGCAATTTATTATTAGATTGCATTTGGAAATTTCATTTCTAATTTCTATTCTAAATTGCTACAGAAATCAAAACACACAAAAATGGTGCCGAGTTCAAGGTTTGGTCTCATTATTACGAGTATGTGCGGAAAATACGTCATTATAAAAAGAAACAGAGCAACCAAAAAGTATCCTATTGTGAGTACGAGAGATGAGAAAGTGCGAAGGAAAGTGTTAAATTACAGAGTCAAATGACCACATAATTCTATAATCTGACTACTTTTTCCGTTTACTTTAGAATGAGCTCAGAAAAAGGACTAAGATTAAACTACTTACGTATTTAAATTACACGTATACTTATGTTGGTATACAAAGTAATTAACAGAATGTAAATGAATATCTTAAAGTAGAGCTTTGACTAAGATAAAAAATATACCGATAATATCATTATCACTTATAAATTATAATTTGAATTAAATACATTGCCTAGTTTTCAATTTAGGCGTGTATTTGCTTGAGTATTTCCTGTGTTCTATAACGGCACTGCTCGCCCTGACGTATTTAGTAAAAGTAAACGTTATGGCCGTTGTGCGCAAATGAATTTATTGATTTGTTGATAAATGCCGGAAAAAATGAACGGTGTATAATTGAAATAAATTAGTTCCTTATCCAAAAAAATCTTCAAATGACGTAAATCAAGTCGGTATTTTGGTAACCCGTCTCCACACTTTCATAGATAAGGTTCAAAAATGTATCGTAGCTGAATCTTGATTTACATACATACAATAAATACACTTTCGTTCAGTTGCCAAAAACAATAACGGTTAGCTTCTCTTATCACGCTATTAGATTGGTTTGTGATCTACGCACTCAAGTATTATCTAAAATTAATCGTTTTGGTCCGCGGGTTAATGAATTTTCTTGGCGAAAACGTTATTTTTATTGTAATCATAACTGAAAATAGTTTTACACTAAACCGTAAATTGGGTGGACTAAGTTTATCCGATTTACATTAAGAAAATAAACATTGGCATTGAAATAAATTCAAACATCATGGTTATAATTTAATTAGTTAGGTGGCTATTAGTTTGAATGAAGTAGTTACATACAATTTATCTATATTCTACTTGATTTGAACGAACATTAATTAGGAATCAAATTGTCTACAATTGTTTTAACAGCCATCCATGTCTCGTGAGCAGTAGATTCAATTTTGGCTCCTGGTAATAGGAACCCATATGGACCGATGGAGTCACGCAGATCAACGTGATATGAAAAAGGAATGCCAGCTCGTGTCTTCGCCCAGTCGTGTGACATTCCCGACGCTGGCTGTCGAATTTGAGCTACAGTTCCAACCTAAGAAAAAAATGCTTAATTAGTTTTATTAGTATACAATACAGATTTGTTATCAACCTACTTGTGGATATATACGGACCGGTTGCATTGAAATTGCACATTACCTGCAAATTTGCAGTTTGGATGTTGTTTTGTGTAGTTTATACAACTGCACGAAACTGCCAACCGACTGCGCAATCCGCTCAAAGCCATACAATTTGTCCAAGTGCATTAGTGTTCCTAAGGTGTAACTAACTAGCTTTTAGTTTAATTAGGCGTGTAACTAGATAACTGCAAGCGGACTGCGTAGTCGGCTGGTAAACTACAATGAAATAGTAGTTATATAAACTGCAAAGTTATAGCTGGAGTGAAGTTCAATTGGCCGTTACGTTAAAATATAAATTAATAAATTAACAACGCGTCACCAAAAGAAACTCTCTGATTGAATGCATATTTGTTCTGTTCATTAAATAAATAATCTAAATTAAATATTTCCGAACAAAATACACAGCACCGTCAACTGATAAACATATGTATGTACTTTATTATTTCTTTTTTATAACTTTAATACGTGTGGCCTAACCTAAGAAAGGTTGTCTCTCCCGCTGGGTTGTGGGGGGTCTGACGACAATCGCTCAAAATCATACTTCTCCTTCATAGCATTTCCCGTTTATTAATCCATTAGGTTTGGCGAAGATACTCATTTTCATATGAAGCAACAGCTGTGAGACTTGCACACGTCCTTAGAATACAATTTATTGGATGTGTGAGGTTCTTCACGATGTTTAATACATCCACATAATACGGATCAAATAATAAATCCGGTAATAAGATTATACCACATAATAAATCTGAAAACTCGAATTTAATGGCACATTACAAGGATTTGAATCAGGGACCGTTGGGTAATAGACTGGCTCTGTATTCACTGGGTCATCAGTGCCCTCATGTTATGATAATATTGGTGCAACGCCAAATTCTTAGCCTCCTTAAGAAGTCAATACCTGATATTTCGTATTGTAGAGGTCAGCGAGCGCTGCGGTGGCTAGTTCTCCCATTTCCACCAGCTCGCCGTCATTGCCGTACGAGGAGTGACCTTCCAAGCTTGGCACTATCCACGCCTGACTGTATGCATGCAATGAAATGTATACCTGAAAAATATATGTTCATTATTTAAACACATGTACACTAGTAATGAAAATTGTTCACAATATAGAATGACTTTTACACATAGGTATTCACTACAGTTTTCAACTTCACGTCACCAAATATCTTTGAAAGGCGATAAAAGCTTCTGAAAATAGAGGTTTACTTTATTTTTTATGGTACATGGGGCACACTAAAAGTTTTGCACTTCTAGCTAATCGGAACTATTTGAATTTCGAATGTTATATTTTTTGAAACGTTGCAACCTACTTAGTAATAAAAAAAAACAATTGGCGGGAAATCATTTGTCAATTGTTTTTTATCATACATCAAAGTTCTACGTACGCAACGAAAATGGAATTGAGTCGAAAAGATTTTAGAGCGATGATTTTTTATGATGTTAAAAGTTCTCTCTCTCCGCAAGACTGCTGCTCGTCTTCAAAATGCTTTTGGGAGAGAAGCATCTTCTTTGAGCACCATGAGGCGATGGTTTGCTGAATTTGAGAGAGGTCGAGTTTCTTTACATGACGAATTTCGTGGAGGGCGGCCTTCAACTGCCGTCAACGTAAATAATGTGGCTACTGTTAAGCGGCTAATTGAAGAAAACCCGCGGATTACCTATGAGACAATTCGAGAACTATTGGGGATTGGTATGACCCAAATTCAGAAAATATTACACGAAGAATTGAAAGTTCGGAAACTTTGTTGTCGTTGGATCCCTCATGAACTGACAGCGGAGCAGAAGCGGGCTCGCGTGGAATGGTGCTCACAGATGCTTCTGAAGTACGACTACGGACATTCTAATGCTGTTTATGACATTGTCACAGGAGACGAAACGTGGATTTATTGTTTTGAACCCGAAAAAAAACAGCAATCTTGTGAATGGGTGTTTGAAAATGAGAACAGGCCAACAAAAGTGAGGCAGGCGAGAAACGTTGGTAAAAAAATGATCGCGTTTTTTTTCTCAGCTACGGGTCCCATCTGCACAATTCCACTTGAAGATCAAAAGAGTGTTAATGCCGAGTGGTATTCTACCATTTGTTTACCCAGGGTTTTAGAAAAAGTTCGCGAAAGACGACCAAAAAGCCGCGTTCTCCTACATCATGACAACGCTTCGTCACACACGGCCAACAAAACAAAGTCATTTTTAACTTCCGAAAAAGTACAACTCGTTACTCATCCTGCGCATAGCCCCGACCTAGCACCCTGTGATTTCTGTATTTTCCCCAAAATCAAAGATTTGATGAGAGGTTTCACTTTTACCAACTGCGAAGAGGCAGTGATAGCGTTCAATCAGCACGTAGAAAACATGCCTTCAGATCTGTGGTCCTCCTGTTTTAAAAAATGGTTCGATCGCATGAAAAAATTTTTAAAATGTAAAGGAGAGTATTTTGAAAAGCAATAAACATAATATTTTGGTTATAACATGTTGTTTTTTTAAGTTACGCAAAACTTATAGTGTGACCTACGTATTTTTGTTAACAACTAGGTACTCCGCGCCCCGCCACCTCCTACTTCTATGCCTACTGATATCTATAGGTAGGTAATTGAACACTTTAACGTTTCTAATAAATGTTGTCGAAACTTTTAGAATTTGTTCGTATTACCACAGTATAATTAAAATTAGTAATTATTACGGTAATAAGTTACAAAGTGATTCTTGAGCCCCGCTCCCTAGTGGTCGCCATAAAACTGGTTATTATTGTACTATTTTATAAAAGTTGTAATAAAAATTATATCCAACGTAAACAAAATACAACAAAACTATTCACAATAAAATTCTTCTAGAAAACGAGTTAAACAACAACCATAATTGTGTGTTTGATCTATTCTTATTTATGATGTTAATAATACTCGTAGACTAAAAAGAAATACTTATTTTTTTTTATATAATTAAATATAATTGTTTGACATTTGTCGAACAGAGTGTTTAGCAATATCTACTTTAACACTGAAACTTGCGAGTTCAATTCCCGTTTAAGACATACTCAAGTAAAACATTCGTGCGCATGCATGTCTGTTTGTTTTGGCCTCAGTGTGTGTTATTCTCGATATTGCTCGGTATAGCTATCTTTACATCTGCACATGATGCGCTCTGCTAATTATAAAAGAAGTTCTGGCGAAAGAGAGGTAGGGCGCATCAAAGCAGCCTGTCTAGAGAAGTACTTCCACTTTATAGGAAACAGTAGTTAAATTAATTAAATAACAAGGTCATGGGGAGCTGCTGTGTTTTTTGCCAACGAGTTACCATTAAGCTCCTGAGCAGACCCCTCTTAGCAACGGTGTGGCAACACGTGAGTGACTTTTTTTGCAAGCGTTTATAGGCTGCGGTAATTACTTTATATGGGGTGGGTCGTTGCTTGGTTGCCTCCCGATGTAGTATAAAAATATAAATATGTATATATAAAAAAGTATTTACGTACATGGATTAGTTGTCTAGTACAATGCAAGCTTTATTTAATTTGGGACTATGTGGCGCTGTTAGATATAGGTATCCAAATATGTATTTATTATTTATTTTACGATACTACTAATAAATATGGCCACACATATAGTCCGCTGATCTCGAACGGTTACCGTAGCCATGGTTGTTAAAGTTGACTCGCACTTAGCCGTTCGCGTTGCTGATTTAAAAACTCCTAACTCCCTTCCTAAAGACTTTACTCACCTATAGCAACATACTAGGAATCAGAACAGGAACAAGAAAAAACCTTCAGTATTTTGTTTTAACTACGGGTTGCTGTTTAGAGCACCACGCTGCGCAACTGCGGATTGGCGGAGGACGGTGTTTTTCAAACCGCCCGAAGACTACTAACGTGTCTTAACTAACTGTCATTTATCAACAATAGCCTGGGACCGATGGCTTAACGTGCCTTTCACGGATAAGCTCGAAATAGATAATTCTATCCATAGATTGGCTGCGGTCGGCATTGCTTAACCTGCGTGTTCAGTTGGAATGGCACGCGCAACGACGCCATCGAGCTCTCAATACAATTTAAATTATTACAATACAATAATTTCTATTATAAATGTAAAATACAATGTTTACTAGTCTAGTAGATGACAAAATAATAGCATCACTTAAATCTTTACCTCATCAGTCCGCAAAGGAAGCAAAAAGCGAAAATTTTCCTAAGCATGGAGGCTTATAAGATTTGTGTTTATCTAAAACTAAACACGACACCAATATACCTATTTCGCAGGAATCTGGTTTGAATGGCAATTGAATTGTGTGTAAATCTGTCTGGCTTTACAGACAATGTCAAGTTCAATTGCCCATTAAATCAAATCGTCGGTCACATGACGGGAGTTCAATTACCAATCTCATTATAATGTTACTTTTGAATAGTAGACGCTAATATTCACACAAACACAAATAACAAAATTTATGATCAATGCAGAAAAAAAAAAAAAAACAAAATGAATTCGACTAGTGAGAGAGTTATCTAGGACAGTGTCTTGCAAATTTTTTTTATGATAACTTACTAAATCAACAAATTTTATGTGTAAACCATAGAAAAAACCAATAATTATAAAATGAAAAGATGTTTAATGAAATATTTTAACTTGCATCAGATTAAAAATTTGAAGCAAACATTGAAAAGCACACGTCTCATCTTTGTGTAGGTTTTTATTTTAACTTTCTGTTAAAATTGGTCATTTACCACGGCATACCAGCTAATGATCACACCAGTGTGCTGCGGTAAACTAATTGCGGAACACTGATCTAGGCAGAAACCTCACTTCCTTCCTAATGACTTTCTCACTCACAGTATACAATATAAATATAATAACAAAGTCATTTCAGCCCTAAATTGTAAGTTTCTCAAACTTGAAACACAGAAGTTATTGTATATTTATACTATTTATTTATTATCAAACCTCAGTAGCCCACACATATACACCTCAGAATTCATGAAGGTCTACAGATGATATATCCCTCGCCGCGAGGTAACTCATGTTCACTTTGTGGTGATACTCCAATCGCTCGACCCTCAATCTGAAGTTGGTTTTATTTCGCATCTAGTCTACAACCTGCTCCCTCGAGCTTTGTTTTCTATTTTTACGGTGAAGCAGTTGATTGCGGCTGGAAATTTACTTCTTATCGTCTCGTACTGATCCTGGAGTAGATCCATTTACATAGATTAGTTATTCACCGCTGACATGACTGGAGAGCAACGGCTGGCATTAGCGATGGTTTATGAGCACTGCTGGATAAATATTGATGGACATACACTTAATAACAGATTTATTACTTTATTAAAGACAATATTTATGTACGCAAACGATTGTAGTTTTCGAGACTGTTAATCTAAACTGTACTGCGCTATGTCCTTCAGCAGCGTGCTAATCGCGGGCACATCATCCGGGTCAGTCATCTTCGAAAGGTTGTTGACATCTTGAATACTACTCTCCGCGTCCTTCCTTGCTGTGTGATAGCATTGAGATTGAGAGATTGGAACATCATCGTAATGTACTTCAATATCTGCAACTTTCGTCTTCATTAAAGGCTTGCATTTGCATCATGCTGATGTTATCAATGGTGTCGATAGATTGCTGCATAAATGCTCGCTGGCTATGTTTATCGAAACCCATAGCGACAAAAACGTTCAGGCAGTGCAATTTACGAATAATAATGATATTATATATTATATAATGATACCTGTCTGTCCGTCTGTATTCACAGTCATTATACTCGTACTTTTGTACTATCTAGTTAGAAAACTAGGTTAGGTTAGGCTAGCGAAAAATTAAGTATAAACCAAACCGTTCTATTTTGATACGTGATTTGTTGTTTTATTATAACTTAAATTAAGTTAAGAGGAAAACTATCACGGAGGAAGTAGATTTACTAGTAAGTTCTTATTACTTTACTAGTTAGGAACGAGTTTCATATGAATGATTTACAAAACAAAAACACAAATTGTATTATTATTGAATTTTATATTACACAAAAACTACCCGATACTATTATGACAATATTTATATGAATTTGATTAGGTAACAGTTCTAGCAATTTTAATTCTAGTAAATCGCAGATCGTGTCATGTGGAATATAGGCTTTAGGGTTTATGATCAGTGAAATCAAAACTTTATGATGCATTCAAGTGTATGTGATAAATTTATTGATAGCTTAACCGCGCGCGCTATATATGAGTATATTATATATATATATGTGTATTTGTCTCCGTGTTTTAAGACAGATACGGAAAGCTATAACGGTAAAGTAGGTCTGCACCTAATTCAAAATCGGTGCAATTCCGGCAAAATATAGTCATAGTAGGTACTGGTGAAAGTAGGATTTTGCTAATTGTACGCCAGGCTTGCACAGTACACGAAACACAGGGTAATACTGTCGACCATGTCGTTATCAATTTCGGCTCATAAGTCTTCACTGCTATAAAGTTTCCATAAGAATGTTGTACTAAATTAAGAGGGAAACTACCACGAAATCATCAAAGCTAACTACCACGAAATCATCAAATCTATCAATTTTAATTATTTGTAAATAAGGTTGGTACATTATTGACTGTAAGGAATATTTTTTTTATATTGGTACTCGTCTGGGCCGAGTAAAATAACAACTTATGTTTAAAAATCTTATTTATACATATAAAAATGAATGTTTGTCTGTATGTCCTCTGGACTCAAAAACGGCTGGGCAGATTTTGATGAAATTTTCAGTGAATCTTCAGGTTAGCCCAGCAGGTGATCCTGTGAAGTTTGGTAACGATTGGTTGAGTAGCTAGTGAAGAAATAAAAATTGCATGCATGACACATTAAAAGAAATTCAGACCAAGAAACATGTCCGGCAAAAACTAAAAAATAAATTAACATTAAAAAAGATTTTTAAACATAAGGTTTTATTTAAACGCTATAAAAATATATAACATTATGCATTATCGATTAATTTTTTATCTTTCCAGTAACGGGCCTAGCCGAGTATCAATATAAAAAAATATTCCTTACAGACAATAATGTACCAACCTTATTTGCAAACGATTAAAATTGATAGATATGAGTGGAAACGCTAATTGTCGTCAATAAATTGTAATTGTGAAAACAAATACAATTATGTACGTGTGTATATCTTCACGCCAGATCCCTTGCGGGGTAGACACAGAAAACCGAGCGCCCTAAGACGTGGTCCTTACACACTTCCAACTTCCAAAAAAACCAGAAGGCGTTTTTGAGCAAATTATGCTGGAGAACCGGAAGGGTCCCGACTTCCGACCAATTAGAGACGCGTCATCGTGCCCTTGTATAAAGGCAATGGTTCACGTAAGTGTATAACTGTGGTTACATGTTTTAAAATCATGTAATTCGCTCAACAATGTATCTTATTTGTATATAGAAATAACCTTGTTGCATTTAAGTACAAATGTGCAGCTAAAGTTGTAGGTAATGTAATTGCCTATCGCAGTCGAGTCAGAACTAAACATGAACAGAGCAACAAAATATTTTGGTCATCACATTTTCATTTCAACATACATGTTTGTCTTGGTCTGTCTTGGGTATTTTCTATGTATAACAAGTATGTATTTACAAAAAAAAAATGTATTTACGTATCAGTTGTCTAGTACACGTAACACAAGCTTCGCTTACTTTGGGGCTAGGTGGAGCAGTGTAATTGTCCGACAATATTTAAATAATTAAAAAAAAGTAGAGGCCAATAATAACTTAGTGGAAGTTGACTATAAAGCGCTATTGATCGTGTTCCTAGTTCCGTCCTTTCTACTTGAATGGCATATTATTATGTCGTTGGCTGACGTATTATATTTATTACAATATACTTTCGTAGACTAAGGTGCGAATGGCTTACCACCATCTTTAAAGCTAAAGCTAACCTCATCTGCAGATGGTGGTCACCTGACAGAAGAGAGATGGGGCACAGCGATATTTAATAAGCAGGTTCCCTGTGGAAGTACTTTCTTCTTACAGAAGACTGGCCAAACAATAAATTCCCTATGTAGTTACGTAGGGTTCATTGGAGACGGTCATTTTTTTACATCAGCTGGGACGAATGCTAGTTTGTTTCCCGACGTAATATTAAAAAATGTTTACAGAGGCTATTATACAATATATAGGTACATAAATATATATGAAATTTTATTGTTGTAATGCTGTAAGTAAGATTACGAATAAGTATCTACCTGTAGAGTTGCTGTGTTAGCAGCTCGGTTGGCAAATAAATGCTCTAGCGTATTTCAAGCATTCGTATACTACGGTAACCTGTACAACAGGCGGGCCGTATACTGGCATACACCCGACGTCATATATAAAAAAAAATCGGCCAAGTGCGAGTCGGATTCGCGCACGAAGGGTTCCGTACCATTATCTATAAAAGCGGCAAAAAAAAACACGTTTGTTGTATGGGAGCCCCCTTAAATATTTGTTTTATTTTAGTTTAATTATTTATTCTTAAAGTGAATATATAACTAAATATTTTGTGAATATTTCAAGCGTCTACCTGTTGCCGTTATCAATATCGAGCAAAAAAAAATCGGCCAAGTGCGAGTCGGACTCGCGCACGAAGGGTTCCATACAATTATCTATAAAAACGGCAAAAAAATCACGTTTGTTGTAGGTATGGGAGCCCCCTTAAATATTTATTTTATTCTATTTTTTAGTATTTGTTGTTATAGCGGCAACAGAAATACATCATCTGTGAAAATTTCAACTGTCTAACTATCATGGTTCATGAGATACAGCCTGGTGACTGACGGACGGACGGACGGACAGCGGAGCCTCAGTAATAGGGTTCCGTTTTACCCTTTGGGTACGGAACCCTAAGACACGTCAAAATGATAGCTTATATTTCAGGTCAGATACATTTAATATTTTATGTCGGAAATATTTAGGTTTTCTGAGTAAAATTTGAGGGAAAAAATCGGCCAAGTGCGAGTAGGACTCGCGCACGAAGGGTTCCGTACCATTATCTATAAAAAAGGCAAAAAAATCACGTTTGTTGTATGGGAGCCCCCTTAAATATTTATTTTATTCTATTTTTTAGTATTTGTTGTTATAGCGGCAACAGAAATACATCATCTGTGAAAATTTCAACTGTCTAACTATTACGGTTCATGAGATACAGCCTGGTGACTGACGGACGGACGGACGGACAGCGGAGCCTCAGTAATAGGGTTCCGTTTTACCCTTTGGGTACGGAACCCTAAAAACTACATGAGGCAAGTAAAAAAATATATTCATGTAGTACCAATTTAATTAACAGAGGTAGAGCGCATCGAAGCAGCTGTCTGGTAAAGTACCTCCACCTCACTGTAAACCGCTGCAAAATAACAACTCCCTAGAGGGAGGGTAGTTCTTGTGTTCCTGCGAGTGAGTAAGGACACAAGTAAATACCTAAGGAGCTGCTGTACAAGCAGCAGAGCAGGCATCGCGCGAGTGATAATATATTACAAGTGTTAACCCTTCGAAACCCGTGTGGTCATATTCTTGTATGCCTCCCGACGTTGTAAAAAATACTGATTTTGATATGTAGCGATTGCCACTAAACCTTCACAACCTACTGCCAGGAGTGAAAAACCGCTGTACGTTTCAATAAATATTACCTCTTGAAAAAAGTGTTACCTGTTAGTAGATAATCTACTTGACCCTCGACATACAGTTATGACGGAATCACCTTCTTGCGTGCTCTGTACGACATATTAAAGCCTCATGCAATTTGATCGTATGCTTGTATGCCTCCCGACATAGTATAATTATAATAGATTCAGGCGTTATTTTGCGAAAGTCAAACCCACATGCAATTTGCTTTGCGTGCTTCCGCCACCAATTAGTTCATGCGGCCTAGCGCCGGCCGGCACCCACCCACTAGGTACTGTTAGTGCGTGCATCATGCCGACGCTGCCATGGCTGCTCCGGTAGTCTCTCTGACCGCAGCAGCCGAGGCAGAGACTACCGGAGCAGCCATGGCAGCGTCGGCATGATGCACGCACTAACAGTAGTGGGTGGGTGCCGGCCGGCGCTAGGCCGCATGAACTAATTGGTGGCGGAAGCACGCAAAGCAGGTTGGATCAAATTGCATGTGGGTTTGACTTTCGCAAAATAACGCCTGAATCTATTATAATTATACTATGTCGGGAGGCATACAAGCATACGGCCCACCTGATGTAAAGCAGATACCGTAGCTTATTAACGCTTGTAATATATTAAGTATCACTCGCGCGATGTCTCCTCTGCTGCTTAGACAGCAACTCCTTAGGAGCTTACTGGTGACCTCACTCCCACACAGGAACACATGTAGGGAGTTGTTATTTGGCTGCGGCGGTGCGGTACTTCCCCAGATGGGCTGATTTGATGCGCCCTAACTCTCTTAGAACATCCAGACCAAGACAAACTGACATGTTCATGCAAATAATTTTTTGTCATATGTGGGTATCGAACACACGAGCGTTGGTGTCAAAGCCCCTATTTCTGCATGTGGGATCTAAAGAGACCCAATGAACCTACTGTCAGCAATGAGTCTAAGTCAAGAAATAATCTCCATACTTAACGATTTGTCCGGTCATTTCACGAAAAGGCCAATTCAATGACCTGTCAACGACGTAATAGATATAATTATATCAAACTGTGCTTGTGATTAGAAAATCATTTTGAGGTGCATTCACTTTGAAAGTTTGAAGGAAAATACTTGAAAGTGACGATGCTTCGTTCATCGATAGCATAGACATAGAGTCACAATTTCCCGCGATCGTCGTGCGGTTTACCTTTACGGGTTCGCGAGAATGACAAATTGCTATACTTGCGACCAGCAGAATAGAAACTACTTCTGATTTCTAACCAACACTTTTCATAGTCGGCACACCGTCCGTCCGTCTATTGCGGCTATAGACATGGCCTTATTTATAAAGTTATCTATTTCATTATTGTCTTTTGTGTATTGAATTATTAGGGACAAGTCCGGTGGTCGAATGGTTAGTTAATACTTTAAGACCGAGGGTCGTAGGTTTGATTCTGAAATATGTGTAAAAAGTGAGTAACGTAATTAGGAATCTCTTTTATCTCGTCAACTTGACCCAAGTTGCTTATTTTTTGTACTGTTTATCTCGCTTTTATTGTCTATATTGTCTATATGGCCTGTCTTGTCTATCTATTACATCTCTTCTGTCATAACTTTCTTTTCTATCTATTCTAGTCTTCTTTCCTCAAAGTCGAAATGAAAATTAGAGTTAAACAGTATTGACCTAGACTTAGCGTAGATATTATTTATTGCAGCGTAATCAATGCCGTGGTTTGAACATCAAAATATTATTGTTACTAGCGTTATCCCGATTCCTATTCCATTAGGATTGGCGGGGTCAGCTACCTAAGCCTAAGGATTTAGCGAACATATTGATTTTTACATGGGCAACCCAGAGGGAAAACCAGACCTTTCTTAGGTTAGGTCACAGGTCTTCCGAAATATATATAATATATAATTTCTTGGACGTGCGGGTTTCCTCACGATGTTTTCCTTCACCGTACAAACAAGTGATAATTACTGAACAGACTAACATTTCCAATATTACTCTGTTCTGTAAATGAAGATCGTGGCCAAAAAATAGGTAACCTGTAAGTTATTTGAACCAAGTCAATTTTCTCTCACACAATGGTTGCAAAACGTGAGTGATATTCCAATTTTAAGCGATCATAGACTACGGTAACTACTTCACACTCCATGAATTTGTCATACCTAATAAACATAGGATATCATTACAAATTCAAGTTGCCCTAAAATGAATGCTTTCGGTAAATGGCAACATTTTTTTTAGTCAGAATTTAATGCGAATTAAATTATGTTATGAAAATGTATGTATTGCAGTAGTATTTCCAATGCAGTATGCAAGTAGTGTTACGACTTTATAACTTTCATTGGTAATGCAATCTAGGACAAGTAACCTCGACGTTGTGTGTGGATGCATAAATACAGCACATAAATATTAACCGAGGTGTGGTATGAAACTTAAAAATCAATTCATGGAGAAATCTACCGTTCAATTTTCTTTACCAGAGGGAGACTTTGTACAAAAGTCGTTTGCATGGGTACCTCTGTCTCACCTATTTCTACCGCCAAACAGCTATATTTATATAGCTGTGTTCCGGTTTGAAGGGTGAGATATCCTCGTGGTGTTGCGAGCGTCAATAGGCTGCGGTGACCGCTTACCATCTAATGCGGACTGCACTTGTTTGCCAATCATATTTTATAAAAAAAAGAAGTCTTATTAAAATCTGTTAAGTACACAAGTCGAGGTTGTAGGCCATTGGTATTAACGTAGTATTTACTATTTTTTTTTTATTATTATACATTTATTTTTATACAACGTCGGGAGGTATACAAGCATATGGTCCACCTGATATAAAGCCGTTACCGTAGTCTATGAAAACTTGCAATACATTAAGTATGACTGGACCGATGCCACCTCTGTTGCTGACACAACAACTCCTTTGGAGCTTACTTGTGACCTCACTCATTCTGAGTTAGTATGTGGCTGCGATTTTCTGTGAGGTGGAGACACTTCACAAGACGGGCTGCTTTATGACTGCGATTTTCTGTGAGGTGGAGACACTTCACAAGACGGGCTGCTTTATGACTGCGATTTTCTGTGAGGTGTAGACACTTCACAAGACGGGCTGCTTTATGACTGCGATTTTCTGTGAGGTGTAGACACTTTACAAGACGGGCTGCTTTATGACTGCGATTTTCTGTGAGGTGGAGACCGGCTGGACGGAGTGTCACGTCTTTTTATGAATAGTTGGGAGGGCACTTTTCATAAAAAAAAATCCCGTCTTTCCCTTATTTCTGCAAGGAGGTTTGATACTGCACGTAGTCTATGTATTATGTATATGTATGTATGTATATCTTCACGCCAAGTCCCTTGCGGGGTAGGCAGAGAGAACCGAGCGCTATAAGACGCGGTCCTTGCATACTTCACTCGCTACTGTGACATTCATAGTTCTTTTCATGCACGCTCGCCGGTTCCTGGGGCTTCTGACATCACCTTCTGATAAAACACGACCAATTTGGTCATGGTAGGTTAGTCTCGGCCTTCCTCGGCTCCTACATCTTTCCACTTTTGCATTGTATATCTGTTTCGTCATTCTTTCGTCCCGCATTCTTTCTACATGTCCGAACCAACGGAGCATGCCCTTTCTTATCTTAACACCGATGATTTCTTTCTTATCTATGTAATATATTTGGTTATATTCTTAAATACTAGGAGGCATAACCTAACTTGAGTAATCAATCTTTAATATATTGGTTCTTTATCCATTGGTTCCTGGTTTGAGTCCCGATGTGGGTATGTAATATAGGTACCAGGTTACCTAATACTTAAATTCGTGTTCCGGGATTTATTTTTCTCACCACCGAGCAAGTGATAATTACATTTGTAATTATCACTTGCTCGGTGGTGAGAAAACATTGTGAGGAAACCCGCGCGATCAATATATTAAATTTCGAAAGATGTGTGACCTTACCTAAGAAACGTCTGGTTTTTCTTATGGGTTTCGCTGGTAAAAAACAGTATCTTTGCCAAGTCATCGATTTAAAGAGCGAACCACGCCTATTCTAATGGATTAGGAAACGGGTATAGCTAAGAAGAAGAAGACCAGAAGGCATAGTACATCTGGTGAGGTACTTCAGTTCACGAATAATGAAAGCGAAAAGCGTAATTGCAAGTTAAAAAGTTCAATCAAATAAAATTCATATCAAATAAAGGACATCAGAGTATTCCGTACAATGATTGACATCTAATTCGACGTCGCTGTTCAGCGCTAGAAAGCGAAATTAGAAAAAAAAACTGAAAGCTTTTTCTTTACATTGAGGTTAAGTGGCCATTATTCACCTATTAAATCAAATAGTCTGTCGTCTGCATTAAGAATAATATAGGTCTCTTAAAAATCTGTACAAAAAAATCGAAAATCACGTAATTACCTTCTTTTAAAAGTAAGTGCTTCCGCCACCAATTAGTTTATACGGACTAGCGCCGGCCTACTACCGTTATTCGATGCAACATGCCGTCGCTGCCACGGCTGCTCCGGTAGTCTCCGCCTCGGCTCCAGCGGTCATCCGCCATCTGGAACAGAAACCGCATGCGACCTCTCCACCAGACATCCTCAGACGCTGCAGATGTTAGTCGTTAAAATAACATGATACAACAACTTGCAGCATGTTATTCTAACGACTAACATCTACGGTGCCTGAGGATGCCTACTGGAGAGGCGAAACACGTGTCGCGGCGACAACCAGGACAATCGTGGCAGCGACGGTGGCGGGTGCAAGCGGTTTCTGTTCCAGATGGCGGACGACCGCAGCAGCCGGCCGAGGCAGATACTACCGGAGCAGCCATGGCAGCGACGGCGTGTTATATTATTTATTGTAATTTTCATAAAGTATTTCTAAAAATTATCTGTCATACAAATCTTCGTTTAATAATTACGAAAACAATAAAAAAAGAAATTGTCCAAATCGATCGACCCGTTTTCGAGCGATGTACTTACATACATGCGGCAATTGATTTATTTTTTTAATTTGTGCCACCACACCATAAACTATTTTCATGCCACTATGGTGACAATCAAGCATACGGCCTGCGTGATGGATTTTGATAAAAAATAATATACGATATTCACTAGAAATTTTCAGTCACTGTGTGCCCTATCTGTCAGTCTGTTACAGGCATTATTCAATTCAGAGTGATTGCGGTACAGAAATAAGAAAGCGGCCTAATCGCTGATACAATTTCTTAATATAATATAGAAAATAAATCAATTTACACAAATGTATGCGGCATTAATGAACAGTAGATGATTATTGATGAATGAATGAATTTTCTGACAAATGGGGAAAATATTTGTTTCCTCACTATTGCTACTTTTTAGGGTTCCGTACCCAAATGGTAAAACGGAACCCTATTACTGAGGCTCCGCTGTCCGTCCGTCCGTCCGTCCATCCGTCCGTCTGTCACCAGGCTGTATCTCATAAACCGTGATAGTTAGACAGTTGAAATTTTCACAGATGATGTATTTCTGTTGCCGCTATAACAACAAATACTAAAAAATAGAATAAAATAAATACTTAAGGGGGCTCCCATACAACAAACGAGATTTTTTTGCTTATTTTTGCTGGATATTGATAACGGCAACAGGTAGACGCTTGAAATATTCACAGAATATTTAGTTATATATTTACTTTAAGAATAAATAATTAAATTAAAATAAAACAAATATTTAAGGGGGGCTCCCATACAACAAACGTGTTTTTTTTGCCGTTTTTATAGATAATGGTACGGAACCCTTCATGCGTGAGTCCGACTCGCACTTGGCCGATTTTTAAATATTTGCCGTTGCTGAAAATACTCAATGTAAAAACGTTAGTAAGTTGTTTTAGGTACGGAACATCCTTGTGCGGGTTCGACTCGCTATTGTCTGGTTTCTCGAAAATGTTCTCATTTTTTATCAGAATTTAATTTTTGAGCGAAGAAATTTATATTTTGTGCGATGACGGACGTAGACATCGTTGTGTTTAAGTAAAAAATATTTTGCTTAAATAACTGACATAAATCCTTTCAATAAAGTTCAGGAAAGGGCATTTGTATCACAAGGATTTTGGCTATGTATATTTGTCCCTTAATATCTATGTTTCTGTATTTTTAGTTTGTATGATTTTATGGGCTTTTAAATTTTGCGGACATTTGACACAGTGCCGTCTAACCAAAGTAAGTAAAGCTTGTGTTATGGATACTAACTAGTATTATACAACTAGATTCGCAAACAAGCATGCGGCACGCATCAGATGGTAAGCGGTCAACGCAGCCTAATGACGCTCGCAACACTACGGGGATGTTACTCGCGCGCTGCCAATCTTGTGACCTAAGGATGTTTCGTCACAGTACCCAGTAATTTCTATATAGTACTGTAGTAGTATGGTATAGAACTGATACACATTTTTTTAAAACATACCTATGATACATAAATAACACCCAGATCAACACAAACAAACACGTCATGAATATTTGCCTTGTGTGAGAATCGAAGTTATAATCCTTGGTGTTAAAGTGGGAAAATTGTTAACCACTCGACCACCGTACTCGTCACACTTAAGGTCGTTCAATTAGATTCTAAGTACAGACTGCTTAGATGTCATCTCATATTTAAACCTAAACATTGTAATTGTCATAAGTACCTAATTAGATAATAATCATAATGAATATTATCATTAGTTACACATTGTAAGTGTCCATTCCAAACTATAATCTTATAAACAGTGATGACTTTACTAACATAAACAGGTGTAATTGTTCGTGAAGATTTCTAACGCTCAGTGTGAATAGAGAGTATTACATTAGATACCTACTCATTTATTATAATTGTTAGTAACTAACACCCGTTCTATCTTCGGTTGGGTAGGAATAAAAATTTGTTATGTATGTATGTATATCTTCATGCCAGGCCCCAGGCGGGGTAGGCAGAGAGAACTGAGCGCCATTAGACGCGGTCCTTACATACTTCACTCGCTTCTCTAACATTCATAGCTCTGTTCAAGCATGCGCGCCGGTTCCTAAGGCTCCTGACATCGCGTCGCCTAAACACGAATTTGGTCGTGATAGGTAAGTCTCGGTTTTCCTCAGCTCCTACATCGTTCCACTTATGCGTTGTATATTTATTTCGTCATTCTTTCATCCTGCATTCTTTCTACATGTCTGAACCAAAGGAGTAGGCCTTTTCTTATCCTAACACCGAAACTCTCTTTCAGATCAACTCTCACTCTTACGTCGTCATTACGAACGTCAACGAAATTAAAAAAACAAAATTTGTGGCATACCAGTGCTGACCGCAAGCGTTATGCCACAAATTTTGCAATGCTCTCATCTCAACCGCATTTATTCTACTTTCATGCTCTCTCTGCTATACCCAGCTCTCACTTCCATAAGGCGCTCCGCATCACGCAATGGTGCATGTGACAGCGCGTAGCAGTGTGGGATTGCTGCCTAAATTAGAGCTGGGATCAGCACCGCGCTATGTATAGTGAGCTTGGCTTAGATTTTGGCTGCCTAGAAGTTTACCGAACTTGTACTTACTCGTCTATCTACAGCAGCGGTGTACCTTCCATTGCCACTAAAAGTGCTTCCAAGATATGCAATCTCATCAACTTGCTTTGCCGCTAAAAGCTTTTTAAGATATACAATCTCATCCACTTGCTCCATCATCAACCGTATCTAACCCTATCTTAGTTTTCTTCGCATTCAATTGTAAGCATTTCTTCATACAAACATATTTCATTGTTGTAACTAGTGTTTGCATTTCGGATGACGATTCTGCTATTAATACCGCGTCGTCTGCATAAAGCAGGCAGTTGACTTCTGAGTCACCCATTCGTATTCCCACATTTATATATCTTATTCTCTGAAGACAACTGTCCAGATACAGGTGAATAGCCGAGCCGACAGCATGCATCCCTGTCTGACACCAATATTGATATCAAACCAGGGCGATAAGCTGCCGTTCACTCGCACACATGCTGTACAATCCTCATAAATGGATTGTACAGCACGGAGCAGATCACCGTCAACCCCATATCTGGGTAAAACGTTCCAGAGACTCTTTCGCACGATCCTATCAAGGTCCACAAAACCGCAGAAAACCTTCTGGTCCAAAGCCAAGTGCTTCTCTACGATGTTGCGGAGTGAAAAAACTTGTTCCGTACATCCTCTGCCGCTTCGAAATCCACCCTGCTTCCCAAATCATTCCATCGCATTTCACCCTCAATCTCCTTTAAATGCTTTTCTATACCCTTTAGCCGCTAAGCTGATCAAACTGATGGCCCTATAGTTGGCGAAGTCCATACGTGACCCTTTGCCTTTATACAAGAATACGATGACTCCAATTGGTCGGGACCCTTCCGGTTCTCCAGCATATTTTGCTCAAAAACCAGAAGACGTCCTTAACGTAGGCGCCACCTAGTTTGATCATCTCAGCAATAACCATATCGATTCCCGCTTCAATTTTTCAAACTTCGTATCGACATTCAATTTCATCCATGTTAATGTCTTCATTGTACGCTGGCACTGCCGAATCAGTCACAGACTCATTCACAGTGCCAGCGTCCTGGACATTATCATACATTTCTCTAAAATATTCACTCCACCGTTCTATCACTTCCTGAGTGTTAGCAAGAATGCCACAAGCTTTACATTTTATCTAGTACATTCTGGGTGCTGACAAATCACTTCGAGACTTTTTTATCTCTCTCCAGAACAGTTTGGTATTTGCCTCAAAGTTCTTCATCAGCCTCTCTCTTCTAAATGAGATTCATAAGTAGTCTTTCGTGCTTCTCTTTCACTAAAGCTTTGGTTTCATTCTTGCTTCGACGGTATATTTCTATCTTCGTTTCTTTCATACCATCACTCTGGTGTAAAGATGATGCGTAATCCAGCCACGCTTTCCTCTTTTTTCCACGGAGGATTCAACCTCCGCATCTCACCAGGCATCTCCTCTCAGTGCTCTACGTCTCTTTGCGCATCCACATGCTTCTTTCGCACTGTCTACCATACTTTCTTGCAAATTTTCCAATATTCGTCTACTTCTGAGTCGGAAAGACTCGCGTTCGCAAGTCTTTCACTGACTAGACGTACATACGTACTCCTTACACGTTCGTCTTCCAATTTTTCACTTCTTATTCTTTCACCGAATCTGATCAGGAAAGGAGGAGATCACCGAAAGGAATACGCACTCGCCAGTGCCTGCACTTCTTGAAAAGCCCCACAAACCGACTTATCACCAGATAGTAGTCCGCATCAACAGTGGGATCTCTGAAGGCTCTTGTATACATTAAGGATAAAATCAAATCAATCACACTTTTCTGTTCATTCCGTCTCCATGTGTACGTGTGAATATCCTGTGATGGAAGAACGTGTTCGACACAAGGAGGTTTCGTTCTATACATACGTCTCAAAATAAGTTACCAGCATCGTTCACTCTCTTATCCCCGTATGGGCCAAGCACACCCTTATACCTGCTTCGCTTGGTCTTCCCACTCATCCATGTAGATCACTCCGGATCACAGGGCCATCATACCACCGGGCAGATCCTCAGTGTGGCGTCCGACCGTCGTACCGAACATCGATTGAGGTTGGTTTCAACGAAAGATCACGTCATGTCAAGATTGCAGTTAAATAATTATCTTTTATTACCAAGTACCAAGTGAATAGTACTAATAATACATTTCACTCTTCTAAACAGTTCTCTAGCAGTGTAACTTATATAAAAGCATCGGGGGTGTCGTTTAACCATAACGGAAACTGTGCCGAATGTGTTTATCTTGACTGTGTCGCCTACACAGTCGCCCTACCATAGAGATCTGTGGGGGTATGCACATTGTCTCGGAAAGTCATGTACGGAAAGGATTTGAAAACTTTTACTTCAGATTCCTTACATTTTGACAGATAACTTTTCGATTCCAGCTCGAATACAGCTTTCCGAGGCAATGTGAATGTTCCCACTTAAATACAGGTTTCGACCTAGTTCTGACCCTAGACTCTCACGAGGACTACATTGTATGGTAACTTGTTTAAATACAACTAGAATCTGTTCTTTTTAAAAGTCTTAGTGACAAATAAATAAAGATTATTATTATGTACCATTCGACTAGGATTAAAAGATGGTGAAGATTAGCTTACATTCTCCTCAATTTCCATATGATACCTTTTGGGAAAAAACAAAATCCCCTAAGATGTAACTTTGTAATTAATTTTACCTCATTTTTATATGTCGTGAGAAGAATAAAGTCATTCCATAATACGAGTACATTATACCGGATTAGTCCCAACAAAACCCTTAATTCCGCTAATTGAAGCTATATTAATTTTCTGTTCTAAGTACCGAAAAGTACTATTTTCTGTTTGTGAGTGTTCTGCACATTCCGCATTGTCGCGTACTCTGATATAGCAAATGACAATCAAAAAGAAATATCTACCTTAATTTCTCTTTTATGATCCATGAGAAAGTTGGAGACGGCCCTCGTCTCGGGTTCGCTGAAAGGGTGCAGCCCGGCGTAGTTCTCTTCGCAGGGTTCCTGCGAAGAATCCTGCTTGCCCCAGTTGTAGTCCCAGTTGCGGTCAGCGTCCACGCCAACGCAATCTGCACGTTTCCACCAGCCAAACCTATTAATAAAAAATATGTAAAAAGTGTATTAAGTACGGCACTATATCAAATACGCCCCTCTATTAGTAAATACGCGGCTCTTTGAAGTTACGACCTCCTATTTCAACTAATTCTAATTCCAAAAAAAAATTTTCATTTTCAATCAATTTGGATAAGTAACCAAATTGTAAATCAATAGCATTAGTTGTTGCTGAATTATGCCTTCGCGATAGACGGACAGACGAACAAGCGGATAAAATCGCAACATAAGGGGTTCTGTTTTACCATTTTGCTTCAGAACCCTAATAACTAACGTAAAATAAATGAGTATGGGAAATGTCAAAGTATTGGAACAGTCAATTCACACCTGACCGCTTTATTCAAATTGTAACAACCGTGAACTGTTATTGTTTCTTGGAGTCAATTTGGATTTTCTTAATGTATATAATTCAGTTCAGTTATATGTTGGTAAACTTTCACTGTTGTTTACACTATTATTGTAGGTACGGGACTTACCGCAATTAGTTTTTCTTAATGTATGTCGTCACCAGATAACGTGAAGAAGACATTACAATTATTTTAATGACAATGAACTATTTTTACGTTTACAAATGTCTATACACGCAGTATTACGATGAGACATATGCATATATACAGTGTACAACTAGATCTTGTTCCAATTTTATTATACGTATTGACTTTAGTTCGCTTTTCCAGTCTTGTATTTTGGGTGCAGCCCAATATAACAACCAAAGTTATGTCTATTTACACATCGCATTATCGCTTTTTTTCTTTCGTTGAAATTTTTTGTATGTACAAATGTAAAAAAATCAACAACTGTGCGATATGCCCTTGTTAGCTAAATACGTACACTTTTGTCCACACTGTCACAACTTTCTCGTGTCGTCTTAGTGTAGTCAAATAAAGATAAGATACAAACTATGTAGTATGACCAATTTCAAGTTTTCCTTAACTCGTTTGCTCGATACTTAGAATCCGCTCCAGGATGCCGCAGCACAGTGACTTTCTACCCAACGTTATTAAAGCTGCATTTAATATAATGTTACTTTTAAGACGATTATAACACCCAACTGGCTTCACTATTAAGATCAAAAAAGGGGAGTGTTCCTTTAGATGATGTTTATAGTAGAGAAAAAAACGCAATTCCTGAACAAAGTACGAGCAACGATCTTACTGTTTATCATTTCAGGAATGATATTTACCTATATGAAACCGCGAAAGCATTCAAATTGTTGTTAAACAATCGATTTCAATATTTTTAGAAACAACTGCACTGTACTGCAGTAACCTCGTAGCTGCTTGCACCGGGTTTACTCATACGAAATTTGGTATTTCAAATCTTTTTACTATGTATATCTAAAAATATGTGTAACTTAAATGTTATTATAATACCATTATATAAAATATCACCGTGCAAAATTTCATATACTACTCTGTGTAAAAAGTATCGGGAATATGTCAATAAAAAGACCCGCGTAAAAGAGGTCGTTCTAATTTTTTTACTGCATGTTGGTAGCACTGTACTGATTTAGCGCGCAAAATTTGAGCGGGATCTGTCATTTAATTTGTTTTAAACTACACTTTTTGTTGGTCATAGTTTTGAGTCCTCGGCGATTTTTACAATGGAAAATATTGTTGAACAAAGAGTGTGCCTTAAATTTTGTGTTTCAAATGATATTTCATGTGGTGAATCACTAAAAATGTTGCGAAATACCTACGGCGAATCGTGTATATCGAAAACAAGGGCTTATGAATGGTATAAGGCTTTTAAAGAAGGCCGAGAAGTAGTAGTAGACTTGCCTCGTTCTGGTAGACCTTCAACCGCTACGACCAGAGAAAACATCGACAGAATCAAGAAGCTAGTGCTCGAAAATCGACGTATGAGTCTGAGAGAGTTGGCTAGTGAGGTGAACATATCTTTTAAGTCCGTCCACAACATTCTCATTGACATTTTAGGCATGAAACGCGTCGCCGCTCGACTAGTTCCAAAAGAGCTCAATTTTGTTCAAAAAGCGCAGCGAAAGCATGTCGCTGAAGACATGGTTTCCCGAGCTTCTACGGATCCGACCTTTATGAAACGTATAATAACTGGCGACGAGACATGGGTTTATGAGTACGACATGCAAACAAGCCAACAGTCTTCAGAATGGCGTCTCGAAAACGAGCCGAAACCCAAAAAACCGCGGCAAAGTCGCTCCAAAATCAAGGTGATGCTGACAGTTTTCTTTGACTACCGTGGTGTGGTTCACTCCGAATTCCTTCCAGAGGGAGAAACAGTGAATAAAGAATATTATTTAGGCGTCATGAAGCGTTTGCGTGAGAGTATCCGCCGAAAACGTCCAGATTTGTGGCAACACAACTCATGGATGCTGCACCATGATAATGCACCATCACACACAGCCATTATAGTGAAAGAGTTTTTAGCGAATAATTCAACAAAAGTTCTCGACCAAGCACCGTATTCACCTGATATGGCTCCGTCTGACTTTTTTTTATTTCCCAAGTTAAAATTACAAACTTCGAGGAAAACGTTTTGAGTCGATAGAAGCCATAAAAGAAAATTCGCTGAATGAGCTAAAGGCCATACCGCAAATAGCCTATGAAAAATGTATGGAAGACTGGGTGAAGCGGTGGAGATGTTGTATTGCAAGCGATGGGGCCTACTTTGAAGGCGATAAAATAAATTTAGGTGAATAATTTGTATTTTTTGTTTTATTGACAAATTCCCGATACTTAGTACACAGAATGTATATCCGTTCAAAATAGTATCTAATCAATCCCTTAAATTGTGTTATTTGTATACTTAAGAAAGTATACTGAAATAATGTACCTACATCTATATACTCGATAGCTAACAAAATATCAGTGGTGAATCAAGTTCTTTTCGAATTACACCAATAAGCACCAAAATTATTCAAGAGCATTTTTCCTTTTTAGGGTTCCGTAGTACAAGGAACCCTTAGTTTCTCCATGTCCGTCTCTCCGCGGCCTACCTCAGAGACGTTTGATATTAGGAAGCTGTTGTTTAGCATGCATATACATATTAACTATATTGATAAAGTGGTAGAATAAAATGTTGAAAAAAATTTTTTTTGGTGGCACCTCCCCTACACGTAAAGAGGGAATGATTTTTTTTATTCGCGTCCACCCCATAGTGTGGGGTATCGTAAGATAGTTTTTTTTAAACATTTTGGGTTAGGGCAGATCACTTTTCGATATAGTGATCCGTTTGCGAAATATTTGTGTTAAAAGTGTAAATTTTGTTAGAATCAAATGTAAAATAATTTTAAAACTCACCATCCAGTTAAGTAGTCGTCGGAGCGGTCGGGCTGTTGCGAGCGCGTTTTCCTCCAAAGTCGGTCGTGTGTGTGAGAGTGCTCATAGCCGTCTGGATTCATAACTGGCATGATATAAAAATCCGCTTGTTCTAGCAACTTATAATCTGCGCCTGTAAACAAGTCAATTTATTGAAAAAAAAATATAAATAAACACGGCTGACATTTTTACATACTCGTAGTACCTAAATGCGACCAATTTAGGTAAACGAAACTATTAGACCTACACTCTAGTACTACAGTCTACAGGTCTAACAGTTTCAGAAATTAGGCGAAATTTCATGAATTTACCTACCTCTTACAGTTATAAAATTATTAATGTTAAAAAGTGTCAATTTTCATCACTGAAACTTAGATCACTTCTAAGTGACTTAAATACTTGGAATGTGACATTAAGGTAGACTACATAATAAAGCGCATGTAGGTAATGAAAATGTCTAAAACTTTAGAAACATTTTGATTCTCGAGATTAAATCAGTGAGAGATACGAATCCGAAGCAATCTATCTTAAATAGATTGGTTTCTTATTATTTCTAGTTGAAATCCCCATGTGGACATATACCACTAAATTGCTGTTTTCACTTTTTTGTACATATTTATAGTTATCATTATCACCTGCTTAGCGGTGAAGGAAAATATCGTGAGGTAACCCGTAAATCCAATAATTTATATTTAGAAAGATATGTGACCTCACCTAAGAAAGATCTTTCTACCATATGAGCTAATAAGATATGATGGCAATCGTCCCACGTCAAAAAAAGTATCTTCGCCAAATCCTCAATACACAGGTAGGTACGCCTCGCTAATCTTAATAAATTAGACGAATGATATCGTTGATCCCATAATACAGTTTAGATGTAATTACTCTCTTTTTGGAATCTCTCTAGAAGCAGAAGTCTGTCGCAGTGTCACTTGCATATTATTTATTTTTATAGTTTTGGTCTAATCTCGGTACTTTTGACATCGGAGGACATGTTATTGTACCGACAGCTGTTACTACATTTTTCTGTCTTTGATAACACCAACTTTGCCAAATATATTAGCGAAACGAAGTACGATCTGAACAAATAGAATGGAAATCCGAATTGTTACGGTGGGTTAAGTAGGGTCGATGTGGTGTACAGTATACCATATCTATCCAGACTGCACGTTCAGTTCAGTTATATGTTGGTAAAACATTGAATAAAAATCCAACCTAAGCCTTTTTGCCCCTCGACAAGTGCCCGCAACATCCACGTTGCGACAGCTGGCGCGATCCACTCTCGAGCATGTGCACCGCCGTCCAACCACACCGCAGGCTTCATTCTTGACCGCAGTTTCCATCTTTTATTTACTTTATTTGTTTCTTTTATCTGTGTTTCGTTAATTGGTAGTGATATCTGTCAAAATTATAATATATATTAATGATAATACACACAATCACACCCAAGAGAAACATGCAAGTGTAAATTTAGAGGAACGTATAGAACTTTGTCGTTTCCAATAACTGCAGGTGCTTCCAAAATCACGATTAATGTCAAATAATCAACATGAGAGCTGTTCAGATTAAACTTTTTTCTTTTAATTACTTAGTTGTTTATTCTATTTTGTATCTTACTTGGGCTTTACCCAAGTACCTCATTGAAATCGACCTTATTGTGCTCCTATCTATAGTATCTTCGCTACACGGCATTAACAGCATAGACAAACACTTGAAAGTAAGTTACCTTAACAGCTACTAATGGCAGCCCCTCAGAAGACCGGCCCAGAGGTAAAAGTTCAATTAATTCAGCGTAAGAGTGCTGCAGATATTCCAAGTAACGCAGAATGTCAGCATATCGGTGATACCTCCGCCAGGTCATCGGGTGACCATTATCGCGTTCCAATTCCAGCCTTTGCTTTCGTGATAAACTAGGATTTTCATAAATGATGGCTTTCTGTTGGACGAAAACCATATTATTAAATGGCATTAACATAAAATCTGATACGGCCCTGATTTAATTATTTTGATTTTGTTATTCCGTTGGGTGTCAAACAACTGTAGAGCCCACTCGATCTTTTTACTGAAGCCTAAAAGACGCTTTACTCAAGAAACCGGGTTGTAGACCCTTATCACATTATCTTGCAGCAGCATTATATCCTCCAAAGAATTACTATGTAAAGGGACGAAATACGAAGTACGAATGTAAGGGAAAGTGCTGTTTTATACTACATCGGGGGGTAAGACACTACTCACCTGGGATAAAGTGGTTACTGTAACCTCCCAATAATAAACAATTATAAGAAGTATAACGCTTATATGCCAATACTGTAGATGCGACTGGAGTATGAATGCGGGTAAAGTGGTATGTCATCAATTCTTTGGAGTCAAAGCCAGTTTTATTTTATACTACTAAATATAGATACATACTAAATATAGAGCGATAGAGCTTAGCTCGGCATTTTTATGGGTTTTTATGCGCTTTTTTAAGAAGAGATTTGGATAAACTTAAATCAAAACCTTATCTAAATACAAAATTTCATCCAAATCGTAAGAGTCATCTCCGACTACATCTTTGCTAACCGACAGTGCAAATTCGAATCGGCTTCGTTCAAATCGACGCCAGCACATATTATAGCACCTATGTAAATGGCGTCGACGCCAATGAACTTGGTTCCACTTTTTTATTCAAAGTTTCATTTCATAGTTTTTATGTTTATCATTACATCTTCGTCATAGGTATCTATATCAAATTTACCCTAAGAAAGAATCATGATAATCGCTTCACAATTGACGAAGATATCATACTTCGTCAATTGTGAATCGATTTTCGGTTAATACACACATATAAATTTGTTTTTTTAAGAGTATCAGAAAAATTGTGCACGGTAATCACTGAAACCTATATAATAAAAAAAACATCAAAATCTATCTACAATTGACGTAGATATCGCGTAACATATATACAAAAAAAATCTATCGAATTGAGAACTTCATGCTTTTTTTGAAGTGGCTTAAAATGATAATGTACCACTTAAACCCTAATAATATACATACATTGCAACAATATACAAACTCTAGTTGCCCTAAGAGCATTTTCACATACATACAAGTTTACGTGTACTATAAATAAAACAAGAGATTTCATATATTTGTGCGTAATTACCTGCAAGTCCCAAATGACTACATCAAAATCAATTTTGGAGTTTTTCAAGTAATCTTTGATGTCAGCCAGAAGATCGGGCGGCACAAGGAGGTCCGTGGAGCTGTTGAGTGAGGGTGGTGTCCACCACATTAATCCCGAACCTTGTCCTTCTTCCTTCAAATCCAACATGTCCTGTACTTTTTTCTTGATATCTGGATACGCTCTTAACAATTTATAGCCTTTGTAGTTCTTCTTCGATGAATTTTTGGTTGTGATTTTCTTTTCTAAAATAATAAGTAGTATTTTCGAATATTTCTTCTGTAAATATATGAGTGAAAACAACAAAGTAATATACTACGCTCATATGGGAACTGCTTACGGGGTCTACTATGATGTTTAACAAAAATTTTGGTGAATATTAGCTCAGGCTGTTTTTTTTTTTTTTTTATCACGGCTGGCTTGGACGTGAAAAAGAAAATGGTTACAACTTGATTTTTCAAGTAGTCTTTCGTCGACCTGAAAACACTAGCATATGCCAATTTGCAATGGAAAGTTAGTAGGTGTAAATTGCGAATATGCGTCGTTCTCACATATCTATAGAAAGAAGTAGACTAGCTGACTCAATGCCTAACCCGAATAGCTCGGAAATATGAATTATGAAATGTGAAAATTAGGTATACTAAAATAGGAAATAGTTTTAGAATTTTTTTACGGGATACCGGGAGGTGTACGGACGAAGTTATCGAAGTAGATGAAGACGGCAAATATCAAATAATTTTTTTTGAAGAATTTCAATCTACAAGTACCTACTCATAGTATTGTCTTGATAGAAATTTAGATATGCTTCGCTTAATGTGTTTATCGAAAATTACATAAACATATGTATATACAAAAAATAATAAGAAATAGTAACTCAATTTTATTAAGTAACTTACTGGTATTTGTTGTCATTACATAGTCTGCGTCACTCTCTTCAGAGTCCAAGAAGGACTGGTACCAGTTTTTGACTGTAGTCGTCGCGGGTGTAGACGTCACCATTGGTACTTTGGTACTAGACTTATCTGGCGATGATTGCTCAAACCAATTGCTAGGCCAGAGTGACTTCGATATCCATTTATAAATCCGTGATATAAAATCTGCATATAAACACAACAATATATACTACTTTAACGATTGTTTACAGAATACTTACTTTGTATTATGAGTAGGGATAATAGTGGCTCCTTAACATCTTTAGAATTAAAGCCATCACCTGTACGAGGTGCACCATGCTAACTAATAGAGCGATTTTCTGGTGAAAGAGAAGCATGCATACAAGCATATGGTCTACTCAAAATAATATTACCCTGAATAATGAAAAGAATACAGGAAATATCGCGCCTGTTCACACTTGCTGCTAATATTTGTGAGGTGGAGAAACTACTCTATGTAGATGTGCTGCTTTACACCCAACTTCTCTTAGATTAGCTTAATGACTAATCTTTAGAAAACAGTCGCGAGTGACGCCCCCAAATGGTGTTAATTTCATGAATTAGTTGTACGTATATGTATGTATATCTTCACGCCAAGTCCCTTGCGTGGTACGCAGAGAGAACTGAGCGCCATAAGACGCGGTTCTTACATACTTCACTCGCTTCTGTGACATTCATAGCTCTTTTCATGCACGCTTGCCGGTTCCTGGTGCTCATGACATCACCTTCTGATAAAACACTACCAATTTAGTCATGATAGGTTAGTCTCGGTCTTCCTCGGCTCCTACATCCTTCCACTTTTGTATTGTATATCTGTTTCGTCATTCTTTCGTCCCGCATTCTTTCTACATGTCCGAACCAACGGAGCATGCTCTTTCTTATCTTAACACCATCAATTAGTTGATTAATGAAATTAACAATACATACGCATTGTACTTTTTCTCAGAGTTATTCCGATTGCTACGCCCATTAGGACTGGCAGGGTCCGCTACCTAAGCTTAAGGATTTGGCGAAGATAGTATTGTCTTAGGTTTTCGCGATTGTTACACATTGAATTAAACAATTTTTAACGGAAGTGTCGCGTGTTTTATTTATTTTGTTGAACCTGACGTTTCGAACGCTTTGCGGCGTCCGTGGTCGCAGGAAGACTAAGGTGGTATTTGTCTTACATTAGTTATTCAATTAATACATCTACCGTCATGGATGGATTAATTATATATGTTCCGATTCACACAAAAATCGCTCACAGTGTCCGAACGTTTGTTAGTATATCTCTGGGTTTGTGACTTGATTATTTTTAGAACTGGATCCCAAGCAGGTGGTACTTGCCAACCATCTTCAAGATGGTTGGCAAGTACCACCTGCTTGGGATATAGGCTACGGTAACCGCTTTACATCAGGCGGACCGTATGATTGTTTGATATCTGTTTTAGATAAAAAAAAATGCCCTTTCCGTGATTGTAACCACAGCATAACGAATTGCAAAATCCATTAAAATAATTGTAGACATACCTAGCTATACATTCAACTATAACAAGTCTAAGTAAACCAGCTGCTAGGCCTATTAATGCGACCGATTACGACCCACTGAGACCCATTTCTCTTTTAAAATGGAGAAACTAAGCTAATACGAGTGCGGCATGCGACAAACGTACTAGAAAAAAAAGTTGTCTATACTATATGTACAATAGTTCGATCCAGAATTGTGGACGGGAGCCGGTTGTGAATTCAATTTAAAACACTCAATATAGTACTCACATATTGACGGAAATTGTGATTTATATATATACTATTTTCGGATGTAAGTGAATAACTTTTATCTTAACAATCAATGCCAATTAAATCTGCACGTGGTGCACCCTGTTAATTAACAATCGAGGCGCTTGCGAAAGAGGTACTCTCTACGAAGCAAACACGCTGAAAAAGTACACTCAAAAGACCGTCAAATAACAGCTCAGTGAGTGAGGTTATCAATAAGTGATTTTAGTTTAGGTTTAAAAGACGATTTCCCTTGTCGAATAATCACACGTGCGAGCAAATTTAAAAGCAAAGAGGTATCATCAGCAAATAGAACAATATCCGCCATTTTACGCATCCTGTAAGGCAGATTATTTACTTAGTAAAAAGGATCAGAGATAAAACCCTGGGGGCTATCAATATTAAAATTACTGCCTTTATATTACCGTACTTTATATTATATTACTTTATATACGCCTTTATATTATTGTCAATAGTGTGGAATATTCTCGCTACCTACTTGAAGGTAGGTGAAAATTAGCCGGTGAGTTTATTTCCACCGGCTGCGACCCTTACCACATAATCAAAGGGGAGAGACAGAGGTATATGTATTTTTTTACATAGATCATGGGAGGCAAGTAAACATACGGCCCACATGTTCAAGTTAAAGTGATTGTAAAGGGGCTACTGCAGTCTATGAACGCTTGCGATCACTCGTATGGTGCCACCTCACTGTTAACAGAGTAACCACTAAGGTCGGATCGGATCGCTGTAAGATTCCCTTGTTCATGCTAATTAGATTTGCCCTACCTCTCTTACGTCATAGAAGTTATAAATTGCAGAATGGACCATGACAGATGAGGTTGTTTTTACGTCTAAAGATGATGTGAGCAGTCACTTACACCACCAAATCTTCTTGCTATCGCTACCTAGCTGTTACTTACCACAGTAAGTGTAACTAAATCGTACTTGGAATAGAGGCATATACTAAGTACAAGTAAGGACTGAACTTTTCATTTTCTATCATTAACAAAAATTCTAAGGTATAAAGTCCAGTGAATTCGGCGTCTAATTCAATAGACTTACGCGCCCTATCATCTGGTGTGCGTGTTCCTTTTTTATGGGGATTATTGTAAATCCACCTGTGTTCGGTTACATATGGTTACATATGGATACATTGGGAATACCGATCCATGTGAATATGGTCTCGTCGCTCTATAAAGTATTCTCACGCAAATTGTTTAAAAGCTAAGCGTTCACACGCGGTTGAAGATCAGGAGGATGGGGAGTTTCTACTCAGCCGTAGTAATGTGGATGCATTCTCCGCGACTTTATTAGCCTCCACACGGGATCTCTGCCTTTCCGCTGAAAACTGTTCGGTCGATTATCACTTGCTAACCAACTGACTCCAAATCAGTAAGCTACTTGTCTCGTGCCTCTGTGTGAGTGAATTCCACAGCCTTGTCGATTTAATAGTAAAGGAGTTAGAGTAAGTTTTCGAAATATGAGTTTGCATGTTTAGGATTTGAATATTACTCGACCGCAGACGGTCGTCACCATGTCGAAATTGCATTCGTTCGCAGAGGTAATTTGGGGCATATTTACTGTACAAGATACTAAATAGCAGTGAGAGTATGTGAATGTTCCTGCGAACTCTAATCGGTGGCCACTCAAGACGCTGGCGAAACTTCGAAATATGGTAAAAGTTACGGAACCCGTAGACAAATCTGACACATTGGTTCTGCAGATGTTGTCGAGTAGCTCCTCGGTAAGATCGAGGTATGCGACATCTGCATAATCCAGCGAGCGGGCGAGCGAGCCAGCATTGTCTTAGTTGATAAAGGGAGGAAATATTGCAGATGCTTCAGAGAATGGAGTGAAGGGAAAAATTTTCTACTAACTACATTAATTTGTAGAGCTCTGAAAGTGCCTGATCGATGATGATGCCCAAATCCTTAACAGTATATACTGTCACATACATACACAGCAGATAACCTAAATAAGTACTGGAATTCGTTTAGTAATTATTCCATTACTCGTGACAATATGCCAACAAGCATGATAATGAACAATTATGGGATCGTAGAGTAATTTAATTGTAAAATGCCGCCGACTCTTTGTAGTTTTCCATAATATTGAAACTACGAGTATATTATTTAGCATGTAATGGTTTCTATACATAATTGGCTTTACCAGGTGAAAACAATAAGTGCATAGACAATATTTCCGGAGCGAATCTTGGAATCTAGGTTGCACAATGGAAAACTGATTAATGGACTTTTCTTTTGAATACTAGGTGTATATTTCGTGATTTCGATTCGAAAGCGCGAAAACCTTCTAGCGTATCTACGACTGCTGCTCAAATACGCAAATAAATGGATATAGGAAATGGAGGTAGGAATAACTAAAGGAAATCACATGAATAACGTCACGTCACAACTCATGCGACTTGTCAAAATCATCATCATTACAGCAAATCGTGTTCCCGAATAAACAAAATAAACGGATTAAGTCAGCCTTTTAAAGGGACTCTACACTAATGTTTTCCTTAAAAGTCTGGCAATGGACCTATGAGATTGCTGAGGTCTATGCTCAGTGGTGATCATATACACGATAACATACATGTGTATATTGGTAGATGATACAAATAATTCACTTGAGGCCATTTTATGAGATTGTTACTAGAATATTTATAAAGACTTTGTTACAAACTTGCGGTCATATTTTATTATACATTTATTGATGGGTGCTCATTGTCATCATTAGAACCAAATACAACCTCGCGGTGCAACCTGTTAACTAGCAAATAGAATTAGATACAGGTAGGGCACAACGCCTTTTAACATATAGCCCGACTGACGAACTAGTACTTTGGCTTGTACCTTTATGTTGTTGAATACCATTGCCAAATAACAACTGTTGACTACATCAACTTCTGGAGGGATTGTCGTGTTCCTACGAGCAAATGAGATTACCAGTAAGCTTCTGAGTCGCTTAGTAGCGGGGCTGATAACTGAAGCTCCTTGACATACAAGCGTTTATAGGTTACGTAACTGTTTTCCTCTACACTTTTTATGAAAACTAATAATCCATGATGCCCATTACTACATTATCGAGTAATTTACTTGAGTATTTTAATCGACGTGCTTTCATCGCGCCTTCACGAAGACCAGTCATCCATTTTATTCGAGACTGTGTGCGTGCTTGCCTACTTTAACACAAAGTATACACTATTAAGTTTTAAATTAACGGCAGTACAAGGTACTTACTTTATTGTAACTTGAGACTACTTTAGTAGTAATTAATTGTCATCAGTTGTCAGCAATATCAAAGTACAAGTATTTTTAAAACTATTACGGGTAGCCAACAAACATTCGAATTTCTACCTCCTGTAGGTTTTTAGACGTTTGACAACAAGTACGATTAGCCAATGGAACCAAGGATTAACGAATAAAATGGGACAACAGGAGTTTTTTGCCCGAGAACTTTTAATAATAGATAGGATAACAAGGACTATAGGAAGTAAGCACCAAAATGATTGAAAAGACTTAAGAAACCTTTATTTATCCTCCCGAAACGCATGATATGGAAACCACTATCAGAATTCTGAAAATTGTCATTTATTACCACATAGGTAATATAAAATATCAGGATTTCCTTATATTTTAGATGTATGTATAATAGAGCCACTTCTGATTCATGATTATTCATACGATTTCCCTTATAACAAGTCAATTTATTAAGAAATTCAAAATTGACACCTGCCATTATTTCATAAAAAAACCGTTTAATGTAATAAGTATACAGAATTAATGGTTAAAATATTAAATTTTAACGTTAATTACGTATATTATATTTTAGTTTCCTAAAGTAGCATTGAACATGCATATATTGTATACGTTTTTGAGATCATGTGTCAAAATCCTTTAATTTGATACCTAACAATATCTTTATATATATATATATATATAATTCTACTGTACGTGTGTATGTGACTGAACTCCTCCTAAACGACTAGACCGATTTTGATGAAATTTTTTGTGTGTGTTCAAGGGTATTCGAGAATGGTTTAGATTCACAATTAGACCCGGTAGGTGGCGCTTAATCGGGTTACAGGTTTTTTGTTTTTATTTTCGGACAGCCAAGGCAACGTCTGGCAGGTCCGCTAGTTGAGTATATAATCTTATTTTTATTATAATGTCACATAGCCAATTTTGCCCGGGATATCCCTCATACATCTGAATAAAGATACATACATAAACCCATACGAAAAAATTACACTTCTTTTTTGGGGCTAAATAATTGAAAATATTATGTATCAGAAAACATGATATATTACAAAATATGCTAGTGAGATTTCATCCGTACTAATAAACCCTACCCATTGACATTAGAAATATTTAGGTAGAGCTACGAATAAATAATGGTAGAGCCTTATTAGTTTTGGTCAATAAATTGACTATTATAAAAGCAACTATTTTGTTATATTTTTATTTTTTGCTCTGCTGAAATTTAATCTTGTTTCTTTGAACCAACGGACCGTTTAATAAATTAAAAATCGGCCAAGTGCGAGTCGGACTCGCGCATTAAGGGTTCCGTACCACTATCTATAAAAACGGCAAAAAAAAAACGTTTGTTGTATGGGAGCCCCCTTAAATATTTATTTTATTCTATTTTTTAGTGTCTGTTGTTATAGCGGCAACAGAAATACATCATCTGTGAAAATTTCAACTGTCTAACTATCACGGTTCATGAGATACAGCCTGGTGACAGACGGACGGACGGACGGACGGATGGACAGCGGAGCCTCAGTAATAGGGTTCCGTTTTACCCTTTGGATACGGAACCCTAAAAAGTAACCAAAATAGACCTGAACTTCGCTTCAAATCGTATGAACGTAATATCTTGAAAATGTGTTAATACGCGGTGTACAAGGAGCGCATCTTATGGCGCTCGGTTTCTCTGCCTACCCTGCAAGGGACCTGGCGTGACGATAGACATACATATTAGTTCTCATCCTGCTTTAGATGGTATTAACAGGAACTGATTTTCAATTGCCTCAACACTGCGATAAAGAGACAATAACGCTATAGATAAATAAAATAGGTACCGTTGGTATTATTCTTGTAAACATCTTTCGTCTTCTAAATCTCTTGATGAAACCCGGACATCCAAGAAATTATATTTCGAAAGAAGTTTAACCTAACTTTAGAAAGGTCTGGTTTTTCCTCAGGGTTGGGGAGGTCTGACGGCAGTCTTCCAACGTCAAAATCAGTATTTTCAGCAAATCCTGAGCAATCCAAAGCGGAGGCAGCGAAGTCAGATCCTGAGGTAGCGGACCTCATCAATCGTAATGGATTATATAATACCTAAATATATTATATAAAAATAATTCGGTTCCTATGAAGTAGATTAGATACTATCTGTATTAACAACTAAAAACACTAACTGTCGCATTATTTTAACATATGGTACTATTTCTTCAATATGTTAAATAATACAATACAATACTCTTTATTGCACCAAAAGAAAAATACATAAGAAAAGAACAATAACAAAGTATCAGTACAACGGCGGTCTTATCGCGATGATAGAGGAGAACTAAAGAAATAAGGTAGGGTAATATTATATTGTCATAAATTATATTATATTGTCAATAATATTACGAGTATATTGGAATTACAATACATTACATTACATACAACAAACTAGTAGGTAAAACATTTTACAACGGAATAATTAACAGAATGTATGCATAATAAGTATAATTTAGCATGTCTCGGAAAGTATGTAGAAAATACAGAAAACCGCACAGAAATACGCAGCCAAATAACAAATCCTTGTAGAGTTGTGTTCCTACAAGTGAGTGAGGTCACCAGCAAGCTCCTAAGGAGTAGTTGTGTTAGCAGCAGAGGTGGCATCGCGCGAGTAACGTTTTGCAAGCGTTCATAGGCTGCGGTAACCGCTTTACATCAGGTGGGCCGGTAGGTAGATACGGTGCTTGTATGCCTTCCAACATTGTATAAAAAATAAGCACCTACAATATGATCCACTACGAGTAGCTGCGTGAACTGAATACTTCATTTGGACTGCAAACGTCTATATGTACCGGTAACAGCTTCATATTAGAGGAAACTTATGTGTTCAAATATGTAAGTTAAACAACAAGCCACTGCCTTTGGCTGCAGGAATAGGATTTCCCCCAGAATATCATATCCAAGAAACTAGTTCACCAGTAATCATACTTTTAGGTTTACGACAAGTATTACTGTTGAAAATGATAAGAATGTAATGTATGAGAATGGGCTGTGGGCTGTGGTTTGTACGTGACAATTGAACCAAATTTTCGTGGCTCCATTTAACCGTATATGAGAAGGTTATTAGGTCAGTCGAATATTGTCGCTTTTTATAAATACACCATTAGTTCATGTGAATAATTCAAAATGAAAATGTGTTAGTAAACCAATTAGAAAATACAATGTTAGTGACATATCCTTTCCAAGTATCAATATTATAGGATTATGGAATTATATTTATTAATGCAAGGGACCTATAGATATTATTTAAATGAAATTTACAGGGAAACAGCAATCGTTGAGGTAAACATGATATTTTGTCATTAATGAATGGACTGCCGGCGCATGTAGCGGAGCCGACCGAGGAATCAAATAAAATATTATTTTTAAACTATTATTCCACCTATTTACTTTTCTACATTTATCTCTTTTACATTTTATGTATACTAACATAACAGTAAAAAAGTTTAATATGAAAAGGGTACCCATTAGTAGCGAAGAGTAGCCTTAAGCTACCGGTAGTCAGAGCTCCAGAGTGAGGAACCTCCTCAAAACACTGGCCGTAACCAGACGAACCGCTTATCTAGCTTACTACCTTAATCTTAACTGCCAAACGAGAGCCTTTCACGGTCGAGTCTCTTAACTATAAATCCGTTCAATTTCATGACCATCGGGACAACTAGCGTTGCCCACGTGTCCGCGTGCCACTTAGTATTAAACATTAATCTTGTAACCAAGTCCAAATACTTAGAATTCTCTTTCTCGGCATTGCGGAATGGTGTCATCAACGGGAATTCCATGGAGCGTTCCCCGGTTTGTTACCACAATATCAGGCTTATTGGTGACATTGTACCTACTGTCTGAGGTAATAGATCGGTCCCAGCAGAGCGTGACATTGCCGTATCCCAGAAAGCGCGCCGGTGCGTACTTGTAGCTACCTACGGCACCTCAGAACTCACACGACCATATTTAAGTGCAATTTGCTGAGTGCTGTGTTACAACAATGATAATTATTAGTACAATGATAAATATAAAAGCGAAAAAGTTAGGTTTTTGATCATAAATGTCCCCTAAAAGTGGAGTTTTTGGAATACAATAATACAAAGTTCAACAAAATGAGAAACGTAGATACAACTAAAGTATTCTAAAAAAATAATAAGACAGTAACATAAAATTTGAAATTGAAGAGATCGAACCCTTGTGCCAGTGGCAAGCAATCTCTCTAGCTTGAGGCATATGAATGACAAAATCACAATTTAACTATATAATTTATCATAAAATTGACATCAACGCAATTGACAACCTATGCAGTTGACAAGTCACCTGCTTAAATGTCTGACCCGAAATAGTTGATAGTCAAATCTCAATAAATCGAATTATATCCAATTCATTTTGACGAGAATAAAATAACAACTCGTTACAAATAAAACCCTGAAATCGATTGGATCGATTTATTTAGCTATATTTCAATATTGGGTTGTAAGTGTTATACTATATAAACTTTAGAGCCAACCCAATCTCAACTGCGCGTGGTGCACCGCGCTAATTAACAAACGAGGCTTTGGGAGAGGTAGTATATGTCGAGGAGGACATCATCAGAGGTGAATATATACAATTTAATTTAATTTCTTTTATAGTCATATAAAAAAATATGTGGTGAAACAAATTTTATTTTGAAGGTGCACATTGTGCACTTGTGCGCACTAACACTAAGCGCAGTTAGAGTCAGTCTTACTGAACCTATAAAAGTTTATTCTGTTATGGTTAGATATTTCTAAATTATTGCTGTTTGTGCAATTATATTCGAATAATATCATCTTTAAACTTACTTGTAAGCCAACTTGAGTTTGTTGGCTTTTTTGATGTTTTCTTCATTTTATTGCCTTGGAAATACGATGACAATAAACCAGATTTCTTCGGTGGGCATGTTGTTTTTTTACTATTTTGTATTTTTGTTACTTTAGGTGACGTTGGGCGCCAAGGTCGCGATGTCGTTTTGGCCGGCGTACGTCGGCGTGTTGAGGTCGTCCGGCGCGTCGTACTTGGTTGCCGAGTGCCGACCGGACGTGTTGCCGTGGGCGGGCGGGCGGTCGTCGGTCTGTGCGAGCTCGGCCCTCCATTCACATCCAACCAATATTGCTCCCCTACATGCATTACAGGACGCTGTGGAACTTTACTACCTACGTTTGGTTTTTTCGTAACTATAAAGTTTGTATGACTTTCAATTTTTATGTTAGTAGTTTTATAAATATTCTTTTTATCTTCACCTTTAACGTTATTCGTAGACACATTCACTTTGGGCTTTTGGCCTCTTAATATCACTTTGGAAATAGGTGTTCTCGTGATGGGTCGCGGTAGAGGGGTCGTTTCGAAGGAGTCCTCGTAATCGTCGGAAAATGCAAACGAGTCATAAGAGGCGGAGTCCGAGGCGTCGGACGAGTATGAGTGCGGGCGGCGCAGGGCCGCCGCACACGCCAGCGCCGCGAGGCCCGCAAGCAGCGCCAAACGCCGCGCCATACGACGAGCGTGTGCGCATGGCGAGGTGCGCGCGCACTGTACGTCCTGCACCGCGGCGAGCCCGCGCCGGCGCGGCCACCTTCCCTGCTACTGTCATTATGTGCGATGTCGCTTTCAACTTCGACGCGCCTGCTAACACTAGGTCAGCCTGCCCGTTCCGCCACTGCCACTGTAACCCACTCTCCTCTAACCATATGTGATTACTTACCTACCAGTGCCATTTGAATGGACATGTGTAAACAAATACAATATTAAACCAGTTGAGAATGCGCAAGCTTGCACTGTCAGAGGAACACCTGGCTCGTCCATTATATAACAATTTAATTTTTTTTTTTTCATCTTTGCCGGCTATTTTGACCATGTTCCTTAAGAGATAGGAGGTTGGTTTTTCAGACATTCCTATTCTACTTTTTATGCTGAATCCGAATCTGAAGTCAAAATTCGAATATTCGAAATAAAGCGACAGACACACACAGACAAACGCACATACAGACAAACATATAGATTTCATATAGGAACGGTGTTCCTGAACATGCACCACTGGTGCTTGTGCACACTAACAGTAGTGCACTGTTGTCATAAACAATCACATATTCATAACAATAAAGTCGATCATAAGTGGCGGGTTTTGTAATTTTGTCAGTTTACATTTCTACGAGTTATTTTTTTACAACGTCAGTAGATATGCAAGTACACGGCCCACCTAATAAATGGTGGTTACCGTATGCAAGCAGGGGCGGCAACGTACGAAACGTTGCCGCCCCTGCTGCCAACGCCACTCCTTATAAACTTACTGGCAACTTCACTCATTCGTAGGAACGCAACATGATTACTTATTGAAATCGGACTTGTAACTACCATTACTGTCCCAAAAACTTAATATACTAAAAACATAAGTGTGTTTGAAAACTGTGACGTTATGCTGAATGTTCTCGCACTCCCGCTCAATCCTTTTAAATATAAAAAGATAGATTCAAGCTAAATTCACAGGCAATTTGACCTATATTAGCTACTGTGTTCACTTACGAGTTTTTAATAATAAATAATTTCTTAAGCTTCTACAGTAGGCATTGAATTTGCCCATAATCTGTAACAGAAGATGCATGCAACCATCGCGCCGTGTCTGTTTTTCCAGCTGATGTGAACGTTACTTCGTATACCCACCAAAGATGCGTATAATCACCACCCCTGTTGCCCGAGCTTATATAATAAAGTCAATCAGATAAGTTGTTTGCCCGCTCCTGAGGCATGATCAGGTACTATAAAGGTTGTTAGCACTACAAGTTATGATATGTATGGCTAATCAAGTCAATTCTTTTTTGTATACAAAACAAAGTATTATATTAGATATAATTAATACATTAAAAGTCAAACAAAAATATTCACCTGGGAGGTAACTGAATGACATATGTTAGTTTATAACACGAAGTATTATGTTATAATAGAATGTCAGAAAATGTGAAAGTATGTGTGACGGAGAAAGGTTTTAATTTCTGTTTCCTTTTTTCAGAGATTCCGGTCTGATTGTGAGTTAGGCGACATGTGTTAGAAGTTCAAATGGGAATATAATTGCAATTGAATACGTAAAGTCCCGATTTAAATGCAATGTAAAATAATTAAATAATTTTAATTGAATACCTCTCAAATTAGATTTAAAGAAACTTTAACTGAGCTTGTAACTTTAATCTGAGAATACATGCGAAATGGTAATTATGTATAGGAAATAAGTTATAGAATATGATATGCGAAGTTAACAACAATTTGTAATAGACAGAAAATTTGACACTGCGTTATTGACAACAAAAATCTGTGAATATAATCTATATTGATGAATTGGCAAATGTTAACATGCAATATTCATTACTACTTACTTATTTGATTCTTACCTATGTCGATATATAGGGCAAAAGGTGTCTTAAGGGAAAATAGAAAACTATTGATGTCACTCCATTGTCTGTTTATCAGTTTATAACTTGTAAAAGAAATGACATGAAACTAAACTAGTACAAAATTGCAATTTCTGTTTACCATGTTCCACATGCAGTATTTAAACAAACTGTAAACAAAAACACTATTGAAAAAATAGGTATTCATAAAAAAATACGGAACTCTTCTTTTACTAGTCATAATAATGTAACAGGAGTAAACAGACTCCTGTTTACTCCTGTTACATTATTGCTTATCAACAGGTGAGATAGTGGTTAAAAGCATACAAGCTATTTATTGATATTCATGTACTTAATCAAATATTTGTCTTTCTTTTGAAAGTACGTATTTACGATCGGTAGATCGAATTGGTTTGTAAATTCAAGGAAAGTCACTTCTATGTCTATTGAGAGGACTGCAGCCATAATTTCCATGTATATTTAGTATTATCAAATGTTTCGGATCCTACGTAGCCGTTTACAGGTTTCGTACGTGGCCTCCTGGGTGCTCATAATTTTGCATTGTCTTGATCTGGGTATTTTAAGAGAGGTAGGGCGCATCAAAGCAGCCCGTCTGGGGAAGTACCTCCACCTCACAGAAAACCGCAAGGCAAATGAAAAACTCTTTGGTAGGTTGTTTTATTCCTGTATGTAACTGAGGTCTCCTGGGGTAAGTTCCTTGGGAGATGCTGTCTTAGTGTAAAGGTGGCATCGCGCAATTGATACATAATGTATTGCAAGCAGACTAAGGCTCTGATAACCGCTTTACAAAATTGTATACAAAAAATTGTCTTCAATTTTTCAATATTTATATATTAAATCAAAGCGTAAGTAGTAAATATTTGTTTTAGAAACTTAACGTATTAAGTGTCCATGTATGTACATTTGTTAAATTATCACCCAAGAATTTACCACCTGTATTATATACGAAACACAATGCCTACTATGCAATTTTAAAATAATTTATATCACAAAACCTATGTTCACGACATTTTGTTCTCCTAAAATCACCCAGACCAAGACAAACAGACATTGCTCATTAAATACAAAAACGCCCCACATTTCAAAATTGGCATTTTTAACAAGGCGAATAACGCATCAAAGCCCATCTGGGAAGTACCTCCACCTCACAGAAAACCGCAGCCAAATAACAACTCCCTAGAGGGTTGTTGTGTTCCTGCGCGTGAGTGAGGTCACCAGTAAGCTCCCAAGGAGTTGCTGTGTAAGCAGCAGAGGAGGCATCGCGCGAGTGATACTTAATATATCGCAAGCAATAATAGGCTTTACATCAGGTGGGCCGTATGCTTATATACCTCCCGACGTAGTATATAAAAAAAAAACTAAATTTAACACATGCGTTCTTGAAGTAAAAGTAAAGGTTGTTTTCATTTTACTATAAAATGGCATAGATTTGGATCACATTTTCGCAATGACACTATTGCAAGCTTGTTTTTAAATTATAGTCTATTTGCGTTAAATAAGCAACATGTCCATGCATGCAAACCGTTGCCCTATATGGAAATTGAACCTACGTACCTTGGCAGTAAAGTAGTCATTGCTATACATTTCGCCGCCGGGGTCGTCAAAAATTTTGATTGTATGAATCTAAATTTTGCTGAAAAATCAACTGAAGGGCAACTATGAGAATTGTCGACAATCCTAAGCTTACACACGGTATTGAACCCTTAAGGAGAGTTTTTGCCTCCCTCTGTGTGTTCTACCGATTGTACAAAGGGTTGTGTCCTGAAGAGTTGTTCGAAATGATGCCGACAGCTACTTTTTATAACCGCAACGCTCGCCGACGGCGAGGAATTTACCTTCACACACTGGAACCGCAATGGTCACGTACTGTGCGGTTCCAGAGAAGTTTTCTTCCGAGAATTCTCAAGCTGTGGAATGAGCTCTCAGCCGAGGTTTTTCCAAGGGATGGATTAATGGATGGCATGGAGTGCTTCACCCTACCTCACAAAAGAACGTAAATAAAACAACTCTGTCTATAAGTTTGTTGTGCGCCTGCAAGTGATTCTCGTTACTACTAAGTTCCTGAGGAGTTTTGCCGTGTTAGCAGCGGAAGTAACTTTCACATTCCAAGCGTTCATAGGCTATGAAAACCACTTAAACCGCTTTCCACAAGGCACGGTTGTATGCCTCCCTACGTTGTATAAAAAATGAGATAGATAACGGTGACAGCTTACCATCAAACGGCCTGTGTTCTTGTTTGCTGTCTTATTGTTTATCTAAACGTATAGAAGCGTTAAAAATGTTCACCTCAAAATTGATAAACGCTATGTAGACAGTCATGTTGTCTGTAAATAACTGCATGAAAACTATACTGTCAGGAATATGTTATCTATCTTTATCTTCATACCAGGTCCCTTGTGAAAAATATAAATATATTGTAGAATAGTTGGATGGCCATATTTAGCTTCTTTTATGAATCCCATTTATATATATACATATACAACATTAGTGCGATTTCGTTCTTAAAGCGTTACACACTAAGTGAGCAACTGCACTGTTTGCGACGATAACTGAAACATTAAACATGTCATCATAGTAAGGTCGCAAAAGACTCCGATGACTCCTTGAAGCAGTCACCCCACAGGAGTATACATAAATAACGATTAATAGCAATATGAGCTACACATTAAACAAAGGTAAATTGTGTCGCAAACTGAAACGATGTGTATCGAGATGTACTTTTCTTTATACCACTTAGGTGTCAATCAAGCATATGGCCTACCTGATGGTAAACAGGCACCGTAGCCTATGGACATTTGCAACATCAGGGGTGTCACTCATGCGTTGCCGACCCTATACGATCCGCCGATCATAGATCATAGACAAACGTTCTGTCTCGCAGGTTTGAAAGCGATGTATTGAATCTGTTCCATTAGATATTTTATTCATTTATGTGATGTATTTTCAATTATGATTTACATTGCTTCTGTGTAAAAAGTGTATATAATTGGTTTTTGATAAACTATTATGTAAATTATTTATTTCCAACCAACTTATAAGAAATTTGATTATGTGATTTATATTATGTCTCAATATAGTCTCATACCGATTTATATTTGTGTTTATGTCGTCAAGATCAAAGGCTCTTCAAATATCAAAGAACAATGCTCACTACATTGTGGTTATATTTAATTATATTATTATTTACCGTTCTAAGAAGCAAAAAACGTGCTAAAATATTTGATTTCTTTTATTTGGAAGTCATATTGATCATTGCAGATATTATCAACTTTCTCACAATAATCTTTTAAGCATAGGTACATTTCTCATACAACCTTGAGACTATAGGGCGATAATTTTTTAAACCATCTTATCCTTTTTTACAGTCAACTTTATTAAGTCCAGGTAAAATCCGTATTCGAAAGATATAATTAAGTACCTAGGCCACAATGCTTTAAAATCACTAGATTTTAAGGGTATGGTATAAACCTCATCAACGCCTTATGAATTTGTACTTTTCTAGGAGATTATTTCATTTCTTACTTCATTTACGCATACAGGCGTCCGTCAGTAAATTACCATCGCTATAATCTCCTTTATTTTGTTTATGACGATATTCATCTGACGACATTGCGTGAAATTTAGATCACATCCCATTGCACGGTCCGGTTACCACAAAGTATTGCATTTATACTGCGATATGTTGCATCGCGTCCCGCCCGGGCGGACCTAGAAGGGGTGTTATCTGACGAAGAACGCATGCCAATAATGAATGCATCGGTGGGCAATATAACTATTGTTATTTAACTCTCGTTGACAAGTTTCTAATGCTATTGCAGGCTTTCACAAATATTAAAGTAAAGATCTCGTACAATAATTGCATCAGTATTTATTTATTTACCAAGAACTTAACTCTAGTTACACTCATTGAGTTGAGTTATTACTAGAATAGTGATAGTCCAATGGTTAGATATACTCAGCGAACTTGCTTTTTAAGTTCGCTGAATACTGCTGGATATATTAAACAAATTAGACAGTGGCAGTTTTGAATTTTGGCAGAATTGTTTTTAGTTGGTGTTCCACGAGGTCCCTGCCACGTCGCAAAACCTGATCGTTGTAGTTTGTGAAATATTATTATTTACTACGACATTAAAAATACTATTATTTACTACGACTCTCCGGCCGGTGACATTTGACATAAGTATCAGTGTCATAAAGGAGAATAAATAGAACGATTTTTGCTTTTCAACATAATTCACGATTAAAAGTCGCGGGGTGAAGAAGAACTCGTAATTCTAATTGGCTAGTTCTCGAATGAACATCGTATAACGTATTGGCATATTGGCTAAGTACCATATGATCGAATACCTGAGATACTTAGGCGCTAAATCAGACATTTAGAGTACTTTCGTTAGACTAAATTCAGTGTAATCCAATTCCAGTCCTACCCAAAGGACGTCTCAATTTCGGACACAAATCTGACACTCATCGACGCAATCCTAAGAGATTGATGGCTGGAATAGCGGGCATCTGTCGTACTTTGATGGCATAGCCTCGTGGCAAGTTAGCATTCAGAGGGAACACAAATGAGTAACCGCTTTGACGTTCCTCTCAGTGAGAAAACTGGCGATCTAGGTGCAAAACCTGTCGGCTGGCAATTAAAAAAGCATAAAAATTGCCGGCTTGCGCTATGCCCGATTACTTCCTATGTTCCAGCTATCAGGTAAAGTCTCGCATTGGTATCCACTACTCTAACCACCGGGGAGTCAAGTATGATGACTAGATGATCACCAGCTGCGCAGCCACTACAAAATCATAATGGCGATGAGTCTTTAGCTAATAATCCACTAAATTGTTCTTGATTTACGATTTTTACAACCTTTTATTTAACTTGCCCTGTGTGGGTCTATGGAAGCTAAATTAGAATTACTTCCTGACGTTCGATTGAGCTCAAATTTGGTATACTTGCATATGTTCAGCGACAATGTAATAACATGATACTATGGAGCTGGTCTGACGATGGAGTCGGAAGGTGGTCATAGGAACTCCTAAACTAAACAAGATAAACTCATCAAGTTTGGGCTCATTGGTTTTGTCTTGGCAAACACTCTGGTGCTACATGATATCCAGAGTCTGAAGATGTAGATGGTAGGTAGGAACTTCTGAACTAAACGAAATAGACGCGTCGTATTTGGTATTGTTCGATTTGTGTTGGCAAGCACTCTGGTGCTACACAATATCCAAAGCCTGAAGATGAAGCCGGAAGATGGCCAAAGGATCCCTATAATAAAACCACGCCTATTGACTTTGAGGTATTTTATTTTGTCTTGGCAAACACTCTGGTCCTACATGATATTTATGTTCTGAAGATGGAGACGATGGTAAATATAGTTACGTCTGAACTAAAGAACAAAGGTCTCCTCATCGAAAAATTAGATAGTTGGAACTTAACTAGAAAAATACTTAATAATGATACATTATTAGAAATGCTCATAATAAGACAAACTATTTTATTTTCAAAATAGTTAATAAAACAACCTTTTTAAGAAACTTTTTATAAAACAAGCTTTTATCCAATAAACCAGTTGTACTAAAAAGAAAAAAAAAATGTAAGGGTTGTGCCGATGAATGTTATTTATATAGATAAAGGCACGACCAATTTCAAAAGCTTGTACCGCAAATAAAAAAAAATGTGAAAGCAATGCAACTTTAACGACAACGCGCGAAGGTCCAATTCCTACACAGGACGAACAACAAACCATTCCGGTGAGTACTTTTCTAAAATATCTTAACATTGGTTGGTACATCACCACTTTACATTTTTTAGTGTCAAGCACAAGAAGTGGAGTATACCTAGACCTAAAATGCGTGTGGTATGCATACCTATACCTTAGGATAGTGATATTATTAAAGAAATGATTAAGGTGTATTAATCGATATATATACCTTCACCCCACTGCATGATGCACAACAACCTCATCGCGACGTCCCACCTGAATGCTGCAAGTGAATGCGGCAACGTAAGCATGTTGGTTGCTTAAGGTGAAATCTACTAAAAGCTGCATTTGTACGTTTCCCCTTGTCATTTGAGTCATACAGGAGATGTCCAATGTCAATATGCTATTAGAATCTCCTGCGTTGCATGGTACATTTGTGTCCATGAGCGTGTTTGGGTGTTTTTTAAGCAAGGTGCATTAAAGCAGCCTGTCTAAGAGGTACCTCCGAAACAAGCGCAGCCAAATAACAACATTTTGTAGAGTTGTTGTGTTCCTGCGTCTGCGTGAGGTCGCCAGGCTCCTAAGGAGTTGCTATGTTAGCAGCAAAGGAGCATTAGTGCAAGTGATACTTAAATTATTGTAAATGTTCATAGATTAGTATGCCTCCCTAGATTAAAATAAAAAGGAAAATGTATATGCACTTGGTTACCGGAGCGGTCATATTTGAGTTTCTTCCTCGTTCCTATTGAAAACATCTGTCATGACGAAACAAATAAATTTTGTTTAAAACTTCTGTCAACGACTAGTTAGCAGCAAATATACAGCTGCTGTATATTCTAGGTATATCTGGGGTATTTTTTTCGCGGCAGGATACAGAACGTTTTTGAATGTTCTGTATGAATATTGTGCAATATTCGCGCATGTTGATATACATTGCTCAACATTTTATAAATATAGAAATTGAGGCATCCACTGAGACAGCGGAGCGATGGTTGAAGTTAGTGGTGACTCCAGAGTTGCCCTCCGCAAGTAGTTCTATACCCAACAGCCGACCGAGACAAGAGCCCCTCAAATAACAATCTAGACTGTTTTCTGAACGTACGTTAAGGTTAACCTTTTCTAAACGTACGTAAGGGTTCTTGTCTCTAACATTGCCATAAATTACCTTTGCGTCTGGTCTGTTATAAGAAGTTCTTCGTAGCGTTGTCACGTTTCCTAATCCATTAAGATTGGTGGTATCCGCTCCCTAAGCCTAAGTAAGGATTTAGCCAAGATACAGATTTTTATATAGTGACTGCCATTAGACCTCCAAACCCCACAGGGAAAACCAGACCTTCCTTAAGTTATGCCACTCGTCTTTCAAATGTAATTTCTTAGATAGGCGGGTTTTGTCACGATGTTTTTCTTCACCACTGAGCAAGTGTTAATTACAAATATGTACATAAATCTGAAAACACGAATTTAGTGGTACCTGCACGCCTACACCAGGATTCGACACCGGGACCATCCGATAATGGGTCGATTCTTTGTCCACTGAGCTATGCTCTGCTCTTGATCTGTTACATAAACATGTGATGTAAAGTGTCGTAGCCTATGAACGCTTGCAATACTGTGTGTATATTGTGTTTAATGGTTGTAACTTAGTCGTGCAGATGTTTTATATGCTCGTCTAATATGTTCGTGGCCCTTGAACCTTTTAAGGGAGATGTACGCCCGTTACCTCCCCGGGTGGTAAAAAGAAGTTTTGTTTTATATACAATGTATACCGTACAAGCAGCACGCCTATGGAATGCGCTTCCTGTGGAAATTAGGGAGTCTCAGACTATAGGCTCCTTTAAAAAGCGACTATACGGTTTCTATGGTACTCCCGCGTTGAGTTGAGCTTACGTATGTTTTTATTATGTATTTAATATGTATGTACTAGTATTTATATAACGTGTGTATTTATTAGCGATTTCGTTATTAATCACATAAGTTGTCCTGATTTTTCCCTTTCTACTTTATCTTCTATCTCTTCGATATATATATATATATTTTTTTATTATTATTATTTTCCCCACCGCCATTCATTGCTCCATTCAAGTACTCAAAAGCAATGGTCGGCTGGAAGAGATTCCTTGAAGGAATAAGTCCGCCTTTGTAAATCATATAAGTTGTATACTTTGTAATTATGGATAATGCAATAAAGTTATACAAACAAACAAACAATGTCAGGAGGCATATAAGCATACCACACCACCTGATATAAATTGATTACCGTAGCCTATGAATGTTTGCAATACATTATGTAGCTCTCGGACGATGCTACCTCTGCTGCTAACATCTGCTGATACTTCTCCAGACGGGCTGCTTTGATTCGCTCTACTTCTCTTAAATACACCTAGACCAAGACAATAATGTTCATGCACACAAATGTTTGTCCTGTGTGAGAATCGAACCCACGAGCGTTGGTGTCAAAGTAAGGTAACAACACGTTTCACCACTGCGCCACCGAGCCCGTTAAAATCTGATCAGATTGTAGGTAATTATTAATATTAGGACTTATACCATGATGAACCATAAAATGCCAAACTTGTAACTCTAAATGTCGTGATATCAATAGTGATACTTAACTTTTATACGTGATATGATAAGTCAGCATTGATATTAAACAGATGTTACAGTCGTGCTATGTCTGGTTTGTAACAACAAATCTACATAATTTATTATAATATAACATACAATTTATTACTTTGATTATAAATATTCATATATATTATTGACTACAATGTGCCAATACCATGAATGTGTCGTGATTAGAATGGATGGGTCGGAACCAAGCAAAACGGCTGATTTTGGTCTTTTTTTTATACTACGTTGGGAGGCATACAAGCATACGGCCCACCTGCTGTAAAGCGGGTACCGTAGCCGATTGCGATATATTAAGTATCAATCGCGCGATGCCTTCTCTGCTGCTTACACAGCAACTCCTTGGGAGCTTACTGGTGACCTCACTCACACGCAGGAACACAACAACCCTCTAGGGAGTTGTTATTTGGCTGCGGTTTTATGTGCGGTGCAGGTACTTCCCCAGACGGGCTGCTTTGATGCGCCCTACCTCTCTTAAAACATCCAGACCAAGACAAACAGACATGTTCATGCACACAAATGTTTGCCTTGTGTGGGAATCGAATCCACGAGCGTTGGTGTCAAAGTCGCGTTATTCACGACTGAGCCACCGAGCTCGTCAAAACTGGTTTGTATAGAGATAGTGAATAATACAGGTAAACTAATTTAAGACGTGCGTAGGTACCTATATGTGAAAGGAAACCTCCTTGCGTCGAATACGTAATTCTACCATAAGAATCACACGTATACTTCGAGAAAGAATGAGTAAAAGATTAAAGAGTGGTTGATTCGATTCTGAAGTTCGATAATTCGAAATTCCATAACGGACACATTTTTTAAAAGACAAGGCTATGTAGGCTCCTACATAGCCTTGTCTTTTAAAAAATGTGCAACATTTGATTTTCGAATTTTATTTGTTTTTTTTTTATTCAGCTTAGACGGGAAAGATGGATACTTCGAAAATCCCAGTAATTTTTGAATACGAATTCCGACGCGGAACTAACGCGGCAGAAACGGCTCGCAATATCAATGCTGCGTATGGAGAGGAGACTGGAAACGCTTTCGTAATGGAAACTTCGACTTGAAGAACGAACCACGTGGAAGACCAGGTGAATAACGCTGAATTGAAGAAGATGGTGGAAGCCGATCCGAGTAAAACTACCCAGGAATTAGCAACATAGTTTAACGTTACCTTACCTACAATATTGACTCACAAATCAATAAGATAAAAAAATATGAAAAGCCTCATGATTTGACTGATCTGCAGAAAAAAACGCGTTGAAACTTGTGTTACCTACTTTGTTGAATCCGTACAGAAATGAAGGAGTACGGATGGAGCTGTGACATGTGACGAAAAGTGGATTCTTTACGATAAAAAAAAAGCAATGGCTTATCCCAGTTCAAACACCGCAACAGTGCCCTAAAGCAAAGCTTACCAATAAAAAGGTAATGGTAACTGTTTGGTCGTCTCTTCATGGCGTTATTCACTATAGCTTTCTCAGGTCTGGTGAAGCAATAACAGCAAATGTTTAATGTGCTGAACTTCGAACAATGATGGCGAACTGGCAGTGAAACAGCCCCGACTCGTGAATCGATCTTCATCATTATTGCTCCATGGTAACGCAAGATCTCACACTGCAAGAGAAACCGTTGTAACCCTACAGGAGCTGCAGTTAGAAACCATACGTCATCCTCCGTACTCGCCAGACCTTGCTCCAACTGACTACCATTTTTTTCGTGATTTTGACTATTTTCCACGAGGTAAAACAATTTTCTTCCCAGGAGGCAGTACAAAATGCTTTCACACAGTTTGTCGAATCTAGATCCCCAGAGTTCTATCGCAAAGGCTAAAATTAACATCAGATTAGATGGCATAAATGTATAGATAATGAGGATAAATATTTTGATTAACAATTTGACGAGTTTTTATTGTTCAGTACAAATCGGCAATTTCATACTTCAACCTCTAATCACTGCCCATGCCTACTTACATCACAAGTATTTTTGATCTTCTTTCCGCTCAAAAATGTAAATAGTTACGTGTTATGTTAGTACTAGTTATATAAAAAAGAGTAACCGCCGGAAACTGAAGTGTGTATTAAAGTACACTGATAACAATATGTATTTCCGGTCCAATTAAATAACGCCATTCAATCTTAATAAACAATTTTTTTGTAAATATAACTAAGTATTCTTCATTTCCTTTTTTGTTTTATAGCTAATGGCGATTTTTGGTTTGATCAATAATAAAATTGGAAACAACAGAAAAAAAAGTTGGAAGCATGCAAATTCGTACATTATGTCGTAACATAACCTCAAATATTCTATAATGATTATGGGCGAATTTCGACCACCCGGGATGTGTGTAATATATACTATACCTCCATATCACAGAAAACCGCGGCCCAATAACAACTCACATCACAGGAGGATAGTTGTGTTGCTATGAGTGAGTGAGCTTACCAGTAGCCTCCTGAGGAGTCGCTGTGCTAGCAGCGGGAATGGCAACGAGCGAGCGATACTTCATGTATTGCAAGCGTTGTGAGCCGTAAGTACGCTGTGCATAACCAAACAAAGAAACTTATTCGTAGACATAACTCCTTTTGCGTGTAAATCGCAGCCGCGATCCCAAGTCCACAGGTGTTACTGTTAAATGTTGAAGAAGACACAATAATGATAATTTTAGCGATGATACTGATTTGACGTTTTACGCATCGTAAAATCTAAAGTGAAAAGTGGCAAAGTGTATGTACAGAAATAATATTTTCGTGGTCAAATTTCCTTAAAAAAAAGTACACACCAAGCTTTGTTTCATCAAAGTTTTGAAAAATGCGGAGTTTGGTGCAGTTAGTATAGTAAAACGAGTGAATATGACTTTTTGTATTGGTAAAAAGAAAGATTTGTAAAAAGAAAAGTGTCAAACTAATATTTTGAGAAATAGTTACTTTGGGAACATAATATTGTTGAATATTGATTTGTCAATCAATCAATACATTTAAGAATAGGTGTTTGCATACTTCTGACAAGTTTAAGATTTATGTAAATATTACAGAAAATATCGAACACATATTCTAACCTGTCTGTCTTTTATAGACGGATCTCTAATCTCTAATTCTCTTTTTAATTAATTTCCATGAACAACATTTGAAAACGATGTTTGGCAAACATTCATTTCAAAAGCTAATGTATTTATAATCTCTACATACTTTAAAATGAAACATTTCACACAATATTTTTTGCAACACACTCATTTTAAAAACCGCTTGTTTCTAAAAACAACACATGGCAAACTTTCACTTCACAAACTAATGCATTTACAAACCGCACATCCAAAAAAGTTTCGCCATATTTTACAATACAACACTTAGCATTTGACTTTTTATTTAATTGTTTTGTTTAATTCAGTAACGTCTGTTAAACTAAATTTTACTATATGACTAGCGGACCTATCCGACGTTATTCTGCCCGAAAATAAAAAAGGAATTTGTAGAACCCGATTGCAGCGCTACCTACCGGTGAATCTAAATCATCCAGGGGCCCAGTCAAACTTGAATTTGATTGAACAAAGAATTGAGACAAACGTACTGAAAAGGCATGTATTACTCAATAATTTCAAAAATTTTCCCTAAGTTTACTATATTTTATTAGAACAATGGACAAAGGCAAATCATCTTATTTCTAGTATCTAACTAATCTAAGATTAGTTAGCCTAGGGCTCCTGACATCTTTCGAAAAAACTGCGAGCAAACTGCGTCTTTCTTCTGTAAAATCGCATTTTATTCAGAAGTGACACCTATGTAGAGACTTACAAAGCCTTATATAACTTTATCTAAATATTTATTAGAAACCGTTGCCAAGTTACACGAAATATAAACATATACTAGCTTTTGCCTGCGGCTTCGCTCGCGTAGATTTTGGAATTTTGGCAGTTTTACTTATTTTTCTTTTACTTCTTATTTTTACAATCTGCATTTAATAGTAAAAGCACCAAATATAAGAATATTTATGTAGTAATGAAGATATGTCACGATCTGTTTGGTTTTCTGAAGGACTGTTGTATTTCTGCCTGAAAACAAAGTGCCGCATACAAATTTGTGAGGAGTTGACAACGCGAGTCCTGGAGTTGCGAGCGTCCATTTGTTATTGCCCACGTCACATCATGGTTATATGCTACCTGACGTACCTAACATATAATAAATACATTACACGAGACTCACCCATGCAAAACATGATCATTATATCTAAAAAAATATTTCTTTAGCCTCAGATTTCCTGTTCAGATTGTAGCGAAGTAATTACAAGCAAGTACGAATATTGTTGGGCGTTCCTAATGCAATAAACACTTTGTTTATCGAGAATGATATATAAACAGCACAAATTATTTTCTATTTTAATAATTTCATTTGCGAACTATTTCCTTAAAAATAACATGCCTTCAGAAGTAGGTGAAAAACCTGGATGTCAGTAAGTCAAGTAAAATACGAATAATTAGGTACGCACCGTGCGGTTCCACAGGAATTTTCGTTAATAAACCTTTAGGTTGTGGAATGAACTCCCGGCAAAGGATTTCTCCATATGCTACAGCATCAGGTTCTTCAAAGAGGACGTATATAGAGGTTCCCACATGGTTGGGAACGCACAAGTCACGTCCCAGACATTGTAAATGGCTGTAACTTCTTAGCATCGACAGCCGGTCGGTTATTTTCTACCTTAGTAGGGTAAAACAAGTATATTAAATACTACCACTATTTAATTAATAAGAAAGGTGTAAAAAATAAAAAAATAAATGTTACGTAGCAAAATTCCATATAAAATTGTTATATAGTATTTTGTTAGTAATTGAAAATGGGCATATTGTGTAAAGTGAAATGCAGCCCAATAATATTTCAACTATAGTTAACGCTACGCATAAATGATACATACCAAGTGTGCATTATCTAACAAAATATTTTAATGTGAATAGCAGAGTAAGTAATTAAATAAAGTAGTTCGTAACTATTTAATTACAATTCACATTTTGGCCGCGGTACCGTGCCAAAAGTAGCTGGCTACGAGTGTTGTAGGGAGTGGCGTGGCGAGCGGTCGTGTACTCCGGACGTGAAGTTACCTAGGCCACGGAGTCGGAGACTGGCGCGAGTACTTGTGCGCTCCAATAACCTACTCGTACCTAGTTCGCGGTAAGTTGTATTTGTCAAGACGTCGCGCGTCGGGGCCAAGAGAGTTCACTATCGACGCGGCGCAGGTCATTGTCGCTCAACCAACGAGGTACCGACCACTTTATTTGCATGTTCCACAAATGTTATTTGAACTCTGAACCATGTGTAAGGTAATGAAATATGACATCCGTTAATGTATAGAATACTTCATTATAAATAATAAATAAGTAATGATAAACTAAATATGTGCATATTAAGGCAGCGCCAGGGATTAAGTAATCTGTACTGGAACATAATAAATTACAAAGAATCGAAGCAACGCTCCGCCAGACGTCCGCTTCTCCGAAGAGGAACATATAAATAAAGCACTTTATTGAAGGCGGTCGAACTTGTAAAATAAATATCATTGCTGAAAAATATCTATCGAGACTATACAATGAAGTAATCGCTACTTAATTTAAAGATTTTAAGTGTTTTTGACAGGCAAAATGTAAACAAACATATCAAAGATAGGCTAAATTATGTAGAGTCGACTGTCTGTATAGACAAATTTCACGTGAAAATAGCGCGGCCAATTTAAATATTTTTTGTCGCACTTACTTGTATACACCCTCTTTTATCATCATCATTTCATTTTCACTTTATTGATAAGTCTCTCAAAAATTGGAATTGAGATTTCTCTTTGTATTGCTATAATAAGAAAATGTATAAGAAAATTAAATTAAGTATAATAAAAAAGTGTTTACGTATTTTATAAGTAAAAAGTTGTAGTAAGATGTCTTTGGTTGTACTGTTTGTGTCTGACTGGTTTTGATACTGATTGACATTTTAAAAGTAGAAAACGAAAAGTGATACGGATTCTCGCTATTTTTCTATTGCTTTTTTGTTGGCCAAAATTAGTGAATAACTAAGAAATTCGATACATTTAGAAGTTTTATTATAACGAAGGGAAAAAGCCGCGACATAATTTATGACATTTATGGTAAGTATGAGTACTTTCAGTCCGGGAATATTGCCAAAGTCGATGCCATTTTTTTTAAAGTGAAGTAAGATTGGCATATTAATAATTACGACATAGATAAATGATAAATATTCAATATGTAACTTATAATTATATTTATTTATCTAGTTATATGGTTATATACATATCCATGTCATAGAATGTAGTTATTTACTCTTGAAATAGTTACATTTAAATTGTTAACATACATGGGGCACACTAAAAGTTTTGCGCTTCTAGCTAATCGGAACTATTTGAATTTCGAATGTTATATTTTTTGAAACGTTGCAACATGGTTGCAACCTACTTAGTAATAAAAAAAACGACATGTACATGACGAATTTCGTGAAGGGCGGCCTTCAACTGCCGTCAACGTAAATAATGTGGCTACTGTTAAGCGGCTAATTGAAGAAAACCGGCGGATTACCTATGAGACAATTCGAGAACTATTGGGGATTGGTATGAGCCAAATTCAGAAAATTTTACACGAAGAATTGAAAGTCCGGAAACTTTGTTGTCGTTGGCTCCCTCATGAACTGACAGCGGAGCAGAAGCGGGCTCGCATGGAATGGTGCTCACAGATGCTACTGAAGTACGACCACAGACATTCTAATGCTGTTTATGACATTGTCACAGGAGACGAAACGTGGATTTATTGTTTTGAACCCGAAAAAAAACAGCAATCTTGTGAATGGGTGTTTGAAAATGAGAACAGGCCAACAAAAATGAGGCAGGCGAGAAACGTTGGTAAAAAAATTATCGCGTTTTTTTTCTCAGCTACGGGTTTCATCTGCACAATTCCACTTGAAGATCAAAATAGTGTTAACGCCGAGTGGTATTCTACCATTTGTTTACCCAGGGTGTTAGAAAAAGTTCGCGCAAGACGACCAAAAAGCCGCGTTCTCCTACATCATGACAACGCTTCTTCACACACGGCCAACAAAACAAAGTAATTTTTAACTTCCGAAAAAGTACAAATCGTTACCCATCCTGTGCATAGCCCCGACCTAGGACCCTGTGATTTCTGTATTTTCTCCAAAATCAAAGATTTGATGAGCGGTTTCACTTTTACCAACTCCGAAGAGGCAGTGATAGCGTTCAATCAGCACGTAGAAAACATGACTTCAAATCTGTGGTCCTCCTGTTTTAAAAAATGGTTCGATCGCATGAATAAATGTTTAAAATGTAAAGGAGAGTATTTTGAAAAGCAATAAACATAATATTTTGGTTATAACATGTTGTTTTTTTAAGTTACGCAAAACTTATAGTGTGACCTACGTATAAAGTACATACGAGATAATTTTAAATGATATGTCAAACAGTATCGTTATGGAAGAGCGACGCCTCCTGGCACAAGCATTTTCTTGCTTAAAAGGAGGCTTCGGAAATAAAGTTAAACAAAATATTGTAAGAAAAGAAATAAAGATTATAATTATATTTTATTTTGATTCACGGGTATTAACCCGGTCATTTGATAGGCGTGCGTGGGGATAAGGATCCAAAGCGTAGAGGCCCCTAGGTTATTTATAGGTTTTTTTAATTTTTTTATCTTTAATTTCATACACCCCTGCCGTGGGCAAGACACTGTTTACAACTATGTATATAAAATTTTCACACATATTTTTAAAACTTATTACAATACAATATACATACACACATTCATACATCATACTCTTTCATTCGTCAGTGTATTATTTCATACATCACAAAAATTTTAATTTTGCCCGTTTTTCAACGCCGGTGAAACTATACTATGTGTTTCCAAATTGCCCTCCCTATACTGCGTCATTCCAGACACGGGCGACAGCGAGCTTCACAGCTCCACCTAGCCACCGCAACCCTATCGGCTATACAGAGTATAGCCGAGGTGTACTACATTGGTCCTAGGTGGAGATGCTCTGTTTATTGCAATCAATGACAACCATGGCTAGACTGACGCAGAATTTTATAAATCTTGATCTATTCTGCTCCATCATAATTTCGGAGACTGTGGTTTCGGTAACCCGCATTCCCAACTCCTGCTCCAAATCGTACCTCTGTTTGGAGAATGCGGGACACCGAAACAATAGGTGCTGCACTGTCTGATCCACGCCGGGCTCGCAGAAGCACGATGGGTCATCTGCGCACTTGAATCTGTGCAAGTACGCAGAGAACCCACCATGCCCCGAGAGGACCTGCGTACTGATGCTCGACACACCGAAACAATACGTGCTGCACTGTCTGGTCCACGCCGGGCTTGCAGAAGCACGATGGGTCATCCGCGCACTTGAATCTGTGCAAGTACGCGGAGAACCCACCATGCTCCGAGAGGACCTGCGTACTGATACTCGACGGCACCATTTTGCCCACGATACTGTAAGCCGCCGCCTCACTCTGGAAGAATATCTTCGTTGTCGAAGCTGTTGTTCCCGATTGGTACCTCCTGTCCCATTCGTCAATGGTCCCCTTGCGGATCATACCCTTGAAGAATGAGACAGGGCAGCGGTCGTAATGAAAAAAAAAGTGCGGCGCTCCTGGCGAGTTCATCGGCACGTTCGTTCCCCTCCAACCCCGCGTGTGCCTTAATCCAAAACATCGAGACGCTTTTACCTTGGCTTTTGCACAGTTTAAGAGCGCCCCGTGTTTGCACCGCCAGGGGATGGGGGACTCGACATTCGCCACCGCCTGGAGGGCCGCCATGGAGTCGCTGAAGATGCCAATACTGAGTCCATCGCAGCTCAAAGCGTACTCGGCCGCCGTGCAGATAGCCAGGAGTTCCGCCTGGTAGATGGTACAATAGGACGACAAAGCAAGCTTGACGGCCTTTCCGAACTCCAAGCTATCTAACTCCGCGGGATGCAGGGCCTCGATCTTCGAGGACATCCGCTCGATCTCCCTGTCCCCGAGCAGCGAATGGGGTAGCCCCCTCTTGGCCTCGTATAAAGAGGCGACCTCGCGCACTCTGAGGTCAAGAGACAGCACCCCAGCTAGCAGCAGTGCGGAGTTCAGCGAGACCGTGCGGTAGGCTCTGCAGATCTTCTGCGCGAAGCCCCACTGTACGCTGTTGAGCTGTTTCTGGATGCCCAGCTTATTGACCGCTGGAACCCATGCGGCGGCAGCGTACAATATCGTAGGTTCCACTACGGCTGAATATATGATCTTCACTACTTCAGGGTTGAGTCCCCAACTGACGCGGGCCGTACGCGCAAGGCGCCCGTATATGGCTATTGCCCTTTTACAGACAATAGCCACGTGCGGATCTCTACTGCCAACCACTGATGAGACTCAAGCAAGAAATGGAGAAATTACAATATACGCTCATTTAAACTCTCCGTAACATATATTGTTTTTGCAAATTAAAAATAAAAGTTTAATAAATGAAGCTGAAATTTGTCCCACATATTAGAAACTTGTAATTTTAGGATCGTATTATTTTTTAAGTGACGTTTAAACACATTATGCTTTTCTTGTTTCACGTGTGTATCAAATTATTTATTATTTCAAATTATTTCTTTGTTGCATTTGCTAAAATGAAACTAATGGCTGATGCTGGTACGTTGGTTACGAGCAACCTGCTACTTTAGACAGTTTAACATCAAATGTTGTTGGCTTTTGTGATCCATAACCATAATGAAAAAAAAAACGTTACGTACAATAATGCCTTGCGGTTTTGTCGGCCGAGACTAGAAACTTATCATTTTTATAATATCAGCATGGTATGGATTACACTTTGGGCTTATATACATTAAACTAGCGGACCCGACAGACGTTGTCCTGTCCCATAATATAAAGTTTCCCAGAACCCGACTGCAGTGCCACCTATTGGGTCCAATTGTGAATCTAAACCATTCTCGAATCCCCTTGAACACACACAAAAAATTTCACCAAAATCGGTCCAGTCGTGTAAGAGGAGTTCAGTCACATACACACGTACAGTAGAATTATATATATAAAGATTTAAAACAGTTACATACAAGATAAATACAAGAGCAACAAAATTTAACATATCCTGTTTATGTTATCACTATATATCAAAAATAGTATAGATATACATTAAAAGTAGAGTAAAATAAACTCTGACGTAGTGATAGTATCAAAGTGCGAATTAGTGTCACAAACCTCCGTTATTAGGTCTGAATTAATGCCTAAACAATTATTATGGGGCTCCCTGAACATTTATTAGCGCTGCTGTGATAAAGAAATAATAATTCCTTCTCTTACGCAATGAAATTTTTTTTTTAATATTGTCGGACAAATTACACAGCGCCACCTAGCCCGAAAGTATGCGAAACTTGTGTTACGGGTACTAGACAACTGATAAACATACGTAAATACATTTTTTTTTTAAATACATACTTATAATACATAGAAAACAACCAGACCAAATAAAAACAGACATGTTCATGCATACAAATGTTTGTACTGTGTGGGAATCGAACCCACCAGCGTTGGTGTCAAAGTAGCGTATACGCGTTTCACCACTGCGCCACCGAGCTCGTCATTAAATATCAAAATGAATTATGCGATTGTTGTTACAACCCTACAATTTTTCAAAAAGTGAGAAACGATATGTTCGCCTTAGAAACCTCTGTGGTTTCAAGATATTTTTAAGTGCTAGTTAGATTCTCAAGCAACCCCAAAGATGATGGTTTCGGAGATTCGGTATTAAACAATAATCGGAAACTTAAATATTAAGATGTGTAATAAACTTCATTTTAATCTATTCTGCAATTATTTTCGTGATACGTGCACTGCATACAGATAGATTGACAAGAGTTTTAAAATAGACTATTACATCAATAGTTTGGTCCAACTGCGTTCTATTAAATAAAAAAAAACATGTACAAATTAATTCGCCGATGATGATGATTTTATTATTGATACAAATGAAGTTGTGGCGTAAGGCTTGTAGACCGTATTCGCAATGATGATGTTAGAAACAGAGTTGGTCTGAATGAGAGCGTCGGTGTTAAAATAAGAAGAGGCATGCTCCGATGGTTCGGACATGTAGAAAGAATGCAAGATGAAAGAATGACGAAGCAGATATAAGTACAATGCAAAAGTGGAAGGATGTAGGAGTCGGGGAAGGCCAAGACTTACCTACCATGACCAAATTGGTCGTGTTCTATCAGAAGGTGATGTAAGGAGCTCTAGAAACCGGCGAGCGTGCATGAGAAGAGCAATGAATGTTAAAGAAGCGAGTGAAATATGTAAGGATCGAGTCACGTGGCGCTCGGTTCTCTCTGCCTACCCCGCTTTATGCTGATACCACACAGTGAAAAATTTAACATAATCAGAGTTGATAAAGTTTTATATGTTCATCTTACCGAAAATCATGAGAGTAAGTAACACGGGCAACACGGCTATTCAAAAAACATTAAAAATGTTGTGACCTCGAGTCGACTCATACATGACCTTGAAATTTGGGTTAACTCAAGCTTGAGCCAGGTAGATAACGGTTACGTTTGGGTGAAGTTGAGTAATACAAATTAATTTTTAAAAATCTTCAAAATACGTTAATCCAACTTAGTATGAACTGAATGAATGTATTCAATCTTCAATGCGCGAGTCCGACTTACACTGGACAATTCTTGCTTTTAGCGTTACTCATAATTAGACAGAAAGAAGGTTTTGGTCTTACGAGTATAACAGACATGTTACGTACAATGATTAAAGTGTAAGTGATCTTGAAGTCCATACCATCAAAACATAGATATTTATGGATTTATTTAATAACTTATAAAAAAGGATAGGATCTGCATAGTATGTAGCCCATGAAGCTCTATTTTTGAAGTTATACTTCTTTTGGCACATTAGAGAAACATGACGAGAGGGATTTTACGACACTGACATCTAAAATCGACACCAAGTAGTTAGTCGCACACAGACATCTAAAATCAACACCACGAAGTTAATTGAAAGGAGAATGAGAGTGAAATCCGATGGAATGCTGCGGTAGGCACAGGATTTAAAAATGGAAGGACATACACGGATCAAGTTTACTCACTCCGCAATATCGTGGAGAAGTACCTGATCACAGACCAGAAGGGTTTCTGTGGTTTTGTGGATCTTGTAAAAACATTCGACAGGGTTGTGCGAAAGGAACTATGGGACATACTTGTATTACAGAGATATGGGATTAATGGTGCACTGCTCTGTGCTGTGCAGTTCATGTACAAGAAATGCTCAGCATATGTACGAGTAGATGGCATCATGTCAGCCTGGTTTAATATCAAAATTGGTATCAAACAGAGTTGTATGCTGTCAGCTTGACTGTTCGTCCTATATCTCGATATTTGTCTGTAGAGATTAAGGTCAACTCTTGTAGGATTGTGCATGGGTGATCTAGTAGTAAACTGAATGCTTCGTGCAGACGAAGCTGTACTACTGAATGCGACGAAAACAGAGATAATGGTATTTGAAACAAAAGAAACCAGAACCATTGTAAGGTTTACGGTTAATGATGAAGTCTTGGAACAAGTGGATAAGATTGTATATCTTTGATGCAGTTTCAGCAAGCATGAATGGTACATCTCTGATTTGAAAAGACGTGTGACTGCTGGAAATAGTATGAATGGAGCGTCTGGAAAACTTCTCAGTAATGTCTTGAGTCGAAGCGGACAGCTCGATATATACCAAAACTGGCCCCAACAGTAACTTATGGAAGCGAGAGCTGGGAATGGCAGATAGAGCATGAAAGTAGAATAAACGCGGCCGAAATGCGAGCGTTGCGCAAAATTTGTGGTGTAATGCTTGTACCTACACTGCATTCACAATGGCGATGTCAGAAACAGAGTTGATCTGAAAGAGTGTCGCTATTAAAATAAGAAGAGTTGGTCGTTGGTTCGGGTATGTAGAAATAATGCAGAAAGATATAATCACGAAACAAATTACAACGCTAAATTAGAAGAATGTAGGAGTCGAAAAAAGTCTAAGTGGTGAATGATATTTATTGATCTATCTATCTATATCTTCACGCCAAATCCCTTGCGGGGTAGGCAGAGAGGATCGTGCGCCACATGACACAATCGTTACACACCTCACTCGCTTCTTTAACATTCATTGCTCAAATCATTTTTGATTATTTATTATACTATAGATTTGTTTTACAACGCGGGATGCAATTTGTAAGGTATTTTTGTTTGTTACGCGAAAGAAGTATAATTTCTTGCACACACCGAGACTTTTTTATGTTCAAGTATACACACACCTATGAACGCTTATAACACAATAAGTATCACTCGCGCTATGCCACCTCTGCCGTTAACACAGCTATTCCTTAGGAGCTGCGGTTTTCTGTGTGGTAGAGGTCCCAGATGGGGCTGCTTTGATGCGTCCCTAACTCTTTTAAAAATACCCAGGCTAAGACAAATAGACATGTTTATGCACACAAATGTTTGTCCTGTGTGAGAATCGAACGCACGAGCGTTGGTGTCTGAGTAGCGTTAGTAACACCTACGGCACCTAGCTCGTCAAAAAGCTTTACCTTAATCTCGTTTAAAAGTCAGGTCAATGGCAGATGATAGCTGCACCCCGAAGGTTCCTGTAACAATTCATAAAAAAATGTAGCATTGACGAGTTTGTACATTGATTATTTTAATAGAGCGCAGCTGGACTCTACTATAGTAGTACTTAATATTAATTTTTAAAATCCTTGTCTGTGTATCTGTATGTAGTGAACGCAAAACTGCTGAGTAGATTAAAATGTAGTTTATTACACAGCTCAATATTTCGGTTATGTGTACTTTTTATTTCCGAAACCATAATCCTCGGGATTTGTTGCATACAGCTTCAGAAGCTAACTAAACCTTAAGAAACCCACAGGGGTTTCAGTTTAATTTTATAAAATGTAAATTACAAAATTGATAATATACCGATTTCTTTTAAAGCTTACGTGTTAAAATATATTATTTTGACATGGGCGTCGAAAAATGTATTTGTCTTTATAAGAAGGCTTATAGATTATTAATTTATTATACTAAGGAACTAGGGTAGATCCGGCTGCTACAGCAGGGTGGCCCTTCCATCCGCCGCGCTCGCAAACAGCAAATCACAGTGTGCTGTGGTGGAAGACACCACACTTTTGTCTTCTACTCTGTCAGTTCAACGATTTCTCTTTTTTTAATCTCAACACCCCTTAAAAATGACATGAAACGGAAAATATTCTGTTACAGCAGTCAATCCCTCAAAAACAATTGTTGGTTTTTGCAATATCAGGTAACTTCACGCGAATGTCAACGCAGTACGCCAACATCTAGAGACCGCTCGGCCGACTATTCTTCTCCTTACGGAAACTCAGATTTCTCCCCTATAGACACATCTTACTCGTACTTAAAATATCACGCCTACAAACTGGAGCACTTATTTGTGCGTCATGGCGGGGCTATAGATATTCGTTAGGAAGAATATTTGATGTCGCTGTTTTCACAGCCTAGAAAGCATGGAAGTTGAGGTATTATGGGTCATGGCAGCTACACGCGCTGTTACGTTACTTTACACACAAGACAAACAATTGTGTGCATGATGTTTGTTTGTCTTGGTCTGGGTGTTTATAAGAGAGGTAGGGGCAATTAGGCAGCCCGTCTGGAGAGATATCACCACCTTATAGAGAACGGCAGCCAAATATCTGCTCCCTGGAGGGTTGTTGTGTTCCTGCGCGTGAGTTGGGTCATCAGTGGGCTTGCAAGCAGTTGCTGTGTTAGCAGCAGAGTTGGCATCGCACGAGTGATGTTTAATGTATTGCAAGCGGTCATAGGCTACGGTAACCGCTTTACATCAGGTGGGTCGGATGCTTGTATGCCTTCCGACGTTGCAAAAAAAAAATGTTATACATAGTAGATAATAGCAACTCTAAATAAACCAAATACTTATTGAAATATCCAGTTCATTTAGGTATATACTCGTATTTAAATTTTGAACTGTATTTGTATTTTTTTTTTCAGATTTAAATTATGTCGGCTTCAATAGCTTTTTTGATGGTAAGCTTGTTATGCAGCATATCAAGTTCTTCTGAACAGACAAATGTCGGCAGTAGTCCACTTGTGGTCGAGGTTAATAGCCAGATTAAAAATGAAAAACCATTATTATCGGTGAGTATCGGGAAAGATCATCAGTGATCAAACGAGTTTGTTTAAGAAAAATGGTTTTGAGAGAGCTATATCTTCGTATAATTTTCATGTAATCTCAATAGGTCAACAACATTAGCATCGTTGGAGACGAGTTCATGCTGAATGGTCAGCCCCTTCACATTGTCTCCGGCTCATTACACTACTTCAGACTGCCGGCAGAGTATTGGCGAGATCGGCTGCGGAAGCTAAAGGCAGCTGGCCTTAATTCTGTCTCAACGTAAGTAAATTGTAATAAGCCTGTATATATATATTCTTCAGCCACAATAGTATAGCAAGCAGTGATAGCCCAATAGATAAGGTACCGGCCTATTAAACAACTGGTCCCAGGTTTGAATCCTGGCATGTACCACTAAATTTTGCGTTTTCAGATTTATGTGCATATTTGTAATTGTAACTAGCTCGGCGGTGAAGGAAAATCGTCGTGAGGTAATCCGCACGTCCAAGAAATTATATTTCGAAAGACATGTCACCTTGCCTAAGAAATGTCTGGTTTTCCCTCTGGGTTGTGGAGGTCTATTAGTCGTTCCATGTAAAAATCAGTATCTTCACCAAATCTTGACTTAGCTAGCGGACCCCGCCAATCCTTATGGATTGGAAACGGAATAACGCTAAGAAGAAGAAAATACTTAATACAAAACAGTAATCTATGGGGATATAAAGAAGTCACGGTAGATGTCGAAGAATATATAGGGATGTCAATAAACAACACCTATCATAATAGCACTCACTACGCTAAAAATTCACAGACGTACCATGCCTGTGAATACTATAATTGTAAGCATTGTGTATTGGCATCCTCTCCACAGTAGTCGTCTCATATGTCTAATTGGCATCCCTATTTGACGTCTACCGTGATTTCATGATATCCTTAGGGATTCGTGAAATTCCCGGCATCTTCATTTGACTATTCTTCGTGCACATTTATTGTAGTGAGTGCTATTGTGGTAGATATTGCCACTAGTGATACTGGCAACATTAACTAATCCCACTCAATCGTTATCCAGGCCATTCAAATATTAATTAAAAAAAAAACCACTCAATCGTGTAACTTTAGGTGAAACTGAAAGCCAAATTGCTAAACTTAACTGAATAATAAAAAAAATATCGCGAATAAAACTTCCTTCTCTGAAAAATAATTACGTACATAACTAAACCCGCTTTGCCTCGGGTGTGCCGTCACTTGATGTAAAATGGTTACCGTAGCTTATGTACGCTTGCAATGCATGACTTATTTATTTTATTTACCTTAATTATTTATCTTTTCAGTTACGTCGAATGGAGCTACCATGAGCCCGAAGAAAGAGAGTATAAATTTGATGGTGACCGGGACATAGCGAGATTTGTTCGTTTAGCCGCTGAGGAAGGATTGCACGTTCTCTTGCGTCCGGGCCCATACATTTGTGCGGAACGTGATTTGGTAAGACTGTGCTACGTTAATCCTGCTTTAGTCCTGATTTAATTCATCGTGCTGATACGAATATCAGGCTCAGTAGTTAAGTTCTAACGAAAAGATCGCTCCTTGAGATGTTATCGCCTCTCAAAGTCTTCATAAGAGACAAAATCTCGCCAGAGAACTTGGCTTCTCTTACTTTACGTTGCTGTGCTAAGTGTTTCTTCTTTATAAGGTGTAAAGAAGGTTACTTGTAATCAATCAGTTACGATAGCCTAAGTACACTTGCAACACATACATAGCCGACGCTGTCAAAGCCGCTTCGTAGCTATTTTGAAGAATCTCATGCTGTAGTCCCCTGGTAAAACCTCGGTAGCGACTCCAATTCGCAACTTATGAATTCTATGTAGAAAAATCCTCTGAAACCCCACAGTACGCGACTATTGCGAGTCCAGTATGCGAGGATCAATTCCATGCACGAGTTGCACGTGGAACTTGTCTGAGTGATTTGGGGTAGAGTAGCAAATAAGTTTCGTGAAGTGTTCTGTCTTGCTAGTCAAGTAAACATCAAGTATTTACTCAAATAATTGTACCAGAGAGGTATCATAGTAGCGCATCATAGTAGCCCAGCTAGGGAAGTATCTCCACCTCACAGAAAAACCACAGCCAAATAATAACTCAATGTATGCCTCCCGACGTAGTATAAAAAAACCTATGTTTTGATGTAATGTATGTACTTATTTTAATAAGAATCTCATCATGTTTCAGGGTGGGTTCCCGTATTGGATACTTGGCAAATATCCGAATATTAAATTACGAACTACTGACAAAGGTATTTCACTTTGTTTTTCTTTTTAAATTATTAACATACGTAAATTTATAATTAACACTAAGAGTCTTTAAGTTAATACTGGAGTTGACTCCTGTTCATAAGTATAGATAGACAGTTAGAATATGATTTGTTTACACAAAACAAAATAAAAATTGTAATAAGCACAGGGATAGATTTAGAACTTGTACTGTTTGGCTTTACAAGGCGCCATTGTTGTTAAATATTGTAGACGAGCCCTGCAGTAGCGTGATTATTAGGAATGCTACTTTAAGAGGGCGCACAAAGCTAAGTGGCGCCCTCATTTTGTTTTTATTAATAACGCTGAATTTAAGACCTATTCCAAAAAAAAAGCTCTATACGGGCACTGAAGAACCATATTTACAGCATACCTACTAGCAGTGGTGGTGGTACTCCACTGGAAACAAGTCCCGATGAGAGCGCCACTTAGCTTTGTGCGCCCTCTTAACATCAACTTTTCATGGTTACGATTTCCAAGAAAGGCAAATATTTGTCTACATGAACATATATTATATATCTCTTTGTATTGATCTGGGTGTTTTTATGAGAGGTGGGGGTTGCATGTTCGTATGTTTTTAATTTACAACGTCGGGCGTTGTATATATAAAATATGGCAACCAAAATGTAACCAATCTATGCACTAATAAATCCCAGAATAATGTATGCAACGTTAGGGAGTAAGATAGCGGTACTATCTCTCCTCTCCTACTAATCAAACTCAAATCGTGATGGCAAACTAGCTTCGCACCAAACAAATGAAGAATGTAAATAGATTGAAAATTAGGACATAAAACAAGAGATTGTATATACCATTAAGGGGACAATCGATTAGCTGCGATGCTTAAAGCGACAGTAAGAGACACGTTCTGAAATCGAAGTACAACTGGAAATGGGGTGTTTAACCGTAAAAGTGCTATGTAATTGGCTATTCAACAATTAATGCTATAAATTGATGACATACCATTGGTATGCAGCAGAAATAGCGTCGAGAGCAACACAGAGCCTTGCAGGATACCAGTATTAAAATCTATGCTATTGGGCAGCAATCATGAATAACCATGAATAAGAAACTTATTTTATCTGATTGGACTCTTTCGCTGTGTGTAAGATTAACTAGAAGTTCACCAGTCGATGGACAGTGATGAAATCCCTATTGACGATTGTTGAAGAAATCGTAATCTTTCAGGCATGCTAGGAGTATTTATCACATACTTCGTCACCTTAGAGAAAAGGGAGCTAATACCGATAGGCCTGTATTTCGATGGCTCTGATCTGGCGGTCTTATTAAGGAACCGAGTGCACATTTAGTCTTCCACGAAGACGGGACTTGTTTCCAGTGGAGTACCACCACCACTGCTAGTAGGTATGCTGTCCTGCCCACTGGTAGGACGGCATACTAGCAGTATAGCAGCGGTGCTTAAGACTGTCGAAAGTGAGCAACTACATATCGCTGTGTGATTGTGATTTCTGGCATTGAACAATTACACCACGGGATGTTATGACGGTATCTCCGTCATTCAAATTCTAAAAATAAATCGGAAAAAACCTGCTGGAAGTGGCAGTTTAGCAGAAAAGGGAGAGAATAGGGAAAAAGAATGCAGGAAATACGATATTTAGACAGAATAGCAGAAGGAAGAGAAGAACGATATTATTATAAAGTTTGATGAGTTTTATTTAAATTACAGATTTTATAGCAGAAACAAGAGTTTGGATGAATAAACTATTCGAACAGTTGGGTACACTGTTGTTTGGAAATGGAGGTCCAATAATTTTAGTACAGGTAATATTAAGACTTTAATACATAATTAAAAGTTTATATTTGTCTGTGTAATCTTTCAATGAGACCTATGAGACCAATCACGTCTGCTAATCAAAACCAGTAAATAAGTTCTTTAATACTGTAAATTTGAAAAGACATTTTGTAGCTATATTTACTTTTGTTATTAATTTAATTTCAGGTGGAGAATGAGTATGGTAGCTATGGTCGTAACATAGCATACAAAGAGAAGATTCGCGATATTATTGGAGGACACGTAGCCAATAATGCTCTGCTTTATACGACAGACGGTGCGGCACGATCCTACTTCGTTGCCGGCTCCGTTCCTGGCGCCCTTACTACTATTGATTTCGGCAGTAAAACTGGTAAAAACTTTTCAAGAAATAATTTTCATAATATTTTTAATCGACTCCAGAAAGGAGGTTTATCCATTAGACACGTATGATTTTTTTTGTATCTATATAGGTATATATATATATTTGTGTGTATATATGTATATCTCCTCAAAGTGTAAGCCGATTTAGAAAATATTTTTATTAGTAAAGTACGATTTCATTTGTATGATTTTGGTGCAGTTATGACTTCTATCTATAACTTCACGCCAAATTCCTTTCGGGGTAGGCAGCAATTACAATAAAAAATGAAAATAATATAAAAAATAAAAAAATAGAAGTTTGTAATTTTTTTAAATCTGTTTTTGTTGTGAAATCCTGGAGTTCGTCTAGTTCGTGTAAGTATGGTGAAGTTAGAACTTCACGACTTAATCGAAATCTAGATTATGGTTTTTGAATCTTTGTAATTGTATAAAATCGGGGGTTACTCACGTCCTAATCTAGTTTAAATTTAACATCATAGGTTTGGGAATCCGATAGAGAATGTAAAGATTTTTTTGTGCACTTAGGTAGAAAAACCTATGTACACGGCTTACCTGATCATTGATAAATTAAACATGTTGACGGCAGCATGTAATGCGAGCATACTTAGACATAAAAATATATATAATGCTATGATTGTGACTCTCTAGACGTAAATGCGCGTTTTCGAGAACTACGCAAATACATGCCTTCTGGCCCACTGATGAATTCGGAATATTACCCCGGCTGGCTCACGCACTGGGGAGAGACTCTGCAGCAAGTAAGCACTGAGGCGGTGGTCAATACGTTGAAAGACATGCTGTCCAACAAGATCAATGTCAACATGTACATGTTCTTCGGAGGATCCAATTTTGAATTTACAGCTGGTAAGTAGAGTTATTATTATAAAATGAACATGTATAACTAGGTACATAAGATGGTTTCGCACCCATTCGCCCCATGTTCTGCCGCTTATTCTCCAATAGTGTATATTACTATAACTTCAGTGGGCGAGAACGTTAGTAAATACTATGAGGGGCGAGATATCCGTATATCTATGGGAATGGGTACGAGACCCATATGATTATCATCAATTCTGTGTTACTACATAATGAATCATTATTTTAATATTGCACAAATCACATCATTTAGTAGTGTCTCTACTTAATTTCCGCAGCTAAACAACACCTCCCTGGAGGATTATTGTTATCCTGTGAGTGAATGGGGTTACCGGTAAGCATCTGAGAGGTTGTTGTGTTAGCCACGATTAACATTTTAGAACGGGTGAGTGATCGAACTTTCCCGTAGGTAGTCGATGGTTTAAATATTATTGGAAATTGTTTCAGGTGCCAACTATTTTGACCACTACGCGTCGGACATTACGTCTTACGACTATGACGCTCCTTTATCAGAGGCTGGCGATCCTACACCAAAATATTACGCTATACGGGATGCTTTAAAACAGGTGTTTTTCATATTATACTATGGACTAGCTAAAACCATATTACACAATTTATATAGTCATTCCCTCATTTTCTTTCTCGTTCACAATAAGTCTGTCGTCTGGAGAAGTAGACAGAAAACCTCCACCGCATAGAAAACTAAAATTAAACTAACTAAACTAAAATGAAACAACCATTGATAATAAAAAAAACATATATTCTCAAAAACGTGAGGAGTGTAAAACAAATATTCCAGTAGATTTTGTTTAAATTCCTATACTTATTCTTATTTTAAAATATTAACGACCAGCGTGTCCTCAAATTTTACGTACCTTAATATAATTAATTTAAACAAACAATTCTTATATCTTATATCTTAATCTATATTGTGTCTTGAAACTGCTCTGACGATTCGATCAAAACTTTGTATTTAGATAAGATAGAATAGTGTGAATGGAGCGTTGGGAAAACTTCTTGGAGTAAAAACTTAAGTCAGAAGGCACAACTCGCTATACACAATGCAGTGCTGGTCCCAACGCTTACTTATGGAAACGAGAGATGATTACATATGGCAGAGAGAGCATGAAAGTAGGATAAACGCGGTAGAAATGCGAGCGTTGGGCAAAATTTGTGGCGTAATGCTTGTTCACCGTATTCGCAATGATGATGTTAGAAACAGAGTTAGTCTGAAAGCGAACGTCAGTGTTAAAATAAGAAGATTCTCCGTTGGTTCGGACATGTATGGAAAGAATGCAGGATGAACGAATGACGAAGCAGATATATACATATAATGCAAAAGTGGAAGGATGTAGGAGCCAAGGAAGACCAAGATTAGGTGGTGTCAGGAGCCCTAGAAACTGGCGAGCGTGCATGAGAAGAGCAATGAATCTGAAAGAAGCGAGCGACGTCTGTAAGGATCGGGTCACATGGCACTCGGTTCTCTCTGCCTACCCCGCAAGGGATTTGGCGTGAAGTTAGATAGATAAGATGAAAGAGAGAAGAAAATAGGCTCATTCTATAGTGAAGTTACCGACTTCCGCAAGGAGTTTATTCCACATTGTGAAGGAAAACTTTCAAGAAACTCATCATCACTTGACTTGTTTTATTACGGACTATTGTATAATTATGAGCTTAAGTATTATTAGCGTATTAGCTTAGCATTATCCAATTTCTTAATACGTTAGGATTGGCGGTGTCCGCTACACAAACAAAAGTATTTGGCAAACAAACCAAAGTATTTAGCAAAGACATTCATTTTTACATGGAGTGACTGCTGTTAGACCTCCACAACCTAGAGGGAGGGAGGGGTTTCTTCTGTTAGCTCACACGTCTTTTTTTATATATAATTTCTTGGTTGTGCAGTTAGTTTCCTCACGATGTTTTCCTTCACCGCCGAACGTATGACAATTATAAATATGTCCAGTTCATAACAACACAACTGTATATAAATCTTTTCCTAACAAACAGGAATCGAGGCCCCTTACAAAAGAGAAGTAAAGCACAACCATATTTAGTAATTGTTGTGTCCAACTAAGATCGTAGGCTACAGTAACCACCACATATCAGGCAGGCCGTATGCTTGTTTATCATCCTACATAGTAAAAAAGACGCTAAAATATATTTCATTACGCTTGGACGCCATGTAGTTTTAAAATAAATATCATCATCATCATCATTTCAGCCTGTATTCGTCCACTGCTGGTGCCACACCTCCCCTCTAGAGTGCCACTCGTCCCGATCCTCTGCCACCTGCATCCATGGACTCAAACAACCTCTTGAGGTCGTCATCCATCCAGTGGGGGGGTCGTCCCACACTGCGTCCACCAGTACGGGGACGCTATTCGAGGACCTTTCTTCCTCAGCGGTTGTCGGTTCTACGAACTATGTGGCCGGGCCACTGCCACTTCAGCTTATTTATCCCGTGGGCTACTTCGGTTATCCTTATTTCTGATTCTATCACGTAGAGAAACCCCATGAGCGACCTTGAGCTTCCTCATATGGCCCGCAGTGAAGGGCCACGTCTCAGTTCCGTATGTTATCACTGTCAACACATATTGTTCGAAGACCTTACTCTTCAGGCGTTGATATATGTCAACGCCTGAAGAGTAAGGCGTTGATATATTTTGGACGAGAAGATGTCTCGAAATTTCCTGAACGCTGACCAGCCGAGTTGGATCCGTCTGTTGACCTCTTGGGCGAAGTTGGACTTACCCTGAATAACCTACCCTAGGTAAACATAATCGTCGACAACTTCGAGCTTAGTTCGGCGTCGCTGGAGAGAATGTAGCACCGCCCATGTCTCAGCGGAATCAAAGGCCTTTTCGTAGTCCACATACGCCAAACATAAGGGCAGATTATACTCCTCAGTCTTCTATATAATCTGGTGGAGGGTATATATGTGATCCACGGTACTAAAGCCTTTTCGGAATCCGGCTGGTTCGGGAGACTGGAATTCATCATGTCTGCGTGCGAGACGGTTTGTGATGACTCTCGAAAACAGTTCATAAACGCGGCTCAGAAGCGATATCGGCCTATAGTTCTTCAAAAGGGTTTTATCACCCTTTTTGAAGAACAACATGACAGGGCTTCTGCTCCATTCTTCCGGTGTTTCACCTGATCATCGGCCTTCCGCCCGCTTACAGAAGCTCCGCCGTAATTCCGTCCTCGCCCGGTGCTTTCCCATTTTTTAGCTGTTTCAGAGCCATACGAATCTTGTACAGACTGATGTCCAGGAATTTACGAGTATATATCTATACTAATGTAATAAATCTGAAGTTACAATTTGTTTGTTTGAACGCGTTAATATCTGGAAGTACTAATCAGATTTGAAAAAAAAAACCTTTGATAACCCAATTCTTTAGTAAAATTTTTGGTTGTTTACAAACCCGCTACGGGGCGGATGAAGCCGCAGGCTTCTAGTAATATATATAGGTTTATATAACTAGGTAAAGACAAAACGGTTTAATGTCTGCTTACTCTTTTCTTTGTCGACCGATTTTCTGATTTCTTGTTAAGTAACTGTGGATGTGCTTTAGTGTTATCGATAAAGAAAATTACAAACAGGAGAAAAAAAGTTATAAACATCCAAATTCATACAAATATGTTTATTTCAATTAATGATTATGGTCGAATTTCGATCAATGGGGTGAACAGTAGTATTAATAGTGTTTAATATTTCAGTTTAACTTCGAAGCAAAAGATTTGCCTAGGCCCGTGCCTTCAAAAAAAAAAGCATATGGACTGTTGACTGTTACCTCGCGGGTCGGCCTTCTCTCACATGTGGGTCGGTCGACTTTCGGTAAATCATACGAGGACGTCACCGGCAGTACTTTACCCACTTTCGAGCACCTGAGACAGCGCGGTGGATTGATTCTCTATGAGACTATATTAAATGAGCCAAACGGAATGCTTCGAATTGAAAAACCACGCGACCGTATCTACATTTTTGTTAATAATGTGAGTATGTGAAAGTTTTACATTAAGAAATTATAAAGACTACATCATATTTGAGACACAGTGTTCGGTTTCACATGACATACGGTAACTCTTATTAAATACGACATAAGATAGGTATGAATATTACTTTATGAAATACATGGTTTTCAGGTGTATTCAGGAACAATAAGCAGGGCACTTAATAACATGTTACAACTTACATGTAAATCTAATTCAACGTTGTCGTTGCTCGTTGAAAACCAGGGACGTATTAATTTTGGTAATATGCTGCATGACTTCAAGGTTAGTAATTAATTTTTTTCTTTTTTATACCACTAAGATGGCAAATAACGGCAAGCTGTCACCTGCCTGCCTAATGGCAAACAGTCACCGTAGTATACGGGCATTTGCACTCATGCGTTGCCGACTCTCCAAAATTCTCTTCACGCCTTTCTTGAAGAGCTCACAGCGGTGGGGCCGTAAAAATACCTACATCTTGATGAACGTGGAACTCCCAATGCAGGTAGTAACGTGTACAAAAATTTGTTGAGTTTTATTTACAGTTTGAGACAAGTAAGAACGAATGGAATTTAGGACGCAAGAAGAGTATTACGTATTAGTTAATTAAAAAAGAAACACATTTTAAAAACGTTTCATGCATATTTCTGTTTCGGACGCTTGCAAATTTGACGTTCCTGGAAACACAGGAATCATAACAGTCAAGTCCTGAAGTTTAGGTTAAGAATAGGGGTTAAAGTATGAAATTGCTGTTTTATAGTTAGTATACTTTGAATTGACATTAAACTTTCATCAGATTTTCAGGTGAAACTTTTTTCACATGATACCTATGAGGTAAATCAAAATTTGCAAATTTTTAAAACATTTGAAAATTTTGTTTTTCGAATTTTTCGAATTTCGTAATTTTTGAATATGAGTTCGGACGCGGAACTAACACGGCAGAAACGGCTTGCAATATCAATGCTGCGTTTGGATAGGAGACTGCTAATGAACGCACCGTGCGTTTATGGTTTAATGGAAACTTCGACTTGAAGAACGAACCATGTGGAAGACACGGGTGAATAATGCTGAATTGAAGCAGATGGTGAAAGCCGATCCGAGTCAAACTACTGAGGAATTAGTGGCATGCTTTAACGTTACCTTACCTACAATATTGACTCATTTGCATCAAATCAATAAGATAAAAAAGTATGAAAACTGGGTGCTTCATGATTTGACTGATCTGCAAAAAGAAACGTGTGTTGAAACTTGTATTGCCTTGTTGAATCGGTACAGAAATGAAGAAATATTGGATAGAATTGTGACATGTAACGAAAAGTGGATTCTTCACAATAACCGTAAATGAAAAATGGCTGAACCCAGGTCAAACACCGCAACAGTGCCATAAAACGAAGCTTACCAAGAAAAAGGTAATGGTAGCTGTTTGGTGGTCTCTTCATAGCGTTATTCATTATAGTTTTCTCAGGTGTGGTTAAGCAATAACAGCTATCAAGCAATAAGAGATGTTTATTGTGCCAAACTTCGAACAATGATGGTGAAACTGGCAGTGAAACACCCCCCGACTCGTGAATCGATCTTCACCATTATTGCTCCATGATAACGTAAGCCCTCACACTGCACGATAAACCGTTGTAACTCTATAGGATCTGCAGTTAGAAACCATCATCATTCATCGTCATTCTCCGTACTCGCCAGATCTTGCTCCAACTGACTACCATTTGTTTCGTGATTTAGACAATTTTCTACGTGGTATATAAATTTTCTTCCCAGGGGGCGGTACAAAATGCTTCCACAAAGTTTGTCGAATCTAGATCCCCAGAGTTCTATCGCAAAGGCATAAATAAACTTCCGATTAGATGGCAGCAATGTACAGATAATAATGGTAAATATTTTCATTAAGTAAGTGTATTACATCTTAGAAAAAACGAGTTCAGCAAGTTCATACTTTAACCTCTAATATATATCCAATTATCCGACTTTTGTTCGTAATCAAGTTTAGTATATATTGAGGAAAAACATCCGTTGTGGATTTTAAGATAAAAGAAGTAATAACAAAGGGAAGAGTAGAGCGATAACATAGTTTTAATTAATAAATAAAAAATAATGACGTTGAAAAAGATTCTGTCAAAACCTAGTTGTTGATAAAATTTTTGAATAGTTGAACTCCGTTATCACTAGTATTGAATATTCATTTTGAAGTATTATTATATTTTGTTGGTATATCACATACGTACATATCATCACGCCTGTCTCCCATTGGTGTAGGCAGAGACCGCGGAACGCCAGGTGCACCGATCTAAACATACTTCACTCGCCTCTTCCACACTCATCAACCTCTTCTCACATGCTCTTCGGTTTCGGGTGCTTTTGATTTGGCCTTTTTTCAGCACACCCGCTATGTGATCCACATGTGTGTGTGTAGTGCGATGCCGATAACTCCACACACTCACTCATATTTTGTAATTCATGAATAAAATTATTTCATATCCTAGAAGACACACCTTTAATAATCTCGCTTTTTAAAGTTTTAAATATTCATTGCTTTTTTATCAAAATCAAAGTACCTGTTAGCTCGCATGACCAAACCGTTTATCGAATAAGATATGAATCAAAATCATTAATACACGTTACCCATGTTGATGCAAGTGTCTATGAGCTAGGGTAACTATTTATCATAAAGCAGGCAGTATACTTATTTATGGCCGTGGTAGTCGTAATTGGCTATCTTTTGTTCATACACTGATCCTAACATCTAATCAAAATTACAGGGAATTTTAAGCCCTGTATATTACAAGGGCAAACAGCTGGATGGTAAATGGTCTATAACTGGATTTCCTCTAGAAGTACTACCTTCTCTGAATGAAGTGGCGTTTCAGCCGCAGGATGCAGTATCAAACCCCTTGATATATGAAGGCAATTTTACTTTACCATCTGGAGAGCAACCTTTAGACACATTCATCGACCTTTCAGGATGGGGAAAGGTAAATAACGTTTTTTCTTCGATTTATGGTTTTATTCTTCATTTATTTGCGTCTCATTTGAAAATAAATATAATTTTTAAGTGATTTGAATATTGTAATAATATAAAATTTAAAAATGTTTTTTTTGGGTCAATGTCGTGAACTGAGACATATTTTATTAAAATAATATTTATTACATTATTAAGAATACTGAATACAAAACTTTGAGCAGTGATAGCTAGTGGATAATGAACCAGCTTCTCATTAACCCTTCGTTCGACTCCTAAAGTGGGCATATTCCCAAGTTCGTGTTTTCGGATTCATGTACATATTCGTATCAATTGAAGTCTGACAACAATCACTCCGTATCGAAGTGAATATCTTCGCTAAATTCTTAGGGTTATTCAAAAATTCTTCTTGCAAAGTTTTTTTATTAAATCGGTCTCTTGTTACATTTAGCTGTCCCCGACCTATGGCTCTTGCCCCAGACCCTCGTTTGCCAATTGACAGGATGCACTTGCATGTGAGATTTTTTTCTCTCCCTTAAGATGATGGGTAGTACTTATATTTCAGAAATCAACGTGTTAACTTTTTTTCAGGGATTCATTTGGGTGAACGGGTACAATCTGGGTCGGTATTGGCCAACAGCGGGTCCGCAAGTGACTCTATACTTGCCGGGCGTGTGGCTCCAGCCGGCACCGGCATCGAACTATCTTGTCATCCTGGAGCTGGAGGAAACGTCCCCACCTTGCAATGTGCAATCCATCGATTACCCCATACTGAACCGAACTGGTCTCTTAAATTAACATATTACCGTTTAGTAGGACTTATTTTGCTGCGTGCAGGCTGTAACGGCTGTATCAAACCTAAAACGTCTATTCCACTAGATTTTAACCTTTTCCTATTGACTAACTTTCAAATTACGAATAAAATCTTCAATTAAATTATTCAATAAGACTAGGAAATAGTTTGATTTTTGCAATTAAAATATCTGTCAAAAGTCGTCCATAATAACAAATAGAATCCCGCAGTTTGGGTTTCGTTAAGCCACGCAAATTTATGTAATTATTTAAATGAACAGATCATATATACTGATCTATTTATTTAAATTTTAAACTAAATCTGCTAGTAAAACTGGAACAGGTTGAACTATTTTTAACATGTTAGTAAATATTAAATACGTTCAGATGTTATTTTGCAGAAGTGAAATTTACGGGGAAATTGTTTTTAAAATATATTTATAGTGATACTTTTTACGATATTGTTTTGAATATTATTGTAGTAATATTTGTATTCGATTGACAAAAAGGGAAATAAGTTTCTATTATTTTACTAGCCAAGGCAAGTAAAATGATAGTAAATTATTGTCATTTTCTTTATCGAAACTCAATGATATATTAGTGTGGCGATTTAACTACGTGCAATACGAAATGGGAGAATGGGCTCGTAATAATAAAATAATAACAAATGTCACTATGGGAACCGCTACGAAATCTTAAAAAAAGTATACATGGTCAGATTGTGTGATCCCTCGTCGTGTACACAACCAATAGATTCCGTATTTCAACATAATATATTTTAATCTATGATCACTAGGATAACCCGTTAAAAGGAAGGCAAGGTAATTAGCTAAATAGACCATTATATTGAACAAACCTTAAAAAACACAACGCATACGAGAACAAGCCCTAATCAAACTTGACAGATTTTTGTTATTTGTTGTTTTATAGTTTGCAGAGTTCCATCGAGTTTAATGATTGTACGTATTTCCATTTTTACGATAAGGATACGATTTTATAGCAAAGCAAGCCTTCGGGTACGTACCCCCAAAATTCAGCTTTTCCATACAAATTTTCCAATATTTATTACGAAATAGGTCTCTTAATTGAAGTTGTTAATATTGATAAATTCACTTCGTCTAGTGGTATCCATTAAAAATCCACATACTCGTACAACATCTACTGCAATTTGACATCCATTTCCATTTAGTCGGATCCGGTCGGATTCAAATGGATCTGATCGACCCATTGACATACAATAAACAACATTAGATCCTATTAGATCTCAATAAGCGGGCTAGATTAGTCACATCAAAATTAATTTTTCTTTTTATTCAATAACGTATCGTGCAGATCCGTTTATTTCTTACTAGCTTTTATCCGCAGCCTCGCTCGCATTGATAAAAAAAAAACATTTTTTTAATAAAAAGTATCCTATGTTACTTCTGATACCTCCAAGAATATGTGTACAAAGTTTCATGATGATCGGTTGAGTAGTTTTCGCGTGAAAGCGTAACAAACAAACGGACATTCACATTTATACTATTAGTAGGATAGTACAGTCAACAAAAAAAAACATGTTGTTTCGTTCACTGGGATAGTAGGCTTGAACTCAACATTATTTACTCTTTTATTTACTTTTTCTTAACGACAACTATAAACGTAGCGCATTGCGGATTAGGGCGTCCCCGTTGACGATGCACAAGGATTCACCCCCGTCGGTGCGAATATAGGTGCATGTGGCAGTGAGGAGCCCACCCGCCAGGCAGCGCCGAGTCAGGTGCGACTAGGAAAACTGAGTGCTGTATATCATGTGACACACTGTCCTCTCTGCCTACTGCGCAAGGAACTTGGCGTGAAGATGTAATAGTAGTAATACTATTCGTATATGCAATATACCTATACATAAGACATTCATCTATTAAACAGTAACACTACTGTCCAGTTCGTAAATTAAGCAATTGATGGCCGCGTAATACTATAAGGACAAAGTGCAATTCGAGTGCTACGTCTGAAGATAATTTAATAAACGAGGCCGACAATTTACTATTGCGATCAAGATTTTTATGGTCTTTTTTTACATTTGTGATCGCACAAAAAACAACCCAAAACATTAGTGCAATCATACTAACAATTAAATTGTATTGCATGCTCAAGTGGTGCAGTGGACTTAAAAAAGCTAGTATCAAAGTAATCAGGATTACTTTTCTTAAATAACAACCAAATTAAACTAATTTTACGTTTAATAGTTATATGTAAGTTAATTTAATAAAGTATCAACGACACAAAACTATAATCTATACACGAAGTCCCTTGAGAGACGGAGAGAAACAAGTGCCACATGATTCAAGCCTTCACACCTCACTCGCTTATCAACTCTCCTCATGTACGCTCGTTGATTTCTGATATTACCTTCTGATAAACAGGACCATTTTGGTCATGTCTTGGCCTTCCTTGGCTGATATATTATTCTAATTTTGTTGTATATCTGTTTCGTAATTCTTTCCTCCTGCATTCTCTCTAAATGTCCAAACCTGTTTCAACTCTGTGTCTTACATCATCAATGCGAATGCGGTCTACAAGCGTTACACACATTTTACGCAACGCTCGCATTTCCACTGTGTTTATGCTACTTTAATGTTCTCTATACAAAAAGGATCCATTCACACTATTCGCAGCACTCACTCGTCTTTCCACTTCATTGGCGTATCTTCCATCCCTCCTGTAAGCGCAACCAAGACATACCTACAATCTCATCTACTTGTTCCAACACTACATCGTAAGTCGTAATTTTTAACATTAGTTCTGGTTTGTTCTCTTCCAAATACCATTATCTTTATTTTCTTCGCATTCGGTAGCAAACCCTTCTGTAAACAATCATCTTTCATTAAAGTGACACAGCGTTAATAGTTTAGTTGGTGCGTCTGCTAATAACACGGCGTCGTCTGCATAAAGCATACAGCTCACTACTAGGTCAATCGTACATTCGTGGACCAGCAGCAGAGCATACAGAATGCTAGACAACATTATTGATGTTAAACCAGGGTAACATGCTGGCATTTATCGCACACATGCTGAGCAATCTTTGTACATGATCTGCACACGGAGCTGAACACCGTCACTCCCACTCCTCACGTAACAAGAAAGAGGTTTAGACTGGTTTAGCCTTTCCTCTTTCTTGCTACGGAGAATTCCACCTCCGTGTCCCATCACGTATATCCTTACAACGTTTTATACCTCTTTGCGAATCCACATGGTTATTTCGCACTATGCACCATACTGAATTTCAGAACTTTCCAGCCGTACTCTATGATGAACGTTTACATACGTACTCTATGATCATATAAAATGAAAATATAAAATTTTCATGTGATCCGTCTCAAAAGTTGGGCCTCTGAAGACTCTTGTCATATAGTATAACAGAGACGTTTATCTGTTGAAAACAAATCCATCACATTTTTCTGATCATTTCGTCTCCATGTGTACGTGTGAATATCGTTACGATTAAATAAAGTATTTGACACGAGGTTTCGTTTCACAAATAAATTCAAAATTAGGTTACCAGTTTCGTTCACTCCAGCTTCGTAGCTGTCTCGTTTAGTTCCAACCCATCTGTTCGAATCTCCACTTATAATCACCCTCTCATTCGCTTTAGCTAAATCCAGAATGTTCCTCAAAGACTCTCAAAACTTATCTAGTTCTTGAGTACACGCTGAGCTTACGGGAGCGTATGCTGCTACTAGAAATACTCGCGTGATGCCCTGTTTTTTTACGAGCCCAGTGAAGTTTAGGTCCTCCTGAGTAGAAGACTGTAATCTCTCGCACCAGAGCCTAACTGGAAGGAGAGTATGACACCTACGTCGGTACTGTCATGAACGTCCCTGTTTATTCCAGACCATCATTCATCAAACCAGAGACATCATTCGACGGGAACCGGACAGATTATCAGCGTCACTCCTCTTTCTCTTAGTCTCTGTAACACATATATTCCTACAACATGGGATCCTTAAAAACGAAGCGTGAAGAAGCACCTTGCGGGCCAGCATGGTAGCGTCAACTGACAGGACACTGTAGTCCCTTGTCAGTTGCCGCTGCAATTTGGGTTCTTCTTTTCGATTACTAACAGGTGAAGCGGAGCCACTATGCTGAGCCAATATAAAAGAAAAAATAAAGCATCTAAGGTAAAATTACAATCAGTAGATTGACCGAGGTCGCAGCAAGCAAACTTCTGATACATGATTCTCAATATAATTAAATACGAAAATATTTACTTTGAAGAAAATTGTAATTAATTTATAAATTATATTACGATGAGCTTTGAATTTTTAAGAGTAAAAATGCCATAAAAGTACAAACTATTAATACGTAACGATAATCTTTTAAAATGTCCTTAATATAATTTTGTAAGTTTAATCTGCGTTTCTTATTTTATAAAAATCCACTTTTACTATTTTAATCTTGGAATAAGTTTGTTCTAAATTAAGGATAAAATAAATTGACGAATTTTACTTTTTAAATGTATAGTATAAACTTGTTCCATAAATTGACTGACAATGTTATACGTACAGCCGATATGTAAGTAGTGTAGCAATGTAGGTTATATAATGTAGTGAATTTAGTGATTAAAATTAAACGATTAATACATTGATAATGTGATGTGTATTATTTAACGTAATATAATAAATATAAATATTGTCGGACAAATTACACAGCGCCATCTAGCCCCGAAGTAAGCGAATCTTGTGTTATGGGTACTAGACAACTGATAAACATACCTAAATACATTTTTTTTTGTAAATACATGCTTATTATACATAGAAAATACCCAGACCAAGACAAACAGACATGTTCATGCACACAAATGTTTGTATTGTGTGGGAATCGAACCCACGTGCATTGGTGTCAAAGTAGCGTAACAGCGCGTTCCACCACTGCGCCACCGAGCTCGTCTGAATATATATGGCAGGTCATGTCATGTAAGCCTATTTTTCCAAAGCCACCAGTAGTAATGGTGATTTAGGTTAACGACTGTCTGACTCACTGACTACAACCAAAATTGACCTCTCAGCTCTTTATAAATAATTAAACTCAACCAAATACTGGCTGTATTAGTTGTAGTGCTGACGACTAATTTTGAGAACGTGTTTTAGGCGAATTATAATAGAGAAAAAATAGTAGGTATTTGATGAATAATATATTTCGCAACTGCGCAGTGCAATATGAAATTTGTAAAAAAAATCAACCAGACTCAAATCTTGGAGTCTTGTTTTAGGCGGTGTAATGCGCAGATTGGCACGTACCTCCCCACTTCTCATGTGATAACTTTTAAATGTAACAAAAGAAACTCCTAAAACCGTGCCGTGCCTGGCTCTTCGTTCCGCTTCCCGACACAATTCCCGGTCTCTTCGCTATTAAATTATCGACCGTCACAACATCCCGCATGCCAGTGATATCATGAGCTAATTCTATATATTTTGTTTGATTATCTTGTTCAGTTTTCACAATATTACCATGATGTATAACGGCGATATTAACAATTCCTGCTTGTCGCGTTAATCGATCATATCAATAGACACAATGTTAGACTTATTGATTACAACAGTTTTATCAGTGATAATAGATAATCCAGTATAAAGTGGTATAGTTATTTTGTAAATACCGGGCATATCTATACTTGTAATATAATACCACACATTACCTTTACAAGACTATATTATATAAAGGACTCACTCACTATAAATAACTTCCTGATAGATTCTTCAGGTATATTCTGTGCGTGTAGGTACTACAAATTTAATTAAATATAACCTACCTGCTGTAAATGTTTCCATAGTTCAGGCTGTCCTTTATACAGGCATTTATGTTTTTAATTAAATTTAGTCTCTGAAAGTCAGACGAAAGTTTTTAGAGCTCAATGCTTCTTGTTCGCCAGCTTGGAGGTATTGTACATTAAAAAGAGGAAGCTTCTTCTTTATTTACTTCCACGTACATCTCTCTCAACAAAATTAATTAATTTTGTCGAGCTTTGTGGCGCAGTGGTGAATGTCGCGACTTTTACACCGACCGACGCACGTGAGTTCGATTCCCACACAAGACAAGTGTGCATGAACATAGTTGTTTGCCTTGGTCTGGATGTTTTGAAGAGAGGTAGGACGCATCAAAGCAGCCCGTCTGGGGAAGTACCTCAACCACACAGAAAATAGCAGCCAAATAACAACACCCTAACTAGAAAGTTGTTGTGTTCCTGCGTGTGAGTCAGGTCACCAGTAAGCTAGCCAGTAAGCAGCTAAGCTAAGATGCTGCTGCAGCAGAGGTGGCATCACGCGAGTGATACTTAATGTAATACAAGCGGTCATAGGCTACAGTAACCGCTTTACATCAGGTGGGCCGTATGCTTCTTTACCTCCCGACGTTGTTTAAATATATATATATATAAATCCCCTTTTCAGAATATTGACTTCACTTCCCAAAAGTTGCATATGATCAGCGTTACGAAAACTGCAAATATATTTTTTAAAACGTCTGTCTACGCTAACGATATATTGCAGTAGACCTACATATTTTTGAGTGTAAAAGACTTGTAACTGCTTGGTTGAAATTTAAATCTTACGACGAAACTGAAGAACTATTCGACAGACTGATATAATATGGTTGAAGCTCAACGCTATACATTCTTAGCAACGATCATAATCATGTATACCACTTACTGTGTTTTGCGACTTGATTTGCGCCCATCCCGTTATCTCGCGGGTATACGGAGGTGGTCCAACTCGTGTTCCGTTTGTGTGACAATTTTCATACAAAACCATTCAGCCATTTGTGCGAGGTTGGAAACTTGAAGCAAGCGGATGGTACCGTGGAATTTCACAATTATAGGTAATAATAGTACCTAGTAGTGAATTAATCAATTCAATCGATCATTAGATTGTACCGGCGTGTGTGTGTGTGTGATTACAGACCAATATCTATTTAACAAGCAATAGACGACAAAACTGAATTATTTTATAATTTAACTGAACATCTAACAACTGAGAGGGAATCCCGATTCTCAAGATACAGGTCAGACCTAGTTTGAAAATCGAGGCCCCTTTAAACTGCTACAAATGAAATTTCAGTGTAATAACTACATTGTACGAGTATGTTACATGTCATATTAGTGAATTAAAAGATTATTATTATGTCGTGGTCGTCCGAATAATGGTGCATCTGCTTGGACAAAGAAAAGGAAGCACAAAAATGAATCAGAGCGACATGAGCCTACAGCTGTCCTAGGTAGTGAATACACAAAGTATAGATAAATAGATATATTAATTATTTATTTGTACTAACAAAAAGGACACACATGGTTCAAAAATCCCGGCAAACTAACAAAACATAAAAGCATCTATACAGAGATAACACGTTAACATTACGTGTAAGACAATAATATTGTATGTTGTTAGATAAAAGATACATCGAGCTGAATGAAGTAGCTGTACTCAATAATATGAACAGCCTAATGCTTATTACACACAAGTTACACACAAACGTATCAGCTGATCCAACAAGTGGTATGGTGACCTTGACATTTTACATTTTTAACATTCACAATTTCTCACAATCTTCATATTAATTAATAGAATCACCCCTTCGGCGTGCAGATTACAGATATACCATACTTACAATAAAAAATTGGGTAAGTATGTGGAGAGAGTTCCGTACGATTACGACTTTTAATCTGATCGATTACGATTTTTTTTAATCTGATCCTAATTTGTTTATGATAAGTAAATAAAATTTATTATTTCAAATACAAACTTAACATTGTAGTTGAAAAACATTATTCTCCAATAAATTCCAAGTGTAAACTTTTCAGATTGGAATGATCTATTGGCTGGCGTCCCCCAGGGTGGTATTTTGTCTCCTCTGATGTTCTCTTCTTTCATAAATTTGCTATCATTCTCGCTTAATTGCTCTTACCACTTTTACGCTGACGATTTGCAAATTTATGCTCAGACCTCTGTCGATACATTGAACATCGCTATAAGACAAATAAATAAAGATCTCGGCAGAATTAATACCTGGTCCAAAAGTTATGGAATTCCTGTGAATCCCACTAAGTGTCAAGCAATTATTATAGGCAGCTCACGTCAAATTGCAAGACTGGACGCTAATTCGTTATCTGCTGTCATGCTTAACGACTCGATTATCCCCTTCAGCACCAGCGTTAACAATCTTGGTTTCCATATCGACTGTACATTTAGCTGGACTAATCAACTAGATGAAATTAGTCGTAAAGTCATATCGGCATTACGATTTTTAAACCGATACAGAAATTTTCTCCCTATTGCTACGAAAGTTACCCTTGTGCAATCCCTCATCCTCCCCGTAATCGATTATGGTGATGTGTGTTATCCTGATCTCAATGCAGATCTGCTTGATAAGCTGGACCGGTTAATTAATAATGCCATCCGATTTATCTTTTGTCTTCGTAAATTTGACCACATATCTTCCTACCGGTCTAAGCTTGGATGGCTACCTATTCGTCAGTGTCGAAATCTGAGGTTACTTTGTACTCTCTATTCTATTCTTTCCAACCCTCATTCTCCAGAATACTTGAAATGCAAGTTTCAGTATCTCTGTGACTCTCATAATCTCCCACTACGTTCCTGCAATTCTCTCTTACTCTCTATCCCTCTTTTCCGCTCAGGCTTCATGTCCAACTCCTTCACTAGGCAATCAATTCAACTCTGGAATGCGTTACCAGTTTCTATCAAGAAATCGTGCAGCAAATTTGTCTTCAAAAAGAAGGTACACCTTTTTGAAAGCTCGACAAGGCAGTAAGACCGTCATCATTATTTATATATTTCTATTATTTTATTATAAGATGCAACAATTATGTATGTCTAATACGTTTGTATGTATCGTATAATTTATATGTATGTATGTATATGTATTGTAAGTATATATGTATATATGTATATATATATGTATATATATATATATTACGTATTATTATTGTGTATATATATATGTATTATTATTATATATATAATGTTTTGCCGCAATCGTGAATCTCTGCACTCCCAAAGGTCGACTGGTAGAGAATGCAACTAGCATTAAGTCCGCCTATTGTACCAAAATGTAAAGTGGACAATAAAGTTTTAAATAAAATAAATAAATGTAAATTTATACGCACAATATTGAGAGATTTACCATGTACTCGTACAAGACATGTTTACAAGACCGTAGATTTCTTAATAATTTTTCTGTAATCTCTAGGTAAATAACTGTTTTCCGCATTTATTTCTATTTTGCCTACCAAGGGATTGCTCAGCAAGGGATTTAGAGTGAAGTTATAAATAGTTTTTTTTTGCAGATGCAAAAAAAAACTATATTATGCTCTGTGATTTCGGATATAAGATAAGCTCAATTTTAATCTATTTTCTTAAAAATCTTTATGATTATTTATTTTAAAATTTCAATGAAATATATACGAGGTAATTTTAAAAAGCTATCCTTCATTTGATGTATTACACGGTACAGTTTGCAAGACGTTTTTTTATTTCCTTTTTGCTCCCGAATAGTGCCTCCCATATTCAAAATTCATATATTTATTTACATTACACATTCATGTTTGTGTCAGAGAAATTCGTATACTTACCGAATGCCAATTTAACCGGTCTAAATATGTCGGTAGATTCAGAGCAAATTGTTTGTGATAGGCGGGCAGACAACAAATAAATGCTATAAGCATTCCATTTTTCATTTGTACATACGGAACTCTAAAAATGAACATTATTTTCAAAATGTATAGTAACCAAAACATGATGGGATATGCATCTTAACATTTTGTGTATTTGTATTACTATTATCGGTACACTTAACCAGTATACTTTCAAAGTCTAAACGGGATTCGTTTCATAGTTTTTAAATTGGATAAAACTATTTCTCTCTGACATTATGGATAATATTTCTAAACAGTTGTGTAACCTATATTTAAGTAAGTATCCAGCAAATTTTGCCGAATCGATATGTATAAGCCAAAGACTTCTATACATAGAAGTCTTTGGTATAAGCTGATTGATTTCTAATCACATTGAGTACGCAAGATGATATCTTATGTACTTTATGAATCAAATCTTCTCAGTTATTTTAGATAAAAACATATTTTTTTATCTAAAGTAACTGAGAAGTTTTATTTGATTCATTTGATTGCCCCTTCTATGCCAATTTCAGTTATAGGTCTGTATTCATGCCATTAAATTATAAATCCGCATCACCGACAAAAATCAAATGAATCAAATAAAACTTCTTAGTTATTTTAGATAAAAGCATATTTTTATCTAAAATAACTGAGAAGTTTTATTTGATTGCCCCTTCTATGCCAATTTCAGTTATAGGTCCGTCTGTATAATCAAAACCTCAGATCATATATCAAAATTATCAAAAGATAACGCTTAGAATGAAATATGAACGAACTGCGATTCTCACTGTGTCATTCATATCACAAACACCATTATCAAACAGTCTGCGTGCGAAAGGGGTAATCATTTTTACATACCAAGTCGTGTGTCAGAGTGAAACAGTGAATAAACTGGTCTGCAGAGTGGTGCGGTTGTGATGACGGCATGGATAAACACCGAGTAGGAGTGCTATTCACGTTACGACACACATTCGGTTTTGTCGGTGATGCGGGTTTATGATTTAACGGCACGGATACAGTAGAAACTATAAATACAGTTTGAGTCCATGCATGTCCATAAGAACATTGTAGGTCTTAATGAACTGTTGGATAAGTCATTATAGATAAACACATATGTTTACTGAACAATACACAGTATACACTATTATACAAATCTAGCAGATCCGTTTAAATGAAAAAATCACTATACTTGTAAAAAATTACACGTTGCGTAGTATCTTTTATTTAATTTTGTCGATTGTCACCTACAACCCAGAAATATAAATAAATATGTAAATTGTTATGTGTGTTGTTGTGATATGTGATTCCCTATCTATCGTTTTATTAATGGGGAGTAGTCTAGGATTTCAAAAAAGGACACAACCAGCATATTTGGTAAAATTAATTGAATATTATTGTACGAACTCCGACTACTTGCCAGTCACCAAAATGAAGTTCTTAAAAAGATAGCAACAGTTAAATAACAAAAATATGTTATTTAACTGTAATAAGCAAATTTTCAGATTATTCATACGTCAGTGTTGCCAGTAAGTTGACAGTAAGCCAAATTATGATTGTTTTTTGCATTGAAATTTGGTCAGATGATGTATGGATATTTTTTTAATTTGCTTGGATATAAACATAGGGAGCACCGAGAAAAAGAACCTGTGTGCGAAAGCTCTATGAATTTTATTTTCTTGGAATTACAGTACACTCGTAATCGTAGCGGGACTCTCATATAAATAAAAATGCCGGTAGCCTCAAATCCACAGCATATTCAGTTGGTAATATAGTACTTGTACATTTATAGTGTGAGGAAATGATATATATTATAAATACGCACCTTTCGTGAGAAAATATTATTTTAAAACATTATTTTAAAGTGTTCTAGCCTACTATGACATGTGGCAATTTACATGTCTGAGGCAATATTCTGTGCTTATTTTTTTTAATTAGCTTCTATTTTTTAAAATTCGGGTTCGCCGCTGGATCTGTCTCTTACATAACTGCCTAAATTTTGTTATATGAAAGGAAGATTTCTTATTCCTTAAATAAATAAATAAAAATCAAATTGTAAAGAGATAAAATAATTAACAAGCAAAATGTATAAATAAATCGTTTATACTCGTAGACAGGTATAAAATCCACATACCAAAGAGTCAATAATTACGTGTAATTATAAAATAACGTTGTGTACATTATATTCAAAATTCAAATTATCAGTGACAAGTTGTTACCATGTGGGTGTAGCGCGTTTACGATTTTAATGGAATGTATAACCGTGAATGGAACACCGGAGTCTTTATTGTTCATGATTGTGTCGACTCTACAAGAGCTCATGGCATTGGCATGGGCCTGTCGTTGCGGTAACCTCGACAGCTCCGGACGTTCTGTAACGCTCCGGACTACGGACTGAACCACGTGGCCGGCACGCGGTTTTACAAATTAAGTAAGTAGACGAACAAATTGCAATTCTTTAGTTAATTTATCGAATCATAAGCTCGGTCATTGCCATTGGTTTTAATGTTTGGCGATAAAATCAGTTCCTATATATACCCTCTATAGTTCGCGTGACCTATGTGTTAAGTTTATATGCAAATTACGATGGTTTATGAACATTAGTGAGGAAATATTATTTACTTTAAATAACTTTCAAAATATTATTCCTAGAATATTTTTAGTAAATTGAGATTGGTAGGCGGTTGTACGTTTATAAAAAAATCTGTCTAAAAACTGTTACCATAAACATGCTATTTGAAATATACCGGTTGGACATAAAATCAGGAATATGTAGGAAAACCGGGTAACTTTATTGATAACACCATTATTACTTCTATGATATTGAAGCGTACTATATAAATTTTACTTATCTACTTTTATTTTACACTTTTAATATTTTGCACTAATAGTACATAATATAAGTAAACAGTGGTTTCTTTTTGTATAATCAGTTTATATTTAAAAAAATGTAAAAGATGGAGATAAATAAAAATATAAATACGTACTAGTAGCTAACATTTAGAGATGTTTTCGGTTGTAATATTCATAGACGGTTTGTTTTTAATTTGATATTTAATATGTAATTTAAACTTTACGTTCTATTGAATTGAATATAGTTAATAGATATAAATTTCTTGTAAGTATAATGAGTTCGACAATGTTATTAGGATTCCGTAACAAAATGGTAGAAAAGGAACCCTTATGATGCGACTTTGTCCGTCTGTATTTCTGACCGTCTATCACTGTGGCATATTTCATTATTTAGACTAATACCTAAAAAATGGAATAGTTTATATATTGCTTATACCTACAACATTATTACATTGTTTTTCAAAAGGTGCGTACAATATTTTAAATTACGACTATTAGTTCTAGCGGGGTATTTTATATACAGGATTCTACTTGCATGTTCCAAGATAGATATTATTTTTATATTATGTGCCTTGTAATTCTCAAGGGATAATAAAAAAAATAACCTTGTCTCCGAAATTTGTGAATACAATTTTTATATAATTACGGTTGTCTAAAAGTGTTAGTAGTTATTACAGGAAAATTAGAACTGTTATGTAAAAATATCAAAAATCCTTCACAATAGAAAATATGGTCCATATTTTTTATTACTTTCATCATCAGATGGTCGTCTATGAGGTATCCTCAAACATTATTTTTATTTTAATACATACTTATGATACACAGAAAATACCCAGACCAGTACAAACAGACATAATCATGCACATAAATATTTGTCCTGTGTAGGAATCGAACCCACGAGCGTTGGTCACAAAGTAGCGTTACTAACCACTGCGTCACCGAGCTCGTTAGTTAATGTTTTTTTTTATACTACGTCGGGAGGTATACAAGCATACGGCCCACCTGATGTAAAGCGGGCACCGTAGCTTATTAACGCTTGCGATATATTAAGCACACTCGCGCGATGCCTCCTTTGCTGCTCACACAGCAACTCCTTGGGAGCTTACTGGTGACTTTACTCACACGCAGAAACACAACAACCCTCTACGGAGTTGTTACTTGACTACGGTTTTTCTGTGAGGTGGAGGTGTCTGGGGGACAGGCTGCTTGCTGCTTGATGCACCCTACCTCTCTTAAAACATCCAGACCAAGACAAACAGACATGTTCATGCACTCAAATGTTTGCCTTGTGTGGGAATCGAACCCACGAGCGTTGGTATCAAAGTCGCGTCATTCACGACTGAGCCAAATGTGCTCGTCAAAAGTGTCTTTAGTCACTGGTATTTATCCCTTGTCATTTGATAAGCGTGCGCGGGAACATGGATCCAACGCGTAGAGCCCCCTTCGAAAAGATTGATTATAATGTACAGCTAATACTGGCAGATATTGCTAATATGTGGGAATTAGGGTCTTGAAGATATATATGAATTTACGTATCCTACTAGACATTTGCTCGATTTGAGGGTACCAAGTTAGTCTTTCGTCTATTACTATACCTAGGTATTTAGTGTTATTAACTTTTGCAATTGAGGGGCAATTGTAGTCATTGTTTTGGATGTTGTTACATTAATGTATTTTTATATCAAAGTTTTGGGTGGGCTGTGAATTGCTATATATACTGTAACAAATGTAATTGGTTTTGGATGTGTTTAGAATAAGGTGATTGTTTTTAAGCCATCTAGTGACCAGAGCCATACCCTGTTCAGCATTTCTACGAGTGACATCCCAATTTGAGCCAGCAAATACTATAGCGGTGTCATCCTCATACCTAAAAATTTGTGTGTTTTTCAGTGTCATGTTGCACAAGTCATTAATGTCGATAAGGAACAAGGTTGGCCCCAGCACGCTTCCCTGCGGAACACCGTAGCTCACTCCGGTACCATCACTGATATGAATATGACCGTCAAGTTTTACTTTTCGAATCCGATTTGATAGATATAGAATTTGAATATGGATAATTCTTGGGCTCTAATTCCGATTTTTTCTAATTTAATTAAATTATCTAATTTTAATTACGTTTGATACTACTTTCTACTTTATATGCCTTACTTTACACTTATACGGTAAGCTTTAAAGGTAACCTTCTTACTTAATAGGAAAATAAATTAGAAGATACTTTTGACCTACAATTTAATATATGAGACCACTATAAAAGTTTGCAATTACAAGGATAATCACTCGCGGGTTGCCAACCCAACCCCGATGCTAACACAGCAGTCCCTCAGACACAACAACCAACCAACATTATAGAACAGAGAGGGGTCTCCTGTGAGGTGGAGTATCTTCTCCAATAGGGCTAAATTGATACGCCCGGCGCTCTACCTCTCTTTCACCAGGGCCTCGATTGTTCATTAGTGGAGTGCAACACCTCTTTGTGAGGGTTTGACTATAATGATGACAGTAAGTAAGCTACTTTCGCCCCATTATTAGGTTTATTGCAATACAATTTGGTAAAAATATAGGACGTAAACATATTATACCAGAAAATTTTAACATCATTGAGAATCAAATCTAATGTACAGGCATAAAATATATACCTAAGATTTTTAAGGAAAAAAAATATATATTAAACGGCATTACACGATTGCCTAGAAACGAAACTTCATGATTTTGATCAAACATTTTTTTAATTTATCATATCAAAAGTTTATATTTTATTTTTGTCAAAAGTAGGTACATACGTACTGCTCTCTAGCAAAAATGCGTCGTAATGGTCGTAAGGCTAGGTATCTACCTCACCTACATAAAAAAAAATCATAATAAAAAATACTAATTTAAACATACAGTTTACTTACGACTCATATAAAATCGACCAAGTTAAATTTAATACTTGTAGGATTCATATGAATAGTTCAGGAAAACTGCAATAATAATCTGAGTAATTTTAACTTTATGTATTTGTACGTACACGCACCTATGCATATATCGTAGCAGTTGAAGTGAAATTTGCATAGTTTTGAATAGCTTGACTTGTCGTTGTGTGTGTACTTACTACAAAGAAGTGTTCTGACAGACCACTAATAAATATTCGTAACAAACGACAACCCAACGGCATGTCCAGGTAATAATTTCACGGTCGTCAAGACACATTACTCCAAATGTTATTTGAACCCCAAACAATACCTACACTTCTTGTATAATATATTTCGGAGAAATTATAACCATCTCGACTACCTGTTTGTTCATATTGAAATTGTTTACTTTTTACGATTCTGTACAGAAAGGGTGCCAGCGGAACCCTATTATCGAGGCTATCTGTCCATCCCTCTGTCACTGGGGCGTATTATTTGAACTGTAATAGGAACAAAATTTTTTTGCAATGGGTGTATTACTAAGGCCGCTAGAACAAGAAATAATAAAAAAATAAAAGTTAAATGCGAAATGCAAAAAACGTGAAGAGTATCTATGCCTGTGAGAAATATCCATTCAAGAATTTTACTTTTACAAATCACATGATCTCAGTTATTATTACATGAATATGACAATACTGACAATCCTACTAATATTATAAATGTGAACGTCCGTTTGTTTGTTACGCTTTCACGCGAAAACTACTCAACCGATCATCATGAAACTTTGTACACATATTCTTGGAGGTATCAGAAGTAATATAGAATACTTTTATTTAAACAAAATCAATTCGAGCGAAGCCGCGGGTAAAAGCTAGTATAAAATAAATGTGACCATGTCTCCGAATTTCGTACTCAGCTCAAATGGCTCCCTATTTCACTTTGCCGCAACTTTCATTTGCTATCTCTTCTGTATTCTATTTTCTTTAATCCCGCTTGTCCCTGTTACCTCAAAGAGCCATTTATATTTTATGATGACTGACAAGGTCGCGAATTACATCAAAATCTCCTCATTCGTCTTTAAACTCCATTTCACTCCTCTCAATTCTATTCCAAATCGTTTTCAGTTCAAACGGTGCGTCTCTAGATTGCTCTAATACTGGTTGTGCACAAACTCTTTCCTCTTTTATATCTCTTGACAAAGAACTCTACTACTATTTGATCATTCTTTCTCTCCTTCTCGGTCATGAGTGTCATCACTGACATATCAGTTATCACATATATAATAAATTAAAAGTAAAAAACCCTTTTTAAAAACAAGCTTTTATTTAAATGAAAAATGCTCTAAAAAGAAAAAAAAATACATTTAGTCATGCATTGTCATCCAAACTGAACGTGTATACAAAATTTCATCTCAATCGGTTAAAGATATCTGCTTCAAAATTGAGTTGCAAGATTTCACCCGAACATACTCACATACATACTTACATTGCAAGTTAAATAAAAGCTTGTAAAAAACCATTAACTTTTATTGTAACTACAATAACTGTTAATGGTTTTTTATAACTTTGTGTTAATTCGTATGGTTTGCTCTGCACCAACTACATGTATTATTTCAAGTTTTCTTTTAGCTTAACGTTGTCTGGAAGAGATTGCTAAGTGATAAGACCACCTAATGTATAGTTTATTTTATGTTAGAATATTTGTAATATACACGAGAATTCCAGTAGTAAGGCCAATTGATGCCACCAGATATTGTCGAAACAACATGATGACACAACGACAGTACGACAGACGATAGAGAAAGGTGTCTTTTATGTGATGTGTCATTAGTTTTGTATTCGCATTATGCAAAAATTCGAATCGGCCCTCATTTTTAGAGTAGACATAGACACACAAATCTCTATTCCATTTAGTACTTAAGTTTGAATAAGAAACCTTATTACTATATAGCCTTCACTTGACGAGCCCGGTAGCGCAGTGGTTAGTAACGTTATTTTGACACCAACGTTCGTGGGTTCGATTGCGACACAGGACAAACATTTGTGTGCATGGACATCAGACATGTTCATGCACTTGAAAGCACTTGGAAATATAGCAACTGCTTCAGCGATTGTCATGTCCCAATAAGTATCGTTTTCAAGCAAATTGAGCTACCGACATGAACCATGCAATATTAGGCACACTATACCATTGACGATTCGAAGTAATTCAAAAGAGGTCGGCCGACGAACATTCACCAGCAATGGCAAATAATATAATAAAATAATAAATATGATCTTGACAAATGGAAAAGAAACTGTACCGTGTTTAGTTTTTTCCTCCTTTGGTTCCTGTCTCCTAGCAAGGTCCAAACGAGTCCTCCAGCGCATACGATATATGATATATACGATATATAGATTATGTTTTGTAAGTAGTACCACCAAGAACACATGTTAAAATTTAAACTCGTTAAAATATGGAGTAATCCATATTTTAACGCTGCTAATATGATTAATATGAAATCTAGGTGCGATCTGTACTTTGCAAGCTTACTTTTCGATGTTGTTAACAGTAAAATACCAAAATATATCTATGACAAACTAACATGGGCTCACTCAAAATCGATGTACAAAACGCGGGTCGTTGCCAGAAAACCACTGCTTTCCGAGGTAGTTTTAGATATATAGCTGCTAAATGTTGGAATTAATTTTATTGTCGTCCGTATAAAACTATGTAACGTTTTATATTGCATTAGAAATAAGCTATTTCTTTTTTTCTTTCAAAAATGTTGTCGCTGGATGTGTTTCAGCACTCGCCAAGTTTAAATAATTCAATTCTTCATAATAATTTTTTTCGTGTTTATTTTTCCATGTTTTTTATAGTTATAACTGCTATTCGAGACGAAGACACATCTAACAAAACAAAGATCATAAAAATCGGTCCGATCATAAAAGCCGTTCTCGAGTTATAAATAGATTTATATAGTATATGCGTATATATGCATATATATATATATATTACCTTATACCTTAGTTATAACTAGTGTTTAAAGTTCGGATGGTGATTCTCTATTAATACCATACCATTATTATCCTTGTAGACAGACATCTGTCTATCTACTTAGGCTGTCTGATCGACATTGCACAATAAATAATTGGAGCCACGATGTTGCTAGGAAGATAAAGCTGTATTTTTTTTTAGGGTTCCGTACCCAAAAGGTAAAACGGAACCCTATTACTGAGGCTTCGCTGTCCGTCCGTCAGTCTGTCACATATATATCCATATATGAATATATGAATGCATATTATATATATATATAGACACACACACACCCATAAAGTCCTTATATCTAAACAGTTTCAAATCCACGCCCCTATTTTGATCACCATTTGCAAAAAATTCAATTAAGTTCGTTAGGTATGTTTTATTTAATCTAAATATCTCAGTTTGAACCTACAAACATAGAGTGGTGGCAATAGAATTTTTATTTCAATAAGACCTAAAAAAATCCAACCAAGTGTAAGCTTTTTCGTGTAAAAAAACGCCGAAAAAGTTTTTTGTGCGGAAACACACTTAAATTTTTATCTTTATTTTATTTTTCTTATCTGTTATTACAGCGATCGTAGTAAGTAGTACATATTTGGAAACATTTCAAGGGTCTGCAGTCTTATACCTTTGAATACCCCGAAAAGTACCCTTATATGATATATATGACACCAGCCGCTATCAGCGACGCTTGGAGAGATTTTCATGATTATCGCTGGATCTCTAAACATTTCCGGGAAAATGGGAGCGTAACTGACTCGGAATATAAGATATAAGCTATCATCTTGTAAAATTATATTAAATTCAGTCCGCCGACAAATATTGCAAAAATGACTGTTTTGACCTCTGCGTCGTTTTAGAGACCAGCTCCAGCAAAAATAATAATGATTTTTATTGCATGTATATGTATGTATAGATTAAGCCCATGCATACGACTTGATAAATTCGGTGGCATTGTTGCTAACAATGCTACCGTGGCCCATATACTTGTTTATGTGCATGAACATGTCGCTTCCCGACGCCGTATAAATAAGAACCATATTCCATTTGCTGTCATGCTGATGACATCCCATTTTTGTGGGTTATTCTTGAAACTAATACCCATGACAATTTCATTTTAATGCTTAGATACTTACAATTGGATTGAATTGGACACAATTTTTTTTATACAACGTCGGAAAGCATACAAGTACAATGAACGCTTGCAAAATAGAAAGTATTGGCCGCGCGCTTTCAGCCATGCTGCTAACACGGCAACACGTAAGGAGTCTAGGTAGACATGAAGATATATTTTTGTGCATATTGATAGCGATTATAGTTTACTGACAAAAACAGGCTACATATGCACAATATTTACAGTAAGCAGTTTCAAAAGTACATTGTTAGTGCTATTGAAATATTAATTTCATTTTATTATGTTTATTTTGACAGAATGGTGAAAGAGGAACTAACCTGCGAGATTGGGCCGCCGTGCAGCTTAGTACTTGCAGACGGCTCCATATTCCAGGGGAGGAGTTTTGGAGCTAAGGTACCCGCAGAAGGCGAAGTCGGTAAGCATTCACACAATTACATTAACACACAATACATGACACGTCCGAAAGTGAAAAATAAATTGATTTCTACAAGACTTGCAAAAACGGCTAAAAATATTAAGTTGAAATTAACACAGTTTAATATTTTTAGCCGTTTTTGATAAGAATAGCTATTATTATAAAGTATTTGCTATTCTTATCTGAAATACATTATGTAGAAAAAGAGACTAAGTTTAATACATTCAGGTTTTACGGTGTTCCCGAAAATATTTCATACCATGGGATAGCGTCACGAGATTAAATGATAGCTTTAAAACAGGTATTTAATATAGCTTTAAAATACGTTATTAAATTATAGTTTCAACACGGTCTTAAATAATAGCTTTAAAAAGGTACAGCATTCCTGAATATTAGAATTTATGAATTGGCTAAGTTTTATATCCATTCAAAAATTTGTAGTATATAATAACAACAACAGGTTGTTAACAATTCCGAAATACGCCCCTTACTATCAACGAGAGCATTGAGATGTTTGGTGTCGTGATCTCCAGGGAAGTTCTATTATAGTGACCTGAAGGAAAAGATCAAACTGCTGTCAAATAATTGTCGTATTCAACAAAGACGTAGTACACCTTCGGGCAAAAGACATGCTATATAACTCTCAAGTCAGACCGAATATAGAGTACTGTGGCCAGTTTGGGCGGAAGAACCAAGTTACCAGCTTGTGCCTTGTAATTTGATTCAGAGATAATCTGTGAGAATTGTTAACGATTTCAAGATTACATTGATTGATTATATGTGAACACTAGCTGACCCGGCAAACGTTGTTCTGCCATATGCGTTTCGGATGAGTGCAACCACAAACACCGTGACAGGAGATTTTTATATATTAGATTATTTTAATATTTTCTTTTACATTTAGGCTGGAATTTGAAATATGTATCTAAAATAATCTTATTAAACATGGCAAATTTCTAGTATGCCTATCAGTTGCTAAGTAGTAGTATTCTTCGTGTCGAAATGATTCGTGAAAATATACTCACTACTGGTGTCTCGTCCTCTTCGAAAATACGTGACGACAATTTTAAAAGATTACTTCTCGTAAACGACTCGTAAAAAATCATCCATATATTCATAAATTCTGAAATCATAACATACTTGACGAGTTCGGTGAGTGACGCAACTTTGACACCAACGCCCGTGGGTTCGATTCCCACACAAGAGAAACATTTAGTGTGCATGAACATGTCTGTTTGCTTTGGTCTCGCTGTTTTAAGAGAGGTAGAGCGCATCAAAGCAGCCCATCTGGAGAAGTACCTCCACCTCACAGAAAACCGCAGCCAAATAACAACTTTTTTTGTTGTGTTAGCAGTAGAGGCGGCATCGCACGAGTGGTACTTAACGTAGTACAAGCGTTAATAAGCTACGGTAACCGCATTACATCAAGTGGGCCGTGTACTTGTATGCCTTCTGACATTGTATAAAAAAATGATACTTTTTTGGCTTCAATGTAATAATCGGGCAGTTTTTTTCTTTAAAATAACCTTGTGATTATTTTCAGTTTTCCAGACTGGTATGGTGGGATACCCAGAGTCGTTGACGGACCCATCATACCATGCACAATTGTTAGTGCTGACGTACCCACTCATCGGCAACTATGGTGTACCTGATGACCAGGAATGTGATGACTATGGATTACCTAAGTAATAAGATATTAGATTTTATTGTAACGATTAATCCGTCAATTATTACTACTATTATGGACAGTTTCCCAGCTTTGTTTCTCTCGCTATAGTCTCGTACTCTTTTAATTCGCATTCAGTACTAATTAAGATTATTTTTTCTATATTGTCCCCTTAATTCTTTGCTTCCATAGTTTTTCATTACTAAGTCGGGCACCGCGGATTCACAGAGTCTAAAATCGAGAATGAACAGTGAATCTGTTAACAGTATGACATTATGTATTTTTATGTGTATTTATTGTGCGCATAATCTATCAGTATCTTCGGAAAATCCTTAGGCATAAGTAGCCCGCTAATCCTAATGGATTAGGAAATGGGATAAAGCGAAGGAGAAGAAGGAGCTTAGAATAGAGAATGCTCTCCGTTTTAATCTGCCTGATGTAGTGATCAACAAAAGTTATACAAATAAAGCGATAGACGGAACACTAATTCGGTGTCCTCAATTCACCGAAGGTGGTGTTGAATAGCGTCATTTATAAATTACGCTCCCCGTATAAATTTCGATTTGTCATTTTAATAAATTAATTTACCTGTATACAGTACCGTTGATAAAATATTCCATTTACAAAACTGAAAAATAAAAAGAAAGTCATTCATAGTGCGCTTCATTTCGTTTTTACACACTTCGTGTAATTTGTGTCAATGGTTTGGAAACCACAGGAAGGTTTCGTCGGAGTTGATGAATCACTTAATCTGTCATTACCTTGTTTTAAACTCTTTAGTCATGACACACATAATTATTGTAGAAATACTACCCGCTTAAATATAACTAAGAACCACATATAAGTTGTCTAATATTACCTACTAATGTGACATTTGTTACAGATGGTTTGAATCAAGCAGAATTTGGGCCTCAGGTTTAATAGTCGGTGAAGTTAGTACTATAGCATGTCACTGGCGTGCAAAACAGTCGCTCGGTTCCTGGCTAGCAGCCCACGGGGTACCTGGCCTTTGCGACATAGATACACGAGCGTTGACCTACCGCCTCCGTGCTGGGGTTACATTAGGCCGAATCGTACAAGGTGTACTTCCTTTTGGACCTCTAGCGCCAATTTCAGATCCAAACATTAGAAACCTTGTTGCTGAAGTATCTGTTAAGGTAAAGCAATTACTTTGTTTTCAACGTTTGTAATTATATGTTTCAAAATCATACTAAATTATACTTAAAATTTCAGGAAGCAAAGGTTTATAATCCAAATGGTGAAGCAACGATTATGGCCGTTGATTGCGGTCTAAAGTATAACCAAATTAGATGTCTAACAAAGAGAAACGTAAAAGTCGTCTTAGTGCCGTGGGATCATAAACTAGATCCAATGAATTATGATGGCTTATTCATCAGCAATGGACCGGGCGATCCAGTAATTTGTAAAAAAGTAGTTGAAGGTCTTACAGAGGTTATAAATAACAATAATAATATTAAACCAGTGTTTGGTATTTGTCTCGGTCATCAATTGTTATCCACTGCTGCTGGTTGTAAAACTTACAAAACTAGGTAACAAACACCAAATAACATTTTTTGTTTTTCTTTTCTATATTAGGCGTGTTATTCATTTTTCATTATAAATATTTCTTATCAATATCAATTATATTTATTATATATCAATTGTCAAACTCAAGTAACATTCAATATTATTTTTTAGTTATGGAAATCGTGGTCATAACTTACCATGTACTCACAATGGAACAGGAAGATGTTTTATGACGTCACAAAATCATGGATATGCCGTAGATACCAACACTATCCCCAATAATTGGAAAATCTTGTTCACCAATGAGAATGATAATACAAATGAGGGCATTATACATAAAACCGCCCCATTTTTTAGTGTACAGTTTCATCCAGAACATACGGCTGGTCCCACAGACCTAGAGTGCCTGTTTGATATTTTTGTGGAATCAGTAAAATCTTACAAAAACAATAAACCCGTAATAATAGATGATTTAATCATCAATAAATTAAAGTATACCCCTACTATTCCAGAAAAGCCAAAAAAAATATTGATTCTTGGTTCTGGTGGTTTATCTATAGGCCAAGCTGGCGAATTCGATTACTCAGGATCACAAGGTGTCAAAGCAATTCAAGAAGAGAAAATTCAAACTGTTTTAATAAATCCTAATATAGCAACAGTACAAACGTCTAAGGGTCTAGCAGATAAAGTCTATTTTCTCCCTATAACACCGGAATATGTAGAACAAGTGATAAAAGCCGAAAGGCCAACCGGTGTTTTGCTCACATTTGGAGGACAAACTGCGTTAAATTGCGGAGTGGAATTACAAAAATCAAAAGTATTTGAAAAATATAACGTGACCGTGTTAGGAACACCAATTCAATCTATTGTTGATACGGAAGACAGAAAAATTTTTGCGGAACAAATTCACTCAATTGGTGAACAAGTGGCACCTAGCGCAGCAGTGACTTCAGTAGAAGAAGCTGTAGCAGCCGCTTTAACAATTGGTTATCCAGTAATGGCACGTTCCGCATTTTCATTAGGAGGGTTAGGTTCTGGTTTTGCCGATAATGAGGATGAGTTAAGAACTCTTGCCCATCAAGCATTGTCTCATTCCGATCAGCTTATTATTGATAAGTCTTTAAAAGGTTGGAAGGAAGTAGAATACGAAGTAGTAAGAGATGCATATGATAATTGCATAACAGTTTGTAATATGGAAAACGTTGATCCTCTTGGAATTCACACGGGAGAATCTATTGTAGTTGCTCCAAGTCAAACACTATCCAACAAAGATTATTATATGTTACGCAATACAGCATTAAAAGTTATAAGACATTTTGGCATTGTCGGAGAATGTAATATACAATACGCCCTGAATCCCAACTCGGAAGAATTTTATATTATAGAAGTAAATGCAAGACTATCACGAAGTTCTGCATTGGCTAGCAAAGCTACTGGGTATCCATTGGCATATGTAGCGGCTAAATTAGCATTGGGAATTCCATTGCCCGTAATTAAAAACTCAGTAACAGGAGTGACAACAGCATGTTTTGAGCCAAGTTTAGATTATTGTGTAGTCAAAATTCCTAGATGGGACTTAGCAAAGTTTAACAGAGTTAGTACTAAAATTGGAAGTTCTATGAAAAGCGTTGGAGAAGTAATGGCCATTGGGCGAAATTTCGAAGAAGCCTTTCAGAAAGCACTTAGAATGGTCGATGAAAATGTAAATGGTTTTGATCCAAATATTAAAAAAGCAAATGAAGACGAACTACGGGAACCTACAGATAAGCGCATGTTTGTTCTAGCTGCAGCTCTTAGGGAAGGCTATAGCTTGGAAAAACTTTATGAATTGACTAAAATTGACCAATGGTTTCTTGGAAAGTTTAAAAACATTATTGACCATTACAAGACTTTACAAAATGTAGATAGCAACACCATAACCAGTGAATTACTTAAAAAAGCCAAAAAAATTGGATTTTCCGACAAACAAATTGCTGCTACGATTAAAAGTACAGAAGTAGCAGTTAGAAAGTTAAGAGAAGAATACAACATAACCCCATTTGTGAAACAAATTGATACAGTAGCAGCGGAATGGCCAGCTTCCACAAATTATCTTTATTTGACATATAATGGTAATACACATGATTTAGACTTTCCTGGTGAATTTACAATGGTGTTAGGATCAGGTGTGTATAGAATAGGAAGTTCTGTTGAGTTTGATTGGTGTGCAGTTGGATGTCTAAGAGAATTACGAAATCAAGGCAAAAAAACTGTTATGGTTAATTACAACCCCGAAACTGTAAGTACTGATTATGATATGAGTGACAGATTGTATTTCGAAGAAATATCGTTTGAAGTTGTAATGGATATTTACAATATCGAGAAACCAAACGGCGTTATATTATCAATGGGAGGCCAACTACCAAATAATATTGCTATGGATTTGCACAGACAACAAGCTGTTATATTAGGTACCTCTCCAGATATGATAGATAATGCAGAAAATAGATTCAAATTTTCAAGAATGTTGGACCGAAAAGGTATATTACAACCCCGTTGGAAAGAACTTACTGATCCCGAATCCGCAATAAAGTTTTGTGAGGAAGTCGGATATCCTTGTTTAGTTCGACCATCATATGTTTTAAGTGGGGCTGCCATGAATGTAGCCCACTCTAACCAAGAATTAGAAACCTATCTCAAATCAGCAAGTTTAGTAAGTAAAGATCATCCGGTGGTCATTTCCAAATTTATTATGGATGCCAAAGAAATTGACGTAGACGTAGTTGCAGCCGATGGTATTATTTATTGTATGGCGGTTTCGGAACACGTTGAAAATGCTGGAGTACATTCAGGGGATGCAACGTTAGTTACACCGCCGCAAGACATCAATGAGGAGACTTTGGAAAAAATCAAAGAAATTTCTGGTATAATAGCAGAGACACTAGACGTGACCGGGCCATTTAATATGCAATTAATAGCAAAGGATAATGATTTAAAAGTAATAGAATGCAACGTAAGAGTATCCAGATCTTTCCCATTTGTATCTAAAACTCTAGATCACGATTTTGTAGCAATGGCTACTAAAATAATTCTGGGGTTGCCTGTAGAACCAATTGACGTTATGTCAGGGTGTGGAAAAGTGGGTGTGAAAGTACCACAATTTTCATTCTCCAGGCTTTCTGGTGCTGATGTTACATTAGGTGTAGAAATGGCATCCACAGGAGAAGTAGCATGTTTCGGCGAGAATCGCTATGAAGCATATTTAAAATCTTTAATGAGTACCGGCTTCAGGATACCTAAAAAAGCTATTCTATTGTCTGTTGGAACATTTAAGGTCAGTTTAATATGATTTTTACCAGGACTAATTTATATTTCACTATTACAAAATTTAAAATAACATATCATATGTTTCAGCATAAAATAGAGTTACTGCCAAGTGTTCGAGTGCTACAAAGAATGGGATACAAATTATATGCTAGCATGGGAACCGGAGATTTTTACACAGAACACGGCATCGAAGTATGTAGTTTTTGTTTTGTAGTATTGTGCTGATACTATAAATTCGAAGGATAAAAATATTACATTTCGTTATTTCCAGATTGAAAGTGTTCAATGGACCTTTGATCATATTGGGGATCCAGAAGATGCAAGGTCTGATGGAGAACTAATGCACTTAGCAGATTTTATGGCCAGGCGTCAATTGGACTTGGTAATCAATCTACCGATGCGTGGAGGGGCGCGTCGTGTTTCCTCGTTTAGTACACATGGCTATCGAACACGACGACTAGCAGTTGACTATGCCGTGCCTTTAGTCACTGACGTCAAATGTGCTAAACTACTTGTAAAGGTACGTATCGTTATAAGAATGTAGCCATATATATTAAACTATAAGTCCCACAAAACAACTTGTCTTGTCTAATTGATAGGTTAATTGAGATTAATATCTGAAAAATTCAATAGTCATGGGAACTTCAAGACGATAATATACGGGGAAAATACCACTTTTGATATACCTCGAAGGTAGCAATCGAGCATACGGCTTGCCTGATGTAATGCAGTTGCCGTTGCCTACGGAAGCTTTTAATACCAGGTGCAGGTGCATTACTCGCTGACGCCCTGGTAGGCGGCGCGGGTGCCGCGGGAGCAGCGGGTACCGCGGTTTTCCGCGCTAATGGCGGACGGGTGACAGTCGGAGGAGGCAGGCGCGACTCTAACTCGGCGAGCCGCCCATCCACCAAATTGCCGACGAGTTGGACGATGTTCCGCTCCAGAGACTGGACATCGCCCGAGCTCATCGGCCCCTGCGTCCTCTTTTCTTTGCGGAGCTCCTCGAACTCCCGGCGGTGGGCCTTGACCTCTTCCCTCAGGGAGGCCACCTCCCGTTGCAGCCGAGCGTTGTCGGCTCGGAGGCGGTGGGTTTCCTCCGCCTCTGTGCGCACCACCAGGGCCTTCAGGATCTCCCGGATCCCGCCCGCAGCCTTCGCGATCTTTGCGGCGTTCCCCCTCTTGAGGCTCGCCGACTTTCCTGTGAGGTTGAGGATGACGCCCAGCATCTTCTTGCCCCTCACCATCAGGTCATCGGCTCCTCCCTCCGTTGGGCCCGCCGGTTTCCCCTCAGGGCTTTTCCCTTCGGGTCTTTGGTTTTCCACCTCGGGGCTCACCCCCTCGGCGCTTCCGGCTACTGCCGTGCTGCTCTTCTGGCCCCTGAGGGCCCGCCTCTCAAGGAGCGCCTGGATGGCCGCCTCCTTGGCCTCCTCCGTTCGCTCCTTGAGCTGACGGCGCGCCCTGGCCAGACTAGGGGCATAGCCGACCCTCTTCCCGCGTCTGGTCGTGGTCAGCTTCGCCCTTTCATCGGGCGTGTCCGTCTCTGAGCCAGAAAACAAACGCTTCCGGCCCAGCTCCGACTCTGAGAGGGTGGTGACCGACATAGTGTCCGTCTCCTCCCCTCCCCCACACCGTCTTCTCCCCTCCCCTACACCGTCTCTCTATTGCCACCGTCTGTGGCTCTTCCGGGAGGCCACTCTTCCCGGGACCGGCAGGTCGCGGCACAGATCGTCGCACCGCGACAGCAAGACTCGCGCCTCTCTCTCTACTCTATTCTCTCGCCTCCATTGCGTTAATATTAGTTCGCACCGAATCGCCCACAAGTACCGTACTTCCAGATTTAGTCACAACCCACCGGCCACTGCGTTACCGCGCACCAGGTGGAATGGGTCCAGGGCAGACGACGAGGACGTACTGGAATAAAAAAAAGGTGCATTACTCGCGCATTGGTGACTGTGTCAAAACCTGTTCACATCTTTTTGAAAAAATCCAAAAGTATCCCATACACTCCATGCATTCCTTAGGAAAATCACGACACAGAGTTAATGCGACTACGTAAGGGTTCTCGGAAAAAAACCTCTATGGGACCATACAGTACGCGACCATTTTATGTACAATGGGTAGAACAGAGAGGGCAAAGTCCCTTAGATTTTAGGGCGTATAAATGTCTTACAAATAGGCATATCCACATTGTTTAAGTCAATCCTAAAATAGGGATTATGAATAATATGATAATTTCGATATTTCTAATCGAATTTTTATCTAGCTCATACTGACTTAAATTATTGTATATTCCAGGCAATGCAGCAATGCGGTGGTGTTCCACTGATGAAAACACATACAGATTGTATGACGTCTCGAAATATTATAAAGTTACCGGGTTTCATCGATGTGCACGTCCATGTCCGCGAGCCAGGCGCTACATATAAAGAAGACTTCGACTCATGCACGGCCGCGGCATTAGCCGGTGGTGTAACTATGATATGCGCCATGCCAAATACCAATCCCCCCGTGGTCGATCGCACTTCTTACGATTATGTTTCAGCACTCGCGCGAGTTAGTGCTCGCTGTGATTATGCTCTTTTCGTAGGTGCTTCATCAAATAATTGGGACACGATAGCGGATATAGCTCCACAAGCAGCAGCATTGAAAATGTATCTCAATCAAACTTTTACTACTTTAACACTAGATGATATGACTGTTTGGCAAAAACACCTTCAGAATTGGCCAAAAAAGATTCCTATATGTGCTCATGCGGAGCGTGAGAAAACCGGAGCAATTATCCTTATGGCATCACTGCTTGATAGACCCATACATATCTGCCATATCGCACGAAAAGAAGAGATCTTATTAGTAAAAGCTGCCAAAGAAAAAGGTCTAAAAGTAACTTGTGAGGTATGCCCACAACATCTGTTTTTAAGTACCGCAGATATTGATCATATTGGACAAGGCCGAGCCGAAGTGCGACCGGTTTTATGTAGCCCAGAAGATCAAGCAGAACTTTGGAAAAATATTGACATAATAGATATTTTCGCTACTGATCATGCACCACACTCCGTTGAGGAAAAGGATTCAGAAAATCCACCGCCAGGATTCCCTGGATTGGAAACGATTTTGCCTTTATTGTTAAATGCTGTACATCAGGGTCGCTTAACGATGGAGGATCTTATCAACAAATTTCACAAAAATCCTCGCAAAATATTTAATTTACCTGAGCAATATAACACGTATGTCGAAGTAGATATGGATTATGAGTGGACTATACCTCCATCCATGGAATTTACAAAATCAAAATGGACGCCATTTGCAGGCATGCAAGTTTGTGGTGCCATTCACCGTGTAACTTTGCGCGGTGAAATTGCTTATGTTGAAGGCCAAGTATTAGTCCCTCCAGGTTTCGGTCAAAATATTCGTGATTGGCCTGCACCGAAAAAACAATCATTCTCCATATACCCCGTAGAAAAACCAGAAAAAGAGCATAGTCGGCCAAATTCTGCTCTGGACTTCCATACATCAGGAGAATTAAGCCGACTTAGCGACTTTGACATGGACCAAAATGAGTCAAAACCCGATTCACAAAATAAACTAAATGTGCACTTTAATGAAATGCCAGGTTTAAGAAGTATGTCACCATTGCCCCTACAAACTACCACACGTCAGAGATGTGACAGTACCTCAAATTATAACCCCCCACAAACAACTGTCTCTCATCGTCAGCGCAGCGAGTTATTTGGTAAAAGTATCTTAACTGTGGATGCATTTACTAAGGAAACTCTCAACGACATCTTCAATCTCGCGCAATTTATGAAGACTAGCGTGAACAAAGGTCGGTTCTTAGATGACATACTGCGTGGAAAAATTATGGCTTCAATATTTTATGAAGTAAGCACTCGTACCAGCTGCAGTTTCGCTGCAGCGATGCAGAGATTGGGTGGTTCTGTCATACTAACCGATGCCACAAGTTCATCCGCCAAAAAAGGAGAAACTTTAGAAGATAGTGTGGCGGTAATGGCAAGTTATTCCGATGTCGTGGTATTGAGACATCCGGTACCTGGAGCCGTTTCTGTAAGTATTTAATGCAGATCTCTTAGTTGATACAATATAAGCTATTTTTTACTTTTAGTATTATTTTGTCTATAAAACATAAAAAAATGCATGTCACAGACCACTTACTTCTGAAAACTTGGTTTAAATAGAATATTAGTTGCCGAACTGAATACCCGAATAAGGACCGGCTGCCATCAAAGATATAGATAAAAAAATCTTTATTTCCCAATGGGCCCTCGCGGGCAGGCTAGATAAACAAAATAGTAACTTGAGAATTGAATAACTTACAAAAAGCATATTGGTACAATAATAATGTAAAATGGTAGAATTAATGGTTATTAAGAAAAGGTTACCTGTCTGTGTCTTGCTGAATTATTTCTAGACATCTGTGTCAGTTACATATTCATCAATTGTGTAATAAGCCTTTTATCTGAGAGTATTTTTGATGCGCTTTTTGAGCACATTATATCATCTTATGCTACGGCAAGTAAATAAAATTGTCTTCTTTTATTTACAGAAAGCATCTCGTCATTGTCGAAAACCCATTATTAATGCAGGAGATGGTATCGGTGAGCACCCCACTCAAGCGTTGCTTGATGTTTTCACCATAAGAGAGGAAATCGGCACTGTTAACGGTCTTACTATAACAATGGTAGGAGATCTGAAGAACGGACGCACAGTACACTCTCTCGCACGACTCCTAACGTTGTACCAAGTACAACTACAGTATGTTAGTCCACCAGGTCTTGGGATGCCAAAACACATAATGAAATATGTATCAGACAAGGGCATACCACAGAGAGTGTATGAACGTCTAGAAGATGTACTTGCTGATACTCACGTATTGTATATGACGAGGATACAACGAGAAAGGTTCGAAAGCCAAGAAGAATACGAAAAGGTGAGTCAACGTTTCTTTATAAATGTATAAACGGATATATGTGTGTAGACCGACCTTGAATAACGTAGGCCATAGTAAGCTAAGCTCAAGCTATAGTTATAATTGTGCATGTACAAAATTGATCCAAATGAATATTTTTTCAGGCCCGTGGAGTACTAGTGGTGACACCGCAGTTGATGACACGCGCTCGACGTCGTATGGTCGTGATGCATCCATTACCGCGAGTCGACGAAATCTCTCCTGAATTCGACTCGGACCCTCGCGCGGCATACTTCAGACAAGCGGAGTACGGAATGTATGTCCGTATGGCCTTGCTTGCCATGGTCGCTGGTGTCAATCCTCTTGTCTAATGTTCCAAAAACTGTACCTCAACCAGATCTTTCAAAGGCACTTTGTCCAGCTGTGCTAATATTGCAAAATATATGCGAATATGTGCAGGCTGATTAACTTTGGACGAACTACAATAACATATGAATGCAATGAATTAAAATAAATATTTAACGTAAGCAGGTAGGTAGAAGTGCATTTTTGTTTTGTAAGTGTTATCAGCATAGAATCAGAATTTTATGAGTCATTCCATGATTAATGTTTAAGTGAAAAAATTGTTAATAAATTTATACCATCTTCCCGTGTCTTTATTACAAAGGGTGTCTCGTAATGAACGAATAATCCGATGATAAATGATGTAGGTACTTAGAAGACAATTTTTGAATTCTGTTAAATAAGACCCGTAGGCGTAATTCACATTCTATCGAAACGCTACATACGAATCGGAATCGAAAAGTTATCTGACAAAATGTATGAAGTCGAGTTTCTCCGTGCTCGGACGGCACGTTAAACCATCGATCCCCGGCTGTTGAAATAGATGACAATCGTTAGCTAAGTCGGCGGCTTGAAAACACTGGCCTCCGCCAATCTGCATTTGAACAGCATGGTGAAGTATGCTCTAAACCCCTTTGGTTGAAGGGAGACCCGTATCCCTGCAGTGGGATGAGTATGGGTTGATATGGTGGTGTGGTAAAATAGAATACTTTGAGAAACATTCAAAGTATATACTCTTACAATTCATACATTTTTGCATGCGCTGACCATTGTAAAATACAGTCAGACCAGTCTCTCTTAGGGACCTCTTCAATACATTGTGGAACGCATACACCATCAAATCAGGGTTCGTAAACCATGCGCGTCCAACTTTGATTATAATTATAAGAAATAAAAAGAAGTATCAAGTTGCGAAGTATGGGCTGTATCGCGGATATATCAACAGATCTACATTTGAAACGGTATGTGTGAACGTGATAATGCGATAAAGGTCGATATTACATCGAAGCCGCTAACTTTTTCTAAGAAACTGTGTAAGCAAGTGTTGATGTACCAATCTAAAGTAACTATCCATCGGTCTTCAAGCAACATAGTTGTGTAACGCCCTGATAAGCCGAACAAAGAAGAAACCATTTTCTTATGTTTGTGCCAAAGAAAAGTCAATGCATGTTTCTTTTTTTTTATCCCCGAGGGGAAAGGCAAAGGGATCTAGCCCATACAGCCAAGTCATCAGTTTAGAACCATTTGAAAATCTTAATTCTATGTTCCAGCTTCAGGAACTCTGCTGAAAAAATACTTGGGAAGGGTACTTAGACCCAATCAACCCACTTTAAATACCACTCATAAAACGATAGTGATTTTAGAAGGTTTTCTTGATGAACTTATTCACGTCTTCCAAAAAGTGCATAAACGTGTTATATTTGAGTTTTTACATTACTGTATGAATTCACTAGCACTTATGGTACAAAATACTATCAAAATTGTCACACAAAACTAATTTTATACTGAATTGTAAAAATTTCAAGTAAAACAACAATGTCACTCGTCAAAAGCGCGGGAAGAAGTCCGAAAAGTCAATGCTTTGATTTTTCTGTATCGCTGATATATCAAAGTCAAAATCTTTTTATTCCGTAAAAATGGCTACGTTTGTTTGGAATCGTCACAATTTTTTTTCCCTATCGTGCAGTTCATGACTAGGTGAGCACTGATAAAAATACTGCCAAAATACTCAGGCATCCTTCTTTTGGTATACAAACAAATTTACATAATTTATTAATTACATTATAATTGGATAGACTCACTCCCAGGCATTTTTATCTTTAATATAGTCAGATACTTTATAATATGCCCTGCTACACAATTTGGCTTTAATAGTAGTTTTAAATTTGTTTATTGACAATTCTCTTATATTGCTGGGAAGTTTGTTATAGAACCGTATACATTGCCCCATAATATATTACTTATTTTGTGGAGAAGGCTTGCATGCAACACAAGATTATGCTTATATCTAGTATTTATGCTATGAGTATCACTCTTTTTACAAAATGAGTCTATGTTTTTATGGACATACAAAAGATTTTCATAGATATATTGCGCTGTGACTGTTAAAATATTTAACTGTTTATTTAAAGGATGTCAACAGTTCTACATTTGAAATGGTATGTGTGAACGTGGTAATGCAATGAAGGGCGACGTTACATCGAAGCCGCTAACTTTTTCTAACAAACTTTGTAAGCAAGTGTTGATGTACCAATCTAAAGTAACTATCCATCGGTTTTCAAGCAACGCAGTTGTGTAACACTCTGATATGCCGAACAAAGTAGAAACTATTTGCTTATGTTTGTGCTTTGACTTTTCTTTGGCAAATCTTCAAAAGGAAAGACGCATTTTACCGATTGGCTTCTTCTTTCCGGTTCATAGCAGCACATAGGTCGCGTATCACGTTGACGGCCAATGACTGTTTTCGTCATACTTTGCTATCATTTTACGAGACCACTCTATACGCAAATGTTTGTGGTATTTTGACAAATATGAAGTATCCGCCGGCTGTAAAGCTTCCATACTTGCCTTCAAATGAACGAATATTTTTTTTTACACTCGACTTATTCCAATGTCTGATCGGTAAGTAATTTTTGACCATCTGATTTAATTACATACGCTATAAACATGTATTAGATTCCGCAACCGCAGTCACGGGGATGATTACGAGCACGTCCGAACTCAGTGAACCACGACAAGTATTCCATTTTCAAATTTCGTAATTATTTTTCAATTTTCTTTTGCTATCAGTGATCGGTTGCAGAAATTTTACGTATGTCCAATGTACTGTTTATATCTTTGTCATCAGTATTACTTCAATTCATACTCATCCCACTACTGGTTTGACGGTCACACAGATCTTCGATTAAGGGCTCGGGATAAATAAATCCTTCCATAAATAGACAGCGATCGGTGTTGCTTATAAAGATATAATAGTATTTTAATATTATAATTAGAACTAGATGGAGAATTAATGTAAATACTAAATCACGCACAATGGTTCTTATTAGTGTTAAGACAAGTGCGAGAAGATTATATTTAGAACCTTCTCGCACTTGTCTTCCACTTCCACGTAGAATCAGTAAAGGCAAAGGTATCACAGGCGTATGAAAAAAATTTAGCATTATTTAAGTTCATATTACAAAGATCATTGATGTAAATTAGGAAGAACATGGCGGCTAATACACAGGTAATGTATTAGGGGTGGGATACCACAGGAAACGTCAACGGCCTCAAAGATGTGCTTTCCTATCTTAACTTTTGTTTCCGATTGGTGAGAATATGTAAAAGCGACAATTGCATTTTTATGGCTCCTGACATCACCTTCTGATAGAACACGACCAATTTGATCATGGTAGGTACCTCTTAGCCTTCCTCGACTCCTACATCCTTCCACTTTTGCATTGTATACCTGCTTCGTCGTTCTTTCATCCTGGGAAAATAAAATGTGTCAAAAACTTTTTTAACATCAATGAAAACTCTGAGACATTTATTTCTTTTGTCCCACCGGTGCGTTATTAGTGCACTTAAAGATATAATAGAATCCTCAATTGACATACCACGTCTAAAACCAAACCGTGATATGGTCGTCAAGATGAAGTCTGTCTTTTTTTCGTCAAACCACCGGGGCTACTCCAGGTCCACTCGCGCTGTGGCAACTTCTTGAAGAAGGATTTCTACATAAAGAGTCCTTCCTTTTCCATGAAATCGACCAGTAGTTGTTCCCTTTGGTTTCGATTGTGCGATTCTAAATTCCAATACTCTGACCGGTAACCAGGATCAGCGGAACTGCCGGTGACTGGGGCCGTCTTGTTCTTGTGCTCATTAAGGGGATTTTTGCTACGCTTGGCAGGCGGGTTGGCAACCGCAGTAATTTGTCTACGTACTCAGGGGACGCTGTTACCCGTGATATTGATTTTCCCTTAGTCGCCTTTTACGACACCCACAAGTTGAGTTGGGATGGTCTATTCTTATGCTGTGGCCACACTGCGCAATTGAATTGAAAATTGCGTTGATTACATTATAAAGCAGTTGAGAATGCGCAAATTTGCATTGTCAGAGGAACACCTGGCTCATCAATTATGACAATTATCAACATTTTTTTTAATGTTTCGGCCATTTTGACCATGTTCCTTAAGAGATAGGAACGGTGTTCCTTAACATTCCTATTCTACTTTTTTATGCTGAATCCGAATCTGAAGTCAAAATTCGAAAAAAACGCACACACAGACAAACATATAGATTTCATATAGGAACGGTGTTCCTGAAAACTGGTAATGGTTCAAATAACATTCTTTCACAATACGATGTATTTTATGCTACATCGTTTATTAAATATGAATAAAAACTTTTATCAGATGACGTGTTTATCGTAGTTAGATAACGATATCGAAGTTTAGTGATGAGTATTGAAGATAATACGTTTTAAAGGACATTTTTAAGCTTCGAATAAAGGGTAATTTTTACAATGTTTAGGTCTCAATATCCTTATTTTTCTGAATATGTTGCTGTGAACCAAGTTATAAAACATATGATTGTAAGAAAATATATTCTGTGGAATGTATCTGCTTGTTATTGTAAATGCTAGATTGACACATGCTTCACGCTGTATATTTAGGCCCTTTGCACACGGAGGGGCAAGCTGGGCCCCGGCCCTATAAATATAATAAATCCCGATTTATTTCCGCGATCGATAGAACAAAGGGACTCCTCCTATACTACCGCTCCTCCGTTTGCAAAGCGCCTTATTGTCAATATTTCCTATTTCCACCTACGACTATGACCTACCATATCGATACAGACACACACTCAATATCGACAAACATCATTAGCCTGGAATATCTAGTCAGTGGGTGTGTGCAGTATGCGCAATGAGAGAAACGAAACCACCATAATGATCTACTTTAGCAGAGGTTCGGCTTAGCTTCACTACGCAAATTTTATTAAGTACATTTGAGTTAATACGTGCTGAAGAAATAGACTTGTGAGTGATCTCGTATTGAGATGTATGATTTTAGTAAGTACTTGCCAGTTTTCGTAAGACGTGGCCGTACCAGCGTAGGCGACGCTCTTGCAGTGTGTCTGCTCTGTCACGGACATGAAGGCTACCACGAATGCAGGAGCTTTTCACGCGATCCTTCGCGTCACTCCGCATATCCAACGCAGCATATTCATCTCTGTGACACGCAGCTCCTGCTTGTGCCACTCAAGTACCGGCCACGCTTCGCTGCCATATAAAAGAACAGGTCTAATGATGGATTTATAAACCTGTCCTTTCAGCTTAACCGGCATTTTTGGGTCACAGATGATACCAGCCATATCACGCTGTAGCGGTTTACCAATTATCATACCTCTACGAATAAATAATAAGTCTAATAAATAAATAATATAAGATTTATTATTTATTCGTAGTCATACCTGGATCTAAATTATCTAAAAATGCTCCAATTAGCGCAGTCTAGTGGTTTTGAGACACACCACGCAGTGTCGTACCATAGACTACTGTGTTACTGCGGCATGCCGCTCCAAATAAAAACCTTTTAATTTCGGAACTTTCAAAATTAGCAAAATACCTAAAAAAATACATTTTCAACATTAAGTTTTAAAACAATTCTTTAAACAGATATAAATCTAAGACGCTTCTAGAAATAGAACCGTTAGCGACCTCTTTTTAATAGTTGTTTAAAATCATTTGTAACTGGTACAACTTTTAAACTTTAGGGCTAGGTTCTTTTCGGTTAAACTTGTGTCATCGCTTTTATGTGAGTGTTCTACGACAAATCATGAATTCGAGTAAACAGTACATCACGTTCTCTGGGAGTGCGATCTCTGGCGTCGGGAGCGGGACGATATGTCAAATTCCTTGCTTATCACACGTACACTATTCTGATTTGGTGGCAACAGGGGAAAATTACCGAGCGTTTAGGCGGATGTGTTAGGTAACAACTCACAATTTAGGTATTTGACGAGCTCGGTGGCTCAGTCGTGGCGACTTTGACACCAACGTTCGTGGGTTCGATTCCCATACAATACAAACAGTTGTGTGCATGAACATATCTGTATGTCTTGGTCTGGATGTTTTGAGTGAGGTTGGGCGCATCAAAGCATCAAAGTCTGGGGAAGTACCTCCACGTCACAGAAGACCGCAGCCAAATAACAACTCCTTAGAGGGTTGTTGCAGTCCTGTGTGTGAGTGAGGTCACCAGTAAAACTCCTAAAGAGTTGCTCTGAGGAGGCATCATGCGAGTGATACTTAATATATTACAAGCATTAATAGGCTACAATAACTGTTTACATCAGGTGGGCCGTATGCTCGTATGCCTCTCGACGTTGTATAAAAAAAACGTACCAACAGTGTTAGATATCTGATAAACCGTGGTGCACAGCGGGTGAGCTTCACTTGACTAGCCTTCTCTTTGAGGTTTTTTTAATGCCTTATTTGTCTATTGCTCTTTCCCACTTCCCTCTTTGCCAAGAGGGGAAGTCAATTTCCTACTCCTACAAATTTCTTCTGATTAAATTCGTTGTGAGTTCCAAGGCAACTGTAGTTTAACCCCCGGGACAGCAAGGTACTTCACTGTTTATTGCCTTTTGTTGGTCGAGTATGAGAGACGCGAAATGCGCGTCAACACCGGAGACAGCTCCGCTGCACACGACAATACGCTACACGTATGTTGGATCGACTTTAGGCTGCGTTCTGGCCGATGAACGTGACGTCCCTGGCTCCCGGATGTGAGTCAGGGACGTCATGTGGAAACATAGGTGCCGCTAAGTACTTACAGTATTTGGATTGCTACACTGACCCGCAAGATCCTTCTTCACGCTTCGTTTGAAGGATCCCATATTGTAGGAAGGAGCGAAAACATGTGCAGGCAAGGCGTTTCACTTTTTAATGGTACGACAAAGATAGGAGTTGCTCAACAGTGGAACAATGACATCGCAATCCTGCTCGTGTGGTTCTATGACGGAAGGGAGAGGATGGGATAAGGGAAAACAGTTCTTCAGAGTACTCGCCATGGTAAATGCGGTAAAATACGCTTAGAGAGCCAATATCCATACGGAGTTGAAGATGTTCTAGGTTTTTCATGACCTCTTCGTCGTCGATTATGCGGATAGCCCGTCGCTGCAACCTATCGAAAGCCTCGAGTCATACTATCAAAGGTCTTCTTCTTAGCGTTATCCCGTTTCCTAATCCATTCGGATTGGCGGGGTCCGCTCCCTAAGCCTAAGGATATAGCGAAGATACTGATATTTATATAGAATGATTGCCTCCAGAATCATGCCTGCAAAAATCTGACTTTTCTTAGGTTAGGTTAGGTCTTTCAAAATATAATTTATTGGATAGGCGAATTTCTTCACGATGTTTTTTCTTTCACTGTTCAGCAAGTGATAATTAGATATGTGTACATAAATGTGAAAACAGGAATTTAGTGGACGCCAGGATTCGAACCAGAGACCTGTTGGTCAATAGGTCGTTCCTCGTTCCTTTATCTACTAGTCATACTATCAATGGTGACAGCCAGTAAACAATTCACATCAATACTATTCAGCATTTGACATCTATCAATTATAATAATTAATCTTGAGTTTGACACTTTGATGTATTTTACTGTGGCAGCCAAACTGTTGACATGAATCAATTCCTTAGATCATCAATAGCTAGGATATTTACAATAAAACAAGCAGATGCATTCCGCGGAATATATTTCCTCACAATCACATTATTTGTAACTTGAATCAGAACAATATATTCAGAAAAATAGGATATTGAGAACTAAACATAGTAAAAATTACCCTTAATTCGAAGCTAACGATATCTACGTTAATGCTAGATTGATGCATGCCACACGCTCTATATTTATCGTCAATATTTTCTATTTCTAGCGATATACCGTATTGATAAAGATACACACACACAATATTGATAAATATCATTATCCTGAAAAATCGAAACACATGGAGCGTGTAGTCTCCGTAATGGGAGAAACCAAACCATTTTAATTTTTCTACTTAACAGAATTTCGGCTTAACTTCACCAAGCACATTTTATTCAGTACATTTTGAGTGGTCTCGTATTCTGTTGTTTATTATTTTTATTATTATTAAAATTTTGATAAGTAGTTACAAAAATTAATACTCAATTTAATATCTGATTACTGTAATATTCAAACAATTTTGTGTTTGGCGCTCGTTGAAATTGAAATTCTGCGTTTTGAATTTTCTAATACATAATAATTAATAATACCACTAACTAGTAGATTTGGGCCCAAGTCTTGTGCGGTGGCATGCTATCTTTGACGGAAAAGTATTGTTGTAGGTATGCAATTGTCATTCTAGTGGTAAGATCTACAGTGTTAAAAAAAACTGTTTCCATACAAAATAAAAACATGTAAAGACGGTCAGTTAAAACTTACATCTAAGATTTATTACATAATTTTTCACTATTGAATTTCTTTCTGTAAACCTATTTATGTCCAGTAAACACTTTGTCAGTATATTGTTCACAATTTTAATTAACTAATGCTTACCTATTTGTTTTACACAAAGTTCTATTACGAGGCTAAGAAACTTTCATAGATAGAATGCACTTAGTTTTAAATGTAGAATAAATGTGTAAATTTTGTCTCTTCTAAAATCTTGTTCAGTCGTTTAATCTCATTTACATAAATATTAAAATTAGGTTTACATATTGATATTTTTTAAAGATGTGCCTTATTATTACGAGTACTTCTTACTCTGAATTTATGATAGTATATATATTGAATAGGAATCTATTGTAATAATTATTGCGGGGAACTGTACAAAACAGCAAACTTAATTAATGAAAATTTCCCGAGTGTACAGCATCTATTTGTGATGTAAGTATATGTTTGAAGAAATATCACTCTATAGATACGTATACGATTTTGCCCAAAAATTCTATTACAACAATGCCACATAATTACAAAACGTAGTTGATGCAACGACATTGCCTCCTGGGATATTATCGGGTATACGTACAACGCTGGAGGTAACATCGATTCGTCCATACTTCGAGGGTCATGAAAGAAATAACCAATGTAGAACCGATCACAGGATATTGCATAGTAAATAAACTCTCCGCTACGAGTCGGGGGGTAAAGTAGAACCTGCAGCCCTTATTGGCTAGTTCACAAATCTATATCGCGCACTTATCGGCTTTTTAGTTAAAGCATCATACATCGATGGTCAGTAGGCTCAAATCGTTGATATATTTAAGCGCTAAAACACTACGTTTTTATGAGTGAGCGGTGCCTGTATGCGCCGTCAATGTTTACTGATTTTACGTCGAAGGCTGGATTAGAAAATTAGTGGTTTAGATGTTCATTTAAACTTTAATAATATAGGTTCGGGATTATGTCAAGCAAGTTACTTATTTTATTATACCTATATCTATTTTATTTGTGTATTTTAGTAGATACTACGATAAACAAGACATCCCAAAACAACCAATTTTATAGATAGTAATAGTCATGCATGATTTTACGCACTCACAATGACAGATCAAGCTATGCAAGTAAAATTTTGACTTTACTGGTACTCATAAAATGGAAATGATCTGTCATTGTACAATATAGATACAACAATTAATTAATCTTATGTGTACGATTTTGTATAGGTCCCTCCATTTTTTTGGGTGCAGTAAAATAGGAATACAATATTTTTTGCACTTTTTGACCAGGGAACTTATAAAGATGAAAAAACTATAAAGGAATGACAAGACAGTAACAAGTAAAATACATAAGTTCAAACAGAGTACTAGGTGAATAACACCTCGCCGCTAAAAATATGTAACTTAAGTAACTACTCGATGAAAGTAATAAATTTTATTCTTCTGAGATTCCATTTTTTTGTACATACTTAGTATTAATGTATTAAAAAATTGATTCTGTGACGTCTGTGTTTTTTTTAAACAACGTCGGAAGGCATAGAAGCATACGGCCAACGTGATGTAAAGCGGTTATCGTAGCCTATGAACGCTTGTAATATATTAAGTATCACTCATGATATGCCTCCTCTGCTGCTAACACATTAACTCCTTAGGAACTTACTGCTGACCTCACTCACACGTAGAACCACAGCAACCGTCTAGAGAGTTGTTATTTGGCTGCGGTTTTCTGTGAGAACTGTGTTCAACAGTAGATAAATAGATAAAGCTTATGATTATTGTTATACTTTTTGACTTACAAATTTCAATAACTAAACCATTGCGTTCATTATGTAATTTAGGTAGTTCAAAAGTTATTAATGAGAATATTTTTAACTATTTACTAAATAAGTACAAGGAAATGAGTAGTATCATATTTATGAATTCTTACCGTATATTTGAAATAAGTATATCAGCACCCATCTTTTGCGATTACACAGACCATAATCACGGAACAAAGCCGTCACGTAAATATGCTACAAAACAATATGAATAGTTCTCATAACCTAGATTCTTCTTCATCATCATCATCTTCATCTAACTTTAGAACCACGTTTCTCTTTGAATCTTCCAAATGTTCATCAACAAATGAAAATGCCGGAATGCCCGGATTATCAGTCGGAGAGTTGTGTGTATCAGTCGGAGAACTGTGAATATTGACAGACCGGACTCCATTTTTTCGAAACTGTTTTCGTAATGGACGCTCTAATTTACTTTCTCGTCTAAGTGGCAACTTGTAACCATCTAGTTTGTTATTTGCCATCTTTCGTTGACAATCAACCAGTTTATCACGTATCACTTCCAAGTATTCATTTGCTGTTGCTTCACCAACAGGTTCTTCTAATAAAAGCATACACAGTCTTTGAGCTTGCTCTAAATATATAATAGCCTGCCCAATTGCCTCAAATTTCTCGCTGGAACGCGACATTGCGATAAAATGGGGTATAAAGAACTCCAAAACTAAGCGTCGCCGTTCCGCTTCCATTTTAGCTGGCAATTTTACCTATAAAAGATAAACATTTTCTGTTAAGTAATAGCTCACACGCCTAATTTAACCAAACGCGTACTACCTTATATGTATTTTTAGCTTCCATATATTGTTATTTTTTTGTGTCCACTATATTAACTGTTTTAATATTCATCTACGAAACAAGCTTTTATCTATTTGTCTAAACATTTATCAAAAAAAATTATTCTTTACTTTAATGCTCCTGACTACAAAAAAAGAAACTGGCTCCTGTGATACTTACATTTGGGTTCATTTCCTTTTCCCGAGTAGCACCTATTTTCTTGCTATATAGTGCCAACCTTCTTTTTTCTTTTATTTTTTTTTCAGCTTCCAACTGGTTTTGTTGTCGTTTTTTCCATAAATACTCTTTGTCAGTAAGCTTGGCTCTTTCCCATAAATTTAATGCATTTCCATCTTCATCATCTGACATCTCACTATAGTTTGGAACAACGGCTGATATATTCGGGTTTATTAGGCGCAAAGGATTTTTACATGTTAAAATTTCGTATAACCTGTAGCTATTGAATTTGGGGTAAAATTCTTTTCTGTGATATTTTAGTTTACTGAGACTATGTAACGTGTGTGTCACTGGTGCCTCCAAAATATTTGCCAACTTTCTTTGAATTTTCAAAAGTAGCGGTTTAGGAATGCTCTTAAATTCATTGCAATTATTTATAAAATAATTTGGCAATCTATTTTGGCTAAACCGAATATAAAAAGTCCGAAGAAATGACCTTAACGTTTCTCCCAATCGATCTTCAGGCCATTTTGCAAAATTATCTTCGCATTGCCAAAATAAATGATGTTTGATATGATTTACATCTAAACCCATTTTAGATGTTTCATTCTCCAAAAAAGCTTTGTGCAATGTAAGTGCAAATAAATAGCACCGTACATGAGAATGTGCCAAACATTTTTCTAAATATCGTTCAGCTTCTGGGAATATAATCTTCCATTGTAGTTTCTGATCAGGATTTTGACCTCTCTTTGCTCTGAATCCAATTGGCACAAGAAAGCATCCGAACTCAATAGCCTTATGTACCATTTGTTTATTAGGCCATTGATAACTGTGGTTTGTCCAAGGGCTTTGAATGATTTTTCTTTCTCTGATAATAAATTGATTAGCTGCATTCGGCCAAGCGGCAACAAGAGCCGGAAATATCTCACACCCCACTTTTTGCTCATTTCGCAATCTGTTACAATAAATACTAGCTCCTTGTGTTAAAGCATTTTTAACAACTTCATCGGTCAATCCCAAACTGGAACCTAGATCAGTTATGAAAATATCTACGAAATTTCTCATGAATCCTAAAGAATTCAAATAGTACTTTGTTTCATACAACTTTTGAGAATTAATAGTATTTGCCGATAAATCATTGCATTCTTCATCCTCTTCATCCTCACTCCAGTTATCGTGGCGCACTTCTAAAGGGGACCATGATTCGTCCGGAAGGACACCCGATGTTAGCGAGGTATTTGATTGTAAACTGAGTTCTACTTTCTTTGGTGTAGTAGATTCCGTAATTGTTGAATATCCATAATCAGATTCTGATTCACTATGTTCATTTTGACGACTACCAGAATTGGATCGATATCCAGACGTTTCAGTATCTTCGGATATTGTATCAGTAACAATAACTTTTGTTTTGTTTTCCTTTACTGGACCACTCAATCTCCTTGTATTTTTCAAGATAGATTTTCGTGGCTTTTCATTTCCAGTAAATACTTCTATTAAATTTTTACTGTTATTTTGATCATTTTTATCAGCATCTTCATGTAATACTTGAAACGTTTTTTGAAATTTTTTGATGTTTGAAATATTACTCTTTTGAGCTTGCAAGCTTAACTGTATCATGGGACCGCTAGGTCTTCGTCCATCAATTGGAGCCATATTGATAACTACATTCTTTTCTTTCAGGATAACTTCTTTTGTATGTATTCCGTTTAACCTGTGTTTGATTTTTTCTAAAAGCTCTTCTCCCTTTGTTGATTGAGTAAAGTCGTCTGAGGAGACTGATTCTTTATCCGAGTCTGTATACACGCTATCATCCAATTCAACTTTATTGATGTTTTCATTAGCTTGCGCAAGTGTACTTTTTAGTATTTCCAATTTCTGCAATTTGACATACCCTGTAATGAGAATTACGTAGTTTGAAAAGGATTGCAACAAATCTTATGTATAAAAATGGATAAATGGTTAAATTTTGATTAAATTTTCAGACTTCCGATAAACCAACCTGTTGAAGTTTTACGAGTATAGTGATTGGATCAGCCGTGCGAAACCCGGGCGAGTTGCTAGTATACAACAAATAAATATTTTCGGACAATTTCACAGTGCTCTCTAGCTCTAAGTTAAATATGTAGTTAAACATATAGGATAGTGTCAGCGTTTTTGGAATATTGCTGATATGGATGTTACGAGAAGAGCGCAAAAGCCACCAGTCAGTCGCCTCCGGAGAGCTCACTCGTAACCTCGTATGGATGTAATGTATTCGTGTCGGTTAGGTTGAATATTGAATATTGCTGAACTATAATAATGTGTAAACGTGTGTAGAAAATAAACTCAGTTTCAGAACTATCATTTTTCACAATTCACTAAACGCACCTCTAACACTCAGACAGAACTTTGTATCATCCGCTAGTCATAATTATACAGCACACTAGGGGTGATACATGAACTTACAGTGGTAGATGCATGAGACCGTACAGTGGTGACCCCCTACCAACAAACTATATTAAAAAGACTTCATTAACTAGAGGCTATGCTAGAGGTATGGATAAGTACCATAGTAAAAAGTACTAAAGGATCGATAGACATAATGTATTTCTTCTATGTTTATACTACGTTATTTTACAAACTAGCATATAGCCCACCTGATGTGGAGGCGTTACCGTAGGTTCTACACGCTGAAAACACTGCTGTTATTGCAGCAACACATCTTCAGTTTCCTGGTGACTTTACTGTCTCACAGGAGCACAACAACTACTCATGAGCAATTATTATTCTTTAAGGTGCAGGTAGTTCTCCAATCAAGCTACTTATTTAATATGTCTGTCTTCCTTAGCCTAATATTAGTGTAACAACTCTTCGTTTTTTTAATATACCTATACTTTTTTACGAGAACATTTTAATAATTTTTAACTACAGTTTCTTACCAGACTCCTTGCTGTCTTGTATGCACAATTTATAAAAAGGCGCGTCAAGAACTGTGCTGTAGTCTGATGTGTCACCAGGCTCACTCGCTTCTACATTATCGTAAATAACAAACAGCCTTGGAGCTACTAGAGGTTCTGCCTGAACGGTCTTTTGAAAAGATACATGCTCATGCACGGATTCTTGCATCCGTTCAGCAAAGAATACATGTTTATGATGTTGAACCATGGCATTGTTTATCATTTGCTCCCGCTCGCCTATTGGATTATTCTTCATGTGATCCAGTTCGCTTAAAAAGAAATAATATATTATTACCTATTATGTTGAATGCAAAGTAATACGAGTAGATGATAATAAAGGTCATATAATATTATTATACGACCTTTATTATCTACTACAGGAATTTAGTAAGAATATTTCATTATTTTATAATTTATTTTCATTTTATCTACCTTTTTTACTGATTTTAGAAAGGGGAATGTTTCCAATTCTTATGGATGCGTCACGCACGCGATATCATCATTACTTGTAAACCGATTTTGAAAACTTTATTAACACCCAAGTTTTTATGGGAAGTCCAACTTAAAACATGGGCATAATATAATAAATATAGACAACCCAAAAAAGTATTTTCAATGTCATTTCATTCGTTGCCCAAAACCTGTGTCGTAACGCTTGAAGACAATGAAGATGAAAGAAAAAGAATTGATCTGAAAGAGAATATCGATGTTAACATGAGGCACGCTGTGTAGATTCGGCCATGTAGATGGAATGCTAAAGGAAAGAATGACGAAACAAGTATTCAACGCATAAGTAGAACGATGTAGAAGCCACCGACCACTATAAATTGGCCGAATGTTATCAGAAGGTGATATCGAAAACTAGGTTCCTAGGAACCGCCAAGCGTACAGGAAAGGTTGAAAGACTGTTGAAGAAGTGAGCGTATAAGATCAAGTCACTTGACGCTCGGTTCTCTCTGCCTACCCTGCAAAGGATTTGGTGTGAAGTAATTGATAAATAGTGTGGTTCCATTCAAGTATTTTTTGGTTATAATTTTAAGTAAACTTATACATGAATCAAACGAAAGTGCACTACTTCTGGAAACATATAGAGGAACTTTATGTGTAGATCCTACGTCTAGCCCTTTTGAGAGTGCCAGCTAAACTTGTGAAAATATTGTCTGTGCCATTTCACATATAGATTGGGGTACATTCACAATCTATATGTGAAATGGCGAAAATGTGTGAACTCTGGCCGCAATTGCCATGTTGCAATGCCATGTCAATTTTCACATTACAGTTACAGCACATTAAAGTTGATTAACAATATGAAACCTTTCAGTTCGCAGTTAAGTTGGTGGATCTGTAACAGCAACCGTATATGCAAATAACATTCTTACTCATTTTTAAGCTCCAAATTTAAATGCATTAAAAAGGGGCTATAATAATTTTAGAAATGATTTTTGAACTGGTAAAGATGCAACAGGGGCCAGCTTTTGGCCATTTATATTGGTAAAATTTCAACCTCATAAAAGAAAGTTATAGCTATTTTAAAAAAAATTGTATTAATATTCTAGAAATTACAATATTAGTACAAATGTTTAAAAATAGCGAATAATAAACATCTACTTCATATTAATAACACTTTGTATATCATGCAATGTATTATTATTATAAGGTACTTAATAATAACGTGCAGATTTGTTTTACGGATGTGCTTTAATTTTTCTGGTTATTTACAGCCGTCATTGTGTAAGTAAATAACCAAAACAAAACTATCGCCCCGGTAGTTGGCACCGGGCGATAGTTTTGTACTTTAGATATCAATTCGCCTTTCTTACCGTAATAAGTACATTTAATACGTTATCTAATTTTCCATCTGCATATTTTAAATACGTGGGTAAATTAGCTACGTATTAAAATACATATCTAAAGATAAGTATTTTCTTTGGTTTATCGACACTGTCGGTGTCTTCACAAACCTAGATAATTATATATCACAGCGCAATTATTATCATAAGAAGTATGAGATCCCTCCATAAAAATAAAATTCCCCTGAAACATACTGGTATCTTTTTTTATCTATTTGCAATAACTATAAGAATATTTTCTAATGTAAAACTAAATGTATATAAGTAGTGTGACAATATTGTATTTTTTAATAACAACTTACCTAACATTAGTTTTATATTAGTTTTTAGCAATTTATCTAACATTTTCTGTATCGCTATATGTAGGAAATGTATTTGCAGCTTTCTATTAGGTACCAGTCGAATGCGTTGCAACACTTGCAACTGAGCTACCAAGAAGGTTTGTAATGGATAATTTTTTCAATGTCTGTGTAAAGTCGCAGCATAGCGCCATCTACCGACTAAGTAATGTACTGTTAAATGAGCATAGTGATATAATAGCGTGATTTAAATATACTTAACAATGTTCTGGAAAATTGTGTCGACACCATTACAAAACTATATACCTATATATGTTTTATATAAATGAATCAAACCTTAATAATACATGTAATAAAATTGTAAAAATCGAAATGAATGAGATTAGAAAAAAAAATATCTAACTATCTTTCATTATTTATCTTCAAGGGATAGTCGTAAAAGATCGGGCACCACATGACTCTGTCTTTACACGCTCACTCGCTTATTTAACAGTCATAGCTCTTTTCATATACGTTCTGCGGTTCCTAGAGATCCTGCTACCACCTTCTGATAACACCGAACTAATTTATCGTCGCTTATCGTTACCACTCGCTTCAAGTAAAATACAACTTCGCACAATCTAAAGAACACGACAACGCAATTATAGAATTTCTTTCACACTTCTGTGTGTAGGTTAGTAGAACACGAGTAAATATCAAATAGAGCGCGTCAAGTCGATATGAAATTTTGGTGAACTATGTTTTATGGTATGATGTTGCAAATATACTGCATATTATTCTCCTAAGTTATATAAACGTCTAATTCGCGAATAGGGTTCCGCATTAACTTCTATTTGACCTCAATCTCGGAAATCTAGTCTCCAAAAGTTTAGCCTCGTTTTACGAATATACATCTCTTAAAATCTCTTTAAGCAATGTAAGTTGTGTAAGTGTACGAGTATATAAAAATCGGGCAAGTATAAGTAACAACAAAATCAAGTTTGTCTTTCAATCCAAGTTACCTTTTCGTTAGAGTATTACTTAATGATACCACAATTTACGAAATTGAGTAATTCTGTGCCAATTAATGCTTTTCGAGGAGAAACGTACAGGGAGTAAATTCTTGGTGACTCAGTTACCGAGATGAAAGTACTTACAAACTTATACGGAATCCTAGATGCGCGAACAGACTTGCACTGGTTAATTTTTTTGTTGGTTTGGGAGAAAAGTATGTACCCTGTTTACATCATACTTACATAGTCAACTCGTATAAAATTACCGATTTATTCGGTATTTTCTTGCGATTCACTAATGACACAGAGTGAATTCTACAAATTGCATTATCATTATTTGTTACGTAACTCTTAAAAACAAACAGGTACTACATAACATAAAAGTATTGATACGTATGGCACCGGTTGGGAAGCTGGGACGAGTCGCTTAATAATATATACTTTATGTTTGATCCTAAATGGCATACGGCATTATGACTTTGCAAGTTGCCCTATGTGCCCTTCAATCATTAGACGAGGCGAAGCGAGACGAATACTTAAAAATGTTTGGCAAGATATCAATTCTACGAAGATAGATGTCTAGGACAAAAAATTAAATAATGTTTGATGAAGTGAGGTCAGTGTGTTTGTTCATCTCTTGTTGCTGTAAAAAATGCATTCAAATGAAAATATGGTTTAATTTTACATCAACAATTATTTCGATTCTCGTGTCACCATTGGAAAAGCAGCCCTACGTATTTTGGAGAGAATCCACTTATCATTTTTAATAATATTTGTATGTATGTATATGTATATCTTCACGCCTGATCCCTTGCGGGGTAGGCAGAGAGAACCGAGCGCCATAAGACGCGGTCCTTACACACTTCACTCGCTTCTTTCACATTCATAGCTCTTTTCATGCACGCTCGCCGGTTCCTAAGGCTCCTGACATCATCTTCTGATAAAACACGACCAATTTGGTCATGGTAGGTTAGTCTTGGTCTTCCTCGGATACCTACATCCTTCCACTTTCGCATTGTATATCTGTTTCGTCATTCTTTCATAATAATATTTGTAATCACTATAATAACACAAATACAACAGTCATGACCTGCATTGCTTCTTACCGTTCATAATTGGCAAAGAATTGAACTGACAGAAGAATATTATTTAACAAAAAAGCTTCAGCATCATGCTGCAACTGATATCGCATTAAGGCCAAGGCTTCGTCATCGTATGAGCGTAGGTGCGCTGTGGATGGCCCCGCCATGTTGGAAGACGATGGCGGCGGGGTGCAGGACAACGCGGCCGGCGAAACGGGCTGTTCCACAACACCAAATCTCTTATTAATCGGATTTATTCTTATTTTTTTCTCCTCCTCTCTTTTATGCTCGTTCCGCCGCGCCCACTCAAAGAGACTGGTATCTTTCGGTGGTTTCTTCGATTTCGAGTTTCCCATTACTATTATTATAACATCACCAATCCAGTTATATTCTAAGAATATTTCATTTATCTTTAATGTTTGTAAACTATTACTGAATCGCACATTGACACAAATAGTTTATAGTGGATGAATCAATATAAAGTCACTGCAATCACAGAATAATTAATGCTGTCACTTTGTCGTCCATGTGTGTTTCTATAAAGCTCACACTGAATACTGATGAATATTCGTAAGTAGGTATGTCTTTAGTCACTTAATTTACCTTATCAGGTAACAGTGATTATTAGGTATTATTGATAGCGAGCGCAGAAAATTGATTAGAGCTGCATTGCTTGTGGAATTCGATTACAAATTTCATGTGAATATTTTATAAGAAAAAATATATCCTTTGTTTAAATACTTTATAGACAGGAGTATTAGGTTTTGTTAATGTTTACTTTAGCAAAATCTATTAACAAGTAATCATAATCATAGTTCTCTCTGCCTACCCCGTACGGGATTTGGCGTGAAGTTATATATAGATAGATAGAAGTAATCATAATAATGAAGTAAATGAGTAAATAGTTCACTAATGTTCATATATCCAATAGCTCCAATAGATAGTGATTACTCAAACCCAGCCGATCTCGTCCGTATGTAGCTTCACATCTGTCTTAGGTTCGCCAGCAAATTGGCCATCCAATTTACTGGTAAAGCTAACTCGTGAGGAAGATAGGGCTTAGGGAGAGATTGTGCTGCAAGACCTTGTTTGGGCATAAACAAAGTATTTGACAAAGGTTAATTTCTTCTCTAGTTTCTTCTTCTCTGACATAGCGAGAAGTCTCTCATCATTTGGTATTCATATAACAGGCGAAATATCTGTCTATATTATTGAGCAAGGCAATCAATGGCTATTAAACCGCCCTTTCTGGTGTAGATGCAACATACTAGCGCGATGAACCGAGAGCCTAAATGCAACATTGCCCGCTGACAGCTAACAGATCTACAAGTCTCCGCCTTGGGCGGCTGAACCGCCTGTGTAAAGATCCCGTTACTGCAATCATACTAAAGGCAAAAAAAAACAAAAAAATCGGCGTAGAGTCAATATATTTTATGATGAGTTTTAAAATATATGCTATTCTCAATTACACATATAAATGTGTAGTGATAGGTTATCCTAGTACATTATAGCTATTTTCAACTAACTTTCTGTGGCTGAAAGTGTGAAAATGAAACTAAAGCATTTGTCAGTTGAAAAATATTCGATTCGTAACGAAAGGTGGATCCATTTATTACATGGGTTTCGACATGTATGTAATAAACTGTATGCCATGGCATCTTTTAAAATAAAATCCTCATTGTTGCTTGTCAATAATGCAAATATTTATGAAAATAGTGTTTATTTATGATCGTAACAACATAGCCACTTCTTAAGTCATAGATACTAGAAGAACTTGTTGTACAAAAAAAATCAATCGCCTTAATCGTTTTATCAGGACCGGATATCCGTTGGCGAACCTAACCAATAAGTAATCACGTCATTAGAATGTGTTCAACAAGTGATTAAAAAGTTTTTATTTCTCATTTTCTCTCTCAGGGGAATGTGCAATCGTAAAGCTCTCTTGTGTGTATCCGTTTCTGAACTTTAGGAATTATTTTTAGTCTTTATGTCTTTCCAATCCCGGTCATTTGATAGGCGTGCGCGGGGATAAGGATCCAACGCGTAGAGGCCCCTTCGAAAAGACTATGTAATGTTGTACACCCGCCGTGACCCGCTCCAGGGGATATCAATGGGGCAATATACCAATGAACAGGTCACGACAGGTATTTTGACTATTGGAAATATGTCGGAAAAAAGTGGTAAATGAGAATTGGAGGTATTATTAGAACCGGGCTATTGCAGAAGAGGGACGGACGCCTGCCATAACTATCATATCTAATGTTTATCATATTTGATTTTAGTCTTTATTATTATTAATATATAGTGTATAACAATAATTATTACTTTAGTAAGGTTGTATGGGATTTGACTGTCTCTGTCTTCGCCGATGTTGGGCTTATAAAGTACGAAAATAACTCGCAGTTTCATTTCCTCTAATGTAAATACAGAGTCGTTGCTTGTGTGAATTTAAAAGGAAAAAAATAGACACGACAATTACTGCCCTTCTCCTTAGCACAGCCAATATTTACACAATTCGTAAAGCTATATATGTCATTTGCCAAACCCTTACCATTAACAGCCAATGAGATGTTTTTAAAAGCATTTCAACATTTCGATTCGTTTTCGTTTTTTTTTTTTTTTTGGTACACCAACAAGTTACATGTTTACAATAACAAAATAAAAATATATTCTAATTTATTCTAGCATGCAACCCAATTACAGGTGAACACAACATTTCTGCAAATCAATGTTATGCTGTACGTTAATTGCTACACACACATAACTTTCATAATATTAAGCAAAGGTGACGCTCATTTTGAAATATTTAATAATACAAAATAAAATCTGGCATTGTCATATAATATAAAATTGTGATTACTCATTGATTGACCGAATTTTAGATACAAATTGTTACAGAGAATCGTGGTACATATCGAGATCGCATACACTACTTACTCTATTGTAACTTGCAAGCATTCTCGGCAAGGGTGCGTGTCTGCCGAGATTAGTGTGGGTTTGGGGCTCGATATAAGTATTTTTAAGCTTTCTACGGGGATTTGGACTTGTGGGTACGATGATTCCAATTTTGTTAAAAATATCCTGACAGTCAACTGTACCGTGAATCAGTTTGTACAAGAACGTAAGATCATCATCACATCTCACGATGATCAGCGAGCGACATGAGCTTATATTTCGAAAGGCGATCACTATATTCGCTTCTATAACTGAAATTAGGAGTTTTGAATGCTAAGTATCGTGTGAATGTCCTCTGGATGCGCTCGATATTCTCTGCATGTTTTTTATAGTAGGGGTTCCACACTACACTTGCAAACTGAAGGTGGCTACGGACCAATGCATTGTACAACACTATTAAAAATTTGGTATTCTTGAAGTCGATAGTATTTCGTTTAATAAAACCAAGCATTTTAAGTGATTTAGAGATAATGGCATCATAATGAGGGACAAAACTCAACTTATTATCCAGAGTCACACCTAAGTCTCGAATCCTTTTTACTTCTTCCAAAGCTACACTGTTAATTTTGTATGTAGACTATAGTTTGTTTTTGTTTCGTGTGAATTTGATATGAAAACATTTGCTTGGATTGATGATCATGAGATTATTAGTGCACCAGTGGCAAACACGATCTAAATCTTCCTGTAACGTTATTATGTCATTGACAGTGGATACTGGTTTATAGATTTTCATGTCATCTGCAAATAGAAAGAAAGAAAGAAAGAAAGAAAGAAAATATTTATTTGGACGTAACACTACACTATACACACATTAAACAATATACAATAAGTAATGAAGCGATAATAGTGCTGTGTGACGTCACAAAGAGTAATTACTGTATTTAATGCAGTCAACAAAGTCATTTATAAATATCAAAAATAGTATTGGACCCAGATGCGAGCCCTGAGGTACTCCTGAAGTTGCCACATATGGCTTTGATGATGATGATGATTTAGTAGTGATATTTTTTTATCGTTACTAAGACCTTTTCACAGTTCTATTTAAGTATTACAGTCACTTCATTTGTTGATGAATACACTAAAACAAAAAAAATAAAAATAAATGAGCGGTACATAAATGTCAAACAATCGTTACACACTTTTAATGATGGAATTTCGGGAAATAAAAAACTAGGGGTTTATTTGGGCTATGGGCCAGTAAGGAAAATTATCTCCCAAAATGTCTCACCTACTCTCCCTTTCTGACGTCGAACCAAGCGTCAGACACCTTGTAGTCAGGATCGTAAGTTGCATAAATGGATCCTACCTTGCATTTCACAATTTTTCACAGGTTCTAGAGGAGGTCTATTACAATAATTATGGAGGTCTGAGCATGAACTTCCCTCCTTTATCCAAACAATATTTATAATAGTTAAATCATGCTAATTTTAATTTATAGTGTCAAATGCCATTTTCTGAAAAACAATACGGTTCATATATTTATAAAGTACTACGGTACGGTACGGTGGCATATATATTTATAAAATACTATAAAGAGACACGCTTTGTTACGTAATAAAAGTTAAAATGGCACTTTTCTCACCTTAGTTCGGTAAACATCTCATAGTTGCTGACATCCATCCAGATTGCAAAAACTAATCAAAACAAAGAACATGTTAATTATGTTAGCAGCAGATGTACTTTATGTATTGCAAGCGTTCATAGGGTAAAAAAATACGAAATTTTTTACATTTTTCTAAATAGTTGTATTTTGATACGACAAACATTTGGTTAGAATGTTAAAGAAGCGAGTGAGGTGTAAAGCCGTTGCCGTAGCCTATTATCACTTGCAATACACAAAGTATCATTCGCCCGATGCCACATCTGCTGCTAACATAATTAACATGTTCTTTGTTTTGATTAGTTTTTGCAATCTGCTGTTAACATAGCACTCCTTAGGAGCTTTCTGGTAACCTCACATACACAAAGGAACAGAACAACCCTCCGGTATTAAATGTTCTCTGTGCCATAAAATGCAGATACCGTCCAAATTCTATTCTAGAACTTTGCGAGCTTTGAGGATCTCGATGGCGTAGTAACGCGTGACAGTCTTATCGAACACGGAAGTTAAGCAGCCTCGATACCAGCCTGTCGATGCATCATAGGTTTAGTCATCTCAAATTCCTCCGTTCTTAGAATGACCGTCGCTGTCGTATGTTTTCGGTAGATATTAATCGTAAAAATAAGTAAAGAGTGGGGCGAATTTACGAACATTGTACCTTTTTATAGCTAATTATATTTTCGTTGCGATAATACTTAGTGAAGATAATACAAGTAGGTACCTACGTTTTTAACAAATAATCTCTTAATATTTAAAACCTTCTGCTTTGCATGTTCACATGTTTACTCAAGTCAAAGCATCGTGATTTATGGGCCGGATCATTGCAATCGGGTAGAAATACAATAAGATCCTACAGACATGCAAGGTATTAATTATTTAAATGTTTGAATTTCGAGTGCAACGCGAACAGAATTCCTAGAGTACGTCCAATGACAACATTTTGTACTTTAAAACATCACAATTACTGATATGGAGGCGTAAATTAGGAAATTCGAAACTTCGATTTTCAAAAATCGCTGTAAATGCAACAGTTTTATACCTATAAATAAGCCATGTCCATGTTTAATCTGGTATTACTCGTACCTAGGTCACGTTCTTTTCATAAACAATGTTAGGGATAGGTTAATTAAAAAACTGAAATTATTAATTTATACTATTATTTTAAATTGTACCTAATATTAAAAAGGAAAATAGCTATGGAGTATATATCCTGTCGGGTTAGCTGTGTTAAAATTTAACATCAACGCGACATTGACCTTGCATCGCCTATATCATAAAAAAAACATTAATTTAATAAAACCAATAATTAACACTTCGTCCGTGTATTTGCAGACTCTAATATGGAAGTTTTATAGAGTTAAACTGCCAGACAAAAAGCACGTCGGTGATCGGTAAGTAAATGTGTATTTCTGTTGATATTCAAAATAAAAATTTGAGAGGAACTGTTTCTGATAGCTGCTTGAGATGAAAATTACTATGTTTTATTCAAAAACTCTATAAAATTATTATGTCTTCCTGTAAGGACAATGACAAAACAAAAAACGACACTAATTTTTGATGAACAGCTTCTTCCAGAGGTTCGATATCAGGGAGTTAAGATTTAAAGATATTTTAATTTTAAGTTTTAGAGGTTATGCTAAAGTAAACTACTAATCAATTCAACATCCTCAAAAAATATAATGAACTGTGGACTTGATAGATACTGTAAATAACAGCAGACTAACGTCCCGCAGAATCAAGTACTTCATCAGGTTCTGTTACGAACTTACTTGTGATTTTGTGATATGCAAGGGGGGCGATAAACGTTAAAAAAAGATAAGTCTATCTCAGTGGGACTTGGGTTTAGATCCAAAGCCAACCACACTTGTATTTGTAGGTACATAGAATATTTTGGCAAAACAGAAGTAGAGCCGACTACTAACTGTTGTAGTAAGTAAGAGTAGCCTGACAGTGGAATATCACTTTAAGAAAAATACCAGAGAAAGAGTAGGTACATAATCACTACCTATATACCAACGTATTCACGTTGAAGACTACACTTCCATGTGCAATGCGTGTGGTACTCTTTGTGTTGGCTTCGGTAACATTTAATGGGTCATATACTTGTTTACATCCGAACCACATACCTATGTACTGTCACAATGTATTAGTGCCAGGAATGTACAAACAGGTCTGGCAATCTATACAGATAAATAAAATTGGAGTGTCTGTTTGTAATATTAAAATAACCGCTTTTTACTAAATGCATATGGATATATACACGGTACATATACCAAAATGAATATTTTTACAATTTTTGTCTGTCTGTCTGTTTGTTCCGGCTAATCTCTGAAACGGCGATTTGGACGAGACTTTCACTGGTAGGTAGACGACTGTTTAGAGCACCATATAGGGTACTTTTTATCCCGTAAATATTTAGGGTTCCTGCGTAAAATATGAAAAACTGTTAAAATTAGGGGAAAATATAAAAAAAAAACTATTCCGCGCGGACGTAGTCGCGGGCACAGCTAGTAAGGAATAAAATGGGTATTCAATTCATATTCCTCTGCTCAGTAATTCCTAGCTTATTTCACTTCTTCAGGTAAATTCTTTCTTTTAAATGACTTGTTATTAGATTAGGAGTAAATAAAATGAACCTTTTTTATATATTTTATTCTTCATCATCTCTGAAAACGATCTCATCTAGGAATTCTGCCAGTGCTGAGATAATTCGTTGATGTCTGGCCCATTCATGAGACACGTGTGGATTTTACACGACTTCCCTTCGTAGGTAGTAGGCAAATCTCTGCATAAAAATCAAAATCCAAAACAATTGGCAGAATCGTATTCCCGGTGTCACAGCGAAATGTCGTATACAGCAGATAATCGAATCCGTAGGCAAGCCAAAGTCGTTAGGAGTCGAAAGTGAAATATCAAAAGTTAAACAGCCCAGGTGAGAAAAATACGACAAATCAAATAAAAGAAAGAAAAAGAACACAGAACATCTACAAAAATACGACACGTTAAAAGACAAATGTCATATTGCACTGGTTAATCGTTGCCATACTCAATTAACCTACCGAGTTTTTAAACACAGATTACTTAATAGCAATTATATTCTCAGCACGCACATTTTATATTTATTCTCAATGATTATTCTGAAATGCAAATACATTTCTAAGTAAGGCTTTTGCATTATAGAATAGCAAATCAATTTTAAATAGCAAACCTAACTTGTAACAAATGGTAAAACTGAACGTTTACATAAATAAACTAATGGATATGTCAATTGCAGGTTTTAATATATGAATTATTTTGGTTCAGACTTCGATAGCTTCTTAGATTAATTGGAAAAATCTTAAGAAATTATTTTATACTTTTCAATTATAATGGTGACATTTGTAGATGCTGCTATTAATAATTATTTGACGAGCTCGGTGGCGCAGTGGTGAAACGCGCTGTTACGCTACTTTGACACCAACGCTCGTGGGTTTGATTCCCACACAGTACAAACATTTGTGTACATAAACATATATGTTTGTATTGGTCTGGGTATTTTCTATGTATAATAAGTATGTATTTACAAAAAAATGTATTTACGTATTTTTATCAGTTGTCTAGTATCCATAACACAAGCTTCGCTTACTTTGGGGCTAGGTGGCGCCGTGTAATTTGTCCGACAATATTTATTTTATTTTTTTATTATTATTTTATTCTAACATTGTTCTTTTCGCTAAACAGATTGTTAATTTATATTGCGATAGATGCGTATAGGTCATGGAGACTTATCGAATTGATGAACTCTTAAAGGGCTCATCGTATTTAAAATTTATTCTCTTCAAAAAGTAATTTTCGGAAAAAATGAAAATTAATTGGAGTGTAACGAAGCCTCTAATCATAACTCCTGTGACTGTTTCGAGACAGTCCACTGCGCGGTGTTTGAACGCCTTCATTATTGTGACCTCAACAACTCATAACGATGAATCGAAAGTCATAGAAGAAATAAATTCATCTAAAACACCTCGAAATTAACAGCAGTTTTCTTCGTAAGGTAAATCGCTACTAATTTATGTACTTGAAATTGAACTTGCACACTAATTAATTGTTTAGTCAAGCAATATTTTTTGACCTCACAGAAGCATAGTGAAGAATAGCAAATGATGACAAACTGTCTGTCAAATTTGTAAATTAATAATAATAAATTGTAACACTACAGCATGTAAGACTGGAAAATCTTCGGATTTTTATAGAAACGTTGAAAAATGCCTGGAAAGAGTTAATCGATTCTACCCACGATTTTTATAGCTCCAGGAATTTTAAGATGCATTTAACGACCGAGTGACAGACATATAAATGATCTTATAAAGGTGGCGGTTATTCCTTTTAGGCATGAAACGCTAAAAAGTTAAGCAAGATTAAACTAATCGCAACGGAAGTGAGATTACATTTTTGACAAATTTTGTAACACTTATATGAATGGAATGTATCAATGATAAAGCATGCTAATAGTTGTGAGCATATCAATCAATCAATTCTTGTCAATTGCCCCTAAGTTAAGGTATAATAAATACACCAATGCTAAAGAACACATAAACTCGTAAGCATGTAAAATTACTTAGTGCAAATTTCGCACAAAAAGCTTCTACGTTGCTATATTTTTTATACTGCTATAGATATCGCAAAAGAAGCACTTTGGTGCGTAACCCGCAAAATCTTGAAAGTTGCCCCATGCTACAACTCAGATTCTACTTCTAAGTCGTTCTGCGTTCTTCGAGTTTCTGTGAGGCAAAAAAAACGAAAAGGTGGTCTGGATTATGTAGCATATTTGTATCTAAGTGATAGTATGAAAAAGAAATAAATAGACGCTGCAAAAATGAAACCAAGACTTCAATGAACGTGAAATGTGTATAACGATGAATGAGAAAATTTGGAGTGAGGTAGCGAAATCTCGAGGTTCTCCAATATCTAAAACGGATAAGATAAATTTTAAAGCCCGTGACATTGTTGCTATCACTCAAGAGTGAATATTTTGCGGAAATGTGTGATTTCGTCTATGACTCCCACTTATTACGCATGATGGGGCATCATGCGTAATAAGTGGGTCTCACAAAAATGCAGTATTTTAGCGCCTAAATATCTCATCCATTCGAGGCTACTGACAGAGATCCATGAGAGGATAGTTTAACCAATAAGCCTATAAGTGCCGCGATATTGATCAGTAAACTAGCCAATAAGAACTGCGCGTTCTTCTTTATCCCCGACCCGGTCCATAGTTCCTCCATATTCTGCGTCCGACAATGAGATCACTATCGATGAGATTAAATGGTCGATACGAAGTTAGAAAAATGAAATGCAGTAGGAATCGTTACTTAATTATGATTACAGTCGAAATGATCAAACTATGTAGCACAATCGGGGATAATAATTAATTCTAATTCATGTGCAATGTATACTGGAGAACCGAAAGAATCTGTACGAATTGGATAGTAGCATTCATCGTACCCGTGTACACAGGCGGAGTTTTAAGTTATATATATTTTATCAGTTTTATTGACAATTAGTTTAACAAAAGAGCATGAAAAAATAATTGAGAGGAGAATTCTGTTGGGAAAACTTCCCGCAGTAAAACTTCAATCAGAAGTATACCTTCTTGCCATACACAAAGTGGTACTAATCCTAACGTATTGCTAAGGTATTGAAGTGGATTTTGCGGTTTAACGATTGTAGACCGAGTTCGCATAGATGTTGTAAGAAAGAAATTTGGACTGAAAGAGAGTATTGATGTAAGATGAGAGTCTGAAAGAGAGTAACGATCGCTGTGAGAGTTCCATGTTATGAGGAGGCATTTTCAAGACTGTTAAGAGTGACAACACGGACCGAAAAGAACTATATTTATTACAATATAGGTGTAGCAATTATAGAAATATAAGTATAATTAAACACTTACATATAGACATTAAAATACGTATAAGCATTAATAGAGAAAAATGAAATAATATTTATTACTACAACATATATGACACAACTATACAGAACACCAGGTACAAATAATATTTGAGTGGTTGTAGACTTACTATTTTACTGTAGTAAAATACGATTTTATGTAGATCTGCGATCAAATGTAAAAAACATCATTTTACATCTAGAAATCGTGCAAATACACAAGACAGTTTCCTAGTTCTGGTATAAGTAACGTAACAAAATACTAGATTGTATGTTTATAGAACTTGTGTGTGTGTTATAGAACTTGTTGATCCCACAACATGGTAGTGACATAAGAGAGACTCGCAACCTGTGTAGAAGTGGATAGCGCGGGGTTTCGATGAAGACACAGAATGGAGAACGGTAATGAAGCACGCTATGTCGCCCTTCGAGCTAGGGACAGATAGTTCCATGACAATGAACTCACCTTTCGTCATCCATGTATGTATTCGTATATTTACTTACCATTGTTAATTTTCCACGTACTCCCACCATGTATGCGCTGAAAGCAAACGTCATTCAGACTTCTCAATTATACGTATATATCAATATTAGCTAGCTGATACCACACAAATAAATAACAATAATACTATCTTCAGAGTAGTGATAGTCCAGTGGATAAGGAGCCGGCCTGTTGACCAACTGGTCCGCGGTTCGAATGCTGGCGTGTAAACTAAATTCGTGTTTTCGGATTGATGTACATATATTTATCACTTGCTCAGCGGTGAAGGTAAACATCATGAGGAAACCCGCACGTCCAAGAAATTATATTTCGAAAAACGTGTGATGTTACCTAAGAAAGGTCTGCTTTTCCCTCTGGTTTGTGGATGTCTGGTAGCAGTCGCTCTATGTAAAATCTGTATTTTCGCCAAATCCTAAGGCTTAGGTAGCGGACCCCGTAAAAAAATATTTTCGGTGAGTATCGATCGATTTTTTTTTTTGCTACTTTTGTATGCGTCTAATGATCTACCTAATTACCAAATTTCAAGTGTCTAAGTCACCTCGAAGTGTCTAGTTTTGATGAGGGAATCTGTCAACGAGTTTAAAAAATAGCGCTTTTATAACTCTTTTATCCTAAAATATTTCGATACATTGTCGGTGTCTCGTAGCATGTACAAACTAGGCTGGCACACGGTCGTGTGTCTAGATTATTAGTTACTAGTAATTATTACGGCCCGTGGCTTTACTCGCTTGATATTTGTTTGCCCCATACATACTTTTTAACTATTTCTACGACAATTGCACATTTCCTTCTCCAAGGTTCAATCTATCACTATATCAAAATTCATTAAATTGCTTTAGTGGTTTAGGCCAGGAAAGTAACATGCAATCAAAATTACTTTCGTGTTTATAATACAACATTACATTTAATGCGAGTACGTAATACGATGTACGTAATATCTAGAAAGTGTACATGTACGTAGCTTGCTAAAGGGTCCACTGAAACAACTATATCTCGAAATTTATGTCACATAAAGATTATTTTTTATATTTATTAAATAACACTGTTTATTAATAACAAAATAAACATTGATCGCATAAATATACATGTATGTATATAATTTTATAGTGTTTTATGTTCTAGTGACCCGTCCGATTGCGAACAATAAAGTAAAGGTACATAAAAACCTCTCGTAAGAAATTCACTACAGGATAATGAAAACTATTTCAAAAGTAACGAGTGATAGGATCTGTTTTTGAGAAAAGGTAACGTCTCCTACACGTGGCACACCCCGGCAAAAGATAAGAGAACGCACCCACATATAAAAATCAAAATAAATTTTTTGGTCATGACCAAAATATGTACCGTCAGCAAATATTGCCAAGTTGACGTGAATGTGTGATTAGGTTTGCGTTTCGATTAATTTAAATTTGACTTGTGATCCCTAACCAGAAATAGGAATTCTGCTCACCGAATATTTTCTTCTGCTCACCAAAACGACAATATTATGCCAACCATTTAAATAAAACCCTATAGAAGACCGCAGCTAAGTAACAATGCCCCGATGTTTTTTGTTCCCCAGACTGTGTAGGTGGTTTCTAATCAATCTTCAGAATAGCAACACGTGTATCGTACACGTTCTTCTTGTTGTCTATGAAGCATAGGCCGTGGTAAGCTGTCTACGATAATCTGACTCTTAGAGGCACATTGGTAACTCTGGTTCTACTTCGGATGTACTCACTCTTGTATCTAACACGCTGAAAAACTCCGAAGATACTTCTTCCTATTGCACGCTGTGCAACCTTGGGCTTTCAAGTGACGAGTATTTATTTTTCCTAAACCTAATTAAACTTCATTACTACCATCTAAAACATCACAACAAAAAATAGGTGTGTCTTGCTAAAATAAATTACAGAATCTTTAAAAAAATATATTTATTAAATCTTATTTATTTATACATAATTTTTATCAATTGGAGCGTATCCCTATTATGCTCGCTCCGTACATACATTCAAATTTTCAGTCATAAACTCTTTATGTCAGTAAGACTTCCGAAACACAAGTACATTACACGGGTGATACTCTCACAATGCATATGTGCATTACCAACACGTTTAATATTCCTTTTTTGTATATTTAAAGGTTTTGAAACTTTGTGTGAGAAGAGCATAACGTTTCTTTATTACTTTTTTTCATAATCAAGGTACATGGCGCAAAATTTCAGCAGGCGCTATGCTCGTACCCGCCTCCTCCATGTCTTCTACAATACCGATAACATCGTTATTCCTATGACTTGCCTCTCGCCGATGGTTTTTTACTTTCTTCACTTCTCCCATTTTCCTTTCCAATAGTCGCCTGGAATAAACAATAACATAACATTGCAATGTATTGAAACAGTATAACATGTAAGTATTTTCCATCGCTTTACACTTGTCTCTGTATATCAAGTTTTTATTAGATGTGGATATTGATATCTGATAATGCATATATTATCTTGAATACATAAGTGCTCAATGTACCATATAATACTCATTATCATGAAAAAAATCTTGCGCGTGTTTTTATAATATCAAGAACAACAGCCAACTCATCATTACAGCGGGTCTAAACCAAGTATAAACTTTCTTTATTATGTCTTGTGGATGTGAAGCATGAAGTGTTTTCAGAACGACGAACAGTTACTTACTGCTGTCTACAATCTAGAAGGACGCCTAGCAGGAACACAGCTGCGATAGTGATAAGGACAACTACGGTCACCGCGACGATGGTAGCAACGGTCAGGGTCGGCACTTCCTCCATCATCGACGCCGATACATCAGGGTCTACGGTTGACTCGAGAATATCTGAAAATAATCACATAAAATTACATACACATAACATGGCTATTCCTATGGTTTCACATTCACCGTTTTAACAAAAATGTTATGGGTATTTTTGTATAAAAGTGGAGGGGAAATTACTATAATAATAACTTTTGTAAAATAATAACACCGAGTTTATTTCAGTCACGGTTTAATTATATTCATCTTTTATTCTTTTACTGCTATATTTAACTTTATTTCTTTTGAGTTTGAATTTCATTATTAATAAATTTTGAAATTTGAAGACATATTGTACTCGTAAGTTAAATGATGTTGCTGAATCTTTTAGACCATTCATAATAATTACTGGGGTCAACTACTGTGATTTGAGAAATATAATAATAGTAAGGATAGGGATGTAAAATATATATGATATTTATAATAAATATGTTATTTTCTGGATAGAGATATAAAACAATCAGTGAAGGAACGTTTCTTTAACGGACTTTCAAAAAATCTGAAAAGTCTTTTGTCAGGCGGTAAAAATGTGCGTATTTTCAATGCTTGGGTTATGCCTTGGGGTATTCTCTTGCTTGCGTACAACTTCGGCATAGACTCAAACCGAACTAGACGCTCTGGATCGTAAAGTTCACAAACTCCTAAACGTAGCGTATGCATCACCCACGGTCATCTGTGATGAGATTGTACATCCCGCGGAAGTGTGGGAGTCGTGGCTTGCTTAATGCCAAGAACCTATCAGAATTCATCCAGATGTTGTAGCAGTGGATAAAGAACTGCGCCGCTCTCCTTGGTAAAAGAGAACTAGCGTAAACCGGTCACACTTAACACTGGAGATTGTTTGAACGTAAGGAGATCTTGGGGTTCGTCGCCTGGCTCCGATTCGGGGACCTGTTCGGGGAAACCGAAAATTCTGTTTGTGCAATTGCTGATGAGGTTGTGAGGACTAATAACTAGCGGAAATACCTCATGAAGGACGGTACGGCTGACATTTTTCAGGCATGTCACCGTCCCGGTGGATCAATCAGGCATTTTATTTTCGGTTGTTCTTACCAACGGTGGGTATTTGTACACACACAACCAGATAGCCAAAACTATACACACCAGCAGCTTGCTCTTCGATATGGTCTTGTGAGCTCTGAAGCGGCTTATTATAAGTATGTTACCTATGCCAGTACTTGAAAACGGCCATGCGAAGTTTTACTGGGACCGGTCTATCATCAAAGATAGGACCATTATTTCTAATAAGCCTAATATCGTGCTTTATTAGCACGATTTTCCGGTTGGAACGAAAGGCATTTTTTGTTGATATTGCCCGTCCCAAATAATGGGATCCTCGGGAAGGCTAAAAATGACAAGTTATCAAAATACTTGTACTTGGCTCACGAGGTTACTGCTATGTGGGACGTTGATTCATCGGACGTTGATTATGGATAAACATGAATTACTTTGAGTTTTTGGTGCATTGTTTATCAAAATTGCCTTCAAGTACTAATGAATAAAATAATCTGTAACCATTACATAATTTACTGCGAGTTTATGCAAACGTTAGGATTTAACTTCTCCAAGTAAAGCAGTACGAGTCAGACTCGCGCCCTACCATGCAATTCTTTAAGCGACTCGTAATGGCTGTGTGCGTCGCTGTGATCACAGATGTTACAGTTTTGACATCGTCTACTGCGATCACGGCTTTTTATTTGGTATTCTATAAGGCTGTAAGCGTACGCGAGGCTGTTTGCCTTGTAGAATTCCAATTCCAAACGCAGCCTTGCGGCGCTAGTGTCGCACGACCATGAAAAGCGACACTAAGGAATTGCAATTTTGTATTCAAGGCTATAACAGCCGATGTTTCCGAGGATGTAAGGATGTTTGCTCTTAAATGACAAGTTATCAAAATACTTGTACTTGGCTCACGAGGTTACTGCTATGTGGGACGTTGATTCATCGGAAATTGATCCGATAGACGACGGATAGACGTGTCGGTGAATGGTCTAATAGCGAAAAGTCTCGACCGATACCTTCAGAGACTTTCGCTAAGTCACTGGATCAAGAGCCGGATGCAGAAGGTGGCATTTTGAGAACTGCACGTATTGTGCGAAAGTTCCTCAGTCTGTCGCCCTGACCAACGACATCTTAGATATATGTGTTTATACTTAAAATACTCGTATTGTATTTTCATATGTATTGTAAATATAAAGATATATAAAATAGATAAATAAATGAATAAGTGGATAGCAATAATGTCATAACAGTAACCTAAACTACTATCAAACAATATTAACATAATATTCTGGTGAGATCATTTGTTTTATCGTATCCTGTACAATAATCTCATGCATTTATGAGAGTTACTAACACGGAAGTGAAGCAATAGATACACATTATATGGATAAACATGAATTACTTTGAGTTTTTGGTGCATTGTTTATCAAAATTGCCTTCAAGTACTAATGAATAAAATAATCTGTAACCATTACATAATTTACTGCGAGTTTATGCAAACGTTAGGATTTAACTTCTCCAAGTAAAGCAGTGCGAGTCAGACTCGCGCCCTACCATGCAATTCTTTAAGCGACTCGTAATGGCTGTGTGCGTCGCTGTGATCACAGATGTTACAGTTTTGACATCGTCTACTGCGATCACGGCTTTTTATTTGGTATTCTATAAGGCTGTAAGCGTACGCGAGGCTGTTTGCCTTGTAGAATTCCAATTCCAAACGCAGCCTTGCGGCGCTAGTGTCGCACGACCATGAAAAGCGACACTAAGGAATTGCAATTTTGTATTCAAGGCTATAACAGCCGATATTTCCGAGGATGTAAGGATGTTTGCTCTTACAGAATTGCATGGCTGGTTCCGTGCCTTTCTTGGACCGCATAACTAAGTTTCGCATGTGAAGGATTTTTGATGATAAAAAATTTGTGATGAAAACATCAACAACAACTGCGACTAGAACTTCAAATCGTACTCCTAAACAAGGAAATTACAAGTTTAGAAGATCATATCATTATAGCTTGAATAGTATTCAATATTTCAAATTTAATATCATTTTGTTCGTTTGTTGTGTAACAACATAAAAGTTCGTTGTATCATTTTTTTTACTACGTCGGGAGGCATCCAAGCATACGGGCCACCTGATGTAAAGCGGGTACCGTAGCCTATTAACGCTAGCGATATATTAAGTATCACTCGCGCGATGCCTCCTCTGCTGCTTACACAGCAACTCCTTGGGAGCTTACTGGTGACCTCACTCACACCCAGGAATACAACAACCCTCTAGGGAGTTGTTATTTGGTTGCTGTTTTCTGTGAGGTGGAGCCCCAGACGGGCTGCTTTGATGCGCCGTACATCAAAATGCCCTGCGTCAAAGTCGCGTCATTTACGACTGAGCCACCGAGCTCGTCAAAATGTAAATATCATTTAATGTAAATAAATTCAATTCAATTCAAAATCATCTCGCGTAACTGAGTTTGCTTGTAAAGAAAAATTCTACACAAATTGTGGTAACTAGAAACATTTATAATTTTTCCTGTAATATTTATATATACACATAACTCTATATTAACCTTAATTGTTTTATATTTTTTACTTTACAAATATGGGATAAATATTAACAAAATCTAACCTCCTTCGTTAACGCTTGATATTTTTTTATGGAACTCCATCCTTTATGGTGGTAGCACGGCTCGAATAAAAACTGTAACAAAAAGATATCATTGGTTTATAAAAGGTCTGTAAAGAAAAGTTTCTTACTCTATTTAGCAATTAATTAAGTAACAATTATGTTTTTACTAACGTAAGCTTGTTTTGTAAATTACAATATCAGATAAATTGCTAGGGGAAATATCTCTCAGCGACCAATCATGTAAGTAATCCTAAAAACGAACTATCCTAGCAACTAAACAACCTACAATTCTACAACCTGAAGGTTTATTTATATCATATAGACATATCAAAGAAAGATTTATGAAGTATTTTGTGTACATTTGATAGGTATGAGAAAAGGTTGTAAAGTAAGAAAGAAAGAAAGAAAAGGTTTATTTGGACATAACACAAACACTATACACACAATAATAATAGTGCTGTGTGGCGTCACAAAGTATAGGTTTTATATAGGTAGATTTTAGTATAGGTTTAGGTTTATTTCATTAAAAATAAAATTGAAAATAAAAATAAGAAATAATTTATATGGCAGAACTACGTTTGCCGGGTCAGCTAGTTTAAATATAGATTTTGTATACCCCAGTACACTTTACATAAGGTGAACCGTAATATCATTAATAGCGTCAAGGAAATACGCGTTTTCTTTATTTCTTTATTTCTTTATTACACCTTTATATTATATTTATGTTGTGCATCTTTTTCATATTGCTAAAGTTACGAACTCAATTCAAGTTACATACCGCAATCAGCCTACTCAATTTGTAAGAAAACCGTTTTTAGCAATAATATTGTATCATAGTACGACAATAGTCGGTCCAGTTCACGGCTACTTGTAAACTTTCGATTTCGATGTCTCAAGCAACCTATTTTAAGTTTTCAAGATACTTTTTCAACACATAGCCGAAATAAGCTGAGTTACGAATACTTTTAGAAAAAATGTGAAAACAATTTTATTCATCTCACGCAACTCAAGTTTTCGGGTACAACAGAGAGGTAGGCAGAACACAAATTGTGCACAATATTAAACTTTGTTATTGTCTTAGTAACAGTAAAATAAAGGTCCAATATGACAAAAGAGCGGCCAAAAATATACTATAATTGTAAAAATAAGAACAAAAAGAAGCTTACACCATGTATTTTTACCCGCGACGGTCACGGAGGTGAATAATTACAATATCACAATAACTATTATATAGAATATTATTAACAGCCGTCGTGCATAACCTATGTTGTAAACTGTTATGCACGACGGCTGTTAATAATATTCTATATAATAGTTATTGTGATATTGTAATTATTAATATTTTTTCATTTATTGACTTTATTAATGAGAACTATATCTAATTGTTTTATGAATCCTATTACGCTTTAATGTCGTGGGTTTTTGAAATGTTTTATTTGAAGTTTTTGTCGTCGTGGGTATATTTAAGTAGAATGACAGGGACGACTCAGAGAAGAAATTTAATTTTATAGTACCTAGACAGGAAATATCTCCATACGATAGTGAGAGGAAAGAATACCTCAGGAAGAGAGATATTCAATTAAATTGGGGTATAAGTAGCTCGCTATCATCTTTGGAGCCAACGTCGACTGTAGGTATATGGTATTGCCTTGCCTGTACATTGCTTATTAACTCTTGCGCCCTGGCGAGAAAGAACTTCCACTTAGGAGACGACCGCAAAAAAGAATTACCTAACGGATTAATGGATTCCTGCGAGTGTGTAAGGTTACCAGTAAACTGCCGAGAAATTTGCTACTTAACTTGCAAGTACTCATAAGCTACGGTACGGTACATTAGGTGGGGCGTACGCTTGCTGATCTACCGACGTTGTATAAAAAAATTGTCCGTTTTGTCTTATGCACCTGTTTACCGTTATTTTATTTCCTTAACCTCAAGGGTATAATAGAAATAGATAGTTTGCAAAGCGGAACATCCAGGCTCGTGAAACTGAAAATACGTTTGGTAACTAACTACAATACGCTAGCCAAGCCACCATTCGAACTTATCCTAACCTAACCTAACATTGTATTTGTATTTAAGTTTCCTGCCTGTCTGCCGAATATCATCAAAGATTCGTCCTGGTTATTGTAATTATTCAATCACACACGTTATTTTGTTATGTTATTTTATCTAGAGTCAATTTGGAAAATACTTTAGATATAAAGGCTCCTTCCTTTCGCTCAATCATTATTTTGTGAATTCGTTGCGTCAGACATCGTGACCTAGAAACAACGCGTACTACCGTCGCTGAATAGATAATAGTGAACCACTTTCGTATTCATATCGGTCAATAGACAGACACCTTTGTTGATAATAAGTTAATGTTCGAAACTCGTACTTAACTATTCTCAATGGAAGAATGAAGGTTGTTTGTCTCAAGGTATAGCGGGTCGGCAACGCATGAGTGACACCCCTGGTGTTTCAAATGTCCATAGGCTACGGTGACCGTTTACCATCAGGCAGGCCGTATGCTTGATTGCCAATTTAGTGGTATTAAAATAAGTTAAATTTATAAACATATTACATTAAGAGCCTCATCTTAACAGCTTCAAAAAAACTCGGGGTTTTGAACAGGGTGCGCCGGTTCTTCACACCGGACCAGCTTTGTCTTCTTTATAAGACTCAAGTTCGGGTCTGCGTTTTGCTCGCATCTCAGGGACATCTCGCACAGTATCTTCTCGAGGCTCTCGATAGATTGCAGCGGCGGGCTATCCGCATAATCGACGACGAAGAGGTCACAAAAAACCTAGAACTTCTTAGGGACATAGGTTCGCTAAGTATATTTTACCGCCTATACCATGGCGAGTGCTCTGAATAACTATTTTCCCTTATCCCACCCTCTCCCTTCCGTCATAGAACCAGAACACGTGCAGGCTTGCGATGTCATCATTCCACCGTTGAGGGCATTTATTCGCGTACTAGAAACTCTGTATCTCTGTCGTACTATTAAAAAGTGGAACGCCTTGCCTGCACATGTGTTTCCTCCTTCCTACAATATGGGTAGCGTCAACTGACAGGACACTATAGTCCTTTGTCAGTTGCCGCTGCAATTTGGGCTCCTTTTTTCGCTACAGGCGAAGCGGAGCCACTATGCTGAGCCAATATAAAAAAAACATGTCCATTTTTTACACGACGGCCCTGAAATGGACTACTAGTTATATAATTTTAGGTTTTCTGTTTGAATGTAAGGGCGACCCCCTTACATTCAAACAAGAAACCTGAAACTATCTTTCGACGAGCTCGGTGGCGCAGTGGTGAAACGCGTTGTTACGATACTTTGACACCAACGCTCGTGGGTTCGATTCCCACACAGTACAAACATTTGTGTGCATGAACATGTCTGTTTGTCTTGGTCTGGGTATTTTCTATGTATAATAAGTATGTATTTACAAAAAAAAATATTTACGTATGTTTATCAGTTGTCTAGTACCCATAACACAAGCTTCGCTGACTTTGGGGCTAAATGGCGCTGTGTAATTTGTCCTCAAATATTTATTTATTATTTATTATCTAGTATATACATATATTGTAGATATAGCTTTAAGCAACCATAACCAATCACTTTAAATTGCTATTACAAAGCAAACCATAATCTCTGTTCGGCAGCACGGCGAAATTTTTCGTGAGGTTAAACAATTATCGGATCTGCAGTGACTACTCTCGAAAACAATTTAATATATATACTCGTATTTATTTACAGTAACATTTATACCCCAAATAAAAATATATATTAAATTGTATCGCACTTTTGTTTGTCGTCAGTTCTGTGTATTTATAATTACACAGGTTTAAAAGCCCCAAAACTGATTTCGTTGAAGTTACTTGGAACTAATCGATCGCTGGGAGCTACCTAACATTTATATTATTATATTTTAATCAAGTGAAAAGTGAAAAGCTTGTGAGCTAAATTAACTAACAGTAAAATTTAAATCAAGAAATTTACGAGTAAGCAGCATAGACAAGGCTATTGTAGATTGTTTTACTGGTCCGCAGCGTCGCTACTATGGACCGCCTGTAATACATAATATTGTCTTAGGTTTTCGCGATTGTTACACATTGAATTAAATAATTTTTACTTTTTTTATTTTTATTTTTAAAGTCTTCTTGCGACCACGGACGCTGCAAAGCGTTCGAAACGTCGGGTTCAACAAAATAAATAAAACACGCGATACTTCCGTTAAAAATTGTTTAATTCAATACATAAAATTACCGTAAAACAATGCTATTAATGGACAGTATAACATTCTTAGGCAGCATAAAAAGCGTCGGGGGTAATACAGTGCTTAGCGTGACGCCAGTACTGGCATGCATGTTCACACATGCCAGACAAAAAGCTGGCAGCCCATTTGCACAAATATTAGGATAGCCTGTCAGATGTAACTTTGATAATATTCTTCGGGTCCATATCCAATGCTCTTCTTACTACTCAAGCTGACTGCCAATGTTTCACCTCGATTCTCAACTTGTTAAAGCCCAACCTGTCAACCAACCATGGTGAAAGCCGTGTTAACGGTCGTTGATCTACTTGTATTATTCCTGGTACTTATGTAGCTGCGTATTGCTTGCACTCTCCATTTGCATACTTTGAAGAGAAGGGAGGTACTAGAAATAGACCTGTTACTCAATCTGGCCCGGTTTGCCATTTTTGAGCGTTGAAAGCATATTAACAATTTTCCAAGACGACGAAACTCGACTCGTCATGTACGAAAGTGCGAAAGGAGCGTCAAAAAATCGGCCAAGTGCGAGTCGGACTCGCGCACGAAGGGTTCCGTACCATTATCTATAAAAGCGGCAAAAAAGAACACGTTTGTTGTATGGGAGCCCCCCGTAAATATTTGTTTTATTTTAATTTAATTATTTATTCTTAAAGTGAATATATAACTAAATATTCTGTGAATATTTCAAGTGTCTACCTGTTGCCGTTATCAATATCGAGCAAAAATGAGCAAAAAAATCACGTTTGTTGTATGGGAGCCCCCTTAAATATTTATTATATTCTATGTTTTAGTATTTGTTGTTATAGCGGCAACAGAAATATATCATCTGTGAAAATTTCAACTATCTAACTATCACGGTTCATGAGAGAGCGTAGCCTCAGTAATAGGGTTCCGTTTTACCCTTTGCGTACGGAACCCTAAAAAGGATACCTACTCATGATACTTCTTTAGTTTTACTGCAGAATAGGAAACCTCCATTTAGGAACGTTAAGAGAATCCAGCTCCTAGCGGACGTTTCACATAGTTGAGACTTGTAGTATTAAATTACTGCATTATGAAATGGTAAACAGTCGCGTGGTGTGTCCCTCGTTACTATGGACCGAGTAGTGCTGAAAATTTCCCATGGAAGCTATCATAGTATGTTTTACTCGTTCAAGGTAAAATCTGAGGCAATTAGAGAAAACTAATCAATTGGTCTGATAATAGGCTAGTAAATTATAGGGCGACCTAGCTTCGATCGGCATATTTTACATATATTTTTTTCTGTAAAGTCGCGTTTCTACATGATTACGTATAGAGTAAGAAATAGCACGATACGAGAACAATGTGAAATGAAAGATGATGTACTAGTAGTGTCAAAAATTGAAAAGTGCATATCCTTTTCAATTCTTTTTACTTATTATTCTTTAATGGTTTTAATTACTTTTCGTGTTATATCAGAGGGTGAAGTGCGTGTATAAGAAGACAAATGAATGTTAAAGAAGTGTGTAAGGTTTGTAAGGATCGAGTCATGTGACGCTCGGTTGTCTCTGGCTACCCCGCAAAGGATTTGGCGTGAAATTATGGTAGTAGTAGTAGATGGTTTAGACATTTGAAAAGAATGGATGACAAAAGAGTCACGAAAGAAGTATATTAAGGAAGAGTGAATGGAGATATCGGCCGGGGCCGCCCTAAACGCACACATATGGATCAAGTAACTGATAACCAAAGTGTATAAGCGAAGAGTGTAATGAGTGTGGAAGAGGTGAGAGAGGTATGTTCGAATCGGTGCATCTGCCGATCCATAGTCTCTGTCTACCCCATTGGGAGGCAGACGTGATATATATGTTTATAGATTAACTTAAAAAGTAAATACAAAATTTCATCTAAATCGTTCAAACAGTGTCGAAGATACACGAAATATGATTATATATATATATATATATATATACAAGAATTGTTCATTATGGTAATAGAATAAAGTTCAGTCCGTTCGTTAACTATATTTATTCATCGAAAATCAACATTCTTCTTTGCGTGTTATCCTGTTTTCGAATCCATCAGAATTGGCGGGGTCCGCTGCCTAAGAATTTGTCGAGGATATCGATTTTTACATGGAGCGACTACCGTCAGATCTCCACAACCCTGAGAGCAAACAAGATCTATTTTAGGTTAGGTTACACATCTTTCGAAATGTAATTTCTTGGACGTGTGAATATTGTATCTTCTTCTTTTTAGTTATCCCGTTTCCTAATCCATTCAGGATTGGCGGGGCTTCGCTACCTAAGCCTAAATAAGCCTATGGTTTTTGGCGAAGATACTGATTTTTCCATGAAGTGACTGCAAACCTCCACAACCCAAGTCTTTCGAAATATAATTTCTTGGACGTGCGGGTTTCCTCATAATGTTTTCCTTCACCGCTGAGGAAGTGATAAATATGTACATAAATCCGAAAACACGAATTGAGTTTACACGCCAGCATTCGAACCGGTGACCAGTTGGTCAACAGGCCGGTTCCTTATCCACTGGACTATCACTGATCGTATATCAACATTATAAACACATAAAATGTTGATATACGTATATATAAACACATAAAAAGGTCAAAATAGTAAATTTGACGGAAGTTAATCTAAAATAACCAAATTATGTGGATTTACTATAGTAGGTTTTGTCGCCCTATTGCTTAACAACAAAGACTATATAGTGTATGTAATATAATATATGAATGAATTTGCGTACGTAGGGTTCTCTCATATAATCAACACAGCTATAAATGTGGTTTTGATAGGGTTCTATGATTGACATAATGATATGAATTACTTAGGATATTATTTATTAAACATACATTAAAATGTATGTTTAATAAATAATATTATTATTGAATGAAAAGATGCAGTAACATTAAGGAATTCGCTGATATCCATCACTGTCAAAGTTATCACATAACATAAGTAAGGCTTATTTAATTTATAGGTTAAACCAATCTGAGAGTGGCCTTGTTACACTTAATATCTATTTTTCAAGTTTCTTTAATTATGTAATAGGCACAAAATTCACTTATATGAATTTTTTGGTTATAATTTCCATTTATATTAACAATAATAATAATGATTAATAAATTAAAACAAAAAGGAATGTTGGATGGATAGAATGGTTGATACGAAGCTTAAAAATTGGAAAGCAGTAGTACCCTTGTATATAGGCAAAAACTAATCGTGTTTTATCAGAAAGTAATGCGGGGGCTTCAGAAATCGACTCGAGATAAGAATATCTACGAATTTTAAACAATCGAGTGAGGTGTGTAAAGACCGAGTCACGTGGTGCTCAGTTTTCTCTGCCTACCCCGCAAGAGATTTGGCATGACGTTATAGATAGATATTTTAATTATCAATTTTGTTTTGTATTTATATACCTAGTCCAGTCATAAGTTCTGTTACAAATAAATATGCATTAACTTTTTTATGAAGTAATGTAATTTTAATAAAACTTATATGTTCAAGTCTCAGCAAGGCCATCTTTGGTTTTGATACAGACCTTTAATCCTTCTGGCCACGAATCTATGGATTTACGCACCGTTTCCGTGGCAAATTTAGCCTTTTATAGGGTTTAAATCTGGGCTAGACGAGGGCCAGTCTTCAGCTCTTATAAAATCCATTACGTTGGTTACGAGCCAGGTTTGGGTAGTTGCCTCGTGACCAGGTGCAGGGTCCTGCTGGAAAGTCCACCGTACATGATGATGACCACGTTGTACCTTTCCGACCACTTAGACAAAGTGTACGCACACAATTTTAAAGATGCCGCCTTCTTTAGAACTGTGTGCGTACATTTTGTCATTTTGCTTGTTGTAGTGCTCTTCAATCGTGAATTTTTTTGTCATTAGTAAAGAAAATATTTCTGTGCCTTTCACCTGTGTACAGAAGGCGTTTTGATCGATTCACTATCTTCAACTGTAGGTATTGATTTAGGGCATGTCCTGTATATCGACGATAAGTGCCGACTTTCAGGTCTTGTTTTATTATAAGTGACAGAGACCTAGCGGGAATCTTCATTTCTCGCTATAAGATTTTTTGTTTTGTTAATGGGGTTGTTAACGCCCCATTCCATAATGTAGTTTGATAATAAATACGAAAAAAATAATAAAACGGCGGGAGATCGAAAGAACATTTTTAACATAATAAACGCGATCCAAATTCAAAATATGAGTTGAAAAAAGAAAAGTGTCTATGTAACAGTATTTATGCCCAGACTATGTATGTATGTATGTATGTATATCTTCACGCCAGGTCCCTTGCGGGGTAGGCAGAGAGAAATGTATATTTTTTATATTTATGAAAGCAGTAACAGCCAAGTGGATAAATAACCGGCCTATTAATTAACCAACTGGTCCGCGGTTCGAATCCTGATATGTATAACTAAATTCGTGCTTTCGGATTTATGTAAGTATATATTTTTAAATATTACTTGTTCGAAGGTGATGGAAGACAACGTGAGGAAACCCGAACGTCTATGAAATTATATTTCGAATAACATGTGACTTTTCCTGAGAAAAGTCAGGGTTCCCCTCTGAGATGTAAAAGTCTGACATCAGTCGTTCCATGTAAAAGTCACGTCTTCGCCGAATCCTTGAACTTAAGTAGTGGACCCCGCCAATCCTATTGGTTTAGACTCTAGAAAACGGGATAACGCTAAGAAGAGGATGACACTTTTAATATTTATACTCAAAACTCTATGCCGACAGCAATCATGCGACTACGACAAAAATATTTATGATTAATATCAATGAGTTCAATTCCATGAACGGCAGGGATTTAATGACGTAAATCAATTAAGATTTCCTTATTACGATAGTGGTTCTTGTTTTGTGAACTTATCGACAACATGTCTATCTGATAATAATATTTATCTTGCAATATAAATAGTACACCAAATACATGTAAATGTAGTACCATGCACCCTTACCATCAAAAATTTGCGAGCACGTTCATCACTAGGACATTCATATTTACATATGGAGACGGAATGAACAGAAAAGTGTGATTGCTTTGATTTTGATAGATGGACGTCTCTGAAAGTCGTTAATGGATAGAAGAGTCTTCACTGTTCCACTCTCGAAACGGACCACTATCTGGTGATACGTCGGTTTGTGGGCCTGTTCAAGAAGTGGTTACACTGGCGAGTGCGTATTCTATTCGGAGATCATGAAAGAATAAGAAAGGAAAAATTGGAAGATGAAAGTGTAAGGGCGTACCCCTTACACTTTCATCTTCCAATTTTTACTATGTACGTCTAGTCAGTGAAAGACTTGCGAACGCGAGTCTTTCCGACTCAGATGTAGACGAATGTTGAAATTTCTGAAAGAAAGTATGGTGAAACAGTCCGAAAGAAGCATGTGGATGCGTAAAGAGACGTAGAACATTAATAGGAGATGTCTCGGTAAACACTAAGAGGAGGTTGAATCCACCGTGGAAAAAAGAGGAAAGCGTGACTGGATTACGTATCATCTTTGTACCAGAGTGATGTGGTATGAAAGAAACGAAGAAAGAAATATACCGTCAAAGCAAGAATGAAACCAAAGCTTTAGTGAAAGAGAAGCGTGAAAGACTACTTATGAATGAGTAAGAGAGGCTGACGAAGAACTTCGAGGCAAATACCAAACTGTTCACGTAGGTAGAGAGGTAAAGAAGTCTCGAGATGGTTCATCAGTATCCAGAATGGACAAGGTAAAATGTAAAGCTGGTGGCATTCTTGCTTTCACTCAGGAAGTGTTAGAACGGTGGAGTGAACATTTTAGAGTAATGTATGATTATGTCCAGGACGTGAATGAGTCTGTGATTGACTCGGCAGTGCCAGCGTACCATGAAGACATTATTACCATGGATGAGATTGAATGGTCGATACGAAGTTTGAAAAATGGAAAGTGGAAAGCGGGAATCGATATGGTTACAGCTGAGATAATTAAATTTGGTGGCGCTTACGATAGGGACGCCTTCTGGATTTTCAGCAAATTAAGCTGGAGAACCGGTAAGGTTCCGAGCGATTGGAGACGCGCCGTCATCGTGCCCTTGTATAAAGGCAAGGGTTCACGTATGGACTGCGCCAACTATAGATCTATCTATAACTATAGATGCGCCAACTAGCAATCAGTTTGATCAGGTTAGCAGCTAAAATGTATGGAAAAATCATTGAAAGGATTGGTTGAGGGTGAAATCCGATGGAATGTTTTGGGAAGCATATAGTGGATTTCGAAGTGGCAGAAGATGTACGGATCAAGTTTTTTCACTCCGCAACATCGCAAAAGCGTCTGGCTTTGTACCAGAAGGTTTTCTGCGGTTTCGTGGGCCTTGAGAATGCATTTGATAGGGTCGTGCGAAAGAATCTCTGGATCATTTTGTCCCGATATGGAGTTAACGGTGGCCTGCTCCGTGCTGTGCAATCCACTTATGAGGATTGTACAGCATGTGTGCGGGTGGACGGCAACATGTCACCTTGGTTTGATGTTAACATTGGTGTCAGACAGGGATGCGTGCTGTCGGCTCGGCTATTCATCCTGTATCTGGACAGTTGTCTTTAGAGAATAAGAAATATGAACGTGGGAATGCGAATGGGTGGCTCAGTGATCAACTGCCTGATATATACAGACCTGCCTGATGATATACAGACGACGCTGTATTAATAACAGAATCACCATCCGAACTGCAAACTCTAGTTACAACAATGAAAGATGATTGTATGAAGAAAGGCTTACAATTAAATACCTCAGAATACAGAATAAACCAGAAGGAGCATACAGCCGATAATACATGCGGTCCGCTGTGTCCAGAAACATTTCGCAATCCCCCGCACTCCTCATACTTCCCACCCGTACAGTGTTGCTAGGTTAGTGAGAGTTCGCCTCTTTTAGGGTAATTTAAAAGTGTAATATTAATATTAAAGATATTATATTAATATACTGTTATGCATAAATAAATGTTTTAGTAAAATAAAACACAAGTAATTTACAAAAATATGTCTTTACTTAGGTACATTTTGTTGTACTAATAATATTGCCGTTTTGATTCTGAGGTAATCAATACATTTTTACGTTTCGACAAATGAAGAAGTCTTGCTCTTTGCTTTTATATATATATATATTTCATCAGTGGGGAACTGAAATTCCACATATAATAATTAGAATAGTTTTACACAAAACATTTTTGTAAAAAAACTACTATTTACACAATTTCACATATGCAGACTATATACTAAAAACATTAGTCCTACTAATATTACGTAGGTCACACTATAAGTTTTGCGTAACTTAAAAAAACAACATATTATAACCAAAATATTATGTTTATTGCTTTTCAAAATACTCTCCTTTTCATTTTAAACATTTTTTCATGCGATCGAACCATTTTATAAAACAGGAGGACCACAGATCTGAAGGCATGTTTTCTACGTGCTGATTGAACGCTATCACTGCCTCTTCGGAGTTGGTAAAAGTGAAACCTCTCAACAAATCTTTGATTTTGGGGAAAATACAGAAATCACAGGGTGCTAGGTCGGGGCTATGCGCAGGATGGGTAACGAGTTGTACTTTTTCAGAAGTTAAAAATGATTTTGTTTTGTTGGCCGTGTGTGAAGAAGCATTGTCATGATGTAGGAGAACGCGGCTTTTTGGTCGTCTTTCGCGAACTTTTTCTAACACCCTGGTAGAAAATGGTAGAATACCACTCGGCATTAACACTCTTATGATCTTCAAGTGCAATTGTGCAGATGGGACCCGTAGCTGAGAAAATAAACGCGATCATTTTTTTACCAAAGTTTCTCGCCTGCCTCACTTTTGTTGGCCTGTTCTCATTTTCAAACACCCATTGACAAGATTGCTGTTTCTTTTCGGGTTCAAAACAATAAATCCACGTTTCGTCTCCTATGACAATGTCATAAACAGCATTAGAATGTCCGTGGTCGTACTTCAGTAGCATCTGTGAGCACCATTCCACGCGAGCCCGCTTCTGCTCCGCTGTCAGTTCATGAGGGATCCAACGACAATAAAGTTTCCGAACTTTCAATTCTACGTGTACAATTTTCTGAATTTGGCTCATACCAATCCCCAATAGTTCTCGAATTGTCTCATAGGTAATCCGCGGGTTTTCTTCAATTAGCCGCTTAACAGTAGCCACATTATTTATATATCTCGGCAGTTGAAAGCCGCCCTTCACGAAATTCGTCATGTAAAGAAACTCGACCTCTCTCAAATTCAGCAAACCATCGCCTCACGGTGCTCAAAGAAGGTGCTTCTCTCCCAAAAGCATTTTGAAGACGAGCAGCACAGTCTTGCGGAGAGAGAGAACTTTTAAAATCATAAAAAATCATCGCTCTAAAATCTTTTCGACTCAATTCCATTTTCATTGCGTACGTAGAACTTTGATGTGTGATAAAAAACAATTGACAAATGATTTCCCGCCAATTGTTTTTTTATTACTAAGTAGGTTGCAACGTTTCAAAAAATATAACATTCGAAATTCAAATCGGAACTATTTGAATTTCGAATGTTATATTTTATTTAGCTAGAAGTGCAAAACTTTTAGTGTACCCCATGTATAAATGCGAAAGTTTGTATGTATGGATGTTTGTTTCTCTTTCACGCGTGACCAGTCAGAACCCGTTATATACGTTTTCCGTACATATCATAACATACATTACATACATTATATTAATATCATACATTACGCGGTCATATACGACCACCCGGGTTTTGAAGGGTAACGGCTGAACGGATTTGAATGAAATTTGGCACGTAGATAGATTATGATCTGGATTAACACATAGACTACGTTATTTGACTCCACGCGGGCGGAGCCGCGGGCAGCAGCTAGTTAATAATATTTCAATCATTTATTTCAGGCCATATTTATATTAAAATACCTCAAATAATGTAAGCATAGGCTCATATCGTAAATACCTTAAAATTAAATAAATGTATTTACATATTTTATATTAATCAAACTATTTTTTAATTACTTAACATGCATTTATTATTTATTTCATCAATGTCACCTTTATAAAAAAGTAGGGAAAAGAAACCAGTAAAACTGGCAACATGAACAAAATGGACTCGCCCAACTTGTTTACCACTATCAACGAGTAAAAGAAATTCATTATTTAAATAAAATGAGATGTAAATGCGCTAGTTACACATGAAATGTGATCCCATCTTGTTTTTTTATGCTTCTAACTGCATTCTTGCAGGTGGGAACCGCACAAGACAGCATTATTTAATAAAAACTATCGAGAAATTTTTACGTGTAATAGACACGGTGGTCAAATATATACTAGTCGTCTAAATATCAAACTACTCTCATTGAGAGTAGTTTGTATGGCTTCAGTTTTGGGCGTGTTTGCGGTTTCTGGTTTATTCTGTATTCTGAGTTAAATACGAAGAAAACCAAGATAACGGTATTTGAAAGAGAGACAACCGGAACGAACACTAGGATTACGGTTGATGATGTAGTGTTGGAGCAAGTGAATGAGATTGTATATCTTGGAAGCACTTTTGGTAGCAATGGAAGGTACACCGCTGATGTGGAGAGACGAGTGAGTGCAGCGAAGAGGCCGAATGGAGCGTTTGGTAAACTTCTAGGCAGCTGAAATCTAAGCCGCACAGCTCGCTGTACGCAACGCCGTGCTAATCCCGACGCTAATTTATGGAAGTGAGAGCTGCGTATGGCAGAGAAAGCATGAAAGTAGAATAAATGCGGTCGAGATTTGCGCATTGCGAAAAATTTGTGGTATAACGCTTGCTGACCGCGTTCGTAATGACGACGTGAGAGAAAGAGTTCGGTCTGAAAGAGAGTGTCGGTGTTAAGAAAAGGCATGCTCCGTTGGTTCGGACATGTAGAAATAATGCAGGACGAAAGAATGACGAAACTGATTCACAGAGTTCAGAAGCGAGTGAAGTATGTAAGGACCGCGTCTTATGGTGCTAGGTCCTCTTTGCCTATCCCGCAAGGAACCTGGCGTGAATATATACATACCTACGTACATTACATCAAAAATGTGGAAAAAGTTCCATTTATCTTCATTCAGGGCACATCCGATCGGGAAAGTTTGCTCATGAAAAAAGTGGACTCACCTAATTATACCGAGTGTGATTTACTTGATGATGTGCTGCATGTCCTGATGGAATGTGTCAAGAATGACAGGGAAGGAAAGAACTATTGTCCAACCTTAAAATAAATAGGTATGACGTAAGAGCTTTGCACGGCATTCTGGCACCCGACATCAGCAGGTGCCGAAAAATTGTATGCGATGGCACCAAAAAGATTTTGATAAGAAGTAGCATGAGATACGATAGGACTGATATGTCCTTTTGATGTCAAAGTCCGTAAATTAAATAATCATAACAAGTTCCATTTATCACCTTTTTCCACTTATACCTATCAATAGAAACGAATGTAAACCTTTATCCACCTATTACTACTGCGGCTGCGTAAATGTACTGATGGCATGAAAAGTCTTAATCTTAACTTTTAACGACCTTAATCACATTAAACGGAACAGGATAATTGGCAGTCAATTTAACTATAAATCAATAAATAAGCTCAGTTATACAATACTATCAACAGAACTATACATATATTATATATCCCCTGTCATGCCATCAATGTAAACTTAACTTTCTCAATGACTAAAGTCGAAAAGTTACGCCGATATTGAAGCACAAAAATTGACACGTATATAAAACACACACCTTACTTATAAATATTTATAAATAATATACATATGTAAGTACTACAAATAGTATATCATATAAATAACATTTTATACACTAAAACCTTTCATCACACATATACACTTACCTCACTCACATAAACTACATTCATTATTATATGTACCTACACATACAAGCTCACGTGATATAAGTTAAAGTAAAAATATATGTATAGAAATAAAGCTATGTGTATAAAATATTCGTAATAATAATAAACGTACAATTAAGGAGGAGCAGGGTCTCCAAACACAAGTATTTTATACTTAAAAGGAACCCCTAGCAATAGTAATCTAAGGTATAAAGTTTAGTAAAGAAATAAAGATATTTGTTATTATTATTAACTTGATATGTAAAGAAATTAGATAGATACGTATCAAATCCATGTGAATAAAATACGTTTTTCTTGAATAACTACAACAGTGGAGACAAATATAATAGTATTCCTATTAGAAGGCAAAAGTTGTTAGCAGTGAAAAATTTAATCCAAGACAATAGGCGAGTTACATAATATCAGGAGATTCAGCAAATACTGCATGTTGGATCGGGAAGCCTTCAGATTCGAGATTCTACACTTGCATCTTCGCATGAGGACGATAGTTTCACGCTGGTGATGAGTCCTGGATTTATAGATACGATCCAGAAACGAAGCGCCAGTCGACAGTTTGAGTGTTTCAAAGAGCTTTTTCAATTTGACTGGCTACCTGGTGTCAATTCCTTTACAGAACCAATGAAACATCAACGCCGAATAGTATACTAACAAATGCTTGGCAGATTTTTTTTCTGTTATCAGCAAGATGCGACTAAACACAGGGCTCCGCGAGCTACTGCTCCACCACGACAACACGCCCGCGCACACCACGTTCAAAACGAGGCACTTCCTGGACAGCACGCCGGTTAAACTTCTGGGTCACCTAGTACGAAAACTGGTTCAGACGCATGAAACTTTATATAGAGGCTGGTGGAGAGTACTTTGAAAAGATTTAATAAAAAATATTTACCTATATAACACTTTTTTATTTTCGCTAAATTTTCTGAGTGTCCTATACTACGAGTATTTTATTTCACTTAGATAATTAATTGTCTGTAAACAAAAATCTTTTCATTAGAACCTGAATGACAGTAACAGACTAATAATTAATCAGGCAAATAGATACGTGAGTGATTTTGTATTATAGTTATATCATATGTGTCTAGTAAAGTGTTTTTCTGACGACTACGAAACCCTAAAAATAACAACATTTACGTATTTACATACGTACGTACGTAACATTACGTACGTACGTATGTGATTAGTTCTGAAATCGCTAATCAAAATCGATATACCATACAGAAAATAAGTTCAATAACCTCCTCTACTAAAGTAGTGACTTTTATTTGTAGAATGTTTTTCGCTACCTATTTTGTAGTTGGTTGTAGACGAGCTGATTGTGAAAGTTACTAGATACTATTGGTTGATTATAAACTAAGACTAACATATTTATTTTAGGTTTACGATTGATTAAACTTTAATATTTAAATTGTAATATCGAGGAAAATACAAATAATATATAAATAAATATGTTAATGAATTTGTTGTTTTAATAGGCACACATGTGTATACAACAATTCTTATATGATGTACCATAGTATACAAAAAGGAAAATAGCCTTTTATTCAATGCTATACTCTATCGCATTCTCTTGTTAATAAATTCATATACATTTTTTTTATGTGTCAATGTTTCCGATTGATTATTTTTATTAACGGTTCTTGTCTTAAACATCTCATCGGATAGATTTTGTACTCGTAATATCGATGAGTTGATCATAGTTACGTGCAAAAAGGTGTCAATAATAATGTTATTACGTTATTTACAAATAAGAGAATTTACATTATAGTCAATATGGTCGGTGCCAGAGACTGATGAACTACCCTGGCATCGGTACCGGAAGCGTGCTAGTAGTGGGGGCCTCCACCCACAACGCAGCGCCCAACCCGGCGAATCGAGAAGAATTAAGTGCCTTGCAGGCTAATGGTGAGAGGTGTATTGAAAACAAGATACCCACAAGATGAATCAGCAACAAGATGATTAAATATAATGGACGAGATATGCCCAGAACATTTGTGTGTGTCAGAGACTAAGTGGAAGAAAAGTGACAGCGAAGATGATGCAGGATGGCATTGTGATCTGGGGTGAATCAGGTGAGTTTTTTTGACGAGCTCGGTGGCGCATTAGTCAGTGACACTGTACAGCATGTATGCGGGAGGACAGCAGCTTGTCGCCCTCGTTTAATAAAATAAAATTAATAAAAAGATTTTTATTGACGTGTTTCTTACAAGTAAATAAACACGTTATTTTGGTTTGCCTTGCGCTTACGCTATTACATCACATTCCGGTGGTTCCAACATTTAATAAACTACCATCGAACTAGAAAAAGAAACCCGTAAGTAGTGTGGAGCATCACGAAAGAGCTAGTGGTGCGACTGGCTACTCAAAACTGGTGAGGTTAAAAAATAATAAGAAACAGTTACAAAGTAGATAAACAGAATGTATAGGTACAATAATTCCTAAACTAGTTTACTGTTATTTAGAAATTCGTGTAACAGTTATAAAGGTTAAATGTAATAGTGGTGGGTTAAATGTAATAGTTAGATAAAATAGGTTTAGCATCAATATTGGTGTCAGATCGGGTTACGTGCTATCGGCTCGGCTATTAATCTTGTATCTGGTCAGTTGTCTTCAGAGAATAAGAGCCATGAATGTGGGATTGCGAGTGGGTGTTTCAGTGGTGAACTGTCTGCTTTATACAGACGATGTAATTTTATTAGCAGAATCATCATCCTAACTGCAAACACTGGTTACAACAATGAAAGATAATTGTATGAAGAAGGGCTTGCAATTGAATGTGAAAAAACCAAGATAATAAAAGGAAAGAGAGGAAATTAGAACAAACACGAGTATTATGGTTGATGATGTTGAAACAAGTGGATGACATTGTATATCTCGGAAGCCTTTTAGCAGAAATTGAAGGTGTACCTTCCATTTCTGGTGTGGAGAGACGAGTGAGTGCAGGGAACAGTGCGAATGGAGCGTTGGGTAAACTTCTAGGCAGTCGAAATCTAAGCCAGAGGACATATCTTGCTGTACACAATACGGTGATAATCCCGACGCTAACATAACGCTTGCTGACCGCGTTCGCAATGTTGATGTAAGAAAGAGAGTTGGTCTGAAAGAAGTGTTGGTATCAAAATAAAAAAACACTTACTCCCTTGGTTCGAAAGAATGATGATAGAATGACGAAGCTGATATACAATGAGAAAGTAGATGTAGAAGCCGAGGAAGACCAAGACTCACCTACCGCGACCACATTGGTCGTGTTTTAACAGCAGGCGCGTGCACGAAAAGAACTAAAAAAGCGAGCGAGGTATTTAAGGAACGTGTCTTATGACGTTCGGTTATCTCTGCCTATCCCACAAGGGATCCCGTATAAAGATGTATATATAGTTAATAATATCAATCAAACTACTATCTACTAAAAACTAATAATTATTATTCGACGAATTAAACGAAAAACATAGTCACGACTGTCAACTAATAATATAGTTATGTTTCTTCTACGATCATTATCATAATCTTCTTATTAAAACTGATTGATTAACAATTAAAGCACATACACTTGCGATAAGTCTACAATGAAATTTTTGACAGATTTTTTACCATTTTTATAATGTATTTGAGTCCTGGGAAACAGTTATTCAACATTCGTCCACTGAGGAAATTAAATAGGACAATACCTAAAATCACATCCGCTATTGCCAGTAAGGCTTTATCTAGACACTTTTATGTTTACATTATTTCTATCAGTTTTACTATATATGTCCAAATATATTGGGAAATAAATAAATTCATATAAATATGTAATCTAGTACTGAATGCAAGCTTCCCCTTAAACTTTACATGCAATCACACGCATCATCAGCATTGCCTCCTCGTGACCATGGCAAGGCCGTGTAGCTGCCTGCCATTATAGTAGTAAGCTGCAGGATGTACTTCTGATAAATGCAGATTTATTGTTGCTATGAGATCTAATTAACATTTCTTTATTACTTTTTACATCGATTATTATTTATAATACCTAGTATCGGAGGACAAGATCTTCTCCGGGTCGTTGAGCCAGGAAAGCAAATATTGTTTATTATTATCAGTCCATCACATATTTTCCTGGTGCGACTTCAACTATTCATCTGTCAATCTATCTCAGATACCACACCCGCCCTATTTCTCCTTGTCTCCAAAGCTTTTAAAGTAAAAAAATGTAATAATTATAGTGGATAAGTAGTGATGTCGGTATTCTAGGAATAGAAGACACCAACGCTCGGGGATTCTATTCGATTGGAAGCACAACAAGTGTTTAATTTTCGGAACAAAACAAACAGAACGTGATGTTATAGTTAGCTAGTATTTTAAAAATCATGAATAAGTTATTATAAAAAAAAAATAGTTTTAACTGTTAGTCATTTAAAAGATAGACGATATTACAAACTTATATTCAATATCGGGTGTGCCGAGTCTACAGGAGACATGGCTTCTAGTTCATGATATTCCAATGCTAGAAATAGTAAGTCAAGCCATGTCAAGTATACTGGCAAGTTCTGTTGTGGACACAGACTGGAATATTTATGGGAAGGCCATATGGTGGAGTGGCTATTCTCTAGAGGAAAGTCATTTTGATACCGTATCTGTCGGTAAATGCGAGCTCGCGGCTAGTGGCTCTCATAGCCACTGTGTATTAATGTACGTTAGTGTTTACGTACCAACTAAATCATATGATAACTTTCCTATTTTCACCAAAATACTAAGTGAAATCAGTGCAATTGAAGCGCGCAGTGGTGTCGGAACATTTTTACATTAAATTATGTAATTTTTGTGTGAATCGGCCCTGAGTCTATGGAGACGTACAAGTGACAGACGTTGATTCAAATACGTATACATACTCGAATACGAACTTATATCATGAGAGTAGAAGATGGCTAGACCACTATGTGGTTTATATCAGCCTTGCAAACTATCGTCAATGTAGGTACAGTCGAAGAAGTGTTTCTGTCGGATTATTTGTCAAATTATTTTGAATGTAGCTTAGATATAGTAAGGCCTAGGCTGATGAATCATGGTATCCAGCGTTCTACGGTAGTTAGGTTGGAGAGACGAATCTTAGATACTATATATCATAATTTATGTCACAATGGTTTAAGAAATATTGATATAATAAGATAAATCAATATATCTCTCGAATCCGTTTGTTGCAGCTGCGGGGCATGTAGCTTAATTAGTCACAGTATTATTTTGCATAGGTTGTGTGTCCAAATTGTACATGTTCTGAAGGACGCGGTTATTTAAAGCAAAGATAAAATTAGAAACAACTTCAATAAGAAGAACAGAATCTTGTGTGGTTAGAATGAGCACGTGAGGGGAGCTTATAGCGAAGTCAGGCTTAGATTCAGTATATGGGTCCTACATAATCGACTTACAGCAGGTTCAGTTTATGATCAAATGTGAGAGTCGCGTTAGATCTACAAAGAGATACTAAAGTGGTGTCAAAATAACCAGGACTAGAAGTAGTAGTAGTAGAAATGACCACAAATGCGTCACAATAAAAAAAACAGTTTCACCGAGGTTCAACGGAACCCTCGGTACGCGAGCCGCACTCATATAGAGCAATTGTTTCTGTCATTACGATTAAAATTTTAATACTCTATATCCGGTACAGTAGCAAAGTAGCGGTACAATTGTACATATAAATAGTAGCAAAGGACTAACTACTTATCTTATCGTAATTTACCTATCAATCTCTAAATATTTTAATTATGTGTAAGTATAACTATTTAAAGCAAAGCCTAGTGCTGGTACTTCTTTTTATTACTTTTTATACTAGTCTATCCTTTTTCTCAGACTTATCTTATCAAATAGATATCAATCTACATTACAGGTTTCTTTGAATAAACTAAAGATGCTACCTCGCACCGAGCTGCCAACTGCAACTACCGACAGCACGTCCGGCAGCTGCATGCAGACGGCCGCAGCTGCACGACTCTATTAACTTTTCTCCTCCTGTGATGGCATGGTTCGACTCCTATCTTCGTGGACGCCGGCAATGCATCAAACTCGATGAAAAATCATCAGAATGGATCGATGTGGATGTGCCACAAAGCGGTATCTTATCTCCACTCTTATTTTCTATTTTTATTAATGAAATATCCCAAGTCCTCTCTTCTTCCTACCACCTATATGCAGACGATTTACAAATTTATAGTAATTTCTCAATTTCTGAAGTCCATAAAATCTCAATAATAATATAAATCATCAATTATGTACTATCCAGGGATGGGCATGAAAACCATGATCTCCTCGTTAATCAATTGAAATCTCAAGACTATAGTCGTAGGTAGTAATCAGATACGTAATAGGCTCAATTTTAATGAGTTTGTAGACAAAACTAAAAACCTCGGATTGATTATTGATGGAATACTATCCTGCACTGCACATGTTAATGACATCAGTAAGCGCATGCATTATATACATTTCACTCTCTCAAACGACTTCAATTTTTTTTGCCTTATAAAACTAAAGTTATGTTGACTCTATCTCTCTTACTTCCCATTCTCGACTACACTGACGTCTGCTACTTGGATGCAACCGAGGAACTACTCAACAAGCTGGAAAGATTGCAAAATCTGGCTATACGTTTCATGTTCGGTCTTCGTAAGTACGACCATGTATCGGAGTTTCTTGAACAGTTGAAGTGGCTCCCTATTAGATTTCGCAGAAATGTACACATACTATCCCTCCTTTTCAAACTAATTATCAATCCCAATCCCTCAATATCTCTGTTCACATTTTCCACTCCTTTCACAGCAAACTCGATCGCAGTGTTCCTACCATATAAAAACTTTAGACTTCCCCTTAGCTAACACGAAATTCTTCTTTAATTCGTTTGTACTGTGTTTACTTTCAAAAAAAAATTAAAGGAATCTGAAGACATTTTTTTTTAGTGAAAGATAATATATATCTGTGTGGTTATATTGATGTATATATGTGTATGTATGTATATGTATATATATATATATATATATATATATAGTAAGTGTGTGCATTTATGTGTATGTATATGTCAAATGTATATTTACAGAAGTATTTTAACTGTATTTTGTGGTAACTATTTTTATCGATACTTCTTGGCACATATATTTTGTTTACGACCCTACGCAATGTTTTCATTACTACACATATTAATTGCGGTTGATTGAAAGAAATGTCTTAAAGAGATTAACCTTTGAACACGAAACTTGTAACTAAGATTATTTTGTAATTTATGGGCAATAAAGAATTATGAATAGAAATTGAGGCATAGATAGAAATTATCGAATTTTTTTACTTGGTAGAACTAGTGTGTGTGCATGTGAGGGACAGAAAAAGAGGGAGACAGAAAGAGAAACGCAGGCGTACACCCGAAAATCATCAAACAAGTTATGTAGCGCTCCATTCGATAAATTAGGCAGTTATGGAATTTGAGGCAAAGCACACTAGTTGATCTTTCGTTCAGATTAGAATTATTTTCTTCAGATTAGTTGACTCAAATAATCTTCAAGAATTTATAAGAATATTGAAAAATTGAGAAAGGTAATAAGTATTTATTTTCACGTCAAAATAATATGGAATGCCGCAACCGCAAGAGAGTATAGTAGGCCCATTAGTATTTGTTCTTTGGTCTGATAGTTAGGTCATCGATGTACATCAATCACCTAACTATCAGAAGTATATTGCATTTGCTGATGTTATGAAAGTATAAGTAAACCCGATGCGATAAAAAAATCCAGCACTAGATAATTGCCGACCTTTATTTCATTCTTATAGCCCAATGTCATGTATTTACCTATTGAAATTGTGATGTTAAAACTCACCCGTGTCTGTTTATCATACATACCGATTCAACAGACCGGTGCATAAAGGTGAAAAATATGTTATGTGTTCCATCCAATGCAATGCCTAATCGTGTATCGCAACAGTACAGTATTATGTGGGTACGTTAATAAACTATAAGCAGGTAATTTTTCTTCGCTAAAACAAGTGAATGAAAATAATACCTATCCATAGCCAAAAATGATTTTTCAATTTATTAATAGACAAATGTTACAAATTTGTTAATAAATTATAAAAACGACGATGACAACGCATATTACATAATTTACACACTTTTTTGTTTTTACTACAAATTATTATTGTATAAATGTTAGACAAATTATTACAAAATTAATAATAGTAAAAGTTCACTTAATGTTTGCACTCCATTTTCGTACTAGTGTAAAATTGCACTATTATGGCAATTATATCATTTACCTCACTCTAACAAATAAACACATTCATTCAATGACGAATTGTTGGCATTCAATGACGAATTGTTGGCATTCAATGCGAACCATTGTAATATATAAAGTGCGACGTAATTTGATTTCCCCATGTGAACAGTGGAAATGTTATCATTATCACGTTTGTGACTGTACGAAATGTACAACGCCAAGCAACATGATGAAAGCCAGCTCTAATCATACACGTCCAACATCACGTCGACATAATGACTTATCAGATGATTCGAAAATCAGAGTACTCACTACATAGAACACCAACCGACAAATGGAAATGAAAAGTTAGATAATCTGTATAGATAGGTATCTAGTACACATATTTCCCAAATGCTATTAGGTTACAATTCACTTTTTCACATAACTTCCTCCTAATGTTATCCCGTTTTTTTCCCATTAGGGTTGGTGGGGTCCGCTACCTATACCTGAAGAATTAGCGAAGATACTGACTGACATGGAGCAACTGCCATCAGACCTCCAGAACCCAGAGGCGAAACCAGATCTTTCGAAGATAAGGTGTGCCTTTCGAAATATAATTATTTGGACGTGCGGGATTCCTCACGTTGTTTTCCTTCACCGCCGAGCATGTGACAAATTACATAAATTTTTTTTTTTCAAACGTCGGCAGGTAAACACCATTAGGACCGCCTGTTAGAACTTTTTTTACATGATGCGCTCTACCTCTCTTAAAAACATCCAGTGCAAGACAAACAGAAATATTCATTCATACAAATGTGCTAAAATAGAATTGGTAACTATGTACTTCACAACCGAGCTACCAACCGTAACCTATGCTGCCGTCAACTTCAACTTCTCTCTAGTTTATAACACAACCCTACAATGTTGTACGGGCCCCTTCGATACGACCCGTACACTTTCGTAGATGAATATAAAAATAATAGAATGTAGGTACTGGCGGGCTTCGTTCTTCGACCTCCGGTTGTAAGTCGCAGGTCTGTGGGTTGGTGCAGAATGAAACGCCTGTTGCTGTCTTCAGAAGTATGGAGCCGTAGGTACTTGCTGCTAGGTCTGGACTGGCTTGGCTTTGGAGTGACTTGGCTGGCTATTTCGCTGTAGTGTGAGCGCTGAGTGTAGCGGACGACTGGTACCGATCGACGATGTATGGCCCATATTTATACCCCCGCTGTGCGAGCGAGAGGTACATGTGTGGGAAAGAGATAGCAATAGCCAAAATCGCCCAGACCTAGAGGCAATACCTGATCGTGCTCGCTTTATTTGTGTCTAAAATGTTTGTAAGTTGTACTATTATTTCATACATTTGACCCTTTTTCATATAAAACCATAAAAACTTTTGCTAAAGTTATTGTCGAAACTTATGGGTCAGTGAAGTTTTACATAAAAATGTTTTCATTATAAACTTAAAATTACGTTAATAGGTACATCTATGCACTATTGAGCTGTTGCAGCCAGTAATTCGCCGTTATAACTTTATTATATACTTGGCTTGCAACAGCTCGTACCTATACTAAACATGTAAAACTTATCTCTAACAAAGTATGTATGAAAACTGTGTAAACCTATTCTAATCCTTACATAAACAACTAATACAAACAACTATAACTATTAACTATATAAAAATGTGCATCACTTATAACTACGCGCGACGGTTATCTATTTATGTACATAGTTGTCGCGAACATATACTCCCGCCGCAGCTATCTCAGCTGGAGATATTTTTCGTGTTCGCGCCGTCGACCGTCGCTGTAGGCAGGATCACCAGCTTCTTGGTGGGTCTTCGTAGCACGCCCTTGTTGGTCCGCACGTCCACCGCTCGTGTCTCTCCGTCCGGTCCGGGGTAGGTAGCGACGACTACACCTCGTGGCCACAAGTTACGAGGTAGAGTGCCATCTGCTATCAGTACGAGGTCATTGACCCGGATAGCGCCGTGTGAAGCGCGTGGGTCCCGCCGGTGTTGGAGTTCTGGCAAGTACTCCTTCACCCAGCGACTCCAGAAATGGTTGGCGAGCTGTTGACTCGCGCGCCACTCCCGTCGCCCTGTTGCGTCGGCGTCGGTGAATGTATGTTCGACCTCGATGAGCAGAGTGGTGAGAACTTCTTCCTTCGGGGCTCGTTCATGCAGTGTGGCAGCCAGTGCGGTCTTCACGCTCCGTACCAGGCGCTCCCAAGCGCCGCCCATGAATGGAGCGCTCGGCGGGATGTAACGCCATTGTATGAAGCGCACCGAAGATTCCTCCTTCATGGCTTCCTCCGCAGCTCTGCGCAGCTCCACGTCTGCGCCCTTCAGGTTGGTACCCTGGTCTGACCACAGCTCAGTTGGACATCCACGACGGCCGATGAAGCGTCGCAATGCCATCACTGCTGAGTCGGTGCTGAGAGTGCCGGCGACTTCTAAGTGCACTGCTCGCGTTGTTAGACACGTAAACAGTACGCCGTATCTCTTCTGATGAGCACGCCCAACAGTGACTGTCATCGGGCCGAAGTAGTCGAGGCCGGTGTAGGTGAAAGGGCGCTGATGATGCGCCAGTCTGCTCCGTGGATGGTCACCCGTAGACGGTTGAGCGGGCACGGCCCGCCTGATGCGACACTGTTGACATCTTTTCAACACACTTCTAACTGTATTGCGCAGTCGTAGTACCCATAAGTGTTGTCGAACTTCGTTGGTCGTGGTCTCGAAGCCCCCGTGATGGAGTCTTCGATGTACCCATGAGATGTACAGTTGCACATATGTATGTTTGCCATCCATAATCGGCGGAGCTTTTTGTTCGTCCGTGATGTCGACAGCGGCTGCTATTCGTGACCGTAGCCGTATGACGTCATCGCTGTCTATAATGACGGACAGCTGACTTAGTCGGCTATTAGCAGGCAACTGTTTTTTGCACTTTAAAGCTGCGACATCTTCACTGAACGCATCATCTTGCACTGAGCGTATCCACAGCTGTTGGGCACGATGTAAGTGATGTGTTTCAAGTTGAATGAAACAGCTGTTTTCACTTTCACACGTAGCACTGATTTTCTTGTTTTTTCCCTTCGCTGCTTTCTTTATTTTCGTCCAAGTAGCGTCGTCAACTTCGTTTTTCTTATTGCGTTTGTAGGCCGCGTTGCACAGTTGTTTCTTGATGCGCAGAAGTTCGATGAATTGTAGTACACGCGCCGTAGTACGCACTAACTTTAACCAACTTGAAAAACGAGTTGCGTCGGGCAGTGCTTCCTTTAGTGATGTAGTGTTTCGAACAAAGTTGACTCTTTCCTCGCCGGTCAGACCCATATGGTCGGGTTCATTGACCTCTCGCGGCCAGTTTGCTTCCGACTCGCGTAGAAACGCGGGCCCGTGGAACCACCGGTGTTGGGAGTTGAAGTCGTGTGGAGTGTCGCGCGTTGCGTCGTCTGCAACATTTTCCTTGGTAGGCACCCATCTCCACTCGCTGGTCTTCGTTTCCTCGGCGATCTCCGCGATCCGGTGGGCCACAAACGGCTTGTACGCTCGCGGGCCAGTGCGTAGCCACGAGAGTACCGTGCGTGAATCCGACCAATATACTCGGCGGGTCGGCTTTATGTCGTGTTCGTCTATGGCTGTGCGCGCAAGACGACACCCAAGTACAGCTGACTGGAGTTCGAGTCTCGGTATTGACGTCACTTTGTTCAACGGTGCAACTTTGCCTTTTGCAGCTATCAATGACACATGTATATTCCCGCATGCATCCTGTGCCCTCCAATACACAGCGCAGGCGTATTGCGACGAACTTGCATCGACGAAAGTATGTATCTCGTTCGTATGTGCGGTCGATACGCCGGGATAGCACCTTGGTATAGCTAGGCTCGGTAGTCTTCTCACGTGAGAGAGCCAGTATGACCAACTTTCGGCTTCACTGTCTTGCAACTTGACATCCCAGTCGATTCCAGTACGCCAAGTATCTTGTAAAATCTTCTTCGCTTGTATTGTAACAGGTGTAACTAAGCCCAGCGGGTCGAACAAAGACATCACTGTACGTAGGGCTTCTCGCTTCGTCGGTGTTTTCGTGCCTTCCAATATTGAAGGCGGAAGCTTGTGTTGATTGATGTTGAAGCCCAGATAGTCTTCATTCGGGTCCCACACCATGCCCAATATCTTCTCTGCATCGAGTTGCACTAAATTCCCCTTAGGTGTAGTGGAGAATTCGGCGCGCACCTTGTTTGAGTTCGATGCCCAGCGTTGAAGATGATAATTCGCTCGTTTGTGTATATTAGCGACTTGTGTTGATACTTGTATGGCGACCTCCTCCGTGTCAAAGCTGGCAAGATAGTCGTCGACGTAGTGGTTTGCTATCACTGCCTGCGCTGCCTCGGGAAACTGTTCTTTGAATTCCTCGGCGTTTTTGTTTTTGATGTATATCGCCGTGCACGGTGACGACGTGGCGCCGAAGATCACGCTTCTCATGCGGTACTCTGTGGGTGGACCTATTCTTCTGTCTTCTCTCCACAGGAACCTCTGCATGTCTCGGTCTTCCTCCCGTATGTTGATGCGCAGGAACATGTCCTTGATATCGGCTGCGACCGCTACTGGGCGTTGACGGAACCTCATCAGCACTCCGGGTAGAGACTGTATGAGGTCGGGCCCAGACAGCAGCATGTCGTTGAGGCTGATACCACGGGTCCTGGCTGCCGCGTCGTGCACGATGCGTAGTTTCTCGGGCTTTTGCGGGTTGATAACTGCAAAATGTGGCAGATACCAAGTTCTGTCGCTTTTCACTGCTGGAGCCTTCTCTGCATAGCCGCTCTGTATCAGAGTGTTCATTTGTGTCTCGTAGCGCCGCTTCAATTCAACATTTTTGTCGAGTTTCTTCTCGACTAACTCGAGGCGACGCATCGCTGTGTTGTAGTTATCCGGCGGTACAAAATCGCTTTGTTTGAATAGCAATCCTGTTTCAAACCCTCCCGCCGGTAATCGACGCGTCTTCTCCTCGAGTGTGCGCAGCGCGTTGAGCTCGTCGTTGGTGTGTGAATGTTTAGGATGAACACCCAGAGACTCGAGGGCGAAGTGCTCCTTCATGAGGTCATCCATTGTCTGTTCCTCCGTTAGTGTTACTGTAGTCAGATGGCTAACTCGATGGACTTGCTGCTTCTTCTTATTTCCCGTCGCGCCGTGCAATACCCATCCCAAGTCGGTTAATGAAGCGACTGGTTGGGCTGTGGTCCCTCTTCGCACGTCGTGTGTGAGCAGCAACGACCAATTATCTTGACCCAGCAACACGGTTGGATGGCCTTCCTCATAAATCAGCTGATCTTCGATATCTTCCAAATGACGTCAGTGTTTCACGACGCTACGTGGCACACCTTGAGTCGTCAACATCAGCTTGTCCATTGTACGCGCCGACACATCGTGCTTCACTGAGTTTCTTCCTTGTATGGTGAAGTGTACACGTTCCGATGTATCGGCCGTAATACGTGCGCCGGCCACACCCTCTATGTAAAAAGGCGCGGGCGGCCCGTGTACGCCGATCTTGTTCGCCACTGCCGACTCGATGAGTGTGCACGTAGAGCCGTCGTCCAAAAGGGCGTAAGTGTCGTATGTACCCTTCGGACCGGTCACTTGTACAGGCAGAATCTTGAGATAGGCAGCAGTGAAATTTTCCCTTGTCGACGTAACTATGGCTGTTGAATTTTCAACTTCATTTTCTTTCCTTTTCGTGTCGTGTAGAAGAGGGTGGTGCGTGTATTTGCATCCGTCGACTTCACACTGCTTTGGCTTGCAGTTATGCCGAAATTTGCGGACTCGCAAACAACGGAAGCATAGCCTGTGAGTTCTGGCTAGCTCCCATCTCGCAAATTGGTCGGCTTTCTTGAACACGTTGCAGTCGTACGGATGGTGACCCTCTTTCTTGCAAACTTGACACTTTAGTTGCACCGCAGTAGACTTCTGATCTTGAGTGTGGTAAGCACGTAGTCCTTTTCGTACGGCAGGCTCCCGCCGGTCTTCAACCGCAGTGAGCTCGGCCGGTGCGTAGCTTCCACATCGATCGGCGGTGACTTCCAGAAACTTGGACAGCGTGAGAAGGTCTGGATGATCTTCCGGCTGTTCGGCGGCGAAGTCGTAATACCTGTAGCGCAGCGCTGGCGGCAGTTTTTCAATGACGCTGCGTACCACTTCGGCGTTGTGTAGATAGTGATGCTTCTTCAGTGCTTTAACTGTGGCTGTGACGTTAAGCACCTTTGAAGCGAAGATGCAGATGTCTCTTGGGTTCTCGGCCAGTCGTGGTAGCGCACGGAGCTTGTTCAGTTCGGTCATTGCCAGTGCATCTGGACGACCGAACCTCGCGGCTAACATCTTCATAACTTCTTCTGAAGTCGTTGACCCGACGAAGAGACATAGTGTTGCATCTCTGGCGGCTCCCTTCAGGCTGTGACGTAACTTGGACAGCCTTTCTTGTTCGGAGAGGTGACTTGCAGCTTCATCATAGGCGGCCTTGAATGGCAGCCACTCGTTCGATGACCCGTGAAAAGACGGTAACTCGACGGTCCTCGGTGCAATGGCGGGTTGAACGGCTCTCGCTGCAAGTGTGATGGCAGTTGCTAGCTGATTGTAGTCAAACTCCCGTTGCGGTCGTCTCTCTTCACAATAGCGTGCTGGCTCTATATCTTCTCTCACTGGAACCGGTACTTGTTGCTCGGCGTGCCGCGTGACCTCGCTGTGGCCCCGATGAAGTGCGTCGCTGCACGTCTGCGGCGGCGGCGCTGCTATAACCTCCTCTTCATCGGTCCTGCGATGGTCCGGGCCTGGGACGTCGGGCTTCGGTACGTAGGGCTCCATGGTGAGTGCCAGCGTGCTTCTGTTGACCCAGTCGGTTGTTCGCTCGTTCCTAGTTGCCAAGTCCTCGTCTGCTTCGATCTCGTCTTCAGAGTCCGCCTCCAACGCGGCGACACGTGCAGCTGCCAGCTCCACTTCCTTCTGTAGAAGGAATTCTCGCGCCTTGGCCAGCGCTCTCCGCTTGATTGTCGACGTAGTGCGGGGCGCGCTGGGCGGGCGGCGAGAGGCCTCCTTCTGTGGGCTGGCTGTCTTGTTCGTCGCTGCAGTCTTGCCGGTTGTCGTCTCGCCGGTCGCCGTCGTCTCGCCGGTCGTTGCAGTGGCCGTATTGTTCGTCGTCGTCGATGTTTCGGCTGTAGACGTCTCTGGCGTCGCTACGGCGGGTGCGGCGGCGGTGGCGGCGGCGGGCGTCACTGTGGCGGCGGCGGCGGGCGTCACTGTGGCGGCGGCGGCGGCGGCTCCGTCGACTTGAGCAGGCGTTGTCCTCCTTTCCGACTCCATACTTCTTGTGACAGGCATTTTTCTTCGTCGTCTGAAGAACTATTCCCAGGATCCGGCTCGAAGGACCAAAATGTACGGGCCCCTTCGATACGACCCGTACACTTTCGTAGATGAATATAAAAATAATAGAATGTAGGTACTGGCGGGCTTCGTTCTTCGACCTCCGGTTGTAAGTCGCAGGTCTGTGGGTTGGTGCAGAATGAAACGCCTGTTGCTGTCTTCAGAAGTATGGAGCCGTAGGTACTTGCTGCTAGGTCTGGACTGGCTTGGCTTTGGAGTGACTTGGCTGGCTATTTCGCTGTAGTGTGAGCGCTGAGTGTAGCGGACGACTGGTACCGATCGACGATGTATGGCCCATATTTATACCCCCGCTGTGCGAGCGAGAGGTACATGTGTGGGAAAGAGATAGCAATAGCCAAAATCGCCCAGACCTAGAGGCAATACCTGATCGTGCTCGCTTTATTTGTGTCTAAAATGTTTGTAAGTTGTACTATTATTTCATACATTTGACCCTTTTTCATATAAAACCATAAAAACTTTTGCTAAAGTTATTGTCGAAACTTATGGGTCAGTGAAGTTTTACATAAAAATGTTTTCATTATAAACTTAAAATTACGTTAATAGGTACATCTATGCACTATTGAGCTGTTGCAGCCAGTAATTCGCCGTTATAACTTTATTATATACTTGGCTTGCAACAGCTCGTACCTATACTAAACATGTAAAACTTATCTCTAACAAAGTATGTATGAAAACTGTGTAAACCTATTCTAATCCTTACATAAACAACTAATACAAACAACTATAACTATTAACTATATAAAAATGTGCATCACTTATAACTACGCGCGACGGTTATCTATTTATGTACATAGTTGTCGCGAACAAATGTTATTATTCGGATTTATGATATGATTTCATTGGTCATAATCATAAAGGAACCTAGCACGACGTAGCCAAGACATGAACGTGCATTACCTGCAAACCTTCACGATATTAACATAATTTTATAACTGTTTACACATTGTGTATTTGTGATGCGCGTGCGTAATGACACCATCTGAATGTAATGTCCGATTAAGCACGTATTTTAATATTATTTCTAATTTACTGGTTGTTGCTTGTGATTAGGCCCTCGTATTGTTTGAAGTACCTGGATGACCAGGCTTCGGTAAAAAAAAGGAAATATATGAATCAAAAAAAATATAAAATAAAAAAATCCTTTTTAGTTTACAATAAACTAAAAAAGCAAAATTTGATCTAAATAGTTAAGAGCCGTATCCTACTACTTCCTACAAGCTCGTGGGGGTTCGATTCCCACACAAGGCAAATATTTGTGTGCATGAACATGTTTGTTAGCCTTAGGCTGGGTGTCTTCTATATATTATAAGTATATAATATATAATATATTTACAAAAAGTTATTTATGTATGTTTATCACGTGTCCATTGCACTAGCTTTGCTGAGTTTGGGACTAGATAGCTCTGTGTAATTTTTCCGACAATTATTATTATTATTTGAAAATTCATGATATTTTTATTTACATACGAAAATTGCTCACTGTATATATAAAATTGTACATTTACGTATACAAAAACCCTGGCTTTGGCTATAAACTTGAAATTTTCCATGATATTCCTGCATATTCCAAAGGATAAGAGCGAACAACTCCCACTAGCACACCCTATCATCGAAAACACACAGCGAGTGTAGTGTTGCCGTGAATAGGATAGAAGAAGAATAAAAAACATACAATTCTCACAACGTCATTATCGTACTATGTCCGGAATTCAAATAAACCAGTATTGACATTGCCTCGGAAAGCCATATTCGAAAAGTTTTCATTCAAAATTATACTTTTTGAGTGAAAACTTTCGATTCCGTCTCGAACATGGCGTTTCGGTGAATACGCCTACTGGTTTAGATATATTTCGAAGATTAGCTCAGAATCAAACAGGCAACGTAACGAGAACTCTTGACGAGCTCGGTGGCTCAGTAATGAAAGACGCGACTTTGACACCAACGCTCGTGGGTTCCATTCCCACACAAGATAAACATTTGTGTGCATGAACATGTCTGTTTGTCTTGGTCTGGAAGTTTTAAGAGAGGTAGAACGCATCAAGCAGCCCACCTGGGGAAGTACCTCCACCTCACAGAAAACCACAGCCAAATAACAACTCCCTAGAGGGTTGTTGTGTTCCTGCGTGTGAGTGAGGTCAACAGTAAGCTCTTAAAGAGTTGCTGTGTAAGCAGCAGAGGAGGCATCGCGTGATTCATATATGTTACAAGCGCTAATAGGCTACGGTAACTGCTTTACATCAGGTGGACCGTATGCTTGTATGCCTCCCGACGTTGTATAAAAAAAAAACATTTTATATAAGCATTTTTGAAATCTGTGGGAACCCTCTCTCAATTTAAGTAAAGCATCTAAACTCTTACTGAAAAAACTTCGCATTATACCTTGAGAAAACCACAGCCAAATAACAACTTCCTAGAGGGGTGTTGTGTTCCTGCGTGTGAGTGAGGTCACCAGTAAGCTCCCAATGAATTGCTGTGTAAGCAGCAGAGGAGGCATCGCACGAGTGATACTTTACATATTACAAGCGTTAATAAGCTACCGTACCCGCTTTACATCAGGTGGGCCGTATGCTTGTATGCTCCCGACGTAGTATAAAAAAAAATATAAATAAGAACGTATGTATACTACTGCTGGAAATGTCACATCCGGGGTAGTATACTATTCTGATTTGGTGGCAACAAGGGAGAATTACCAGGCGTTTAAGCGGTTCCGCAATCTATATTATTGGAATCGATGTGTTAGGTAACAACTCACAATTTAGGTCCCAATAGTGTTAGATATTTGACAAACCGAGGTGCACGGCAGTTGAGCTTCACTTGACTAGCCATCTCTTTGAGATTTTTTAATGCTTTATTTGTCATATTGCTGTCTCTCACTTTGCCAAGAGGGGAAGTCAATTCAAAACTTCCTACTCTTACAAATTTCTTCTGATTAAATTCGTTGTGAGTTCCAAGGCAGCTGTAGTTTAACCCCCGGGACAGCAATGGACCTCACTTCACTGTTCATTGCCTTTTTGGTGGTCGCCGCTGTTAATTCTGGTTACATAGGAGACACAGTGGTGGGAATAAGTGGTGGACCTGTCCCATACTGCTGGAAATGTTTCGAGCACATGTGTGTAGCATGTACCTTTCTTTACACAGTGACTATTTGAAGCATGTATATTGAAACAGTTATCTTTAGTTCACTATGAGTCATTGACAAACACAAATAATGTCTAATTTCTATTGACTGCTTTTTTTTATACAACGTCTGGAGGCATACAAGCATACGATCCACCTAATGTAAAGCAGTTACCGTAGCCAATTAACGCTTGTAATATATTAAGATCACTCGCACGATGCCTCCTCTACTGCTTACACAGCAATTCCTTAGGAGCTTACTGGTGACCTCACTCAAACTCAGGAACACAACAACACTCCAGGGAGTTGTTATTTGGCTGCGGTTTTTCTGTGAGGTGGAGGTATACGTCCCTAGACGGCTGCTTTAATGCGTCCTACCTCTCTTAAAACATTCAGACCAATACAAACAGACATGACATCCGACACAAACTCACAAATGTTTTGTCTAGTGTGGGAATTGAACTCACGAGCTTGGTGTCAAACTCGCGTCATTCACGACTGAGCCACCGAGCTCATCGTAACTTTAAACGATGATCAATTGGTTTTTTAGACTACGTCACTTAAATGACGAATTTCCAGTGTCCGCTGATATTAAGTGGTTACAGTAGCCCATGAAGATTCGCAATACAATAACAGTAGCTCGCGTATTGCCACTCCCGCTGCACTGACAGCACTTCCTCGTCAGCTTCCTGGTGGTTTTGCCTAATCGCTTCAGATAATTTACTTGGTTGCAGTCTGATTGATTCTTTTTAGAAATACCTATGTGCTACCATTCCTTCAACAGAGCTTCATCTGTTACTCAGCAGGGTGCAGTTCGGTTAGCTTCACCAGTGACGTCAAAAGAAAAGCCGTCTCATATTTGTCTGGGAAGATTTCCTTTCGATTATATCAAACAACTATGTAAAAATAATATATTAACATAATAGAGTTGATATCAGTAAGAGTATCGGTGTTAGGACAAGGAAAGGCATGCTCCGTTGGTTCAGACATGAAGAAAGTATGTAAGAGGAAAGCATGACGACACAAATATACAATGAAAAAATTGCAGGTTATATAGCCTAGGAAGGCTCACCACGATTAGTACACTTAAAGACCGGCAAGCGTGCTTGAAAAAAGCTCTGCTAAAGTTAAGAATCGAGAATTATGTGGCGCTCGATCCTTTCTGTCTACCCCATAATAGACTTGACGTGAAGATAATGATAGACAGATAGATGTAGTAATAAGTGATTGCCTAGTGGATAAACAAAGTGTGCGTCTCGGGACGCCCGACAGAAGTGATAACTTAAACTAATCTACATATTATTAAAAGTGCCGTATGCGTGAGAGAAAGGGAAGCCAGACAGATTGGCGCCGTAACGCGATACGTAACGAAGCGGTTTATCCTCCCATAAGAAGTTATCACTTCGAAAACCGGCCTAGTTCGTCCGGTTCGAACATGGCATGTACTTACCACTAAATTCATGTTTCGGATTTATGTACGTATTTGTAATGCTAGGCACTTGCTAGGCGGTGAAGAAAAACATCATGAGGAAACCCGCACCTCCAAGAAATTATATTTCGAATGACGTGTGACCTTACCTAAGAATGATCTGGTTTTCCCTCTGGGTTACTGAGGTCAGACAGCAACCGCTTCATTTAAAAATCCGTATCTACGCCAAATCTTTAGGTTTAGGCAGCGGACCCCGCCAATCCTAATGGATTAGAAAAATGGGAAAACGCTAGAAAGAAGAATAAGAAGAGATAGATCTGGCAAAATAATTATCTGGAAAAATGTCTATGTTGGTACATTTCCTACGGTATTTCTTTTTCATCAAATTATCATTATATTTACAATAACGCGAAAAAATATTATTACATGAAAGAAAATAATAACAATACAGGTATATAATATAAAATATGTAAGACAAAGAAACAGAACATAGGCAAAACAAAGAATTTGAATTTGTTGCAAATACACCTACATACATCGAACGAAATCCGTTTCTTAAATGTGAGAGTTTCCAGTTCCTCCACTTTGACATGCCTAAACAAAAACACCAAAACCAATCTTTAATAATAGTTCAAATGCAGCATCTTACTTGTATGCAATATTCTAAAGAAAATTTCATGCAAATTCATGTCACGTCTCATGACCGTAAAAATTCTTTCGTATTGTAACTAATGGTACCATATACATCACTGACGTCACGCGTTGCTGTGACTGATAGATGGAAAATAATACAGAAAACTGTAACTAGTTCAGTAATAAGAAATTTACACTTTACATAAACATTGTTAAAAATAAAAAGCCATCAACTGCGAGTTCGACTCGCTCACCAAGGGTTCCGTAAAAAAATATTTTTGCAAATTAATTTCGCGATATTTTTTTTTTTGTGTTGAAATTACAAATTTTCGGTTTTCGGATTTAATCCTTTACTTGTGCTACAGAACATTGCTTCTTACCAAATTTCACGAATGTAGGTCAAAGGGAAGTACCCTATATAGGTTCTGATTCCCTTACGAGTGTCAAAATATGTGCATAAACCAGGCAGAAACAGCGATATCTTTTGATTGCGTTCACTTAGAAGTTTGATTTTTTCACTGCTCGAAGGGACTGCAGACATGAGTATAAAGAATACATTCATTTTCGTATTGATATAACAACTAGAAATGGTTGAAATATACCTCAGATTTCATTACGTAATTCTGTGTGTTCGTAATGTTTTCGGTAGCAAAGTGGATGTACCTTGTGTGGTATTATGACTTGGTTCTTAATAAAAGGCGTGATGAGATTTTCGTAGTTTCGGTTACAGTGACGCCCCATGCTATTGCAAGTGTCCATAGGCTATGTTAACTGTTTCCCGTCAGGCGGTGTCGAAGGTTTACCGCTTTAGTGGTATAAAACACACGACAAGCTAAATAAAAATAAACGAAATAGCTTAATCTGGAATACTTTCAACACACCTCAATGTTGAGATATATTAATCCGAATAAGCCAACGAGTCACATTTAATCATTATTTATTATAATGCAGCCTTTGATTCCACGGTCCATTACAGACTCTTCCAAGGATATTGTTTCAATGAGAAAGAATTTTTGCAAAGTACCCGAAGCCATAAGTCTCCCCTAAAAATCCCCCAAATTAATAAAATATTCCGCATCTATGTCCCCAATAGCCACTTGTAGTTCGTAATGACAGAAACTAAGAAGTATATTCTTTATCTGGAACAATGGTGGGCATTTTCATACTTGTTTTGAATATTTTATAATAACGTGGCCACATTTTTAATAAGAGTTAAATATTTACCGTCGTTTCTCGTAAACATTCATGTTCATATGAACATGAATGTTTAAGTACTTGGATGGTAACAAGTACTTATAACCATCTAAGTACTTAAACATTCATGTTTGTCTCATTAATACCGTAATTTACATACACAACATGGCATGATATTTACACAGCTTATGTTCACGTACCTGCATTTTACAATAGCTACACTTATTGTCAATAGTATTCATCCAGCAGTGAGTATACTTTTATATTATACAGATAAGTAATCTCAGTTACTCATATAGTATATAATGTAATGTAACCAGCCTGATACAAATGGTACAACCAAAGAGATTTCGCTGCAATTATTACTTATAAAATACGAAAAATGTTTTTCCCCGACCTAATATGTTTACTTAAACTTCGTAATAAAATTCTGCTTACACCATAAAAACAGTCCATTTTACTTAAAACGTAAATTCACCGTCATACAACATTTTATAATTGGCATCCTTGTATAGATAAATTATTTCAAATAGATTAGGTTTATCTGCAAGATATAGCCCAATAATAAAGCTATAAACCGGTATACCCACCTGATGATAAAGCGGTTACCGTAGCCTATTAACGCTTGCAATACATCAAGTATTACGCGTGCGATGCCACCTCTGTTGGTAACTCAGAAACTCCTTGGGAGCTTACTGATCAGCACACTCACCCACGCAGCAGGGAGTTGTTATTTGGCTGCGTTTTTCTGTGAGGTGGAGGCACTTTTTCAGACAGGTTGCTTTGAAGCGCCCTGCCTCTTAAAAACTTCGTCTGTCTGTGTGTATCAAATACAAATCCCCTAGAAATTGTTAAATATGGTAAAGTATTTGTTAAAAAATATTCGTACGCCACTGGTCAAATCCCGTTTTATTGTATGTTATTTTCTACAGATTGTACCTTGTGTTGTTCAGAGGAGTTGTTCGATTTGATACCAATAACTTCCTTTTACAACTACAAAGCTTGCCGGTCGCGAATGTATACTTCATTCGTATACACTAGACTACTAGAGTGGCTCTATAATACATATACTGTGTGGTTCCAGAGATATTTTCCAAAAACCCTTAATTTAATTTTCCCTTGTAGTCTCGAGTAATCTTATTTATTTGTTTTTCTTTTTACAATATTTTTACTAACCGTCAGTTAGATTATGTTTGTCAGATCATTCAACAATTCTATAATAAGCATTTTTATAAAAAGGACTTTTGAACCATTTGAACATATTTTCAGGAAAGGACAAAAATATTTAAAACAATTTATTATAGAATCGAATACAACAAAAGACCTATCAACCCTAGCAAGCCGATGTACCGGTACTCGCATGTTATTCCTGCTGCTAAGATTTTCAATGGACTTTGAAACCTTGACTTTATATTTTTGCGAGCATACATTATGGTTTCATAAGTATACTGAGGGGTAATAGCGAGGATATATTTTTTTTAATAGTTCCCTGATCGATTACCTCGAGCCCATTGAGCGGGTGATTCTTTTCTTTCTTTCAATAGATTTTTTCGCATGTCTACACTCTATAAAGAACCTCCCAAATTTCAAATTTTTAGAATACTGTACCTAGCAGTTGTTTACTCTGGTACTTGTCAATTATTTTCGAAGACTGTAGTGTCTGAGATTTCTTAATTATACTAAGTGAAGTATCGCTCATTAAATAAAATACAATACTGCATTCATTCATTATTTAAGGATTACGTAATTCGACACTCAAAACTTAGTTAATATATTGGTAACATTAATTCTTTCTACGCTATAAGTGCTAATTAATTAATTAATTAAACATTTTGTTGCCTAATATGAAATAGGCAGTAGACTACAAGCAACCATTTAAATACATAGAATAATAAGTAAATATTGGTGGCAGACAGGGCTGCGTACTGGCTATTAGTCGGCTGTGTCCCCCCAAACTGCAAACACTAGTTGTAACAATGAAAGATGATTGTATGAAGAAAGGCTTACAATTGAATACGAAGAAAATCAAGATAATTTAGGTATTTTTGTATGTAATGAGAGACGAGTGGGTGCAGTGAATAGTGTGGACGGAGCGTTGGGCAAGTTCTAGTCAACCGAAACCTAAGCCAGAAGCACAGCTCGCTGTACACAACGTTGCTCATCCCAACAACTTATGGAAGTGAAAGCTGATTATGGCATGAAAGTAGAATAAATGCAATCGAGGTGCGAGCATTGCGCAAAATTTGTGGCGTAACGCTTGCTAACCGTGTTTTAAGAAAGATATTTGATCTGAAACAGTGTCGGTGTTAAGATAAAAACAGACATGTCCTGTTGATCCGCGAGTATGAAATGCCGTTTATAATGACAAATATAAATATAATGACAAATGATACACAACGCGTGGAAGGATGTAGAAGCTGTAGAAGGCCAAGGCTCGCTTGTCACGACCAAATTGGTCCTATTTTATCAGAAAGTCTCAGGAGCCCGAGGAACCAGCGAGCGTGCAGGAAAAAAGCTATAAATATTAAAGAAATAAGTTTAGTGTGTAAGGACCGCATCTTAGAGCGTTTGGCTCTCTGTGTCTATCCTTTAAGGGGTTATACATAGATAAATACACTTTAATTTATGAGAGATATTGTAAATCAATATTAAGTTCGCAGATCCTATGGATATGTATCGCTTATAAAATTACATACAAGCTTAACCAGAAATAATGCTATGTTAACGTTTTCACACTACATTCTGTTATTTTCGAGCTTTATATCTAGACACGCTTATATATACTTCAATATTATAGATAAATATCAGGTGCCAGGAACCGGTGAGCGTGCATGAAAATTTATGAATGTTAATAATGTCAAGGCATGAAACGACGGCATCTTATACAGTTCGATTCTCACTGCCTACCCCGTAATGAACCTGGTGTGAAGATCTAGATAAAATATTATGGAAGGTAAAGTTTTTTAGATGTTTGGGACAATATTAATGAGATATATACGACAGGTAGGGCGCATCAAAGTAGACCATCTGAGCGAGTAACATCCACATTACAGAAAACCGCAGCCAAATGACAATTCCTTGCAGAGATGTTGTGTCCCTGCGAGTGAGTGAGGTTAGCAGTAAGCTCCTAAGTAGTTGCTGTGTTAGCTGCAAAGGTAGCATTGCGCGAGCGATACTTAATGTACTGCAAGCGATCATAGCCCATGGTCACAAAACGTTATGTTGTAGCGCCTAAATCTCAGCGATTGGAGCCTAATGATCAATGGGAGAATATTTTAACCAATAAGCCAATAAGTGCCGCGATGTTGATCGTTAACTAGCCAATAAGAGTTGCGCATTCTACACCGACCCGGACCCGCTGAATTGAGTTACTGGGCAAAATCGGTCTCATCGGTTCTCTGTAGGTTATTCCCCTCATAACTTTACATTAGGTGGGCCGTATGGTTGTATTCTCCAAATGCTAGATGAAAAAAAAATCCTAAACTACTGATCAGGTTCTGAAAATTATTTTACTTGTATCCTAAATAAAATATAGCAATTAGGGCTAACGTAGTCATATCCGGTAGTGCCATTTCTATTTAAGAGTTCTGTGTAAAACTTATAAAGCTGAAATTCAATCAGTCTACTCAAAGTCTATACCAAAAATAAATATAATATAATATATACTTTATACTTTGTCATTATAAAGTGACATTATCATTGTAATGTTATATAGTTTATATAGAAATATTTTAAATAGTAAAATAAAAATCTGTAAACAATCATCAATATTTTTAAATAATCGTAAGTTTATACCAATGACATGCAGCGTAAGTAATAATCTGCACTCATTGACGTGAAGGTTCCATATCAAGTAGTGTAAATTTTTGCAATATCTTGCAAAATAACGTAATGGATTAAGCACACTTTACTCGTACACCCTGTATAATTCTTTGGCTGTTTGTCTAAGGACAAATAACGGATTCCTTGACGATACGTATGTATGTCAAGAACGGCGCAAGCGCAGGCTCAGGAAGTGACAATGAACGATAGAACATGTCACAATTTCATGAAATATTTTAAACTTAGTATGTATTATAAATATTTTCAAACTTTAATATGTAGATAATTTGCTATCTAAAATGTAGGTATCTTGCAGGTAGGTAAAAACGTATGCAATTACTAAAGTCGCATTAACTTTACAACAATAGATAATGGTTTTTTTTCCGTAGGTACGATAAAAAGTTAATTGCAAATATTATTACGTGTACTATATCGATACTATCAAAGAAGTATCGGGAACACCTTTTTAATTATTAATTTGAGTTTGCACGTCAATATAGACTTTAAACACAAAATTATTCATCACAGGATTATGTATGAGAGAGATAAAAGTAATTGGATTTTCATGCAGTATTTCCTAGTACTTACATAGTCGCTGCTTATTTGAAATATATCCTTAATTTGTAAATAATTATATTAATTTTCTATATTAGTATATACTTTGGCACTGTTATATTTTGTATCACAAACTGTTGCTTTAGTTTACACCTCACTATTGTTTGTGCGATCAAAACGTGCGCCGTTACAATGCGCAGGCGCTGCGCTCGACGGCGCCTTTCTCACTAACCGCAGTAACCTCATCAGACTAGAGAGTAAACCTTACTTTTTACTGCTTGTTGATATTATACAGCCATGTTTAGTAAACTCGGCGATGGGAGACCCGCTAAATCAACTTAGATCCAGATTTAGTCTAGCTAAATGGCCGCATGTCCAAGCTTCTGACATGTTATAGTTTTATTATTTATACTGTAGTTCTGAGAATATGAATATATTAAAACCCCAAGGCTATAAATGTTAGAGGCTTCTATAAAACTCCGGTTAATCTAACAATCATGTGGTGCATTCTGGCTGTTTTCTATGATATAATAATAACAAATTAGGCTTGAGCGCTTGAGCTTATTTAGTGGGTAGGTACTGAATGCTGCAGCTGCCCTCCGCTGGTTAACCCGCGTGAAGTCAGGTTTCATTGTATTTGATGGCAAGCCTGTGGGCTGCCTGAGGATAAGCAGTTATCATGAGTGCGACCCAAAAACGGGGTACTCACGTTTGTATTTCATATTAAATCCTGGCCGGAGCGCTGACCGCGCTCAGTTGTTGTTCAGTCAGAACCTTAAACATTTCTGTCAAAGGTAGCATATATTTTGTCTCGGGAATGTAATCTAAGAATATATACATATATGTGTGTGTGTGTGTGTTTTGGCAATAATTCTGTGAGTAGGTAATACCGTGAGAAAATTAAAGGGTTGTACGAATATATCTTCAAATTTTTTGACCGCTTTCCAAAACAGTGAAGACAAAGTTTTTTACTGTTTTGGAAAACGGCCCTTTGGATTTCGACCCTATATATCTCGGAGACAGGTCAACAGATTTAGCAAGTTTAAACTGCTTAATAAGTTAAATTCCGAAGTTCTTTATTTTTGTGAAGTTTTGATGATTGTGTCGATCTGCTACAGAATTAGAGATAATTGTTCATATGATAAATTACGAAATATTCTGTGAAAAATCCTACTGCTATGCTTCGTTCTGTTGAAACAGTTGATTCAACAAATTCCGAATATGTTTGTAATTGATATCAAACTATTAGTCATAATATATCAACTCAACATAATAGTATCAACTTTAGATACGGAACCGCCCCTTGTTTATAACAATACACTGGAAACATTACTTTTATGACGTCAACTTTTTACGACTGATACAAAGACCGTTACTGTACTACCAATTGTCAGTTTGGTCATAGGCACTTGTTTATATCCTAATTCAGCAGGTTAATTAGTAAGAATTCTAATTCTCATATTTAAACAATGTTATTTTATGCCCAAGTGGGTCATCCCGTCGATCCATCTTTGACGTCACGACGTACCAAAAACTCGTTACAACTTTTTGCTCATACATACATGTGAGCATCTGGTAATTCGACAGGGTCCTGCTTTACACCCAAAGCCGCCTCCACCTGCTTGTGATCCACCCTGCTTCAGTGACAAATGACGTTACTGAAGCTGGGTGGATCACACGTTACTGACGTAATTGTGCTTAATGCACACGTATACTATAATACAATACTAGCTGCATTTTGCAGTTTCATCCGCGTGGAGTTTAGTTTTACAAATTTCACTCAGCAAACGTTAAATATTTCCGAGATGCATAGCTGCCCAAATGTTGACTCAGTTTATGAGTTATAACCGTGAAATATTTTATCAAAATCCCGTCTACATGTTTTGCATAATGCGTCCTCAAGAGACACATAGACAAAAATAATTGTAAATGCAAGTTTTTATATATTTTAGGAAGAAAGAATTACGAAACAGATATACATCGCGAAAATAGAAAGATGTTGAAGCAGAGGAAAGCCGAAATTTACCTACCATGTTCAAATTGATCGTGTTCTATCAGAAGGTGATGTCGGGAGCCTTAGAAATCGGCGAACGTACATGACAAGAGCTACGAATGTTACAGAAGCAAGTTACGTTTGTAAGGATCGAGTCATGTGGTGCTCGGTTCTCTCTGCCTACCTCGCAAAGAATTTGTCGTGAAGTTTTACAATTTATAGTTGTAAAATAATAGCATTTTTTAGTTATACTTTATTACATAAATTAATATCTTTATCATATATGTTAGGTTTTTTATTGTACAATAAGATAGAGTTGATCTCATTTAATACTCGAAATTGGATTGTAACTCTTATTAGGTCCGATATAAGTATGGTATAAGGTCAAAGTGTGAAGCTTGACGTGCTGTATCACTATTCAAATAAATATCCATGTACCTACAGAGTACAGACTACCGTGTTACAATTGTAAAAAGGAGCAAGCTTACCGTCTGGTGCGCCGTACGCTCTTGACACAGTAAAAAAAAAACAACAGAAGATGCCGGTTGATGTTACTTCTCCGTGACGTTGCTGTGTTTCGGTAAGGCCACCAGGAAACTGGTTATAATTTGATACAGGCGCGTATAAAAACACTATATCGTTGGTTAAATTATTTTTTGGTTGCGGTTTTATGTAAAGTAAAGGTACTTTCCTAGCCAGACTGCTTTGATACGCCCTTCCAGCATATTCGTGCACTCAAATGTTTGTCTTGTATGGGAATCGAACGCTTGCTATTAATGTAGCCGCTCCAAACTATCTCACTCGACCTCTGGGCTGCCTTAAATGTGTTTGTTTTGTACTGGAAGAAATCTCTTTTAGGTGCGCCTTTGATTTCACTTCATTGTAATTTATTTTAAATTTATCGTACAATAAAGATATTACAACAACAACAACAACTTTTTTATGTTAAAAGGGAAAAACGAAACAACATTGTATAAATAAAGTCACATTAGTAAATGACGCTTCGACAGGATTCAAAACTCGTTTAATATCATAGCGTTTGTAGAGGTTATTTGCAGAAACAAAACAAGTTGTATGTACTTGTACTACAGACTATGTTCCAACTACAAAACAGGTAACACCATGAAAATCGCCTAATTTGATATACATTAATCAGTATAATTAATCTACAAAATAAACTAATTCACTTCAAACAGCAATGTATTACAAACAGATTAAAGCAAAAAATTCCGTTCACAGATATTTTACTTTAGTAGTATGGGCATCCTGGAAACTTCCTAAAATCGCCTACTACGACGTCAATGACTAAAATTATCTTAAGTTGTTTTAATAGTAGTTTTAATAGATAAAATTAATTAGGTAGTAGGAAAAGTAGATTCCATAAATCTTGATAAATGACGGATAGGAAAGTACCGTTAACTTGTCAAATGCCAAACTAGCTACATATTTCTTACAGCACAGCAAGGACTGGCAAGGAATTTGCTATCATGAACCACCTAATTCGACTTGTCATAGAGAGATAATGAATACGAAGTACAAGTAAATACACCCACATTAACCCTTACTCTTCCCACTGCTGGGATACGGATATCCCTTCAAGCGAAGGGGTTTGAAGCATACGCCCACGCTCCTCAAATGCGGATTGGCGGAGCCCAGTGTTTTCAAGTCCCCCGAGGGCCACTGACTTAGCTTAACGACTGTCATCTATCGACAACAGCCGGGACCGACCGCTTAACGTGCCCTCCGAGCACGGAGAAACTCTAGATTGATAAACCCATCCATAAACTGGCGGCGGTTGACATTGCTTAACCTGCGTGTTCGTTCGTGTGTAATGACACGTGCAACGACGCAATCGAGCTCTCACAAGTAAATCATACACCATTATTGCTGTGAGTTTCAGGATAATGATCTAGTTAAATCTAGTTAATGTAGGTATATCAAATATTCAAAGTGCCTGTTGTTCGCAGACGATTTAAAACTGATATAGTTTTGAATCGATCGATTAGTAACGCTACAGAATGCGAACAACTGCAAAGTGATATAGGCAGAGTGGCAGCTTGGAGCAAAGAAAACAAACTATATTTTAATAAGTCGAAATGTCTGACGATCGCCTTCACTAGAATGCGGAATCCCATTCGCAAAGCTTATGGGATAGACGGCATAACGATGAAACGAGTGGAAGAAGTATATCTGGGAGTCAAATCCACGTCGGAGCTTACGTTTCGGGATCACGTAACTAATGTTTGTAAAAAGACATACAGGAACCTTGGGTTTATACTTCGCCAGGCACATGGTTTTACAAACATTAAAGCTGTCATCGCCTTGTGCTTTGGTACGAAGCCATCTCGACAGTAATGCAGTCATTTGGTCCCCGCATGAGACTAAATAGTGTTTCATGCTGGAGCGGGTTCAGAACAAATTTACGAGATACCTATATATGAGGCAATACGGCGTATAACCGTTCTATCCCCTTATGTATCCAGGATTATTTGTCTTGGGTACGGTTGGTTTCAATTAACTGCGGGTGCGAAGGGAATTATCCCTTACGACGTATTTGGTCAAACTGCTCAGAGGTAAGATCTGTAACTCAGAATTACTCAGTTTGGCGAATTTGAGTGTCCCTGATAGGTACGTGTGGCGTCGTCGCCGGCCGTACCTATTGGCAGTGACTCGCGGGCGGACCAACCTACAAAATAAAGCTTCGCTGGCACGCGCTCTGATCACCCTCAATAAAATAGCAGAGAAAATCGACATATTCACGAGTTCTGTGAGTGAATTTACAAATGTGGTTAATTTATAATTTGTTATACGTAGACGTTGAAAGGGTGTTGCTCTATTGCTCAGGGTGTGTAACCCGTAATAATAGATGTAAGTGTTGATAAATAAATAAATAATAATAATAATCTTTTGTCTTCGGTTTTCGCGATTGTTACACATTGAATTAAACAATTTTTAACGGAAGTATCGCGTATTTTATTTATTTTGTTGAACCTGACGTTTCGAACGCTTTGCAGCGTCCGTGGTCGCAGGAAGATTAAGGTGGTATTTGTCTTACATTAGTTATTCAATTATTACATCTACCGACATGGATGGATTAATTATATATGTTCCGTTTCACACAAAAATCGCTCACAGTGTCAGAACATTTTTTAGATCTTTGGGTTTGGAACTTGATTATTTTTAGGACTGCATCCCAAGCAGGTGGTACTTGCCAACCATCTTCTCTATTGAAATTGGGGTGTTTTCTTATTTCAATAGCCTCGCGCAACATTCTCGGCATGTAGCGATTCTCCTTGGCGAGGATTTGTGGTTTATCGAACCGGATGTAATGGTTTGGCTGGTCCAGTGTATGTTCACATACTGCAGAGTTTTTATCGCGCCTATTCTTCATGTCAGCAATGTGTTCTTTCACACGAGTACCTACGCTTCTCTTTGTTTGCCCTATGTATGATGAACCACATTCGCAGTCTAATTTGTATACTCCTGCATCTTGTAAGGGGATATTAGACTTGATAGGTCTTAGAAATTGACTGATCTTCTTATGGGGCTTGAAATAAGTTTTAATTAAAGCTCGTCGTAAGATGTTGTTGCCCTTTAAGTATTAAGTAAGATGGCAGGTTGACGTTCAACTGTAGGTGGCTTCGGGCGGCTTCTGTGACGCATGCGAGGGAGTTTGTGACTGTTGCTCCGAAGTACTTGTTTGACATGTTGGAGTTCCTCCTCTAGATGCTCAGCGTCGCAGATGCCTTGTGCTCTCTGAAACAAAGATTTGCCTACGGTAGCTAACTGACATGGATGGTGGTGTGAGTTACCATTGAGATATTTGTCTGTATGGCGTATCGCGAATTACCAGGAAACTTGACAACTCACTCACACAGTGTATAGGAAACCCACCCATACAGACAAATATCTCAATGGTAACTCACACCACCATCCATGGGACTCCTTGAGAGCTTACTGGTGACTCACTCACACGCAGGAACACAACCCTCAAGGGAGAATTAATGATTTTTATACTTTTGTGATGATTATGTTTCTACTCGCATTTGTGAATTTGGAAATTAACCTCGCGACAACATTTTAAATCAATTACAATTATATTTGTTTGATGAATGTATCAAACACACTTTTGTTATCATTGCTTTGTGTATTAGCATATCAACCAAAATAGAAAAGAAAAACTTCAACATAAAATATTGAAAAAAGAAATAATAAATGAGCAATAAAGATTCTTAACATAATATATTTCGATTCGGGAATTTGGAACTTATACGACTCTACTGGTACGTAAATCTCGCGACATTTTTTTAATCTATTGCCATTATGTTCGTTTACATTATCTATCAAACATACTTTTGTTATCTATACACCTATGGTATTTAAATACCGTTTCGATTTGTCTATCTATTATATTATATTTTCGCTAGCTGCTTCCCGCGGCAACGTCCGCGTGGAATTTGGCTTTTCAAATTTTACATCGGAACACAAAAATCACCTAACAACCTCGATCCAACCACCTGTATCGAACAATTTTTTCCGCAGCGGTTGTCAGTTCTACGAACAATATTGCCAGTCCACCGCCACTTCAGCTTGTTTATCCTTCGGGCTATGTTCTACCTTCGTTCTACTGAGGATATCCTCATTACTGATTCTATCACGTAGAGAAACTCCGAGCATAACTGTTTCCATAGTACGTAGAGGTACCTTGCACTTCCCCATACGTCCCGCAGTGAAGGGCCACGTCTCAGATCCGTATGTCATATGGCAACACATACTATTTAAAGACTTTGCTCTTTTTTGCATTGAGGAATTGATTTAATGATTAGTGGAAGAGTTACAGATTTCTACATACCATGTTTTTTTTATACAACGTCGGAAGACATACAAATATACGGCCCACCTGCGGTTAATGTAACTGTACTGTAAAGCGGTTACCGTAGCCTATTAACGCTGGTAATACCTTGAGTATCACCCGCGCTATGTCACCTCTGCTGCTAACATGGGAACTCCTTACAAGCTTACTGGTGACCTCACTCACACGCAGGAACACAACAACCCTCTAGGGAGTTGTTATTTGGCTACGGTTTTCTGTGAGGCCCTACGCCACTTAAAAACATCCAGACCAAAACAAACAGAAATGTTTGTCCTGTATGGGAATTGAACCCACGAGTGTTGGTGTCAAAGTCACGTTATCTTCGAATGCGCCACCGAGTTCGTCAAAAATCCTTGTAAAGGGTCTCATATGTAAGCTCACCTTTATAACCCTTGTTTAACAATATTTTATTTTGTATATTGTTAATTTGTAAAATGCAATGAATAATTAAAACTCATACTCATCGATCATTAGCTAGTAGATTAGCACGTCGGTAAGGCGATTGTGTCCGTGACGCGAACCCATAAGACCTTCGGCTACCAATAATAGTAAACCAGCTCACTATCATCTTTAGAGTTAAAACCAACCTTCCCTTCTCATGGCGCACACTGCTAACTAACAAACGGAACTCTAGTAAAAGAGAGGTATGGCGTACCGGAACAGCCTGACTTGGGTAGTACCACTACCTTACGAAAGACCTCAGTTAAATAATGGAGGTTTAATTTTCGTGATCACTTACACTTGTGATTGTGATCACTTTTAAGAGACGTAGGACCTAGCGAGATGTCGTGCTGTGCTTCACTCCCTCAGATTTATTTTTCTGTTATTGCCCAGCATAGTATGACAATATCCGTCTGGGGAAGCACCTTCACCTTACAGAAGACCACAGTTAAATAACAACTCAGGAAGGATTGTTGTGTTCCTGTGCGCGAGTAAGGTCGCCAGCTAACTGAAGGGTCGTTGTGCGGACGGCGAGAGGACCGACGGATGTCATATCGCCACTAGAAGTGTAGGCGCGGCGGATTGGCTTAGTAGGGTTCCCGAACCCAGGGATCACTTAATCTCCGCCCCGGGAGGCTGAACCGCCAGCCTGTGTAAAGTCCCTGTTGCAGTGCCGGAGAAGGAGACCGGGGTGGGCCCGGCTGCTGCAGCTGGGGCGGACCGGGGCCCCTTCCGCCTGCCGTGCCAGTAAACCACACAACTCTTCACTCTGTTCGCTCAGCGACTTCTCATTTTTTTCTACTGTACCTCAACATGGCGAAAAGGAAAGAGAACAGTGGTTTCACAGCGGCCACCCCTATATAAAGAATGTGGACTTTTGCAACATGAGGGGTTTACACTGGAACATCAACGCAGTCCATCACCATCTTCGAAACCATCATCATCGGCCGAACATTCTTTTCCGCACGGAGACACAAATACCCTCACCGGTCGACAAATCTTACTTACATTACCCCGGGTACAAACTAACGCCCTTATTTGTGCATCGTGACGTTTATTCAGAAAGATATTTGTTGTCGCCGACTACACAGTCTTGAAGATAGGGACCTGTCGGTTTTATGGGTACGTGTGGATCATGGCGGCCACACCCAGATCTACGCGTAACTTTACATATCCCATGGTGGTGATAGAGGCACAACTCGTTTATTCGAGCACCTGCAAATGACGGTTGACAGAGTTACTGAACAGTATCCCTCCGTGGAGTTACTGATTTTGGGACACTTAATGCCTATTTAATAGATTCAGGCAATATTTTGCAAATTCACATTTAAGAAATGTAGGGCGCATCAACCTCATAGAAAAAGGCAGCCAAGTAACAACTCTCTAGATGGTTGTTGTGTTCCTGCGTGTGAGTGTGGTCACCAGTAAGCTCCCAAAGAGTTGCTGTGTGCTGTTTTGTGCCCCCCGACGTAGTATAAATAAATAAAAATAAATGAGTGCAAATAACAATTCCCTGGACGGTTGTTGTGTTCAGGCGAGTGAATGACGTTACTACCTCACGGAAAATATGCTCAAAACTGGTGCCAAATAACAATTCGCTGGAGGGTTGTGTTCATGCGAGTGAGTGACGTTATTACCTCACAGAACACTGCAGCCAAATAACAAATCCCTGGAGGGATGTTGTGTTCATGCGAGTGAGTGACCTTACCACCTCACAGGCAACTGCAGCCAAATAACTATTTTCTGGAGGGTTGTTGTGTTCATGTGAGTGAGGGACGTTACTACCTCACGGAAAACTGCAGTCATATAACAATTCCCTGGAGGGATGGTTGTGTTCATCTGAGTGACGTCACGAGTAAGCTCCTAAGGAGTTGCCGTGTTAGCAGCAGAGCTGGCATTACGCGAGGCATGCTTAATGTATTGCAATCGTAAACAGCTACAGTGACTGCTTTAAATTGGGTGGATCGTATGCTTGTTTGTTTATGCGAGTGAGTGACGTTACCATCTCACAGAAATCTGCAGCCAAATAACAATTCCCTGGAGGATTGTTGTGTTCATGCAAGTAAGTGACGTTACTACCTCACTCGCATGAACACAACAACCCTCCAGGGAATTGTCATTGGCTGCAGTTTTCCGTCAGGTAATAACGTCACTCACTCGCATGAACACAACAACCCTCCAGGGAATTAGTATTTGGCTGCAGTTGCCTGTGAGGTGGTAACATCACTCACTCAAATTCTTGTTTTTAATCTACGGTTTTGACGTTAAAGAAAATGGCGCGCGCAAAGCAAATTAAAATAGTGCGTGGAGTCCCTCCGCGCGGAAGATGTGAAACTTCACACTGTTTACTTCGCTATAATATTGGACGCTACTCGTTGCTAACGTATAAGTATACTACGCGCATGCGTTCGAGTCCCACGCATTCACTCTCGCTCTGTCTCTTTCTATTCCCCCTCCATGGTAGCGTTAAACGTTTAACGCAACCTTGTTGGAAGTCGCATTAGAAGTATAACTTCAAAAAACATGCGATTTGATCTAAGATCTTACTACCCTTAGTAGATGCAACATGCCGTCGCTTCCGTAGCTGCTCAGGTAGTCTCTGGCTCGGCTCTCCACGAGGCATCCTCAGGCGCTATAGATGGTATTCGCTACATGTTAGATCAAATCGCATGACTTTAACGTCCACCATGCCGAGCAGTTCACTATAATGACTTGCTTGGCTCTCGATGCACTGACTACGCTGGTAGATCTGTTCATAAATTTGCTCTGGCCCATGGTTTCTCTAAGCTAGTTCATTCTCCCACGAGAACTACCCAAGAGTATTCTTTCCCACAATGCAATACTCGCAATATGGCACTTTTTAACTAGTCTGCTGATGTAGCTTGGCACAATCTCCTCAGTGGTTCCACCTGTAAGCCCCTAGTTTGTACTCGTATGGGTTGTCTTAAGTAGTCTTTTGGCAATACATATTTTTTAAACAATAACTATTTATAGTATCTACCTAGCGAATTCGCCAATCACATAGATTATTTGTCTATAATTCCAATGATTTGCTGATAAAAGGTATCATATCGACACTAATATGCCTTATATTGTAGCGAAAGTCATAAATCATACTTTAGAAGTCAAATATCTTGAAATATAATTAGGTACTTACCTACCGTTATCTGCAACACGATCTTTAATATGTCTCCGCTTCAATCTTACATATTATTATCTTCTTCGGGCGAACAAAAAATCTGTATAATCATAATGTGACTGCATTTAATCAAATAATGTCTTGTCGCTATGTTGTGATCTTCATGAGAGATCTATAATAATTAATACCTACGTCGATGTAAACAGCAATTATTTACTGTATATTATATAATATATTTGTTTAACACAATAGTCAATCAAATAAAAAAGTGTCAATCGTAGAAATAAATGTAAATCAATATTGTAGCTCAAATTAAGTTCTAAATCTACAGAAACGGGATGTGGCTGTCGTGGTCATGGTTATGAGTTTTACATGAATACATATTCGCAACGGGTAAACGGAAGTAAGTACATATATGATCAGATATAATAAATATAATAATACATAAATGATCTAAAATGGCGTAACAGTCTTCGCTCAACGTAACGAATTCTTCAGTTATCGAGTGATATGCTTAAATATTGAATGTTCTCGTAAACGAAAAATATATAGCTACAACACCAAAGTAATTATTCGATTTCCTTATCATCAGTTTTCAAAATTACCCCCCACTATGGAAACAAATTCAAAGTCGTATTTACGTCAAAAACTAGTGCGCACTACATTAAAAATATTCACCAAATATTGGTAGCGTAATAGTATGCTAATCTATCTACCTATAGCTTCATGCCTTGTGGGGTAAGCAGAGAGAAATGATCGCCATATTACTAGACCCTTACATGCTTCACTCGGTTCTATACCATGTGTGTCTGCCGAACTGTGGAGGTGCCTGAGGAGGTGCCTAGTGGGGTTGCTAGTGGGCTCTTAAGGAGTTGTTGTGTTAGCAGCGATCTTTCCTGTATTGCAAGCGTTCATAGGCTACGGTAACCACTTTACATTATGTAGGCTCTTACAGTCATTCTCATGCACACACTGACACCACCTTCTGATAAATCTCGTCCACTTTGGTCGCGGTATGTGAATATTGGCCTTCCTTGGCACAACCTTCCACTTTCGCGTTGTATAACTGTTTGATAATTCTTTCCTCTTGAATTCTATTTACATGTCCGAATCAACGGAGCATGCAGCTTCTTATCTTCACAGTTTGCTAAAATCAACTGAAATAAGGTAGTGGGTACACAAGAATTATAATTGTAATGTAGATAATAGGGGATCGGATAACATTTCAAAAAGTGATTTAATTTAATCACAATCTATCTATCAATAACTTCACGCCAAATCCTTTGTGGGGTAGGCAGAGAGAACCGAGCCCCGCGTGACTCGATATCTGACTCACTTCTTTAACATTCATTGCTCTTCTCGTGCGTGCTCGTGCACCTTCTGATAGAACACGACCAATTTGATCATGGTAGGTAAGTCTTGGCTTTCCTCGGCTCCTACATCCTTCCACTTTTGCATTGTATATCTGCTTCATCATTCTTTCATCCTGCATTCTTTCTATATGTCCGAACAAACGGATCATGCCTTTTCTTATTTTAACACCGACGCTCTCTTTCAGATCAAGTCTTACATCATCATTGCAAATACGGTCTATAAGCCTTACGCCACAAATTTTGCGCAGCGCTCGCATTTCAACCGCGTTTATTCTACTTTCATGCTCATTCTGCCATACCCAGCTCTCGCTTCCGTAAGTTAGCGTTGGGACCAGCACTGCATTGTGTATAGCGAGTTGTGCCTTCTGGCTCAGGTTTTTACTGCTAAAAAGTTTACCCAACGCTCTATTCACACTATTCCCAGCACTCACTCGTCTTTCCACATCTGCGGTGTACCTTCCATCCCTGCTGAAAGCGCATCCAAGATATACTATCTCATCCACTTGTTCCAACACTTCATGATCGACCGTAATCCTTACATTAAGTTCTGGATTCTTCTCTTCTAATACAATAACCAGCATAAAAATGTCATTTTAAGTAAGACATCCGTCGGTCCTCTCGCCGTCTGTACAGCGACCCTTCAGTTAGCTGGCGACCTTACTCACGCACAGGAACACTACAATCGTTCCAGAGTTGTTATTTAACTGTGGTCTTCTGTAAGGTGGAGGTGCTTCCCCAGACGGATATTTAGAGCAAGAAGTCATGCTATGCTGGGCCTAACAGAAAAATAAATCTGAAGGGGTGGAGCACAGCACGACCTCTCGCTAGGTCCTACCTCTCATAAAAGTGATACGTACAAACGTATACCTATCTATAACTTCACGCCAAATTCCTTGCGGGGTAAGCAGAGAGAACCCAGCGCCACATAACTCGATCCTTACACCTGTAATACCCGTTATAGGCCTACCGTAGCCTATAAATATTAGGAATAAAAAGGAACATTGCTTACGCGTTCTTACTCCCGTTGCTAATGCAAAAGCTTTTTGCTATACAATAAGTAAAGTAATCAGTAGATAAATTATACCTTAAATTAAGTAGGTAAATATATACCTAATAAATAATATAATATAAATAAATAATAATGACGAGCTCGATGGGGCAGTGGTGAAACACGCTGTTACGCTACTATGACACCAACGCTCGTGGGTTCGTTTCCCACACAGGTCAAACATTTGTGCGCATGAACATGTATGTTTGTCTTGGACTGGGTATTTTCTATGTATAATAAGTACATACGAATGTTTAGTTGTCTAGTACCCATAACACAAGCTCTGCGTACTTTGGGCCTAGACGGCGCTGTGTATATTGACCTACAATATTTATTTATACCTAACTCACTAGCTGGACTACAACAACCCTCAAGGAAGTTATTATTATGCTGTCTTTTGTATGGCGGAGATATTTCTTAACTCACGTTGCGACAAAATAAAAATAAATTAAGAGAGGTAGGGCACATCAAAGCAGCCCGTCTGGGGAAGTACCGCCACCTCACAGAAAACCGCAGCCAAGTCCAAGCAAGCTAACTCCCTAGAGGGTTGTTGTGTCCCTGCGTGTGAGTGAGGTCACCAGTAAGCTCCCAAAAAAATATTTATTTGCCATTGGGCCCTCGCATGCACTTAGAAACGTCTTACATTTTTTTTTTAAATATAATCTTATTGTATCTTATGCTTTTTTTATACAACGTATTCAACTCTCTTATGTTACTATTTTTCTTTTTTTAACTGGCTAGATATGGCAATATGGGTCTCTTTTCAAATTGTCAATTAGATATTACCATAAATTCATGTCAGCATAATGGTCCAATAATGATGTCAAATGGTAGAATTAAAGATTATAAAGAAAAGGTTGTCTGTGCTGAATTATTTCCAGACGTGGTGTCGGCCGCTCGGGGCGGAAGACAATTTTGCCGCCCTCTTATTTAGGTATTTCAATTTAATGTATACTATACATTACATACATTAATTCTAGAGAACTTTTCAGCAAGAACAATCGTCATTATTTTGCATTATTTGGGTTAGATTTTAAATTAAAAAGTTACAGTTCACACTGTTGAATGTACACGTAGCGGAAAAATTCAATTTTTCACAAAGCTCAATAATTTCACAACCACTACACTTACTTATTTGCACAGAAATTACAGTTTTAAAGCGTAACATTAATTACGATACGAGACAATGTGAAATGGACAACAGACGATCCATCAATAAAACTTTCTTTGAATTGTCAAAGCAACAAGTACTTCCTTGAAGGGTGTACTTGTTGCTTTGAAATACTTACCCGTACCTATAGTTTTTAAAATAAAATATCTACGGAGAATCCCCGCAAGTCAGTATAGACGCTGTTGTCAGCAGTTGCTACAAAATATTTAAAGAAAGGGGATTCCCCGAATTCGTCACAGAATAAGTAATGAAAAATTCTTCAAAAATTTTCAATTGGTCCGAATTTGTAGTTGCGATAAAAATATGAAATGATTGAAATATTTTTATTATTTATTGAGAAAGTTTGCCGCCCCCTAAAAAGTGCCGTCCGGGGCGGGCCGCCCCTGCCACTACGCTACGCCACTGAGTTGCATATTCATCAATAGTATAATAAGCCTTTTTACAGAGTATTTTTCATCTGTTTTTTTTTATTGTCAGGAAAGGACAGAAATGTTTCAGGCAATTTATTAATTACATATTATACAATAGACTACAATTTACAAGAAATGATTTACCATACCATACCGGGCTGCCCATAGACCACGCGCAGGTGCAGTTGGATTTGATTCCAAAATTTTGCTTAGCCATATAAGTGGCGTAATTTTAAGAGATACAGTGCACACACCATAATAACCCGACTGGTGAAATATTTCCCCCTCACAGAGACCCGCGGTGGAATAACAACTCCCTGGATATTGGTTGTGTTCTTACGATACGTGTTGTTGTCTGAAATTCCCTCAGACAGTAACAAGTAAGTCACAGTAAACAAGGGCTAAGAAGTTCCTGTGTTACTAAGGGGTGGCAACGCGCAAGTGATACTTGTGTGTGGCAAGCGTTAATGGGCTGCAGGAACCACTTTACATCTTACATCACTTTACATCAGGTGAAACGGATTCTCGAAATAAAAGATACAAACCTCAATACTCTTTCTACGTCGGGAGGCACAGAAGAATACGGCCCACTTGATGTAAAGCGGCCTATGAACGCCTGCAATACATTAAGTATCACTCGCACGATGCCACTTCTGCTGTTAAAACAATCATTCCTCAAGAAGTTACTGGTGACCGCACTACACGCAGAAACGTAACAAACCTCCAGGGAATTATTTTTTGGTTGCAATTCAGACTAAGACAAGCAGACATGTTCATGCACGCAGATGTTTGTCCTATTTGAGAATCAAACCCACAAGCGTTGGTGTCAAAGTAGCGTCATTATCCACTGCATCACCGAGCTCATCAAATCATATTCCCTGTCAGTACAAATCAAAGACTTCTATGTATACTACTAGTAGTAGTATACATAGAAGTCTTTGGTACAAATACATTATTTAAAATAACTGAGAGGCAACCTAACCTTATTGTAAAATGAGAAACTGAATTGTAGTCCGTTCTAAAAATACACAATGAGAAGCATACAATGGTGACGGCTTTATTATCATTGCTTCATGGTACGACGTCGGCTGCGCCGGCGCAGGTAACGCGGAGCGCCGCGTACCTGGCACGACCACGACCGAGTGCAGGTACACACCTCGAAAACTCATACAATAAACACTCTGTTACGGCACTGTTTCCTTGTTTGTACAGTCACATTCCGACTTAGCAAACCCCTCACCAATAATAACGTTTAAATAAGTCTAACTACTCAAATGTCGACGAGCTCGGTGACGCAGTGGTTAATAACGCTACTTTGACACCAACGTTCGTGGATTCGATTCCCACACAGGACAAACATTTGTGTGCATGAACATGTTTGTTTGTTTTGGTCAGGGTGTTTTAACACAGATAGGGCGCATCAAAGCAGCCGGGGAAAGTACCTCTACCTCACAGAAAAACGTAGCCAAATAAATAATTCCTTCTAAAGAGTGGTTGTGTTAGCAGCGGAGGTGGTATTGCTCAAGTGGTGCTTAATGTATTGCAAGCGTTCATTGGCTACAGTAACTTCTTTATATCAGGTGGGTTGTATACTAATATACTTCCCAATGTAATATAAAAAATATATAGGACCTAAAACCGATTTGGTTATGTAACTGTGACTGATATCTAATCGTCTGGCTACACACAATGTCAATGTCAATGAAGGAAATCATCTAAACATTAATATCTATATTTTTGATTACATTACGAATTCATATAAACAAAAGATATATTTTAGCAGTGAATTAAACAATTTTTAACGGAAGTATCGCGTGTTTTATTTATTTTGTTGAACCTGACGTTTCGAATGCTTTGCAGCGTTCATGGTCGCAGGAAGACTAAGGTGACATTTGTCTTACATTGGTTATTCAATTATTATTACATCTACCGCCAAGGATGGATTAATTATATACGTCCCGATTCACACAAAAATTGCTCAATATCGCTAATATAATAAATCGCTAATATACCAATGTAAAACCAATGTAAATAAAACACGCGATACTTCCGTTAAAAATTGTTTAATTCAATATAACAATCGCGAAAACCTAAAACAATACTATATTTTAGTAGACTTTTTAATATTTACACACGGATTATTTTTTACAAATCACACCGGCTGTGATTTGTAAAAAGATCAGAGGCCCTAACGCCTAAGGTCAAGATAACAAATTATATCAATTTTTCATTGCGAATAACGGACTTCGATTTAGATTCGTGGTCTTAAAATAATCGCCATTAACCTAAAGTAAAGTTCGATGTTCAACATTAAAAAAAATATTTTAATCATACTCTCCGGTGGTAGGTCTCCAGGTCCAGTCTACGCTACGTTGTTTTCTTTTGTTTGTATAACTTTATCACATTATCTCAGATTCCGTTGCAGGGGTATACATTCAAACACGATTACTCTTCAAATTCATTTTGCTCCGTTCATATGTATCAAATGTATCATCATTAACACTTCTTTGTTTGTGTATTTTTTTATACTAATAAAGTGACAAAAAAACACACGGTCTGCCTGATGGTAAGCAGTCACCGTAGCCTATGGACATTTGACTCATGCGTTGCCGAGCCCTCAAGTATTATTCTCCCTACGTGAAGCGTTCGTCAATTATGTGTCAGTCAATCAGGCACACAACTTTTTAAGCCCAGAACCACACCTACCAAGTTAAAGACTACTCGACACCGATTCCCTGTCAAATACAACTCGAGCAAAGAGCTCATACAGTGCGACAAGGCTTTTTAGGCGCGGGGCCCAAATCTGAATAATGCGTCTATCTCGTGAAGATTACCTATCTCAGTGTGCAAGAGGGGGGTATACTTCTGTCAATGTCACTCAAAAGCCAAAATAATCTTGTCGCATTGACGATCGAGATCAGTACGCAGGTGCATGGTCCTGAGTGTCTGACTGACTGACTGATTGTACTGACAACAACGTGATCAGGCCAAGTTGAATTTAAAGGCTACCAATGCTAATTTTAAATGTACTTATTCTTTGATTATTCGTATTCTTAATCAAAGAATAAGTACATTAAAAAACATCCTTTAAATTAAAGAGTAGAAGTTTTTCTTTTGTAAATAACTTTGTTGAAGAGAACTTCTACACTTCTTCGCCGTCTGTACATCACAAAATTAATAAAATTACATTCGTTATACATTTTCCCACGGAAGCATTATCGAAAAAATCGTCAAATCAAACAATCGTACAAAATAATTATGTATTGTTCTTAGTAAGTATAGAAGATATAAAAATATTTTTAGTTAAGTAGGTAGTTGTTTCGTATGAGCATGCACCAACTATGATTGGAGTATAATCTCGATATGGAATGAATATAATGCACATTTAACTTTAATTTGAAGAATCGCAAATCAATAATGTGTTTAACGGTATCCTTTGTGACTTTTGTATGATATGTATGCGTCCACCCCGTGTAGGATTCCAACTATCACTCCGATATACTGCAAATAAAAATACACACTTTTAAATATATTAGACACACTAAAAAAAAGACATATTAAACGCAGCTTGTGGAATAGCGACTGTACATGATTACTATACATCATGTATAGTCGCTATTCCACAAGCTGCGTTTCTATAATCCACGAACGCGTCGGAGTGGTTAACAAACCAAGGTTCAATTCCTAGAAAGGGGCCTTCCATTAATCACGTGATGTTTTTTTAGCATTTTTTTAACTCCCCCCTCCCCCTTGGTGATACGTGATGAGGTTTAAGACTACACCCCCCCTCCCCCCTCCCCCCTAGTGATATTTCGTGATTTTTGCCGAACCCCCCCCCCCCCCCCCTTTCGAGCCTCACGTGATTAATGGACAGCCCCAAAGGACAAATATTTGTAATCCTGAACATGTCTGTTTATCTTGGTCTGGGTGTTTTCAAAGAGGTGGGACACATTCAAACATCTAAACTTCGTAATAAAATTCTGCTTACACCATAAAAATGTCCATAAAAAAACAGTCCATACGTAACATTTTATAATTGGCATCCTTGTATAGATAAATTATTTCAAATAGATTAGGTTTATCTGCAAGATATAGCCCTATAATAAAGCTATAAACCGGTATACCCACCTGATGTATAAAGCGGTTACCGTAGCCTATTAACGCTTTTTTTTTTATCGGGACAGGCCCACCACTCATACCCACCACTGTGTCTCCTGTGTAGCCAGAATTAACAGCGGCGACCACAAAAAAGGCAATGAACAGTGAAGTCCATTGCCGTCCCGGGGGTTAAACTACAGCTGCCTTGGAACTCACAACGAATTTAATCAGAAGAAATTTGTAGGAGTAGGAAGTTTAGGAATTGACTTCCCCTCTTGGCAAAGTGAGAGACAGCAATATGACAAATAAGGCATTTAAAACCTCAAAGAGATGGCTAGTCAAGTGAAGCTCAACTGCCGTGCACCACGGATAATCAAATATCTAACACTATTGGGACCTAACCTGTGAGTTGTTACCTAACACATCGATTCCAATAATATAGATTGCAGAACCGCCTAAACGCCTGGTAGTTCTCCCTTGTTGCCACCAAATCAGAATAGTATACTACCCCGGATGTGACACGCAAGGAATTTAACATATCGTCCCGCTCCCGTTGCCAGAGATCGCACTCCCAGAGAACATGATGTGCTGTTTGCTCGAATTCATGATTTGTCGTAGAACACTCACATAAAGGCGATGACACAAGTCTAAATGAAAAGAGCTTTGCCCTAAAGTTTCCATGCCCTGTTAAAAATTGCGCAACAGGATGATCGACTTCTAACCACTCTTTACTTAATCTGTCTCGCACTGATTGAAAGAACAGATACAAGTGGCGTCCTTTAGTAGAAGTTTCCCATCTTTCTTGCCATTCCGACAGTAAAGTTTCAAATACCTCGTCAATTGGTTTGAACAATCTAAGAATTTTGTCAATATCGCGGCGTTTTAGAAAGTCAGGGTGTATGTTTTTAGAGGTGTAGTACATTGAAGCCCGGCGTTGAATTTCTAAGTCAACTGGTAATACGCCTGCCAGCACTGGTAGTGCCTCGGTACTCACAGTTCTATACGATTTACATAAGAATATTAAAGCGAGCCGCTGACTTTGCAGCAACTTGCGACGCGCAGCACCTATGGTAGCCCTATCAGCCCATGCAGGTGAACCGTACGTAATACATCCTAAATATGTGGCTGTGTAAATAATTTTTAACGTTTTAAAAGTTAAGCCCCACGTCGAGGTGGAAATTCGAGTTAACGCATAAAAGTTCTTTTTGGCTTTTTCTCCAACCTGCTTTATGTGTTCAATGTAATTAAAACCTTTGTCTAACAGTAATCCCAAGTAACAAACCGAGTTTTTATTTGCAACTGATACTCCATTGAAGTGGAATCGCGGCGGAACCTGCAAATTTCCCTTAAGCAAGAGCTGATATGTTTTGTGAGGTGCGAAATCGAGACGGTTACGATAACCCCAGTCTGAAATGAGGCCAAGGCAAGTAATGGCTAGTTTTTCTATACTTGATCTGGAATTAGCTTTTATTAAAAAGAGGCCGTCATCGGCGTAGCCAGTTAACGAACACCCTTCCGGTAAGGGTAGGCTGAGAAAGTCATCAAAACCGATATTCCAAAGATACGGCCCTAACACCGAACCCTGAGGACAGCCCTGCGTAAGCACCTTCGAAGCAGCATAATGCCCAAATGTTAATTTAGTTGTACGATTAAAAAAGTACGATCGAATAAGGGAGTATATGTTGCTATGGCAACCTCTCGTCTTTAGTTTCAGCAACAACATTGGCCACCAAGCATTATCGAAGGCACCTGAAATGTCTAAGAAAATACCTACAACGTATTTACTAACCGAGAGTTCCACAATTTTACGCACTACGAGTGCCGCATCAACAGTAGACTTGCCGATGGTAAAGCCGAATTGATTTTTATGAAATTGAGGGCCACCGGGCAACAGACGTGGTACAATTAAACGTTCAAGTAATTTACCCAACGATGGCAGTAGGGTAATAGGGCGATAAGACTTCGGGTCGTCGGGTTGCTTATCAACACTTTTTGGTATTATCTTTATAACACCACTACGCAAAACGCTAGGAAAGTTGCCTTCTACAATACACCTTTAAAATAGGTTCCGCGGCTACTTTACAAGCTTCCTTGATCATTTTGTTTGAGATTTTATCATCACCAGAAGCTTTATTTGTTGGTAATGTTTTTACAACATGTAGAAATTCGTCCATTGACACCACAGTTGACATTGGAGTGGCAGGGCACAGATCTACCGCGGCCCTCACCTCGCGATGGTAGTCACTATCATTATCAGGGCAATCATCCGGAATTAAAGCATGCAAAAGTGCATCAGTAGTCTCCTCTATACCGAGGGTGTGGGTATCATCAAGCCTAATATTAGAAACAAAGGCCTGATCAATGCGCCTATTTGCCTTAAATTCGTGATACAGGGGAGACCACGGTCCCTCACAATTCAATCTTTCTACTATTCGTTTTAGCAAATTACCCTTAGATTTTTCGATGGCGGCGCGATAGTGAGATCTAGCAATACGCAAGTTACTCAGAGCTGTTTGGTATGGCTCTCCTTCGATTTTACGTTTTCTTAATTTAGAAATCTTACGTCGGGCACAGCGTAGACTCCTACGCAGCCTGACAAGCGTATCATTCCACCAGTCACAACGTCTCTTATTAACTATAGCTTTTCGGCCCATAATAACGTCGGCACAGTATGTGAATGTATCAGACATAATTTGAACACTTTCTGTGACTGTAAGTTCAGCACGAGTGAAATCCCCGGCGCGAGAAGCGAATAGAGAAGCAAAGGCTGCCCAATCGACATTTTTAGTTTTATACTGAAAGCCAGTATATTGTTGCGGGTGTAAGTTGTCTACAACCGGTGAGAAGTTACAAACGATCAGACGGTGATCACTGCAAGAAGCCTCAGGTAAAACGCGCCAGTTTTGTATTCGGACGTCTACACTAGAAAGTGTGACGTCAATAGAAGACTCGCCCATTGGGCTGCTAAATGTAGGTGGTGCTTCTGGGGTATTGTGAATAAGAAGATTCATTTCAGCAATGAACTCTTCAACAGCAGAGCGTCTGTCGGCATCGGTTGCTCTCAGCTTACCGTACCATAATGGCGATAACTCCTATAACTACTTTATGACCAGAAAGCGCATGTAAAACTCTACGCAGATGGTGTAAATGAGGACCTACTGGGTCTGAATATTGAAGATAACAACTCACTACGAACACTCTTAGATAGGGCGATATTACTTCAGCTACCGCACAGTGCGTGGACATTAAGTTATTTATCGCTGTTATAGTTAAACCGCTTTTTGGAACATAAATACCCGCGCGCGACTTGTTACTGAGCTGTAGGAATTTACTGGTTAGTTGGGCTCGTTGGTATTGCTCCTGAACTAAGACTAAATCGAGCTTATAGTCCGCAACGAGCTTATCTAATTCTGATGTTGCAATTTTATCGTTGTGAAGATTTAATTGAGCAATCACGACGTTATCCATATCTGGTATTTAAAATATTGTACTCCAACCTAGCCGCGTAAGTTGGACAAGATTCTGACCCGGTCTTGTGGTCAGACACCTTCTTTAGCCGCCTACATGGTGCGCATATCGGTTTAAAGTCTTTTTCCGATTTCTTAGTACATTCCCGCGAGTCATGAGATTCAGCACAGTGAGCACAAGTTGGTTTGGTCTCTGTGCAATATTTGCTAACATGACCGTATTGTTGACATTTTAAACAACGTACTACTTCAATGTCATCAACGAATCTACATGTGGCAAAGTCGATAAAAATTTTTTCTTTTGTTGAAATAAGGTGCTTGCGTATTTCCGGGGATAGTTCGATACCCATCCATTTTCTACCGTAGGCTACAGGACGACGACGCACTATTTTTATATCTTTCAAGTACTCAGACAATGTAATGTTCATTTCGTTTTTTATATTTTGATTATATAAAGCTGACAAAAACTTTGTGTCGTCCATTTTATCGGGAATGTCTTTTATAATAATACGCGGTCGGCGTCCTTTGGGCTTTTCGAGTTTAAGCCCCGCCGATTTTATACCTTCTGCCGATTGCAGCTTCCGTAACTGAGCATCATTTGATACACGTAAAACTACACCCGATTTGGCAGTTTTTTTAACGCCTACGATTTGAAAACCATCATCGGATGGCTTGATGGCTTTCATAAGAGCCTCCTTCGTAGCTTCGGACGTTTTAAATTCCGCGGATCGGGTCTCTGTGGGATATGCCACAATGCAAGGCATTGGTTCGCGAGTTTGAATGGGTTTAATTTGCTTGGGCAATCGAAGTTTCAATTTGTCTGAGTACGATTCACCGGTTTTAGCAACGGGTGCTACATGGTTATTTTTGGCTTCTAATTTGAGTGCTAGCAAATCGCGTTCTGTTACGGCAAGCTTTGTTTCAGTTGTTGCTGACTTTATGGCCATCATAGACACTAGAGAGGTAACCCGCTGAGTCATATCCATTATTGCCGATCTATGAGCGACACCAATGCGAGAGGTCAGTCCGTTAATAATTTCGTTAATTTTTGCCAAACATTGTGATGATTCGCGGACGAACTCGATATTGTCAACGTTCGAGTCTACAACTTCAAGCGAGCTATTACGACTTAAATTGGCCATATTTTCAAAGCTAGACGACCGCTGTAGTCGTTTTTCTTTAGGTGACAAATTATTAGGTGATATATCGCCTAATAATGTCTTTTGACATTACTGGTTGTTGCGGGCGGCGAGCGTGGGGTCAGGTTACTGCGGCGAAAAACCGGCGTATTAATTTTTGTACCACCAGGATCATCGGGGTTGTTCGGCATTTTACAATAACAACGAACTTAGTAACAAATAAAAATAGAATAACTTTAAATAAAGCTAATACGTATCAATACAAAATATTACCCCGAACATTCAAACATCTGTGGAAAAATCTCCTCCTCACAGAAAACTGCAGTCAAATAACAAGTCCTTGGAGGGTTGTTGAGTTTCTGCGAGTGAGTGAGGTTACGAGTAAAGGTGTTGCCGTCTTAGCAACAGAGGTGGCATCGCGCGAGCGATACTTTGTAGAATGATATGCTATATACTACTATATATAGATAAGCATTAATAGGCAAGGTATCCCACTTTACATTAGGTAAGCCGTATGCTTGTGTGCCTCACGACGTTGTATATAAAAAAAACTTGTCTTTACGTTTGCGCCTACTCTCAACCCAACTTGATATTTGAGAAACTTTCTATGTGCATGGTAAAGCCTACATCACAATACTTACGTAAACAGCTGTCATCGCCGGGTATGCAGCATACATGTTAACGAGTGCGTACCGAGGATACAAGTATATGTTCACAGCTACGCCCATGTACGACGACGCAGACAAGTACAGGAAACACGCGACTGCGTTGAAAAGGCATTCCTGAAAATTATAGCATGCTATTATACAATAACAAAAATGATCGATGCTACAATTTCACGTGAACCACATTTATAATTATAATAATTTTGACATGTTCTACCATGCAATGACGAGATCAGAGATGTTTATTTGGTATTAATGAATAAATGCTGTCGATACGCGGGTGTTGCGCAAAATTTGTAGCCTAACACTTGCAGACCGAGTTCGCAACTTGGATGTGAGAAAGAGAGTATCGGTAATAATGGAAGTGGAAAGAGTGACGAAACAAATATACCGTGTGAATATAGCAGAATGTGGGTACTGAGCAAGACCTAGACTCGCCGAGGTAGCACCTCTTATAAGATCGGGTAATTTTTTATACAACGTCGGGAAGTATACAAGCATACGGCCTACCTGATGTAACGCAATTACCGTAGCCTATTAATGCTTGTAATATATTAAATATCAATCGCACGATGCCTCCTTAGGAGCTCACTGGTGACCTCACTCACACACAGGAACACAACAACCCTCTTGGGAGTTGTTATTTGGCTGCAGTTTTCTGTGAGGTGGAGGTACTTCGCAGACGGCTGCTTCGATGCGCCCTACCTCTCTTAAGTGTTATCAGAAGGTGGTGTTACGAGCCCCAGGATTCAGCGAGAGTGCATGAAAAGAGCTATGCGTGTTAAAGAAGCGAGTGAGTGTATAAGGAACGAGTCACGGGGCGTTCGGTTCTCTCTGCCTATTCCACAAGGGACTTGGCGTAAAGTTATAGACAGATAGATATATTAATAATGCTTTGGAACAGCGATTAGCGATTTTTCATACTGTATAAGTTAATGGCGCTCAGTTCTTTCTGCCTACCCTGCAAGGGACTTGGCATGAAGGTATACATATAAGTTAATCCATACCAAGTCTACAGCCGTACGGCGCGGCGCCACGTTTGCACTGCGTTGGAAAGTGACTTTCAGTTTGAGCTCTCTTACTCTTTGAGCCGCAATCATGTGTTTATCTCAGTGATAGCCGCATCGGCCAAGACTGTTACGATCATTGCCCTTAAAAAAATGGTCTGCAACATTGATCAATGAGCCTAAAAGTTCAGTTGATATTTTTTTCAAATTCTTCTAAAAATTGATTCTAAAGTAAAAGTTTTTTCTTGATTTTTTTAATGAATGTCGGGAAACATATAAGTTTATGGCCCACCTGATCTATAGCGGCTGTGGCTGTGGTTTTGTGAGGTGGTGTCACTAGGGCTGCTTTGATGCACCTTACCTTCCTTAAGATATTCTGACCGATAATACACATAAGTAATCACATAAGTATATCATAATATCTATAACCATCCATATTCAGTCCCCTACTACGGTAAGGGTAGTCTTTTAGCCGAGTAGGTTTAGTCTGTTGCTGTGCCATGCTGCTTCACTTTGTTGACAGAGCAGTGATTTAACCCCAATATCTTAAAAATCCAGACGTAGCCCACTTAGCTGTTGTTAAAATTTTGCACATAAATGTTTTTGAACATATTTTCATAATCGTGATCACAATGCCTTCTCATTTCAGTTTACTCACTGGAAAGTAAAAGTAATGAATCCGATTAAATAGAATAATTTGAACATAAAAATTTAATTGCAATGCAGACATAGTCAACATTATTAAATTTAATACCTATGTATGTATATCTTCATTTCAGGACAGGTCTCTTGCAGGGTAGGTAGAGAGAACCAAGCGCCATAAGTCGCAGTCTTTACAAACCTCACTCGCTTCTTTAATATTCGTAACTCTTTTTTTATGCACGTTCGCCGGTTCCTAGGGCTCCTAAAATCGCCTTTTACAAAACATTCCATTGAAATTAAACTATTTTTAACGGAAGTATCGCGTGTTTTATTTATTTTGTTGAAACCTGACGTTTCGAACGCTTTGCAGCGTCCGTGGTCGCAGGAAAGACTAAGGTGGTATTTGTCTTACATTAGTTATTCAATTATTACATCTACCGACATGGATGGATTAATTATATATGTTCCGATTTAAGCTATGGGCTCTCCCATTTCTCCTGTTGTCGCTGACATTTTCATGGAAGACCTTGAGGAGAAAGCGCTGTCGATGGCACCGGCTGTGCCGAAGATGTACAAACGGTACGTAGATGATACTTTTGTTGTCATACCCAAAGATAAAGTGTCTATATTCCTACACCACCTTAATTCCATCAACAATAAAATCAAATTCACCATGGAATTAGAGGCAAATAATTCACTAACATTCCTTGATATATTAATCACCAGGAAACTTGACAACTCACTTACTCACACAGTGTATAGGAAACCCACCCATACAGACAAATATCTCAATGGTAACTCACACCACCATCCATGTCAGTTAGCTACCGTAGGCAAATCTTTGTTTCAGAGAGCACACGGCATCTGCGACGCTGAGCATCTAGAGGAGGAACTCCAACATGTCAAACAAGTACTGCGGAGTCACAAACTCCCTCGCATGCGTCACAGAAGCCGCCCGAAGCCACCTACAGTTGAACGTCAACCTGCCATCTTACCATACTTAAAGGGAGTCAGAGACAAAATTGGCAACATCTTACGGCGAGCTTCAATTAAAACTTATTTCAAGCCCCATAAGAAGATCAGTCAATTTCTAAGACCTATCAAGTCTAATATCCCCCTACAAGATGCAGGCGTATACAAATTAGACTGCGAATGTGTATTATCATACATAGGGCAAACAAAGAGAAGCGTAGGTACTCGTGTGAAAGAACACATTGCTGACATGAAGAATAGACGCGATAAAAACTCTGCAGTATGTGAACATACACTGGACCAACCAAACCATTACATCCGGTTCGATAAACCACAAATCCTCGCCAAGGAGAATCGCTACATGCCGAGAATGTTGCGCGAGGCTATTGAAATAAGAAAACACCCCAATTTCAATAAAGAAGATGGTTGGCAAGTACCACCTGCTTGGGATCCAGTCCTAAAAATAATCAAATCACAAATCCAAAGATCTACTAAAAAAATGTTCGGACACTGTGAGCGATTTTTGTGTGAATCGGAACATATATAATTAATCCATCCATGTCGGTAGATGTAATAATCGAATAACTAATGTAAGACAAATACCATCTTAGTCTTTCCTGCGACCACGGACGCTGCAAAGCGTTCGAAACGTCAGGTTTCAACAAAATAAATAAAACACGCGATACTTCCGTTAAAAATAGTTTAATTTCAATGTGTAACAATCGCGAAAACCTAAGACAATACTACATTCTTCCATTTTCACATTGCATATCTGTTTCGTCATTTTTTCATCCTGCAGTCTTTCTACATGTAGAAACCAACGGAGCATGCTTTTTGGCCTTAACAAGGTTATGCTTACTTAATAAACGAGCTTATTTAGGTCTTTAGCTGATCACCGATTGCAAAAGTAAGGTGTGTGGTGTAAGGTGTGTGTGTTATCGGTAGGCGGTGTGAGGAAGCCTAAGAATAGCCTACCGTGCATGAAAAGAGCCATGAATATTAAAGAAGAGAGGAAGGTGTATAAGGACCGAGTCATGTAGCGCTCGGTTCTTTCTGCCTGCAGGCAATACCTTGTGATGTACCACAAGGGACTTGGCCTGATTTAATAGATAGATAGAACCTTATATATAAGCTCTGCAGTTTAAAACAACCGCTCTGATGCAACAGAAGTCAATGGACTCGGCACGTATTTTTGAACATGTTTTTTTATTCAAAGTATCTTTCCTCATACCCTGTAGCGACAAATTTTAATACGCCGATATTTCAAAAATTGTCGATGTAACGATATCGCACTGAAAAAAATGTTTAGTTGGATTTCCCAGATTCCTAATAGAATTCACCAAAGCCGACGGTTGAACTGGGTCCTACCTTTGATTTAAGTTGATTTTACCAATCAAAAAAGGTTAATGAAGTACCAGTAAAAATAATAAAATTTATTATTTAGTATGATAAACTGTACCATATTATATGTACAATCCATTTATTAGCGGTAAATTATACATTTGAAATAGTGATAGCTACAAAATACTTTTGTATGAAGACCGACCGTAATATATTTGTAAATTTAACTACAAATTTTTGCATTAATTAACAAAGTTTACTAGTAAAATACCCTACCTTTGCTTCTTTGGTAAATTCAACTAATCTTTGTTTTCAGTGCGGTAACATTACATTCCTACACTAGAACGTAGCTACTTACAAAAATTGACTGCCTTATAAGATGCTGCGAATTTGAAGACAGGACATAGCAGGTGATAAGCAGAGTTGTGGTGAGTAGACACGCGGAGGCGGTCGTGAGGAACCCATGGAATGCGGAGCCCATGCTGCTGGCTTCAGACATACCGTATTTCACTAGAAGACTCTGGCAGAGAGCTCCAAGCATCTGTTGGTAGTAATTTTACTTCGAGTCATCATAATTATCAACACTTACTCCCTTTACTGGAAAGAACACAATACAACAACATGATTAGATATGTAACATTATGCAGCAGTGCAGCTGGTCCCAGGTTCGAATCCTAGCATGTACCTACCTCGTGTCATCGGTTTTATGTACATATTTGTAATTATCACTTGCTCGAAAACATTGTGAGGAAATCCACACGTACAAGAAATTATATTTCGAGAAACGACGTTTCCTAAGAAAAGTCTGGATTTCCCTCTATGTTGTGGAGGTCTGACAGTAGTCGCTCTATGTAACAATCAGTATCTTAGCCAAATCCTTAGGCCTAGGTAACAGACTCGGACAATCCTAATGGACTAGGAAACGGTATAACGCTAAGAAGAAGAACGTAGTACAATGAAAAACAGCAGAGACCATGCCGTGAGATCTTGGTAATAAGTAAACTCATCCTAAGGTAGGTTTTCGTTAACATTGACTTACTTCCGTGTTCACACGAGTTACTCGTTTCCTTATGTTCAATATTTGATAAGCAATTTAACCTCAATATCGCCATATTTAACGAGACTCAAATAGTCAATTTAAGCAATTTTTTATACAAGGTCAGGAGGCAAGCAAACATATTATTTTTGTTGGCCTATTCTGTTAGCCATATGTCTCGCCTAATGTAAAGCGGTTACCGTAGCTCATTAATGCTTCCAGTACAATAAGTATCGCTCTCGTCTTGCCAACTCCGCTGCTATCTGAGGAGTTTACTGATAGCTTCACGCACTCGCAGGACAGCAACAACCTTCCAGGGAAGGGGTTGTAGTCATCCGTGAGGTGGAGGTACTTTACTTCAATAGTCATAAGCTTCGATACTGAACTTTAAATGTGCGATTCTTTTCCCTTGTTGATTGACAGTTGGCACTGGATCACATGGATTATTACGAGAAACGTCTGACGATAAACATTGACTTTAACTTTAACATTCACTTTAAAAATAAACGATATAGGTATGAGATAGATAACCAGTTCAGGGTGAAATTGGGAGCTTTGTATTGATTTAATTTTTGAAATATAACTCAAAGTGCTGACAGCAAAATTTTACAATTTGTCGATTTATTCCCCAAATACTTAGAGATTCGCACAATATGATAATTTAGTTATTAGCCAAACAAACAACAATCAATTTTAAACATACGTTTCAAGTATATTTAAAATTGATTGTTGTTTGATAAAACTACTAAGAAATGTATGATCAATAATATTAATTTCATAGAATAAGATAATAAATGAAAAATAAAACTCACGTGCACTTGTATAAATACACCGTCTTTAAAATGTTTATTTTAATATTTATTGTTAGTAGAAATGTATTTCAAGTTGTGAACAACAACTGAAGTGCTTACCTACTTACCGTACCCTTTAGGACAATGAGGATCATATGCAAGACAACGAAGCCATGCTCCATACTGGGTGTAGAGTCCAGGGGGATTAAGTTCTGCCATAACTAACCTACCGCAGGTATGCATTGAAATGTATAAATACTATATGTACTAAATGTAATATAATGTACATTAAATTTAATCCGTCGCTCTAATGAAAATTTTTTGTATATATATGGTACCTATACCTCGCTGTAATTTGACTGAAAACGACTCTAACGGTTTGGATCAAACTTTATATTTGGAAATTACACTGTTTTTAAGTTAATTATATAAATATATGCATATAAGTACATACGTCAGATTACTAGGTGGGTATTTATTAGCCAAATACAATATTCTTAATACACAAAGAAGACTCGCATTTGTCTATACATACTTATATTTATAATAATTGTACAATTAACGCAACAAGTGAAATCATGAAATGTTTTGGTTGATTTGTAAATGTAATCGGAAGGTCTTTGGAGCCAAACTCAATGATCTCGCCTACAATCTTTTTTATTTATCGCCGAGTGGCACAAATATCTTACAGCCTGCCTGATATGAAATGATTACCATAACCAATAAACGCTTCGCTGGCGCTTGAAAATAAGTCAAACTTGGTAGTATACAGTGGCTCGAAACTCTATTGTAAATTCTTGAGTAATAACTAGTTACGCTTAATTTCTACTCAACTACCACTCTTCATCAAGCGAGCAATACCTTCTTGTTCCTCCGCATAACTAATGGTATAAAAAATAACTCCAATATCCACATAATCGGTTAAAAATCTATTATGTACTTACGGCCTCAGCTAACTTGATGAGTCCATGTTGAGTGGTAAGATATCCAAAGTTGATACACTCACAGCATCTACAACAACAGCACTTGATCCCCTTGCCACCACTGCCGACGCCCGGCGCCACTCGCACTATCGTCGGACCTCGAGTCATCTCACAGTATGTACCAAAAATTTAATAGGTATATTAATTGTTATATCTTCTCGTTCGTGTACAATTCGAAAGAACAGGAATGTTGAAATGGCAGGAAGTCGAGGGGAGTTAGCACTACTCGGTCAGCGTTAGTCACAACACAATATTTTTAGATATATACGTCCCGTATTCAATAAAGGTTCACCGAACTTTTCACTGTGTTTCACCTAAATTTGAGAACATTCACCGCAATATATAGATTTCTTTCTGACTTTCGGTAAAACATTAATAGTTTTAATTCTTGATTATCGTTGATTGATTAGGTATTTGTTATTTGTACAATTACAGTGACACAGAAAATGTGTCTCCCGCGGATACCGCTTTATCTACTTTCTTTGTTTTTGCTCGGCTTCTAAGAGTCGTATCGTGATGATGAATAGGCTATACCTTCCACAAAAATTAGGCTATTTAATGAAAATTTCAAATCCAACTGGTAGTTCCAGAAAAAAAAGAAACTTTTCCGCTCCTTACACTAGTATATATGACTCACAATGTATATACTACGTAAATAATACTACTATGTAAATGTATACACAAGTTTTGTATAAGGACTTCTCGCTGTCAAGACCAAACTTGGAATAATTTTGGATTGGTCGCGTGCTTGCTTCTCTGCGTGTGCGCGAGATATAAATAGTTTCACTCCAGGACTCTGTTTGTGGAGGGTCCCCGCGGTAAACTAATCGCTATTTATAGCTTTAAATGTGCATTTGGAGTAAGTGGCTCATATTATCTTTAGAGCCAAAGCCAGCATCGCCTGCACGTGATGCACTCCGTGTTACGCTGCAGATTATCAATCGAGGCTCACGATTGGAATAATAATAAAAATTGGAAAATATTTCTTTGTGCAGATTTTGTCGACTGGAAATATAGTAAAGGAATGTACGTTTTTTGATGTAAATACGTCTTTAAATTTGTTTGCAAAGCAATTCAAAAAACATATGATAACCTAATCGGGGGATACAGTTTGGCGTTGTAGGTGTATCTATCGTTTAAATCCAAAAATATTAGCCCCCATTTGTTAGCTAAAGAATAAAGATTTCGTTACGTTGGAAGCGTAGTATGTGGGAAAGCGATGTAATTTTGAAACTATTTATCTCAAAATTACGTCGCTCTGTAAGTATCAAAATTGTATACCCTTGTGAGAAGTAAATAAAGCATATATTATTATTATTATATTATTTGCCTGCATCATATATTTTCCTTTTCGTATAACTTACTTCCGTTTATCCGTTACGAAGACGTAGGTAGATATTCTCGTAAAACTCACAGCCGTGTCCAAGACATTCCATTCGACACATTCCACGACACAGCTATACCCCGTTTTTTTTTGTTATTTTAACCATATTTCATATAAGTAGTATATACTTACTGACTGATGACGAGCCCAGTGATGGAATGGCTAACGATGACTACTTCAGCATCAAGACTCGTGGGTTCAATTCCCGCACAAGGCAAATATTTATGTGCATGAATATATGTTTGTCTTCATCTGGGTGTTTGTAAGAGAGGTAGGGCACATCAAAATAGTCCGTCTGTTGAAGCACCTCCACCTCACAGAAAACCGTAGCCAAGTAATAACGGTCGGGAGGGTTGTGTTCCTGCGTCAGATCGAGGTTACCAGTAAGCTCCTAGGAGTTGCTGTTAGCAGCAGAGGTGTCATCATGCGAATGATACTTAATGAAAAGCGTTCATAGGCTACGGTTACCACTTTGCATCAGGTGGGCCGTATGCTGGTATGTCTACCGACGTCGTATAAACATTCCAATTTCCAAAGAATGAGAAATAAGAAAGAACATTTTCTTATTTTTGTTTTTGTATATTATAAACTCTCAAGAATATAAATATTGCCTATTAGCATTGCTTCTACTAGTGCCACCCAGTGACAGTAGCACGAACTATTTGGTTGCGGCAGCACTAAAACTAGATAAAATTGCCTATTATATTACACCTATGTTTACTTTATTTATAGCGTAGAAACGGTAGAGTACCAGGGTAGTACAAGATAATCTTACAATGTAATGAAATCAGAAGCATGTTAAGAAAGTAAAAATTTATTAGATCATACATCAAAATTCGAAATCAGTATTTTTTTGTTTACTTGAATATTACTGTTAAGTTGCAGTTGGACGTTTTAAATATAAAAATACATATATGTACGCAGTAGCTTACTTTGCTTATCTTACCTATAACTTTAAAAGTTTGTGAGGACGTATGGATGTTAGTACTTGCTTTAGCATAGGTATAGATATTATAAAAATTATATATTATTTTATATCATATTACAAAATATTCACATTTTGATCAAAACACAAATAGAGTGTCTGCACTAACACGTACTTTTTATCTCGTAAATTTTTAGGGTACCTGTGAAAAAGTGGAAAAGCTGAACTCCACGCGGATGAAGCGGCGAGCAGCATGGCTATATAAACTATATTCATAGATATTCTGGAAGCACGCATAATTCACTAAAAATATCTAAATATAGTAGCATATCTTAGATATATGACCCTCATGGTTCTCAACTACATAGTCAGGCCCTTAAACAGAATGTATGTATTTTAATTGCTGGACGCAATTAAAATTATATTCTCCTATAAAAATAACGCAAAAGCTAAAACAAATACAAAGGCTTCAATGCTTAATGTAAAAAGGCAAATAAATAATTTTAAATTGTATTACGTAAACAATAGCGTTATTATTACGAAATATTATACATTAAACAATGCAGTGACCGTAGCTGCATTGTTTATAGAGAGCATATGTATAAAATTTCGTGTTTTAAACAATTTGAATTATGCTATATCGATACATTTAACATGCTCATAACTCTAACACAGAACATTACCTAGCGTAATATTATTCAACAGTAAGATTGTCTAGTCTCAGGGTAGGATATATAGGTACGTATCTAAAAGTCTTAAAATTAACATCTCGGTATAAATAGTATCAAAATTAAATATGTAAGCAGTATTAAAAATATACGTTACGTGTTATAGACATCAAGGCAAAGTTATTATTAATGCTAAGGTAACGTTATTCAATTTTTACATTTTTCGCTTCCATGATAACACCTACTCAAATTTCACCTTTGTTGTTGTACCCACCAAATGCAAATACATATTAAGAAATGGCTATTATTTAATTAAATGATTGGCAAGATATTCACATTTTAATCAGCACAAAATATATTGGTGCTGATCAAAATGTGAATGGTGAGCAAACCTTCCCAAATCATTGGAACCCCACTTCGCTGGGTTGGTGACCACAAGATAACCATAACCGAAAAACAAATCTAATCTTTTGTATAAATAACTCTTTAATGGTGATCCCATTAAAGAGTTACTTAGGACTTAGGAATATTTGCTGACCGAGTATATATGTCTTCTACCAATAAATTTATTTCCGCAATAAATAAAGTATAATAAAATATAATAAAGTATAATCACTCAGTATGTGACTAAGTACATTGATTTATGCGTAATAATAACTATAATAATAAAATTATTTAAAAATCATGGTTATTTATTAACATCTCATCTATGTGCTCATAACGTAAAATAGGCACGAATACGACTAGCCTACCATAGGTATCTGTCGTTAAGAATATTCAGTTCCCATCTACCAGTTCCTCCGTCCTGATCAGCTAGGTAGAATTAGGTAGCAGATAAAATTCCCTTACGAGAGGATCAGTATTTGATGACTTAGATTATCTTGAAATTTAAATACTTAAACCCTTATACAGCTATTTCAGCTGGGTACTTACGAGATTTGATTTCCAGTCATTTACACCTGACTAGTCGACACTATGATGTGTATGTATCCATATAAATACAAATATACGTTAGATAACAGATTGTTTAGCAGTTAGTATGATATCAATGTTTCGTTAGTGAAGAGTCAAGAATATGGCAAAAATATGACGTACGTTTGTGTACATCTAAATTTAAACGTTTTTAAATGTCAAATCTTGTTTAAGATTATATTCGAACTCATATAAAGTATTAATGTAACTCTAAATAAATATTTATTATCTTATTCACTGGGTCCAGCACTATATTACTAGACGTAAAAATTTGGGTTTGTTCTGGATTCCTCTTTTTCAAAAACATTATCTTGATTTTCTTCGCACTAAGTAGTAAACCTTTTTTCTGGAAAAGATCATCTGGCTGCATTATAACACTAATCATTTATCTTCATTGTGATTAATGTTGTCCAGATGGTCTTTCTGCCATTGACACGGCATCGTCTGTATAAAATAGAATTTACTAGCTGGTCATCCATTAGCAAATTTTCATTCGTAGGTCTTATTGTATACAAATAAATTGTCGATGTACAAAATAACAACCCTGTTTGACACTAATATTAACCTCAAACTATTGTGGCTATTCGAGTTATGTTGCCTACCCTTGGCCACTCTAGATTACTAACCTTTAGGGCCACAAGGATAGACGGACGGACCTAATCAAAGGTTCTTGTCAACAAACCAACTTCATCAAAAATATGGGGCTCCAAGCAAGTGACCACATCCGGGCGCTTCTCATAATGTATGCTATAGAATTCATCATTTTTAAAGCGCCACTGGAACCTTTTAATGCGCCCATTTGTCAGTCCTTGTGATGGTATATAATAAACAATAATCATGATAGATACTGATTTGCAATTTTAACATAGATGAATAACAATATATCCCCATCGATGATAGACGGCTCGGGAACCTAACCTCTTACCGTTACCTTCTTGCTGATTTATGGCCGTCTTCAGAGCGCATTTTGGTTATACCTAGTTAAAAATTGTTCATCTATTTATGGTCTATGGTTTCTCTCAAATTGAGGGCCGTTAATTCATTCCCAATTAATTCATTCCCAACTGTATTAACTCGAATAGTATGCTCAAAAATACAATAATACAGCTCAAAATAAAAATATCTTGACAGATCATTCTATCTTTTTTTAATTTCTAAGATACTCAACATTTGATAGTTGTAGTTTGGTAGTAGCCTGCTTATTTCCTGGATTGGAAATAAACATCTAGATTAAAAGTAGAATTTTAAAATGGACAGAGTAAATTGGCAACAGAAATACGCTATATAAATGCATTAGCAGCAAGTAAACTGTTGCTTCGCCCCACATCCCCTGGGGCGATCTCCTCCGATGAAGCCTTTAAAGCTCTGCCGGCTAAAGACAGTCCCTAGGAGGTGTTTAGTCAGTAGGAGTCTAATATAATTCGTTCGGCCGTCCAAAAGGGTACTCATGAGAGTTCATCGCGTCCCTCCCAACGGGTCCCGGAGGGTGCCCCTCACGGAAAAATGACTAACGTACACTCCGAGTGGATTAGTCCTTCTTTTGTAAAAAAAAAGTAAACTGACATCTATGATGCTAATAAATAAGACAATTCATATTACTTCTATTGCATTAAATATTGTTTGTAAGTTTTGCTTTTTTGAGATTCTTGGTTCCAGTTAGAGCCCTCGGTACGAACGGTTCGCCAGTAGCGTACTCAATAAATACAGCGCTGCCAATACCAGCCCGATCACCTGAAACAGTATTCACATAGTTTAGATTTTTTAATACTAAATAGTGGGATTGCAAACACGCATCCAGGATGCCTAATGTAAACAAACACTGCAGCCTATGCACGCTTGCATGAAAAGGAATATTACGTACGGTACCATTTTCTCTGCCAATCACAGTTCCTGTTCATGGGCAGTGAAACATTGACCATCTAGATGTAGACAGTTAATTATTATTTTTAGGTTATGTCTCTTTAAAATAATAATATGCATTCAACACGTAGAGACCCGTTCGAGGAGAATCATGTAATGTATGTGGTACACCCGCCATGACCGCTCCAAGGAATATCAATAAAACGATATACATCAGCAGATATAGTATACCAACTGCATCTTATAAACTTGAATAAAAGTCTAGATCAGCAAATTAACAACTTGTGATAGAATGAATTATTTAATTTCTTGCAATAGAACAGCTTGCGATTATTTCCAGAAAAATGTTCCCAGTTTAAGTGCACAAAAAAATGAAAAAATGAATTGCAAGCATTACTTACTGCTGTCGCCAGGTACGCTTCATAATTGTTGTAATTTCTTCTATTTTGATTGACTTCGGTCAGCAGTGTGATGCCCGCAGCTAAGTATAGGATAAATGCCACTCCGTGGTATATAACCTCCTAAGAAACAATAACAGTAGGTTTAACAAATCTTTTTAGTTTTAGCACTGAGAGACACAAAGAGATACAAAACAAGGGCTGTTGTGGTAGGTCTTCTCTAGAAATTTCAAATGAATTACCGATTTTTGGAAATTTCAACGTGATACCGTGATACGTTTTGGGATGTGACTCTCTATAATCTCGGAACTCATACCAACATCACCAGCACATGATCCATCTTACCGAACTGCAAATGAAGCTCAGTTGATCAGCAAGACACGACAGCGGAAAGCCTCCTTTGGAAAAATTATCGAAGATCACAACTAAATAACTATTTTCTAAATGATAATTATGTTCCTGTTAGTGAGTAAGGTCACTAGACAGTTAGTTTCGAAAATTTGGAACAAGCTACTACCGCTATTCGATCAGTCTTATGTTTTTCATAGCTAACTTTCCGTGATTCCGTGATTCGAAAGCGATCGTGCTTCGAGAACAATACCAGCTGATTACTTTAAGCCTTTTACATCGGGAGGCAAGCCAACATGCGACCCACCTAACCACTTGTTACCGTAACCTTGTATTTCCATTTAGAATACAAAGACTATCGCTTGCACGTTGACATCTCATTTGCACAGCGACAGCTCAGAAGCTTACTTCTATTCATTCGCAGAAACACAACAACTCTCCAAGAGTAATTATTTGGCTACGGATTATGTCTTCAATATGGTAGAAGTACTTCCGCCATCAGCCTGTTTTTATGCGCCCTACTTCTCTTTCTCCAGAGCCTATTTGTTTAAATGCCATGCCCAAGTGAGGGAGGAGTCACTAGCAATGAGTATGGCGAATATCACATCAACGCAATTGCATAACGATCATTGAACAAAACATCAAACCCAAACACCGGAAAAAGATTACACATTTACATATACTGTAAAATCCGATTTGTCAATTAGGCTACATAACTAATTACTACTATTGGCAATTATTGCTAGCTTGCAAAGAGTTTCTATTAGAAGTAATGTGTACGGGACTAGTTAAGTGAAAGACGGTTTTCACACTGGTTTATTGTCTATCGCGCTGGCGTCTCGCAGACACGCCCATATTCAATATGTATCCAATCTACCTATCTACTGAATACAAAACGAGAAGGTATTTCAATTCTTATTAATTATAAAGGAAATTTAATCAAGAGTAATCTAAAGCTAATATAAAGTAAACCGTGATTGCTACTGTCAACATGCAAAAATACAATATTTGGCAAAAAATGTTATAATGATGATAAAATATACAATAAACTGCAATAAATGTACAATGCTAAATTGTACGCGCATTAAATTAAAATATACCATTTTGTTATTATAAAAATGATTTATGAAATAAAAAAAAGGTAATAATCATCACAATAATGATCATCACAATATTGTGTAACCTACGAAGTAAATACCAACACAGGTAGGTACTGTCAATTATATTTGCAAATACTAAGCTATGATTTATTTCATCTAACAATCTAAAATTTATCATTACTCTGGTAATATCAGTGGAACACGCTAAATTGCCTTTATAATGTACTCGTAGCAAGTAAACAACATTGCATTTACGTCAACACAATAAAAAAATCGGCTTATTTCCTTTAACGGTTCGGGAGAAAAATCTTGTATTTACTTTTTTCCCTTATCCACTTGTCCGTGGAATGAATTTCACTTTGACTCCCCCCCCTGTTTGTTCATTAACCGTTTCTTTGATAAAGTTTAACAAGTAAATGAGATATTAGTCAATAAATTTATACTTACATAGAGAGTTTTAGAGATCATAGATGCTGTCGACAACGACATCAGGCAAGAGATGAAGAGGCAAAACGTGCCAATTAAAAAGGCCACTGCCACCAATAAGAAGAATAAATCTGCTTTCTGCAGGGAATGCCTATAGTAGCCTTGTTGGTCAAAGTAGTAGGAGATCACACCCACGGCGGCCGCGCCGAGCAACTGCAATATCAAAATAATGCCCAATTTATCGTAATTAATTATACTAGAATAATGAACACGTGAGGTAATAATATAATAAGTGTAAGGAGAAGCTGAATAAGGGATGACGAATTTAAAAAAAATAACATTTAATTTAAAATGAAATATTTTCGAACAATAATATATTTTCAAACATTAATTCGTTTCCTAAAAGAAATAGATTTATTAAATTATTTCTGATTGCATTGTTTCAAATTAGTAGTGCCATGTGGCCTCGGTGTAAGAATAGGCCACCCCATCTCAATCCGTGGGTGTCATAAGAGGCGACTAAGGGAATTATGCAAGAGACGGGCAGAAGCGTCCCCTGCTTACTTTAATGACTTACTGTGGCTGCCAATCCACCTTCCAAGCGTGGCAACTATGGCAAAAACGCCCTCTATATGAGTACATGAATAAGACGGCCACCAGTCACCGGCTGCCCCGCTGATCCGGCCTCCGGTAGCGATCAGAGTATCGGCGGGAAAGGGGGTGCTAAGAATCCCCGGCTCCGACGCCGCGGCTACCAACACAACGGACTGGCCTTGGACAACGAGAGACCGCGACCGATGAGAAAATAGTGGAGCTGGAAGACGAACTAAGCAAATTGCATTGGGATATAATATGACTGACCGAAGTCCGAAGACAGGGGGAGGACACGGTGATCCTTAAATCTTAAACTTGCTTTACTACCGGGAGGGCGACCATCTATACCAAGTTTGTGTCGGGTTTATCGTTGTAAGCCCCTCGTCAGCAATGTACTCGTACTAAAGATCGAGGCTGTATCGACCAGCGTTGCATATCTTATACTCAGAATTACCAACGGTATTCGGTGAAATCATACAGTGCTACGCACCGACTTCGACACATCCCGATGATGAGGTGAAGGATATATAGGAAGACATCTCCGAGGCTATACATACGTCTAAAACTCACTACACAATGCTGATGGGCGACTTCAATACAAAGCTGGACACGAAATAGAACGATGAGTTGAGAGTGGGGCAATTTGGTATCGGGTATCGAAACCAAGGCCAACTGCTGGGCGACTTCGTGGAGAAGGAGGAACTCTTTATGATGAACTCCTTCCTCAAGAAACAGTCGCAGCGCAAGTGGACCTGGAGTGGCCCAGATAGTTCGATGAAAACCGAGATAGACTTCATCTTGACGACCAGCGTTTGCTCAATAATGTCTCTGTGATCAACAGGGTGAAAACCGGAAGCATTCACCGGACGATATCTTATCAGCGGACGATAAGAGGTATCTTGAATTTTAACATAAAGCTGGAAAGGTCTCGTCTGGTGAAGTCTACGCTCCGTCCATCTCGTGCCCTGAACCAAAACCCCGAAAGCTTTCAACTCGAACTTCATAATCGTTTTCAGTGCCTAGATGATTGTATAACACCTGACGATACATACAGACTGCTATCCATAAAGTGAGCTAAATTTTTCTAGCCTCCCCTGAAAAGAACCCAAAAGCTATCGAAAAACACGCGGAATCTCATGCAGGTCAGACGTGAGATGTGGTTGCAGCTTACACACTAGAGTACAGACGGCTGAACAGGCAGATCTCAAAAGGCATACGGCGAGACATACGCTATTTTAATAAAATTCGTATTAAAGAGGCGAAGCTGAACACCTACACTGGCAACTACGTAGACTGAGATTCAGAGTCAGATGGAGAAGTTCTTTGGACAGCTCTACACATCGTCACTACAGCCGAACAACAGTGATAGTAACCCTAGAGCTAAACCGACTCGACACTATACCGAAGATATGGAAAGCACCGGGTGAGGACTGAATTACATCGGAGCTTTTGAAAGCGGGCGCAAAAGCCGATACTTGTAGTCCTTCAGAAGCTGTTCAATTCCATCATACACTCCGGTGATACACTGGAAGCGTGGAGCAGAAGCCTGGTCACATTGTTCTTTAAATAGTGTGATAAGACCCTTTTAAAGAACCATAGGCCGATATCGCTTCTGAGCCGCGTTTATGTACTGTTTTCGAGAGTCATCACAAACCGTCTCGCATGCAGACTTGATAAATTTCAGCCTCCCGAACAAGACGGATTCTGAAAAGGCTTTAGCACCGTAGACCACATACATTATTTATAGGGAGTCGATAGATGCAGGTGGCACAGGATCGAGACGAATGGCACTCTAGAGGGGAGGCCTATGTTGATAATATTATTAGTATGATATTAATTACCGGAAATAAAAATAAAAAATCAGATCCGACTGGGGGCTCGCGCTTTGAGTGTTCCGTACCTGTACATATTGTATATATTTATATTCTTTTTCCATGAAAAAATAAATTTAAATTTGTAGTCGAAAAAAAAAGTTCTCAAACGGAAAACATGAATTTGTAATATATTTCAATATAATTTCATTTTTCCCTCTTTGCATATGCTTAATGATCTACCTTAATGCCAGATTTAGTCTAAGTTTTTGATGAATGATGGAGTGATAAAAATAACACTTTTTATATTTTTATAATTTCATAACTGCTTACAGTTTAGTATTCTAAACTTTCAAGGAAGCTCTATTAGAAATACAAATGCAAATACATAAGTCTAATACACAAAACAAATTGTAAACTTTTTTAATACAACTGACAAAATTTTACTTGTTTCGGATTACAAATGCCTGATATAACTACGAGTCGAAACCGAAAGTGAATATATAGTATCAGGACTAAATTAACATATACAACGATCCTTAAAAAGTTGAAAAAATAACAAAAAAATGTTTTAACAATTTATACAAATTAAATTAAAAGCATTACTATAATATAACGGCATTAATTTTAAATTGTCCACTATTATAGAGTAGGGTAGACTGGGTACAGTTATGCCAATTTTCAATTGATCGCCCATAATTTTGTCAGTATGTCAGTTAGCTACACGGAAAGTGTTTTTATAGTGTACATGTACATTTGTTGACGTATAATTACTACAATTTTGTCTCCAAGTGCAAAGGATAACGCGTAGGAGCAAATTAAAAAAAAAAGAAATTTTGTCACAACGGACCACAGGCCAGGGGCGGTTGTGACAGTATGTGGGGTCGGTAGTGACAGGTTCAAAATAAAACACCAAAAGGGTCTAAATTCACGTTTATTGCAAATAATATCAAATTAATACAATATGACATTCTTCTGAAAGAAATAATAATTACGTAACAATAGAAATAGAATTGGGGAACATTTTAATCGCTTATAACAATAAAGCACTGCAGCACATATAATTATTATAACATTCTTCATGTTCATCAGTCAAGAAAGTTAACTAAATTTTGAATTACGCATTACGGTAAATATCAAAATATAAAATAAATTTTAATAAATATTATAACAAAATCCCCTTGATACACCTATCCCTATTAAGATACCCTACTGGTAGGGATAAGTGGAAAAATTAGAACTAAAAATTAAATGACATTTAGTGGTGCAAGAAGCTAATAATATCTTCTTAAGGAATATAAATATTTATGTAAGTATTATCATACAACGTCAGAAACCAATAAAAATATAAGTTTGATTCTAGGTGTCTATAAACTGAAAAAAAAAACTACCAAGATCTAGTCAGAGTCATGACAAATATAATGGCGAGTACCACCTGGGCACTCTGTGTGGACCAGAGCTCACATTTTCCTTAGCATTTGATCTATTTTTCGCCAGGCCTACTTTCAGAATACACAAACAAACCAGACAGAAATACTCTTTTTCATCCGATGATGGTGGCGATGATATCATCATTTTCTTAATTTTGTTTTTCCTTTTCCTGTGTCTTTTTGCTTAACATTCTATCGCTTTTCTTTTTCTTCAAATTCCAGCGAGACTGCTTCTTTTTCAGGCATATCTCTATAAATGGTCGACTTATTTGTTCTGGAACATCTTGTTTTTCTTTGGCGAACCTTCGGAAAAGTCGAACAACTTCAGGCGAAAAAGAGGTTGATACGGATGACGCACTTGGCTAAATATTACTTTATTTTCGAACTGAAGATTCACCCAATTAGTTATAAGTTGGTTAGGAAACTGGCGGCATTTCATCGTTAGATCCAGTATTATTTTCTCCCGTGTCAAGGTTTAGTATGTCTGCAACAAGTGATGGTTCTGTAGGATTAGTCTCTCAGTGTCTTTTACAAATGATGACCCTGCAGGATCTGTTCGTTACAAAATACGGTGCAAAGTCAATTTCTTGGAATAGGTTACGATTATACGGATAAATTTCAGTCTTCCTCGTGCGTGTTCTGGGCATCTAAAAGAAAAAAAAAATTTTTACTTGTGTCACAATTGTACCCAGAAAATGTGGCACAACTGTACCCAATGCACTCATTCGTAAAAAAACAATTGTCATGACAATACCCAATAATCTACGTACAAAGTAATCACTGCTATTTGACACCAAATATTTAACTTATAACAAGGGAAAACACTCATTACTCTATCTGTAGACATATAACAACAATTATTAAAAGAAATCGAATAAAAATACTTACTTTTGACTGTTACAAAGTAATATAGGCCTCTGCAAGTGTTAACGTCGCGCGATGACTGACGCAATACTGTGAAACACGTTCAGGTGGGCACACTGCTCCTCTTTCTCTTTGCAGCCTACCCGGTATTCCTTATACTTTCGCTGATATGACGACTGTCACAACCGTACCCTGGCACAACCGTACCCAGTCTACCCTATTTTGAGCTAAAAGAAACAAGTCTAATTTAGTTAATGACTTTTCTTTTTCCTTTTGTGTGACACTGAATCTTCTTTTTTAAGTATCCAACAGAAATCTGCCATCATAGCTGGATCCCATCGTTCTTGGCATGTTACTTCTACTGTTCGCACATCTTGATAGAACCTCCCTACTTGTTCGTCACTTGCCGCACGATTATCAGGAAAAAGTATAAATGAGAGTGTAAAAAATGGATTTTGAGCAACATTCTGCATCCAAAGTTTTGGTACAACTGAAGCAGTTCATTTACTAAAAGTTGAGACAGTTTTTGCCTTTGATGATTGCAACAAAACATGTCTATGCTTGTAGTCCTATCTGATTTAATTATTGGGTAAAAAGGCATTTTTTTTTTGTTTACCTTTCATCCACTTCGAATGTCCCATGTAACAAGAAATACAACTCGTTTGAGGTGTCCTTGACTTTCAAGATCTCCAATCCTAAATCCAAAATAGGAGGAGTAAGCCGCTTTTTTATCTCTTCCATATCTTTTTTAGATTTGTCACTACATAACATCCGCACACGTAACAAAATTTATTTGATGAATTTTTACAACATAACTTGACAAACGCCTGTATAACTTAACTTGATGAAATAACATAAAAAATACTTCTTGATTTAATGATTAATATTTGGAATCTATTGTAAGGACTTCTGTACAGCAGGCTTATTCTAGCGAAATATGAAACTTGAAATGAAACTGATATTAGACCTGTCACAACACTTTGATGACTTGATGTGTGAAAGGTGAGGACAGTGCAACAAACATATATGATTGCTGTTCTGGTTGCCAAACCCTTGTCCCCTTGTGTAGTTTTTTCAAACATGTTTCATGAAAATATACACACTAGGATAAAGCCCTAGTCAGGGGGCTTTATCCTAGTGTGTATATTTTCATGAAACATGTTTGAAAAAACTACACAAGGGGACAAGGGTTTGGCAACCAGAACAAACACTTACGATAAAGTCGTTTCACGAAACATTCCACGTGACTAATTAAAATTCCTAATAAGTCAATTTTCCGGATACATTTTTCCTTGTTGGATGTCGTCGACGCAGTACATAACACGATCCTGTCGACTTGCCGTAGGTATATAAATATTATTCTTTGCAAACGATCTTTTAATATAAATATTTAGACGTGCCTTCCCTGGAATATAGGAAATATTGGCGTATTTATTATTTTGGCGTAATATGCGATTGATTTGCGCATTTCTCTTTCTCTGTAAAAACGCTCCTCGAAATGTCTCACCAAAGACTAGTTTGTTAATCGTTTTTTAAGTGAGGTAGGGCGCATTGAAACAGCCCGTCTAGGGAAGTACATCACAGAAAATAGCAGCCAAATAACAACTCCCTAGAGGGTTGTTGTGTTCCTGTGTGTGAGTGAGGCCACCAGTAAGCTCTTAAGGAGTTGCTGTGTAAAGCAGCAGAGTAGGCATCGTGCGAGTGATAATTGATATATTGCAAGCATTAATAGGCTACGGTAACTGCTTTACATCAGTAGGCCGATTCTACTAAAAAACTGCAACTGCACTGCAGCGCGGCGTGTGTCAAAATACGTACATTTGACGTTTCGTTAAACGTCGCTGCTGTCAGATCGCTTGACGAAACGTCAAAATGTACACATTTTGACACACGCCGCGCTGCTGTGCAGTTGCAGTTTTTTAGTAGAATCGGCCTACAGGTAGGACGTATGCTTGAATGTCTTCCGACGTTGTATAAAAAAAAATCGACAGGGTGCACCATATACATGGGTATTATAGGTTATTAAGTTCTTTTAAATTTTACATGAGAATGTATGCAGTTCGATCATCAATGCCGCCGTCTGTTTTAGCTTTACGATGCATGACTTCATTCGCGAGGGCTATTTTAGAAACCAAATGAGTATGTAAACATACTCGAATCTTACGTATACACGTAGGTATATAACCCCGTATAACCATATAAATACTGGGCCGAAAGTTTTGCTTACTGGATCCGATGAATATCTAAAGCATATGTAACATACCGAGCAGATTATATAAAGGAGGAAAATTATATAAACTGATATAATCTGAGTCTTGTTTGTTATCGAGTCATTTATACAGCCTTGAGTTACAAATTGAGACTCTTGTAAAAAAAAACAAAATTAAAAACAATTTGAGTAAGTACCTATATACTTTTATATTATTTATTCTCGCTTCCCTTCGTTATGTATCATCATACAATACATGATGTATTCAAATAACAATTACAATTGATAAATTCTTCAATTGCGAAACGGTTAACCCAATTTGACTCAATTCCGAAAACGAGTACAAACTATTTATTGCATATAAAGTAAACTGCTATTTCTTTGCCTGAAAAGGTCTGTGTTATGCACTCAAGGTCACATCTAAAAAATATTACACTTGCAAAGTATAAATTTCGCTTAGTTAACTTATTTCCAATATCTTCGCAGACTGTAATAATAATAATAGACAGGTTTAGTTATTTACAATAAAAATATGGCAATTTTATTTGCCGTAGACAACCCATAGGTGTCGTATAAGGCGACTAAGGGAAATACCCAGGAGACGGGCAGCAGCGTCCCCTGTGTACTTTAATGACTTACTGCGGTTGCCAACCCAGCTTCCAAGCAAGGCAAATATGGCAAAACTCCATCTATATGAACACAAGAATAAGACGGTCCCCTGTCACCGGCTGCCCCGCTGCTCATGGCTCCGGTAGCGGTCAGAGTATTGGCGGGGGCAGGGGGTACTAAGTATCCCCGGCTCCGATGCCGCGGCTACCAACACAACGGACTGGCCTTGGCAACATACAACACGCGTACAACGAGAGACCACGACCGACGAAAAGATAGTGGAGCTGGAAGACGAACTAAGTTGTATTGGGATATAACAGGACTGACCGAAGATAGGGGTGGGACACGGTGATCCTTAAATCCGGCAACATACTTTACTGTCGGGAGGGCGACCATCTGTCCCAAGGTGGTGTCGCGTTTATCGTCCGTAAGCCCCTCGTCAGCAATGTACTAAAGATCGAGGCTGTGTCGATCAGGGTTGCTCTTATACTCAGAATTACCAAACGGTACTCGCTGAAGGTCATACAGGTCTACGCACCGACTTCGACACATCCCGATGATGAAGTGGAGGCTATGTACGAAGACATCTCCAAGGCCATACATACCTCTAAAACTCACTACACAGTGCTATGGGGGACTTCAATGCAATGCTGGACACGAAATAGAACGATGAGTTGAGAGTGGAGCAATTTGGTATCGGGTAACGAAACCAAAGGGCCAACTGCTGGTCGACTACATGGAGAAGGAGGAACTCTTCATTATGAACTCCTTCTTCAAGAAGCAGTCGCAGCGCAAGTGGACCTCATGTAGCCCGGATGGTTCGACGAAAAACAAGATAGATTTCATCTTGACGACCGGCGTTGTTCAACGATGTCTCTGTGATCAACAGGGTGAAAAACCGAAGCGATCACCGGATGGTAAGGAGCATCTTGAATCTTAACATAAAGCTGGAAAGGTATCGCCTGGTGAAGTCTACGCTTCGTCCATCTCGTACCCTGATCCAAAATCCCGAAAGCTTTCAACTCGAAATTCAAAATGGTTTTGAGTGCCTAGATGATTGTATAACACCGAACGATATCAACATTTACTGTTGCTCGTGAAAACTGTACATACAGTGGGAGCAAAATTTCTCTAGCCTCGCCCGAAAAGAACCCAAAAGCTCTCGACTAACACGCAGAATCTCATGCAGGTCAGACATGAAATGTGGTTGCAATCTTCAGCTCACACGGAAGTGTACAGGCGGCTGAACAGGCAGATCTTCAAAGGCATACAACGATACATGCGCCATTTTAATACAATTCATATTAAAGAGACGATAGAGCGGAACCAAGGCTCCAAAGTCTGTTGGGCAAAGTTAACTGACAAAGCTGAAGACCAACACTGGCTCCGTTATTTCTACGAAGAATGAGATTCAGGGTGAGATGGAGAAGTTCTATGGATAGCTGTACACAACGTCGCTACAGCCGAACAACAGTGCTAGTAACGACCCTAGAGTTAAACCGTCTTGATACTATACCGAAGATATCCCGAACTTAATTAATAAACTCGTCTGTACGAGATTCGTATGGCCCTCAAAGAGGTTCAAAATGGGAAAGCACCGGGTGACGACGGAATCACGACGGAGCTTCTGAATGAGGGCGAAAAGCCGATACTTGTAGTCCTTCAGAAGCTAATCAATTCCGTCATACACTCCGATGAAACACCGGAAGCATGGAGCAGAAGCCTGATCATGTTGCTCTTCAAAAAGGGTGATAAGACCCTTTTGAAGAACTATAGGCCCATATCGCTTCTGAGACACTTTTATGTACCGCGCTTAACGAGCTCGGTGGCTCAGTCGTGAATGTCGCGACTTTGACACCAACGCTCGTGGGTTCGATTCCCACACAAGGCAAACATGTGTGTGCATGAACATGTCCGTTGATCTTGGTCTGGATGTCTTAAGAAAGGTAGGACGCATCAAAGCAGCCCGTCTGGGGAAATACCTTCACCTCACAGAAAATCGCAGCCAAATATCAACTCCCTAGAGGGTTATTGTGTTCCTGCGTATGAGTGAGGTCACCAGTAAGCTCCCAAGTAGTTGCTGTGTAAGCAGCAGAGGAGGCATCGCAAGCGTTAATAGGCTACGGTACCCGCTTTACATCAGATGGGCCGTATATGCTTGTATGCCTCCCGACGTAGTATAAAAAATAACGTACTGTTTTCGAGAGTCATCACAAACCGTCTCGCATGCAGACTTGATGAATACCCCTACCGAACAAGCCGGATTTCGAAAAGGCTTTTGCACCGTAGACCACATACATACCCTTCGTCAGATTATACAGAAAACTGAGGGGTATAATCTGCCCTAATGTCTAGCATATGTGGACTACGTAAAAACCTTTGATTCCGTTGAGACATGGGCGGTGCTACAGTCTCTCCAGCGATGCCGAATTGACTATCGGTACATCGAAGCGTTGAAGTGCTTGTCAGTAAGGCAACGATGTGTATTCGAGTACAGGACCAAAGTACGATACCGATCCAAATGCAAAAAGGTGTAAGACAGGGCGATGTTATATCCCCGAAATTCTTCTCTACGGCTTTGGAAGATGTCATTAAGCGCTTGGATTGGACAGGATACGGTATAAACATCAATGGCGAATACATCACTCACCTTCAATTTGCCGACGATATAGCTCTCATGGCTAAAGTGGCAGTGGGCCGGCCATATAGTTCGTAGAACCGACAACCGCTGGGTAAGAAAAGTTGTCGCAGTGTAGGATGACCTCCCACTAGATGGAGCGATGACCTCAACCGGTTTATAGGGAGTCGATGGATGCAGGTGGCACAGGATCGAGACGAATGGCACTCTAGAGGGGAGGCCTATGTTCAGCAGTGGACGAATACGGGCTGAGATGATAATCATGATGGTGAATTTTTATATATACAGCAACTTTAGAAAATTAGATTTACGAGTAAATACGTATACATAGTTTAAAGTTTAAACGTTGTCAAATTTCCATTATTGTGATTCATAATTATTATTTAAATTGTAAATAATAATTGAGTTACCTAATGGATATTTGTTCTAAATATATATAAACTCCAAAACCCATAATATTATTTGTACATATTCTGACAAAACTGCTTAGCGCGTTCATTGATTTAATGACTCACGAATGACATCACGAGGATAATAAATAACATGTACAACAGTAACTTAGTTGTAAATCTACTAACATACTACTTTAAAACATTATGTATAATATTATTGTTTTATTGAAATCAACTCTTTTTCTATTCGAAAAACTTGCCCAACCATAAATGTATTTTTAAACCAAGAAAGTAGGGCACTTTAAAGAAAAATATGAGACGAATGCTTTATATCGTCTGATCACCTTGCATCGTGCGGGCGGCAAGGCTGAACGTGCGTAGGAAACAAACATCTGCTAGCTGGGCTTAACTTCATAATCTCAAGAAAGGAGTAGATATAACTTACATTACATTATAGTTACTGTGGTACTACTGTTGAGATGATGATAACTAAATACATTACTTTCGAGTCTAGATTCGAAAGTAATGTACTCGTATTAATGGATTCTAAAATAAAATCTTTCTTCTAATTTATCACTTGCGACTATTTATCACTAGTATTACGATCGCTACCAAACTTCACAAGATCATCTGATGGGCTAATTTGAAGATTGGCGGAAAATTTCATCAAAATCGGTCCTGCCGTTTTGGAGTCCATACAAAATTTTATAAAAAAATATATATTTTTTTATTCTAAAGTAATTTTATATTCCTGTTATTATATATTTACAGATATTTACTACTAGTTTCGTAGAACTACTGTGTAAACTGATGGATTGATAAAAGCAAATACTTAGACCGTTGTAAAAAAAATGGCGGAACGAAATTATTAACTACACACAATATTACAGCCATAACGTAGTTATACTAACAACCTACTTAGGAATTAGGATATTTTTTGACGTTTAGGTGACAAAACTCTCTTTTTTCCGAACAAATATGATTGTAATAGAATATATATCGAAGCATCGTGTCTCAATATTCAACCTCCTTTGAACTCGAAATCCCGTTTTCTCGGGGCCAGGGTTCAAATGTCTTTAAGACATTTTAAGACGCTTTTAGTCACTATTTTTAATTGAAATATTTTTGTTAATGTAATATTTTTGTATTTTAAGTTTTATTACTAATAAATTGATTTTAATTCTCAATAAAAAATAATGAAAGTGAGATTTTCAATATCTTGAAAAACTTAGGAAATTTAATATCTTGGACCTGTGTTGTCGTCGACACCTACATGAACTAGTAACTTTGTTCAAACTGCTTCACTCAGTAATTGACTCCCCCTCGCTACTTTCTCAATCTATATTATATATATAAAACAAAGTCGTTTTAGTTACACCATTTATAGCTCAAGAACGGCTGTACCGATTTAAATGATTTTTGTGTTTTTGGATTTGTCTTCGTCCGGAATAGGATAATAAGTATTAAAAGAATTTATACCATCTAATAAGTTAACACACCATTTATTGATCCTGAGGCGGTACGAAGTTCGCCGGGTCAGCTAGTTCCAGATAAATTTTAAACACAACCTCGTCGGAGGCTATACTTTTGTTCTCCCCACTTATAGACTTAACGTATCTTTCTCTAACCCATTAGCAAGAATGTGTCGGAAGTACAATGAAGTCTCAAAAGGTGGTGATCTTGACATTTTTAATAACCGCTTAAATACATTTCAAAAGTCCTGCCTAAGCATCCTCAGCTCTGCAACTTAATCATGGCCCACATAACAATAGATACATTGTTATGTGGGCCATGATTAAGTAAGTATTAACTGTCAATGTCACTGGTGTGCGCGATTTGGAGATTCATTTAACTGTATATCCGAGTTTATACATATTGGTTTGTTAATTCTTAGAGATATTTCTGTAACATGTTGATTCTTAAACGCTCGTCTCTTTGAACATACACGCTAAGGGTACAGAGTTGGAGAATGAACTTTTGTGACCAGAATCTGTGTAATATTTAGTACCTGTTGTGTCGTCTTTTTAAATAATTAAAAAAATAAAAATAAAAAATTTCTTCAAATAATAAGGATTAGAGTATGAAATTGCCGTTTTATAGTAATAGATACTTTGATAGAAAGATTTGAGGAGAAAGATAGAATTGACATTAAACCTACATGGTGTGAAATTTTCGTGTGAAACTTTTTCACATGATATCTATGAGGTTTTTCTTTTAAAAAATGTGCAACAGTTGATTTTCGAATTTAAATTGGTTTTTTTTATTTAGCTAAGTGTCGTATTCGCTTTGGCCACTGTTGTACAGCTGCCCATTTAAGACGTTTGAGAATACTTGATTCCTCTATCTGCGAGTGTGGTCTTGAGGAAAAGGATATCAATCATATCTTTTTTGCTTGCAACAAATACGATCGACGCCCATTTTTAAATTCTCTCATTCGTTATAAACACATGTTTCCTACTAGTGTCGAGTGTATAGTATCATCTCTAAACCCATTTTATGTAAATGTAATTTCAGACTTCATTACATTAAATAATATTAAATTCTAGAGCAAGAATAGTCTGTAGATGATGGTCTTACAGTATTACGTACTTAGTTATAAATACGAGTAGTTTATATGTAAATAGGTAGTTCTTTTTGTTTTTGTTTCAGGTCCCGACGTAATGCACCTCCTGAAAATTCGATTTATTAGGTTTCTTTTCGTGTATATTATATACTTGACGTTGGCAAAGTAACATATTGCCATAAGAGGGGAAAAAAAGACGGGAAAGATGGATACTTCGAAAATCCAAGTAATTTTTGAATACGAGTTATGTAATATCAATGCTGCGTTTGGAGAAGAGACTGCTAATGAACGCACCGTGGTTTATGGCTTAAAAGCTTTCGTAATGGAAACTTCGACTTGAAGAACGAACTACGTGGAAGACCGCCCACACAGGTGAATAACGCGGAATTGAAGGAGATGGTGGAAGCCGATCCAAGTCAAACTACCTATGAATTAGCGGCTTAGTTTAACTTTACCTTGCCTACAACATTGACTCATTTGCATGAAATCAATAGGGTAAAAAATATGGAAAATGGGTGTCTCATGATTTGACTGATCTGCGGAGAGAAACACGAAAAACAAAGAAATGAAGGAATATTGGATCGAATGGCGACATGAGTCGAAAAGTTGATTCTTTACGATAACCGTAAGCGAAAAATGCAATGGCTGACCCCAGGTCAAACGCCGCCACAGTGCCCTAAAGCAAATCTTACTATGGTAAAGGTAAATGTTTGGTGGTCTCTTCATAACGTTATTCACTATAGATTTCTCAGGTCTGGTCAAGCAATAACAACAGATTTTTACTATGCCGAACTTCGTACAATGATGGTGAAACTGGCAGTAAAACAAACAGCCCCGGACTCATGAATCGATCTTCACCATTATTGCTCCATGATAACGCAAGACCTCACACTGCACGAGAAACGTTATAACTCTACAGGAGCTGTAGTTAGAAAAAATACGTCGTCCTCCGTACTCACCAGACCTTGCTCCAACTAACAACCATTTTTTCCATGATTTGGACAATTTTCTACGTGGTAAAAAAATTTCTTCTCAGGAGGCAGCACAAAATGCTTTCACTCAGTTTGTCGAATCTAAATCCCCAGAGTTCTATCGCAAAGGCATAAATAAATGTACGATTAGATGGCAGCAATATATAGACAATGATGGTAAATATTTTGATTAAATAAATGTTTATGATTAAATAAATTTTCAATACAAATCGGCAATTTCATACTAATAACCCCTAATATTTCTCCAATTTATGATAAATCAAATAGGAATTATAAGAACTTTTACCTGAAATGCTTTATTCCTATTTTGTAGTCCTATATACATAGAATTAAAATAGAATTCAGGCGAGAATGGCATCATTGACGAGCTCGGTGTTGCAGTTGTTAGTAACACTACTTTGACACCAACGCTCGTGGGATATTTGTTTGGTCTGAATGTTTTCTATGTATCATAAGTATATGTTTACAAAAAAAATAATTTACATAGCAGTTTTCTAGTACCCATTACACAAGCTTCGCTTACTTGGGGTCTACAATTTTATTTTTTTTAGAGATAAAAATATTTTGTGAGTTTATCTCTAATATATTTTATAGTATTTATACTCTATTTAATTATAGTTTTATACCCAATACATCCGATGACTAACAATCATTCGATACTCCTTATGTAAAGGGGTCACCGTAGCTTATGAATACAAGAGACATCACTACTATGGTGCGTAGTATTAAAGTAGAAACTTAATGCACTAACGTACGCACAGAAATCATCGCACAGGACTGTAATTTCCTACAAATTCTAAGTCGGGAATTTCACTGATATTAAGTATGTTGCGCAGGCGGCGCCGGTTCCTTCTACGCTCCAACCGTTCTTCACGCACAGCAGCCTCGATTAAAATAATCCTTCCCGCCATTTTGTTAATATTTTTCTAATATTCACCACTTCCGAAAAACTTTTGGTTTCGTCGTTTTGAGGTTAAAATTCCGAACTCGAAATCTGTCAAACTCGAAACTTCGGAACGAAATAGAACCGTAGTAGGAAATTCACGAAATTTCGTTTTTCGTTGAATAAGAGTAGGCTCCCTGGTCTTTTACTGCGGTATTTTTGAGCTGATATTATGTTACGTACATTCGCAGTCAAGCTGTTTATTAAATTATGCCGTACCTGTCTATTGCTACATCTAGTTACGTGGTCTGATTTGACACTTAAGATGATGAGGAGCTACTTGGACTTCAAAACTGCTATTGTAATCTTACCAGTTGAGCTAACTTCAAGAGGCCTGGCAGCGTGCAGACGTAGCCGCTGTTGACATAAAGGGCGTGCCCGGAAGACACGGCTGTCGTCCGAGTAATGGTCACGGTGTGCGACATTTCGATTCAGTCCTGAAATATTATTACATTGAAATGTTAACCGTAATGTATCAAAATAAGTCTTGTAGTTTATAAAAAGCATCAGAAAAAGAATTAATCTGTACAACGTATACACATACGAGTATATATAAATATCTACACATATGTGTATACATACACATATATATATATTCTCGGATAAATCCGTGGTCTAGACTATATTTATTATATCTGTCTACGAGTATCTAGACAACTGGTAATCGTAAATGAGTAACTTTTTTTTGTAAACATGAACATCAGGAATTACGCCTATATGCATAAATTTACAAATAATACCTCTTCTAAATAGACTATTTGATTCAAGTCGTTACACCCGTTACCGAAATACACGAAATTTATATATATATATATATATATATATATATATATATATATATATATTTACTCGTTTAAATATACAATATTTATATTCCCGAAGACATTGAGCAATTTTAGAAAGTTATTATATTTTGACCTAAGTTAGCCCTGACTGCTCATGCTGTTAAGAATTAATTGTTTTAGTAATTTAAACATACAATGAACTTTTAGACCCTTAAAATGACAAGTTTTTCTGCAATTTTCATAGGGTAAAGTGCATAATAACACTAATTGGGATAATGTCAACATCCTACTTGAATAGTTGTTTAAATGTAAGTGTAACATTTAAAGGTAGCACCACAGAACTAATAACGGCGCACACGGCTGCACTGGGTGATGAACACTAAAACGACATGCTGTAGGTATTCCTAAAGGGTTCACTGACATAAGCAAACGAACCGAAACCCGATGGACTTACTATTAACCGATAAGGATTAGCCTATAAGCAAATTAAGCAATTGCTTAGGGCATCACGTCTCGGGGGGCACAAGAAACAGCGCCATGTAGAGAAAAATCATGCGAAGAAAGGGAAAGATATACAAAGAAACAGCAGACTAATTCTCATTCCTGACTAAAATAGCCATAAACACATATGTATAAGCCTTAAATACCGATTTAGGAACCGAAATTCAATAGTCTCATTCATCCTACTAATCCTACTAATATTATAAATGTGAAAGTTTGTATGTATGGATGGATGTTTGTTGCTCTTTCACGCTTAGACGGCTCAACGGATTTGAGTGAAATTTGGCACGTAGATAGATTAGGATCTGGATTAACACATAGGCTACGTTATTTTACTCCACGCGGGCGGAGCCGCGGGCAGCAGCTAGTATTATAAATGCGAAAGTTTGTATGTATGGATGGATGTTTGTTGCTCTTTCACGCTTAGACGGCTCAACGGATTTGAATGAAATTTGGCACGTAGATAGATAATGATCTGGATTAACGCATAGGCTACGTTATTTGGCTCCACGGGCAGCAGTTAGTATATCATAAAAAATAAGTTCCAGTGATTTGACACGCACAACTTCATATCAAACTCACGCACAATTGTACAAAATAATACACGATTATAAAATTGAGTCACTTCCTTAATGTAGATACAGCCCTTCGTATATTTTTATGGCTGATACCTAATATCAAACTGTTTTGAATTTGAAAATAATAAAAAATGAAAAAGGACGACGATGTTGCAGGAAAGGCTCGAAGCCTTTATCAATATTATTTGTAGAGTCAGATATTGGACTTAAAAACTATTTTCCTCGAATTTAATGACTGAAAAAGTCGCAAGTCGCATAATATATAAATAAATAATACTCTGATTTTTATTGTGTGTAATACCTACTCCACATTTTTCGTCTTTCGTTCATATTCTAAGGTACGTAAAGAACTAATGATCTACGAGTATCTCATTGTATTAAACACGATTTTTTTTCAAAAGATCGATACTAATTTACTTATTAATAGGGGGGGGCCCACAGGCGAGGATTGCTTAAGGTATCAAGTAGTCTTAATCCGGCACTAGATAAGGAGTATATATTTATTGAGTCACGAGGTGTCCGATATCTCTGCCTACCCTGCAAGGAACTTCGCGTAAAGATATAGATAGATAGATAAAGTCTATGCTCCTTGCAACTTCCATCATCATACGAGGCTGTTGGTACCTATCTATCTATAACTTCACACCAAATCCCTTGCGGGGTAGGCAGAGCGAACCGAGCGCCACGTGACTCGATCCTTACGTATCTCACTCGCTTCTTTAACATTCATTGCTAGCTAACATTTCTAGGGCTTCTGATAGAACACGACCAGTTTGGTCATGGTTGGTACAAAGTTGGTAAAAAGGAATATCAGTGGTATACCTACTGATATTAAAAAGAACGCCAATATCAATTTGTCAATGTACCTACTAATAAACTTTAATGACAGTGAAAATAGTTGATATGGAAAAATGGCAAACTGTTAGTTTTTGTAGGCATAAATATAAATATCTAATTAAATTTATCTCTTCATTTAACAGCTCGATATACCTACAGTTTGATATCTAATCTCGGACTTGGATTTGTATTGTGTGTTTGTATTGTAAATAGCCATTGTCAGAGACGAAATGTCTCCACTATTTATTAATTACAGACACCTCTTTATTACACCACGTCAGGAGGCAACTAAGTATCTTGTTGTGAATAAAGCTCTTGCAATCCAAGGACCAACACGCGTATCCACCCCCGCTACTAATATAGCTACTCCTTAAGTTCTTAACAGTAACCATACAGAGCCGTAGGAGCACAACAACCTTCCAATGAGTGAGTTTAGCTGTGATCTTCTGTGAGACGGGGGTACTTCCCCGATTGGGTTGCTTTGATACACTCTACCTCAAACAGCAAGTTTGGGAAGTACTTCTATTTCACAGAAAATCAGTTAGTAGTTGTAGGTTGCAATCTCTGGAACTGCGTGGAAGCTACGTTTACTTGAAATCCGATTCTAAAAATACTTACATCAATAAAATACTATATCACTTTGAGTGTCTTTAGGCATTTTTTTATTTAAATGTAAACTTTATTAACCAGAACAGGACAAAATGCAGACTTGATGCTAAAAGAATTACCGTTCAATTTTTGACAGAAGCAGACACATATGATCGAAGTTTACATCTTAAGTATCAGGGTGACCAAGCTACGCTCGGTCTTTTTATGTGTAAATTGCATTTTTTCATTACAAACACCTATATAGATAAACTTAAAAAGCAAAACCTTATCCAAATTCAAAACTTGATCCAAACCGTTTGAGCCATTTCCGAGATACACGAAATATATTAATAACTATTAATACAATTATATAATAAATATTCACGAATGCCTAATTTAAAGTAATAAACATATAACTAAGTTTAATAATTATTACATATACACAATAAATACATAAATAAACATATACAAGGTACTCATAAATAACCACATATACCTAAGCTACAGCCATTTTTTTTAATGCATGAATATTGCCAGTATAAAGTATAGCCTGTGTGGTAATCCAGAACATATTTTATGTGTGTAAACTTAATTCAAAACGCTTCAAACGTTTTGGCATGAGAAAGTAACAAACATCCATACGTTCTCAATAAGAATGTACAAACAATTCACTTTGTAATTTTCTTTGAATATTGTAATGTTACAACCTTATTTAATGATAACTCTTTTCTTTGCATGCTCTGTTTAGTTTATGACAATTTGTCAAAAATATTATTTGTAATTCAAAATTTTAAAATATTACATTTTAGTGTCGTAAAACAGAAAACAAGTCAGTCTGGAGGAAGCTTTCGAGTAGTAGAGATTCAGTGCACCACGTCTGAGACCACCAGCCTCCTGCTGAGGGCTACGTGATGAACCCTCGGGATATTACTACCTTTTCCAAACTCGATAATCTCCGGACATCTAACTAATCTAAAAATTATAATACCTGCAGCCTCTGTTGTGGACCACGGCGGCTGACGGAGTTACCGCTGTGGTGTTGGTCCGTAAGGCGGTCCACCAACAACTTCTACATCTGGATCTGCGTGCTGGCTAGCACGCTAACCAGCTGTCTACAGTCGTCGGCCACTATAGCCGGCGGCCACTCAGTGCCACATTCCATTGAACATAAGTGATATTCCGGTTAGACAAAGATAACGCGAGTTCTTAAAGACCTTATTTAGCCGAACTTAAAGTGAACCTTTTTTTTATATTTTGTATAAATATCCCTAATAAATTTGTAACCCTTTTTGTACACTCTTTTCCTCAATAAGTAATATAACAATTTGGCGCCTAACAGACCTGACCTCGACCCTGACATTAGTTTTCTCTAAATTCTAAAACCCACTTCCTCAAGTGTATCAGTTTCTCTCTTTCGGTTTCTTTTCGGTTTCATCTTTCATTAATCTTTCTTTCACAGTGTAGGTACTCAATCAGTAGTTAGTTACACACATACATACTTACATACAACTACTCAAACCAGTCAATAGCATCCAACTAGTATAAGTCTTTGACTGGACATTCTGGGATGTTGCTGTACCATATACAGTACTCCTCTTCGACACTCTTGTAGTCTTCCTAACCAGCAGAGTATCCTACTCGACTAGCCTGGGCGGGCGGACTCAAGAGACCTACTTTCTTTAAATTTCTCCACTATTGTTCATCAACCACATATAAAGGGCTATTTTTTTTTCTCTTAATAAATTCATATATATATTCCGGCTACGTTTTTAAGAACTCTGCGACTTCATATATTTTTTTTAATCTTTTAAATAATCATTTTCTTTTTTGAACCCATTATTAATTTCATAGAATACTAAATATACAGTTAAATCATATTAGTAACTTGATAATTCTTATATTTTTTTTATTTATCTTATTTTGATATTCTTTAATAATGGCTGACCTATTTCTTACGAACCTAGAAAAGCTGAACTTCAATCTGAAGTACTAGTTCATGTGAAAGGACCTACTAACTCTGTATTTTAATTAAAAAATATTATTTTGAATATTTTCTCTTCAAACAAATTGCTGATTATTCTCTTAACTATATATATATTATTTCAATAACCTCATTTGTACATATTCATCTTTCACTTCGATTTATTTTGGCTGTGTGAATCGAAGCTTTCATTTTTTTTTAAGGAGATAATCTCCTTCATTGTTACTCTTCTTGCACTAAGAAGATGAGTATATCATCTACACTATCCTTGTGTGGTCTTATGTGCCCTCTTGGTTGACCTTTCTCTGGTCACCAGGGTAATATAAGCTTTTACTTTGACCTTTCTTTGGTCAATGGGTATTATGAACCCTCTTGGTTGACCTTCCACTGGTCACCAGGGTAATATAAGCCCTTACTTTGACTTTTCTTTGGTCATTGGGTTTAATAAACTCTTAATATTCTTTACTGGATCATAGATCCCCTCATTACTCATATATATATATTATCACTTACACTTGTACACTCTCTCATTTCATTCTCATGGGTCTTGAGATGGAGCGGCTGACAACTCCAGTTAAAAAAAATAAGCCTACCTGTCATATTAAATGGAGCGGATGACAACTCCAGTAAATAAAAAAGCCGAATTGTTACATTACTAGTATTACCATTGGAGTAGAGGTCATTGAATGTGAACCCTACCCCTACTTTTGTATGCGAGAGGTATGATAGAGAAGCATGATAGAATTATGATAGGAATGGTAATTACTAATTACTTTAAAACCTTTAAAAAATTTTTGTAAAAAATTTATTTTCTTGTGGGGGGGAATAATATGTAATGTTACAACCTTATTTAATGATAACTCTTTTCTTTGCATGCTCTGTTTAGTTTATGACAATTTGTCAAAAATATTATTTGTAATTCAAAATTTTAAAATATTACATTTTAGTGTCGTAAAACAGAAAACAAGTCAGTCTGGAGGAAGCTTTCGAGTAGTAGAGATTCAGTGCACCACGTCTGAGACCACCAGCCTCCTGCTGAGGGCTACGTGATGAACCCTCGGGATATTACTACCTTTTCCAAACTCGATAATCTCCGGACATCTAACTAATCTAAAAATTATAATACCTGCAGCCTCTGTTGTGGACCACGGCGGCTGACGGAGTTACCGCTGTGGTGTTGGTCCGTAAGGCGGTCCACCAACAACTTCTACATCTGGATCTGCGTGCTGGCTAGCACGCTAACCAGCTGTCTACAGTCGTCGGCCACTATAGCCGGCGGCCACTCAGTGCCACATTCCATTGAACATAAGTGATATTCCGGTTAGACAAAGATAACGCGAGTTCTTAAAGACCTTATTTAGCCGAACTTAAAGTGAACCTTTTTTTTATATTTTGTATAAATAGCCCTAATAAATTTGTAACCCTTTTTGTACACTCTTTTCCTCAATAAGTAATATAACAATATGTATATGACAATTAAGAGGCTATGTCTCACATACATCCATAGTTGACTTTTGGGCGAATGATGGTCTGATGGGTGGGGCATTTAGGATAAGATGCTAATAAAATCTGAGGTGCTAATTGTACGTATCGAGCTAAGAAGTTTGTTGGCGACAATTTGTAATTTCCTCATAATTAAATAACACACACTAACTGCAGGTATCTCTGACATCGACGCATCCTATTAATAACTGGTGAGCTTCTATACTAAGTAGAGAATCGATAGCACTCTTATGAGACAAAGTAGGACTAAGTACCCAGAATATTACAAGTTATTATTATCAATAATTTTAAAAGCATAATCATTTTGCATACACATAATATTAGATCCCGGTGATAGATATGTATAATTCGAGTCCTCCCTTTAAGGCAATCGAAAAGTATAAAATGTACTCCGTGACGCTGCTCCATGATCGGATGGCGGATTGGAGTAGTATTATACACAAGCCTGGAGCAATGTTATTATTTAAAGGTATTAAGACTTGCCCGAACTATAACAGTGATAGTCCGGTGGATAAAGAACCGGTCTATTGACCAGCTGGTCCCCGGTTCGGATACTGGCATGTACAGCTCAAGCTTTACACTTTGACGTTTGTACCGTTCTTACGCCGTTCGTTATAATAGTTACAATCGCACTTCGAGTGTCAAACGTGATATGCTCTTAGCTGTACCACTAAATTGGAGTTTTCGTATTTACGTACACATTAGTAATTAGCACTTGCTTGGCAGTGATTGAAAATATCGTAAGGAAACCCGCACGTCCAAGAAACGTTCAATGTCAAAGGACGTGTGATTTGAACTATTTTTAGTCTGATTTTCGAGTTGTGGAGGTTTGACGACAGTCGCTCCATGCTAAAATCATTATCTTCACCAAAATCTTAGGCGTAACGCTACTTACGCCTAAGGTTTCGGCACTCCAATCCTAAAATATTAACCCTTGGAAACGGGATGACTAAGAAGACGGTTTGCTAGCAACTGCGTTCTCGCCTATCTCGGTATCCGACTGGAATATCCAGAAATCATAACAGATATGAACCACAAGCTTTTTAAAAATTTAGAGTACTTTACAGTCAGTCAACCGGTATCTTATTTTGTACTTTATATAAATACAAAATACTTTATATAAGTACGGATAATTGGTTCACGAGCTAGTTTGATCTACCGAGATTTTTTTTAATTAGTGAAAAATTCAGTCTCAACTCAATCTCAGACATCGAGAAGAATTAGACATTATTTTTGTAAGAATTGCCAAAGTGTTAATTGACTATTTAAACAAAACTTATCGGGGGGCACGGCAGTGCCCCCGCCAAGTCGAGCGCGAAGCAAACACTGCCGTACCATCCTTTACTGGAACCATTTCGCCGCATTTTCAGGCCCCTATTTGAGAACCTCTGGATAAGACCAGAACGCAGAAATTTTCGTCATCCAGTAAGCTATAATCACATACTTAAAATCCAAAATTTCAAGTCTGTAGGTCATTTAGTTCCGAAGTTAAGCGAAAGCAAAGTTTCGCGTTTATGACACTCACTCATGATCATCAAAATAGAACTAGTACTTCCCATAAACTCAGAGAGCTGAAATTTGGTACAGAGTTAGGGTTTAATGGCCACATAAAGGGAAAACTATAAAAACTAGGATAATCGAAGATCTGGAGTACCTGGTGACCCTGATTAGAAAACACAAGAGCCCAACCAAACTATTAGAGATCGACATACCGCCTTTACAAAAAATATTCAACTTGGTGGGCCGCATCATTTGATGTCAAAAATCGAAGGTCTGAAGTATCTGATGAAGAACCCTCAGCTGGCCTCAGCTGTATTAGAGATATGGTAATGCCCCCTTCTACTATGAGAAAAAAACTGTGTCAAATAAGAAAATCTAACAAAATAAATCAATATGTTTCTATAAAAAGAAGTGAAATCCCACCAAAAACATTCTGTAAAAAACTAGCCAAGTCTCGGTGGAGCTGCTTGTTTATCTCTAAAAAGTAATGAAATCTAGACAAAGTCGTGCCAAGTCTAAGGTTCCTTACTGCGATTTCTTTATTATTATAGTTAATGTTGTGTGACTTGGCCGTTGAAGGGTACACAAGGGTACAAAACCAGGTGCTCCATGACACCATTGCACCAACTTGACGATGGAAAATTGCCACTTGGAAAACGTTGATCCAACAACCAGTCAATTGTAGGCTTGAGAAAGCTGTGGATTTCAATAATATACTTATATATTGGCGAGCCTGAAACAAACAGTATAAAAAAATATTTCCAGTTCAGACGGACTTCTAATCATTGATAGAATTCCGTCTGTACGTCTATTTTATGTTAGATCGGTGGTCGATTTGACACTCCAAAAAGAAGAGAGCAGAAGTCAGCATTGTCAATGCTGAATGCATGTGTTGCACAATCAACAACAGCCTAAAATGAGACACTAGCGTCCAATTACCACTACCAGTATGGGCTATTATCTCGCTTAATAAACATAGGTAGTTACAACAGATATAACATTACGTGTAAACAAAATTGACTTGTCCCCACTAACGTATAAAGAATGTTCAACGGCCAAGTCACACAACATTAACTATAATAATAAAGAAATCGCAGTAAGGAACCTTAGACTTGGCACGACTTTGTCTAGATTTCATTACTTTTTAGAGATAAACAAGCAGCTCCACCGAGACTTGGCTAGTTTTTTACAGAATGTTTTTGGTGGGATAAATATTACTGAAACTCGTATAATTATGTCATCGCCGAAAATGGCCCAGAGGGTCGACGTGCGGCGGCCGTGATGTGCCGTCGCTGTCTTTATGTGCCGAGGTCAACCGGCTCTGGCTCACTGAATAAAAATAATGTTTGCAAACTCACATGTACCTTATAGGCTTATAACAGTGCTTGCCCCTGATGTTGCAAGTATCCATAGATCACAGCAACTATTTACCGTAACGAAATATTTAACACGATAATATTATAGCGATGATAATAATTTTAAACGTACGATTAACATAGATGTTTTTTCTGTTAAATGTTGGACATGGGCCTCCCCCGAAAACCTTCGTAACGGAACGGTGGCCCAACAAACGATTACCGTTTGTAAATAAAAATTAAATTAAAAAGCATTAGAGTTAACAGATTAAGATTTTTTTTCGTTATAAAGTATGCTTTTCAATGTCAAGCCAAACTACAAAATATTTATACATTTATCAAAATATTTTATTTGGGTACATTTCATCACCTTTCGCGCTCACTACGGTACGCCATTCTAAATATAATGGGGCTTTCTATTCAGCAAGAAAGCAATTCTGCTTGCATCAGAAATAAACAATGAATAAGCACTGCTAAGTATGTTCCAGTAATCAGTTTTTTTTAAATAGGCGTATAACTTGTATACAAAATACACCGAAGGAAATGTTGTGTATAAATTATTGAAAATAAGTAATACGGAATCATAGACGTAATAAAATTTTTAAAATTTTTATTACGTCTATGTACGGAATAATATTACGTATTGGTACGACATCAAAAACGGATGTAGGTGAACTTTGTCCATGTTATGTTACTACAAACTAAGGGTCATAATAATATACTTTTATAAGGATAAGTAGTTTTTATAATAGTATTTTTATAGCCATTTTTAGTTTTTATCTCCACAGCCGTAACAAAGTGACAGGATTACGACAACTATAAACATTTGTCACGTTCGACTGAACTGAAGCAAAACTTAATTGAAGTCAAATTCAAGTTTCTTATTTCTTTCAAAAACAGCTTCAAGCTTCAGATTTAGTTCGATCCAGCTGGCTCTAGCGAAAGAGAAATAGGACACAGGTATTTGAAGCTAGAGATGTGCCGAGTATCTATGGCTGATTCGAGTACTGACTCGAATACCTAGCAGGTACTCACGTACTCGAGTATATGACATACTGAATTCGGATCCGCAATACTCGAATACAGCTTTAGAATATTTACGTTATTCGAATCCTAAGTCGCGTAATTTATCGCAACCTTCTAGTTTGAGACATACAGTCGAATTTATGTGATATTAAAGTTTCAATTATTTGTTTCTCTTCTAAGTTCTTATTTTGATCTGTCGAACTGTCGCTTATCAGTATTGTGGAATTTAGCGTTAGGTTTTAGTGTTTTATTAATCGGTGACTTATTGAAGATTTTTACGTTTACGTTTCGATCATATTTGTTCTTATTTCTTTTCTTTAGAATACATTAACTATCGATCAAAGCTTTATTTTTATATAATTTGTAATATTTTAAAAAAGTTTTAATAACTAAGTATATCGTACTTTGTATTCCTAATTTCAATTAAAATAGAACTTCTTTGGTATACATATATAGTCAAAAATTCCAAAATAAATAATTATTAATTACTAGCTTTAATATCGTACCTCACTTTGCCATAATTACCAAAAGACTTATATGATTATACAATAATAATTTTATTATTTACATACTTTACTATCGTTTATACATGATTTGTGTTGAGATGTGGGAGGCTGGCTTGGTGCGAGTGAGGATAAATACTGAGGCGACGGAATAATTATATATTAATATTAAGTTACAATTGTTGCATGATGTGTCGGACGGCGAAAAAGGACCGATCTTATTCAATCTGAAGTATTTATATTACAGGGCGCTACCCTCTGTCGGAACCAATTCTCACTAACAATTCCTATCTTATTTATTCTAAGTCGGCCCAGAGGGCGTTAATAGGCGTGTCAACAACATGTGTCAACAATATGTGATGAAATATTAGATTTAACATCAAAAGCAAACTTCAAAGTTCGATTCAAAAAGTACTCGAGTCCACTGAAGTATTCGAATACTCGTGCTTATACTCAAATACCTGTCAAAGTCTCCCAACTCAAGTCCTAATTCGATTCTTTTTCATCGAATACCAAAATGTTCGAACACCAAAAAATAGCCGACTCGACACATCACTATTTGAAGCAGCTCAACTGGGGCAGTATCAGCACTTTACAGGAGACGCAACCAAATACCAATTCGCTGAAAGGTTGTTGTATTAGCAAGTCACCAAAATTGCCAGCAAGCTAGTTGGTTTCTGCCAATAGCACCAGGTTGACAATGACAACGCATGAATAATGTACATATGTTGTAAACCTCTACAGACTGGAAGCCGATTCACATCATACAGCTTATTTGCCACTCGACGTCGTAAAAAAAATTTTCACAATTATGTTCCTGTTATAGTAAAGAATAACCTGAGAAGATAATAATCTAAAAATACTTTAAAACTTTTAAACTTTGCACAATCCCGTCCGAATAATAAATTAACAATAAGTGTGCAATCCATGACCTTCGATAAGTACCTATGTCTCTATCTATTGAGAGGTCGATGCTCCGTTACTCATTCCTCCGGCAACCCCTCTAAAGTCTAGACTACCGACAGAGCGTAGGCAATATCTCATACTTTCAGGCACACCTGGGTGTCTCAATACAAATATCTGACTTTTAAACGACTTCAAAAAAAGGAAGTTCTCAATTCGACAAAATGTTATATGTACCTATGTTATGCGGTATCTTCGCAAATTGTTGACCGTTTGAGATCATTCTTATTGTATCTATTTATTGTACATGGTGAGATCGAGATGATTTTTTTATTGTACATTCTACACCCCCGAGGGTGTTCCTACATAATATTCAGTGACATCGCGTGTACAGTTTTTCGGAGACTCTTGAATAATCAAATTGACATGTGTAGGTCAATTTGGTTAGATTTGGTAGGATTTCCAGAGTCTCTGACTTAGTTAATACACACAGACGTATTAACCGACTTTTCACCTGATCTCACCTGAAGTCTTCGTCAATTGTGAATCTTTTTCTATGATTCGTTTTTAGCGAAGAATTGATGCAGATACGACGAAGATGTAATGATGAAATAAAACATTTTAAATAAAAAAATGGACATTTGAACTTATGTAAACGTGCGCGCTGAACGATAACGGATTGTTTATCTTGAAGAGTGATAAATATAGGAATTCCTATAACTGCGTTATCTTCTTAATCATATTACTCGTACATATTCCACACTGAAGATATAGCGCTCCTTTCTGTTCCAAGGCAAACGGCCCACCTGATGTAAAGTGGATACCGTAGCCGTATGAACGCTTCTAATACGTGAAGTATCGCTCGAAGTTAGGCTTCGATTTTCTGTGCGGTCTTTCGCCTTATGGTGCTTCCCCAGACAGGATGCTTTGATGCGCCCAACCCTTCTTAAAAACACCCAGCCCAAGACAAACAGACATGTTTGTTCATGCACACAAATGTTTATGTGAGAATCCAAACCGCTAGCCTTGGTGTTAAATAATAAGTAATAGATTACATACAGTTTCTTTTTCTACTATTTCCTAAAGAAAATAAGCACACACTTTGTTAAATAATTAGAAATTAATATAATACCATAGATACTACGTATATTACTATATATACTAATAATATTTTGTTGAATGTAAACTATTCTCCCCAAGGAAATTGAATGTCGAGTAAAACATAGTATAATAATAACATAGAACCCGTGCGTAACGACACGACGGGCACCCGAGTGCTCCAGAGAGTCGATCAGGGCCTTCGCCTCCGGCGTGTCTTCATCGGTCGGAGTGAAAAGTCAAGAAGGCCCGCAGGACTCTCAGCTCTGGCTTGCCTTCATTGGCCGTCCAGAGAGGAGTCGATAGAGTATATTGCTCTAGCAGGTGATATGCTCCAGGGGTGGAAGTGTTAAAGGGCATTACGCCGCGAGTAACTTCGGAGAAAGCGCAGTACACCTCTCGACACCCCTGAGTCACTCACATCGGTGTTGCCCCCGGTCGACTTTCTCTGGCATTTCGGGGGTCTATCTAGGGAGTGGCGAGCCACCGCCGCCGAAGTAACATCAGATAGGATAGTTATGGCAGGTGTCCGTCTCTCTTCTGTAATAGCCCAGTACTAATAATACCTGCAGATCTCATTTCAATAGCTCAATTATTTCCGTCACATTTGCAATAGTCCCAATACCTGCTGTGACCTGTTCGTTGGTATATCCTCCCATTGATATCCCTCAGAGCAGGTCACAGCTGGTATAATACATTACATCATTCTTTTAGAAGGGGCCTCTACGCGTTGGATTTATGTCCCCGCGCACGCCTATCAAATGACCGGGATTAAAACCCTTGAAATAAGACAAATAATAATAGTAAAATATAGTAAAATTCTATGGCAATTTGCTATTTACCACTGCCTACCCCGCAACGACTTGGCGTGAAGTTATACGTGGACAGATGGAATATATTAAGTATTTTCAATAGAATGTACATATTTATTTTTTTAAACGTAAACAATAATAAAATATTCTTGTATCTCGGAAACGGCTCTAAGTATTTGGATAAAACTTTGTATTTATAACGTTTTGCTTTTTATGTATATCTATAAAAACAAAAAAAACGCCGTTCGCCCAATTAGCACAAAAGTTGACTAACATTAACATGCAGTTTATATACAATTCGAAATAAAATTTATTGAACGTGCGGGTTTTCCTTCACCGCCGAAGAAAATAACACGAACTATCAAAGACATAACTTTTAATAGATTGAAAAATGTAAAAATAAACATTTTATTTGCAGGAAATTGTCATAAAACAGTTTATGCTAATGAAAATTTTGAAAATTATCATTAAGAAATTGATTATTTATTCTTTGCCTGCCGTGAGCTATACGGAGCTATACGCGCCTAATATGAATGTAACCTATGGACCTTGGTAATACATGGAGTATCGCACTCGTTTGCTAACCGGCAGGATACTCCACTTGCATGTGATATTAGCTCTGACTATAACGATAATCACAAGGCACTCCTTACCACCTGACTAATTTTTTTTAGCCATTATAATTTCATGACTTCATAATAAAGGTAAACAATGACACAGAAAACTATAGAGCATAATATGAACACTTAATAAAAGTATCTCCTACATTCCTACACATAACATATGTTTAATAACGAGTATATACTTACTGTTATAGTCCTGTGACGACAGATAAATTACTTGTTATTATATAAAAGTGAATATGTTATCGGCGTGTTAGTCTTACAATCGGTTCAACACAACTGGACTTGCACCGCGACCGCGATCGGCCGGTGACTCACTCCTGTGACGTCCTACTGCTGTTGCGCATGCGTTGGATTACTCACTGTTTTATGTTACTTACTCGTGCCTCGTTTACCTTAGGACTGAAAATATGTATTTAAATCTTTTTATATACAAGTCTGTACGTTTTTTTATACCCTTAAGGTGGCAAACAAGCGCACAGCCTGCCTGATGGTAAGCAGTTACCGCAGCCTATTACATTTGCAACACCAGGGTGTCACTCTTACGATGCCGACCCTGTAAGAACCTCTTGACGCCTTTCTTGAAGAACCCCATGCTGTGTGTATGTTGCTAAATCCCTCCTAAATGGCTGGAAGTATTTTGATGAAATTTTACCCGTGTGTTTTTGTGGGTCCCTAAGTAGTTTAGATTCACAATTGGACCCGACAGATGATATTGCAATCTGGTTCCAGGACTTTTATCGGGCAGGACAAAGTCTGTTAGGTTCGCTGGTAAATTATAGGTATATATATTTTTTAATACATGGGAAGTAATAATTGTTCATATCTGGGGAAAAATTTATATTATTTTATTATTCAACGTCGAGGTGCATGCAACCCATCTTATGTAAAATGGTTATCTCAGCCTATGAACGCAGGCAATGCATGAAGTATAAGCTCCCGTTGTCAACCCTGGTGCTAATACAGCAATTTAGACAGATTTAGATAGATAGATAAATGATTTATTTTGCTTCTAAAACACACACGTACACACAATAATTTACACATAAGAGGTTACAAACAAGAATATACAGGGTCGGCAACGCAAGAGTGACACCCCTGGTGTTGCAAATGCCCATAGGCTACGGTAACTGCTTAGCATCAGGCAAACCGTACGCTTGTTTGCCACCTTAGTGGCATAAAAAAAAATATACATACTGTGTTGGGGATGTCTTATTTAGAGTACGCGTGTGCTGCAGTAGCGCAACTGGGCTATAGCTCAGTGAGTAATGTCGCTCAAAAAAAGCAACCACTGATTTGGATGAGATGCCGAGGACAAGTGCAATAAAAAGTCACCTCGTCTGTATTAGAGAAGTGTCTGTGTAGTACAAAATGTAAATAAAATTTAGAAACTTAGTAGTATTTTTTTTTTCTCCACATTCTACTCGTAAAATACAAACTAAATATACAATAATTACGGTATCTATCATATGATTGTGTTGGAGCCTCTGAACTAGGCCAGGGGGCCTATATCTCAGTACTCCAGTACTCTGCTCTCATGTGGTACAGTACAATTTGAAACCTCTCTTACTCGCAGAGACAACAACTACAGGGAGATACTATTTGGCTCCGGTTTACTATGAGGTGGCGGTACTTCAACGATCGGTCTGCTGTGATGCTCCCTACCTCTCTTAAAAAGACACACAAATATTTATCATGTTTATCACCTATTGATGCTCGCAACACCACGGGGATGTTACACGCGCGCTGCCAATTTTGTGACCTAAGGCTGTTTCGTCACAGTACCCAATAATAATCAAAACACTCCAGCTGGGGAAATACCTCATCATAAACCGCAAAACCACTGAGAGGCAAGGAGAAAATAATAATTAGTAGAGTGAATACTAACAATAGTAATTTAATGAGAATGGGTCGAGAGAGGCGAGCGTGTCGTGCTCGCAAAAGTATCCAAACGGGAGGCGGCGGCGTAGCGTCATCTGGCGGGTTACCGTGTTCCATCGAGTATATAACGTGTTCCTTTCAAAATGATGGAATATAACGATGGCTGCCTTACGCGTCAACTCGTAAACGGGTGCTGCTCGGTTCGGTGGGACTGGTCTACGCGCACATCTCGAATCCCATCTACATAATATAATAAAAGAACTAAGCTGGTTCTATACTTTTGAGACGCAGCACTTGTGCGGACCAACAAAACGTAAAAGTAACATTATTAAAAAATATAAACATAACAAAAGGTATGGGTGAGCTAAGCCTATAGAGTTAATTTATTAACAATAACAAAAATAAAGAAAAACCCACAACCAAATAACAACACACTGGAGGGTCGTTGTATTCCTGGGAGTGAATGAAGCCTAGATCTTAATATTTACCCATATATGAGTAAGCTCATCGGCAGATACAAGATACATCAATTTACATCAGGTGGAGTTCATGGTACAATGCCTCCCGACGCAGAACCGAGACATTAATCGCCGTAGCCTATGAACGCAGGTAATACTGGAGCTATCGCGATGCCACCCCATACTATTCCTCCCGAGCTTACTGCTACCCTCACTCACTGGCAGGAAAATAACAAGACTTCAGGGAGTTGGCTACGCCCTACTTCTCTTAGTGTATGTTACTTAATAATTATATGTAGGGTGTACTGAAAATTATTTGTGTTACTAATAAAGAAAACAAACTGAGTGCAAAATAATATGGGATGTTAGTAAATTATTAGAATATCATATCCTATAGAGTTTAAACATATTCGGTCGAACTATTTATCAAACACGTGTACTACTCGGATGTCATGATCTCCACCCGTTCTTGAAAAGCATAGAAAGCCACTGTCAAGCCTTCGTAAACGTACCTACTTCTCATAAAGTCTTTGGCTCTTACGAAAATTAAAAAATCGGCCAAGTGCGAGTCGGACTCGCGCACGAAGGGTTCCGTACCATTATCTATAAAAACAGCAAGAAAATCACGTTTGTTGTATGGGAGACCCCTTAAATATTTATTTTATTCTATTTTTTAGTATTTGTTGTTATAGCGGCAACAGAAATACATCATCTGTGAAAATTTCAACTGTCTAACTATCACGGTTCAAGAGATACAGCCTGGTGACAGACGGACGGACGGACAGCGGAGCCTCAGTAATAGGGTTCCGTTTTACCTTTTAGGGACGGAACCCCTAAAAAACACACGACAGGTTTGAGTTATATAGAGGATGAGCCACGAACTCTACTTATTAGGAGCTTAAAAAACAATTTTGTTCTGTTCACCGTATGCAAATAAGTATTGTCACAGCGCTAGAGGAAGCGACTTCTCGGTCGTTTTACTTATACTATTTTGAACTTAACGTAAAAGAAAATGACCTATCAGTTAACATTAACTCTTTTTATTTTTAGGTGCAATGGTGCTAACGAAGAATATCGTAATTGCATTGGAATATCCATGGTTGTACTTTAGAAGCATCGTTGTCCACGATACAACACATTTCCATTCTGGCTTTAGTTCCTGATAATCCAAAGACAACAGTTTCCTAAATTTTTATTGTTCGTGTAAATTTATTTGGACTTGACCCATATCGATTCCAAAATGTCCTCGAATGACCTCGTAGGCGATATGTCGGTTTTCTTCAATTACTCGTATCAATTATCCGGTTTTTCGTCGTGAACGCGTGCGCACCACGTACATGTCATTTGGCCCAAATAACGCCTACTTCTTACATACAGCATCACATTATTTAAACGATATTGCTACAATAGATATCTCAATAAAAATGTAATTAAACTTGGCGTTTTTCGTCATTTTTTGGGATGGCGGTGTGTGCGATAAAGTGAAAGCGATTATTTTGCGCTTTACTATAAATATATAAAAATAACTACACATATTTCAATAATTTCAAATGTTCTTTAATAAACATAAATTGATGTTTTTTTTTTATATTGGTTCAGCATAGTAGCTCCGCTTCGCCTGATGGTGAGCGAAATGAGGAGCCCAAATTGCAGCGGCAACTGACAAAGGACTGCAGTGTCCTGTCAGTTAACGCTACCAGGCTGGCCCGCAAGGTAATTCTTCACGCTTCGTTTGAAGGATCCCATATTGTTTGAAGGAGGAAATACATGTTTGTTTGCACATGCAAACACAGCGTTCCATTTTTAAGTAATGTAAGCTCAGCTCCGCCGCATATGCAGTTAGGAAAATTAGACAATTCACGGATGTGGCTACGGCGTGCTAAGTCTATTTCAGCTACTTTCATAGCATTATGTCGTATGGTATACTGTTGTGGGGAAAAGCGGCTGACATTGAAGCTATTTTTAATACGCTTTTATTAGCTTCACCTGTATGTATCTACGTAACAGAATCTTTCAATTTCACCTACTTCAAGACGTCAAATTGATTTGAAAATTTGCACACGTATTCAAGACCTATGACAATACAAGAATTTAACTAAAAATTAAAAAATAAAATATAGTTTAAAAAAACTAAAAAAATACGCTTTAATAGTAAATTGAACTTGAAAAGAAAATTAATTTCGTTGTAAATAAAGCGTGGGGTGCTTGATATTGATTATTGTTAATATATCAGTAGCATCTATTTATGAAAGTAGAGTTATTATAAAAATATAAGAGGCACCCCACGCTTTTTTTACAACGAAATTAATTTTCTTTTTATCACTTAGAATTAAAAAATATTTTCTGCTTTTTAGTTCAATTTACTATTAAAGCGTATTTTTTTAGTTTTTTTAAACTATATTTTATTATATTACAAAAAGAGCTTCTTGGCGCAGATGTTCTGGAAAATGTAATTAATATACTGAGGTACTGGTATATGGAAACCTAACCATGTTAATTGGGGCGACGACGCGACCTCTGCCCAGTATCAGTTAGAACACGGTGTTCGTCAGGGCGGACAGGGACTTATGTCGCCGGACCTCTTTAACCTATATATATTTACGACTTGATCAGCGAGCTGACGGCCACGGGCGTCGGATGTCACTTGAGTAGTATCTGTATGAACAGCCTAAGTTACAGCGATGATATGAAGATCCTCAGTCTATCAATCAAATGCTTAACCCTTCGAAACCCGTGTGGTCGTATACGACCGCGAAATGTATGGGAAAACGTATATAACGGGTTCTGACAGCTCAAGGAAACTTCTTTCAACATGTGAAAATTATGCTGAATCACATGGCCTGAAATGTAATGTAGCTAAGACGAAAGCAATTATTGTTAGGTTTGTAAGGGTGAAAAACTTACCAGAATGGTTTAGTGATTGAGGTTGTGCAGAACTTTAAATAGCTGACATTTTTTAATGGGGAATCTGAACGACGACAGGAAAATCGAAAGGGAGCGTAGGGGCACTCTCGGTTCGGTTCATGATGATGCTATGCTGTCGATGAACGATAGGAAATCTATTAGCTTTTACTTCTTATTTTACAGTGGCGTATTTTGTATATTTTATTTTGTTTTTAGTATAAAAAAAACCTATAAGAGTTTCTAGGTATACATTTTGTACTTGAAGTTTCCTTTTAGGCATAACAATGCCTGTATTAGGAACCTTCCCTCTTCCATAACTAAACTATACTCTTAATATATAAAGCATAATATATAATATATATATATATATATAAAGCACGTGTGTCTATGTGTGTGTATTTGTGTGTGTGTGTGTAAGAGTATTTTTGTATGTGTGCTCAATACATGAATGCTTATTAAACATCCAGGTTTGTGATCCATAGGTTTATTTTTTTAAATATTAGTTCAGCATAGTTGCTCCTTTTTTCCTGATGGTAAGCGAAAGAGGAGCCCAAATGGCAACTGCAACTGACAAAAGACTACACAGTATCCTGTCAGTTGACGCTGTCATGCTGACACGCAAGATACTTCTTCACGCTTCGTTTGAAGAAGATATTGTAGGAAGGATAACACATGTGCAGGCAAGGCGTTCCACTTTTTAATGGTACAAAGACAGGAGATACATAAATATAGATACACAAATAGGTGAGACAAGGGAGAATGGCACTGTCGACTAGTTTCTTTTTTAACGCGAGTGATATTCTGTTATTTTTTAATATTTCTTTGAGAACCCAGTATTTCTTCCTTGAGAGTGTTATCCGCCTGTTGACTTCATTTAGGTTATTTTTTGAGTGGAATTAAATCTCTTTACCAAGATAAATAAATATAGGAATCTACATACTCTAGATCGTTTCCCGCTATCTTAATTGAAGGTTTCATGAAATGTCATTAGTTTTTTGTAAGTTCATTTCAAGCCCAACTTCGAAAATTTTTGTCTGAATGCATGTATCATTTGCTCTATTTGGGAGCTAGATTCAGAGAACAAAACTATGTCATCGGCAAAGCGTAAATGGCTTAGGTACATTTCGTTAATCTGATACCATGGCGCTCCCATTCAAGTATTTTAAAGGTCACTTCTAGCACTGCAATAAAGAGCTTTGGAGATAAAGGATCCCCTTGTTTTACTCCCCTTTTAATTTTATTTCTGGTCCGCTTGACTCCAAAGTTATTCTACTTGTGCTTCTCGTATAATTATTGTTTATTATATTGATATATGTGTCATGAACGTCGATGTCTTTGAAAGCTTCCCAGATAGCGGAGAGTATGATTATATGAAAAGAAAAAATACATAATTACCGTGATAACGTGAACCGCGCGGGCGACAATTCGCAGTAATAAATACTTACTTTATTTCTTCATGCAAGCATCTAGCGTTGTATCGACAACCCTTCCTCTTCTTTAATTTGTTCACATTATTTCCCATTAAAAAATGTGAATAAATACAATATTCTCCCTTAGCTTTTGAAAGTAGGCAAGCGATACCAGGTTTCAAGTCTGCCAGCAGGACTAAAGCGGACACGAGGGAATCATGACGGCTCTAGCTAGACTGGGCGTAACGCACGCGAATTTAGGTATTTCCTTATTATTATTAAAACAAAAACATATTTTAAAAATCTAAAGTTTATACGTTATACTCGTAGAAACCATGATTTGTGATTATTCAAAAACTGAAGACGTTCCGTGAAGTATTTACGCCGTACTTAGGGGTTATTTATATGTAACATTAGTTTTTTTTTTCTGTCAATGAAACAAAACTAAAGCAATCGTGTTTCTAAAATGTATGATTTATAGAGTGAATCCTTAAATATCTTATATACGAATTGCATAACTAAAGATTTAGTAATAATGATACAAAGGCAATTTCGCAATTGCCTGGGCGCCCCCTTAAGTAAGACACCTGCCAACTCTGGATAAATTTCAAACGCAAAACTTGGAGTGCCTTTAGGGTGCAGTATAACAATGCGTTTCCTTCGCTCACGCGCCTGCCTCAGTGCTACAGTGGCTCTCGCATGTTCGCCGAGGAGAAAGTACTCGACTTCTTCTGCATTGTGAGTGCACGTATTGCTGCCTTTTGGCAAAAGATTCGTTGCTCTCACAATGCTATACTGAATGCAATATGCAGCGGTTTAAACAGCCCTATATATAGGCACTGGATTTCAGTTCACCAGCGCGAGAACACTAAATGATATTTGTAAACGTTTGTCGTAAGTTTGTGGTTTCTCCACCTCACTAAAGTCTGCCGCCAAACAACTTCCATTAAAAATGCTTTTCGTTATATTTATTTGCTTATTTTTCGCTGTGACATTAAAAATCTCTAGATTTAATATTTTACATATTAGATAGAACGGCCGGATTTAACATGAATGTGATACAGTAAAAGCCTCGATGCTGTCCTCCCCGATCTCGTTTGCCATGTACACTGGAAAAAGTATTGTACATTCCTGTATTACATATTACTCCTTCCAGGGATTTGGGGTCCGTCAGTATGGTCCCGAAAATTACTTCATAACCGTTACGGGCAGCGGTCAACCATTCAGGTTCTCTCGTAGCATACTCATAGACATGAAACAATGTCAAAATATAGCAGTGGATGTTAATACATTTTGTTCGAAAACCAGGATGGCATTCGAAATCATATCGAGGAAAAAAATTGTAGAGGTTTCGTTCGTCAATAAACTTATAATACAGATAATGTTAAAATATGTTTATTAACTTTTTACAAAATTAGTTAAATAATTAACTACACATGTATTTTTCTTTTCTTTCCCTTTGTCACGCGCATGAGTGGTTTACCATAGGTACGTAAACTTGTTAAATAACAACAATTACTAAAAGACTATTCCTTTTTTGGTACTGCACAAAGGGACTTTGACGCATTTTATATTGATGATGATTATGACTAATATTATAATTTAAATTAAAAATAACATACGTGCAGCAAAGGGATATTAAAGAAACGTTCCATCTTACAACACGACTTAAATATTTCAGTACTTAACAAATATAGTAAAAATATGACTCTCAGTTACCCCAGAAAGCAGTAACAGAAATAAAAAATAATGCTTGTAAGAAGATTAGTTCATGGTAGTCCACAATTGAAAATTTTGAGAATTCTTCACAAGTTTTGCCGTGAAATATAATCTAATTAAAATTATATTAAGCATACACTGTTCAATATCTCCCTACAACGTTGAGATTACTATGGTAATTAAGTTATACAAAATGGTGGAATACGTTTCACAACCAGCGGTCCACATAATTCAGAGCTACTTCCAATTATTGTTCCATAATATTAATAATACAAACCCTGCCGCAGCAAACTGTCTAATAATATACATAGTTGTATGTAACATCGTGTAAAAATACTCTGATGTTTTTAATTTGACGATACACTTGTACTATATAATCCACGCATTAATAACATCCCGTTGTTGCGATTAACGAATATAATCTTCTTTTTCACATCATACAACTAGAGATACAACAACCACATAATAAATTATTAACCATATTATAATAGATATTTTCACGTACATCTTAATAAGTAATTTATATTAAATAAGTGCGAAAAAGGTACTAATTATAGGTACCTATTAAAAGAATTAATATAGCAACGTAACAATCTGTTACAAATTAGGGTAATGATGAAGAAAAAAATCTTCGCATACTCCGGAATTCTCACGAGGTACTCAATGATTCGTAACTATCGAAATATGTAAAGGAACATTCTGAAAAAATAGGTGTATAGTGTGATGCTTTTCGAAGCAATCAAACAATAAAATTCAAATAGATTAAGATTGAGTCGTGATATAAGTATAATAATATAATTGTAGCGTGTTACCAACACGTCTATAACAAAGGAGAGATTTCTTAATTGTCAACTTTAAAAATGTTTTGTAAAGGATTGTATTCCCCTGACTATAATCAAAAGATCGCAGCTTCGATTCTCACATGTTTATGTTGGGTTCATATATTTAGTATGGTTCAGACAGAAAGACATTCACGTCTCCGCGCTCTGAAAAACAATTCTACTAAAAAAACTGCAGCTGCACATTTATGTTTAATACGCGCTGGAGTAGTGCAGTACCTATACACGTATTCTATTATAATTTCCTGGACTCCAGTAGTCGCGCAGTGGCACTGCAACTACGCTGCAACTGCGCGTATACTGCAAGTGAACTAGCTCCTGTCATGTTACAGTAAATATCATAGTGGAATTACCTGTTATTAGCTTATTAATTATTGATTAATGCTTCGTCATTACCCTAAATTATCGAAGATGTTAAAAAACTTGTTAATACCACATCAGGTATATATTTTATGTACTAGGTACCTATTTATTCTTGCTTATAATGTAAAATCTATGGCCTTTATATTAAGTCAATTTTATAGCAGTGTAGTATGTACTTTAAAAATTTATGATATTTTAATTAATTTGTGCATTTGATAAAATTTTACGTATCTAACAAATAAGCATCGCTGAGTCATGAATTTACTTATGATATTTGTTTAAAATAATTCTCACGCGTGAAAAAATAAAGTTTGTTGTGGAAATAAGGTCAACTGTCAAAGAGGACCTTGCATCAAAATAGGAGCAATTCCAATTGGTCATTGTAGTTATCGCATACAATTAAAAAAGCCGACTGTTGACAACGCAAATCAGCTGTAGTTAACTAACTTTATGTTGGAACCTCGTAATTACACAAAAAAATTCGTGATAACAATGAGCATATTTTCAGTGAATTGTGGAAAGTGCTATATTAGTATACAGTTTTTTTTATTTAGGTGCAAAGTAGAGGCAGGTCTGAACCTTAAAATCATTTAATTCTGAAACCTATGAATAACATTGAAAATACGGTATTTTACACGTTAATACGTGTAATTTACACGTTTTTAATTTAAATCAGCCATCTTATTATTTATGTATAATATTATTGATCACAACAAATTGATACAACGGGCGGATGTAGTTAATGCTACATCATAATTCTAAGTCATCCATTGAGATTACTGAGAATTACGAACACGGTTTTAGGAGCTAATGACATTTTTAATGCAAGATCCTCAAAATAATCAGAATATTTGCATCGATGCTTGTATGCTACTGGCCGCCGCCGCGCCGCGCCGCGCCTTCTCCGCCTAGCGTCGGCCGGCGTTCACGCAGCAACGCTCACGCTGCTTTTGTGTTCTCTGAACAGCAGGAACGAGCTTGCACCGTACGCCAGCGTGTTGAAGATACCGAACACCTGCACAAATAATTCATAGCGTTATAAATTACCAATTAAACATCAACATTAGATAAAATTGTAGTTGTAAATGAACACAGAAAAAATGAGCGCGTACTTGATGTACGCACGAAAGATGTTATACTTCTTGAGCGTAACAAAACAAAAATAACTCTAATTTCATCACCCGTACCAGTGCTCTAAGTTTGTAAAATAAAACAATAATGTAATAAATTATCAATAAATATCATTCACCACCGTATATAATTTAAAAATACAGCCACATAATTGGTCGATGAAGTGCCAATACCTCCTAAATGGCATTTTTGCTTAAATTGAGTTTTTTAATACAACAGGCTTAAAGTGCTTTACTGATCATTTAATAGGTATTTTCACAAACCGTTTAGAGCCTTTCCGCTAATGATTGATGATTAGGTCCAATTGCTACCGACGCAAATTCCAACTTTTAGCCTATTGATTGTATTAAAAAACTCAATTTAGCAAAAAATGTGAGTTAGAAAGTATTGGCACTTCATCGACTATATATATTTCTTTATAAATATATTTTATCTCTAATGATATAAAATACGTGTTGTAGATTCATAAATAGGTAAATATTTGATATAACCATCTTGAATATAGACACGAACAAAACTATAGAGACATTTACCAACCAACTTCTTCTTAGCGTTAACCCGTTTCCTAAACCATCAGTGGGGTCCGCTACCTAAACCTAAGAATTTGGCGAAGATACTGATTTTTATATGGAGTGACTACCGGCAGACCATAGGAAAAACAAGTACTTTCTTAGGTAAGGTCATACGTTTTTTTAAATATAATTTCTTGAACGTGCGAGTATTCCTAGTTAATAACAATTACAACTACAAATTCGTGTTTTCCATGTACATAAACCCGAAAACGCGAATTTAGAACTTTATGGGGTCGATTTTAGATGTTTGTGTCGTAAAAAATCACTTTCATAATTTTGCGCCATAACGCGCAAAAAGTATAACTTCAAGAAATCGAGTCGTTCCTTAGGTGTAAGTATTTTGTATCTTAGATACTATATTTTATATACAAACTGGCAATTACGTAAAAATCATTTTTATGACAACTTACAAGTCTGCATTTAGAATGGTGCTAATTATTATAATAGCTTGTGCTCGCATCTACGCGCACATGAAGTGCACCAATTGTATATACAGCATTATTTCAAAACATATTCTATGATGCTTCCACGAACCCTGAATAATTCCAATTAGCCCAAAACTGCAACGACACCTTCGGACTAGCGTATCCCCGTAGGAGACGCCCTTTCTCAGATCATGAAAGTTGGAGTTAAAAATTGAAAGATAGCTTGTGTGTTGTTTAGTGTCCGTTCAACAGACCGGCTCGCAGAGGAGAGCAGATTTTGATCGCAATTAAAATAGAGTTTTGGATGACTGGAACAAGGTTTACTTTTACATTTAACTTCTTTTGTTATTGAGAATGCTTGAGAACCAGCCCAATGCCCTTTTTTATACCACTAAGGTGGAAAACAAGCATACGGCCTGTGTAATGGTAAACTGTCACCGTAGCCTATGGATATTTGCAACACCAAGGGTATGGTATATAGGGGATATACCCATGAGTTGCCGATCCTAAACTAAAACGCTTAGTGTGAAACAATGCGCGATAAACGGGTTCATTCATATGTGATCAAGTCAATGCACTTATGGGCTACTGGTACCTATGCAGCCGGCGACTATATTTGTTTTCAATTTGGTCTGCATCGAATAAAGATTTTTTGGGCCACCGGCAGGTTTATTTTCCTTGACGTGTGCCAAATAAATTGCATGTATTGTTCTAAAGTTATGTCTAGACATTGAGCTGTACAGTTTGAATGTGCCTAACTTCTCTCAAATTTGATTTATGGATATTCCCATAAGCCACATCACTTCCTAGCTAATTTTTAAATTACCTACATGTAAAAGTTGTTTTGTTCACTCAACATAGACAATGTTCGAAAGTCGAAACTAACCTACACTGACATAACAGAGGCGGAAATCCTATTTTTTATCTACCGAATTGCGAGCATTGGTTCTGTGACCATACAGCATAGTGTAGTTGTCTCATAAGTGAGCACCAGAGAAATTGATGTCATTTACCTGATATGCAGAATTATATTACGAAATTGCTACAGAATTGCTAAGGAATCTTTCTTTATTTAATTGTAAACTATGGACTTTATATTAGCTTCACACAAGAATGTAATTGTAGTTTGTGTTAGTCACTACATTCCTTAACTATATTGGTGTTTTATTTTTGCTTAGTTTTTTTGTTTAATTCATATGTTTTGTAATGGTTAAATATCATTGTATATTTTTGGTCCATGTCGTCACTCTTGACTTTCACTGAAAAGCATTCTAGCATAGAACCCTGAGTGAGAGTCAATTCTGACTTCACTTGTGTGTGTGTGTGTGCATAATTTATTGTAAAATTATTATGTGAAGTTGGAATAAATATATTTCTATTTCAATGAGAGAAGCCGACCGACTGCCACTGATGATGTGTTCTTCCGCGCTTGCGCACCCGACCGGCTCCGATTGCGTGCTCTTTTGCACTCGTGCAGCAGACCGGCTCCGATTGCGTGCTCTTATAAAAAAAAATCTACAAAATCCGAACTGCGCGATACTAGAGGTAAATCGCCCTCGAAGAACACCTACTCGGCTCCGAGCGCATCCGTTAAAGAACAATGCACTTGCAGCCGGTCAATGTGAAACGGCTTGGTCGGCTTCGGTTGGTTCCAAGCGTATAACCCGCGCCGGACTGTGTGAAAAGAAGAGCGCCGTCCGATGCTCTCCGAGCCGGTCTGTGTGAACCACGTGTGAACAGACACTTAAGAGCTTGTAAGTGTGCCGCGTTAATGAAAGACATGTCGCTTTTGTCACCTTTCCGACATCAATATTTTTAACTTTGCAATAACATTAATGATTAGCAGTTCATATAGGAGGATTCTACAGTCGCCTGGTTTGATGTCAATATTGGTGTGAAGCAGACTTGCGCGCCATCGGCTTTTCTGTATATCAGCAAATGGTAGACCATTGTACAGACAGAGGTGCCGTAAGAATAAGATCTACGAATGAAGATTTGCGCATGACTGGCCTGGTGGTGAATTGTCTGCTATATACAGACGAAGTAGTGTTATTAGCGGAATCACCGCGGACATACCGTCTGGACAGCAAACTAGTCATGAGAGGATAGATAGTAAATACGAATATAAGAATTAAGCGTAGGGAAACTTCATTTGAAAATATCAAGAGAGGTAGGGTGCATCAAAACAGCCTGACTGAAATACCACAAACTCATAGAAAACCGCAGCCAAATAAAAACACCCTGAAGGGTTGTTGCGTTCCTGCAAGTAGTGAGGTTGCCAGAAGGCACCTCAGGAGTTGTTTTTTTTTTAATATTTTTAATATTGGCTGACAAATTACACAGCGCCACCTAGCCCCAAAGTAAGCGAAGCTTGTGTTATGGGTACTAGACAACTGATAAACATACGTGAATGCATTTTTTTGTAAATACATACTTATTATACATAGAAAATATCCAGACTAATACAAACAGACATGTTCATGCACACAAATGTTTGTACTGTGTGGGAATCGAACCCACGAGCGTTGGTGTCAAAGTAGCGTAACAGCGCGTTCCACCACTGAGCCACCGAGCTCGCCAATGTCGTCAACGTGTTGTGTAAGCAGCAGGGGCGACAACGCACGAGAGAAACTTCCTCTATTGCAAGCGTTCGTAGGCTACGCTAACAACTTTATATCATCCGGTGAGCTTGGGCACAGAAGCATTCGGCTCACCTCACTTAGTATGAAAAAACAAGACATACACTCAAGCTAAGGTCATTTGATAAGATCGTGCCAAGGAAACGGCAATATTTACTTATCTGATTCATGAATGGTAAATGAATTGTGTTGTACTCACAGCAGCCGCGACGTTGCTCCCATACGACGAAGTGTAATAGGTTGCTGTCGCCGCGAACAACACTATGAACGCGATGAAGTACATCAGCGTCTGGATACCCGTGCTTATTAGTTCCTGTAAACACCAAAACAATCATCAACAACAATATGCGCCAGATCCATAGAGTGTGGTTAGCAGTACAAATCATAGCTCGATCCGCTACAAGAATAACTCTATGGTGGCTCTTGTGTTTTTTCTGCACTTACTGGTAAACAAAGGAGCTTAATGAATTTCTGACAGACAACAACCCATGGCTTTCCTAAATTCAGTTTGTTTGACTATAGATTAATCATATGTCTATCTATCTATAACTTCACGCCAAATCCCTTGCGGGGTAGGCAGAGAGAACCGAGCGCTACGTGACTCGATCCTTACATACCTCACTCGCTTCTTTAACATTCATTACTCTTTTCATGCACGCTCGCCGGTTTCTAGGGCTCCTGACATTACCTTCTGATAGAACACGACCAATTTGATCATGGTAGGTAAGTCTTGGCCTTCCTCGGCTCCTACATCCTTCCACTTTTGCATTGTATATCTGCTTCGTCATTCTTTTATCCTGCATTCTTTCTACATGTCCGAACCAACGGAACATGCATCTTCTTATTTTAACACCGACGCTCTCTTTCCGACCAACTCTGCTTCTAACATTAATGATTAATAATCATTAATCTTATGTTTTTGGTGCAAATAACCTTATTATCTTTTATTACTTTCTACAGGGGTTTTCAGTAGTGGGGAATATTACGTGGGGTTCTGAGTTTCTCAAACTATTGAATAATAAGTCTATAAGTTTGAGGAACTTAGCAATGTTAGCTATTATAAAAAAAAAGTAACTATGTTTTTCTTAATTAATTATTATTAATATCACCTAAGGTAAGGAAGAAAGTAAATTGTGGGATTGAATGATAAATGGTAACGAACTGATGGTAGGCGAACTGAAATTTGTTGCTGCGAGGTCATGTAACAGTGGTTCACCTATACCAACCACACCTGCACGTCGTGCAACCCTGTCGGTTAAGAAACGAGGGTCTGACCAGAGACCAAGAGCCTCCATCCTACAAATTACCCTTGAAAAAGGCGATCTCCAACGCCGCTTAAATTAATAAAATACATTTTTTCTATTTGTCCAGCTATGCATAGGATAAAATGTTTCCGTGTATAGGGTTAATATGGACCCTATACACGGAAACATTTTAACCTGTCTGTTTGTCTTGATCAGTGTTTAATACATATTATAAGTACCTATGTATTTACAAAAAAAAGGTACGTTTATAACCTGTCTAGTAGCTATAGCACAAGCTCTGATTAGTTTGGAAATAGAAGGCGCTGTTTAATTTATATTTAAAAATAAAAAACATTTTACTCCGATCACTGCTGGACTTGTTAAGTGCACTTTAAACTTGACACTTTTAATTTAATTTAATTATTTTGATAAATATATAATTATATTTATCAAAATAATTTTTGGCATAAATAATGGCACCCATGCAGGCTGAATACATTGTACCTTTTCTTTACGTAATATCTGTTGAAACGGCAAATAAAAATTATTTGAATTTGAAATGTATGCCGTTCTTGTGCCTTGCTGTAACTAATTATATTACAATAGCACTTCGAATGCTGTTGTAACATAATATGTTATGGCATACTGAAGAGAGTATCGGATCAAAATGAGGGATGAACCCGTATTTAGATCCGATACACTCGAAGTGCTAGTTACGACATAAGAACAGCATAAATTTCAAGTTCAAATTATTTTTATTTGCTGAATGATTTGGCTTCTTTTTTGAATAATTTGATTTCTTATGCTGACGGCTTTACTTTCTATCATTTTGCTGAAGTTTTAGTATGCAAATAGTCGAATTTCTATAAATCTAGATATTAATTTATGGATTAATAAAATTATAATGTGCTCCAGAGTTTTATTTAGTTGAATCCTTTGAAAGTGTTACGATCATATTCTATAATGCAGATCCTAGGTCGTATCGATTTGATTAACATGGACACAATGAAGCGCGAATTAACATTCTCCGTAGTACTTTACCATAGTCTATTGATTTATTTGTAGGTCTTGCTGCGCCTAAGTTTATTCAAGAATTAGTCATCCAATGTCTATAGCAGTTAGTAGGAATTTATGTGTGTAAGATTAGTTGGAAGTAATTGTATTTAGGCTTCATACTTTATGGGGCTCTTACAGGTTGGTTCAAATTGTAACTCCTACTCCTAGCTACACATATACTATTAACATGTCGGTGACGTGAGCCCATAAGATTTATCGCCGTCAAAAATCGGTCAACGTGCCTAAAGAAGTTTCACCTTAATCATATACAAATAGCAAATAAAACAATTGATTGAATTAAATAGGTATTGTGGGATTCAAGGGACTCTTAAAACCAACGTCACGTCTGAATCTTATTAATTTTACTGGCTGCTTTAAAGAAGAAATAGATGAGCTTAGACAAAGTCGATCCGGCTTATTTTGAGTTCGCTTTTTAACTACAAAGTATATTTGTATTTTTATTTCTGTAATATAAGTTATGTCACAGACATAAAAATACAATTAAAAACGTGCCAAGAAATCATTTCCTTCCACATAATTAACCCAATATATCAAGCAAATAAACAAAATAATACTATGAAGTACACAAAGTTCATTATGAATGGAATACACTGGCAATTGAATTTTGCTAAACTTCAAACTTTGTTTTATGCAATCTTTTATTTTACTAATACCGAGACGACAAATTCCACTAGTCTCAAATAAGACAAATGCTCCCATACAACAAACGTGATTTTTTTGCTGTTTTTATAGATAATGGTACGGAACCCTTCGTGCGCGAGTCCGACTCGCACTTGGCCGATTTTTTTTATTCTTTATTGTTAAGCTTTTATTCTTTATTTTTAAGCTTTTATTTTTTTTTGTTAAGCTTTTATTCTTTATTATAAAGCTTTTATTCTAACCGTACGGAATCCCGAAAGCGCGAGTTCTACACACTAGTCCTGTGTTCTTTACTCAATTTCGGGAAGAAAATAAGTATACGGCTTGCCTGATGGGACTTTTCTTGCTCGCAGGTACACAAAAGCCCTCCGGAAATTTTATATTTTGCTAAAATTTTCGTTAACTGCTTTCCCAAAAAGTGATTATAACTAAATAAACGTATGCCCTAACTAGATCCTCGTTTGTTAATCGACATCATGCACCACATGCAGATGAGAATGACTTTGGTCCCGTAAGATGATGGTGAACCGTACGACGTCGCCCCACATCCACATCAACTCCTACTCATCCCACTGAAGGGATACGGCTCTCCCTTCAATCGAAGGAGTTTAGAGCATATTCCACCACGCTGCTCAAATGGCGAAAGTAGTGGATTGGCGCAATGACGCCATCGAGCTCTCTACAACGTCATACACATATCTAAACCACGACAAAAAAACAATTGTCTATTTTCAAACGGTATAAATTGATTTTTATCACGATTAGATTGTGAAAAGTGAGAAAGAACAAAAACTTACGGATAACACCCAGTTGATGGGAACTTTCAGTGCTTCTCTAATGCTGAGTAAGTAGACGAAGCTCCACATCAAAGTGGTGATGAAGCAAGTGACAGCCACGAACACGAACCATGTGGAATACCACGGAGACGCCAGTGCCATACACAGGATACCTATAATCTGGAATGGAAAAATCAACAATTTAGACCATGGAATAATATTATAGCCTAGGTACAAATATGAATAAGATACTGAACATTTAATTTATTTGCATGATGAATATGTATTTGACGAGCTCGGTGGCGCAGTGGCGAAACGCGCTGTTATGTTACTTTGACACAAACGCCCGTGGGTTTGATTCCCACACAGAACAAACATTTGTGTGCATGAACATGTCTGTTTGTCTTCGTCTGAGTATTTTAAGAGAGGTAGGGTGCATCGAAGCAGCCCATCTGGTGAAGTACCTCCACCTCACAGAAAACCGCAGCCAAATAACAACTCCCTAGAGGGTTGTTGTGTTCCTGCGTGTGTGAGTGCGGACAACAGTAAGCTCCTATGGAGTTGGAGTGTCAGCAGCAGAGGTGACATCGCGCGAGTGATACTCAATGCATTGCAAGGGTTAGTTAGGCTATGGTAACCGTTTTATATCAGGTGGGCCGTACGCTCGCATGCCTCCAGACGTTGTATAAAAAAAATGTAAGATGCAATTCGGAATCTGAACATCATTGGCAAATTGGAAAGTAAAGCAAGTATCAATGTCTAAATGACATCATCATCCTTTAAGCACAACTTGAACATTGATTCGATTTGTTTTGAGAGGAGTACGATTACATAAACACAGTCAACTATTGTTTAAATGCAATAGTTGCATTGTAAGAACTACAACAATTACGATATCATAATTTCAGTTCAAAGATCAACCTACCTGCAATAGATTTCTGGTCGACTGTACTAAGGATTAAATAGATATAAGCAACTTCTTATAAAACAAATTACAATGCAATACAATTTGGCACAAGTTACTTGTATATAAACTATAATACTAGTTGTCACCGACGACCCCGCCCACGGTATTCTCAGTTTTTCAAGTTGTACGCAATCGCCCTAAATTTTCTAAGGATAAAATGAGGCCTATGTACAAAATTTCATCCAGGCTATATTTCATCCAAATCCCTTTAAACGTTTTCTGCGTGAAAAAGTAACAACCATACATCACACACTTTCACACTTATAATATTAGTACGAGTAGAACATTACACATATCTAAATATGTTAAAGATGAATTAGTGCAAAGAGTTAATGCAATTCTACAGGACTCTACCTCACCACTCTTGTCTTATTCGGGAAAGGTATGGAAATCAGCAGTGAATCGATGTTTTATGAAGGTATAAATGAGTTTCTAATTTGAGAAACTTTTATCTCCGATGTGCCTTTAGTAAGAAAATTGTCCGACAGCACCTCAGTCTGTCAAAGCAAATTGAACATAATCGTAAATTTTGCTTCAGGTCCACCAACGCACAAACTATGCAATTTCATCATCGTATGATAAAATTTTCTTGTTAAATGAACAACAAAATTATGTAGAATAATGAAAATCCGAAAGTTTGTACAAATCGTTAATGTAAATGAGGAAGATACTCTACTTTGGAGAACGCTATATATAATATCAAATGCTATTAAAATATTTTGAATTATTTCTATAGTTTTAAGTTTAAATTCTCACTAATTGAATGAGATAACTATAAAACGATATCCTGGTCTGAATCTTAGTTTTTAATTATGATAATGATCGAATTTAAATAAGCAACGAGTCTGTTATTCACATATTTATTCTTGCAAAGGATCTAAAGTATTTTTGTTATATACAACGTCAAGAGGCGTAAAAACATATTAGCAAAGCTTATATGTATCACCCGCGCTATGCCACCTCTGCTGCTAACAAAGCTACTCCTTACGAGCTCACTCGTCAGAACACAAAAACCCTCCATGGAGTTGTTATTCGGCTGCCGTTTTCTGTGAGGTTGAAGTATTTCCCCAAACGAGCTGCTTCGATGCGCCCTAGCTCTAAGAAAGGCGTCAAGTGCGAATCTGACTCGCGCTCTGAGGGTTCAGTAAGAAAATAATTTCGCAAATTATTATCGCAAGAAAAGGGTTTTTTTTTGTGATTTTCGGATGTTTTCCTTTACTTGTGCTACATGTCATTGCTTCTTACTAAATTGAATGATTCTAGGTCAACGGGAAGTACCCTATAGGTTTTGATTGCCTTACTAAAGAACTCACTACGTCTAATCAAACGAATTCGACAAAATGGGCTTGCAGTTAACTATGAGAAGGGCTAAATCAATCTGCCGCCGCCACTGTCAACCTCCATCATCAAATACATTCCACGGTAAGTGCATATATTATATTGTTACAACAAAACAACATATTTAGTTGAAAGTGCTGAAACTCTTGCTCTTGAAATCCATTATATGCCTAATTAATTATGTAGGTACAGGTCCGCCCAATACGGTATCTGAAAGTATACATGTTTAAGATATATCTGTAATATTTATACACAAATAACTGTAATATTTTACATATGTGTATAAATATTGCATTCTACCTATGACGTGCCGACATTTGTAGAGATTTTGACTGACATTTCAAACTAATATTATCTATATTCACACATACACCACGAATCACAATCTAATCAGGGACGTCCAGTCGACACAGCAACACGTTGTTGATGTAAATCAATAAAACTCGTATCCTTAAACTCAGCATTGCTGATAGGTTTCAAGGTTATTCCTATCACGAAACCGCAAGAGCGTGGTAGGCTAAAGGCAGTATACGCCCGCGGAAATTACGCGACCGAAAGTTCTGCGACACATGTACTGTCGACTTTACTTTATGTGGCCGGTCCCAGTACTTTATTGTATCCTAAATTAGTTGATCTATTAAGTAAATGTTATCTTAGTATAACAATGAATCACCAAGCTATACTCCTAGATACATAGATTAGATAGATAGAGCTTCAATGCGTGTGCCGGTCTAATCGAACACGCAAGCAGCGCAGCCAGTCTATGGACGGGTTTAGTCATCTCATGTTCATCCATGCTTTGCAAGGCACGTAAACTAGCTGTTTTTATAGATGACAGCCGTTGAATTAACCTGTGAGATGTAGGGCGCCTTGAAGTAACCCGACAGCGGAAGTACCTTACAAAAATCACTGTCAAATAATAACTCCAGAGAATTATTGTGTTCCTGCGAGTTACGGGCAGTATCAGTAAGTTTCTATGGCGTTGCTGGGGGCGAGGCCGATTATGATACGAGTTCCACAATCACATTCATGACCAAGGCACGTTTATAGCTTTTGCATTGTGGCAAATAAGAATAAATATTTTACATAAGTGCACAGTTCTTTTTACATGGTAAAAGTTCTGGACGGATAATTTTATCTGCGTGTAATACAACTGCATCCTAGATAAACCACATACAATAAAACACGAGTACTAATAAATATGAGTATAAATAACTCTAATGGGTATAATGCTGTGTAACGGGTTCTATGACTGCTTTATAACGTGGTGTGTGGTGGTGGTGATGGGTTTTCGTAATTACTTCCCTTCCATAAGTTCCTTTTTCCGTTTCTTTTTTACTTAATGCGTATATTTCCGAGCTTGTATGAGACAAAAGCATTGTACGCGCAACCGATGTATTCCCGGTCGCGTAATTCATTACATTATAATGATAGCTAACAAACTGTTTTAAATGTATATCGTGCATGATTCATGAAACGTGATAAAATATGATGATATTAGCATTTACTCAACGCTATCAAAAATGACTAATCAGTATATTCACAAGATGAAGGATTGGTCTGATAACGTCGTTGACAAAGAAAATGGATAGTATATTTTTAACACATCCAGTGGGTATTATCAGAGTGATATTATGTCGTGGATAATACACTCATTCTAATTATGCATATTATTTTACCATTTTATACGCACATTCAAGGATGCGCACAATCAATGTTACATTTAATAAAACTTTGTTCTTTCATTGGACGCTTCTAGTGACCTTGGTTTGGTAATGTTTATGCATAGGTACTGACTTGAAAGCAGTGTCAATTCATCATCATTTCAGGCCGTATTCGTTCACTGCTGAACTGCCATTCGAGAACCTTTCTTTTATGTCATCGCTGAGAAATATAAATAAAGTTATATTCGACCTCGGCTCGGCACAGCAGGTCGCGCCACATACTGTGTTAAAGTAAATGATTCTGACAGATTGCCCTGTTATTTTTTGCGCACATTTACTTTTTGACCAAATAAATATCATGACATTTGGTCAGTACAAAAACCCACGGAAGCAAGGCCTTTGCGGGAAATTACAAGTGTTGAATGAGTGCATTAATTTGCGTGGTTTGCAATAAAGGCGTGTTAGCCGACATTCTGTTAAGCATCGCTTCATAATGTGTTTATAAATACACTAGATGCGAAAATACAGAATCTAGCGGTAATATACCCGGTACCACTAGGGCAACGGTGCCAGATAAATGTGAGACATTAAGGCCACCGCGCACTAGTAATTGCTGCGGCATAGAGCAATTTGGATTCGAACGGTCACTCGATTTTTCCTTCTTAAGTAAAACCCGTTGATAGGAAGGGAAATCTGTAATGCTTGCTAAATCCTAATTAATGTTTAGATTTTCATAACATAACTAGAAATGACGTTACAATGTAACTTGACACAAGTTTGAAATAATGAGGTTAAAGATAGTACTAATAGAGGGAAGATATATCGTAACTGTAATGCTCCAAGACACAATAATAGATTACATATCCGATATATTTTTAAATATCTATTAAAAAAGAAGAAAATTAAAAAAATCGCCCAAGTGCGAGTAGGACTCGCGCACGAAGGGTTCCGTACAATTATCTATAAAAACGGCAAAATAATCACGTTTGTTGTATGGGAGCCCCCCTTAAATATTTGTTTTATTTTAATTTAATTATTTATTCTTAAAGTGAATATATAACTAAATATTATGTGAATAGTTCAAGCGTCTACCTGTTGCCGTTATCAATATCAAGCAACAATGAGCAAAAAATTCACGTTTGTTGTATGGGAGCCCCCTTAAATATTTACTTTATTCTATTTTTTAGTATTTGTTGTTATAGCGGCAATAGAAATACATCATCTGTGAAAATTCATTCAACTGTCTAACTATCACGGTTCAAGAGATACAGCCTGGTGACAGACGGACGGACGGACAGCTGAGCCTCAGTAATAGGGTTCCGTTTTACCCTTTGGGTACGGAACCCTAAAAAGATGAGCTTATTAATTTCTCTCGACTTTTTTGTTTTAAAACCCTGTATTACGCCATATACCTTCACCAATTAAGTAACAATTTTAAAAGTACCTATTTCGTTGGGAAGCTCTACACCTTTCCATCTTATGTACATTAGTTGAAATTACGATCTAATGTGTACATTGGACGAAATTACGAAAACTACGTTCTGTCTTTATAAACTTATTGAATATTGACTTAGAAACATATTTATACGTCACGATTGAATTCTAATTTTGCACAGACAAAACAGCCTGCAAAATTATCAATTTCCAGTCTTTCGTTTCTCTGAATAATAACGGCCATATAACATGTAAATGTTTATTTTAAATGGGTACTTCATTGCTTATTTTTAATTATAAATTACGTTATATTATAAGTCGGTTCTCTCTGCCTACCCCGCCGCCAGGAATTTGGTGTGTAGTTATAGACAGATATATTATAAAAATTAACAGATAAAGACTTTTCAAAAGTAACAAATGCTTTTGAAAAGTCCTGTCAAAGAAACTCAAAATTGCTACAGTCTGCTGCTACTACTGCCTAATCCACAAGGACATATAGATAGAATATTTTATAATTCATTTTCATGAAATTATTATTTATTTTTCTTGACGTTATAATATTATAAATGAATGCTCAACTCTCAAATTTTTGTGAGCCGCCGAGACAAAGCATTATGGGACTCTAACATTACTACTAAATTCGCATGCAATTTTACTATTCTGTAAGATAGTTTCGGAACCAAGAAGGACGTGCAATTAAAAGATATACACACAATAAACGCCTGTTTGAAGTGAATTAAACTTTAATTGTAATTACATGTATAGGTGTATGAATACTGCACGTATGCCATTCTACTAATATAATTTCGATTGGTTTTAGTTGGATTGGTAGTGTAGTAAACGGGGGCCCTAATACATGGTTGATCGTCGGGCTAACCGGCCGCATCGCCTGCACTAGCTGATCAGCCGCTCCTTTAGCCGGTACCTACTTGGTGTTACCCCCGCACCGACCAAACCGGTTTTATCGCGCGACCCACTGCCGGAACAGACGCTGTCGCAATGCTAGCCGACAGGTGTTGTTTGTAGAAATTCCACACTATAACTGGACTTCTCCATCAATATTGCCAATAACGTGTCGCACTTTCCATAGGTATCCAGTGACATCATTGCACTAGCTAAATTGCCATGTTTTTGCAAATTGCAATGCCATGATGGCATATATAGTCTTAATAAAGACATACTTAATTTTTTTAGTACTATACCATTTTTTCAAATAATTATTCCTTTTGTTCATATATTTAAGGATTGTCGATCACATTACATGGATACAAAATGGGTGTGCTAAGAACATTCTCCTTTCAATATTCAACCTTTGGGAAATGACATACACGAGCAATACAAATAATAGTATTGAACTAAATAGATGTTGAACAATAAACACTAATATCTATAAATAAAAATCAATTGTAAAAATTGGCGTAAAAGACATTTGGTATTTTTATATGAAAATCTCAATAAGAAAATGTGACGTTTCGTTCGACAGTTCTTTAATTCATGGTTTCGTACCAAAATCAAATTCTGCGTGGAATATTGATATTCTGTAATAAAGAATTGAATTGAAAGCGACATTTCAATACCTATGTATTTGGTGCTGATCATTCATCATGCGGTCATCAATTTTGTATGTAGCAAAGACTGAATAGATGTCATACGTCTTACGTCATAGTAAATGTTTTGGTTTTATACTGACTGTTCTGGACCTTTCATATAAACATTTTGAAACAATGCGAAAACCGATCAAAACTGAAACTTAGTAGAACTTACTGAACTTGCGAGTTTTCCACAATAAAGAAACGTTATCTTCTGCTCTTTCCATAATGATGCATATATCAAAAAGAAGCAGAAAAATCAACTTTAATAATATAATATAACTCTATGTTTTGTATTGATTTGTATTATATTGGCATCCAGCTCATGATTAGGTAGAGTTAAGGAGGAATATATAAGACTCTCTGTTCCTGCGATATTTTAATGGTACCACAACACGCCTCCTAGGGGCCTACAATTCTGTGACAGAAACATTTGAATTGAACACTATTTTGTAAAATTTTACTTGAAAAGAAATAAACTTCACGCAGGCGGAGCTAGCTGCAAATTATATTATAAAAATCTTCAAATACAACTCGTATTAATTGAAAGATTATTAAAATACTTAAAATAATATATCACAGGGCTTTACCGCAATATTGTTATTTTTTGTAGTTCGACGAGCTCGGTGGCGCAGTGGTGAAACGCGCTGTTATGCTACTTCGACACCAACACTCGTGGGTTCGATTCCCACACAGTACAAACATTTGTGTGCATGAACATGTCTGTTTGTTTTGGTCTGGGTATTTTCTATGTATAATAAGTATGTATTTACGTATGTTTATCAGTTGTCTAGTACCCATAACACAAGCCTCGCTTACTTTGGGGCTAGGTGGCGCTGTGTAATTTGTCCGACAATATTAAAAAAGAAAAACAATATATTTGTTAATTTTGTTATCGTTACACACTTCTCTCCCTTCTTTAACGTTCATAGCTCTTGTCATGCACGCTCGCCGGTTTCTAAGACTCCTGACATCACCTTCTGATAAAACACGACCAATTTGGTTTGGTTAGTCTTGGTCTTCCTCAGCTCCTACATCCTTCCACTTTCGCATTCTTCGCATGTTTCGTCATTCTTTCATCATGCGTGCTTTCTACATGTCCGAACCAACGGAGTATGCCTTTTCTTATCTTAACACCAACAGTCTCTTTCAGACCAACACTCTTTCTTACGTCATCGTTATGAGCGCGGTCAGCGAGCGTTAAGCATTACGTTTTTATTTGTTCGCCCCAAAACGCTACAGTCGACCATAATCATTGTCAAAAAGCTGAGACAAACATAAATTTCCATGTTTTTTGTCTACTTTTTACAAACTTTTTATTCAAAACACTAAAGTTCTTATTTGACGGTGATACGGAACATAGCGAGTCTAAATAGAATATCAATTAAATGAATAGCTACCAAAAGAAGAATGAAAATTAAAATCGACCGACAAACAGTTACGCAACTGTTTTAGTAAAGATACACGTACAAAGAAATGATATTATTGTGTATCTATATCGAACTGTTAAGTAAGTATTTACAAACTTTTTATTCACAACACTAAAGTTCTTATTTGACGGTGATACGGAACATAGCGAGTCTAAATAGAATATCAGTTAAATGAATAGCTACCAAAAGAAGAATAAATAATAAAATACTGCCAAAAAACTCAGGCATCCCTCTTTTGGTATCCAAACAAATTTACATAATTTATTAATTACATTATTATTGGATCGACTCAATCCCATGCATTTTTATCATTAATATAGTCAGATACTTTATACCTGCTACACAATTTGGCTTTAATAGTAGTTTTAAATTTGTTTATTGACAATTCTCTTATATTGCTGGGAAGTTTGTTATAGAACCGTATACATTGCCCCATAAAAGAATTACTTATTTTGTGGAGACGGCTTGCATGTAACACAAGATTATGCTTATGTCTAGTATTTATATTATGAGTATCACTCTTTGTACAAAATGAGTCTATAGATATATATATGAATGAGTCTATAGAAATGATTATTCTTGTTTATCTATATCGAACTGTTAAGTAAGTATTTACAAACTTTTTATTCAAAACACTAAAGTTCTTATTTGACGGTGATACGGAACACAGCGAGTCTAAATAGAATATCAGTTAAATGAATAGCTACTAAAAGAAGAATAAAAATTAAAATCAGCCGACAAACAGTTACGCAACTGTTTTAAATAGTAAAAATACACGTACAAAGAAATGATTATTGTTGTTTATCTATATTGGACGATTAAGTAAGTATGTAATCTATGAAAACATTTCCTTTTTTGATATTAATATCAACTTGCCTATAGTTGGGCGATATGCGGTGTGACTCATATCATAAGTGACTCACCACTGTCTTTAGAGCTAATATCAACCTCACCTGCACTTTGTGTAGTAGCAAATCAGATTATAGCACAAGAGTCGTCGGGCACAAAAATATTTAATAGCCTTAACAAAAAACCGCAACCCAATAAGAGATTAAACCGAGAACCCGAGAGATTTTGATGTTCCCGCGAGTGAGTGAGGTTGCCAGCTCCTGTGAATTGTTGCATTTTTTTTATACAACGTCGTGAGACATACAAGCATGCCCACCTGATGTAAAGCGGTCACCGTAGCCTATGAACGCTTGTAATTCATTAAGTATTCGCACGATGCCACCTCTGCCGCTAACACAGCAACTCCTTAGGAGCTTATTGGTGACCTCAGTCACTCGCAGGAATGCAACAGCTCCCTTGTTATTTGGCTGCGGTTTTTCTGTAAGGTGGAGGTATGTACTTCCCTAGACGGGTTGCTTTGATGCACCCTATCTTTCCTAAAAACACCCAGATAAACAGTATGGTCATGCACACAAATGTTTGTCCTGTATCGGAATCGAATCGAACGACCACACGAGCGTCGGTGCCAAAGTCGCGTCATTCACCGCTGGGCCACCGAGCTCGTCAAATTAGCAGTAAAGGTGGCAACGCGCGAACGATATCCAGTGTACTGTTTGTATTGTAAGCATTCCCAACTACACGGCCGTATCTCGGCCAAGTTTGGTGGAAGCCTGCGACGTACGAGCAAAACCATTTCGAGCTACTTTCAACTTTCCGTTCTTTATTCTGCGTCTTCAAAGTCCGTCAATATTCGACCTTATGAGGTGTTACTTCGTCTCTACATTGTTATAATTATAAGTTCGTAAATAGGTGAATTCACAAAAGCACTACGCGTGTGGTATACACATGGTATACATCTCACCCACTCTATCTGACTACGAGACTACCTACACGTAAAAGCAAGAGCACAGCGTAAAAATATAAATGGGTAAAAAGGAGCCAAGTGCATATCTTTATACTTACAATTTTTCTGTAATTTGTTGTATTCTGGAACGACTTAGACTTTTTTGTGTATTTGAATGTCGCTTGGCGAGTACGACTCACAATTAGATCCGTAGGCGGAAAGTAAGCGGCGCTGTGGTAAGTACTAAGGTTTTTTTTCGTGCAGGAGTACGTCGATAATTTCAATATCAATGAAAGTAACAAATTAGAGAAATAAATTTACGGACCTTGTTATACCTATTATTTAAGCAAGTACTATAGAACTCTCTCGTCGCCGCCCGACAGCGACAACCAGTTATATCTTTTGTACGGAACTTGCTACTTTTTAACATTTAGCACTTTTGTGATCTTCGTTGTTCGTGTCTACCTACCATGCTATGTTGACCATCCTTGGCTCACTTGAAAAAAATATGGGGCTCGGACTATTATTAGCTTTATTTCTAAACCATTGAGCAGAAGCATAATTAACACCATAACATGTCATTAACATTATCTTCACTTGTAGCACTGCAGCGCTATTATTTTAAAACGTTAATTACGTGTTTGGTAAATACTGATAAAACGGTGTAATGAAGTTGAACAGGGCCAAAATGTGTGTCATGTGAGAGACGCGTGAACCCCGCATATGGAGAAAGTGTGCACGTCGTCGGTGGGTCGCGTCGCCCATTACGTACGTACTCGATGCCGTCGCCGCCGCGTGCCGCATCGCTCCTCGTACATATGGGACGCGGCCGCCATTCCTCCGGCGCGCCATCAATGGGTTCACAGACCATTATCGCTTTTACACGTTGCAGTCTCGCTCCAAATAACGAAACGTGGCCGGATTTCCGACTCGACAATACACTTCTCTACTTATAAATAAAAGTACACAAATACTCCATAGCCACTAAAAGAATAACGGCCAAATGCAACGTTAGGGAACGATTACAATTATTTGGATTATGATGCGTGTTGAACAGCTATTATTAGCAATGTATAGTTGTGTAAAGAGAATAGAAATCGGTAAGATTAAGTATAGTATGAAGATTTCGTTTATGGTTTAGTAAGTATTGTGGAAACAGCATTTTTTTAATAGACTATTAATAACAGTAATATAAAATGTACATTTAGTTTCGTTCCGAAAAGAAAATACAAAATCTGATCGAAAATTTAGACATTTTCAATGTAGGATAATTTTGTTCGTTTTGAATCGATTTACAATATACCTACTTTGGCAAAAATGTTGACAAGTTAGACTCCATCAGTCAGAATCCCAAATTTTCTAGCGTTCGTCAAACTTGTTCAAAGGACAATCGATTTCAAATTGTTCAAAGGACAATCGATTTCAAATTGTTCAAAGGACAATCGATTTCAAAATAACTGCTATGTTATAGTTTTGAACCTAAATCTAAAATATCTCAAAATCATATCTTTCGCTTATTTTTTTATCTCCCTATTATATTTACACCGCGTCTTCATCGCCTTCATCTTAAATTCTACTCTCCTGTTGATGTCCCCTTTTAAAGACTGCCTAAAGACACCATATTTGTCTTTGTATCAATCAATTGCTAATTGATAGACAGGTAAAAACCGGCTATAAAGAACTTCACCAAATTTTGTGGGATAGCAATAACATTCGAATGAAAAAAGATTATTCGAAACCGGTTCATAATTCGAAAAATGAAATTCGAATTGAGAATCTGTTTGAACTTAAGAGACCTCTTAAACATTGGATATAGATTGAAAATTGCACATGAGCCTTACTGACCAACATTAGAAATCAAATAATTATCTATGTTTAAGTTCAGGCCAAGTTCCTTGCTGGGCAGGCAGAGAGAATAATAATAATTGTCATCAACCCTTACTCATCCCACTGCAGGGATACGGGTCTCCCTTCAACCGAAGTGGTTTAGGGCATTCTCCACCACGCTGCTCACATTGAATTGGCGGAGGCCAGTGTTTTCAAGCCGCCCGAGGGCCACTGACTTAGCTTACCGACTGTCATCTATCGACAACAGTCGAGCCCGACGGCTTAACGTGCCCTTCGGGAGAAACTCGAGATAGATAAACCCATCCATAGACAGGCTGCGGTTGCTAACCTGCGTATTTGGTTAGAATGAGACGCGCAATGACGCCACTGAGCTCTCTAATATTTCTCTAATAATTATTTATTACCTATTATTTAATATGCTGGTCTCTCTTGTCGTCGATGTTGTAGGTTGATCTATTTATCTATGACTTCACGCCAAATCCCTTGTGGGGTAGGCAGAGAGAACCGAGATCCACGTGACTCGATCCTTACATACCTCACTCGCTTCTGTACATGGATACTGGACCAAAAACTACTTGATAAATAAAACGAATACCACTGAACCAGTTATTCAGACAACTTTCATATTGTAGCGTTTAGCTCACATTTGTAGAATTCCCATGCGATTCATGTGAAGGCCAACTTAGGTACGTACGCTAGTGCTGTAGATAACAATACTTATGTACGTTACTAATTGAATATTGCCTATATTGATGGATTCATATTCATTAATCGTAAGTAACTACATAGTAAATAATCTGAAATGATGAAAACCAAACTAACAAAACAATATTACGACGTCTGAATCTACCCGGATTATCACAGATGGATTCAAACGTAGTAAACGTTAGATCCATTTGTGATAATCCGGGTGTTGATCAAAATCCTCGATCACAATACTGGTTTCATCCAATTTCTACGACATATACCTACGTATAGCTAGAATATATCAATAATTGTAATAAAAATTTTAAAGATAGCTCGTAATCCGCGGCTTGTTACTTGATGTCGATTATACATACAGTTACACGCATATTGTATGTCATTGCAGGAGGGCCTTACACTGCAATGCAACCGAGTGAACGAAATGCAAGTAACAACTAATGAGGTCGCTGGGTATCTATCTGGTCAGTGGTCTGTCCAAATTACTGTTCAACTTAACCATCAAATAAGCACGAATACAACACATTGCTGGTCATGGAGCAATGTGTCCGCCTGTGATTAACGATACAGTTTCGACGAAGTGTTTTTTTTCCAAGTGGCGAAACGCGCTGTTACTTTGACACCTACGCTCGAGGGTTCGATTCCCACACAGGTCAAACATTTGTGTGCATGAACATGTCTGTTTATCTTGGTCTGGGTATTTTTAAGAGAGGTAGGGCGCAACAAATCAGCCCTTCTAGGGAAGTACCTCCACCTCCCAGAAAAACCACAGCCAACTCCCCAGAGGGTTGTTACGATGTTTGAGCTGTGGTGATATATTTTAGGGTCGTCACGTCAAGATTGAATTGGCACGAAGGTATGAATTGATTGTTTTTATAAATAAGACCGCCTAGTTGTATACCTACATATAAGTTTGTAACCTATCACAATGCTTATTATAATTTCACTTCTAAAAAATGTAGTATTAACAGATTTGCAAGACTCTTAAGCGTTAACAGAAAAGACCAAAACTATGAAATAACAAGGTATCGCATCTTTACAGATATTCACTGCCTTACGAGTAGAAACCGTTGTTTCTTGGAAAGGAAACCCGGTGCTTTGAGTTTCTTCAAAGAGCTTTTTTCAGGTCAGCGGTATCCCATTTTTATTTTGTACTTTAACCACTGCCGCGCGAACATGGTATACCAAAATCTACAGGCAATATGTATATCCTAAGTGTAATACAGTTTTAACGTCTGTAGAGTCTGCCTTCGTCCCGGAGTCGCTCAGGCATATAGAATCCGGTTGTTCTCATATTGCTAACGGCGGATACTTAGTCATCAAGTAGTTACAGCTTGTACTTTAATACGTCTTTATATGGCCTGAGGGGCCGCATTACAAGTAGGCACTAGTATCGCTTCTCGGGAACGGTCACCATCATCAGCCTGTTCTAACCACAGCTGGGTAACAGCAGGAAGTGCTTGGATGGGTAAAGGGGAGGAATGTGTTCCTGGGATTTCCGCATGCAAATGCTTCCAGATGCTTTTTTTAATTAATCGGCCCACATAGGTCCCTAAGCTTCGTTATATGCATTTACCTCAACACTCTAGGACTTTCTCACATATGTGTCATCACAATAATTCTAGTCTGCTAGGATGTACTTGGCTATAGACTTCAGGACGTAACTATTGATACATCTTGAAGCAGGTCGAGATAAGTATACCATCATGACACTAATCTTCTCAAAATGGCATCTACTGTTTGGTGTTGGATTTACATCCCGCGCAAGCTTGTCGAATGGTCGTGGGACAAAAACTGAGTTAAGTATGAACAGGGAAAGACAAAACAGCTCAGTGTTATTATAAATTAAGAAACAGTAGAAATAAAATTGGCAACACATACATTCTCTGTTTTCCTTAAATTTTTAATTATGATTATTATCGAATGTCGACTACTAGGTACCTACTCAAAGACACTAGTACCTACAATATGGCATCACGTAACATTATTGGCAAAATTAGAATCGGATACGTAATATAATATTTTGTATGTAAAATTCCAGAGGCATTCGTATTTTTTATATACTATTTTCACATTCAAAATGATAATGAGGCAGACAGAGGTAGAGACATTTGCAAAAAAAGAAAGCGGAATTAATGTCGTTATACTTAACACAAGTTTGATTCACAGAGTCTAGAAACTTCTTTCTCGGATTTGTTTATTTAATAAGTAGGTTATCACACTTATCACCAAAAACACTTTTACTATGAAACGATGAAATTTGAGTACGATGTTCTAAATTAAGGCTTTTCTCTTCGACTGCCAATAGACGAAAAAGAATATGTAAGTCGGTAATTATGTAAACAAGTTAATAATATTTTGAAGTTTATAGCTCCGTGTCTACCAAAATAGTACTTTGCCTATGGGCATCCCAATGGCAACATTGTAATAAAATGTGTTTCTAAATTTTTGACGTTGAGCCTACACAAACGTGGGTAGAGCGCATACGCAACCTCAACCAACCTTTACATATCGACTTCGACAATGATATTGTGCCCATCTGTGTGTATTTGTGACGCGTGTCGGGGTCATCGGCCGTCCCGGCTGTTCATCATGCGTCCCATTTGGTTCTTCCGTATTACCTTTACATTTTTATTTGTTTCCTTGTGTCTATAACAGTATCATGTCAGCAGATATTATGTTTCCAGGGTACTGTAGATATACTATACTGTAGATATGGCCAATTAATTTGAATTCACAAAAATTGGAAACTGATGTAGTATTTTTCATATTGTCACTTCTGTGGAGACCATAATTTCTTCTCTATATCAGCCAACATTCTTTGTAGATGTCGATGTCGCCAGTGGCGTTGTTTGCAGCTGGTGGGCAAATTTGCATTCCGTTTATGAAATAAACTATCCTAGCAATTTTAGCGCTTCCTGTGTTGATTCTATATAAAAAAATGATTCAAAGATCTTATCATTAATTCAAAGGCATAATCACATTTAGCATCACGCAGGTACTAACACCCAGGTGTATGTTAATATGTAGTCGATTAACAAGTTTCATATCTTTACATACAGATGATGTAACCATCACTTCGGAGGACTAATCGATGTTTAACTTTTTCTCTTTCTTTTCCTCCCTTATATTGTCTTACAATCAGGTTCCTTTTCCTTGTAAATCAATACAAAGGCTGCTATCTTCTACTTCTAGGTACAAACCTTGAGCTGCAGTTTAGCTCCACTTAGGGAGCATTTGCGACTAAGATATTTTCTCCAACACGATTCCCAGTTCCAGCTTATTTTATAAATTACATTTATCTATCTATAACTTCACGCCCAATCTCTTGCGGGGTAGGTAGAGTGATCCGAGCGCCATAAGATGCGGTCCTTGCATACTTCACTCGCTCTCTCTAACAATCATTTCACGTACGTAGTATTTCAAATAAAGGCCATTTCTACTGTGTATACGTCAAACTAGCTTGACGATTAAACTTTATACATCTATACATATATTTATTTAGCGAAATATACAGACACGGATTTTACAGAATTGGAATGATTATGATGATGATTTTTAAAGTTCTCTATAATTTGCATATAGGCACTCTTAACCGAACACATACCTTTGAATTTGTATAACGGATTAGCGGTGTCTAAGCGCCTTAACCTGGCTGTCTCTTCTATCTCTATGTATATATATCTATTACAAAATATAGGTTTATAATACCGAAGACGAGTCGAAGAAAAGTCGGCAGACTGCCTATGCAACAATAAATCACCATCACCAATAGGCGAGACCTGATTCTGCGTAATGTATGGTGAATAACCAGCTCAAACAGAAACGACATAGGTGTATAGCCACGACATCGAAATTTATAGATATCCAATTTGCAAATACGTTCCGAAGAATCAACAATTTGTGAATTCAGGCTGAAAAACATATTTTTACAACTTCTTCGACTAACATTCACCTACTATTGGGTAGACAAGATAAACATATATTATACCATTCGACTTAGATTTGGTTATACTTGATCGCGCTCTCGATGATGTAATATCAGATGCAGTCATAGTAGTGATATATACGTACGCAGTTATACAAATATGGGCCATTACAATATATCATATGACTATGTGTAGGCAGCTACAATATGTGAACGGCATTCGTTATCCTTCCCACTCAGTCGGTCGAGAGTCTCCCCGCCTAGCCGCCTTGTGATTACCGCTATTTATCGATTCAGCGCGCAGATCGACTACTCTTGACCTTGATGCGGACGACAAGCCACGGTAACTAATACAAGGAAGCATCACGAGAAAATGACCATCTGAACGAAAGTTGTTTCAATTTCATTGGCCTCGATTTCGCAAGCGTGACTCGTACAGTACCGTCGGAGTCGTCCGAGCCAGCCAATGTTTACAAACAAACTGCCAACACGACATCAAAAATATGACAACAAATTGTTACTTGCCATTTGACCCGTATTCATGTGACTCCGTCACCAGTTACTTCATGCGAATCTTTTTTTTTCAATGAAAAATACATCTATTAATATCTTAGAACTCAATGAAATTCAGTTTAAAGATTCTTTATTTCTCATAAAACTCATAAAATTAAAGTTACGTTTATTATTAGTTATTATTAAAGATACTCGGTACGCTTACACATGTTATATATGAAATCGGAAATGTCTCGAATTTCATGAGTTCATGACCCATCATCATACTGCGGGTGACGAGTTGGTTATAGCTTCCCTAATACCTATAGATCATTCCATAAGCATATTCCTAGATTTCCTAGATAGATACTAAGAATCCCTAACCTACTATATCACTACCTATGATTACCCTAAAATATTATATAATATATACTTATATTATACATATTTAATATTTATTTCCAATTTTAAACTTGCAAATTCTGCGTAACTACATAGAAAGTTTTGCTGAGCATATATTTTAGTAATTTTATAGGTCAGCCATGCTGTTACCAACCGCAAAATGGAGCACGAAATCTGCGAGTGGTAACAGTGGTTCGGAAACATACTCAAAGTAGGAAAGAGAAGAGGCTACGGCTAAAAAGTCAAGCGACGAAACGTTAATCTGTGTAGGACATCCCTTTTGAAGTGAATATTTGTGTATGTACGAGTATTTTAAAATGCGAACAAGGTGTGTAAGGGCCGAGTCATGTGGCGCTCGGTTCACCCTACCTACCGCGAAAGGGTCTTGGTGGGTAGATATATGGTACAGTAATATAGTATTTCTATGCATTATTATTACTGTATATTATTATTATTAACCTGGTAACCCGGCTTCCAGCCATGTATCATCATATTAACACAGCGACTGTAACACTTAATAAAAGCCCAATCCATAACATTCTGGTGTAACATTTTTAAGATTTTAGTTCGTAAAGTTTGTTATCTGTCAGTACCCGATATGCCCACTAATATCCGTATCTAATATGAATAAACATTTTTGATTAACTATAGTAAGTACTAAGTAGCAACCAATATACGACATGGACTTTACAAAAGAGCGCATTCATAATTTCTAGGTTCACCAGAGAGCGCCTAAGCAATCGCTGCATTGACAGCGGCACTGGCATACACAGTATACACCCGACATAGGTATAAATATAAAAATATTATTGTTTACCCGTACATTCTACAAAGGTTAGCATACTTTAAGTAAAACAATCAGAGGTACATCACACAATATGATATCATTTTACATTGTTCGTGCATTGCATTGTGGAAGCTAATGCACGCAAATCATTAGTCGTAATGCTAGGCGGTTAGTCAGGTGTTGTATCACAAAATAGAAGACACATACAGAATATAGATATATTGCAGATGAAAATCTTCGTGAATTTTCGTATATCCGATGAAAAAATCTCATCAAAGTCAATAAAAACAATTTATTACTATAATGAGAGATACAGCAAACATCGTTTATTGCGTTTTAGCCGTTCTACGCTGATATCATCTTTCGAGCTCTCAGAAATACGAGGTAATACGGTCGGAAATACGGTTTCTATGCGCACCAGTAGAAATCTGCGCGCGTATCTAACGGAACATCTTCGTTGTAACCAAGATATTACACTATTAAAGTTTTCGCTACACTAACTTCAAAATATTGCACAACTTTACCTCAGCAATTGAAAACAAAGAAAGATGAAGGTCAAAGTAAGCCTCGAATAATATCAATGATGTAAATGAAAGAAAACTATTCAAAGCGCTAACCAACGCGAATGCCATTCATGGAATGCAAATTAAATAACATACTATTCGGATTTACTATGACTTTTCAGCACATAAGTATCGCACTTATGTATATTGTTTGTTCAGAATATACAATATCTGAAAACGTACCTAATTCTGTCAACTATTAGTGCACAATGGAGGTCAAATTCTGAGAGTAAATCTTTTACATCCTACCAATATTTTAATGTAAAAATTTGTGACCTCTTTGAATGTTAGCAGTTCTGTCAGATTTTTTTTATACAACGTCGGGAGGCATACGGTCCACCTGATGTAAAGTGGTTACCGTAGCCTATGCACGCTAGTAATACATTAAGTATCACTTGTGCCATGCCACTTCTACTGCCAGCACACAGTAACTCCTTAGGATCTTAATGGTGACCTCACTCACACGTAGGAACACAACAACCTTCCAGGGGGGTGTTATTTGGCTGCGATTTTCTGTGCGGTTAAGGTACATGCCCAGACTGCTTTGATGCCCTATCTCTCTTAAAAACAGCCCGACCAAGACCAACATACATTCATGTACACAAATGTTTGTGTCCTGTGTGGGAATCGAACCCACGAGCGTTGGTATCAAAGTCGCGTTATTAACCGCGTCGCCACCGAACTCGTCAAATGTTTGCATAATTAAAGCATTTGGGCCTTATGTCATTGGCCTTACACCAGGTGCACCAATCCAAACATACCTACCTCTCTAGCTTCCACAATTATCAACCTATTAGCCATGAAAAAAATATTTAGAGTAAAGTAACTGTGGGTAAACCAAGTACAAACAGAGTCTAGTTATAATATATAATAGCTTTGGAAGCTATTGATAAACGGGCGGACACCGAAGCACCACATGACACTCAATGTAAATGCAAAATTATAATTTAAACTATTTTCTAAGGGGAGGTGCATACATTTATATTTCGTCGTACAATTAAAACATAAAAAGTGCGAGCGAAAACGACATTATAACCAAATATTTGCATCGATGAGGGAACCAAACCTGCGACCTCTGGCGCCGTAGCTATTTCTAACCGCGGAGCTTCATAGGCTGATACAATTAGTACAAGGATCTAAGGATAAGTCACCTAATAGAGACTATTTAAAAGACGGGTATGAGTCAGAAGAGGTCAAGTCTTGATGCTCACGACGCTGGAACGGGTCACCCGCGTGTCCTAAATACTCCCTTGTGTAGCTCATCATTTTTAATTCAATTGTAATTGTTCGCCAAGTACACTTGAGACTTGAGTACAGTTGACTTATATTATCCTCATATATATTATCCTAAAGTTGGCTCCTTGATTTTGTTAATACATTTTATATCTATACGTATCACGCTTCCAAGTCACTCGGGGCTAACCAATATATATTATTAATATATCTTATTGTTTAAACCAGGTATGGGCAACCTTTGACATGTTGTGGGCCAAACTTTAGCATGCAAATACGTTCGCGGGCCGCGTTTAAAAGTAGTGCATATAATATAGGTAGATTCCGTGAGTATATATAAGTAGTGTACTTAATTTTTTTTAATTGGGTTTTTTCAAAATGGATCAAACGTTACAGCGGGCCGGGTGTTGCCCGCATGTGCTTTAAACTATCAATTTTTGTAGAACGGCGGATAAAACGGTAGAGAAAATTAAATAGCAAAACCTTATTTACATCGCCAGGTAAATAAGATTTTTATTTAATATTATCTGTATAAGGTGCCTTTGCTGAAATAAACTCGATTATACAATAAAGTAAAAATAAAAACGCCGTTTGAAGCTCGGTTGCCCATATACTAATTGTAAATTACGTACTTTCCTCAGGTTTCCACGTTTGTTTGTTGTCGGTACAGTCGACCTTAATAGTAATAGCAGTAGTAGATCATCGAAATTAAGGTATTATCAATCATACTGAATGAATTGTGTAGCATAACATACTAATTAATGAACGCAATATATAGGTACCATATAATACTGAAGTTGTATACAAAGTCAAGGGATCGACGTGAATTTTGAATAGAACGAAAGGACTCGTTACAATTCAAAAAGTCAGCTTGATAGTATCGCCACAACAACAGTTATTAAAGTGGTTAATGACTATATCTACCTCGAGACTAGCGGTACAGCTTGGTAGGGGTAACTTCAACGAAGCGACTGATAGACCCAAAGGGCTAGATTGAGAATTCTTTTGGAAACATGGACTTATCCTCATCGCACAAATACCTCAATGCTGGAAGACCAAACTTCTTAAACAATGCGTCCTCGTTTCCACAGAGATATAGATTCTTAACGTTAAACTATGCTTTGAGCTTCTCTTAGGGTAATAATTCGAAGCGAAACAAATCGATAGAGAAACAAACAAAGTAATAGAAAATAGAGAATAAAAGAGAACCCTAATCTGCATAGTCAGTAAATTCAGCTTGCTAAGTTTGCGCAGGATTGTGTAGGTCTACTATAGTTGCAGAATCAGTAATGGCAGATGGTTGAGGAAAGTCGGTAATCGGACTGCAGTCAAGCACCAGTCTGGGATAGACCGCGTGAGTTCTACGAGATCTATATGTGGAAACAACTGTTTCAAATCAGATCAGACATTGGCTCCTGTGCCACCGCGTCGTGCTGGGTCGATAGTGGAAGTTACGGAATGCTACTTTCCCAATCAACTAATGTCTGCTGCGAAAGCTAAAAAACGTTTCTGATTTAATCGGCCTTTCTGAGAAGCTTTTTGGGTCGGCGATGCATAACGGGCACTCAAATTAATTAACTCTTAATTAATGAAGTCTAAGAAATTTCTAGAATTAAAAATAAGTATAATATATATATATATATATTATATTATGTAAAACGCTCAACTCGGGTACAATTAGAAAAGTTAAACTGTCAAAATATTTGTCTACAAGTACGTACAATCAGTGACCCCCTGTGTTTAGGTACTATAGTTTCGAAACTATGTTTATACATCGACTAAATCGTTCTCTAACAGGCCGGCCAAACTGGATAACATTCCGTTGACCCGGCTATACGTGTAGTTTGTTTTATATGGATAAAGCCCGGCATTCTCGTCAACATCCACCATCAAAGAAATAGGTAGCAAGCCCATCAAAACATTACCGAAATGACGCAAATTGATATTTTCAGATATGCACGGTGTCTGCCATGACCCGTTTTCTCGGCCACAGCAGTCGAGGTGACGTTTAACTGAGAAATAATAAGAACAAGAGGATGAGCGACCTCCCGAAATAGCGGACTTGCTGTAGCACCAGACGAATATAAACGGTAGTAAACGAGATTAAAGTGTGACATAATACTCTGATAACAACCTCCGGTGCCCAAATCAGATGGACTCTGGCTCATATTACTAGCAATTACAACTCAAATTTCTATACATACGTACATAATAAAATGGTAGGGCGTTTATCAATTGTTTATTTTTTACAAGCATACGGTACAACTGATGTAAAATAGTTATTGCGCCTATATCTTTTTGCGTTACCTGCAATTTAGAGCAAAAATATACATTAATGATTATCATGCCAGGTGTAAGAAATTTCATATTCTTCCTCTTTACGAACGAAGGAAAATTGCTGACCTATCGTTCCTTATGAAAATAGCAAATGGTTCAATAGATTGTGCGGAGTTATTGAATATGGTGTCACTGCGTGTACCTTCCAAGTTAACACGTAAATCAGACACTCTCTCAATCCCGGCAGTGCAAAGCAACTACAGACAGAATTCATTTATGATAAGATCGTGTAGTTCATTTAACAACGTTAATCGATTCTTGGATATCGACTTATTTAATACTAAAGACACGACATTAAAACGTGTAATGTGCGACTACTTCTTTAAATGATACTCGGCGATAGTTTGTATGCATATATGTGTATCTGAACATGTGAATGTATTCATATAATTTTGTCATAATTCATATATCAATGATGAATCTGCACTTATTTACCGCCGTTCATGTGACTTTGTTAATGCATAGTGTTTTAATTATTTGCGAAAACTTGTAATTGGCCATTCATTGTTATAGTAACTCTAAACAATGTTATTTTGTTAGCTGTAAGTTTTCCATTAAAAATAAAATAAAATAAATAACGCTTGCAATACAGGAAGTGTGCTATACTGGTAACTCCACTCTCTCACAGGAATGCAATAACTCTCCAAAGAACTTCCATTTGGCTACGGTTTTTCTGTGAGGTGCAGGACTTCCCTAATCGGGCCACTTTGATGCGCCCTACATATATAGGGGAAAATGGTAGGGGTGTCTGCCTGTTTGCATACGCTAATCTTTTTATCTATATGTATTTGACAGTGTTATAATTTGCGTGCATTTCACGAAGACGGTTATTATCTTATCAGCTGCAAATTTACTTTATCGATGTCTGAATAATAGGGTAGCCACTGAAACGTAGTTAAAATATAGAATGTAACCAATATTTAAGCTGTGCAGAGTGCTGTTTTTGTGTAGAGATATAAAAAAACCACCAGTCTACGGAGGAAATATATTTTTAGAAAATTTTGCTAAACATTTTAACAAAATTTTTTTTGAAACCAAGAGAAAATCTGTGATTAGTTTTGTTTTAGAGATTACTTGAGCCAAGAATCGAACCACCTAAAATAAGAAAAAAACAACACTCATTATTTTATTGTACTTATCAACGAAGACGAAAATCCTCGAATAAACATTTTATCTAATAATTCGCGCTTAATTCTAATCCACCTGTATACACATACTACGCACAAGACATCAAAATTAAAGTTATAAACGTATTTAAATACAAACAAAGCAGTATAAATCCCCTCCTTCTCCAATGAGTATACGAACATTAGCCAAACAATGGATGTAGTACAGCAGATATCTCTATTTATACATGTACGCTAACCGGCGGCGCCGCGACGGGCCTTGAAACTCATCTACGACAACCAACAGTAAAAATTTCATCAATTGTTACACACAAGATGTTATTGAAAACAACATGAACGTTTTTCGTAACACGCAGTTGAACCACACAATGTAAACACTTCGCGTATCAATTACCAACTTGTCCCTCCAACAATTAAGTGTTATGTAACAAATGCTCTAAAGGCATGTCCTATTATTTTAAACTGACGATATTGCATTGACGCGAACAAGGGGCGCTTGATGCGACGAGTGTATGCCTGGCGAGAGTCGTTTATGAACGGCGGTCTGAAACTAAATGTGGCGAAGACAGAGTACTTGGCCTGCAATATATCCTACACCCGTTCGCAAGGCATAGGCAAAGACACGACCGAGAGCACGGACCGGTGTGTTACCGGTATTTGGGATCGGTCCTCCACGTGTCCGTGGTCCGGAGACATCGATTACGACATCAAGGCACGCATATCAGCGGTTAGGGCCAAGTGGCGAGAGATGCTTGGTGTCATTTGTGACCTAAAACCCTAAAACCTGTCCTTTCAGCTTAACTACAGGTTTATAAATCCATCATTAGAGCTGTCCTTTTATATGGCAGCAAAACGTAGCCGATACTTGAATGGCATAAGCAGGAGCTGCAAGCCACGGAGAAGAATATGCTGCGCTGGATGTGCCGTCACAGCGCACATCCAGCGGGAACGGATAGTGTAAGGAACTAACGCATTCGCGGTACCCTTCGTGCCTGTAATTGACCATTGATAAGTCATGTTGGCATTTCAAATAAGTCTTATTGTATTTAGCCTATACTAATTTTAACGAGATGATATTGCAAGCTTAAACTTTTTACAGTATGCTTGCCGGCGGTACTACGATCATAGATAATAAATAACACATAAACCAGTTAGCTGTAGAATGTATCTAACATAAACAATTTTAAAATACAAGCATATCGGCAAACTGTAACCTACACATGTCTGTGTACAGTGGTATAATACTGTAATGTAGCAGAACTGTCCAAACAAAAACGCGGTTTCTTCTAGCACTTGTCAGTAGATGAAATATATTTTTCAATATTCAGAATGGTGAATATTCAATATCATTACTTATTTTATCTGTGTACCTCGACAGTCATCAGAATGATAGACATCATGAAATATTTTCTATATCCAGAATGACAACTATTGAGGACTATGAAGATCTATGTTACATATTTGTCTTAGCTGTTCTTTCTCCAACAGATGTATTGGTCTTGCTGTTCATCAATTCAATGAAGCTCGATTCTAAAATTATGAACTGACTAAAATGTTGAGTTATCTTTATTCGTACACGTGCACTACTTTTATTCATTTATACACACACATACATTCAAAATCTCGCTGATTTTGTGATATTTAAATGAGCAAAGAAAAGCTGGAGTATCACTGTGTTTTCCGGATCACCGCAGCAACAACAGAGAAGATCATCTTACCTCGTCGTCACCACCATTTCTAAAATAAGTGTTAATTATTTTCAGTAATTATTCTCAATATTATTTTGATCATTTATTAGACAGAAATGTATATGAGGATCTCGAGGCAGTACTCTGATGATAAGCAGTTACATTTCCATGACCAAGACAATCTGAAGTAACTTACTGAACAGGTTTATCTGGCGCTTTAATAAACAACTGATATAATAGATTAAGGTGGATCAGTAGGTATGCATAGATGAATGCTGCTGAAACGTGAGGAATAGGGTACCTGTAGCCACCGAATGGTTGGATCCCTTGTTAATAGACGCCCTTTGATCTTCACACACATGAATGTGAATCCTAGAATCAGATTTATCGGATGTTATCGGATGAACAACTAAGAAATATTATATGAATTTAAGACATTTCTGTTCTAATTACAGCTTCATTGAATAGATGAACAGCAAGACCAATACATCTGTTGAAGAAGGAACAGCTAAGAAAAATTTATAACATAGATCTTCATAGTCCTGAATAATTGTCATTCTGGATATAGAAAATATTTCATGATGTCTATCATTCTGATGACTGTCGAGGTACACAGATAAAATAAGTAATGATATTGAATATTCACCATTCTGAATATTGAAAAATAGGGAAGTCAGATACCTGTATCTGACTTCCCTATATTTCATCTACTCTTGTTCGCTTTTCACTAGAAACCGCGTCCTGAGGTTTACTTTCCGCATTATAAAATATTACTAATCGTTGATTTGAGTTTATTGAATACAAAAATTCACAAGTAAAAAAGACTATTTTAAGGCTACTTGCGCTAGGAGATCTCGCTTTAACAAACAAAATTTTAGGAAAACGGGAAGCGCCTTACTGTTTTCAATCATGTATCTAACCATATTTTTTATTAAATTGAGTTGAGCTGAAATTTTCACAGTACTTTAAGGCCATAACAGCACTTAATGTAAGTTTCAGCTGAATGTCTATAGCCGTTCTATAGAAAATAGACATTGACGAGCAGTCCCGTAATCATATAATATTCCTATTTTACCTTTTCAATTACGAAATCCTGATGAGGGCAATGATAAGAAAATATACACAAGTCCAAACTAGTGGAAACGCGAGCCAAGCTAACAGCTAACAGGGGGCATACCGCCGGCCGCCGATTGGAGGCAAGCGGGGCGGTGGACGGCTCGCTGCCAGCCGCCCGTCGAACCACAACCTGATGGCAGAACTACTTTCATTTCGTTACCAGCTTTCACCCGCCACTCTCAAATAAAAGATACGAATGCAAAATTTTAATCGTCTGATTACATATGGATACCTACAATTTGACGTTGGGGTCAGAATTGATTTTAAATTACTTTTATAAATTTAAAATATCTGTATTTAAGCGTTTTCCCAAATATAATATTCATAGGTACTTAAGTAGAAAGTTCTCTGTAATAATAATATCCCCGCGCACGCCTATCAAATGACCGGGGTAAACGCCATGATTTTAGAGAAAAATAATGATAATATTTCAAATCCGATGCTTTAAAATTAACCAAATTATCTTCAGGTTTTGAATATTCTATTTGTACATATATAAAACTTCAACATGTTGTTCGATCTTATTTATAGGTAAGGTTATTGTGTCATTTCTATCACTATTTAAGTAGTCTTTCTGTTATTCTAAATAACGATAAGATACAATCATAGATAGATAACATTCTTTGTTTCAACAGTTTTTTAATTCTTTTTTGTGCGATTTACTTCCGTAATGTTCAGCATTTTGACCACGGCACAATGATTATTGTGAAAGTATAATGAAGTAACTAAATTCAGCAGTACACGACTCCTTTGGCTATAATTGTGATTACAATTGTCCAAGAATATTTTGCTAAAACATTAACTCTAAGTTTCTAATTCTCGTCTGCCTGCAGCTCTACCATAGCACTTCTGTAACAACATAACCATATTGCAGACTATCCTGACTCCTGACATGTAAAGAATTTGTTGTAGACTAGAGAACTGTAGCCAATTTTTTACAATAACTTATTGCTATTAAACTAGAGTGGATATTTGATATTTTATACCACAAAGCCGACAAACGTATGACAAATTTGCAACACAAAGACAATTTGTGCATTGCCGCTCCTGTAAAATCCCCTTAATTTGTGATAAAAAAATTACCTAATAGAGGAATTAAGGGGGAGCTCTTTCGTGAAATTTTGCTTGTGGAATGACCTTGCTATCGATTTTTTTCTAAGAGAATGGGGTTCTTCAAGAAATCCGTAAAGTGAAGGAGATTTTACAGTATCGGCAATGTACGAATCATGCATTAATGTTGCAAGTTTGCCATACGTTTGTCACCTTAGTAGTATAAAATATCTAATAATATCTACTCTAGTGTAACAGCAACAAGTTACTGTAAAAAATTGGCGGCAGTTCTCTAACAGATACATTCCTACAGATAATTCTCTGCAGATGAGGAGTCAGAACAGTCGGAAATATATTAGGACCTTACATATGAAATTGGCGTTTTGTCCAACTGGCCACTTTGATCTCAAATATCTGGCTTTTGATAAGGAATTCCAAATTCAAATTTATTTTAAATTTAGCTTGTATATTTGTGATTCGAATTTAGTGATTCATTTGTTTTTACGCCATTTGATTTTTCTTTGACATCGGTCTGTCCACAATAAGGTAAACTTAAAATATAGCGTTATTTACGAATACGAGTTCCACAGTGCCACCAACGCTGCAGAAACAGCTCGAAGGATTAATGATGTGTATAGGGAAGCTTCTGTAAAAATAACACGGTACGTTTTTGGTTCCACCGTTTTCGCTCTAGACATTTTGATCTACAGAATATACCCCATGGACGGCCGGAGACCCTTGTTAACACCGAGGAATTAAAGGGGATCGTGGAAGCAGGTCACGTCAGAGTTAGCTGCAGGCTTCGGTGTGAGCGACAAAAAAGTTTTAATTCACTTGAAACAGATTGGAAAAGTGAAAAAGCTCGAGAAATGGGCACCGCATGAATTGAGTGAAACACACCAATAAACACGCATTGAGTGCTGCGTTACATTACTCAACCGCCACAATAACGACGAAATTTAGATCGTATTATTACTTGTGATGAAAAATGGATTCTGTACCACAATTGGAAACGCTCATCACAGTGGTTGAACCCAGGAGAACCGGCTAAATCCTGCCCCAAGCGAAAGTTGACTCAAAAAAAGGTACTGGTGAGTGTTTGGTGGACCAGTACTGGTGTCATACACTACAGCTTCTTAAGATTTGACCAGACGATTATCTGTATTGTCAACAATTGCAAACCACTTTTTTCGCAATTTAGACAACTACTTGCAAGGAAAAAAATTCAATTCCGATAGGGCAGTCCAAATCGCCTTCTAAGATTTTATTGAGTCTCGCTCCTACAATTTTTTCAGCAATGGAATCAATGAACTACCTATAAATCGGTGAAAGTGCATAGATAATAATGGTACCTACATACTTCGAATAATTAAATATATAATTTCATATATTTTTGTTTGTTTTACTTTTTTCATATAAAATACCAATTTCATATGTAAGGACGTAATTAGTTATATTGTTGGAGAAGTGCTATGGTAGAGCCGGAGGCAGATATGAAATATCTAGTGTCTATTCTAGTCTATTAGTAAAAACTACTGTGAAACTGAAATAATGTTAGCTATAATAAAATAAGACTCATCACCTTCTATTCTACCTTTTTAACACTAAAATAACTAATCACAAGAGATATATTATGTTGCAAGGTCATCAAGATGTTATGAATAGATTTTATATCAGACTTGCTAAAATTGATATTCGCTATAACATAATCAAGAGGCTCCAATACCGACAGACGCATGAAAATGATTGTAATGTTACGATTATGTCAATAATTGCATGTTTATTCATGGATATTTATAGCAATATTACGTAATAAATACTCGCATCAGTTAATCGTGCAAGAAAGATAGACTCTTGTCTTGTATGTATTGTTGACGGTATTCACTTATAGCAAAATTGTAAGTTTTTTTATCAGAGAAAATATTCATTCATTTAATATTGTAAGTATAGACTAGTTATAATTACCAGATTAACACACGGTATTTTACGAGGATCATATTATTATATAGGTTTGGGTCCCGGTGTGAGACATATTATCGTAGCTTGAGACAGCAGGCGCTCGGATGAGGCATACGTTGGCGCACTATGAAAACTGTCCAAAATATGCACATTAGGAACTACAGTAGAAATGAGAAAATTCTACAGTCCCATATTGTAATCCCATTTTCTTCCAAACTACCTCCATAGTACTATAACAATTATTCGAAACTTTGTAGTTGTTTATTTCCATACACTAAACGTGCCATAAGTCCAATGCGCTATGCTATAGTGTAATTTGAATGAAATACGAAACATCGATTTGGGTTTGTTTTTAGATATTGTTTCTTTACCAGGTTATGCGAAGGTCGTTTAGCGGTAATCTTACTGAACAAACGTAGGTCAGAGGTCAACGAAATACGCCATGAACACTGCCATAAGCCACAGCATAGCTCGATTAGCATTTTTTAATAAATTATCAAAGTAATAACTTTCATACGTAACGAGATATGACAAGATGTTACAACTAAGATACAAGCTTGACTGTTATACTAACTACTGAATAATAATTTGGATACTTCAATTGAAAGAAAATTATATGGCGCTCGGGTCACTCTGCCTCTCCCGTAAAGGATTTGGCATGAACATATTGAATATTTTGGAAAAAAAAACGTCTTTAGATTTCGAACCCAGTTCTATTCACTCAAGAACCTATGCTATTGGAACTATTTCAGACTATCAATAAAATACAACAAACATAGCTACGCAGCGGTTACTTTGGATGGATTTTCTTGCACCAAGCCCCCAGGAAGTAAATAAATATCTGAACCACCACCAAGTTCCTAGTATCTATCTTTTTAGTATTTTTTTATTTTCGAGCTTTCGTTGCGCGTGTCAGCGTAATCAAACACAGAAGTTAAGTACGGTCGACCGCAGCCTATCTACGAGCGTGTTTATTTACCTCGAGCTCCTCCAGCTTCGAAAGGCACGTTTCAACCTTCGGTTCTGGTTGTTGTCGAGATAGAACAATCTACCTAGTCCGGCCAAAAGTTATGTTACCAATGAATATGCGTTTATTTTTTTATGAAGTAATGTAATCTGAATAAAACTTATATGTACATATTTTTGGAAGTCTCAGCAAAAAATAAAAAGTGATTATATTCGAAATGGCCACCTTTACCTTTGATACAGGCCTTTAACCTATCTGGCCACTAATCTATGGATTTACGCACTGTTTCTAAAACTGATCATACTCGTAATATGTAGTCTAAGGGGTTCAGATCTGGGCTAGACGAGGGCCAGTCTTCAGCTCTTATAAAATCCGGAACGTTGGTTTCGAGCCAGGCTTAAGTAATTCGTGCCTTGTGACCGGGTGCAGAGACCTGCTGCAAAGTCCAAGGTACATTTTTAAAAAGTGTAATGCTGAGAGGTTTTAAAACACAATCCAAGACAGTCTCTTGCTACACTTTGGCTGAAGTCTTCACTCCTTTCTCACAAAAATGAAGCTTTGTGACTCTTTGATAAGACGCCCAACCATCACCAAACCATTACAGACGCAGGATGATGACCACGATGTATCTTTACGACTACTTGGGCGGCTTCTTTAGAACTGAGTGAGTACACTTTATCATTTTGCTTGTTGTGGTGCTGTTCAATAGTGAAATTTTTTTCATGTGTAAAGAGGATACTTTTGTGCCTTTCACCTATATATCGGGATACAAGGCGGTTTGATCGATTCACTCTCTTCAACTGTATGGGATTAATATAGGGCATGTACTGTATATCAGCGATAAGCGCCGAGCTTTAGGTCTTGTTTTATTGTACGCGACCGAGTCCTATCGGGAATCTTCATTTCACGCGATAAGATTTTTTGTTTCCTTATGAGGTTTCGGTGAATTCTGGCTTTAAAAGCATTAACAGGCTCCATACCCACTTTGTGCAAAGCAATCACTCAATTTTCTTCATCTCCCCGTATTATAATTTCATTCACACGAAAAAAATATGTAAAACGGTGGGAAATCGAAACAAGTTTTTAAAATAATAAACGCGTTTCAAATTCAAAATAATTATAGAGTTGAAAAAAAGAAAAGTTTCTATGTAAAAGTATTTATGGCCAGACTAGTTTTAGGTTAACTCAGTGGCCTTCAGGCGGCGGGGCGTGACAATACTGGCCTACGCTGCCTGACCGATATTGAGTAACGTGGCGAAGTAAGTATGTTCTGAGCCCTATTGGTTAAAGAAAGTCGCCGCAGTTCAGCAGTGATGAGCATGCTTGAGATAGACTCCAGAAATCAGGAAATTAATTACTAATTCCCAAGTATAAAGTTAGCAGGTGTACTGTACTATATTATGCATGTTATACGCGGACAATTAGGTAGGTACTTCTAATCTATTACAATATTTATACGTCATTTAAAATGCTGTTTTCAAAAAGGAAATCCATTCTCACTGCCGGTTTCACTAAATAAATACACCCACAGTGAATAACAATGAGTACCTACTGCCCCAGTGACAACACGATATACATTCGGAGATAACTTTATACTAACTACTTTACTAGCTTTGGACATTTCATCATTAAGCTAATTTTCCATAGTTTGTAGTTAACCTAAATTGTTGCTATGTTGATAATGGTCCCCAAAATGAAAGGAATTCCATAACTCCTAGAGTTCTTAGTCATCGACTTATTCCTGAAATACCTACCTTAGGCACTCGTTGACTTTACTTTCATCGCCACAATTAGAAAAGAAAATTACTTCCTGTTAACCCCTTCCCATCCTCTGAACCTACTCGTACTGTACTATACTGTGCTGTACACATACTAATGTACAACTTGGCTGATTGTAGAGATTTAAATTTACACTCAGGGTAAGTACGATTGCAAAATAGGGTATGGTAAGTAAGTTCTCCATAAAAAAAATGTGGTTCGAAAACTAATGTCATTTTAATTACTTACCATTTTAGAGGAAGTTAATGTAATTACTCTAAAAGTGGTATATATGTTTTATGTTATTAACATACCAACAACATATATATATGTTGTTGGTATGTTAATATTTGAAGGTCCCTTAATTCATTTTATTTAATTTTAAAGAGTGCAGGTGCGTTTGTCTGTCTGATCTACAATAAAATCAGTCTCATCACTTTCCATTCTCCCTTTTGAACACTAAAATAACTAATCACAAGCGATGTATTATGCTGCAAGGACATCAAGATGTTATGAATAGATTTTATACAAGACCTGCTCAAATTGATGTTCGCTATAATATCAAAAGGCATCAAGACGAACTGACAATATGTACAAAAGTTTGCACAAAATTTTCTCTCGAAATGCTAAAGCAATTTAGCAATATTTTTGGGTGTGTGTATCCTTACAACCACAGATATAGATGCACCCATTAAAAAAAACTGTCAAGAAAGTGAGATCAATATACCAGGCTATAGTCATAAACGAAGAAAAAAACCAAGTATCTTTTAAAGAAATATAGTGTGCGTTCGGCTACTTACAGGCATCCTTTTTACATTTGCCTTCATTCATTACAGATATGATCGAAGCTCTTTGCGTAACTTGAGTACGCCGGTTATTTATTTGTTTAGCACATAATCTATGTCGTTTTATGTCATTATCACGTATGATGGACTGTGTTGCCAGCAATTTCCGATCGCGACATTTCAGTGGTATTAACGAAAATTCTTTCTTAGTGGATAACTGCTCCCCTTTTTATTATCAAATATTTTAAGTACATAAACTCCACGGTTTGAGTCGCGCCTCGATATATCAGATATAAATATAATATATAATAATCAGTCAGTATCTTTCTTCTTTTATAGCTATATCACTATTCTTAGCTATATCACTCCTATAATAGTAAATACCTGCGCTAATTATCACGAACTACAACAAATAAAATATCTCGCCCAGAACAAAGACTATTTCTTCGTCGAATAGCTACCATAAAAGCATACTTTGTTGTAAAATTAGTTTATAAAAATATGAGTTGAGTAAATGACCTTGCAAGGATAACAGACACGACGCGGTAGGGCAAACCGATGCGATGATGTCAGCATTGGTTTCGACGTAGGCGAACAGCACCTAATGCGAACATGACGAATTCGCCGCAGCTATGAACACATACTACATTGAATCCCCATTAACCATAAACTTTATGTAAATTTACTAATTACAGAGATCTACAACTTTCATAACATTATAATGTCCATACTTGTATTACATAAAGAGATTTTGTGAAAGTTTGTTCTATACGACTTCCGATGTATTGGTTGAAGGCGTTTACGATTACGACATGCTTAAATCTACACATTCGTATTATATTAACGACTCGACAATACATGGCAGACACAACAACGGAAAATTTTCAACACATTGTGTGTTATACAAGTAGAAAATAAATAATAGGACTCTGAGGAAGGAAGGATGCCGCATTATTTGCGTTTATTGCAGTTTAGAAAGTACGAGTAGCTAACTGCATTATCAGATTTTGGAACTGCTTTCCTACTTGATACTTGACAACCACCAATCGATGTTCTTATGTTTTCTGTATATTCAATAAACACTGTGTATTACATTTGAGGAATATCACTAAATTCATTTTATATCTATCAATAGCCCTTATAAATAAGGAAAATACAGCGTTTAAACAAAAAACAAAATTCAGGTCTTAACTTAAATAATCGGTAATTTACAGATAATTTTGCCATTTTACTATCAGCTTTGCCTACTTTTGCCATGATACATTTAAAATGTAGGATAAGTGACTTCAAATTATTTTACTGTCTTTCTGATAAATTTCTATTTCGTTTATGAACTAATTTTTTATTCAGCGTAACATTTGATACTTTTAATAGTATGGTTGTTTGGAATGAAATTTAAGTGGAATAACTTCACTCATTACATGACATTGATATCACAATTACTGATGTCATTAATAAAGTCGGGACTGCTATTTCAAAGAATGAGCATGCGCAGGTTACACTAAGAAGGATATCCCTAGGTTTCTACTGCCATCTAATTGTCTTCTTCAAAAATAGTACAGTTATTTAGTTTTCGCCTTTCGAGCAAAATGATATTTCTGGAACCAAGTTCCAGAAAACGGAATATCATTTCTCGACAAGTTTTTTTGAGCCCTAAAATTCCGTTATTATATAAATACATTACTTCTAAAAAATCGAAGATCTCGTTTCCTCAGGTAATAGACATAGTATAAATTCGTGTTTGGGATTTATGTACATATTTGTAATTATCACTTGCTCGGCGATGATAGAAAACATCGTGAGGAAAGTCCAAGAAGTTATATTTCGATAGACGTGTGACCTGTGTGAAATCTACTTAGGAACATTCTAGTGATGACATTACACTAAATTGAATCTTAAATCGGACAAACGACTGGCAGTGGTGAAGTAGAATTACATTGGGTTGACTCTCAAAACAACAAATAATAAGGCTTCCCCTAGCTGTAACTGTGGGAACAATGGACATTAAAAAAGGGAAGAATGTGAATAATAGAAAGTGCTGGGTTGAAAAATACTTACGGTTAATAAAAAAACTATCCCACATGAAAATTATGCTTATTTTGAAATCAGAAGATTAAATTTTGTAAGTGTTGATTCCGAGCAGTTGTATATTATTTTTAATATCTAAATATATTGAGAAAAAGATATGATATTACGAGAAAGTGTGAGTGTCAACTAGTCAGTCCCTCTTAATCGTAGTGATTAAATTACACTCACCTAAATCGTAAACAATTTATAGGAAGTAGAGCCAAAGACTTCTATGTATACATAGAAGTCTTTGAGTAGAGCGGTCGGGACCTTCCAATCGCACTAAATCGGAAACTGTTCTAACTTCGTTTACATCTTTGAATTTCTTAATTAGGTTTCTTACAAAATGGATAGCGTAATAAGCTCTTTAGTACTTCTCTGGTCCTACCAGCTCGCCGCGCCCGCCCGCCGCCACCTCACGTGCACGGCTGCTCGCCGCTTTCTGCTGGCTGCAAGTGCCTTATGCTTACTGACCTCCATGACACCAAAAAAGCGTTCTCAGCGACAGTCAACATCGACCTCGATAAAGTTTTATGCAAACGCATACTTGTCGGGCGGAACCATAATGTATGTATGTAGGTGTACATATTTCGGTAGGTACTGATTTCACTAGCTCTACTTAGGATATTACGTGTGGTAGTGAGTAATAAGTAGATAGGTACTCATTTTACCCTTTTTTATTTATCTACATAAAAAAGTACTCATTTTACCTACATAGGAATTCAAATAATAAAACAAGCACCTACATAATTCGGAATCATGTTAATAGACCGGCACCTAGCGAGAATGTGACATCGACAACAAAAACAGGTTTTATTAATCGTATCTACGTCTACCACATTCTACGTGTCTTTAATTTAATGAAACAAATGATTAAATCATTTGTAATTAGCTACCTGCTAATGAATTAACATCGGAATGCGAACTGTTAGCATAACAACTTACCAATTGAATGACTTTAAGTATGCCAGGTGGAGTCTTGAAGTAATCCACGTTAATTTTGATCCAATCCAAGGCACCTCCTCCCTGCTGCTGGGGCGGCGGCGCATTTGGTTTGTTGTGATCCACAGTCACCACCGTTTCGGGAGCCATCATCCTCTAACTTTATACTGGTCCAAAGAAAGTTTCGCTTGGATTAAACACGAACACACAACTGTAAACTTTAGTACACAGTGAACGCGGAAAACATTTCGTACGATGACAGCGAGCGTATTTGACTCCGTGCGGCGCGCAACTGTCGAACCGAAACAGCGACTAGAGTGGCGGGGATTGAGAATAGTGTTGAAGGAAGGTGAGGCGACGCGCGCGACGTCCTCAGCGTAAATACCATTGATCATGGAAATAAAACGCTATGAAACAGCTGTTAAAGTATATTATCGAGTGTCATTAAAATGATTGTAGGTATAGAACTATGTGTAAAAATATAATTACTTAACGAATTAATTGCACCGTCTCTGTAGAACCCATGAACGTAACGTGTAGAACCTTGCAGTTAACCACCACCAGTTGGTAGTACCACAGTGCAAGGAAATACCACTGTTTATTCTTCGATTTAGCTACCGCGCTGTTACTTGCGATTATACATCGATGCTTGCGATGAATATTTAAACAATAGGAAAGTCAAGGACTACGTCGGTAGCGTTATTGACGACTGTGCTTGATGGAAAACACCTAATAAAGATATATTAATGTAATACGTACGGTTATTCACATATTTCTACATACAACGAGAAATTATGATAATCTTTATATTTTTAATACCACGTCACGTCTGTGGCAAACAATTTGGTGTGTAAGTGGCTCGTTATTATGTATAAAGACAAAACAAATGTCAGCTGCACTTGTTGCACCTGCTAATTTATAAACGGCGCCCTGAGGGTTGTTGTGTGTAAGTGTAAATAAAGTTGACGTGTGTCTAGTGTGTTGCTGATAATTGTACCATATGTCCTAATACGTATATGATACGACTTTTTTTTATAAAATCCTATTTCTATTACATGTAAAACACCAAGACAAACAGACAAGTTCATCCACACAAAATGTTTGTTTTATACGGCAATCGAAGCTTGGTGTTAAAAGAGTCATTACTAGCTACTCGGCTTATCAGTGTCGTCCGTCATAATAAATAATAAATATGAAAGTTGAATGAAATCATCAGCATCAGTCTTCGGTTAATTTTATTTCTCTTTTATACCTCCTATCAATATTTCGGAAATGATGATTCTCAAAGAAATACCGAATTTAGAAAATTGCTTCTTTTTTAGGGTTCCGTACCCAAAAGGTAAAACGGAACACTATTACTGAGACTTCGCTGTCCGTCCGCCTGTCACCAGGCTGTATCGAACGGCTGTCACGAACCGTGATAGTTAGACAGTTGAAATTTTCACAGATGATGTAGGTATTTCTGTTGCCGCTATAACAACAAATACTAAAAAATATACGAAAATAAATATTTAAGGGGGCTCCCATACAACAAACTTGATTTTTTGCTCGATATTGATAATGGCAACAGGTAGACGCTTGAAATATTCACAGAATATGTAGTTATATATTCACTTTAAGAATAAATAATTAAATTAAAATAAAACAAATATTTAAGGGGGGCTCCCATACAACAAACGTGATTTTTTTGCCGTTTTTATGGATAGTGGTACGGAACCCTTCGTGCGCGAGTCCGACTCGCACTTGACCGATTTTTTGTTCTTTTATCCCCGAGGGGAAAGGCAAAGGGATCTAGCCCATACAGCCAAGTCATCAGTTTAGAACCATTTGAAAATCTTAATTCTATGTTACAGCTTCAGGAACTGTGCTGAAAAAATACTTGGGAATGGTACCTCGACCCAATCACCCTAGTTTAAATACCACCCGTAAAACGATAGTGATTTTTACAAGGTTTTCTTGATGAACTTATTCACGTCTTCAAAAAGTGCATAAACGTGTTATATTTGAGTTTTTCATTACCGTATAATTTCACTAGCACTTATGTTACAAAATACTATCGGAATTGTGACATAAAATTAATTTTATACTGAATTGTAAAAATTTCAAGTATAACAACAATGTCACTCGTCAAAAGCGCGGGAAGAAGTCCTATTATGTAATTGGAATTTGACAATCTGTAAACCTACTACATACCTAGTATAGAAAGCATAAACGGATTATAGATCAATTCTAATTATACTTAAAATTACTTATTACGCTATTTAATTGATAATTTTCTTAAGAATATTAATGAATATTAAAGTGGCAGAGCATTCCAAAGACGTACCGCTTGAACTGAAAACGATTTGGAATAGAATTGAGAGTAGTGAAATGGAGTTTTAAGACGAAGGAGAAGGTTTTGACGTAATTCACGACCCTGTACGTCACTATACAATATAAATTGGTCTTCGAAGTAATTAGCAGTAGCGGGATTGAAGAAAATAAAATAGAGAAGAGATAGCAAATGCAAGTTGCGGCGAAAGAGATAAGGAGCCAGTTGAGCTGAGTACGAAATTCGGAGACATAGTCATATTTACGGAGTCTAAATATGAATCAAATACAAAGATTTTGAAGACACTCTAATTTATTTCATTGGTGTACAGTGAGGTCAAGATAGCAGGAATCGGCATAATCAAAAATAGGAAGGAGAATGGATTGTGCAAGCGCACTTTTAGGAATTTGATCTAAGGGTGCCTGCGCATAAATTTGGAGGTCATCTGCATAAAGATGGTAGGAGGAGCGAAGTTCAGACGTAATTGAATTGATAAATAAGGAAAATAGAGGAGGAGACAGAACGCCACCCTGAGGCACGCCAGCAGATATTGCGTAATAAAAGAAAATGTATTCTTAATACGCACACGCTGGCGACGTACATATAAGTAAGAATGAAACCAATGAATTTCCATTGGACATATGTTGAAAGAACGCAACTGTTGCAGTAGATAATGAAAATCCACTGTGTTAAATTTTTTTTTTTTTTTTGGTTCTTTTTATCCCCGAGGGGAAAGGCAAAGGGATCTTGTGCCGAAAAAATACTTGGGAAGTGTACCTAGACCCAATCAACCCAATTTAAATACCACCCGTAAAACGATAGTGCTTTTTACAAGGTTTTCTTGATGAACTTATTCACGTCTTTCACAAAGTGCATAAACGTGTTATATTTGAGTTTTTTCATTACTGTATAATTTCACTAGCACTTATGTTACAAAATACTATCGAAATTGTCAGACAAAACTAATTTTATACTGAATTGTAAAAATTTCAAGTAAAACACCAATGTCACTCGTCAAAAGCGCGGGAAGAAGTTCCACTGTGTTAAATGCGTTACTGAAGTCCAGAAGCGTCAAAATCGTGAGGTGAGATTTATCCATATTGGAACGGATGTCATCAGTAATTTTGATAAGAGCAGTAGTTGTACTATGACCGGGACGGAAACCGGATTGGTAAGGATATTGAGGAGATGATTTATGTTCATAGAAATGAAGTAATTGTTGCTGTGCTAGATGTTCTAAAATTTTGGATATAAATGGAAGAATGGAGAAAGGCGATAGTCAGAAAAAGATGACGGATTGGACATTTTAGACATTGGGACATTAGGAATTTGATCTAAGGGTGCGTGGGCAATTTTCCTCATAGTTGGAATAACAGCAGAGGGAATTGAATTGTTGAGAATCATGGTGATAGTTGGAAGGATGATGTGTAGAATAGGTAAGATCATTAAACGACTAACACTGTCATCCCCCACGGCATTCGAAGTCACAGAACGTATACACTTGTAGTATGTGAAACCAAATCACGACTTATGAGAGTTACTATACATGTTTCATCATCAAAGTTCAGTTGCTGGCAGATTAATGATGAGATGATTCTCTTAAAGGCACAGGTTATTTTCTAATTTAGTCAGAATAAATAATAGACCTGTCACAAGAAAGTCAATAAGGTAGGAACCTCGGTCGGCTTCTCTATCTATGCCTTGCAAAAGTTAAATAATAAATCCATTGAGAAGTTTTATTATATGTTCCTACCGTTAAGTAATGACACCAGGAAGAACTCGAAAATTTCCGGGAGCGACACGAAAAAACGATATCCACCGCGCCACCGACAGAAAAAAATACCCAGGGTGTGCAATGTAATACAATTATTTGTTGTCTATTGACCCGAGGATTTTCGGGGGGCGCAACTGACACCTACCTGGCATACCTCTGTAGGTGTCCATTGCTGTATGTTTCTATGACACCCTGCGTAGGTAAGTATTGCAAAAAAATATCCATGATCCCCATGGTAGATTCGTAGCTGAATCTTCCGTTTATATAAAAAAGGCAAAATTATCTTTTGCTCTAAATGCCGAAATGCTTATTTCAGTTATTTTTAAAATCTGCATGGACCCTCCATGTCTATCTAAAATATTAGTCCAGAAAACTGCAACCAAACAAGTGCGTGAAGGGTTGTTGTATTCCTGCTAGTGAGTAAGTTCACCACTAAACTCCAGGAGAAAGTTGCTACCTCAGCCGCAACTGGTATGGCAATACACTAGCGACCTTGTAAACGGATTTTTTGGTGGCTTGATACCGAAAACTGCCATTAAAAGCTTGTATACGGGACAGGCCACCACTCATTCCCACTACTGTGGCTCCTGTGTAGCCAGAATTCATAGCGGCGACCACCAAAAAGGCAATGTACAGTGAAGTTCATTGCTGTCCCGGGGGTTAAACTACAGCTGCCTTGGAACTCATAACGAATTTTATCAGAAGACATTTATAAGAAGAAGAAGTTTTTGAATTGACTTCCCCTCTTGGCGAAGTGAGAGACAGCAATACTGCCGCGCTAACGAAGAGTACAATAACTCGATTTTGCAGCTTTCGAGAAACACGCTCTCAAAATTTTGAACTTTGTTTTTCTTGTATCTCATGAACTAGTGAATGTATCGACATGATACTTGTACAAGTTGATAGAAGAACAAATAAAGAGCAAATTTATATATGTGTGACGTGAAAAATATGAAGCTTATGGCCTGAAATCATGTAAAAAGCGCTCATAATTAGTAATGTTTAAATGATCAACCAATCATCACTAGTCTTAAATACAATAACTACATTACTTATTGTATTTATCTTTAGCAAATCTACATATTGCTATTCTAAGTAAACATTTACATAAATAATTTCAATATTTTCTAATGATAAATACAATAACTGCTATAGTTAATGCATTTATCGTTAGAAACACCTATGTAACCAAGTCGGTAATCCCAATGAAATAAAAAAATATGTAACATTGTTCATTAAATATTTATTTAAAATAATCATAAATGTTAATAACAAAAAATTTGTTTATAACAAAAAAAAAATCCAATTATTAAACTTTCCTCCCTTATCCTTTTGTTCGTCGACTGGTTTTTTAAGTACTTTATGTAGGTGTGGATTATTCTGTGGGTGATAACCAAGTGTTGTTAAAAAATACGTTTTACAAACTTCAATATTTTCCCGGTTAACTAAAAACTTATATTTATATGAAGTATTCCTCTTGCGTGTCGAATCTTCTTTTACAGTCCTTATTTTCACGTTCTACTATTCCTTTTAAAATTAGTCTTCTCGATTCTCAATTCAAATTAACAAAGCGATCATGTATATTTTCCTCTCCTCCTGAGTTTGAAGACTGAATTTTAGCAGTGCACTTTTTACAACATTTTTCTGTGCATGGTTCTTTAGGGGTTATTTTTCGTAATCTTTGTTTCTTCTCTTCCACTCGCTGTGATAATGGTGTATCGAATTTACGCCTCTTTCTAGGAGCACCCGATTTAGTGTAGTTTTCTTCAGTTTCTGGCAATACACCGGTATTAAAATTACTTTCCTGTACAGCCTCAACTAGTTTTTCAACTACTTCAATGGCATCACTAGGTTGTTCTTGTAACACTATTTTATGAATTCGAGGCAAATCTTTATGGACCTTTGAGATGAAGCAATAAGAATTTCATGAACTTCAGCCGACACTATAAAAGACCTTGGAGCAGTGACAGGGTAATTGCAAAACTGTATTGGCGATATTGTATTTCTTCTTTTTTCTCTGTACTTGTGGATTGTAATGTAAAGATATGATGACAGCGCTAGAGATCTAACATCTCTAGCGCTGTCATCATATCTTCATATATACGAGTATCAACATTATTTTCTAACTGCTTATTTTCTTCATCATGTAATGGCATAGTTTCTCAGCAAACTAGAGAATCACGGGTGCGGAAAGGTAGTGTTTGTGTCTCAGGTTTACTGAATAATGTAGTTTGTAAGTCATGTACTTACTATATCCAAAGAATTGCGATATTCGTTTTTGTAATCAGAAATACCCCTGTAATAGTATGGACGAGATCAAATTGCCTTAATGTCAGTAACAATTGGAGACGTCTGAATGGTTGAACTAACGGCGTGATATACATGTGAGCATGCAGTGTCTGCCAAAGAAGGCATGGTTGCACTCTCTGGCGAAAAAGGTTTATGTGCAATCTTTCGTGGAGAAGGTTTGTGTGCAGTCTCTGGTGGAGAAGATAATGTCACCTTATCATATTTAGGCAACGCCATGGCCAAAATCCGATCTCTCCGACACTGTTGCCTGAAATAAAAATTAAAAAAATGTAGAAACTTAACGTTGATAGTAAAAATACGGAAATCGAGAAGTGAAAAAACGATCATACCTACCCTCGTAATTCATAAAAAAAAAACGTTGACTATACTATTTGATGTAAGTACATCAATTTATGCCATTTGCTACGTAATTTTATACATATAAAAACTGTTTTTTTCAGTCCTCTACTAGCGACTCTTGAAAAGTTTGTTATCTTTATGAATACGAGGGTTAGTATTGCGAAATGCGATCCATTTTCTGTCAAGAAATTTGCAGTGCGACATTGCTGTTCATATAATGTCAAAGGAAAGCTTACTTACCGCGTAAATCAAGTCCGCCGAAAACACAAAAACGTCGCGGGTCTGGCCCGGTGGTAGCGACACTACTTGGAACACAAACTTGTTTCACTTCCCCTAACCCCCAGTCTTACTAATAATAAACGCAATAACTCGTAATGATATTTTAGTTTTGATTATAGGCATAGGTTTATTTTGAATGACTTTGCTAATAAATACAATAATAGTATTTATTTGTGAAGTCTTGAGTATTATCTCAGTAAATGATTGGGATACACTAATCATAAGTATTATTTTTTATTATTATATACAAAAGTTACTTAAAGAAAGTTATAGATCTCGATTCCCTGATTCCAAATATACATGTAACTCAAAATCGAGTTAATGTACTCTTCGTAAGCGCGACAGAATATGACAAATAAGGCATTTAAAAACCTCAAAGAGATGGCTAGTCAAGTGAAGCTCAACTGCCGTGCACCACGGTTTATCAAATATCTAACACTATTGGGACCTAAATTGTGAGTTGTTACCTAACACATCGATTCCAATAATACAGATAACCGCCTAAACGCCTGGTAATTCTCCCTTGTTGGCGCCAAATCAGAATAGTATACTACCTCGGATGTGACATGCAAGGAATTTAACATATCGTCCCGCTCCCGACGCCATAGATAGCACTCCCAGAGAACATGATGGAGTATGCAAGTTTATAAACTCCCCATTCTTAGCGGGTCTCAACACAATCCACAAAATAATTATAGTTTGAGCAAATTTTAAGATTGTGTAAGTGTACAATAGTGAAGTGTATAGTAATTTCAAAAAAAAGTAGTTTAAAATGTAGTGGCTTCGCTTTTGTCCAGTTTTGTATACCTACTAAAAATGATTTTCAACATAAAATATTTACAGTATGATACAAATTACAATACACATGACAATTTTAGTTCCGACATTCAAAAAACAAAATAACAGATAACTTTGCATTTTGATGTACTAGTCAAATCCGAAGATTATACATATAATCATTACATAAACAAAACAAGGTACAATGTGCTGTTTGATCCGTCTTTTGAACTAAAAACCATCATGTAACGTACTGCAATTATTCACTTTAAAATCATAAATTTTATAACACAAGACTTCACTAAAAGCGATACCACTTACTGACTAATCACGAAATCGCGAAGTTGAGTCACACTTTAACCACATTTCCTTACATTTTCGACAAGTCATTATTAATCTAGCGAAATTTGTGTTTGAGATTGCTGACCAATGTTACTATAAAAAACGCGTCGATTCTTGTTTTTGCAAAATAAATCGTAATTTAAGTATATGTATGTATATCTTACGTCAAGTCGGAAAGAACGCAGAGAGAACCGAGCGCCACAAGACGCGCTTCTTACAAACCTCACTCGCTTCTTTAATATTCATAGTTGTTTTCATGCCCATCTCGCGGTTCAGTGTATGTGGTTTTGGCTACTGTTGTTTTCTGGCTAACTAGTAGTTTCAATGTGGCAATTTTATCTTTCTGTAAGGTGACCTTGTTTTCTTCAACAGAAGGCGTACTCCCCAAGTACGCCTTCTGTCATTTATAGTGCTCACCAGTTGGAGCTAATTACTCTTACACATATTTTTTTCTATTTCTCTCTTCCTTTATATTTTATTACTCTCTTATATATTTATATTCCTCTTGTAACAAGGTTACTATTGAATCTTGTCTTGTTTTTTTTTCTGGTTATATTTTTGTGCCAGTACGCTCAGATAAAGATACTAACTTCCGTACTGGGCTGGGAGAGAAAAACAACATAAAATGACCCAGATTTGCTATTCTTCCCGGTCAGGTGGTAAGAGTCCACCAAGGGATATACATTTAATATATAGAAACGCACTTATATACATATAAAACTTCACTAGGTCTGCCTCAAGTGCTGTGCCAAGATCAGTACATGATCTTGGCACAGCACTTGAGGCAGATCTTCTTATTTTTAGGGTTCCGTACCCAAAGGGTAAAACGGAACCCTATTACTGAGACTCCGCTGTCAGTCCGTCCGTCTGTCACCAGGCTGTATCTCATGAACCGTAATAGTTAGACAGTTGAAATTTTCACAGATGATGTATTTCTGTTGCCGCTATAACAACAAATACTAAAAAATAGAAGAAAATAAATATTTAAGGGGGCTCCCATACAACAAACTTGATTTTTTTGCTCGATATTGATAACGTCAACAGGTAGACGCTTGAAATATTCACAGAATATGTAGTTATATATTCACTTTAAGAATAAATAATTAAATTAAAATAAAACAAATATTTAAGGGGGGCTCCCATACAACAAACGTGATTTTTTGCCGTTTTTATAGATGGTACGGAACCCTTCGTGCGCGAGTCTGACTCGCACTTGGCCGATTTTTTTTTATAACTTCTAATATTTAACAAAACACTTATTGTGTTTTTGAGCCTTAGGAACCGGCGAGTGTGCATGAGAAGAGCAATGAATGTGAAAGAAGCGAGTGAAGTGTGTAAGGACCGCGTCTTATGGCGCTCGGTTCTCTCTGCCTACCCCGCAAGGGACCTGGCGTGAAGATACATACTTATTGTGAGCCTTTCTTAACCTTAAAAAAAAAAGGTTTATCCTAAAAAAATTCATTAAAATATATGAAATAATTAAGGGACTTGGCATATTAGGTTTAAAATGAACTACCTACAATTCTTATCATTTCAATTCTAAAGTTCTTAAATCAACACATGTGACACCTAATAATTATTGTCTTTAACTAAATTCTAAATAAATACTCGATTGCCTATAATTGAATTCTAAATAATGAAACCTAATAGTAAATTTGTTCGAGCTGATAATTCGTTAAATAATCCCTTATCGAATATACAGCCTAACCCAGATACTATTCTGCCCTAGCTTCTTCTAGTAATTAGAAGAACTAGGGCAGAATAGTACTAGAACAATCTATTATGCATCTATAAATTAATTTATACGAATTATATTCAAAACGAACGTCAACAAACTTAATTCATTCTAATCTTATCTTAAAACGTTTCAAGTAACTCCATCTAGTCGGTAAAATGCACATTTTGTATTGTGAATCGGCGGTATGGTAAATGCTATAGTGTAGGTCGCTATACGACAAGTTAAATTTATTACTTTTTAACAATTAAAGTTCAACAAATTACTTATTAATTAATATATTTTTTCTCATTTAACCAACTTCGCAAGACAAGGAGGGTAATGTTGTTAAATCGTTTTTTCCTTATTTTATCATAATAATCTTTTTAAGCTCTAAAAGCGACAACCTGGGCTAATCTAGTTTTGTTAATGTTATATATTGCTTTGCGCTATTTTATGCTGTCTGTCTGCCTTTTTCTTTCTCTCGATTGCCCGCTTCAATTGCTAGCTGGGTTCTTAGCATCGAAGGCGAGAAGGCAATCGGGAAACAGGGCGGTGCCAGTTGCTAGCACACTGGACGTGTGCGTTACAGGGTTCTCCCGTACTGGTATTCTACGTCTGCCCTGTGCTACCGAAACACCTGACATTCACGGAAGCTGCCTGCTCCGCTGAGCTACACCCGTCGCACCTAGCCTACCACTGCGTCTCGCCTACCCTCAGTCTACTGAACAACCGTAGCGGAGACCACGACCTTACCTACGACCCCTAATCGCGTATTCTAGCGTAATAAATCTTTACAGGTATTTTCCTCATTTTATTTTTTTCTCATAAAATACCGGCCCTTGTTCCAGTTGCACTAACCCCTGCAACAACAAAGACTATTTTTTACATTTGTAAAGCTTCAAGTGTCATATATAACTGGCATGCAGCGGAATATGTGTTTCAATTAGTCATGCAACAAACTCTTAGACCGTTACAGAAGCGAAAGAAATATTTTATATTTTTCTGTCTTTTTAAATTTTGCACACAAAAACATGTGACTGGATATCGATGTTTTTAAACGTGTTATGGCCAGCGGGACAGATACCCATCGTGAATGCTACTTTAACACGAAGGCTCGTGAGTTCTATTGATATACAAAATGATCATTTGTGTGCACATTTATAAGAGGTAGAACCCATCAAATAAGCCTGACTGGGAAGTACTCCACCACACAGAATACCGCAGCCAAATAAAAACTCCTTGGAGGGTTCTGTTTTCTACAGCGACTGATTACCATCAGGCAGGCCGTATGCTTAATTTCCACCTTAGTGGTATTAAAAAAAACTTATTGTAATCGTTCCTTAGGTTACTGTAACGACTTAATATCAGGTGGGCTGTATGTGCCTCTCGACGCCATATAGAAATAAAATTAAAAGGAAGAGAAAAACTCTTAACGAGCGGGATATTTGGATAAAGAAAATGTTTAAAAAAAATCCTGAACTTCATAACTCATCAGCATTCTAACTGCGATTCAATTGTTTTCGTAGTGAATCTGTTTTAGTTATTAATCAAGGCGCCCGGTATTTTTATGGTCACAAGTATTATAATAAATATTTTTAAAAGCTATTGATAATAACTAGCAAGAATAGCCATTACTGCCGTCTCAAAATGTTCCCTTCCAAAGAAATGTTTGACAGATTGAAGATGTTATAGTGTAGGTAGGTGATTTAAACATACATGCCTCGTTTACGAAGTGTGTGAGGGTGCACAAAGCTAAGTGGCGCCCTCATTTTGTTTCTATTAATAACGCTGTATTTAAGACCAATTCCAAAAAGAACGCTCTATAGTGCACTGACGAACCATATTTACCTACGTTTTTTTTGAAACATATCTTGTATTTATTATCTATGACAAGTAACCAAAATTTTAATTATTGCTTATTGTGGCCACTTATAGCAATAATCAAAAGTATGACTAATTCTACATAAATAATAAAAACAGAATATGTCTCAAAAAACGTAAATATGGTTCTTCAGTGCCCTATAGAGCGTTTTTTTGGAATTGGTCTTAAATGCAGCGTTATTAATAAAAACAAAATGAGGGCGCCACTTAGCTTTGTGCACCCTCACAAATAAATTTTAAAATGATGAAGACATATTATTAAATTATATTTTAAAAACAAATAAATCCATATTTATTAAAATATTGTGTCATGTGGTTGGCCTCCTCCAAAACGCCTCAACCGATTTTTAAGAATTTTTTATGTATGTTTGGTAGGTACGGGAATAGGTCGTAAAGTATATTTCATAAAAAAATAAATTACAAAAAAAAAATAAGAAATAATTTATATGGTAGAACGTTTGCCGGGTCAGCTAGTATTTATTATAGATATTGCGTCATTTCCTGCGAAATGACAAGTCTAAGCGTGTCGCATCTCGATGACTTCACATACGTTAGCACTTATAGTAATCTATGAATTCACACTAACTAGCGCATATGCTTTTCTTCTCCCGCTCGATACACTTAGCAAAAATGCAAAGTTGGCACGCGCGTTTAGTGTCGATTTTTGTGAATATTGTCGAAAATAGTAGCAGGAATCAAGTTTGTCATAATTTTGCGTCATTATGTTCAACTAGTAAGATTAGGTACCAAGTTATACATTTGCTGTATCGGTAAAATTTATTGATGCACGCATTTCATTGCAAAGTAGGCAGTCATAATTAGACGGGCAATTCTAGAATAATTTGCCGAAATTTACGAAAACGTCATTCCCAGTATCGTCATTTCAGTCTATTCATATAAAATGGAAATGGCGATTCACTGAAGGATATTTTTATTACTAAAACTAACTACTATTATACTATATTTTACTACTAAAACTAGATACTGTATTCAGATTCGAGAGTAAATGGAGAAGAAATTATTATACAATATGGAACATAATACAGCTAGAGAGAAACCTTTGCTTAATGGATATTGAGGACGAACCGTTTTTATTCAAGCCATTTTTGGAGAAACCCACCGAAACCTGAAATACCACCAGAAGAAAAAAGCAGTTATAGTATGACACTCCACGTGATTGTTTCAGAAAAAGACTCTGGTTCGTATTCAGAAAATATTTGGAATATATTCCTGACGCATTTGACGAATTTCTAGATGTACATAGAAATAGTAATGAAAAATATATAACGTAATATTAATAATAATATTAAACCCGCAGGGCAGCTTGTGGCGAGCTGTTAGTGCGTAACACCACCAGTACCTACCAGAGTGCTCCAGAGAGTCGATTAGGATCTTCGTCTTCGGCGTGTCATCGTCGGTGGAAGTATAAACTCAAAAAGACCCGCAGGACTCTCAGTTCTTGCTATCATTGGTCGTCCAGAGAGGAGTCCTGGAGCATATCAGGTGATGTGCTCCAGGAGTGGAAGCGTTAAAGGGCATAACGCCGCGAGTAACTTTGGAGAAAGCGCTGCATACCTCTCGACACCCCTGAGTTACTTACACCGGTGTTGCGTCCGGCGGACTTTCTCTGGCATTTCGGGCGTCCTCCAGCGAATGGCGAGCCACCGCCTGCCGAAAGTAACGAATCAGATACGATACTTATGGCAGGTGTCCATACCTCTTCTGCAATAGCCCAGTCGCAATATTCCCTCCAGACTTCATTACAATAGACTAATAATTTCCTACAAATTCGTAATAATCCCAATCATCATCATCTCAGCCTGTAGGTACTCGTCCACTGCTGAACATACGCCTCCCCTTTAGAGCGCCACTCATCTCGATCCTGTGCCACCTGCATTCATTGACTCCCTACAAACCTCTTGAGGTCGTCGCTCCATCTAGTGGCCGGTCGTCCCACACTGCTTGTACCAGTACGGGGACGCGAGAACTTTTTGTTTTAATTCGAGAACCCCGGTTGTCGGTTCTACGAACTATATAAATAAATAATATTGTCGGACAAATTACACAGCGCCATCTAGCCCCAAAGTAAACGAAGCTTGTGTTATGGGTACTAGACAACTGATAAACATACGTAAATACATTTTTTTTTTTTTTGTAAATACATACTTATTATACATAGAAAATACCCAGACCAAGACGGACAGACATGTTCATGCACACAAATGTTTGTACTGTGTGGGAATCGAACCCACGAGCGTTGGTGTCAAAGTCGCGTAACAGCGCGTTACACCACTGCGCCACCGAGCTTGTCAAATATATATGGCCGGCCCATTGCCACTTCAGCTTGCCTATCATGTGGGCTATGTCGGTTATCTTAGTTCTACTGCGGATATCCTCATTTCTGATTCTATCGCGCAGAGAAACCCCGAGCATAGCTCTTTCGCGACCTTGAGCTTCCCCACACGGCCCGCAGTGAAGAGCCACGTCTCAGTTCCGTATGTCATCACTGGCAACACACACTGCTCGAAGACCTTACTCTTCAGGCGTTGTGGTATTTTGGACGAGTAGATGTGTCGAAGTTTCCCGAACGCTGCCCAGCCGAGTTGAATCCGTCTGTTGACCTCTCGGTCGAAGTTGGACTTACCTAACTGAATAACCTGTCCTAGGTAAACATATTCGTCAACAACTTTGAGCTTAGTGCTTTCAACCGTGACCGGCATAGGTGTAACATTCGACACGATCTTAGTCTTGTCCATGTTCATCTTGAGACCTACCTGGTTGGAAACACTATTGAGGTCATTGAGCATAACGCCAAGTTCCCCCAGCGATTTAGCCATGAGAACTATATCGTCGGCAAATCGAAGGTGAGTGATGCATGTAATTGAATAATCCCAATACCTGCCGCAAACTGCTTATGGATATATTGTTACATCAATATTCTTAGGAGTGGGTCTCAGTGGGTGTACAACATAGCAAGAATCTTCTCAAAGGGGCCTCTACGCGTGGGGTCCATATCCTCACGCACACCTTACAAAATCCCTCGACTAAAGAAAGAATAATAATAATATACCCGCAGAGCAGCTTGTGGCGAGCAGTTGGTGCGTAACGACACCTTCCTGGGCCTTCGTGTCCGGTGTATCTTCGTCGGTCGGAGTGGAAAGTCAAGAAGGGCCGCAGGACTCTCAGCTCTGGCTTGCCTTCATTGGCCGTACAGAGAGGAGTCGATAGAGCATAATGCTTTATGTGGTGATATGCTCCAGGGGTGGAAATGTTAAAAGGGAATAACGCCGCGAGTAACTTCGGAGAAAGTGCAGTACACCAATCGACACCACCCCCTGTCACTCACACCGGTGTTGACCTCGGCAGACTATCTCTGGCATTTCAGGGGTACAACTAGTGAGTGGTGAACCAGCGCCTGCCGAAAGTAACGTCAGATTATGATACCTAGTTATTGGAGGCGTCCGCCCCTTTTCTGCTCTCTCTGGTTTCATGTAAGGTGCGTGAACACAGATATTGTACCAAAATTATTCCTGGCCCAGTAATACTATACAATATATTCTTGTCTCATTTTAAAATGTCTACACGTGGACGCGCATCCTGCTAATTACATACCGAGCTCATTGCTAAAATGAGGTTGTATGCATTGAAATTTCCTAACTAGGAATCCTAACGTCCTGAAGGGTTGTTATAATCCTGCAAGTTTGTAAAAACTATGTGCAAGTAATAATTCTTACATTTGAAAAAGCTAAGGCATTTTGATATGCCTTAGCAGCAGTACTGGATAAGTACCTAATACCATAAGAAAACTCCATTTGCTGTGGTCCCCAAATGCCAGAACACACCCCTTACCGTCACCAAAAGTATTAGGATGCTTGGCGTCGAGATCTTCAGTGAAGTACAATATCGAAATCTGGACCTGGAGGAGGTCAAGCTGGCGTCCAAAAAAACTTGGTGTGCTCAACAGAGCAAAGCAGTACTTCAGTGCGGGGCATATAAGTCTCAAGTCAGACCACACTTGGAGTACTACAGTCACCTTTAGGCGGGGGCACCTGGATGCCAGCTTGGACAATGTGATTAGATTCAGAGACGAGCTGTGAGAATTGTCGACAATCCTAAGCTTACACACGGTATTGAACCCTTAAGTTTAAGGAGAGATTTTGCCTCCCTTTGTGTGTTCTACAGATTGTACAACGAGTTGTGTTTTGAAGAATTGTTTGAAATGACGCCAACAGCTATTTATAACCGCACCGCTCGCCGACGGCGGGGAGTTCACCCTCACACGCTGGAACCGCAATGGTCGCGTAAGAAGTGTGAAGTTTTCTTCCGAGAACTCTTAAGCTAATGAGCTCCCAGCTGAGGTTTTTCCAAGGGACTACAGCATGGAATTTTTCGAAGAAATGCGTGAAGAGGTTTTTAGAGGGTCGGCAACGCATGAGTGACACCCCTGGTGTTGCAAATGTCCATAGGCTACGGTGACTGTGACACTAAGCTCCAACTGGCTCATTTCATGTTTGTTTGACTGCTACAGTAATCATTTTACATCTAAAGGTGGACTGTAAGCTTGTTTGCCTCTAAAGTTATACAAGTCCCTAAAAATAAAACAACAGAATACATTTTTAAATGTATTACGTAAACTTAGAAAAAGAAGCCTAAAATTTTTCCTCCAAGATGTTTCCTTCTGGCTTCTTCGTGATCCATGATACCACCACTTGTGGTAAGGACAAGGTACCTGAAAAGGCAATAAAATACACACTTTAATATTTTTTTAATGCATTTGTATAATCATGACTTAACATTACAGTACTGATGTCATTATGGAGATCAATTTTGCCCAAGATATTGATCTGAGTAGTAACCAAAGGTACTAAGCCTGAGAGGCATTGTGGTGTTCTTTTTTTTAAGGGTCTTGGCTTGACTAGTCTTTCTATTAATGAAATGTTATACATATGAGCTAACTAACCGTCTGGTGATCTAAACTACGTCAATTAATATGACTGAATCTGACACTACTCTACACTGAAATTTAACAAATTGCTAATACATTAGAATTAGAATGCATATCAACAATGTAAAAAAAAAACAGCTTATGTCACTTCTAGTTTATCCCTGAATGCAATTGTCCATTGGTAGGCAGCTTACTGGTAACATATTTGTACTACAATTTCCATTGTATACACTGTTAACATTTTTAAATTGTTACCATAACAACCACTTTAATGTGTGTCTATGATTAACTGTTGTTGAGCATTTTACGAGTGAGTACTCTAGTCTCTCAAGTTTTATTCAGCTACTGTGAAGTATGATGCCCCTGTACTAGACCTCATTGCAATTGTCTAACCCTATAGGCACATCTCACTATGTGCATGACAATGGAATCCAGTATAGAGGTAATCAGACTTTAAGGTCACTGCATAAAACTTGAAAAACTAGTTGTTTGCTAAAATCCCAGCAGCAGTTAATCACAGATGTAAATGTAACATTATTTCTACTATTTCGAAAAGTAAGACCAATTTGTGTAAGAGTATGAATGGTACTTGATTATCAGATATGTTAAATGCACAATGTATGTTTCATCTAGATACTACATGTTTGATGGGTGGGTATAAGATATTCTGTGATAGAATAAACAAGGTCCAGCATGAGTCCATCACACAAAAAAGGTTCATCAACGTACACACAGTGACACCCCAGCTACATTGCTTGACCTTTATATAGTTTTTATGGCAGACCGAAAATAAAAATATATGTGTACATGCCTACCGCGATTTGTCTCTGTGTGTAACCAATGTCTATCTATTGTCTACTAACATATTCAATGTAGTCCATCTTAGAATATAAGGTTTTTGCCACCCAGATGAAGCTGAGGGACAAGTTCTATCCATATCTATAATATATAATATGCCAAGTTACAATCACCTATGCCAAATCCTTAGGCTTAGGTACTGTATCCCATCAATCCTAATGCATTATGAAATGATACAATACTAAGAATAAGAAGATGCCAAATTAATTAATATTAGATTGGATGTAATGAATAGACAGCTTCTAAATCCAATCTCTTCGTCTTAGCATTATACAGTTTCCTAGTCCATTAGGATTGGTGGGGTCTGTCGCCTATGTCTGAGGATTTGACGTAGATACTGATTTTTACAAAGTGACTGCTGTTAAAACTCCGCAAGCCAGAAGGAAAACTAGAACTTTCTTAGGTAAGGTCATACGTCTAAAATATATTTCTTGAATGTGCAGGTTTCCTCACAATATTTCCTTCACCACTGAGAAAGTGACAATTACAAATACATAAATAAATCTGAAAACAAGAATTTAGTGGTACATGCCAAGATTTGAAGCGGGGAACAGTTGGTCATTAGGCTAGTTCTTAATGCTATCAATGCTACCTACATTTTTAATGCAATCATTAGGTATGTGTAAAATAGCACTCACAATGCACACATTAGTGACATCTATCGGTACTACTCCATTTTATTTAGCACAACATATCAAATGACGACCAACAAGAACTATTGGCGATCCGCGGTAGTTGTGCAATTCCTATGACCAACTTATATACTTTTTAACCGTTAGAGCATAGCATAAAAATTTGAAATACAGTGAATCACTCAAACATTTCCACACAAATGTACATTATACCATTGAATATTATACTATATACACTACAATCAATGATATAAATTATTGCATAATTTAAATCATTGATTGTAGTGTATATAGTACAGTGTATAGTATACTGTGTGTGTAATTCCATTACATTAATTGCATTCACTAGCATAGTTAACACACTTCTATGCTGATGCAAATAGATTATTATACTTCCTGGCGCATGAATCTACTACTGGATTTATGATGCACAAAGGTCCTAGTGCACAAATTTCAAGAGCCTGTCTTCCTTAACTGAGCTAAGGATCTCATTAAAATAGATACTACAGTAAAGTAGATTCGTTTTATTTGCAGTATCAGCTTACAGAATCACACCAGACATGGCCTGATATTAATGGCTTATATATGTGTAATGGCTACTATATATATACAATGGCTTACTACTGAATGCGAAGAAAACAAAGATAATGGTATTTGAAAGGGAAGAATCCAGAATTAATGTAAGGATTATGATTGATGATGAAGTGTTGGAACAAGTGGATGAGTTTGTATATCTTGCATGTGCTTTCAGCATGGATAGAAGAAAGATGTGGAAAGAAGAGTGAGTGCTGGCAATAGTGTGAATGGAGCGTTGGGAAAACTTCTTGGCAGTAAAAACCTGAGCCAGAAGGCACAACTTACTATACACAATGCAGTGCTGGTTCCAACGCTAACTTATGGAAGCGAGAGCTGGGTATGGCAAAAAGAGCATGAAAGTAGAATAAATGCAGTTGAAATGCGAGCGCTGCGCAAAATTTGTTGTGTAAGGCTTGTAGACCGTATTCGCAATGATGTTAGAAACAGAGGTAGACTAAAAGAGAGCGTCGGGTTAAAATAAGAAGAGGCATGCTGCGTTGGTTCGGACATGTAGAAAGAATGACGAAGCAGATATACATTGCAAAAGTGAAAGGATGTAGGAGCCGGGGAAGGCCAAGACTTACCTATCATGACCAAATTGGTAGTGTTCTATCAGGTGATGTCAGGAGCGCTAGAAAGCGTGCATGAGAAGAGCAATGAATGTTAAATATATGTGTAATGAACATAAGTTCCATTTGGGTTTATTCCCATAAACAACAAAGCAAGGGAAAATTCCAATAAACCTCAGCATGGTTTTGCCAGAAAATTATTATATTCATACAGTCAGTGTTGCGTTAACCTGCATGTTTGGTTAGAAGGACAAGCACAACAATGCCATCTAGCTTTAAATTAATATGTGTGCTATTAATTCCCAGCTAAAAATTGAGAATCATTGTATGTCAAAGACAAAATTGTCCATCAGGACTAAAGTCCAAGTGACAATCTCCAAATATATTTAATTCATGGTGTCAAAAATAATAATGAATTTACATATTTTTATTGCACTTATATCCCAATGTTTTTATTACAGGTGTTTTGAAACAATTTAACAAATGTTTATTTTTTATATGATTATGATTCAATTTTATTTGTGAAATAAGAAAACAAATATGTCTAAATTTATAATCTGCATAACTACTCCCAATATTTTTCAAGTGCGACCACTACAGGATTGATAACATGAGGCAATTATAATCATGAGAATAAGAGCTCCATATGCTAAATAAATTACTATGTAGTATGAGGATCGTCAGGCTGCTTGTTCTTTAAATACTGACTAAACAGTGACTTAGTTCGACTCTATTTATCTCCTTATACACATAGATATTCTACAAATTGTTCAAATGTATCCATCACTCAAGTAAAATGCTCTATACTGGATGTAATTAATGATTTCAATTTGTCATGAAGAAAAATAGCAAATAAATAAAGAAAACCGCAACAACAACTTCATAAACAGTAAACAACTACTACAGGGCAAATTATGACAGACAACAGAAATCGTACTGTACACTTGGCAAACTACTCCCGTGGCCAGATTATTAATGAAATATTTAAAAGTATACTTCTTACCCAAACTGTCTTGACGGTAGGAGGTTAGTCCATCTCTCAATATCATTAATAGGTACATCAAAGCGAGGGGATATTACTCCACATTTATTTAATCTGCCCGTCAGGTTTACGACAATCTTGCCAGCTCTGTGATCATCAACAATCTCGAACTCGCCGATATAACCGTGCTTCATCATTACGGTCAAAAACTTGACAATAACTTTTGAGCAAGGCCTGATGAGCACTTGCCTTTTGCCGCGTTTCTCGGCATTGTGAATTGATTTCAGCGCATCGCTCAGTACATTCATACGCACCATGGCTGTAATGTAATAGCACAAATTGAGGTTAAAAATTACATGAAGTTCACACACAAACGTCAAAACACTGAACTGCGATATAATATTGAGGTTAAAATGTGTTGTCTTTCATTCTCATAAAAATAATATAATTAACAAAATGAGCGTGTGCTATTTTCACAAGAACATAGTGTTTGTTTAATTAAAAACATATAATATCGGCGATTACCTAGGATTTATAACCCGCCTCAACAACTTGAAATGACAAGACAGTCAAAAAGAAAGAATGAAAGATGGAAACGCAGGGTTACCAACTTTCAAAAATATTTATCCACAAGCTGAAGTTAAAAACGTCTAAAATGTTCCATAAGTAATTTTACAAAAAAACCCTAAAAAGATTTAATATTATTTATTAAACCCAAATTACTGTATATAAAACAAAGGGGGATGGGAGGAAATAAATCTGGCATAACCAGTACGGCCATCCGTAAGCACGTATACTCATGAGAGTTTACCACTTCCCTCGCATCGTATACCCGAGGGTGCCCCTAAGAAGAATGACTAAATGCAAATCATCAATTGCACTAATTATTTCTTACATGAGACCTTAATTATTGAAAAAAATTACGTAATATTTTTAATTTTAGGAAGGATTAATCCGCATTTATTGTGTAAAGCAGATTTAACTACAAACCGTGTATGTAAATGCGACTATGAATATTCGACGGCTGTTTCATTCTCACAATATTCATATGAATACACTATGTAGAAAAATCGATCCAATAACATTCATTTCGAGAAATAATATTTTTGGAATAAACATTAATATGTAAGTACGAGTATGTCGTGTTTATGTGCCTCTCATGCACGAATAGATTTATATACTAATGATTTATAAAGTGTTTTTATCTTTTATCTCATAATTTTTAACTATCAATACCTATTTTTAGTACCATGTCACCGCATGTATGTAAAGTACATGTTTAAGAAAAAAATATATATTGTTTACATTTATATGTGTTTACTATACTGCGTCTATTTTATTAGGCTACTGTTGACAGATCATTTGATAGAATGATCTGCCAAAAGCTTTCGGATTTGAGAGATACGCAATGCTTGAACCTGTGTCTTTCTGACTCGTTAAAATGACTACCTGTAAAAGTTTAGTTCTAAGATGGACAGTGTATAGTGTATGTGTGTGCAGATTCCACATCGACAAAAGAGAATATCTAAGCATGTATTACCTTAGTATTAATTTAGTAAAACGCTTATTTTGAACGTCGTCTTTACTCAGCCAGAGTAACAGCGTCGATGACTTGGCCAGAATGATTACCGTCATTGAAACATTTTTTTTTTGTTACTACTCCCGAGGTAAAACGACGACCCACAAAAGAAGGACTAACCCACCCCGAGTGAGGAGGGCACCCTTCGTAACCCGTTGGGAAGAAGGCAGTGAACTCTTATGAGTACCCATTCCGACGGCCGAACGAGTTATGTCGGACTCTCACTGACTAAACACCATCTAGGGGCTGCCTTTAATCGAGAAGGCTTCATCGGAGGTGGTCATCCCAGGGGAAGCGAGGCGACGCAAGAAATTTTACTGCTAAGCTGAGATTTGAACCACGGACTCCCGAGCGTGGCGATAAGTTTGATTTGGGCAATTGCAACTATGTTCCCTTCCTTTTATTCCATTTCACAAACAAAAAAGGCGCGAATATTCTAGGTCTGCAGTCATAATACTAATTTACATAAATAGGTTATATCATAAATTATTTGTACACCAAAAATACTGATGTAATTAATACAATATTTAGTCACTCTTATTGACTACAACCACTGCGTAATTACACTAGTTAAAATTATTTTAATGTGTACTATACCGGATACGGTCGAAAGCGAGATGGTGTGGCCAGTAGTTTGTAACACATGTCATATTTTAAAGCATATTAGGAGTAATCAATCATAATTTTAGCAGCAACAACAACTTCGATACTGTGTGTTGTTAATTATAAATAAATAAATATTGTCGGACAAATTACACAGCGCCATCTAGCCCCAAAGTAAGCAAAGCTTGTGTTATGGGTACTAGACAACTGATAAACATACGTAAATACATTTTATTTTTAAATACATACTTAGTATACATAGAAAATACCCAGACCGAGACAAACAGACATGTTCATGCACACAAATATTTGTACTGTGTGGGAATCGAACCTACGAGCGCCGGTGTCAAAGTAGCGTAACAGCGCGATTCACCACTGCGCTACCGAGCTTGTCAATTGTGTGTTAGCTGGAGAAACGTGTGTCTAGCTGGCACATGCTGTTAAGGCAAACCAGTGAGGCTAGGGTTCTAGACTATAGTCAGAAATGTAACGCACTTTTGCAGCAATGAGAGCCAATAAAACGAACTATCATGCTGAAGTACTGTTGAAACTGTGATCATAAAACTGCATGCGAGCTGGAGTACCGTGTCTCTGGCTTGCACAGCTGTTATGCCGAATTGCAGCATTAGGCTTCACATTTATCAAAAGTTTAGCTCGAAAAGTTTTTAAGCTACGAATCGACAAGTATGTGTAAGCTGGTGACACGTAACACGGGCTAACACATGATGACTTACTATAACTTTATAAAATAGAGTTTGATTTTAAAGATCAGATAATATGTTATAATTGGAGCACACACGAGGCATAATTTCAAATCTCTGGCTTCAAAATTATAAGCCAGAAACTGTATTCCCACCAAAAATTGATAATAATGACTCGGAAGCGGCTAAGCATGCAATACACTTTTGCAATCGAGTTTGAACTTAATGCTAGCATTATTTTGAGTCATTTTAATTTGTGCTCTCGATTGTTTTAGTTTTTGTTCTGAGTATTTTTTTAGACTAGAAGCCGTCTGATAGAAGTAATGATGATTTATAACTTGTATAAGATACACAAATAGTATCACAATATATATTTTTTAATTTTGACGTTAAAGAATTCACTCACGGACGTCTTTTTTATTTTTATTAATTGAGAACACAATGATATAATAATAAATATATGGAAGGGTACAGAAAGATAAAATCAATGTATACTTAATGTGTTACAAATATATTCAATGAAATAAAATAAAATGAATTTCACTACGACCACTGAGCGACTACTACCTATTAGATTGTCATCCAATAAATATGCTTTCAAATCCTTGGGGCGCGAACAGATGCCATGTTTTTGTTCATAAAATATAAAAAGTACGTATATACCTACTTTTTATATTTTTGGTAAGTAGGTTAGGTAGACTTTGTTTTTCTTTTAAATTAACCAGTTCAATCAAGCAGATCCAAGTCTAAAATTTTCAGAACAGAAATTAAAACAACCATGAGCGCAAATTAAAATGACTCAAACTCGATTGCAATGGTGTTTAATTTTAATAATTTGTAAATCTGTTGAAATAGTGTTGCGCACGGACCGGCAACGGCGGGGTTAGCCGCTTCCGAGTAATTGTGTTTTATTACCTAAGTAAATACCGGCAGATTTTTTATCGCGTAAGGAGTATTATAGGACATACAGTGTGATTATTCAAATTTGAATAAAGTATGTCCTGTAATTTTCCATATGCGATAAATAATGACCCAGAATTTACTTATGTAAAAAAACATAATAAGTTAATAGATTCAGGCGTATTTTACTAAAGTCAAATTGCATGTAAAACATAATGACTCGAAAGCGGCAGATTTACAAATTATTAAAATTTGTAGATTTTGGAATTTACTACAAAAATCAGTAAAAAATAGTCATCCTACTTTGACCGCGGATGAATGTCTGCCAGCCCATAGACACATCGCGACAAAGTTTATTCTGTCTCAGCTGTGCCGCCTGAGACGCGCCGCGCCGTACGACAGCCAGACGGCGGGTGATGGCGGCGCCCGCCCCACTACGCCCCTTCACTTCTCAATCGTGTAATATTAAACCTTTTTTGAATAATATGTTATACCTAGTCAGGTCATAAGTTCTGTCAAGAACTTTTGATGTCATTAATGATACACTTTTTGATAATTATGTAAAATTTATATTTGACATGAAAGTTAATTAAATTTACAATATAATTTTATTTACATTATTCGAAATGCCCTTCTCCATTTTTAATACATGCCCTTAACTCAACTCAACGCGGCCAGTCATCGATCGCAGCACGCACCACATTTATATCTATTTCTGCCGCTGCTTTAACCAGAGATGCTCGGAGAGACTCCAAATTCTGATGAGGTTTAGCGCAGACTTTCTCCTCCAAATGTTATGTTATCTTATCTTGTAGTCCAGTGAGTTTAAACTAGAAGAGGGCCAGTCTTTATGCCCGATCAAGTCAATTCCACGGGCGGTCAACCAGTTTTGAGTGTTTCGTGCCTTATGAGATGGTGTAGAGTCAGGTTGGAATATTTAGTGTCTGTTTTTGAACATAGTTTGAGAAAGAGGTTCTACTATGTTTGTTAGGACGTTAGTTTGGTAAACCACGGCACTGGTTTTCACACCTTTTTCACAGAAAAACACCTCAGTAACCTGAATATGAGACTCCAAGCCAAACTATGATTGATGAAGGATAATGCCCTCGCTGGACCATCGGAATACGCGCGCTCGCTTCTTCACAACTTCAACAGCATACACCTTATCATTTTGTTTGTTGTAACTTTATTCGATGCTAAAAACTATTTTATCCGAAAACAAAACTTCGCGGTATTTTTTTCCCGCGTACCGCCGTAACAAAGCGCGGGATCTTTCCATCCTAACTTTAGTCAAACGCGCATTCAAAAAATGTACGTGTTTTTTACGATAAGCTCGTAGTCTCAGGTCTTTATTTAACACTCTTTTGACAGTGGTTCTGCTTAATCCCATCTGAAGAGCTAATATTTTTCTAAGAACTGTGCGAGGTCGGCCGCTGCTCTTACGATTTCGAAGCTTGAATCTTTAGGTTATCGTTTGATAGTGCAATAAAGCGTAGTGTAATTTTAAATTTTTGTAGAATGTTGAAAATCTCTTTTGGCGCGTAACCACAGCGCTGCAACGCGATAACCGCGACTCTATTCCTTCTTCGACCACCCCATATTTGATTTTTTTATTTTCGGCAAGCGGGACTACTTTTAAAATCAGTCAAAGTATTTCTGGCCAGTGTTCCAAAATTTAAATAATAAGGTTTTATCAGTTTTTTTAAATTAAAGATTTTAGACGACCAAGCAGAAAGCGAGGTAGTCTGGAGGGAGATTCGATCTCAAAACATACTATGCACTGCGTCTGAGACCACCAGCCCCTGCTGTGTTGGCTACGCGGTGAACCAGCGGCATATTTCTCTCTTTTCCGATCCCGTGAACCTCCGGATACTTATTTAACCAAATATAATTTGAATACCTCCAGCCCCTACTGTGGACTACGGCGGCTGGCAACTAATATCGCTGCGGTGTTGGACCGCAAGGCGGTCTCCATGGGATTTCGAAGCGGCAGAGGATGTACAGATCAAGTTTTTTTACTCCGCAACATCGTGGAAAAGCATCTGGCTATGGACCAGAAGGTTTTCTGCGGTTTTGTGGACCTTGAGAAAGCATTTGATAGGGTCGTGCGAAAGAATCTCTGGAACATGTTGCCCAGATATGGGATTGACGGTGACCTACTCCTACACATGCTGTGCAATCCTCATAGGTGGATTGTACAGCATGTGTACGAGTGGACGGCAGCTGGTTTGATACCAATATTGGTGTCAGACAGGGATGCGTGCTGTCGGCTCGGCTATTCATCCTGTATCTGGACAGTTGTCTGAGAATGAGAAATATGAATGTGGGAATGCGAATGGGTGACTCAGTGGTTAACTGCCTGCTTTATGCAGATGATGCGGTATTAATAGCGGAATCACCATCTGAACTGCAAACAATAGTCACAACAATGAAAGACGATTGTATGAAGAAAGGCTTACAATTGAATGCGAAGAAAACCAAGATAATGGTATTTGAAAGAGAGGCAACCAGAACGAACACTAGGATTAAGGATAAGGTTGGAGCAATTGGATGAGTTTGTATATCTTGGAAGAGCTTTTAGCAGCGATGGAAGGTACACCGCTGATGTGGAGAGACGAGTGAGTGCAGGGAATAGAGTGAATGGAGCGTTGGGTAAACTGCTAGGCAGCCGAAATCTAAGCCAGAAGGCACAGCTCGCTGTACACAGCGCGGTGCTAATCCCAACGCTAACTTATGGAAGTGAGAGCCGAGTATGGCAGGGAGAGCATGAAAGTAGAATAAATGCGGCCGATATGCGAGCGCTGCGAAAAATTTGTGGCATAACGCTTGCTGACCGCGTTCGAAATGATGACGTACGAAAGAGAGTTGGTCTGAAAGAGAGTGTCGGTGTTAATATAAGAAAGGGCATATTCCGTTGGTTCGGATATGTAGGAAGAATGCAAGATGAAAGAATATATTGATACCCTACATCTCTCGAGTTCTTGCGGATAATCTAGGATCCTGGGCGAAACGAAATATATCTACCAGAGAAATTAGCAGCCGGAATAGAAACACAAACCTCAGTGATCAGTGAAAGCAGAGCAAACCTGAAAGAACTCCAAAAGCTCATCGATATATTAAATTTTGCAAGTTTTGTGATCCCCAGAGAAAGACTACATTTTCGTGCTGATGTGTAGAGCAAACAAGCTTTCAACAGGTTTCTCCGATCGGCCTATTTGAAGCCACAACTTTTAACCCAGGACGGTCTACAGAAAACAGGTCAAAGAACTAACTGTTATTATTGTCTTAGGTTTCCTCGATTGTTATACATTGAATTAAACAATTTTTAACGGAAGCATCGCGTGTTTTATTTATTTTGTTGAACCTGACGTTTTGAATGCTTTGCAGCATCCGTGGTCGCAGGCAGACTCTGCAAGAAGTCTTGATAAATAAAACAAACTAACTGTTATTCTAAAAGTTTAAAAAAATCATGGTCAGGGCTCCGCTCTAAAGGCCTTTTGATACAATGGAGGAACGAAATCCATCAGCCTAACGGCACTGATGACGGGAATTTTTAAGTTCCCAGATCAATTCAAAACTCACATGTCGATTTACCACATCCCAGGAAACTTCAACAGCGCGACGGATCACCTGTTATGTCATAAAACATCGCGGAATGATATCTTCTTCCCAAAATAACTGAAAAAAAAATTGAAATGGAGTCATACCACCATATCATTGTTTGCGTCACACCTGGCACACGTAGTGGAGATATATTTCTCCCTAGACATGTCAAAAGAACAAGCGAGTTATCACAATACATTCAACAGGAACTGGGACACTATCTGGGGCATGTATCTTTCCTACACCTTGGTTTCCAAAGATATTGGCATGCCTCAACAATACGAAAGGAACATACCTAATTGTCGTCCCACGGTCGAACAGGGTCTATTGGAGAGGGACCTAAAAAGTAGAGCACTGGCCGCGCCGTTCACAATAGAGAATATACCACAAGTCCTAATAGATGTGACAACGGGTCTCCACCCACGAAAGTATCAGAAGTGACCCTAGAGGCATGGAGATGCGGTGGTGGAAGCAATATCTGAGCGATTGGACTGAAGCCCAGAAATCGTTGTTGTTGTCAAGCCGGAGTTAACACTGACTATCTACAAGCTTGCATAGAGAAGATGGACTACCTGGGCACAAAACAGAATTATGGACGTTAATAATCCCACTGGCTCTCTTTTAGCTATGTTTTATGAGACTTACATCAAAAGGAGGGACTCTCGCCTGGTGCAATTCTACTACACAAGTGATATCTACATTTTGTAATCAAACCGTTCGACTAGACTAAGCTTACACATGTTAGTTACACAAGTGCTTAAAACTATTATGTTATCAAAACTTAAAATAGAAAAAGATCAGGTTTAGGATGTAGATGTCCTAGTTCAATTCTTGGCACTAAAAATACCAACACTGCTACGTAGCTTATACGAGACATCCAGATGCACAGCCGCTATTTTACCCCTGTACTCTGGAAGGCGCGTACATGACCTAACTCTCCACAGAACTTCTCAACAGAATTTGCGAACCTAAAGCAGCTTACCGGACAGTTATTGCAGGTTGGTTGAGAAAATTACTTCAAGAAGCTGTACTTGAAGCAACACCAGGAAGCTTCAGGCGAGCGGTCTCATCAAAAAATTGCGTTGAAAACCTTCCCAACGAAATATTAGCTAGAGGAAACTGGCAATCAGTCAACACCTTTTGAAAATATTATTATCGTGAAATAACGAAATAACGTTTTGAGAGCTTCACATAATGTTTCATCTTTGTTCATCCCAAATATTTAATTACTGATAAAAATGTTTATTGTTATGTTAAATAAATGTTAACTCATAATTTTCGCATACTTTTTCGTCCAGTACTCGTAGAGATGTCAAAATATGTTTAATTTTCTTTGTACCCCATTTTTTTAAGTACAGCTGATTAACGGAAATCTCTTGTTTTTATTTTATCCCAAGTCTATATATCTATATAACGATAGCATCGTCCACCACCAACACCAGACGATAACAAATATGCCTCTCATATTTTATTAGGCTGCGAATAACGGTCAAGTTTTTAATAGAGACGTTATACCTGAAATAACACGTTTATTAAATATTTACCTTATTCGAAGTCTAAAAAATTTTGAAACTGCCTGCAGAAATTTATTTACATCGAGAGAAATGACTATCGAGTGCAACTCGACTGCCGAACTCGAATGATAGTGGTGGTGGTGTTGAGGTGACGTCACGTCCAGGAAAGGGTGAAAGAGACAGCAATACAGAGGGACTATTTTAGCTCGGTGGCTACATACAGGAAATAAACGGTGCTGCTCTCATATTTTATTAGGCTTCGATTAAGGTAAGTATTTAATAAACGTATTGCCAATAGTGGTCAGGACCGCCGGATATTGATTTAATAAAACGCTTACTTTTGTACGTCGTCCTTACTCAGCCAGAATAACAGCGTGAATGACTCGGCTAGAATAATTCCCGCCATTGCAACTCTGTTCCCTCCCTTTTACACCATTTCACAACTATTCAAAAGGCGCGAACATTCTAAGCCTGCTGTCATAATACTAATTTACATAAATAGGTATATACCATAAATTATTTGTACACCAAAAATACTGATGTAATTAATACAATATTAAATCACTCTTATTGACTACATTCACTGTGTGATTATCTTATTTAATTAAATTTTATGTGTGCTATATCAGGTTGAGAACGAGCTGGTGTTGCCAGTAGTTCGGAACACTCGGCCACCCTGCATGAGGCGTGTCCCACGGCGCTCTGCCTTTTCTTCAGCTACAATACCAGAGCTCTGAAACAGAAATAAATAAAAGCATTAAATTGTTATAACTTAAGTATTTAGTATCCTCAAAAATTGCCAAGATTACTGATATATTTTCTTGCACGTGATTTGCTTCATACAAATTATAATACAATATATATATATATATATATATATATATATATATATATATATATATATTCCATTTTGTTATCACACAGTTATGTGTTGCTTTTCATCACACAGTAATTTATCTATCTTCACACAGTTATCTGCAGAACTTTTTCACAAAGCCGTCGTTTTAAACCACACAGTTATATTCAAAAGTTCAATTAATTGTCTATTTTCATCATTATCGAATTGACCTTTATTAATGTCACTAAGTTTGATTTCCACCGTAATAATAGCAGAAGGTATTAAATATATTAAGCTCCCTAATTGCACCCAAACTGTAGTTGTCAAAAATGCATGTTCTTTATTACTGTTCTGCTGCCAATCTACATATACTTCGGCATATACACAACTCTGTTTAGGTATAATGCTGTTATTCTTTATAAACTGAATAGTTTAAAATATAATCCAACTCTATTAAATGTAGGTCTGAAAATAAAGCTTGTATAGCGTCGCTGGGCACAAAACACGCGGAAGAAGATGTGGTTACCAAACTAACGCCTTCACTATTTATCATAGTTTGCCCTATAAGTATATCTACGAGGATATTTGACATCATATTATTTGTTAATTCGGCTACTCCTTTTAATAGAATATTATCAATCGATACAGAAATATTACAAGCTCCATGTGAGGTTATACACGATCCACCAAATCCTTTCATGACAGTAGCACTAGGTTGAATTACTAACTGGAAATCCTGAGCCCTTTGCAACGTAAGTATATTTAATTTACTACCAGTATTTTAGCTACCAACGTATGCCCATTTAAAATAGCGTTCTTCTTATAAATATCTAAATAAATTTCATAAGTGATATGCATTACATCACTAACCTTCTGTTGCGGCTGTCGCGAAGTGCCGACCGCAAACCAGCACGTAGAACTCGTGTGTCCTAGGCGGCGACACACCTCACAATGTAGTTGCAGTCTGCAATCCCGAGCTTCGTGCCCCGGACGTCGACACATGTAGCAAATTTTGGGTAGCAACTGTTGTGTTACCGGAGTTGATGAACTATTGCCACCTCTTCTCCACGTTGTCTTTCTGGCGGTATAAACAGCTTCGACACGTTAGAAATTTTCCAGCGACTATAAATATCCGTAATACAGTTGTTCTGGGTTTTCCCCCTCAATATTACATTTTTTGAGGAGAGATAGCTTTTCATGATAATATCTAGTCATCGTCTCAGAGTCTCGTTTTGTTCTGGCAAGCATCATTTCCAATCTGTCTGCGTAATCAGTCGATCGTGGTAAAGCAATGTGAAGGGCCCGCTTCCATTCTTCCCAAGTAAGATTGTAATTATCAAGGTCATCATACCATTCTCGAGCAGCACCTCGTAGTCGTAGTTGCATGATAAACTGACGATCTGTATTGTTCCATCCATAAATGTCACCGAGTTGGTTGATTTTGTGAACCCATCTCATGACATTACTATTGCTGTCTTCTGGTCTAAATTTTGGAATATCTTCAGCATCAGTAGGTGAAATACGTCGCCTCTTACTGGAACTAGTGCGCTGATTATCCGAAGAAAAAAAATCACTGTTTTTTTCTTCTGTACTTGAAGAATCGTATTCATTGGCATTACGTTTACCTAAGCCATTAGTACTTCTGAAGTATTACCTATAGTGGTCAGGACCGTCGGATATTAATTTAATAAAACGCTTACTTTTGTACGTCGTCTTTACTCAGCCAGAATAACAGCGTGAATGACTCTGCTATAACAATTCCCGCCATTGCAACTCTGTTCCCTCCCTTTTACACCATTTCACAACTATTAAAAAGGCGCGAACATTCTAAGCCTGCAGTCATGATACTAATTTACTTGAATAGGTTTATACCATAAATTATTTGTACAACAAAAATACTGATGTAATTAATACAATATTAAATTACTCTTATTGACTACATTCACTGTGTGATTATCTTAATTAATTATATTTTATGTGTGCTATATCCGGTCGAGAGCGAGCTAGTGTTGCCAGTAGTTTGTAACAAACGTTTTACGCGCTGTACGGGTCGCGGACTTGTGACAGGTGACGATTCATGGACTCGAACGCCGGACGCCGGAGGTGTAAATTTACCTTCGTAAAATATAAAATAATACATATGCTATTTGTTAAACCAATTTTTTCCATGGTAACAGAAAAAAAATTGCTATAAAAATGCTAAATTGACAGCGCTATCAGAATCATTTCAGTGGAACGAAATATGATTGGTTTTGTTATTGTCATCTTTAGAGAGGAAAGGCAAAAGCTACTCATACACTATATTATTTAAAAAAAATATTAAAACTAGATGTTGTAGCTTCAGGAACTCTGCTGATAAATATTGTGAAAGGGTTCCCAAACCTAATTCTGAAGATTCAATACCACCCGTAATAATACATTTTAAGATGAACTTCATGGACGTTTTTGCGTCTTCTGAAAAGTTCATAAAATATTATATTTCAGTTCTTTCATCACAGTCTAAGTACATTAGCACTTATGTTACAAAATGTATAATGTAATTATTATGTGGACATTAAATCTGGGCACACATAGAGAAGTGATCTCTCTCACTTTGATTTTCATAATACGTTTATATTACTCATTTCATGATTTATGCATATAATTCACGAAGTCGAAATCCTCAAATAATAATTTAATAAATAAAAATACCTATATTCATTTGTAAAATTACTTATATGCATTTTACAGTTGAAAATTCTACTATTATATTGTACGCGGTGCATTTTCCATGTGAGCACATACGACCGCTATCTCAATAATTCGGAATTCTGCCCCCCCCCCCCCTGTTTGTGGTTAGGTTGGTTGCATTGTAGAACGAATGATAACGCAAAATTATGATCCGGAAAGAATGAAACTTGAATGAGTTACAGTTAAGGACCGAATGATAAACTTATTGTATCCAACCGTATGAACGTATTCCGCACGTTTTGTTTGCGTCCTTCATAGTATTGTGAAATAAAGTTACACGAAACTTTTGAAGTCCGCAAAATTTTGTGTAACTGTTTTTAAATGAGATAATAAAGTGTTAAACAATAACATATAAAGTTGTTTATTAAATGTTACTGCGGTTATTGCAATCCTTCATTAGAATAACTCTAAATGGTACATTTAAGTTGAGTGAACTAATAAGTTGTGAAGGCTACATTGTTCATAAAATTTAGTTTAGTTCAAAATCACGCTAATCCTACAGGTGTGTACGAATGTTGTGGTTGTTGTAGTCTTAGCAACCGGATCAAAATGAGACTTTTTTCAAGAACTTAACATTTTTAAGTCGCGTGAAGTCTTTGTAATTAAAATGTAGTTGAAAAGTTGAACGTAATACTTACTCTAATTTATCGACAACCACTTTACGTGTCATGGAAGAGTTGGAGCGGTTGTACAAGATGCATCCAAGTAAAGTTTATGGAACGTTTATAGTGTTATTCATCTGCATTATTCACATCACGTCTTCTGTGGACACAGGTATGTTTCATTGCATTATTTTTGTAAGTAAGTCGACCTGAGGTAATAAGTTTGTATATAATAGTTTTTGTGACATTGGTGCTTTAATACTTGAACTTGTGTACTGTAATGAACTTCCTGCCCTGGTTTTCCCAAGGGACTACTCCATAAGTTTATTCAAAAAAGACCACAGAGATTTTCCATACCATGGCATACATGAGCAAGGCAGTCAATCAATCAATCAATCAATCATCATTTATTTGCATAAAATATGGTTACATTTAGAACTTGTTAAATAATATTAGTCCGCATATTTTGCCACAGTATTATGACATGCAAATATACATTACAAATATGATTTCAAATTAGATTAAATAATTACAATTTCCATATAAAATTACATATAAAATTCCGAATTAATGAAATAGTTCCATTGTTAATTTTAACACTACATAATTTTCATTGCGATGTACATATTATTTTACTTATTATATATTATTACTATCTAGTCATTTTTAATATTTATTTATCATGAATTCTTGAATATTATAAAAACATTGATTTACTAGCCACCTATAAAGTTTTGTCTTAAATTTTTTAATAGGCAATATTCTTATATCTTTAGGGATTTTATTAAATATTTTTATAGTCATTACGTAACAATTTTTTTGATATAAGCTACTACTGCAAGCTGGTAATATCAGCCTAGATGGATCCCTATTCTTAACTTTGGATTTTTCCATATCGTTGTAACTATGGAATAATCCAGGATATTGCTTTACAAAAAGTCCAGCTTGAAAAATATATATACTGGTTAACGTCAACAAATTAAATTTCTTAAATAATGGTCTACAAGACACCAAGGGACCGACGCCGTGCAAGGCTCTGATACACTTCTTTTGGACAATGAAAGCTCTATTAATATCTGTGGAATTTCCCCACAATAAAAGACCATACCTAAGGACAGATAGGACATATCCATGATACGCTAAAAGTGCTATTTTTTGAGTCGATATTCGTCTTAGTCTTTTGATTGCATATACAAATTTGTTTAATTTATTACATATGTAGTCAATGTGTAATTTCCAGTTACAATGTTCGTCAATTATTAAACCTAAAAATTTAATGTCGTTTTCTTGTTCAATTTGATTACCTTGGCATGTCAAATTATATTTTCTAATATTACGGGTACTATAATTACAGAAATTTATGTACTTCGTTTTCAAAAGATTGGCGCGTAACTTATTATTACCCAACCAGTATAATACTTCCTCAACAGTTGCTGTTAAAGTTCGTTCAAATTCTTTTTCATTTTGCTTTTTAGAAACAACGACCGATACATCATCAGCAAACAAGATGCATGGGTTATTTGTTGCATCCGGCAAGTCGTTGATGTATAACAAGAAAAGTAATGGTCCCAGTATGCTACCTTGGGGAACTCCAGAATTGTTGACTTTATGATTTGATGAATAGGACGTTATTTCTTCTAAGTGATTAAGGTTTTTAATTTCGACATATTGTTTCCGGTCTTCTAAATAACTTCTCAGCCAATCTAGAGCCGGTCCTCTAATGCCATACGTTTCACATTTTTCTAAAAGAATTTTGTGGTCGACACAATCAAATGCCCTAGTCATGTCGAAGAATATTACTGATGTAGGAATACGTTTATCAATGTTTTCAGTAACATTCTTTATTAATTTGTATGCAGCTAGAGTTGTCGATTTGTTTTTTAGGAAACCATTTTGTTCCGCCTTTATAATTTTGATATGATTTAGGAAACTCTTGATTTGATAATACATGGCTTTCTCAAATATTTTTGCAAGTATAGGTATTAATGTGATTGGTCTATAATTACTCAGATCTTGTTTATTACCTTTTTTGTATAGAGGTCTAACTATATTGAGTTTAAGTATTTTTGGAAATATTCCCTCTGACAATGATCGGTTAACTAGATGTGTCAGTATTGGAGATATTATACATATACATTGCTTCAATATGTGTGTAGAAATTCCATCAAAACCAACGGATTTCGTATTGTTTAAAGAAAGGACTATTTTAATTAGGTCCTCCTCATTTAATGGCTTTAAAAAAATACTCGAGCAGGTTTTTGGTATTTTTGGTTGAGTTCTATTAGATGTTGGTTTATGAAAATCAATACTTGGTATTTTTATGAAATAGTTATTAAAAGCCTCTGCGATATTTTTAGGTTCATGCAATTGATGACCGTTTACCCTGATTGACTTAATATCTTCAATAGGCTGGTTATCTCCTTTTTTGTCCTTAATAACTTTCCATGTAGCGCGACACTTATTTCTTGCCTTTGATATTATGTTTCCATTTATAAGTCGCTTAGATAATGTAATACATTGTTTGAGGATACTGTTGTATTTTTTGTATGCAGATTTAGATTTAGTCGATACACTTGTTTGTCACTTCAGTGGTGTAATAGAAAATAAATTTGATAACCTTTCAATATTATCTCTATATGTAACAGAAGCTAAAGTTATTTATTTCTTGTCTTTTTTTTGTACTAAATAAATTTATTAAATATTATTTTGTACAATGTAAACATCACCTGCATAAAAATTACAGAACAGATGTAGAATAAAGAATATAAAATAATGTAAGAATATAATAATGTAAAATAAACTGAGATTACATATACTTGAGTATATCAGTTTTCATTGACATGTACCAAGGTATGATCCTTTTCAGAAATCTCATAGCTGAGATAAATCTGTATATTGCTGGATTTATTTATCATTATTGTTTAGTAAGCATTCTGTCAGAGACATATATTTATATTTTATTTAGCTGGTTGATTTGCCTTATAAGTCGGGACTTCCCCATATATTTTACCATAAAAATGCTCATTTGACCTTATATTCTTCAAGTTTTAATAGGAACCATAAATAAAGCTTTAGAAATTTAGTTACAAAGTTGATGAAAGAATTTATAGAATCAGATCAATAGTTCAAGAAGATATATAACTAATATTCTATTGATTATAATATGAGATTTCTGTATCCTGTATGTATATTGAAAAGAAATTACTAGACTACTACACCATGGAATTTACACCAATTAAATAAGGAAATCAACATACAAATACTTCAATATTAAATAAAAACTACTTTATATACTTATCTGATGTGCAGAAGGCATAGGTCATAAGAACATTTTATTATAATTCAGATTCAGATTAAATAAAATGTCTCAAGTATAAGTTTCAAGCCCATATTTAAATACAATTCTTTTGTGTATTTTACAGTAAGTGCATGTGAATCTTGAATAACAATCTATAGTGGAATCTCTTGTCACAGGCACTTTATGATTAAAAGGAGACCCATCAACTTGATCCACCTACAAAAACATAAATAGATATAATTTTATTTTATTTTTACATTAATAATAATGGAATTTTTGTCTTAATTTTGGCTCCGAAACCAAGGGCCAAATTGGTGGTGTTTTATCAGAAGGTGATATTAGGGACCCAAGGAACCGGCGAGGGAGCATGAAAAGAGCTATGAATGTTAAAGAAGCAAGTTAGGTTCTTTTCTTTATTCAATGTTAGGAGGTATACAAGCATATGACTCACCTGATGTAAAGCCTTAGTCTATGAACACTTGCAATACACTTTTTGTATACTACGTCGGGAGGTATACAAGCATACAACCCACCTGATGTTAAGTGGGTAGTGTAGCCTATTAACGCTTGCAATATGTTAAGTAACACTCGTGGGAGCTTACTGGTGACCTCACTCACATGCAGGAACACAACAACCCTCTAGGGAGTTGTTTTTTGGCTGCAGTTTTCTGTGAGGTGGAGCTACTTTCCCAGACGGGCTGTTTTGATGCGCCCTACCTCTCCTAAAACATTCAGACCAAGACAAACAGACATGTTCATGCACACAAATGTTTGCCTTGTGTGGGAATCAAACCCACAAGCGTTAGTGTCAAAGTTCCGTCATTCACGACTGAGACACCGAGCTCGTCAAATTTATATATTGTATGACATTTAGTATTGTTCGCACTATGCAGTCTCTGCTGCTAACGCAGCAATTCTTTCGCAGGAACACAGCAACCCTCCAGGGACTGGTTATTTGACTGCAATTTTCTGTTAAAGTGGAGGTAACGTTAAGAGTCACTTTCCATAAAAGGAGAACATAAATAGTTCTTAAGAAAACTTGTAGTTTTAGTGTATAAAATTTAGCATTATCAAAAAATTTATGTATATTACCAAGGAAAATTTTGTTTAGATAAAATGCAATTACCTTTTAGACCATATTATTTGGATGAGTAGGTAGTTATAGGTAGGTGTAGTTTCATTTATTGTTTTTGATTAAATAAAATAAATGCATAAATAAATAAATGCATGTGAAACGCAATGACTTTTCCCTTATTACTTTATTGATTAATTAAAATATGTTATAGAAGTACTTGTCTTTGTTATTTAACAAGGATTTTTTTTTAATTTTTGTTCAGCTATTAGTAGTAGGGTGCATCAAAGCAGCCCATCTGGGGAAGTACCTCCACTTCACAGAAAACTGCAGTCAAATCACAATTTTCTAAAGAACTGTTGTGTTCCTGTGTGTGAGTAAGATCACCAGTAAGCTCCTAATGGGTTGTTATGAAAAATGATGATAGTGAAATTTTAAGATGCGCGCGCATCACTGTAACACAAAAGTAACAGGTTGAAGCTGCCCGCTAAACCACTCATTAAGTCATGATAAATATGCTCAAAACTGCAGCCAAATAACAAATCCCTGAAGGGATGTTGTGTTCATGTGAGTGAGTGACGTTACCACCTCGCAGGCAACTGCAGCCAAATAACAATTCCCTGGAGGGTAGTTGTGTTCGTGCGAGTGAGTGACATTACCACCTCACGGAAAACTGCAGTCATATAACAATTCCCTGGAGGGATGCTGTGTTCATTTGAGTGACGTCACGAGTAAGCTCCTAAGGAGTTGCCGTGTTAGCAGCAGAGGTGGCAATACGCGAGGCATACTTAATGTATTGCAAGCGTAAACAGCTACAGTGACCACTTTAAATTGGGTGGATCGTACGCTTGTTCTTAGTGCATGTGAGAGAGCCCAGGATGCTATTGGTGTCTTCTGTGATCTCTCCAAAGCTTTTGATTGTGTCAACCATCAGACATTATTGCTCAAGCTGTACCATTATGGAAAAGGTAAGCCCATAATTTGATTGCAACTTACTCAAGTAACAGAATAAAAACTGTTGATAAATGGGGTCAAATGTAAAGGCAGTAATGTTAATAATATTGGGCCCTTTTTTTGTTTTTAGTATATATGAATGATCTGCCCTACATGGTACAGAAAATGGTGGATATGCTACTGTTTGCTGATAATACTTTTTAATTTTTAGTATTTACTCGCCGATGCAAAAATATTGACAAGGTAAATAGGGTTCTATCTGCCATTCTATATTGGTTCACATGTAATAATCTTTTATTAAACTCAACTAAAATCAAATGTATAAAATTTAGACTACCAAATGTGCCTTCTGCCAATACAGAAGTTCTCCTTGACAATAATGTACTAGGATTTGTTAATGATACTGGATCATGGAATTACTATAGACTCCAAATTGCAGTGGGGCGCCCACATAAGAAAACTCGCCAGTCAGCTCCGCTTCGCCGCGTATACAGTTAGGAGAATTAGACAATTGACGCATGTTACTACTGCGCGCTTAGTCTATTTCAGCTACTTTCATAGCATTATGTCGTCTGACATACTGTTGTGGGAAAAAGCGGCTGACATTGCAAAAAAAAATATATTTCAAAAGAGAGCCATCCGCTCTATTTATAACATCATGTATGGGAGCCCCCTTAAATATTTATTTATACCTTTTTTTACTATTTGTTGTTATAGCGGCAACAGAAATACATTATCTGTGCAAATTTCAACTGTCTAACTATCACGGTTCATGACATACAGCCTGGTCACAGACAGACGGACAGCGCTGTCTCAGTAATAGTGTCCGTTTTACCCTTTTGGTAGGGAACCCTAAAAAAAGAGATTAAAACTAAAAAAAAACTGGATAATTATTAAGATACAACATGATTTAATTTAAAGACGTGTCGTAAGTGCCCGTAATGGCAAATAAATTATTTTTATCTTTATCTTGCTTGTAACATAAATATGGAGGACGTTAACCGCCAAAAATACGCAATATGATATTTTAATTTTCAAAATAGCTTCATACTTTAAACGAAGAAAAAGTAATATTTTAATCACTTCCTGTAAAATATTTAACAATTAAATATGAAACATTTCTACAAAAATAAAACGATTTCAGAAAATGATAAATGATTTTCCTCTCTAAAACATTTTTTTTTAAATATTGCTCTTTCACAAGTAGATTTCAGATTTGAGAGTAACAATTGCTAGACGTCGCTTGTTTTCGCGCGTTTCAATTTCGTGACATTGATAGTCGTTTGCGGTTGCATTCGCCCTTTACTTGGCCGTTCCCTCTCACAGTGCAATCAGCACACTATATGTTATCGTCATGCACAAGATTTTGTTTTGATGTTCTGCGACAAACGCTTTTTACTTCGTACTTAAAAAAAATCGGCCAAGTGCGAGTCGGACTCGCGCACTAAGGGTTCCGTACCATTATCTATAAAAACGGCAAAAAAATCACGTTTATTGTATGGGAGTTCTATCACCGTTGATGAGATACAGCCTGGTGACAGACGGACGGACGGACGGACAGCGGACCTCAGTAATAGGGTTCCGTTTTACCCTTTGGGTACGGAACCCTAAAAATGGAAACATCAATTTGGTCAAATATTGAACACCCAAGCCCTCACCGCTCCCCCGCCCGTCTCGCCACACCGAGGCGATTAGTTGGGAGTGGTGAGACGTGAAACAGGACAAGATTCTCTAGTTATACCCTAGTGCTGCGACGTCATAATACAGCTTCTTTCAGGGGTGTGTTTAATTTCGACGCCTGGAAATGTTACGTACGACCGTGTCGCCGTCTCACGAAGTCTGAATATAAATTAAATTATTATGATTACTAATACCAGAAATATATAAGTTTTTCCATTAATTTTAGAGACTACGTATTTTCCATTTAATTCGTTTATTTATGCCATATGATGCAATATGGTCGCCCAGCGACTGAGCTTCGCTCGGCGTTTTTGATGTTTTAGTGTAAAATCGGTGTGATAGCCCAATGGGTAAGGAACCAGCCTATTGACCAACTGGTCCCCGGTTCGAATCCTGGTGAGGGCATGTACCACTAAATTTATGTTTCCGGATTTATTTGTAATTATTACTTGACTGACGGTGAAGGAAAACGTCGAAAACCCGCACGTCCCGGAAATTATATTTTGAAAGACATGTGACCTAACCTAAGAAAGATTTGGTTTTCCTTCTGGGTTGTGGAGGTCTGAAAGCCTCTATGTAAAAATCTGCATCTTCGCCATATTCTTAGGTAGGGGACCGCGCAAATCCTAATGAATTAGTAAACGGGATAACGCTAAGAAGAAAAAGATACAACATAATCTAAATATAAAATTTGAACCAAATCGTTAAAACCGTTTCCTAGACTCACGAAATATATAAGAACAGCCCGTTTAAAGTAATAGGATTATTAAAGTGTTTCAATTCTAATGCTGCTATCAAAATATAATTATTGCTATAAAAATAATATTACACAGTAGATGATAACTTAATGTAAAGAGACAGCTTAGAATTATTAAGGAATTTTACGTGTAACGACAGGAATCTTACCAAAAATCAGTGTATGACCTGCGTCGTGGCTCATGCTGAGCCTTTTTTTAACAAAATAACACTGTTAGATGTGTCGAAGTACCCAATATGCCGACTACCAATGTATCGTTTCGTATAATCGTCGTTTCCTTTACCTATTTCATTCATACAAGAAAATGTATTTTTTTTGCTCCGTAAAGGCGACTAGACCACAGTACTGTGTGGTCTGAATTGGACCTTATTTTTATTTAAATAGTCTTTTCCCCTGTCTGAAGTGCTGCTTCGCTCTGTTGAGTATACCGAGTTTGTTGGACACCTGTAGGAACTTTGCAACTGAACTTTGCTTCATATCTCGACACGAACAACAGTAAAAGGGGGGTCAAACCCCCCTTTTGCTGTTGTTGTACGCGCAGACTTGTGCCTTGAAAGTGTTCCATTGGACCGTACTTTAACCAAGTTTAAATGAAATCCATACTTTTTTTATACAACTTCGGAAAGCACGCAAACATATAAAATTCTGTGAAACTTTCGTTTTGTTATAGTGTTAATATGAAGTTTTCAAAGCATATATTCGTTAAATATATGCCAATCATTGGATCTTTCAATACATGCGTGCAAAATAAGTAGTTTCTATAAGAGACTTTCATAGAGGGTTGTAATGAGATTGCTTTTTCAATAGCTGCGCCTTTTTATTATTCATATAACAAAATACATTCATAGAGTTTAATAATCATTACTCTTTATTAAAAAAAAAACAACAAGACTTAGGTAATATCACACGTCTTACAAAATATAATTTCTTGGACGCGTGGGTCTCCTGACAATGGTTTCTTTCACCGCCGAGCGAGTGATAATTTTAAATGTACAGAAATCTGAAAACCAACGAATTTGGTGGCACATGTACAATTACATCAGGATCGAACAAGGGCTAGTCTGGTAAAATGCTTATTTATCCACTAGACTATCGCTGCTCTTGTTTTTATACCTCATCTTTTATAGTTATTTGATTCAGGCAATTTGATCTAACCTGCTTTGTGTGCGCCAATTAGTTCATGCGAAACAAGCGCCGGGCGGCATCCATCCACTACCGCTAGTAGATGTACTTATGTCGTCGCTGCCATTAAATTACATGGCTGCTCCGGTCGTGTAATAGGAGCACCTATGTCAGAACGTCTTTTTTAGGGTTCAGTACCCAAAGGGTAAAACGGAACCATATTACTGAGACTCCGCTGTCCGTCCGTCCGTCCGCCTGTCACCAGGCTGTTCTCATGAACCGTGATAGTTAGACAGTTGAAAATTTTACAGATGATGTATTTCTGTTGCCGCTATAACAACAAATACTAAAAAAATAGAATAAAATAAACATTTAAGGGGGCTCCCATACAAGAAACGTGATTTTTTTTTTGCTCATTTTTGCTGGATATTGATAACGGCAACAGGTAGACGCTTGAAATATTTACAGAATATTTAGTTACATATTCACTTTAAGAATAAATAATTAAATTAAAATAAAACAAATATTTAAGGGGGCCTCCCATACAACAAACGTGATTTTTTTGCCGTTTTTATAGATAATGGTACGGAACCCTTCGTGCGCGAGTCCGACTCGCACTTGACCGATTATTTTTATAAATACAAGTTTGTGTGTAGTTTTAATACATGACTATTATATAATTTTAATCATTTATTTAATACTAATATAAAGAAATTAAAATGTAACACTGTCTCTATGTAATGAATGGGGTTGTACGTGCCCAGCGCCCGGTACACAACTCAATCAAGGACTTTAACGAACTTCGCTAACTTAGAGTGGTGCTAAAATATTCAATGACGAATTAACGTCAGAACTCATAATTTGCTTGTGCATACGTAGGTAGTTAATGTGCGTCAATTATTCAAGAAATACTCGGCGAACCTGTGTTGTACTGGTAGCACACTTTAGATACTCTAGCTAGAGCAATGTTCCGCAAACTTTTTGAGTTCAAGTTACACCCACCAAATCAACAAACTGATGAACTGATGAACGCCATAGGAACATCAAATAATATTTAATATGTAAATTATTGTTAAGATCTATTTATATTAATATAATATGAAAATATGTTTAAGTAAAAATGCCTGTGAGCCTGCTCACCTGAACATCTGGCAATTTTTAATTTTTTTTTGATTAGCTGTACTTGTAACTATGTAAAAAAATCTTGTAAATTAAATTTGATTCATTTCTCGGTTTCTGATTGAGCTGAATCCAAATGGCGGACAAGTTATTTTTTATGCACTATTATGGGTCTTAAATGAATGGGCTTTGCTGAGAATACGTACGGAAAATAAGATGACATTACACTAAATATAATATGCGCACGCCTCAACAAAACGCGTTTTTTAGTTTTTTTAACTGTAATATTCATTAATTCTAAGGCACACCTGTGTGCCGCGGTACACACACTTTGCGGAACATCGCTCTAAAGTATTGGTATTTGCCTATGCGATTCCTGTGTTCTATAGAGAGAAACATGAGATATTTTTTATGAAAAGTATATATTTATCAATCGAAATATTTGAACTAATGTATAAATGTGGCAGTCCATTGATGCTTCTACTATGTAACTCCTGAGGATAAAAAGAACTCTTTAAAGGCATTTTTCATCATCTCATCGTGTTTGAAATTTTTACCATGTGAAATGTTCTCCAAATTGCGAAAAAAAGTGAAAACATATACCTACATACATAAACACACAAATATAATGTAATCCGATGAATATTACGACATAGTGTGATAGAACAAACTTCAACGGTATGCGTGTTCTGCAGTAATATAAAAATGGTCATGGCTCATTGTGAATATTTTGCCCATGTAGGAGTAAAACATAGATTATCTGCCACAGCAGATTTTTATAACCTGATAATGGTACTAAATTGAATAAATTTGTTAATGTTGCAAAATTTTTGTATATAATAAAAATAGTATATTATGGTAATTGATTTAATTCTGGGATAAAAAAAAACATTTTATACATTTCTAATTGCAAGTGTGTTAACAAAACGTGAAATTAAAATTTAACTAACTTTCTATATTGCAAAGTCCGCTATCGAGTAAACATGCGGTATTTATAAAGATATTTAGGAAAAATATGCTGAAAATGGCTTTTTTATAGAAACTTGAATCACAAATGTCTTCATGGGCGAGGGAATAATATATTCCAGCATTTTGTTGCTAGGTAGCGGAAAATGCCAGTGAAAGTATCGTTCTGTGAGAGTAGCCCACCAGTATATGAAGTATACTGGTGGGCTACTCTCACAGAACGATGTTAACCTTGCCTTATCATTAAAAAGCGAATGTTCTAACTTAGAGAACGGATATTCAGATTTTTCGAAATCAGTTGGAAATTGCAGAGGTATTCACATTGCCTAGGAAAGCCACATTCAAAGCAGATTCAAAAAGTTTTCACTCAGATTACATTTTATACGGATAACTTTTCGATTTCGAATATAGTAGTTTAGAGGCAATGTGAATACTACTCCTACAGGACTGCTGAGTGAGGTGGTTGACGAAATTTCCTTTCGTAATTTCTGTAGTTTTAAGAGGATCATTTGTCGTTAAGGAGTGGACTACAACAATTGACAAGTGTGGGGTTATTTGACATCGAGCTCGTCCATCATTAATTACAGTACACCTCTGCTCACACTCATTTCATTTGGTACATATGTAGTTGACTTCCTCCCCTTTGTCCAACGAGTGCTACGAACGTTATCGATTCATTTGTTTAATCAAGTTCGAACAATGAATATTTGAATATAGAAAAAAAAACCGGCCAAGTGCGAGACGGACTCGCGTTCCAAGGGTTCCGTACCATTATCTATAAAAACGGCAAAAAAAATCACGTTTGTTGTATGGGAGCTCCCCTTAAATATTTGTTTTATTTTAATTTAGTTATTTATTTTTAAAGTGAATATATAACTAAATATTCTGTGAATATCTCAAGCGTCGACCTGTTGCCGTTATCAATATCGAGCAAAAACGAGTAAAAAAATCACGTTTGTTGTATGGGAGCCCCCTTAAATATTTATTTTATTCTGTTTTTTTAGTATTTGTTGTTATAGCGGAAACAGAAATACATCATCTGTAAAAATTTCAACTGTCTAACTATCACGGTTCATGAGATACAGCCTGGTGACAGACGGACGGACAGACGCACAGCGGAGTCTCAGTAATGGGGTTCGTTTTACTCTTTGGGTACGGAACCCTAAAAATATGATGTAGTAGAAGTGTAAACGATTGTTTTAGAATAAATATTTATGTACACAGTAAAAAGTCTATCCCGATGACAATGATACATTTTATTGCATAGAAAATATCTGACAATAAATGGATTAAGCAAGCTTTATTTGTGATCCGTTCAGTATATTCACGAGTATAACTTGAGCCCTCCGCGGTCACGACAAGGCCAATTTCCGTACGTATTGGGATACTTGCGTCAATTGATCTGTGATCTATGGTGATGATTACCGGAAGGGATCTTGAAGCAGGACATGCCCTCCTTTTATAAGAATTGTCATCCTGGGCTTGCTTACCTAGTATAACGGAGTAAAGAAGCAGACTTTGTGTGGAAATCAAATCCTTATACTGTATTTTTAAGTTAAGAAGTTATTTCAAAAATAAGTAGGCGATTTAAAATAAAGTACGTATAAAAACGGAAATTAAACTGCTTTTACAGTTTTCCGCTCGTTGCTCTCTAGAATGGTATATAAAAGGGTATTTTTGATATACTGCGAAGGTTGTTATAGTCTGGTGGCGTGTGTTTTAGGTGACTCGAATAGCCTTACAAGTCTACTTTGAGACTGAATAGCTCTCGAGGTGAGGACGTGACAAGCGTCTAACGGAAATGCATTCACAAGCACGCACGCAAAAGTGCGAAAACTATATGCTTATGTACGTGATTACTGTATATTCTTGGATTTATATTACACTTATGTGACCGTAATTAATGGACCGTAATGAATGGATAGCCTGATGACTGTAAGCAGTTATTGTAGCTATTAAAAACGAGTGGATGAGTTTGTATATCTGGGATGGATGGAAGGTACACTGCAGATGTGGAAAGACGAGTGAGTGCTGGGAATAGTGTGAATGGAGCATTGGGAAAACTTCTTGGCAGTAAAAACCTGAACCAGAAGGCACAACTCGCTATACACAATGCAGTGTTGGTCCCAACGCTAACTTATGGAAGCGAGAGCTGGGTATGGCAGAAAGAGCATGAAAGTAGAATAAACGCGGTCGAAATGCGAGCGCTGCGCAAAATTTGTGGCGTAAGGCTTGTAGACCGTATTCGCAATGATGATGTTAGAAACAGAGTTGGTATGAAAGAGAGCGTCGGTGTTAAAATAAGAAGAGGCATGCTCCGTTGGTTCGGACATGTAGAAAGAATGCAAGATGAAAAAATGACGAAGCAGGTACACAATGCAAAAGTGGAAGGATGTAGGAGCCGAGGAAGGCCAAGACTTACCTACCATGACCAAATTGGTCGTGTTCTATCAGAAGGTGATGTCAGGATCCCTAGAAACCGGCGAGCGTGCATGAGAAGAGTAATGAATGTTAAAGAAGCGAGTGAGATATGTAAGGATCGAGTCACGTGGCGCTCGGTTCTCTCTGCCTACCCCGCAAGGGATTTGGCGTGAAGTTATAAATAGATAGATAAAAACCTCTTTTTGCTTCTGAAGAATGCCATAGGTAGTCCCTTGACAAACCTCGCTAATACCATCCATGCCACCATCTTAACTCACTGCAAAACTGAGGAGGAAGAAATCACGCAACGCATTAGGTTCCTGTGTGTGAGGATGAATTCCCCCTCGACGGCGAAATAACTTTCTTTATTTAGGTATATAATTGTACTATCTGTATGCATCAATGTCTCAACGTCATTTTAATTACACATCCACACACGTCTTTGAAGATCTTAACAAAGTTTATTTTAATAATATTCACACCCATGTTTTCCCTGTTTAAGACCATCACAGACGGAGCTATTATATATATCAATATAAATCCTAGCAAGGCATATTACGATATATTTTCTATAGTAATCTTCAAGTGACCTGCCAAGTTTCAAGCTTCAAGTGGCATTTATTTTTATTACGTCACTAATATATGCTGACAGATTAGGAAATCCATATTACGATATGGCAAGACATACTAACGTATGTTTTGATATATTTTATTAACACAAGCTGTTTATTTTCCTTCTGCCATTTGTGTGTGCTGCAATTATTGTCATCATTTTAACCGAAGGACTCCACATACACACGTTCGCAACTTCGGTTCTACGAAGTGTACTCACTTCTGAATCTATCTTACTAATTATGGCTCTCTCCCTGCAACTCCCTGCATATTCATTATCAACACGCATATCAAAGTCAGCTTCGGAATCATCATCTAAAGAACTATCAATCCAATCCAATAGTAGCACACTGGTTTGATCCATACTACAGTATTTAAAATCAGAATACACTTTATCACGAATGTGTCGCAAAAACGTGCAAATGGGACGAGGAGCGCAATAAGTATAAAAATATATGTTGTAGCATTACTACCATCTATGGCAGCTTGCTATAACATAATATTTGGAATAGTATATTAATATATATTATAGAACCGTCTTGTGGTGTGGTCTTTTACTCAACAGTTTATCCGATGTTGGTAACTGTCCTCAAATCCTTTGCATTGTTACTTTACGAATGCAATTTGTTTGTCCCAATCGTGTACAAAAGCCCTGCCCATCAGCTAGTTTGTTAGCTAGGTTGATTACTAAATTAGCACGATTTATTTCAGGCTCATTCGTAAATATATACCGATATGTATCGATAACAGATGAGTACAAATATCTACTCGTATATATCTGTAGGCGTATTCACAACTCCTCAAAACATCATACTCCAATCAGAATCGAAAAGTTTTCAGTCAAAATGTACGGAATCTAATGAAAACTTTTCAAATCAGATTGGAATATGGTATTCCGAGGCAAAGTGAATACTCCTACCGTACTTTTTTCTCTTAAAAATAAAGGGTACTTTTTATTTTCCGTTGGCATTTTCCTCGCGCGTGACCGATGTTTACCTGTCCTAGGACACTTGAATTGTCACCACAAACCTGATAATACAATAATTAAAATGTGTTTAGCGGTAAGGATGGTGATGAGGTATACACCGATACAACCGAAAATGTAACCTTGGAGTCGAGTAAAACCAGGGCAGTAATGAATTTTCATACGCTCCAAAAGTTTTTAGGGGGAATAATGAATGGCTTTCTCTCGTATTAGTAGACTGTAACATTCATACAAATATACGGCCCACCTGATGTAAAGTGGTTGCCGTCGCCTATGAATGCACGCGCGATGCAACATCTGCTGTTAATACAGCAACTCCTCGGGAGTTTACTGGTAACCTCACACACTCGCCGGAACGCAAAAATCCTCTGAAGAGTTGTTATTTGGATGTGGTTTTCTGTGAGGTGAAGACACTTCCCAAGTCTGGCTACCTACCTCTATTAGTAGACTGTAATAGAACAGAAGAAGGAAGGTTTATTTTTCTGTGTTTGCAAAATTCTACACTTAACAAACATAGTTACATATTGTAGACGCTTGTCAGTATTACTTGAGCGTTATCATTAACCAGATCTGCAGAAACGACAGGTTTTCATCTAAATCCTTGTCTATTGATGCGATAAGTTCGTCCTAGTACAAGTTCATGACGATTTTTTATCGCTAAATATCAAGTAAAAATATTATGTTAGTGGAACGCGAGGTTTCGGTCCCGAGTTACAGAGTACAAGTATACCAAGTTAATTAAACAGCAGCTTCTCCTTGCTAGCGTTGGTCCGTTTCCTAATCAAATAGAATTAGCGGTTGGCTACCTAATCCTGAGTATTTGGCGAAGATACTGATTTTGACATGGAGCGATCGCCGGTCAGACTTCCACAACCCAGAGGATAAATCAGACCTTTCTTAGGTCACTTAATATTTTTTAAACGTCCAGGTTTCCTCAAGATGTTTTCTCGAAAGAAATATAGTACACTAGCTGATGCCCGCGGTTCCGCCCGCGTGGAGTCAAATAACGTAGGCTATGTGTTAATCCAGATCATAATCTATCTACGTGCCAAATTTCATTCAAATCTGCTCAGCCGTTTAAGTGTGAAAGAGCAACAAACATCCATCCATACATACAAACTTTCGCATTTATAATATTAGTAGGATAATTCCGAAAACACGAACATGCTCACAGCAGGATTCGAACCAGGAACCGATACGCTAATAAGCTGGTTCGTTTTCTACTAGGCTGCTCGTATAAAATTTAAACTGCATTCAGTACTATTTACGTGTAGTATCTATTTATACTATTTATTTACGGCGTGTATGCATCCGTAGCTAAGAAAGATCGTGCTCAGAGAGACGCGAACTGGCTGGGGGCGACGGTAAACATCGACATAAAGGCGCGTGCCGTACAAGCAGCAACAAGACCACTTTTGTATGGGGTTATTAATACTAAATCATGCCGCGAACAGAGTAAATACCGGCAATGAAGCGTCACATCGCGACCCCACAGCCAGTCCTTCATTACTTTCACGGCGCGCCACAATATTTGCTTACTGTATTTGATCGCATACAACGTAGAGCAGTTCGAATCGTCGGCGACCCTGTGATCTCCGCTCGGCTGGACTAGCTTTGTACACGAAAGACGTTGCTTTGTATACTGTACAAATTGTATCATGTAGTGTTCGAGGGAGCTGTTCAACTTAATACCAGCCGCTGAGTTACACTATCGTACCACTCGCCACAAACTTAAATTTCATCTTCACCATCTTGATGAGAGGCAATCCACTACAGTACGATTTTGAGACATTTTCTACCACGTACGGTGAGATTGTGGAATAAATTACCCTCAGCGGTGTTCCCGAACAAATACGATATGGGTGCCTTCAAGAAATGAGCCTATGTTTCCCTAAAAAGACTGGCAACGGATCAGTGACCCTTTGTTGTTGCTGATATCTATAGGCGGTGGTGACCACTTACCATCAGGTGACCCACGTGCTCCTTTGCCCCGTCTAATATAAAAAAAAACATGGAGATATTAAGCAGTCATTCGCCTTTTTTATCACAGGAAATTGGGATTGCGTAATTAGGGTGAGTGATAACCCCAAAGTCACGACAACAATGACCCCACTCCACTACTAATTAAAATGCCGGTATTCTTGAGTCGAGTTATGGCGTAATTTTGCTATGTCTTTATTACCATGTGTAAAGTGGTTACTGTAGGCTATGAACGTTTGCAATACGGGATATAACGCTCGCGCGTTTCCACCCTCGCTGCTAACAAAACAACTATTTAGGAGTTAACCTCGCATCACTTGCCCGCAGAAACACACAAACCCGGTAGGAAGTTCTTGTTTGGTACTACTTCCCCAAACGCGCTATTTTGATGCACTCTACCTCTACAAATTACTATATAAAATATTTTTAAACTATTTTAAAAATATTTTATGTTCCTACTCCATTTTGCAGAACAGAACGATACAGAAGTAAAAATTATAGTTTTTAATATTCTGATGTATTCGTTTTACAGTCCCGTTCTACAAACATCGCAAAAAATAACAATATGCATATTGTAAAATTCTACGCGGTCACAGATAATACCTGAGTCAACATTTAAGCAAGTATTTGTTTAAATATTTAGAGTGGGTGCGTAAAATATGAATAGCTATTACTTAACGCTAGTGAAGTCGTGGCAGCAGCTAATATTGTAAAAATATGGATGGTTCTTCTAAAAACTAGTTCACTGGTACAATACACAAGGATTATCAATATTGGTCCACTATTGCCGATATCACGTTACATACATGCAAAAAATTTAGCTGAATTGAGTACATCCTCCTTTTTTTAAGTCTGTTAAAAATATGGCTTATAGTTTTTGTAGGCTATAAACTAAGCCATGTCGGTGAAATGATTTATATTCGTCATCCACGTCAGCTAATATTGAAAATACAGCTCGAGTGCGGCTCGGCCATAGCTCTGTCAGGCTTTTGTGTCTTACTTTTTATCTTAATTCTTAGTTCCGTACTATCACCGAATGTAATTATGGTTACTAAGTTCTATCTATCTATCTATAACTTCACGCCAAATCCCTTGCGGGGTAGGCAGAGAGAACAGAGCGCCACGTGACTCGATCCTTACATATAATAAGTTACTAAGTTCATTAACAAATAAATTAATACGACACTATTTTGCAATTAAGCTCAGATGATGAATTGACACTCGAAGTGAAGTGTAACCTCTTATTGCGTACGATATAAGAACGAATTTGACGGTTGTATGTAACCTTAAAATAATAGACAAAAAAAATACAGCTTACCGGTGTATTTTTATATATTTATCATGAAATTTCCACTAATAAAAAATATGTTTTTTGTAAAAAATAAAAATTAAACCTCTACATAGTGCGCTCTACTCTTTGAAGGTAGCACTTTTAAACAGACAAACAAATAGAGAGTGTAATAATAACCCTATTATGAACACTAAAAAAATTGTTTTATTCACAACTTATAAAGTATATTATGATCGTTTTTAGGGTTCCGTACCCAAAGGGTAAAACGGAACCCTATTACTGAGGCTCCGCTGTCCGTCCGTCCGTCCGTCTGTCACCAGGCTGTATCTCATGAACCGTGATAGTTAGACAGTTGAAATTTTCACAGATGATGTATTTCTGTTGCCGCTATAACAACAAATACTAAAAAATAGAATACAAGAAATATTTACGGGGGCTCCCATACAACAAACGTGATTTTTTTTGCTCATTTTTGCTCGATATTGATAACGGCAACAGGTAGACGCTTGAAATATTCACAGAATATTTAGTTATATATTCACTATAAGAATAAATAATTTAATTAAAATAAAACAAATATTTAAGGGGGGCTCCCATACAACAAACGTGTTCTTTTATTGCCGTTTTTAGGGTTCCGTACCCAAAGGGTAAAACGGAACCCTATTACTGAGGCTCCGCTGTCCGTCCGTCCGTCCGTCCGTCTGTCACCAGGCTGTATCTCTTGAACCGTGATAGTTAGACAGTTGAAATTTTCACAGATGATGTATTTCTGTTGCCGCTATAACAACAAATACTAAAAAAATAGAATAAAATAAATATTTAAGGGGGCTCCCATACAACAAACGTGATTTTTTTTGCTGTTTTTATAGATAATGGTACGGAACCCTTCGTGCGCGAGTCCGACTCGCACTTGGCCGATTTTTATAGATAATGGTACGGAACCCTTCGTGCGCGAGTCCGACTCGCACTTGGCCGATTTTTTATAAATAATGGTACGGAACCCTTCGTGCGCGAGTCCGACTCGCACTTGGCCGATTTTTTTTTTTCAGTATTTGTGCAGTATCTACAATACAATACATACCTAACCTAAATATAATATTTTTAAGCAACGAGTAGCATACTTTAAGCGACCTCAAAAATGAGAATATCTAGAATCATAAGACTTGTATATTTTCTATGTATAGACGATGTCTTCGCGGATTGATTGAAAATCGGTTGAAACTCAAATCAAAAGATTTTTAAAACTTTGTAATTATGTAAATTTTATTTTGGTCGAGAAGCTTCTAGCGCTCGATTCGTATTGTAAGTTTAGCGGAGTTAAGACTCAACTGAATTCGTCATGTCGGTTTTCACGGCCCGATTAAAAAGTTATAAAAATATGAGCACACGTAATAACACTCCAGACAGACGCCACAATGAAAAAAATCAAATTAAGTACCTACCTCATTTGTATGTAGGTGTGAAAACTTTCGGGAATGAATGACACTTTAATTGAATATGACGAGCTCGGTGGCGAAGTGTTTAGTAACTCTACCTTCACACCAAGGCTCGGCGCTTCGATTCCCACACAGGACAAACATTTGTGTTCATGAACATGTACAAAAAAAACATTAGCCTTTTACATCAGGTGGGCCGTATGCTTGTGTTTCTCCCGACATTTTTTATATACAACGTCGGGAGGCAAGCTCCGGCCGTTGTCGCAACTGCGATTCGCAACCAGTTGCGAATTAAGAATTTTCAATCTTTGTTCGCAGCCAGTTGCGAATCAAGAGAACTTTTTCCTGAACCGCAACTACGCATACAGTTGCAATACGTATATAGGTACGACGACGAGCGAAGCGAAGAATGTTAGGTAGAACTGCGGCCCTACAGCGTGCGAGCGTGCCGCGGCAGCTGCCGGCGAAGCGCCAGAACCGAACATTGCCTGTTCATGTTCTGACCATCCACGTTCATAACTATCAAAAAGTTACAAAAGTGGAAAAATAATTCTTCTCTCACAACAAATTACCAAACAGTGAAAGAAAGATCTTCTTTTGATTGTTCTCTTCTTGTTGGTTATGTTAGCTTAACATTGCGATTTTTTGTTTTAATTGTATATTTTTTTATTCATTATCTTAGTGGTTGCGAATTAAGAAATGCTATTCTCCCATCGCAACTATGTAAATTTGGGAAGTTTTTATTCTTTATTCGCAACCAAGTTGCGATTAAGGAAAATGTTCTCTTGATTCGCAACTGGTTGCGAACAAAGAATGAAAATTCTTAATTCGCAACTGGTTGCGAATCGCAGTTGCGACAACGGCCGGACGGGGGAGGCATACAATAAAGCAGTTACCATGGCTTATTAACGCTTATATATATTAAATTAATGATTAATCGCGCGTTGCATTCTCTACTGCTTACACAGCAACTCCTTAGGAGCTTACTGGTGACCTCATTCACACGCAGGAACATAACAACCCTCTAGGGAGTTGTTATTTGGCTGCGAATTTCTATGAGATGGAGGTACTTCGCCAGACAGCCTGCTTTGATGCGCTTTACCTCTCTTAAATCGTATAAAAACATATGATGTGAGCTGATGTTGTCGTGTCTATGATTCCTCCTCCACACTTTGACGGAATGAACGAACCATTTGGTTCATTGGTTCTGAATCCATTTGCTTTCAGTCGAAGCCGGGTAATCCTAGGTGTAACCGCCATTTCCTCGACATTTAGTTGTAACATACACAAGACAAAACTAGTTTTCAATCTAGCATTATACGCTTACTTTCCATAAAATATAATTCCTGAGGAATTTTCGAACTGTACACTGACTATTTCAGAACAATACATCCATTGCCTTCCGTTTAGTGTTTAGTAACAATACAAGCGGGTTTGTCGGCTTTGAGCGAAAATACGCTTGCAGAGCAAAACAATTGTCTTGGAGCGTAAAGATTTGTAATGGACCTGTCGCAAGTGCAAGATACTTCTGGAAGTAATGAAAATAATATTCTACTTTGTGAATGTTGAAGTACGTCTTCATATAAAGTACATGTTGCTGGGAATTCAACATAATTTTAAAAGAGCTAAGAAATATGATAATTTTCAAAGATTAAAATTCAAATAAACAATTTGCTATAGCTGAAACGCATATACAGGTTCTTAAAAACAATTCGTTTGAATAGATACGTCTTCATACATTTAGAAACTCCCAGTAATGGACGAGCGGATTATAATATCTTGCATTAAAAACAGCGATATAGGTAATCTCTTATTACAAGCTAGTGGAAGCAAAATGGTCACGTACTATGTGATTCTAGATAGATTCTCTTCCGCCATCCGCTTAGGGTACCTAGTGGAATAAACTCATTGCCAAGGTTTTCCCAACAAACCACAGTATACGCTTTTTGAAGAATATCCGCAAGAGGGGTTTTTTATACTACGTCTGGAACAATTCAAGCATATGACCCCCTGATGTTAAGTGGTTACCGTAGGCTATGTACGCTTGCAATACAGGAAGTATCGCTTACGCGTTAACTCCCCTGAGCTAATGGTAACTAACTCATTTGCAGGCAATTATTATTTGACTTTCTGTAAGAGGGGGGTGCTTCTCCAGTGTGATTACTTTGATGCACCCAATCTCTCTTAAAACACTCAGATCAAGACATAGCCATATCGCACATAAATGTTTGTACTGTGTGGGAATCAACACCACGAGCCTTGATGTTAATAAAATTGACATTGCTAACGACTCGGTCACCGGCCTTATCAAAACTAGGACTTGCATAGGCTTACGAAAGATAACTGTTAATCACTCAGGCCCCCGGGGCATTTGCCATATGACTGATAAAACAATATAAACGTCACCAAAGCCTATTCCCCATTAGGCGGTTTACCAAATTTGTTCCCACACATGTGGCTTACGTAATAAAAAAGGAAAGACAAGGATGTTACAACAAGTCGTTACGTAGTCTAGGTGACATGTCCCGGAAGGCGCCATGACGTGCCTTGGGTCTGCGACAGTGATCCCTGCTACCCTCGTTAATTATTCAACGACCCAAACCAAATCCTGATTGTGTAGATCTGTATTTGATCCCCAATGCACGTGTTCTGTTTAGCAATGTTCATGTCAAACGATGGTCTTCAGTCATATACAACAATTTTTAGTGGTAATAAAGTTCACACCTATCAAAATGAGGAAAGCTACTATGGATGTTGTATTTGAATGAGTGTGAGTTGAATTTGCACATAAAAGGTTCCGTATCACCGTACAATATTAAACACTACATGTTATTTTTAATCTATACTAGCTGACCCGGCGAACTTCGTACCGCCTCAGGATCAATAAATGGTGTGTTAACTTATTAGATGGTATAAATTCTTTTAATACTTATTATCCTATTCCCGACGAAGACAAATCCAAAAACACAAAAATCATAAAAATCGGTCCAGCCGTTCTTGAGTTATAAATGGTGTAACTAACACGACTTTGTTTTATATATATAGATTAATAAAAATGGAGTTCCTGACTCATCAACGCCCAGACCAAAGAGCCTTGAACCTAGAAAGCTGAAATTTTGCATAGAGGACACTTTTGTAATGCTCACGAGAGTATGAAAGGATTTTCTTAAATTCAACCTATAAGGGGTGGGGGTGAAAAGGGGATTGACAGTTTGTATGGAGCAGAAATATGTTTTCAAGTTAGTGACTTGAAATTTTGTACAGATATTTATTAGAATCCAAAAAAGTGATTTTAGCTTTTTCAAAAATTCCACCCCTTAAAAGTATTTCTTGAATGAAGAAAAGTTGAACTGTTAAAAAATTGATATTCTTAAAGTGAGCTACTTTAGATTTTGTAAATATATTCTCAATCAAGACGAAAAAAGTTATTTCAGTGTTTTTTAAAATTCCACCGTAAGGGGGCTGATAAGGGTGTTAACAGTTTGTATGAAGTAGAAATATTTTTTGAAGTTAGTGACTTTAAACTTTGTACATATACCTACTCTCTATTAGAATACAACAAAATGGTTTCAGCGTTCTCAAAAATTCCACCCTTAGGGGGTGAAAAGGGGGTTGAAAGTGTATATGGACGAGACGCTAATTTATATTAGTAAATCTATATTAATAAAAAGCCGTCAAGTGCCAGTCCGACTCGCGCTCTGAGGGTTCGGTAAGAAAATATTTTCGCAAAGTATTGTCGCAAAAAAAGTATTTTTTTTATGATGGAACTACAAATTTACGGTTTTCGGATTTTTTAACTTGTGCTACACGACATTGCTTCTTACCAAATTTCATGATTCTAGGTCAACGGGATGTTTATATTATTATAGGTTTTAATTCCCTTAAGAGTGTCAAAATAAACGAGGCATAGACAGCCGTATCTTTTGATTGCGTTGTCTCAGAAGTTTGATTTTTTCACTGCTCGAAGGGATTACATACCTGAGTATTTGATATTAATTTCAGCTTGATAGCTCCACCCGTTTCTGAGAAAAACAGACAGAAAGACAGACGGACAACAAAGTGATCCTATAAGGGTTCCGTTTTTCCCTTTATAGTACGGAACCCTAAAAATGGAGTTCCTGACTAATTTACAGACTTATACAGAGGTTCCTTTTGTAATGCATATGAAAGATAAAAAACTTTTTTGAAATATGAAAATTTTTTTGAAGTTTACAGATATTTTTTTAAGTTGTATGTATGTATATCTTCACGCCAGGTCCCCTGCGGTGTAGGCAGAGAGAACCGATATAAGACAAAAGTTTCAACTTAAAAAAATGAAAGGGCCGCCCTTACACACTTCACTCGCTTCTTTAACATTCATTTTTTTAAGTTGAAACTTTTGTGTTTAAAAAAAGTTGTGTATAAAGAGGTACTTTGCATATATGTATACATACAGTATCAAATAATTAATGATAACCAAGCAGATCGTGACATATCTTCATTACTACACAAATAAGGATATTTGGTACTTGTACTAACTATTTAATGCTGACTGTACTTAAAAATAAGAAATAAAATGAAATAAGTAAAACTGTACCAAATTTCAAAAACTACGCGTGCGAAGCCGCGGACAAAAGCTTAAATCTGTTGTTTTGATTTTTGTTTTTATAGAAGTCGTAGTAATACACACTCTTTTTTGTGTGAGCATATGTAGTCGAATAAATTCTTGTTTTTGGATTTATGTACATACACTCAGCGTCAAAAAAATCGCACCTCTGAGAAAATCTCTTTCAAATGTCAATAACTCCTGATATAAACATGTAGCCGCGCCAATGATGGTTTTATTTAAAAGTTTATTAAATTAACTTAATAAAAAACATTACTTTTCATTAAAAACAAAACCTAATGCCACAAACAAAGTGTCTCAAAAATTTGATGCAATTTTTGCTTCCCGTAAGAGTCGCTATTTGCGCGTCCTTTATGGGTATAAAAGGGTCAACACGGGGTCAATGTGGGTCATTCGCTAATTAACCCTTAAAGAGGACATCCACACAGATTTACTAGCAGAAAAAACACCTCGAAGATGGATACCACAGCTGATGAAGCCGCCCAAGTGGTAGCACTACTGCAATCAGGGATGCGGCAGTGTGATGTCGCCCGGCAAATGAACTTGAGCCGTTTTCCGATTCGAAGAGTGTACCAGCGCTTCATAGAGACCGGTGGCTACATCCGGAGACATGGGTCCGGTAGACGTCGCTGCACTTCGGAAAGAGACGACCGGTTCATTGTGTCGAATTCTTTGAGAAATCGTTTCTCCAATGCTGTTCAATTGCAACAGCAGCTCCAGGCAGTGCGCAGACGCACCGTGAGCGTCTCTACGGTTAGAAGAAGATTAAAGGAGAAGAAGATAGCGGCCCACAGAGCTGCTACGGGTCCTAAATTGACTGCAGCGCATCGGCGAGCCCGCTTACAGTTTGCTCGTGACCACTTCGATTGGACCCTTGAGCAGTGGAGTGCAGTTCTCTTCTCAGACGAGACGAGAGTGTGTCTTTTCTGCAACGACCGACGCAGAAGAGTATACCGAAGACAGGGTGAACGTTTCGCCCAAGCCTGCATCCAGGAGACGGTGGAATATGGGGGCGGATCCTGCATGTTCTAGGGCGGCATGTCGGCTACCGGCAAAACCGACCTTGTCTGCGTCTCCCGGACTGGAGGTGCTCGCGGACAAGGGTCGCTGACTGCTCGCCGCTATGTCACAGAGATCCTGGAAGTGCATGTGATTCCTTTTGCCGATTATTTTGGCGAGGGGTTCACATTAATGCACGACAACGCTCGCGCTCACACTGCAGCCATCGTGAGCGACTTCCTGCAGAGGTCCCAAATCTCTGTGATGCAGTGGCCAGCGAGAAGTCCGGACCTGAATCCGATAGAGCACCTCTGGGACCATCTTAAACGGAAGGTCCGATCTCGGGATCCTGCTCCTTCTACTCTTCAGGAGCTCCAAGACGCGGTGATTGAAGAATGGGAGCTTATCCCTCAAGAAGAGCTCCTGAAATTGGTGAGGTCCATGAGGGAGCGTATGGAAGCCGTCATCAGGGCAAGGGGGGGCAACACTAGATTTTAAGTTAATTTTAAGCCACTTTTTGTGTCATTTTTTTTGTAAATTATCTGTTGTTAATTAGAACTTAATTAAGGATTTTTGTTATTTTTTTAATTTTAATGTTTTTTCTGTAATAAAAATTAAACAAAAGTTAAATTCAATTGTTTTTTTGATACTCCTTTTTGTTACCTTTCTGATGATACCCAACACTATCCTCTAAATAAGGTTCAAGAATTTTTAAAGAAGATTTTTACAAGGTGCGATTTTTTTGACGCCAAGTTTAGTTGTAATTGTCATTTGCTCCAAAAGAAAACATGGTAAGGAAACCCGCACGTCCAAGAGATTAAGTTTCGAAAGATGTATGACTTAACCTAAGAAACGTATGGTTTCCCTTCGGAGTTGTGGAGGCTTTACGGCACTCGCTCCGTGTTGAAGTCTTCGCCAAATCCTTAGGCTTAGGCAGCGCATCCCGCTAATCCTAATGACTTATAAAACGGTAAGTTTATAAAGAAGAGTAATTCACTCGGAAAATTTCAGGTACGGTTCAAAAAAGAGTAATGAATACATTTTTAAAAAATAATTGTTTATTTATAAAATTAGTTAAGTTAGTTAGTTCTTGAGTTATTTTTATAAAGTTCAAGTATAGAGTCAATTAATTAGTTTTTTTTTTTCATACATTCTGAATCACGCCTATACTTACAGTACTAATGTACCTAAGTCTATTAATCCGCAATATGTGCAGTTCACTTTCATATACAAGAGAATAATAAATTTGCTGAATTTTAAACACAATTAATTACTGAGAAATGCAATTTTTATTAAATTGAAGTCGAATTGGTTATAATGGCTACATCAGTTCTCGATTTAATGATGTCTGATCGAAATGAACTTGTATGAAAATCTGCACTTATTTTTTACCCTAACGATAGAGTAAAGCGCTACTCAACCAAGACACATTTTTGTAATATGGGTATATTACAAAAATGTGTCTTGGTTAAGTAGCGTTCTTTATAAAAATGTGAGGCTTTGTTCAGTAATAATTTAGATTATAAAATTTTATACTACTTTTCTTCCACCAATACTAAGTAATTATTTTGTCCAAACTACCTAAAATAAACCTCGTTCAGGTATAATCCAAGTTACGTTTAAAAACACCAATAAATTTCTTGTAGAGAAATACCTAAAATACCTGCAAATTGGTAATAATACTTAGAAATATAATCCCCGCAGGAAATAGCTTTTCTTCTTATTTCCTACGAGAATTAGAGTACAACATTAATATAAACCCATAACAATTTTGTTTACGTTCAATCGATTCAAGTTTTTAATCTCATTGCTGAATTCGTAATTTAACTTCTCCAGTAAGTAATTTTACGTCTGAAAGTACGAAGCGCTCCGTGCGTGCAGAGTGTTTTCAACATTTTACGATCCCCGTTTCGTGTGAACGGAGCGCTGCCGCCGCGCGCCGCGAGCGCGTAACTACGTAATCGCCGATAAATTATAAACGCGTCTATATAATCATTAAAGTTTTCCCCGTATGTTTACATTTCCCATTGCTACAGTTCATTACATTACGTGTCAAAAACACAAACAAAACAACTGTCATTAATTAAGTTACATTAATCATGACTTAGGGAAGGCGTGATCCGCTTGCTAATTGATCTTTAAATGTTTAATATTTTACGAAGCCGATAAAACAATAATTTGTTAATGCTAGGTATCTACTGTCCGACTTTGATTTGATGTTTGATTAGCAAAGTTGCAGGTACTTACAGAATACTGGTAGTCAAATAGCCATTCTGTAACGACGTTTTGTGCTGGCGAGTGAATGGAACTACAAATTTCTGAAGTACTACGTTAGCAGCGGGAGTAAAACGCTATCGACGTTCCTTGAGTTTGTATATATTGCAATCTTATATATACTATATCGTTTCCTGCATCTTCAATGTGTACATACGTCTTCGTTTTAAATATAAAGTTATAATTAAACTTGGTGGATCCTGGTGGTGGTTGCTGTATTGTTAGCGGACCATACAAAATTACTATAGGTTATAAGCTTATAAACGTACCTTCTTGACCGTAGTTATATTCACAGTAGTTATATTTGTTATTTAATTATTATTATATTAACCTGTGTAGCATATGACATTATATTGTCTTAAATATTCTCATAAGCTTTCGTTGACCACCTTTATAGCTTGGCATCAGATCGTTTCAGTGTTCGACCAATTTAATTAGTAGTTAGTAAAGTACGAGTTTGATAAAAATCGTATGCTTTCCGAACAGCAAAATACGTTTTTGTAATGTCTTTGTAATACACATTATAATTATCTATTTTTACCACCCACTAGAAGTATCATATCATAATCACAAATGCTCGTCCCTCCCCTTTCAAATAGAAATTGTATGTAATTGTAGCCTTAAAAATTTTTTTGAAAGTTTATTACTATCATATTGCCTTGACTATGAAAAGACGAACGAAGCGCGTGTTAAACTCCAAAAGAGTTTAACACGCGCTTCGTCCGTCTTTTTAACTTGGGTGCGAACCCTAATTAGCGAACTGCTTTTTTGATTAGTTAGTGCCACAATCATAATGTTACTATATTATATTTGTAACAATACATTTTATTATCGAAAGCTTAATCCAGATTTAAGTATAGCCATTATTGTAGATGAAAAATCCACAACAGTTAAGACTTGGTGACGCCCGGAAGCCCGCAATTTACTTGATGAATATCTACAAGCGTAACTAGTAACGCTGATATCTTTGCGCCGACAAGCGGTGTCTTTTGGATGTTGGTTATTAGCTGATTATATTACGGAGAAACATCTGGCTCTAGACTAGGTTTTCTGCGGTTTTGTAATCTTGATCAAGCGTTTGATAGAGTTTTGCGAAGAGCCTTTGCGACATTGCCGTCCAATATTGCAGGGATACGGGATTGACGGTAACCTGCTCTGTGCTGTGCAATCCACATAACGAGTACTGAACAGTACGTGTGCGTGTAGACGACCGTTTGTCGCCCTGGTTTAACGTCAAAATTGGTGTTAATCAGGTTTGCGTGCTGTGGGCTCGCCTGATCAATCTGTATCTCGATAATTGTCTACAGATAATAAGCTCTACAAATTTAGGATTACACATGTTGACCTAGTGACGAATAGCCATCTGAACTACAAACACTAGTCACTATAATAAAAGTAGATTTTACGTAGAAACACAACTGAGAAAACAAATATAGAGAGTATAAAATACGAGAATGAACGCACGGAGTACGGTTTATGATTAAGTGTTGGGAGATTACACATTTTTCTTGCACTATTAGCATGAATGGGATGTACAACCGCTGATGCGGAAAGGTAACTATGTGCTGGTAATAGCGAGAATGGTGCGTTGAGTAAATCTTTAAGTAATAAAAGCGTTAGTCAGAATACACATCTCGCTATACACAACGATGTGCTGGTCCCAACGCTAACTTAATATTATGCAAACGAGAACAATGACAAGGAGAACATGAAACTAGAATAAATCCTGTATAAATGCGCAAATCTGTGGCGTGACGTTTGTAGACCCCTATTACGATGTAAGAAATAGAGTCGATCTGCTGCTTCGCAGAAGTAGAACAAGTACGGTAGGGCGATTCCACTAAAAAACTGCAACTGCACTGCAGCGCGGCGTGTGTCAAAATGCGTACATTTTGACGTTTGTTAAACGTCGCTGCTGTCAGATCGCTTGACGAAACGTCAAAATGTACGCATTTTGACACACGCCGCGCTGCAGTGCAGTTGCAGTTTTTTAGTAGAGTCGGCCTACAGGTGAAAAGAATGACGAAACAGACGTACCTATAGCTAAGTGCTCGTCAAGCTTAGTACAATTCTCATGCCATACGCAATAAGTGTTCTGTCGATCTTAAAAATGATAGGATGATCTGTCCTTAGCTGTAGCACGAACGCGTGTAAGGATGCGTAAGACTCGCTACTAAATTAGTATGTTTTATTAGAAAGTGATGTCAAGATCACTATGAATCGGAACCGGGAATGCCTGAAAAGAGCTATGAACGTTAAAGAAAAGAGTGTAGTGTGTCCTGACCACGTCATTTGGCGCACATATCTCTCTCTACTTACCCCACAAGTCAGTTGGCGCGAAGCTATAGACAGAAATGTAATTTGTGTGCAGTTCGGGGATTCGGAATCACCCGATTGTGATCAATGTAATAAATCGAACCCAAGGTTATAATAGAATGTCGTAGGGCATTCCGGTGAGTTCGTTTAGTCGAGGTGTGATTGAAATTTTAATAAGTAATCGTATATTTAAGAGATGCTTTTACAACGACGTGTCACTACTTATAAAGAAAAACGCAAATACTTTTTTTATACAACGTTAGGAGGCATACAAGCATACGGTCCATCTGATGTAAAGTAGTTACCTTGACTAATGAACGCTTTGTATGCAATACATTATGTATAAATCGCTCGATGCTACATCTGCTGCTAACAATGCAACTCCTTAGAAGCTTACTGGTAACTTCACTCACTCGCAGGAACACGACAACTCTCCAGGGCGTTGCTATGTGGCTGCGGTTTTCTGTAAGGAGGAGGTACATTATTTTATTTCCTTGCACAACTTACTGGCTTTTTATCATTTATAGCTTTTCTCACGCACACTCGCCGGATTCTAGGGTATGACTCTTGTCAGAGAGCGATATCAGGAATCATGAACCAGGCCATCAATTCCTCCTCCTACATCTTTCTACTTTCGCATTGTATATTTGTTACGTAATTCTTTCCTCTTGCATTATTTCTATATGTCCGAACCAACGGAGCATATCTCTTCTAATTTTAACACCGACACTCGTTTTCAGACCAACTCTGTTTCTAACGTCATCATTGCGAACACGGTCTACGAGCGTTACGCTTCAAATTTTGCGCAACGCTCACATTTCGACTGCGATACAGAATTAACAGCCGAGCAGACAGCATTCAACCCTGCTTAACACCAATTTTGACATCAAACTATTACATGCTTCCATCTATTTGCTCACATGCTGAATAATTCTTGTACGTGGACTGCATAGCAATAAGCAGTGCACCGTCAATTCAATACCTCGTCAATATGTCCCACAGTTCCTTTAACACAACCGTGTCGAAAGATTTCTCAAGTTCCACAAAACTGCAGAAATCCTTCTGGTCTATGATCAGGTGTGTCTCCACTCTTCACTCACTCCGTATATCGATTGCGGAATAAGAAAACTTGATCCGTACATCCCCTTTCATTTCGGAATCCTCCCACAGCATTCCATTCGATTTCAACCTCATTCTCCTTTCAATTGTTTTCCTATATAATTTTGCTGCTAAGCTGATTAAACTGATGGCCCTTTGTTCTTATAAAAGGGTACGATAACTGTGCGTCTCAAATCCATTTGGATCCTGGCATAGATTGCTTATATACCAGAAGGCGTCCCGTACGTAAGTACCACCTAGTTTGATCATCTCAAGTCATCGTATCAATTCCCGCTGACATTTCAGTTTTCAAGCTTCGTATCGATCAAATGATCTCATCGATAGTTATAAAAATTGTATCGTAATATCCGCGGGTGTAAATATAAAATTGCATATAGTTATCATCGTGATGGCTAATGCGACGATGATGAAGAAAATTCAAATTGTTCACACAGCTCGTGTTTCGAGAGCTGTTATGAGAAATTGTGTTTTTTAAGAAATCCGCCACCCACCCTCTAGTCCGGACCTGGTGCCTAGTGATTATTCTGATCGCTAATAAAAAAAAGACCTTTGTGGGAAACGTTTTTCGGACGATGAAGAGTTAAAAGCGGCAATAACGGCTTTTTTCCTACCAGGAGGAAAATTAGTTTTACAGGGTATTAAAAAATATTGAGAGGCAATTAATTTGTTGAGGTTATAGGAGATTTACATCGAAAAATTTAAAAAAAATATTGAATTCCATTGTTATTGAATACGTTGAATGTCCGTAGCATTGTCGACTGCATTGATACGAGATCCAGAACCATAACAATCTATTTGTATTAATTTTAAGGCTAATGTTTCATTTCATGATTAATATATTACAATAATGTTTTATGTATTAAGAAAGATGTGAACCTGTTTGTGAGCAGTGATAGCCTAGTGACCCTAGCGGATAAAGAACCAGGATATTGTATTGTAATTATCACTTGCTTAGCAGTGAAGGAAAACGTTAAAAAGTGAAGAAATTTGCACGTCCAAGGAGTTATTGAATATCGCGATTGTTGAATTACTGTATTTTTTACAGTGGATGTACATTGAAGTAAGTTACTTATTAGATCTTCAGCTGACATGAATCAATGGCTTTTTCGTAATTAAAAAATAATAAATATTAAAATAAGAAGAGACACGCTCCGTTGGCTCTGACAAGTCGAAAGAATGCTGGAAGAAAGAATTACGAACAGATATACATTGCGAAAGTAGAAGCCAAATCATGCTAAGACTTACTTACCATGACCGAATTGATTGTATTTTATCAGGAGGTGATGTCAAGAGCCTTAGAAACCGGCGAGCGTGCATGAGAAGAGCTATGAATGTTACAGAAGCGAGCGAGGTGTGTAAGGATCGAGTAATGTAGCGCTCATACACACATCAAAAGTGTCTAGGGATCAACATATATTTTTGCAATAACTATTCTCCTGATTGATATTAATTAAAATTTTCTTTAAGGATTCATCAAATAAAGTGTTTTCGTTTGTCTACAGTAACGATAAACCAAGTCACCTTTGCATTAATAAAGAAATTTGCCATTTTCATAATAAAGGGATTTTTGACATTTGAACCACTAACATTAAAGTTCGAAAAAAAGACTGAAATAACAGTTTTCTTTAAAATTTTATTGGGTAACTTAAACAATTAATAATCCGTGTTTCTACCGCGAACACTAACAACACAAGAACATCGGTTTGGCATACTCAAAATGAGTTCATCCAAATCACGCTGTGGAATAGCCGCCCATGTTCGTTGCAACAACAAAAAAAGGTCTTCTTGCGACTGGATACCCTCCATATTCGGCAGAGCTCTTCTCTGTAGCATATCCCATGCATGCTCAATCGGGTTCAAGTCTGGCGACTGAGCAGGCCAGGGCATGACATTGATGTTAGCTGCGGCGAGAGTTTGTCTTACAACTCTTGCGGTGTGCGGTCGTGCATTATCATGCATTAACTGAAATAAGGGACCGATTTGCACTTGTAGAGGAACGATGACGTCTGATACAATCGTCTCAGCATAAATTTGAGCGTTGAGGTTGCCTCTGATCCAAATCAACTCAGTTCTTCCGCCGATCCAAATACCCGCCCATACCATGATGGTTCCACCACTATAAGGATGGACTTCCTGGCAGGATTTTAATCGCTGTTGGCGTCCAGGGGTTCTCCAGTGTCGTATACGTCTTGTATCCGGTCTCATACCAAAACGAGACTCATCAGAAAAGCACACGAAACGCCATTGTTCTTCTGCCCAATTTCTGTGTTCAAGAGCCCATTGACATCGAATCCTACGATTGTGCATTACTATAGGTGGTACCCTTAGCGGTCTTCGGGAATGAAGGTTCACTTCATGCAAGCGGTTTCTGACTGTTTGGTCGCTAATTAAGTTCCCTGAAGAGTGATGAAGCGTCACGGCTAACATCATGGCGGTTATTGTTGGAGCTCTTCGAGTTGTGATTTGAATGTATCGGTCTTGTCTCCGTGTGGTGCAGCGATACCGTCCTCCATGGCGCTCAGCCACGGTACCAGTGCTTCGGTAACGTGTCCAAAGTCGACTGATAACACTCTGACTTGTATTCAGAGCTAAAGCCACAGTACGTTGCCGGGAACCAGCTTCTATCATCGTTAGTGTTCGCGGTAGAAACACGGATTATTAATTGTTTAAGTTACCCAATAAAATTTTAAAGAAAACTGTTATTTCAGTCTTTTTTTCGAACTTTAATGTTAGTGGTTCAAATGTCAAAAATCCCTTTATTAAGAAAATGGCAAATTTCTTTATTAATGCAAAGGTGACTTGGTTTATCGTTACTGTAGACAAACGAAAACACTTTATTTGATGAATCCTTAAAGAAAATTTTAATTAATATCAATCAGGAGAAAAGTTATTGCAAAAATATATGTTGATCCCTAGACACTTTTGATGTGTGTATCTCTCTGTCCAAGGGATTTGGCTTGAAGTTATAGATACAGTTTTTTTTAATGAATTCTACATAAAATGGGCTATTCTCGTAACTAGCCAATCGGCAAAAAATAATTTCGCATATTTTTTGGTTAGAAACCTTATATTTACGACACAAAAGAAAACAGTGCTGAACGTGCGTACGCAATCGTACAAGGTTTTCACTGCACTGTGACGAAATAAAATAACGACGCAAATAGTGTCACCGTTGTTAAAAGCACATAATTCAATAATCATATCACTTGTACGGTCGAGTGCACATCAATGTAACCGTATTACGACACCGCCACCACCACGGTGTCTAGCTTGTATTTTGTGTTTACGTTTAAAACAACCGTGACACTACTACACAACAATATTGGGAATTTTTAGTTACATGACGTAATTATTACTAAAATTTAAAGTTTCGTGAAAACCGATACAAATTAAGTCGGAACTTAACCAACTTTATAGGGGCACAGTCGGACCGCCCCTAGTATCGGTTTACAATTAGCAAAGGTATTGGTTTAGTGCCGTTGGGTTAATTGTGTATGTTACACAAAACAAACATATTTTTTTACAACTACAGGAGGCATACAAACATACGGCCCACCTGATGGAAAGCGTATACCTTAGCCTACGAACGCTTGCAATACATTAAGTATCACTCGCACGATGCCATCTCTGCTGCTACTAGCACAGTAACTCCTTAGGAATTACTGGTGACCTCAAAATACATACGGGCCGAGTGAGATGGTGGTACTAAGTAGCCCATGCCCCTTTTCCAGATCGCGAACTCTCTGTAGTTATGTTACCTACCTGATTTCATTATGATCCTTGAAGCAGTTTAATCGTGAAAAGTATATTATTTGCAAGATTATTTGGGCTTAGTGTATCCGCAATAATATTAAATATGTGAAAATAACTATCTAAATGTCTGTCTGTTTGTTCAAGTCTACACGTCAGAAAGGGGGAGGCCTATGTTCAGCAGTGGCCGTCCTTTGGCACCTTATGGTGTATGAAAACCTGTGGCCCGTATGGCCGTAGGTATTCATTTTTGTTACAATACTCGCAATTCACTATTTTGTTTTAGAGCCGTGCGTGTACAGAATAAGCGTAATATGTCCGCTAGTCAGTCACTCAAAAGTCGTTTTTTACTCCTCCTGCCACACGCAAATGTACAAGAGGACGGACGCAGGCGCATTTTCCAAACACAAAAGCTACCTGCATTTGTCTATAATATTTTTAAATGATATCACGTGATAGAAAGTGATATCTTCTTTTCATAAAACTAGTTTATTAAGAAATTGCGTGGAACATAAAAACAAAATAACGGGTTTGCACTCCGGGAGTGCCGGCAGAAGTGAAAACTTGAACGTTATTCATTGTGCATTTTTGAATATTTTGGTATGGTTAGGGAATAATTTCTCACGAATTGGTTTATTTATTAGTATAAAAGTACTATCATGTATGTGGTAAAATACAATATTCATTTATTGCGCTATCGTACACAAACATGTCAATTTATATTTCATTAAAAATTTAACACTTCAGAACTATTACAAACAATTATTTTACATTAAAAAGTTAATCTCTCGGAAAAATCAACTTTCATCCATAATTTCAACGACTCTTTCACCATCATCATCATCGCCAATCTCTAAAACTCAAACACACACGCACACTCGCGCAAGCGCCATGCGCCGCTTAAACTAAACTTGATAAACTACGTTGAACGAAACGCGTAAACGCCATCAATTTCATGGCGCTTACAATGTTTTGGTCGCGAGAAAATAATGCCCTATGTACGATCTAGCACTTCATGTTTTAATTGTTTAATTAGAGGTAACTTATGTTTTAGCGCTGCACGGAACTTAAGTTCTAATTCTCACCAAAATCTTACGGTCAGGGTCACGTGTTCTGACGCGAGTTTAGCATTTTTTACTCATCCCAAAAAGTGCACAACGCCGCTAAAGAAGTTTTCACTTAAAAAAATATAATTGAAATCTAAGCGCGCATTAAGTAATTGTACACACACCGCCTTACCGCCGCCACACTGAGTACAATAATTGCTTTTTTTTTCCATAACGGTTTTAGTTTTGGCATTTTAAGGCTCTTAACCAATTTTCACGAAACATGTAAATTGAACCTGCGCCTTACCGGTGAGTGAACCCATGTATTGGTGAATAAAAACACAAATTGATAACCCACTGGAGGGTACACCTTAATCGAATACGGTTTAAACTGTCCAAACCTTAAGCCGTTTTCGATATATCGGTGAACATAATAAAAGAAAACGTACACTAAAAGAAAACCCTTACTTGCAGATAAAGCCTGTGAGGTTTCCGAGTAAGGGAAAATGTCATGTGACTGTATTGCGTAATACGTATTGAACAATGAAATAAAAAAACCTCATTTTTTGAAGTCGAATAGAAGGCTTTTTATATCAAGTTCTTTTTACATTCGTACATCGATATATTACCCCATCCGACATCTCGCGGCACAATATTTATGACAGGCCTACGTGAATATTAGAACCATTTTGTGTGAGAACAAAAACTGAAGTTCCTGTCGACCGACTCCTGATGAGGTTGCGAGCAGCTGACACGAATAAAAGGATCGATTAGCTTCTATTTTTACTCGTGGTCGTAGCGTGCAACTCGGCGGCCAGTCGACTATACTGGGATAAACAAAGGATATGGGGACATGAAACCTGAGAGCCTTTTTATGTTCATGCTGTGTATTGCTGAAACGCGATACAACAAGAGTACCATTATTGTTTGGCAATAATGATTTTATCTCCCTAGGCTACCTTGATATATTAACAATGGGTGACAAATGAGAGAAGTTAACAATTTAGTGATGTACCAAATATAAATCGTTGGTAAACGCAAAAATACACAATCCGCAAGTTATATATAGCGACGGAGGCATTTTTCAAAAGCAGATCTAGCTCTGAATGTATACTTTAAGAAATTAAAAATTGTATCTATTGATTATCTAAAACAAGATGTCTCCTTCGTTCATAAAAGATTACAGCTTAAATTTTATTACAAGAAATTACCTGCAAAACCTTATTCAAATCAGGGTGGATAGAGTTACTGACAAGCATACATAACTACAAAAAATATTTTCGACCTAACTCGTTTCAGGAATAATAATAACTATACGTCAAAAATGACCGCAGTTCAGTCGTCATTCAGTGATAAAATTTCAAAACTAGAATAGATGTATATTATAATTAATTTTTTATCGGATATAATTACAAAACCTTTGCATATTTTTTCTACACTTCGTATTTCACTTTGTATTTGCTAGATTTTATGATCGTAGGTCAATTGTAAGTTCCTATTAGTTTTTATTTGTGATTTGTTGACGTATGTCAAGTTTTAACTTTATAGATCTATATATAGGTGTGTTTAAGTACTAAATGGTGCCCTTTTGATTTTCTCAAGATTCTATGTAAGTATCTCATAACTCTAAAAACAACAGGCGTCATTGGTTTATGTTTCCATTCTTTATGTGCACAGAATGATGTTACGAACCGCTAATTCATTGAACAAATTTTTTATAGTTAGTGATAGCTAATTAGAGATTTTCAGATTAACCGAACCGGTCGTTTTTGCCACTGGGTAATAGGCAAAAGGCCAACTTGCCTAGTTATGGCTTGCATCGTCAAGTGCGTGTCTGTATGAAAAATAATCGGCCGAAATCATTTATATATCAGCTTTATAAGAAAGACTTACAGTAGAATCTTTCTATCTCTAAATAAATGTGAGTATCTTTTTCACCAGAGTCTCGTTACAGCAGCAGATGCAGATTGGCAATTTGGCTCTGAAGTTTAAGTTATTATTTATAAGCCAGTCAACCCACACCCCCACGATAAATATAGTCATTACGCATTAACCACCCAAACGAAGTCTCAGAATGTGTTTGTCTTGATATGCGTGTTTTTAAGAGAGGTAGTGCGCGGCAGATTGCCTAACCGAGGAATTACCTCCATCTCACAGAAGACCACAGCCAAATAAAGTCATTATTCCCTCGAGAGTTGTTAAGCGAGCTAATGGGCTTATCAGTAATCTCCTAAGGAGTTGTTGTGTTAACAGCAGGGGTGACAACGCATGCACGATATTTCTTTACTGCAAGCGTTGATAGTAACTACTTTACATCAGGTTGATCGGATGCTGGTGTACCTCCCGACGTCGTATAAAAAAAGAGAACACACTATAACAGAACTCAGTTTTTTTGTATCATGTTCTCGTTCACTTGGAACAGCTAGCATATTAACAATAGAATAAAATAAATGCAATCAAGTACGGATCTGGTGTGCATCAAAAATATTTCTTAACTACGAAACAATGCGGCGCGAGGCAGCTACTCCGAGATTATTTCAATATCACTGAACACCATCTTGAAATCGGTTCAGCCATGGTGGAGATTAGCGTGTGCAAACACACAGCCGGACAAATAGGAAATCTGTTTACGATTTTATTATATGTATTGATGAGAAATAGCATGATATTGTACTAGTTCGAACATATCGTGATAACGCATAATAGTTCCATGTTTTGAGGAGGTCTTCCTTTTTATTCGACTTAATGATAATAATGCAGTGCGTTATAAGAAGTCTTATTACATTTAGGGGAAAATTGTCCATGTATTAAAATACAAATGCGGCACAAATATTAAATAAAATCGCGATAAAGATTTGTATACTTTTGAAACAATTGCGATAATAGTGTAAGATTTTTCACCTCGAAGAATTTCGACTATTGAAACAGTTCATATGCCTACTAGAACGTAATTGAAAAAATAAGTGTGAATAAAAAAAAAGTAAAAAACACTTAGCCTGATGTAAGCCAAATTTAATTATAAGATTAAGAAGCATAGCTAATTATCTCCTCATCTGTATTAGAACCATTGCTTCATTTGAAACCAACTTAATTACAGAACCGTACGTGACAGGTAATTTCATGAATACTTACAAAGACACTGGCGCAGCTTGCATTTTAATCAATATATAAAATCAACAATTAAGGTCTATAATTAATGATTGGTGTCTTTTTTTACTGCAATATTTCGTAGGCTACAGTTAGGCCTTCACATCAGGGTAGCGACGCGATAGTTTTCCAACCAAACAAGTATGTAGCAGTAAAACATAGACATGTACTAACTACATCTTCCCTCGTAATCCTATTTAAACGAATAATTTATGTATATATATAAATATGTTTTGTGTATCTATGGAACGAGTCTAACAATTTGGATCAAATTTCGTATTAAGAATTTGCTTCTTAAGTTTATCCACGTTCAGGTCTTTTCTGAAATAAAAAAAAAACTAATTTTACGCCAAAAAAGAACACAAAAACGCTGAGCGAAGCTCTGTCGCTCAGGTACTATGATTTATTGATAAAAAAATTGTACTTAAAAATATGCAAATAGGTTTGAAGGATTCTCTAAACAAGTACAAGCTGCATTATTATGCCTGCGGCGGTCGTTGGCCTATTAGTGCATGCGTGGCATGCAGTGGTGACCCGTCCATAGGTAGCGGATCGTACGCTAGCCGGCGTTTGTTTATATAGCTATAGGATCGATTGTTTAATTTACAAGTTACAGGACAAGTCAACCGCAACATTCTCATGCCATCGATTTTATTCATGGACGTCGAGGACTGTTCCCACATCTGTAAATTATAAATAAGAAAGCCTGTGACCTAATTCTATACAATAAATCAATACCTAACTGTTGTTTACTTTGATGTGGCATGTCACGGATGGTATTCGTTACGCCATGGACAATAAAAATCTCTCCTTAGATTAGACTTTAGCAAAGCATTTAATTCAGTTGATTTTGATGTTCTCTTAGGTATACTTCACTCAATTAGCTTTTCTCCCTCCGTGAGGGCATGGTTCGACTCGTTATCTTCGCCGTGGTCGCCGGCAATGATTCAAACTCGATGAGAGATCGTCGGAGTGGATTGATCTTATTGCAGGTGTGCCACAGGACGGATCTTATCCCCACTTTTATTTTCTATTTTTCTAAATGAAATATCCAAAGTTCTCTCTTCTCCCTTTCACGTATATGCAGACGACTTATTGATTTACAACCATTTCTTAACTATCGAAACTGATGAAACGATTGAGGCTATAAATCACCAACTATGTGCTATCCAGGCTTGGGCTGAAAACCATGGTTTGCTGTTAAATCCATCGAAGTCTCAGGCTATAATCGTAGGTAGTACCAATTACGTATTAAGCTCAATTTTAACAGTTTGCCTATGGTTTACTACTACAATGGTCTACAAATTCCTTTTGTCGATAAAACTGACGGAACACTGTCCTGGAATGCGCATGTTAATGACGTTTGTATTCGCCATTGATGTTTATACCGTATCCTTCCAACTTCAATACATCAGTTGAAGACATCTTCCAATGCTGCGGTGAAGAGTTTCGGGGATATAACATCGCTGTATCTGACACCTTTTTGAGCTTGAATCGGTTTCGTACTCGGATACTCATCGTTGCCTTACTGTACAAGTCAATTCGGCATCGCTGGAGAAACTTTAAAAAGACGAAATCAAAGGCTTTTTCGTAGTCAACATACGCTATAGGTACGTATAATTTTTAATTAATTGTCAAACTATTTCTGTCTACATATATATGGGGGTAGAAAGTTCAACGAGAGCATAAACGTTTCCAGGCTAAAAATTAGCTTTCATGTTAACTCAAGGTATTAATCTGCATAAAATTTCAAAAAATATATTCCAGTGTACAATCTTTAGCATGCATTGACTATAATATACTTGTGCATCAAGTTCTAAAAAATCCTTAATTATACTAGTAACTCGTACACGCGTAAAGTTAATATGAAATTAATAATTACGCATAACGGTATTTTGCGTAATTGCTTAAATAATAATAATCAATAAGAATATTGTTGTAAGATTTATCTTTATTATATGCATAACATTAGCCGTGATAGTGATTTAGTCCTGACGTTCGTTAAAATATATTACAAACTGACTACAAGGATGATCAAAGTAAAGTCGGCGGTATTCCATCCAGATGTGGGGTCGAGAATAAGTAACCTTGTGAGCAGTGAGGATACATTGAATTTCTTTTTTTTTTGCGGAGGATTTTGCACCCTCTGCTCTCTGGCTCTGTGTTATTTTTTCAGAATGCTATAAACGTTTTAGTTTGCGATTGTATGTGTCTTTGTTACAACTTCTTAGTTTAAGAATAAGTATGCTAAAAAAATAGGACTAGATAATATTACTTATTTATATCAATCAACTGCCAAAAAAGTGTATGACGTATATTTTGTGACTTACAATAGTAGGACAATAAAGATTATATGCACAACTTCTATATACTTGTATGTCCTGAAATAAATGCTATCATTTGTCACTAATACATAATACGCTATTATGTGTTACGTATTGTCGCCAGCATCTATAATTATAATAAACTTTTGCAAGGCTCTGTCTGTACGTGAAATATTTTTAGAAAATAATAATTGGCATGGACTTTATAATCAAACTCACGATATTTTTGTAATATTTTTAAAAGGCTTCTTTCCATTCCGATAAATGAACGGATTCCAAAAAAAAAGATTTCAGGAATGACAATCGATTACGATAGACTACTAGATAGGCTTTCTATTCTTCAGAATAGAAGCTCTTTTTAAGATGTGGACTTTGTTCTGACGAATAGAAGCTAAGGTGTTAAAAGTGTCTTACCATCCTTCTGCCTCCATTTTCCCGGTAGAATAAAACCCAAAAAATAATTCTCATAGCAGTTTGTATTAATGTGACCCGATTTGCTAGATTCTTTTTATTCGGTATACAAAGAGAAATTTCTCACAGTAAGAGTAAAAAATGTTTTATAAAATTTTGATCCTACTGATTTAGTATCAATTTAGACCCTGCTTAGACCACGGTTAGGTGTGGCTTAGACCATTAGATATGCCTAAGGTCCGGCTTAAGTCTGTTTTGGTTCAACAATCAGTAAGGTGTAACCAGTTGTTATATGAACGGCGATTCGTTGTACTGTAAGCATGTATTGGCTACAACTGATTTAGCCGTGCACACGTGCTGCCGTGCATGCTGCCGTCTGCGTCATTTTTAGAGTGGAATACGAGGTCCCTAGTTTTATAATTCGTTGTAGTTAAGGTTTACTTTAGATTTAATATTCCATTTATGCAACGTGGCTTATCGCGTACTTGAAGCGGCAAATAGATCAAACTCACAATTCTCCTCGACGACGATGTCCGGCTACGAAGGGAGAGTCAACAAAATAAAATCGCGCTATCCTGATTAGGCTTGTCGAAAAAAATTCGATGAATCCATATTTTTCGTCCCTTTACAGATATAAAATATCGATTATTTATTGAACACGTGTGGAAAATACATCTTTTTCAAAAGCAAGATCGTTGTGGTAGTTGACTAAAATCGCTGAAATTAAGGAATTCATAGACATATAAATAGTACGGGGCACACATCTCGCTTGTTTTTCCCTTTATGTAAGATGAAAATATAAGTTATAAAATGTAAGACCAGCTAATGATTCATTCGGAGCTTTCTGTCACTGCGTTGTAATACCACTGCTTGTGTTCATAATTCAGTTGTCAGACATGTCAAACCTAATCTAAATCTAGGGACTCCTCTTTTTAATCACCTTCTTAATTCATGCGCTACGGTGTATATTTTACGTAAATCTGTGAAAATCACGGTAAGGACCTTAATTAGTAAAATATTTTGTCGAGTTTTGTTGTCTTTTCGATAAATCTCATATAGTCAGTTTGATATTTTTTCGGTTATCCAGTTCATCGATACCTATTTCCAGACTTTGACATCCCTAAATTTGATTACATTAACGACGATACAATTTATCTTGCCAGCATTTACCTGTAAAAATGAGGCCAGTTTTATATCGATAAAAGTTACGTAAAAAAACGTGTAACAAAATCAATGTATCGATATCGTTTGTGTATACGATATAACTGATTAACTGTGCAGCTGAAGACTTCCAGAAGGCGCTTTTGTAAACAACCCGTGTTGTATTCGATGCATGCACATGTAATAAGAATATCCGACATGCTTATATCCACTATATTTTAACCAACTTCAATAGAATCAGGTTCTCAATTCAACGCAAATTGTCCATATTAGGGTCGGCAACGGATAAAATGATCTTATGAGAAATGATAGCACTATCCTCCGTCTTATATTTTTTTTATACAACGTCGGGAGGCATGCAAGGATACGACCCACCTGATGTAAAGCGGTAACCTAGGCTACGGTTACCGCTTATAATACATTAAGTATCACTCGCGCGATGCCACCTCTGCTGTTAACACAACAACTCCATAGGAGATTACTGGTTACCTCACTCACACGCAGAAACACAAGAACCCTCGAGGGAGTTGTTATTTGGCTATGGTTTTCTATGAGGTGGAAGTACTTCCCCAGACGGGTTGCTTTGATCCAGTCTAATTCTCTTAAAAATACCCCGGCCAAGGCAAACAGGCATGTTCATGCACACAAATGTTTGTCCTGTGTGTAAATCGAACCCACGAGCGTTGGTGTCAAAGTAACGTAACAACGCGTTTCGCTACTGCGCCTCGTGAAAATGCTTATACGTATTAGTAGCTGACCCGGCAAACGTTGTTCAGCCATATAAATTATTGCTTATTTTTTTTATGAAATATACATTAAAAAAGTCATAAAAATCGGTCGAGCCGTTTCAGAGGAGTGCGATCACAAACTCCGTGGCACGAGATTTTTATAGATAATAAGCATTTTGACGAGCTCGTAGATTATATGTGAAGTTTGTAAGCTAGAAACAATAAAATCTATTATTCGTATTTATTACATAAATAGTAGAATGATGTTACTCTAACACACACTACATTTCTGACAGATTTGCCTACACCAACCAAGTTAGCTATGCTGTTGAATCAGAATACGGCTTAAACCCAACTCGCCCCAAACCTTGAGGTTTGGTTTATGGTTTATGAAAGTTCTGTTTTTGTTATGAAGCTACGAGCGTTCGATTAGTCCCATATATCGGGAGGAACCCCATCATTGGCATTCCTGAAAATATGGTGTTATAGTTACATAATGGATTTATAATGTTTACAAACATATATTTCATTGTTCATTTTCCACTTCAAAATAAATAATTTTCTCTCCTCCGACAACCCTAAGTCATAGCACATAATCCATCCCAGCGCGAGAACATGGGCGTGCGCATAGAGCTGGAGCGCATGCGAGCCGAACACATAATATCTATCTATTGTGGTATGGAATTAACGGAAAAATGTAGGTACCTACCGCCCTTGATAACTCCTTATCTACGTGGCAATGCACGAAATCTACCTAGTGTATAACACAACTGCAAATAAAATAGTGTATAAGTAGGTACCTCTCAAGAATTTAAAGTTTAAACCAAAGAAAACTTACCTACTTATACATCTGATGTTCAAACGTTCCACCGTATCGTACTATGCAAGCTGCGGCCTGGTTTCTTGTGTGCAAATGAACCGCCGATAGCACATTTTGTTCAGAATGCATTCGGGTGTGTTCCCCACTTGGTTATATATGACATATGTACGTTTTCATAAAAGAAAATACACTTTATGAGTTCGTCGACTATTACTCGTTAACCTGTAAAGCCTAATAGTTTTCTTTTTAAATTCACTATATGCACTACTACCATGATGCGTGCACGTGGTATAAGTGTGATGACTAACATGTCAAGTTAAAATTTTTATTGTGAGCATTTACATTCAATCTTAAGAGAAACAGGTTGGTTGTGCCTTTTGCTTCTGTCATAGGCGTTCCATAGCCAGATCTCTTGCTTTATACATTCGTCTAACGATGTACTTCTAAGTAATGACAAATGATTAAAATAGGACATAAGAAATATTTAATAGTAATCAAACAGTAGGTAATAAATTATATTTTCGCAGCAAACAGTGGCAGACACATGCGTGATAATGTCTTACCGGTTACCGTGTAGGGTGTTTTTTTCTTACCAGTGTGTATCGAGCGAAGCAATACGTACTAACTATACGATATATGTAGCCCATCGGTGTGTTCCTGGTATCAATCTATCGAGCACACAGATTAAGCGACTTAACCGTGGTTAATAATTAATTGGTTTATTTTGAGCTCCTCCGAGCTTGGTGGACCGGGTCTCCAAAGACACTTGTTTAGGCAAATCAATGATCTTGAAGGCGTAAGACCACTGGTTCCGCCAATCCGCTACGAAACAGTGTGGTGGTATAGGTTGCGTTCTAAACACCTCAGGTTGAAAGGAAATCCAATCCAAGCAGGGGGGGATAAGTATGTTTGATGTGGTGTACACAATCCTATAAAATTGTGTACGGTCAAAGGGCGAGGAGATAAGGCGACTCGCGGTATTCAGCTGGGACCTAGCTAAACAATAAATAAACCTAATAAAGGTTCGCCGCAGTAAATTTTTCACATAACACCCTTTGAGCCTCAACCTTTATGTACTTTTTTTTATTATTGATGCACGGAATGTAGTTTAGCTGTCGAATGTCGATTCCGAATGTTTCGTTCATATAATGCCCCATAATATGACGATCTTCAGAATTTTTGGTTCTATATGACGCGCTCTTACTTGATAAACGTCAGTTCGTGTTTGCCTCATCGCTTGTCATTTAATTTCCCTCGTACCTACTCCGTGCATATCCCGTGGGTCCCGTCCGTAAAAACTTATTATACTCTCCTCCCTCACAGTCCCAGAGGACTTCAAGATCCCACTTCATTGCCTCATCGTTTTAACAACAGGTGTATTTGTTTACTGAATGTCTTAGTTAATTAACCAGCCAATATATAGAGCTCTTAGTTATGGTACATATAATGGTGGACTACAAGTTATAAAATAATAACTCGTCCGAAAAATTATTCTTTACTAAAACTCGTTGTAAACGTGATGTCGTACCGGAATTTAGACTGAAATAATTTAGTCTTACTGAGATGAGGATCATAAAAGCTGATAAACGGCAACACCGAATGCAGAACAAATTTCGATGCATTACTAGTTTTTGTGTCACAGGATAAGTCCCCTATAGGTTTTAGTTTGTGATTCCTTGACATACATACAGGCAAACCAATCGGTCTTATAAGCTTTTTTTTTTTTGGTTTGCTTGGGCTTACAAGCCCAGCAATTATTGTAATTCTACAGAATTAGGCCTGTAAAATTAGGTGCTTGGCTCTGCATGAGATCTGATAACATTTGAATTCTAAAAGCGTTTTATGCTGCGAGCGTTGACAACCAACTATATACGAAGTTTTTAGCGGATTTATTTATCTGCATGAGCAGAAATTGGCATCAATCAATTTGTGTTTACCGAGTAAAGTGTTCCGCATCGACTAAGTGGTGTTAATTTTTTACCAGGGACAAAGATATCTTTGATGTAGGTACTTCTTACATTTATATTGTTTAAAATAGGTTACCGATATTGTTATAAGTAGTGTAAAAAGAAGTGTATTTCAATACTTAATACATGTACTCGTAGATATTGAAATGTGAAAAAATATAACTATGAATATTTACACAAGACTGACCTAGTTCTGAACAAAATCAATTACAATAACGTAAAATACGTTGAATATACAATTATCATCACCATATTTAAAAAAAATGTTCTGTATCAAATCGCTTTATTGTCCTTACCTTTTACCTTTACCCACACAACTTGAATTTTTTATGGTAATATTTTTGTGTTCCGTTTTTCATTTAGATGTTACGCGTCTTTCAATCACTTTTAGTTTACTTATTACGAGTATATGTCTTCGCAAATATATTACTGAAAATATAGACTTTCGTTAGAGCCGTCGTTTAGTTTGCATGTTCTAATACCAAATTCAGCATTGTTTTAACTAATCCATACCTTTACAATTTGTCAAGGAATTTTCTTTTTCCTTCTCACATATGATTAAACTATAAACCAAAACATATATATCCCTGGGAAATAAATAATAATCAATGTACACATAACAAAGATATGGATTGAAAGAAGTAATTGCTATCGATAGAAAAAGTAACGCAAATAAATTGCCAGCGAAATTGCCCACTGTTGATCTTCAATTTCCGCTCATGTCAACACAGTTTGTCCTCGGAAGAAATGACACTCGTAGTAAAAGTTTTGGAAAAAGTCAAGTGTAGTACAGCGTCACGGTGTGCTACGGTGCTTGAGCGCTAATCGAGGTGTGGAGCATTTCGTCACGCATCAAGTAAGACCCACAAAATTAAGGCACAAGGCTCCGTGTAATGTCATGCCATGACACTGACTCTTTGAAGTTGACATTGAAAAATAAGACTCACATAACTAATGTTAAATATTTTTTTTAATACAGTTGCTCAAAAAGTGGCGTATTGCAGGGACGTATAGCGTTCGGGATGTGGGCTATTACGTACTCGAGCTTTTTCTTTACCCATTCCGAACTCGTGCGTTCTCTTTCCCAACTGTCAAAATAATGTCTATTAAAAAGAAAAAAAACCAACCACGAAGTTTTTACTACTTGCATGAATCAAAAAAATTCATAGAAGTTTTTATGATTCATGCAAGTATTTCTAAAAAGAAGCTACTAATTTGTTTCAATATCAGATTTAATGATTTAATTCAATGAGTTAGGTTAGATTTCATTTCATTTCATCTCATCTCATTAAATTTCATTTTCATTTCATGTCAATAAAAAAATTCTACTGAAGACTTGGCTGTATGCGCATAGTTCCCTTTGCCTACCCAGAATGAGTAAAGAAAATAAAAGAAAATCTCTGCTTATCTTATATTCTTTTACGGTTGGCGCCATTTTCCTAGTTAGTTGAGTTTATTGTGTTTTTATTATTTTATTAAATTGCTTAATTTTTTCGCAATTGTATTAAAAATAGTTGTTCAATACACGTGCGGAACCGTCATTGCAAAGAGTTCCGACTGTCAACCCTCACCTTCTGCGCCTCGGCTCGGGTAGACATTTGTCGGAACTCTTTGCAATGACAGGCTTTCCGCACCTGCAATGAAATATATGTAGTCTTCGATAGTTATGCTCTGAAATATCTTGAAGTGGTTACGAAGAAAGTTACTTATACTTATCTAAAGCTTGCATGCTTATCTTTCTTGCTATGTCAGAGTAGTAGCAATACGGGGATTTCTTAATTATACTTATCTAAAGCTTGCATGCTTATCTTTCTTGCTATGTCAGAGTAGTAGCAATACGGGGATTTCTTAATTCTGAGTTATTTCCTTTGTTAATCATTGCAACTCGGTTGCATTTTAGGCATTTGTGATGTGTTGTGGTGTACCTGCATATTGTATTACGTGGGAACAATTATAAACCAACAGAGTATTATTGTGAATATGTAAAGGGCCTATCAACAGTAGTCGCCCATTGTATTTCAATGGACCGTAGGTACTTGGTACTATAACTGTAGGTACCTATTCATCGAGTGCATATTCGCCGTATGTTCCAAGTTCGCGCAGACCGGTTGTGGTGTGCGGTCATGCCGTACGTCGCCATGACGAGTCATGCAACCCGATGAGAGACATCTACTCACAATGTTACTACATTTACGAATTACACATAATTGTTTATTGCTGTTAATTTATTAGGTATTTATATATTTTAAACTTTATTGACAACAAAATTGAAACAAAGTCGGATTAAATGCTAGGTGCATTCTCCATAAGTGAACCTTTACAGAAAGCAATCAACAAATATACAAGAACTATAATGTCTATATAGCATTTTGTAATGTTTCTCGAAGATCTATAAAAATAAATGGGTACATTTATAGTAAGTTAAAACCAAATGCAGCTAAAACACGATCAAGCTCTGACCTAAATAGCCGACAGCCGTTTGTGTTCTTTACAAACCGAAGTTTGCAGTTGAATTAGTAGTATCAATACGCTATTCTAACAGTTTATTATGTAACTAGTGAATTCCTGCAATTTCGTTTGCATGGCAGTTTACGATGTACTGAAATCATGATCCCTGCTTTATGTGAAATCCAATCTTGATATCTGTTAAATGAGGAATATAAATTATAAATGTTATTTAAGATTGCTTCAGTCGATCTCAAACATCTATAACAGTTATATTTTAAGAAAAAAATTAAGGAAAAGAATATATCCAATTTATTCGAGAAAAAATTTAAAAGATTTTTTACTATAAGCTTACAAAGATGTACTTTTAAGCTTTTTGTAAAAAAACATTTAGAAACCAAATAACATTTGTAAATTGACTGTTTTATGCAGACGAAGGAGTGTTATTTGCAGAAACGACATCGAAACTGCAAACACTCTAGTCACAATTGATGAAAGGAAAATACATTCTGTATGGAGAAAGACTAACAATTGAATGCGAGGAAAACAAAGATAATGGTATACGAAAGAGACGAAACCAGAATGAACGCAAGGAATACAGTTGGATTACATTTGTGACCAGTCAGAACCCGCTATATACGTTTTCCCATACATTTCGCGGTCGTATTCGACCACCCGGGTTTCGAAGGGTGAGAGGTAGGGCGCACCAAAGCAGCTCTGGAGAAGTACATTCAGCTCGCAGAAAATCGCAGCCAAGTAACAACTCCCTACAGGGTTGTTGTGTTCCTGCGTGTGAGTGAGGTCACCAGTAAGCTCCCAAGGAGTTGCTCTGTAAGCAGCAGAGGAGGCATCGCGCGAGTGATATTGAATATATCGCAAGCGTTAATAGGCTACGGTACCCGGCTTTACATCAGGTAGGCCGTATGCTAGTATGCTCTTCAGACGTTGTATTAAAAAAATACAGATGACATAGTGTTGACACAAGTGGATGAGATTATATATTTTGGATATGATGTCAGCATGAATGGAAGGTACACCACTGATGTGGAGAGATGGATGTGGCAGGGAGAGCACGAAAGTAGAATAAACACGGTCGAAACGTGAGCGTTGCGCAAAGTCTATAACGCTCTTAGACAACGTTCGCAAATAATTACATCATGAGAGTATCGATGTTAAAATAAAAAGAGGCATGCGTTGTTTGTTCGGATATGTAGAAAGACCAAATTGGTTGTGTTTTATTAGAAGGTAATATCAGGAACTCTAGGAACTGGCGAGCGTGCATGAAAAGAGCTATGAATGTTAAAAAAGCGAGTAAGGTGTGTAGGAACCTAGGAACCGAGTCATGTGGCGCTCGGTACCTTCTGCCTACCCTGCAAGTGACTTGGCGCGAGGATATTTTAATTTGTAAATATGTGTAATAAAATCTAATATTATTAGTTTTATTACTTATATCTTTGGAAGATCCGGATTTTGTCCATTTCTTGAAAAAAAAAAAATGGTTACAAAGAAGTGTAAAGTCAGCACCCAATTAAGTTTTTAGAATGTGACTTTGCTTGTTACTTATACACATTATATTTAAAAATATCTTCTAAAATATACTACCAATATAAATACTTAATATATTGGCCGTCATTTCAGTACGTTATGAATGATAAATAACCATGACATAAGCAGTGATAGGGATATTTTAGCGCACGAAAGGTGGCGTCATTTACATGGCTTCCTTACAAAAAGAGCAAAGGGTTTCTTTAGATACGCGCATCCTATACTCAGGTTACCATAACTTAGTGGGCCTGCTGGTAATATCGAAGAAACAGTGACAAAATGTAATGAAACAAAGTGATATGTTTTGCAATTGTAATTTAATTCCAGTAGACTAAGAGTTGGATGAGCAGCGATAGCTCAGTGAAATAAGAGCCGGTCGGTACTGGTCCTGGGTTCGCAACCTGGTGTGGGTCTGTACCACTAAATTCGTGTTTTTTAGTTTCGGTACATATTTGCAATTATCACTTGCTCGGCGGTGAAGGAAAACATCGCGAGGAAACCGGCGTGTCCAAAATTTATATTTCATAAGACGTGTGACCTAATCTAAGAAAGGTCTGTTATTCCCTCTGGGTTGTGGAGGTCTGTAGGCCGATTCTACTAAATAACTGCAACTGCACTGCAGCGCGGCGTATGTCAAAATGTGTACAATTTGACGTTTCGTTAAGCGATCTGACAGCAGCGACGTTTAACGAAGCGACAAAATGTACGCATTTTAAGCGATTTGACAGAAGCGACGTTTAATAAAACGTTAAAATGTACGCATTTTGACACACGCCGCGCTGTAGTGCAGTTGCAGTTTTTAGTAGAATCGGCCTACTGATTTCAGTCGCTCCGTGTCAAAATCAGTATCTTCATCAAATACTTAGGATTAGATGGCGGACCCCGCCTATCCTTATTAGGTTTAGGAAAATGGAATAACGCTAGGATGAAAAAGAAGAGACTAATAGTTTCGTATTAGAAGATCTATTCGGTTTGGGCTTTATTATATAATTTGTGTAGGTACTATAAAGCGATATGTCACGTTATACGAAAACAGTAATAATAAAAGTTATTATGAAACAGATAAACAACGCGAAAGTGGAAGTAGGAACCGAGGAAAGCCAAGACCAATTGGTGGCTTGTTATCAGAAGGTCGTGTCTGGAGCTCATGCCGAGGTCGGTGATGGACTGGGTACTTTAGCCGCAAGGCTCGTGGGTTCGAATCACACACAAGGCAAATATTTGTGTGCGTGAATATGTCTGTTTGTCTTGATTTGGGTGTTTTATATGTATGTATTATAAGGATGTATTTACAAAAAAAGTTGTTTACGTATGTTTTTCAGTTGTCTAAAACCCACAGCATAAGCCTTGTTGATCCGACAATATTTATTTATTAATTAAGCAGCTTATAAAAGGAGAGTAAACGGCTTAGTATATATGAATGCCTCCTAACGCCGATTTCGTCGAGTATTGTTAATTCGAGTAACTCGAAATAATTCTGATACCAGGAACAGTTGATACAAAAACCAGCCTAACCGACAGTTCCTCGCCTCGAATCCTATCGGGATCATTTACTGCTAAATTATATACTTTTTACCTAATTCTTTTTGTAAAATAAAAGTAGCCTAAGAAAATAACTGATGTTATAAGGGGTAACCCCTTATAACATCAGTTATAAGGGGTTCTCAGTTCTCAGTGAAAGTTCATCAAAACCGATCCATCTGTTTCGGTGATTATGTAATGAACAGACAGACAATTTTTTTTTGTTTATAAGTACATTGTCTACAGTCATATGTAAAAAGATGTTATTCTGAGGAAGACATCGTGATGAAACCAACAACGCACAAGAAATTATATTTCAAAGTGCGTAGTGGAGGTCTTGACGGCAGCCGGTCCATGTCAAAATCACTCGTATTTTGAAAGATCGTTCTAACCCGGAAACGCAACCGTTTTCTTTATTTTATTATTTAATTTAGGTAGTTAAAAATTCACCTCCTTCCTAGAATCATTTTAACGTAGTTTGCTGTAAGTGGATAGAAAATAACCTTTTTACGGTAGATAAAGTAGATGAGAAAACTGGGTAAAATAATGCACGACTTGAAAGTTTTTATGGCATAAAAAAATTTGATTGCTTCCATATACATAAAAAAAAAATTGATATGCCCACATTTTGTAAGTGGTGGTTCTTATTTTAGTATTTGGATTCCAAGTTTTATTATTATAACTGTAGGATTACTTGGCGATTTCTTGACAAATTATAAATCTTTAAGACAAATTATAAATCATAAGATAGTGCCTCACATATCACTTACTGTGTATTTACAAACGAAAAAGTCCACCATACTGATTTCCAGGTATAGATATAAATACCAAAGTAAACTTCAGTACAAGAAGTATTTTTGTCGACAAGAAAATTTACGTCGGTTGAAGATATTCGATCAGTAATGTCAACAGACACCAATGAAGTCCTCAAGTCGTATATTTAATATACGTACTTCTTATATGGGACTATGTTTTTGTACACCACTAAGGTGACAAACAACCGTACGGCTTGCTTGATAGTTAGCAGTTACCGTAGCCTATGGACATTTGCAACATCAGGGGTTTCACTCTTGCGTTGCCGACCCTATTTTAACTCTAAGAAACTCTAGGAAAACAAAAAGACAGCTTTCATATACACAAATTTTTGGAAGCGTGTGATCGTGATTTCACTAAGTTTGTATGAAATTGAACCTTCGTATTCTGCATAATTGGCAAATAAATTTTGTTACAAATATAACATAATTTACACACAATATGTAACACGGTAATATAAAATAGATGAGAACCTCCTCCTTTTTTAAGTTTGTTAAAAATCTATATCTCAAAGAAATGTTTGGCAAAACTGCCGTGAAATAGCATAATTACTTACAAAAACACAATTAGGCGCGGCTTTTGTTGGGTGTTGGTCATTACATAATACGAGATAGCCCCGGTCTTGCAACCTGTGAAGATTCTTATGGGATCATGACCCACGTGTGTGTGAATGGTAAAGAACCAAAACTTTTAATCTCCTATGCTTATAATCTAACTTAAAAATAAGGCTCTATGTATATTATCTTTGTCGTAAACAAGGTGCGCAATACCTACATGTTGGCATGTGGCTACTTTAATACCAAGACTCGAGGCTCAAGGCTCAACACAGGACATACATTTGTGTGAGTGAACATGTCTGTTCGTCTTGGTCTGGGTGTTTTAATAGAGGCGGGCGCAACAAAGGAGCCCGACTGGGGAAGTACCACCTTACTTGAAACCACAGCCAAATAACTCCCCAAAGAGTTATTGTGTTCCTGGTGAGGGATCACCATGTTAGCAGCAGGGATGACTCGTTGTACTGAAAGTGTTCCAGTAAGCTCCTAAGGAATTTCTGTGCTGGTAGCTGGGGTGGCAACGTGCGAGCGATACTTCCTGTATTTCAAGCGTTCGTAAGCTACAGTACCGTAACCACTTTAATATTCTACACAACATATCCAAGTTTTAGTTCTATAACTCATTTCGTTTCTGAGTTATAAACCTGTGACATACTGACACATGTTACAGACGAATTAATAGTGTTCCGTTTGCTCTTTACATACAGACGCCTAAAAATTCCATAAAAGTTCCCTAGCATTTAATACCAGAAAAAAGAAATTAAAAATATAATAAAGTCTGGCTTTAGTCTAGAGAGGATTAGTATACAAGGCCTTCAAACTATTAAAAAGCTAACACCCCATAGCCTAATATTACCCAGATACTTTCATCTGAACTCAGATATTATCAATGTCTGGGAATTCATTTACTGACGTGATTCAAAACAAATACATAATTTAATGCTCAAGTTCAAAATAAAGAAATCGACTTCTCATCGTGATTCAAGCGGTTCTCTCAGTTGAAGCTTTAAGGCTCGTCGGTAATAAAAATGGCTCTCTGAATCTCACCTATTAGTATGTTAGTGGTCGCTGGCATCGCGTATACGTGCCATAGGTGTGAGTCACGTAACGGAAACGCTTCTTACTTTGATATTGATGTCTCTGCTTTATACATTCACATGGATCACTTTGTAAATACCATTTTAGTTGCAGTACAGTAAATCATAATTAATGATAGAATGGAAACAGATCTTTTTTTGACGCTTCCACAATCGAATCCTCGGATAAAGTATAAGCAAACTCGGTTCAACTTTGCCTATATGCGATAGCATCGCGCGTGGGAATATTTTGAATCTCCTGTTTTATAGTTCCAACGTTTATCTATTGAACTTAGATATGGTGCAAAATGTAGAGTAAACATTGGTACGGGTCGCAGTCTAAGTCGCAGCTTATAAGTAGATTGAATGACGTATCTTTCATTCAATCGCTTAGGTTTTCTTCGATTCTTAATAACACTAACTTAATTAACTAGTTGCACCCCGCGACTACATCCGGGCGTATCTCGGTATTACTTTTTCTACTTTCTTTCTTTTTCCTCGGTTTGTAATAACTGTATTGTGATGTTGAATAACCTATAACCTTGCTCAAGAGTAGGGCTATCAAATGCAAAATAATATTTCAAATCCGACGGGTAATTTCAGAGATTAGCCCGTTCAAACAAACTTTTCCACTTTACGTATTAGTATAGATATATGATTGCAAATGTTCGTTGCACAATAAAGTTTTATGAGAAGAGGAGATATCATGTTACATTAAGTATAATCATTTTCCAATTATTGAATATAACTATAAATTTGTTTTTGTTAAACGTAATTCGTCAGTTGTCTCTACGTATCTGTTATTACATGCCAACGCGCCACAAATCGCCATTTTTTATGTATTAAAAAACTATAACAATACAATGTTTATTCTAATATTATTTTATTCAAATAGTTTCATTGTTATAAATAATTATCCGAATTAATCTATGTTATCTTTCCTTGTATGACTATTCTTTACCTAGGATTTTTCTTTGCACAGCACTTTTCTTTAATCTGCCCTCGGGTGACAAAACGCGATAATCCAGAAGTAGAGTAAGAAAAACGCTGTTGAATTCTATTTGCACTTTTTAACTTAATGAAGTCGGGGTCTTTGCTTCGATGATTATGTATATTAAAATGTTTTCGCCTGCGTTTTTCCGAACTTGGCCTGTCGCACTGGCTAAACAACGTCTTCACCAGTTATAATAAGCGATTTACTGACTTAATTTAGAATGTTGTCATTGTAATGCCATTCGTAATTTAAATGAAGCCTTATTATGAATTAAATCCGTTTATCAACAAACATCTGCGTTCCCGGCCGGTGTATAAATTAAACTTGGTTAAACGACTGTTTTCTCTTTACAAAAACTCAAGCAAAGCTGCTTGCTTTAGAATGGGAATACTTTAATTGCAATTCACATTTAACTCAACTTTATTTATGAGGCGACCGAACGGGGCTCTTGGGCAAATTGAATTTTTCTTATACGTCGTCGGGAGACAAACAAGCAGGACCACCTGATTTCCTTCATAACTATACCTGCATTGTCGCTAATTTAGTTAATTAATCACGATAGTAGATAAGATCGTAGTATGTTTTTTATACAACGTCAGGAGCCATGCAAGTATACGGCCCACCTGATGTAAAGTGGTTATCGTAGTCTATGAACGCTTGTAATACACGAAGTATCATCACCCGCGCTTTGCCATCCCCGCTGATAACAAAACTTCCCAGGGAGTTGTTATTTGCCTACGTCTCCTGTGAGGCGGAGGTTCTCCCTCAGTAGAGCTACTTTTATGCGCTCACTCTCTTAAAACACCCAAACCAATGTAAACAGACATATTCATGCGCACAAATATTTGTCCTGTGTGCCACAACCACTCGGCTATCATGCTCGTCAAATTTGTAGGTATTGCATCGAATACAAGTCAAGAACTAGCCTTATTTTTAAGTTCGCCTATGCACCCTTCCTCTCTTTCGCTATATTTGTTAATTAGCAGAGCATACCATGTGTAAGTAAGTTGGCTTTGTCTCGAAAGATAATGAATGGCACAACGATATTTATCACAAATAACTGATGGCACATACGTATGACCTAATCTAATATTCTAAGCAATAGTTGATATTGAAAATTCAAATATTTATTTATTTAAATTACTCTGTTCAAGTGGCTAGTTGAAAGCAACGTTTATGCCGCGAAGATTGTTTTTTTTTACATTTGGAGATATATTTAAAAATATTTTTTGTGTAATATAGTAATATTAGAATTTTGTTGTGTATGTACATATTAAATTTGCACGCTATATTATAATAAAATATGAGATCTTTCAACTTTTTGTAGTATCTATAGGTATATACACCATGTTATAAATAAATAAATGACTATTGTTATTAAAATAATACGGTAAAGAATAAGCCACTGTAAAGACAGTTGTTTTCTTAAATTTCCTCCGCTGTATCCAACATTTTAAAGTCGGGAATTATATACAAAAAGGAATAAAATGGCACATTAGCAAGCACAGTTAAGTCTTTGTTTCATCCCAGTGGCTCCCAGATTACGGTTAATTACAAAGAGATAAATGACACTAATTTTATTAAGCTCGGGAATATTCGAGGTTTCGGAATGCAGATGTTCAACATACGGGTCTCGACTGATCTGGGCCAAATGCGGTGGGGCAAGGCGTTGTAAAATGTACTCTCTGTCAATGCGTTTTAATCATTTAAAAGAGCTATCTTAGTTGGTTGTTATTGTTGATATCTTTACTGTAAAATTATTAATCCCACCAAAAACATTCTGTAAAAAACTAGCCAACTCTCGACGGAGCTGCTTGTTTATCTCTAAAAAGTAATGAAATCTAGACAAAGTCGTGCCAAGTCTAAGGTTCCTTACTGCGATTTCTTTATTATTATAGTTAATGTTGTGTGACTTGGCCGTTGAAAATTCTTTATACGTTAGTTACAACAGATATAACATTACGTGTAAACAAAATTGACTTGTACCCACTAACGTATAAAGAATTTTCAACGGCCAAGTCACACAACATTAACTATAATAATAAAGAAATCGCAGTAAGGAACCTTAGACTTGGCACGACTTTGTCTAGATTTCATTACTTTTTAGAGATAAACAAGCAGCTCCGTCGAGACTTGTCTAGTTTTTTACAGAATGTTTTTGGTGGGATTTCACTTCTTTTTGTAGAAACGTGGACATATTGATTCATTTTATTAGATTTTCTTATTTGACACAGTTTTTTTCTCATAGTAGAAGGGGGCATTACCATATCTCTAATACAGCTGAGGGTTCTTCATCAGATACTTCAGACCTTCGATTTTTGACATCAAATGAAGCGGCCCACCAAGTTGAACATTTTTTCTAAAGGCGGTATGTCGATCTCTAATAGTTTGGTTGGGCTCTTGTGTTTTCTAATAAGGGTCACCAGGTACTCCAGATCTTCGATTATCCTAGTTTTTATAGTTTTCCCTTTATGTGGCCATTAAACCCTAACTCTGTACCAAATTTCAGCTCTCGGAGTTTATGGGAAGTACTAGTTCTATTTTGATGATCATGAGTGAGTGAGTGAGTGTCATAAATGCGAAACTTTGCTTTCGCTTAACTTCGGAACTAAATGACCTACAGACTTGAAATTTTGGATTTTAAGTATGTGATTATAGCTTACTGGATGACGAAAATTTCTGCGTTCTGGTCTTATCCAGAGGTTCTCAAATAGGGGCCTGAAAATGCGGCGAAATGGTTCCAGTAAAGGATGGTACGGCAGTGTTTGCTTCGCGCTCGACTTGGCGGGGGCACTGCCGTGCCCCCTGATTAAGTGTAAAGAAGGCTGAGTTTGTTTATTTGCTGTTTTTAAAAACTGTGTTGTGAAGAGGCTTAGCTTGTAAAAAGCTAAGGATCAGTAAGCTGATGTGGCAGTGGGTAGGCCACATAGCTTGAAGAACCGATAGCCGTGCGAGCAGAAAGGTTCTCGAATGGCGACCACGAACCTGGCAACAACAAACCGTGAAGATTGCACATGACAGATCGCTGTAGAAGTCTAAGGGGATGGCTTTTATTCAGCAGTGACGTCATTTGACTGAAATGATGATGACTAAAATTATCATCACTCGATTTCGTTAAATTATACAACCATATGCAGAAAGGTAGGGCGCATCAAAGCTGTCTGCCTGGGGATAGTACCTCCACCTCACAGAATCCGCAGTCAAATATGAATTCCCTATAGGGTTGTTGTGTTCCTGGGTGTAAATGAGGCCATCAGTAAGCTCCTAAGGAGTTGCTGTGTTACTATCAGACGTGATGCTTAATGTCTTACAAGTGTAGACTACGGTAACCGCTTTACGTCACGTGGGCCGTGCTTGTATGCGTACCGATGTTGTATAAAAAAAACTGTGACTAATTTATATTCACAGCCGTAGATAAAAAAATATAGCTCAATGTTGAAAACCGCGTTGCTAAAAAAAGACCTTGCCCTCAACATGACACCGACTGACATAAAGCATTGAGTATTTTTGAAGATTTCTTACTCAAAAGGTGCAACGGAGCCTTATTTACTAAAACTCCCCCATCTATCCGTCAGAGGGCTTTATCTTTTAAACCGTAATAGTCGACATATGAAATTTTCACAGAGTGGGTATTCTCTCTGACCTCTATAACACTACTACACCAACCCTAACTAATCCCACTGCAGGTATACGGGTGTCTCTTCCATCGGAAGGGTTTATAGCAAGATATAATAATTAATAAGCAACGCTGCCCAAATGGGAATTGACGGAGGCCAGTGTTTTCAAGCTGCCAGAAGACCATCGACTTAGCTTAACGGCTGTCATCTATCGACAACGGTCGCGACAGTCGGCTTAACGTGCCCTTTGAAGCACGGATCTTTAGCACGGTAGCTAAAGATAGATAAACCCATCCATAGACGGACTGCGGCTGACCTTGCTTAACCTGCGTGTTCGATTAGAATGACACGCGCAACGACGCCATGGAGCTCTCTATAGCAATAAATGATAAAAATTAAAGGCGTTCCCCATACAATAAACTTAAAAAAAAAATTAACTTTGTGTGCTCAACAGGGCTAAGCAGTACTTCAGAGCGGGGCAAAGACTTATATTATATAAGTCTCAAGTCAGACCGCACTTGGAGTACTGCAGTCACCTTTGAGCGGGAGCACTTGGATACCAGCTTAGACCGTGTGATTCCATTCAGAGACGAGCTGTGAGAATTGTCGACAATCCTAAGCTTACACACGGTATTGAACCCCTAAAGTTTAAGGAGAGACTTTGCCTCCCTTTGTGTGTGCTACCGATTGTACAACGGGTTGTGTTCTAAAGAGTTGTTCGAAATGATGCCGACAGCTACTTTTTATAACCGCACCGCTCGCCGACGGCGGGGAGTTCACCCTCATACGCTTGAACCGCAGTGGTCGTGTACTGTGCGGTTCCAGAGAAGTTTTCTTCCGAGAACTCTCAAGCTGCGGAATGAGCTCCCAGCCGAGGTTTTTCCAAGGGACTACAGCATAGAATTCTTCAAGAAATGCGTGAAGAGGTTTTTAGAGGGTCGGCAACGCATGAGTGACGCCCCTGGTGTTGCAAATGTCCATAGGCTACGGTGACTGTTTAACATCATGCAGGCCGTATGCTTGATTGCCACCTTAGTGGTATAAAAAAAAAAAATTTTTCGGCGTGATCTTAACACGATGGTATGCAAGTACGCTACGGTATGTTTTCTATAATAAATATAAGTAGGTCGTTACTGCGTAGATTAATTTGCAGCGATTACAAATGTCCACACGCAAGCAACATTTTATCTTATCATCTCAATATCACTATCATAGAGATTATAGTAGCTTGCAGTCTTTTCGAGAGCGACAATATTATATGGGAACATATTGACATAGGCTTGAAAAGCCTTGCTCTACTTAAGCAATATAGTGCTTTTGTGTTTAACATCAGTTTTGACACCAACGCTCGTAGGTTCTCGTCCGTCTGGGGAAGTACATGTACCTCATGATAACAATCTAGTAACCCTGGAGGGTTATTGTGTTCCTGCGAGTGAGGTTACCAGTTAGCTCTTTAAGGAGTCACTGTACGGAGTGGCACCGCCGAGCGATATTTAATGTACTGCAATTGTTCATAGCCTAAGGTAGCCTCTTTACATCAGTTGGGCCGTATGCTTGTACGACTCCCCACGTTGTAAAAAAAAACAGTTTTTATTTTCTATGTACACGCATGTTATGTGCGCATTAAAAACAAAATAGCTTGTAAAAACTATTGAATCACTAGTATAGTAATTCTATTCAAGAATATTATGCTACGGAAGGTAGAGCATGGGACGTAGAACGAACGAAAAAAAACACGCTTTGTCTTTTTTATCACGTTGTGTGTATGTGAGAGAGCTGTTGTTGACACAGCAATTTATAATGGAAATTCGAAAGCAAAATTCAATATGGAGAGTTTTCTATTTCAAAGTGCGAGAATAAGCAAAATTGTCCACGATATACGCCTAATCTAAGTCTAAGTCTAATTTTATTACTTTTAACGTGCACTTCTTCTTCTTATAAATATGTTACGCGTATCTGGAGATGGCTCTACCATTTGGATAAAGTTTTGGTTTTAGAGAAGATTTTGCTTTGGAAGTTTATCCACATAGCTTCATCACGAAAAAAAAGCCCCCCGGCTTCATGTGCAGTCAAGAGGTTTATTGATTTCTGATTGCGGAGGTCTAACGGCAGGCGCTCTATGTAAAAATCTGTACCTTCACTAAATCCTTAGGCTTAGGAAAAGGACCCCGCCACTCCTAATGGATTAGGAAACGGGATAACTATGGGAAGAAGATATACGATAGGGTGAACGAAACCATATTGTTGGTTAAAACAGAAATATGACCTTTGTATCGTTTTTATGGTGTACGTAATAAGAGTTACAATCGTAATTCGAGTGTACTTCAGTAGAATTTGATCCTCACCACATAGCCATCGACGACTGTGGTAATACGTGCGAATTATGAGTACATATAAAATAAACAGTTTTACTTTCCATCTTCATTATTTTTGCACGGCTTTTAAGGGTTTCGTATACAAAAGGAAAGAAATGGAACCGTTTTGAATCTTTGTCAGTTTAACACATTGGTAGTTCAGAAGATAAATAACCGGTAATACGAAATCCTCAAAGCACCGGACCCCAAACTCATTTGACCTGGTTTTTGTTTCATTTCCACGTTTTATTTCAACTGTAATTTTTAATGCCATATTACAATAATTTTGGAGGTGTATGCTATCTACACACATCAAAAGTGTCTAGGGATCAACATATATTTTTGCAATAACTTTTCTCCTGATTGATATTAATTAAAATTTTCTTTAAGGATTCATCAAATAAAGTGTTTTCGTTTGTCTACAGTAACGATAAACCAAGTCACCTTTGCATTAATGAAGAAATTTGCCATTTTCATAATAAAGGGATTTTTGACATTTGAACCACTAACATTAAAGTTCGAAAAAAAGACTGAAATAACAGTTTTCTTTAAAATTTTATTGGGTAACTTAAACAATTAATAATCCGTGTTTCTACCGCGAACACTAACAACACAAGAACATCGGTTTGGCATACTCAAAATGAGTTCATCCAAATCACGCTGTGGAATGGCCGCCCATGTTCGTTGCAACAACAAAAAAAGGTCTTCTTGCGACTGGATACCCTCCATATTCGGCAGAGCTCTTCTCTGTAGCATATCCCATGCATGCTCAATCGGGTTCAAGTCTGGCGACTGAGCAGGCCAGGGCATGACATTGATGTTAGCTGCGGCGAGAGTCTGTCTTACAACTCTTGCGGTGTGCGGTCGTGCATTATCATGCATTAACTGAAATAAGGGACCGATTTGCACTTGTAGAGGAACGATGACGTCTGATACAATCGTCTCAGCATAAATTTGAGCGTTGAGGTTGCCTCTGATCCAAATCAACTCAGTTCTTCCGCCGATCCAAATACCCGCCCATACCATGATGGTTCCACCACTATAAGGATGGACTTCCTGGCAGGATTTTAATCGCTGTTGGCGTCCAGGGGTTCTCCAGTGTCGTATACGTTTATATATTTTATATATTTTTTTATTACAAAGCCACATCTCAATCTCAAGAAATCTGCATAAAAATGCTTGATCCCTAGACACTTTTGATGTGTATTTTGGCTATTTGGGCTATCAACAAACGAGGCTATGACGAAATACGGAAATACATAAAAATTGGGCGCATCGCTGAAGGATTATTGTGTTCCTGGGAGAAAGTAAGGTTACCACGACGAGCTTGATGGCGCAGCGGTTAATAACGCGACTTTGACACCAGCGCTCGTAGATTTGATTCCCACATAGGACAAACATTTGTGTGCCTGAATAGATCTGTTTGTCTTGGTCTGAATGTTGTCACCAGTAAGATCCTAATCTAAATGCTACTAACACAGCAAATCCTAAGGAGATGCTGTGTTAGTAGCAGAGATGACATCGCCCGAGTGATACTTAATGTGTTACAAGCGTTCATAGGCTACGGTAACCGCTTTACCTCAGGTAGGCCGTATGCTTGTAGGCCTTCCGGGTATAACTTGAATACCACGACCGTTGATAGGTTACGGTAACCACTATACATTAGGTGGGACGTATGCCTGTTTGCCTCTCGACGTATAAAAAATTTAATATTTCTTAATCGTCTTATAAAGAATCTGCTTGTAGTTTCGAGGTAACAAGCTGTTGCCATAATAAATACCACGATGCGAGGTAATTTACCTTTAAGGTGTTCGTGAAACCCAAATTTGCCTAAAATGGTGAACTTTCTTTGCAATATACAGATGTTTCTAAGATTAGTATCACATAAGTAAAGAAGACATACAATTGGATTAGTTTTATCTACGTAGTGAGTAGGCTGCATAACGTAACAGCAAATGACATACAAATTTAATATCAATGGAACAGATCATAAAGTTCGTATTTTTATTGTCGCATATATGGTTTCGATTTTCGAAGCTGAACAAATACCGAGTATGTAGATACATTGTTTCGTTATTGAGGCGTCAAACAAATTTTCTATTATTGCACTGTATTCTAACTACTACGACTGATTCGAGAAGTTCTATAGAAATCACATTAAAGGAACGTTCAAAATTATTTCTCTTCCATTCTTTTATTGTCTAATATTTAAAGTAGTAATCTTGAACTAACATTTCTCATAATTATGACAGATGAAATTCAATTGTAACCATTATTGTAAAAATGGATTAAAACATAGGTATGTAACTACACCTTTTTACAACTCTTTAATTACTTTGAATTTGTAACGCGTTTATTATTTTTCGATTTCGATGGGTCTGGAGGCGTCGGTCATATTCAAGACACTTAAAAAGCTTGGTATCAGCCGTATGTTCGTATATCGTACTATCGGCAGATATACCAACAATTTTCACATTGCTCATCTAACAGCTCGTATTAGAAAACTATTGTATGTTTTTAAACAATTGCGTTATATCGCTGATAGCAAGTTACTTCATATGACATACTTAGCTCTTTGTCAATCAATTCTAACTTACTGCATTACAGCTTGGGGTGGAGCTGCTAGGACTCATCTTATTAGTCTGGAAAGAGCACAGAGAGCGATTCTAAAAGTATGCTCCTTCAAACCATATCGATATCCCACAATACAGATCTTGTGGAGTTTTGTCAGTACGCCAGCTGTTTATTTTACATACCACTTTAAAACAACATTCTTTGATAAATTATGACCGCAATTTAAATTCTCGTAATTGTAGACCTTTTCTTCCTTGTCCCAACCATAAAACTACTTTTGCTCGGCGATTCTTCACATTTCTCGGCCCATTTCTTTACAAACATATCAACCATAAAATTTCTATCTACCCAAATCTCAAACACACCTGCAAGAAAAAAGTCACAGACCTACTGTTAAAATTGAACTATGACGAAACAGAACATTTACTTCTCCCAGTTACCTAACATAGCATGCTTCTCTATTTTACCTAAGTGAGTTTTATTGAATTCTATTAATGTCAGGAAACTTGTTTTCAGGCACTTCAGGAGATATCACAGTTGTGTATATATGAGCATGTATGATAAAATGTAATATATTATAATATAATATTGTCTTGATATAACATAGTAAGTGTTTATTGTTTGTAACATTTAATTGAGACATTTTTGTATTTAATAGTTGAAACAACACCGGTTGGAGACCTGGTGACCTGTGATACAGGTTCCTCGGATACCTAGTTCGGGCACCAGTTCTCCACAACGTGGCTGTTATATTTTAAATGTGTTGATACTTGTATATGGTTACATCACCATGCTATATCTTGTTTGTGTATTTAAGTATAACATTGTAAATTGTCGTTATAGTTGTGGAGAAATTAAAATAAATAAATAAATAAAAAAAATCCTCTGTTGAAGACCATAAAAAATCGGGAAGACTGCATGCTGTTAGAACTACAAAGGCTGTTAATGCTGTTAAAGTCAGAATTCGCCGAAACCCTGATTAAGAAATAAAAATCTTATCGCGAAACATAAAGTCTTAAGAAGTTCCGCTAGGACTCTGTCACGTATAATAAAACAAGACCTGAAGCTCGGCGCTTATCGTCGATATACAGGACATGCTCTAAATCAATCCCTACAGTTAAAGAGAGTGGATCGATCAAAACGCCTTCTGTCCCGATACGCAGGTGAGAGGCACAGAATCCTCTTTACTGATGAAAAAAAATATATGGTTGAAGAGCACTACAACAAGCAAAATGACAAAGTGTACGCAGTTTAAAAAAAATCGCCCAAGTGGTCGGAGCGTCTGTAATGGTTTGATGGGGGTGTTTTAATCAAGAAGTCACATAGCATCATTTTCCTGAAAAAGGACTTAAGACTTCAGCTAAATGTGCCGTGGACTTTCCAGCAGGACTCTGCGCTTGGACACACCGACATAGTGTCTCTTAAGAAATCTCTGGAGCAAGCAGTGGCTAAATTTCCCATGGAAACAGTGCGTAAATCCGTAGATTCGTGGCCAGACAGATTAAAGGCCTGTATCAAAGCCAAACGCGGCCATTTCGAAGACTTCCATAAATATGTATACATATAAGTTTTATTAAGATTAGATTACTTCATAAAAAAATAAATGCATATATATTTGTAACAGAACTTATGGCCGGTCTAGGTATAAACATATGAGTTTGCATTTTTTCAACTAATTTTTTCTACCCTTGTTCATTATTTCGTTGTAGGTATATCTGCTATACAACTATCCGCCATCAATGTGTGTGATGTGAAGAAAGTTCCTTCGCCAAAGAAATCGAACACACAAATTAAGAAACATCGATTCCGTCGAGGATAAACCTTCGGTTTCGGCTGTTGTCGATAGATGACAGATTAAGCTACTCGTAAGTCTTCGAGAAATTTGAAACCGCTGACCTCCGCGGCAGAGTATGCTACGAGTATAGAACCCTTGTTGCAGGTTAATGCAATACTGCAATGCCTAGGAGGTTGCAGGGAGACACATAATCTTTACAATGGAATGTGTTTTATAAAATTATTATTTCATGTATATTAAATAAAATGGTAAATCTTGCTTCAAATTTTAAGAAAACTGTGCGTGTAAACATAGTATATCAATTACCAGCATAGCACATCTTACGAATTGATTACAAGGATTATATAAATTCCTTTCATATTGATAGTGCTGATACTGATGATGAGCTTGATAACTAGTGCTTATCCTATAATAATATGTTCTCACACAATAATCCGATTATAAGTAATCAAATACTAAATTGTTGTTAATTTTATCAGCGTATCTAACACATAATTTTGGTCAAATATAATTTGACCCTAGCGCAAGCGTTAGTGCAATTTGTAATCGTAAGATATATTATACCTTTATTCATGGACGTAAAATAATAGATAAATACGTAATCAAGGTAAAGAATCATTTTTTTTATTTAGTGCACCGAATAAGGATTTACCTTGCAATTGTAAACTTAGCCAGGAAAAGTTAAAGCTAGAGTCATTCAAATTCAAAGAACAATTACTTCTACGAGTTTGTTAAGAAACTCGGTTTAATAAATTTTTTCATACAACGTCGTTAGGCATACGGCTCACCTAATGAAAGCAGTTACCGTAGTCTATGAACGCTTGTAACACATTAAGTATCACTCGCGCGATGTCGCCTCAGCTACTAACAGAGCAACTCCTTAGGAGTTTACTGGTGACCTCACTCACTCGCAGGAACAACAACACTCCAGTGATTTGTTATTTGACTGCGGTTTTCTGTGAGGTGGAGGTACTTCCCCAGACGGGCTGTTTTGATGCGCCTTATCTCTAAAAGTCAAAGCCAAAGCCAACTTCACCTGCACTAGGTGCATCCTGCTAATAATATTATCGAGGCTCTAGCAAAAGAGAAGCAGCCCGAGTGGGGAAGTACCTTAACGTCTTAAAAGGCCGCGGCCAAACAACAACTCCCTTTAGGATACTTACTCTATACTAACTACCATAACTGACCTAAGTATTTTTCGTCACAGTACCCAGTAATTTCTCTGCCATATTTCACCCTTCAAACCAGAATACAGCTATATAAATATAGCTGCTTGGCGGTAGAAATAGGTGAGACAGAGGTACCCATGCAGACAACTTTTGTTCAAAGTCTCCCTCTGTGTTGTTCAAATTTTATTTTCAACACGCCGAAAATCATATTTACTAACTCTGTGTTTATATTGACATATCGTTATGATGGGCTCGAACAAAACTAATCCTAGTCTAGTCGAATTACGATTGCCTGGATTATGCTTGAGGAAACAAATGTTTCCATTTTGCCACTTTTCTGAGAAATAATGAAAAGAAATGATTCCAAACTGTATTTACCGCACTTGTAATTTATTGCGAATATTTTAGAATAGGTAGAGATTGTCCTGGGAGACCGAGCTTTGCTCGGCGTTTTATATGTTATTTACAAGAATTGCTCGTTAAAACAATTGACAAAATACGTAATAATCACAATGTCGAAAAGCCAAGCAAAAAAGCAAAACTTTATCTAAAAACTAAATTTGATCCAAATCGTTAGAGCCTTTTCCGAATTACACCAAATTTATTTGTACATATTTATGTATACAAGAATTGCTTGTTTAAATATATAAGATGCCAAAATTCTAGAAAACTGTTTACACCCTCGTATTTTGCTTTGTGTATAATGTATAACAAAGGGTTCCCTTATTAGCAGGTAAACGCGGACAGATTCATCGAGATTTATATGTGCCAAAGTTTAACGGTCCCTATGGGTGAGCTTCAATGGAGAAGGGTTGAAGCAGATTCCTTCATGTGGAACCCTTCATATGTTACAATTAGTTGTTTGCGGAAAACATAATTTTTTATTCTTACCACAAAAAAGAAAGCTTGTCGTAAAGAATATATATAGTGTTTTCCTTTTTGTCATTGGCACACGTTAGATAAATCGGAAGCAATAAACTGAAACATTAGGTAGGTATGTTCTTGTGAAAATACAAAAATGAATAAATCTAGCGATGTTCTGTCCAGTTATTTTTTCAATGTCATATAAACATCGTTTTATTGAGGCGCAAAAATTTTGTCATATTTAATAACATTTTATTTCATGTAAGTATAACTAGTACCTTAACACTAATGCGATATGCAGGTACGTGTACGGTAAGTACGAAAAAATTAAACCGTTGCGTTGTATATTTCTAATAAGTAATTTTAATACCACCTTAATTTCAACTCTACCAGAACAAGCTTCCTGAATCGAAAGAACAACGGTTCCTGAAAAGGCTCAACCCATACACCATGTATACACACGCTGCGACAAGTCATATAGAAGTCCGAAGAGTGTAACTGACCTCTATGCTTAGTGTTTCTGAACTTATAAGAAGAGAACTTCGACTCTATGCAGCGGTGCCGCGTTGATTGTATATCGGAGTGTTGGGGCGTATATATGAAAACGCGACCATGTCAATCCGACTACTGTACCAGAGTACGAAACCTATCTAATTACAGAAAGGCGTGAGACAGGAAGACGATTATTTCTCTGAAACTATTCACTATCGTATTGGAAGATGTCTTCAAGCTACTGGACTGGGAAGGATACGGCATCAACATCAACGGCGAGTATATCACTCACATTCGATTTGCCGATGAGATGAACGAATCTGTTGTTGTACCCTACCCAGTTTCAGTTGGGAGCTCGGTTCTAGAAGTTGTTGACGAGTATGTTACTTAGAACAAACAGTCCAGTTATACGTAGGTCCAACTTCGAGAAAAAGGTTTCTCGTCGAATCCACCTCGGATGGGCAGTGTTTGGGAAATTGCGAAAGATTATCTCATCCAAAATACCTCAGTGTCTCAAGATGAAAATCTTCGACTAGCGTGTGTTGTCTTTGATGACCTACGGCACAGAACCATAACCCCTCACTATGGGCCTCATACACGTAAGCTCCAGGTTGCACATCGTGCTATGCAGAAAGTCATGCTCGGAGTTTATCTGAGAGATATATGAGATGTGGCTCTAAACATCAGCAAATTCAAGTGTAGTGGGCAGACCACATAACTGGAAGAACCGATGACCGTTGGAGGTTCTAGATTTGCGACACTGTGGATTTTTAACGGGGGGAGGCAGTTCAGCAGTGAACGTCCTTCGCCTGAAATGATGATAATCCTACCTTGTCCATTGAGAAACCATGCTTTGGCGGTAGAGCAGTCCGACTGGGAAAATGCCTTCATTTTACAGAAGAATACAAGTCAACGTACGTCATATTGCTATGTGAAGGAGGGCTGGCAATATCTGAACATTATTTCTCGTGTTGCAAGCGTGCATAAGCTGCAGACAACTTCATACGCTAGGAACTGCATGTTTCTGGCACCCAAACTAGAAATAAAAACAAGATTTGTAATCATGTTTAAGATCAAGTAATATATAGATTAATGGATTTGAATTTTGCCCAGTGCTTGTCTAATAATGAACATTTGCCTCACCGTGCACAGTGTGGGGTCTGTTTCTTTTTCTTATCAAACTATACAAGTATCTACTATAATATCCAGGACCGTCACTACATGTGTATTATCAAGCTATAAACTAAAAACTTATCTTATCCAAACACAACAACACAGAATAAGCTTCCAGTGCAACCACTTCTACGAATTTTTGAATGTCCCCCTGTCTAAATTATAGTGTTGAGTAAATGTTAACAAAATGTTTGCGCAACTGATTAATGATTTGTCTCGCAACGAGTTCCGAACGACCGGAGCCGCCATTCCGATACGAAGATAAATTCGGTCAACGAGCAGTACTGCTCCTTAATGTTTGCGAGGCAGGCCGAATCGAATGACGTGTCTCCTAATTGATTGTGTTTTTTATGCTCTCGTAGTGTGTGACTCATGCCAGCTACATTCGGAATGCAATCAGACAGGGCGTGTATTTAGACACGAGATTTTCGAGACGGGCAACCTATCGAAACCAGACTTTTGCGTAATTTAGTTTATTGATTTTGGTTTTCCAAAGTTTTTATTGAATATAATACTTTTATTTATTGTTTATATCGTATATTACAAGTAATAGGATATGATATCACTTCAACATCCTATTACCTTTGATTGAAATATAGACTATGTTGAATTTGCTCATCAAGCTCTTTCACACGGATCTATTTCTACAAAAAAATATTATACACTCTTCACTTTATGACCCTCTTCTAATTTTTTAGATATTATTTTTGAAAAATTAATATTCCTCAATTTAAAGTTTGTATGTTTAAGGTTTTAGGTTTTAGAGCCATGTTCTTTGGCAAATTGGGTTCTGACTGCTTCCCCCCATTATTTTTGCTGTGTTTTATGGGTCGAGCTACATACGCGAAGCACCTATGGGATGATCCTCTCCTTGGTTCATATACGAAAACAAACGACGATTCTAAACGAAACGAGCAATTGTTTTAAAGCCAGCATTTTAACTGACTGTCCCTGGTTCGAATCCTGGCATGGGCATGTAACACTAAATTCGTGTTTTCGGATTTAGGTTTGTAATTACCACTTCATCGGCAGCGAAGGAAAACATCGTGAGGGAAACCCGCACGTCCGAGAAATTTATATTTCTAAATACGCGTGACCTAGCCTATAATGGTCTGTTTCCCTCTGGGTTGTAGACATCTGACGGCAGTCGCCCCATGTCAAAAACAATATCTTCGCCAAATCCATAAGTTTTTAGATAACCTTTTACTAGAAAGAAGAATCTCTATTAAAGAAACGAACAATGCCTATATAAACATATTTCGTGTATCTCGGAAAAGTTCTAACGATTTGGATCAAATTTTTGTATTTAGATAGAAATAGAAATGGTTTAAGCCTTTTAAGTTTACCAATATAGATATTTTAATGATTCCTGAATAGTCTCACGTGGATCCTTCATCCGTGGAGTTTTAGAAAAAAACTCTCACCTTTAATAATCATGTGATGTATATAATAATATGCACCATCTCTACTCGTTCTCTTATAGCCAATTTGATGATGGCGTCGAAACGTGTTTATGGTTTACGTTTAAAAGTATGGCTATTTTAGGATTTTATTATAGTTTTTGCGGTGTCAAAGACGTTATCAAACCTATCAAACGCGGATCGGACTGGCACACGGAGTTCCGAACGACCAATAGGAATTTATGTTTGTTTCATAATCTACCTACAGAATATCGTCCAAATCAGGTATCGTATCGAGAGTTATGACTTATGACCGACAAATAATATACATGTACATACTACATCTTTCTTCGTCCCAACTCGATTGAGAAGCTATACATTACGATATATCAATAATTTCACCAAGATGACTGCAGTTTACCATCGAGGGACAACTTTTGTAATAATAAGACCTTGTTTTTTGCCAAATGTCATGATTCTATAGGTCATCTCTAAGTTTATAGCTATACATATATAGGCTACTATATATATATATGTATATATGTATATATATATATATATATATATATATATATATATATATATATATATATATATATATATATACATATAATTACAAATTAGAGTTTTTTTACCTTTCCTATAAAATTGTTGTCATGATGCCAGGTCAACTGTATGTACACTTTTGATTTATAATTTCATAAAAATACAGACGTACGTACTAATAACTTTGAATTTGCTCATCAAGCTTTTTCACACGGATCTATTTCTACATTAAATGATTTCCTTTTTCTGTGTACCATAAATAAGAACGTATAGAATGCTTACAGTGGATCGAAGATTATGAATTTTACAAGAAACAAGATCCTTAAGTTATGTGGAGTAACGCTTACTGACCGCTTTCAAAGTCAAAATCTTTTTATTCCGTAAAAATGGCTTACATTTGTTTGGAATCGTCACAATTTTTTCCCTACCGTGCAGTTTATGACTAGGTGAGCACTGATAAATGCTCACCTAGTCTGCCAAAAAACTCAGGCATCCCTCTTTTGGTATCCAAACAAATTTACATAATTTATTAATTACATTATAATTGGATCGACTCACTCCCAGGCATTTTTGTCATTAATATAGTCAGATACTTTATAATATGCCCTGCTACACAATTTGGCTTTAATAGTAGTTTTAAATTTGTTTATTGACAATTCTCTTATATTGCTGGGAAGTTTGGTATAGAACCGTATACATTGCCCCATAAAAGAATTACTTATTTTGTGGAGACGGCTTGCATGTAACACAAGATTATGCTTATATCTAATATTTATGCTATGAGTATCACTCTTTTTACAAAATTAGTCTATGTTTTAAGGACATACAAAAGATTTTCATAGGTATATTGCGATGCGACTCTTAAAATATTTGGGGGCTGGCTTGAGTCTAACCAAAATTTACACTTTTAATACGAATGTTTCGCAAACGGATCGCTATATCGAAAAGTGATCCTGTCACACCCTAAATATTTTTGAAAAACCTACTTAATATGTATATACATGCCGAACTACAGCTTTCTAGCATCAAGCGTCTCTGGGCCGCGGATAGACCAACGGACGGACAGACAGATGGAAATGACGAAACTATAAGGGTTCCTTGTTTACTACGAAACCTTAAAACAGGGTTGACCTTCTTACCGTTCGCGACTGCCCATTGATAACACTCGGGCCAATCAATATGTTAATTCGTACACACATTTGTTTGTCTTGTGCTAGAATTGAAACGCCAGGCAAACCTTGCTAGCTATCTGGCCACCGCGTCATGATGGTATAATATAATCTAATTGTATGGGCTATCTACACTTTTACTCATATAACTAAATAATGATAATGGTGTAGTTTTATCTTAGTTACTTATTCTGAATAGGGGTTTATCACGCAACTTTGGGTAATCTTACAGAAGCTTATTAAGACTTATGTGGTTATAAAAATAATTATTTCAGTGTATCTAGGGCATTGAATACATTTCGAAACATCTTCGTTTGCTTGTCTACCAGCATATACAACTACAGCATATACATATACAATTGTCATATCGGTTTCTCCAGAGGAAATTAAAATAAGTAATATTCTCCCTAATATTTTAATTTCGACCATAATCATTATTGAAAATTGAATCTGAAAACGTACGAATATACGTGTCTTTTACTGTTTCTTTAAACAGAATCAGAAAAAAAACTGGTCGACAGAGGAGAATTATGTATTGGACTATTTTGTCTTTGCCTATGTATATATGGATATATTTTGTGTACAGATTGTGATATTAGGATTATTACTAATCGAATACTTAAAAACACATTAAACTTTACATATAAAAAGGTTAAATTGTCTGTAACAGATTTTTTTAGTTATCAACAACTCGAAATGGTTCGTGTATGTACTCAAACTAGCTGCAGTCCACGACCTCATCCGCGCGTATCCCGGGAATTCGTAGGAACCAATTTCTCTTACTTTATATTTTCTCTCGGCTTCTAAGGGACGCAACGTGATGTTGTATAGCCTATAACCTATAACCTTCCTCAAGAATTAGGTCATCAAAGGCAAAAATATTTTTTTCAAATCCGACTGCTAGTTCCAGAGAGGTTCAAACAAACACTTTCGGTGTTTAGGGTTCCGTACCCAAAGGGTAAAACGGAACCCTATTACTGAGGCTCCGCTGTCCGTCCGTCCGACTGTCACCAGGCTGTATCTCATGAACGGTGATAGTTAGACAGTTGAAATTTTCACAGATGATGTATTTCTGTTGCCGCTATAACAACAAATACTAAAAAATATAATAAAATAAATATTTAAGGGGGTCCCATACAACAACGTGATTTTATTGCTAATTTTTGCTCGATATTGATAACGGCAATAGGTAGATGCTTGAAATATTCACAGAATATTTAGTTATATATTCACTTTAAGAATAAATAATTAAATCAAAATAAAACAAATATTTAAGGGGGGCTCCCATACAACAAACGTGATTTTTTTTGCCGTTTTTATAGATAATGTTACGGAACCCTTCGTGCGCGAGTTCGACTCGCACTTGGCCGATTTTTTATACTACGTCAGGAGGTATACAAGCATACGGCCCACCGGATGTAAAGCGGGTACCGTAGCCTATTAACGCCTGCGATATATTAAGTATCACTCGCGCGATGCCTACTCTGCTGCTTACACAGCAACTCCTTGGGAGCTCACTGGTGACCACACTCACACATAGGAACACAACAACCCTCTAGGTAGTTGTTATTTGGCTGCGGTTTTCTGTGAGGTGCAGGTACTTCTCCAGACGGGCTGCTTTGATGCGCCCTACCTCTCTTTAAACATCCAGACCAAGACAAACAGCCATGTTCATGCACACAAATGTTTGTCTTGTGTGAGAATCGAACCGTCGAAAGCGTTGGTGTCAAAGTCGCGTCGTTCACGACTGAGCCACCAAGCTCGTCGGTTTGTATGTTACTCGTAGTATAAATGTGCAGACTACGAGTGCGTCTCGTGATTCTTTCCAATTTTGCCGACTTGCAATCGTATGTCTGGTATGTTGTAATGTTATTAATAAAATCAATTTGTTCACAGTCCAAATGCAACCGCCGAGATTCAGTATGCAGCCATCTTCTTCCAATAGTATAGTCAGAGAAGGAACCACGAAAATACTGCAATGTTCCGCGTTAGGTAAGTAATCTGTTAATTATTAATATTCATTATATGCTACATTTATTAATGTAGCATAAAACTAGTTCGCGGCACGGGATAATTTAGCTACCTAAGAAATATTTTTCTTGATTAAATTGCCGTACTAACTAGTTTCAATCTAAGCATATTTTGTGTTGTGTGTACTTAGATAAGTGATATGACAAGACATACGTAAGTTCCTTTTTTATAATATATACTAATACATAGAAAACAGACATGTTAGTTTGTGTACTCGAACGCATGTCTTGTGCGGAAATCAAACGACTTGGTGTTCAAGTAACCAATGCTAGTCATTCAACCAGCGGGGTCAATTCAAAACTAATAATATATTTTTTATTACTAAACAAAACTTGTGAAAGGTTTTTAGTCAATTATTACACTACTCAAATTGTGAAGTTCGACTTAAAATATGTTTGTTGGTTTACTACAATAAATTGAAATAACTCAATTTAAAATTCTGTTATTACTACCACGACCAAAGACTATTTATTTATTTATACATATGAAACTTGCAGTGTACGTTCGTGTAGAGAGTCGTTATGGTACTTCGTAATTGTAATGGAGTAAAATTTAGATAATGGGGTTCATAATAATTTCATAATATAATTGATTTCACCTGCATAATCTATATAGTATGTCATAAAACAAATAATCTAACTGTATCTTCACGCCAAATCCCTCGCGGGGTAGACCGAGAACAAGGCTTGGTTAGACCATACCCGCTTAAACAAATATACAGTCTTATAACTATACAAAATTAAAAATAAAATGTTATTAGATAATATAAATAGAAAATTACGCTGCACGATACCTAGTGTATGTATGTATGTTGTCAACATCCAGTACTAACATTTGCGAAACCTCCATCATTTTCAGTAGCAGTATCCACATTGATTGACATGATGCTGAAGTTTTACCACCTCATGGCCATAAAGGGCAAAGTGACACCGGATGTGCTAACTTTATACAAGTTTGATTCTTTTGTTTAGTAGAGTTGACAAACCTAATGTTCGTCCCAATGATCGAAATTCGACTATAACATTCGTTTTTGTAAATTTGAGGCAAATATGTAAATATTCATGTTACAATTTTTTTCTATTTTGCCAAAAAAATATTGACAATAAAGCTTATCGATAGTTACTAAACAAAAAAGAATAAAAAGCCGAATGACATAGAAGAAAACCTATTTATGTATTCATTATAACGTCAATTTTTATTGCCAAGGAAATCGATACACCTTATACAATTCTACAAAATGGTCGGTATGTTTCCCTATTTTTGCAAAAAGTTATGAAAATTCGGTAACGTTTATTATAAGTAGCAGCATCTACTTATTTAAAAAAAATAGACCACTAACAACCCTGGCACGTACAAAATCATAAAGAAATATTTATATTACAGGTATACCACAGCCAATGTACCGATGGTTGAAAAATGGCATTCCAGTAGGAGATTATTCTACGGAATTATTTTATAAGATTCACAACACACAGCGGCAAGATGCCGGGTCGTACCAGTGCATCGCTAAAAATGACGTCGGGGCAATTTTCAGCGAAAAAAACAACATTGTAGTCGCATGTAAGTGAAGTGCTTGAACAACTTTCTTTATTATGCTATAAATAATTTACTCGCTGGAAACTTTTGTTGTGTGAATATTGTGTTACTTTAATAAAATTCTCATTGTTAGTATCGCACTACGTAGCACTATAACGAATGGCGGTCCTGCGAAGTAGATCATTTTATAAAATTTAACTATTATGATATGTTAGTCATATCATAATAGTTCAATTTTATAAAATGATCTTATTTCTCCATAGAAGATTTTATCTCCAATAAGTACGTTTTATACAACATAATGTGTCTATTTAAGCAGCCGTTTTATAATAGGAGGTATAAACATGGTGTTAATGTTTCACCATAATTTTTATAACTCATGCCAATCTTATCGGCGCGTAGTTAACAGATGAGTCTTAGGCTAAAGAAAATTAGGGAGCAGCTGAAATTAGTATGAAGTCTATAGTGTTGAAGCAACTTGCATAAGACCATAGCCAACAAAAACGTCAATAAAAAAAGCTATAGATTTGTTGTATATCTGCGAGTGGGTAATGTTACAAGGAAATCTTTGAGATGATACTGCGGTTACTTAACCATCGAGGGCCGAATGCATGTTTGGCACGCTACGTAGTGTAAAAAAATGATATTCGGTTGATATTAACATTAAGGCTGTCCTTTTGCAGTCGTAACAGTGACTATTTTTGCAGTGTAACAGTTAGTCCTGAATTGAACGGTTACTTACAAGCTCATCGTATAAGTAATGTCGTGACCAGTTAACTATAAATCGATAGTAATGTTTACGATAAATCGGCATTGTTTTAGTTAATCCACATATTTAATATTTGTTAACAATTTTTTCTATAGGTCTATAGTTTATCAGTAAAAACCGGTTGATAATGCGCAAGCTTGCATTGCCTGACCTGGCTCGTCAATTATATAACAATTCAATTTTTTTTATTTAATTTGTCGGCCATTTTGACCATGTTCCAGGAGCGGTGTTCCTGAACATTCCTATTCTACTTTTTTATGCTGAATCCGAATCTGAATTCGAATATTCGAAATAACGCACACACAGACAAACGCACAGACAAACATATAGATTTCATATAGGAACGGTGTTCCTGAAAATAGGCTTTTGTTCACAAATAGGTAAGACTACTTAGTTAAAAGAATGCCGATCGATCGAAACAGTCACGTCATTACCGCACTGGCCACAGCATTTGATGTATATGTTGTGGCCAAATCGTTCAATTGGCCATTTCATGAAATGACTGGGCAAATCGTTAAGTAAGAAGAATATTTTTTGGATATGTGTAAGCATATCTGTGCAGTATGGCTCAATATTGCTGATATAGTTCCTTAAGAGTCTCTTGTGTAACTGAGCACTATGAAGTCCCTTATATTAGGGTTCCTAAACCAATTGCACTAATTCACTGCAATCACGAGTACAGATGAATATGACTCCCAGAAGTTTAATGGCTGAGAGTTAGGTCTCTTTAGACCCCACATGTAGGAGCCTTGCGAAGCAGGGCTACGTCAATATAATTTGATGTACACTCGTGCTGTGTATGCCAAGATATTATCGATGTTTAACAACCTGGTCGGTCATTTCGTGAAATGGCTAATTCCTACAATATGGTGATGACATATATAAGTCGCTGAGTTACCATTACCGTTAACATTATCGCCTGTTTATGAACATTTAATGAACTGAACGCTACTAGGAGGATCATTTGCTAATTGAAAACTTTGCTACTAAGTGCAGTTCATTTCATTATTGTATAGCTATTTTAAAAAAAATCTTGTAACCAACCACTGTGTATTGTTGAAGTAGCCGCAGCGGCTTTTTACAACGTGATTCAATTTATTGATCGGGTTTACTACAGCTGCAGAACAAATGAACAGAACAATGAAATAGCTGAGCTGCCCTATAGTTTTAATAGTCATTCATTAGAAAATAGAAAATTTTAAATAAAAGAGTAATATCAGTTTTTTTTGAAATCGACGCCTATTTCTGACTAGGCATATTATCTTGAAATTAAGTAAATATGTAAATAAAATCGTCGTTTTTAAACATTAATTCAATTTAAAGATTTTCCCTTCACTTATTAGTTTATAATCAAAGTTTTTAAATTTATATGTAGTATATTGCAGTAAGCACTAACCAAATCGATATAGATGAGCCGAGATATCAATAATCTATATGTATTAAACTTAGAATCCCCTCCGTTAAGTCTATTAAAAATACTATTTTGTGCAATTAATTTTGAGGTATTTAAAAAGCCAACCTCAACCTGCACCTGATGCACCTCGGCGATTAGCGATTAATGACATCTATGTCGATTTCATAGACGCATAAATCTTTATTCTGTTTGTTTTAGTTTCATTAAAAATTTTAGTTCTTTGCGTGCTTTTTTTATACAACGTCCAGCATACGAGCATATGATCACGTCATGTAAAGTGGTTACCGACACCTATGAAACCTATGAACGCTTGTAAACAGTGTAATTCGCGCGTTGTCCTCCTTGCTGCTAACACGGCAATTCCTTAAGAGACTACTTAACGTCACTCACTAGCAAGAACACAACAACCCGCCAGAGAGTTGTTATTTGGCTGCGGTTTTCTGTGTGGTGAAAGTCTTCCGCAGCCGGGATGCTCTGATGCGTCCTAGCTTTCTTAAAAAACATTCAGACCAAGACAAACAGTCATGTTCATGCACACAACTTTGTGGGAATCAAACCCACGAGCCTTGGTGTTAAAGTGGCGCTTCGCGTGTTCCCATTCATCTCCGGCGATTGCATAGTTTATTGTTTTTTTTTTTTTGATAGATATGGGTGTATTCGACAATGTTGCTGAGGACATAGTAACAGTGGAATCAGGCAGGGCTGTTGTGTTGGACTTTCCACACATAGAATCTGAACCCTCACCGTCAGTCATATGGCAAGATGAAAATGGAGCCTTACGCTATGCTCAAAAGTATGCAATTACTGACAAACATCAACTGGTTATATTATGCGCCTCGCATGAAGATGAGCGAGCATACAGGTATGTGTCGTTCTTAGTTCTTAGTAAATATATTTACCTTTTCAAATCACAACATTTCTTAACATAATTGCCATTGCGAAAATTTTAGGGTAAGAGCTATAAATACACAGTTGGGTAAAGAAGAGAACAGCCCCTATATAAGATTAAACGTATTCGGAGATGATAGTAAAGAAATACCCCCAGAAATAATTATAAAACCGGAGGATACCAAAATCATAAAAGGACAAGAAATAACAAACTTATATTGCGTCGCAAACGCTAGACCACTCCATGAACTAGAAACATTATGGTTTAAAGATGGCGTCATGATCGACTTAGCCGGCATCACGTTCGATTTAAATGACCAGTGGAACAGAACTCTCAGTCTGATATCGGCTAATTTGACACATACGGGCCAGTATACCTGCCAGTCCAGATTGAAATCAGGCGGCTTTGCCACAGTAACGGCTTCAGCGACCGTTACCGTATTCGAGAAACCTGTATACTTATCGAATTTGAAATCGGAAACTTTTGGTGAGTTTGGAAACACGATAGTCTTGGATTGTAATGTTCAAGGTATACCTCTACCGAGTATCACTTGGTATAAAGACGCTAGAAAGATAGCCAGCGTTGGAGCAGAAGCTGCCGAATCAGATAACTCCGATGTCTATGATGGCGATGGCCGATATCGCGTTGAGGTCGATCGGTCGTTGGTAATCAGTGATCTCCGGATGGAAGACATGGGCATATATCAATGCATTGCGAGCAACGAAGCTGGAGAATCATCTATTTATACCTGGCTGAAGATAAAAAGTAAGTAAAAAGTTGCTAAGTCTTGAGTATGTTACCATTTCTCTAAAAGGTAAAATTTTATCAATTTAATAGTATGCATAATCAACTGGAATTTATGACATTTCATTGCAAAGGATCGAGCGTTATCACAGAGCAATTGAATAGCACGAATAAGTACAGATCTTGCATTCCTCAAGGAAGACTAGTGCTGCAGAAGAAATGTTTTCGAATACTGACCAACATCAGACAGCGAGAGAGCTGTAGGTAGCACTTTTCTAATCTTAAATTATTATTCATTGCCAAACGCCTAGAACTTTGTAAATTTGTAAGGAAAAATCCGAGTTTTTATCGTACAGTTAGTGACATTCCGCGCCATTACCAATCGCGGAAACCTAATAATTTAATGCAAATATCATCTAAACTAAACTCTGGTGCTAATACAGCAACTCCTTACGAGCTTACTGGTGACCTCACTCACACGCAGGTACACAACAACTCTCTACTCTAGGGAGTTATTATTTCGCTGCGGTTTTCTGTGAAGTGGAGGTACTTCCCCAGACGGGCTGCTTTGATGCGCCCTACCTCTCTTGAAACATCCAGACCAAAACATGTTCATGCACACAAATGTTTGTCTTGTGTGGGAATCGAACCCACGATTGGTTGGTGTCAAAGTCGCGTCATTCACCGAGCTTGTCATAAATATATGTAAATGCATTAAAAACATGTCAACGTCTTTTTCTACACGTAAATTTTGTTTTTTTTTATTATATTAAATTTTCTACTTGCTATCATACGCGATATGTAGAATCGCTCTTGTAAAGATTAAATTGATAAAATTTAACCTTATTCATGTCATTGATAAGTAAAATTAAATTGCTAAATAAAGTGTCTTGTTATTATGTAATGTGTCGTGCAGCTAAGGAAAGTAGGCGTCTACCACGCAGTCAAATGAAGTTGATAAGGATGAGGACGGCAGACAAAAAGGCTAAAACGTTTAGATTCGATACGGGCAGTAAGCAAATTATTGACGTTTTTGCACATTTGCCACAGTGTTTTTTACAGCACAGAGTGATTGCCAATGATTGCTTCTCATCCATTATGTTCCTTGGTTAAGGTTCGGTTTACAGTGCGTTTTCTTTTCCTAAGTTAATAATTAGCAATTTTTATATGATCAGATTTTACGTACTTATTAGTCTACGTAGAGTAATTATTGACTAGTAATATTTATTTTATATTGTATTTTATGAATGTATAGTAGTAGCTAATATAACAGTGTATTTTTGTAATATTTATGCATGACTAAGTATTAGTATATAAATTATGATGTATAAAAAATAAATACTATAGATAATCTACACAATTTGCTCGCGTCATACCTTCCACCGCCGAAAATTTTCTACTGTCGAATGACAGAGAAACAAGTTAGCTAATAAGAAATAAACATATACACACACACAATGAAACAAGTTATTTAAAGCGCGAGGGCATTTTACTAAAGAATGTTAAAAAAAACTGCGTACGAGTTTCTACAAACAGCACAGAAATTGCGCTCGACAGAATTGTATAAATGCCGTGAAAGTTACAGATTTTCTTCAGAGTTTGTCGATACAAATTGAGAAAAGTGTAACTATCGATAATTTATGCACCCACTTCGTGTATAGTTTGTTTTAAATAAATAAAAAATTACTTAATATATTTTTTTACGAAATATTCCATGTCGTTAATGAATATCCTCCCTAATATTGCCACCTGGCTTGTACTTTTTGTAGAATTATGTTAGACTTTTTCTCGCTTCTTTCTTCCTCCGCTGTTGTTCAAGCGTGGTATATATAACTCCCGTTTCATTTTGAATTGCTTGACTTGTAGTAAATGTAGTAAGTCTTTGTCTGTATATTTATATTATTGTAAAAGTTGGCACAGTAAAATTATTTTTATCACCACTTATATCCCATTCCCGAGTAAACAGTTCGGTCAAGGAGTCACTGTATCTATGTCCGACTCTAGCAAAAAAAAAAAACAAATGAACTAGGTGCAATAGCAAAACACACAAAACCACATATTGCGAAAATAAATTACTGCAGAAGTCGGGAATTTTGCGATTGGTATAATAGGGGATCTAAGTTTGAAGTTGCCGATTTGTAAAAAAAATAATACTCGTCTTTTCTAAGATGTAACATATTTATTTAATTAAAACATTTACCCTCATTATCTATACATTGCTGCCATCTAATCGGAAGTTTATTTATGCCTTTGCGATAGAACTATGGGGATCTAGATTTGACAAACTGTGAAAGCATTTTGTGCTGCCCCCTGAGAAGAAAATTTTTACCACGTAGAAAATTGTCCAAATCACGAAAAAATGGTAGTAGTCAGTTGGAGCAAGATCTCGCGAGTACGTAGAATGACGTATGATTTCTAACTGCAGCTCCTGTAGAGTTACAGATGGTTTCTCGTGCAGTGTGAGGTCTTGCGTTATCATGGAGCAATAATGGTGAAGATCGATTCACGAGTCGGAGCTGTTTCACTGCCAGTTTCGCCATCATTGTTCTAAGTTCGGCACAGTAAACATCTTCTCTTATTGCTTGACCAGACCTGAGAAACCTATAGTGAATAATGCCACGAAAAGACCACCACGTTTTATTTGTAAGCTTTGCTTTAAGGCACTGTTGCGGCGTTTGACCTGGTGTCAGCCATTGCATTTTTACGACTTACGGTTATCGTATATATCGTATCTTTTCGTCACATGTCACAATTTGATCCAATATTCCTTCATTTCTGTACCGATTCAACAAGGCAACACAAGTTTCAACACGCGTTTCTTTCTACAGATCAGTCAAATCATGAGGTACCCATTTTTCATATTTTTTTATCTTATTGATTTGATGCAAATGAGTCAGTATTGTAGATAAGGTAACGTTAAACCATGCCGCTAATTCCTGGATAGTTTAACTCGGATCGGCTTCCAACATCTCCTTCAATTCAGCGTTTTTTTTTTATCCCTCTTATGGCAATATGTTACTTTGCCAACGTCAAGTATATAATATACACGAAAAGAAACCTAATAAATATTCAGCGTTATTCACCTGTGTGAAAATCGAATGTTGCACATTTTTTAAAACAATAATCTCATAGGTATTATGTGAAAAAAGTCTCACTCGAAAATCTCATACCATGAAGTTTTAATGTCAACTGTTTATTAACTTCGCAGCCTTTACCGGAATGTACTATATTTAAACAAGTATCATGTTAGCATTTCAAACACATTTCAAAACATGCATGCATTGTTTTTCTCAAACATCTGACGAAATAATAAAAGACCTAATGAGCAAAACTACACTTTTCGCATCTAGTTCTTTGACTAAACTACTGTTTAAAGTTACGTTACAAGTTCTGCTCGGTTAATTTTGACTCTTATGTCTAATCTTCCTATTTTAAATAAAAAAAATATTTTGCTGTTTACCATCTTTATGAATTAATTTTCACACCGACACACATACTCTATTGCACAGAGTTATAAAATCACATAAACATCTAACGACGCAATTCATTGTACACACAGCGACACCTCAAGCTAGACGGTTTGATCTTTGTACCGTTATGACGTACGCAATAAGAGTAAAATTGGTGCTTTTTTTTATACTACGTCGGGAGACATACAAGCATACGGCCCACCTGATGTAAAGCGGGTACCGTACCCTATTAACGCTTGCAATATCCGCTGCTTACACAGCAACTCCTTGGGAGCTTACTGGTGACCTCACTCACACGCAGGAACACAACAACCCTCTATGGAGTTGTTATTTGGCTGCGGTTTTCTGTGAGGTGGAGGTACTTCCCCAGACGCCCTGCTTTAATACACCCTACCTCTCTTAAAACATCCAGACCAAGACAAACAGACATGTTCATGCACACAAATGTTTGGCTTGTGTGGGAATCGAACCCACGAGCGTTGGTGGCAAAGTCGCGTCATTCACGACTGAGCCACCGAGCTCGTCAAAAGTATCTAACATGACTTGTCGGTGTGTGTACATACACGTAAAGTTGGATATCGCTTGTCTCTAGCTGATAGCTAGGACATTTTTTGGAACTTGAGCTACAATAATGAAACTAGCACATAAGATGCTTTTTCATTTCGGGTCAATAATCGAGTTCTATATTTATCGCGGTCGTTGGATTTACTTATATGATCGAGTCAATTACTAACTTCCTGACTTCTTTTTTTGAAATTAATGCGAACATTTGCGTGTATGAGAGTTATTATCCAGGCCACAGGTAGTCGCTAGACGAGCAGAATTTATTAAATATAGGAGGGCAATTGCTATTTGGGCTGAGACTTACATAGTGCCTCGGCGTAAATGGCATTTATTTCTCAAAGAATAAAAAGAAATAAATAATATTGTACAGAAAAATATATAAATATCGATGGTTATGTAGGTAATTAAGAGGTGAGGGTAATTATTGAAAGAAGAACTAACCATAAGGCAATCATAGAATACTGATGGTCCTTTGAAGAAGTTGTTTATAATTAATAAAACATTTTTTGTTTAGTTTGAATATTTCGTACTTTTTTAAATCCATTCTCAAAATGGGATAATGCGTATTATTTTTTCGAATGTAATTTTAATGTTTCCGCGCAAGTTTGAGTAAAGTAATCGGTTATAGCATTGACCCGATTGTTGATTTGTTATAATATTATACCACGAATGGATAAAACTTAGACGCAGACTATCTCATTAGCTCGCGAGAGGAAACCGAGAAGATAAAAAATCGTCTCATCACAACAAACATTCATCCGAAACAGCAAGTTATTTTAACAATAAATAACGTGCGAATTTGGTACCTACACAAGAATTTATTTTATTTCCATTCATCCTTTAAAGCCTTTAAAGTAGAGCACGTGAAATAATTTTAATATTATAGGTATACTTCAAAACTTTGACCACTCTTGAACTAAATACATAATCATTCAGAAACAAAGAACACTTTTCTCGCATTTTTCTTTTTATTATAATAGACAGTGACGTTGCTCGAGTTATACTCGATGTTGACCTAAAAACAAGCTCTCATCTGCTGAAAAATTCAACGGTTTCCTGACAAATTATATTGAGTATAAGACACCTGCGGAATTTACGAGAGTTCCAGTTATGTCCTTTAAACAAGACGATTAACTATTTTCGAGTTATTTTACATACAATAATATGATGCTAATATCTATTTGTCACGAAACGAGGTGGCAGTACCTGTGTATAGTAACAACTTTTACTATGGGGCAAACTCCAAGACAAAATCGGCTGTCCCATTCGCGAACAAGTGGGTATTAAGCTCTATGGAACCGTGGAGGAAGGTTTTTTTGCGATTTCCGCTCCTGTTCAAGGATATTGATCTCCTTTTGCGAGGAAAGATAATTAAAAGAATGTCGTATGTGTTTTTGTTCTCATTTAGTTTTTACAAGCAATTCAATGACTGTTCAGCGGACAGCAGTTAAAAATAATTAATTTTCACCTTCGCGACGCCTCTGCGTAATTTGTAACTTAGCGTAGTTTAGCATGACTCTGTCACCTTTTTATTTCCAAACTTCACGTAACGTGTGTGACTAATATAGGCGTAAGCTGTATTATTTTTCGCTAGAGTAGCTCCTGTACTAACTATAGTGTGTGGCTCGTAGCGTCCCCGCCAATAATGCAGACTCCGCCGGCGAACCTGACCGTGCTCGACGGGAAGGACGCAACGATCGCGTGCCGGGCCATCGGCGCGCCCACTCCCAACGTCACCTGGTATTTCAACGGTAAGCACTACTAACGGTTACTATATTCTAAGATAGGTATATAAACAAGTCTGCCTGTCCTGTGGAGCGTGAAACAATAAACACAGGCAAAAAATAACGACAATAACAAGGTGTTTTTGTAATAATGCCTTTAATAAACATAACTCAGAAAGCGATGACACTACAATTGATAATGGTACCAGTTTCTCTTTGTACTCACTTCTGTGAAGTCACTAAGTATACTCGTATTAGGGCTACACAGTTCGCTATGGCTCAAATCCTTAAGATATGCACGCTAGCTTGCTTATGTATGTATTCTAGTGTAATGTCATGATGTCATAGAACAGGATGTAACTTAACATTCAATAAAAGTATGTCAGTGTTTTACAAATCGCTAGATAGATATTTTATGTAAATTGATGTAATAGTTGAATTGTTCGAACTCAACACGTTATCGGTGTGAAAATTTAAAGATATTATCGTCCGTTATGTTACTCTCAGATATATTATTATCAGGTATACTTATTATCTTAAATTTATTATGCAGCCATAATTTTAAAATTATAAAACAAGTATACAACCGTGTCTTGTGTACGTATGACATCATTTACAATGAATACGAAGACGTAAAACTACTTTCACTTGGAGTATTCCAAAATTGGTATAAAGTAATTTAACAGTGATCGACAATAATCGGTTTTACTTTAATCATCACAAGGCTTGTATTACGCCCCCCAGAGTTCACTTTCTCGTCAAGCCGTATAGTTTCCTATACAAAAAAGGGAGCGGGTCATTTAGTTTGTATATAAGTTTGTATTGCTCTTAACTTCGTTCGTGGATATAGTCGCGGACTGCAGTTAGTACACTAGTGTGTACTAACTGCAATCCGCGACTTCGTCCGCGCATAGGCCAGTATCCCGGATCCATAAACCCACACATAAGATTGCACACAATAAGAATTATATTTCAAATATTCTCATTGGAGAACATAATACACATGGACAAAATTCCGGCAATTCATTCTAACAATAACATATATACGATATCAGTTACTTTATTATTGCTAAAATGACAGTTTTGTTTTTAGACACTTATAATATTGCAGATTCACTCATAATCAATCTATCGGGAAGATTACAAGCGCTGGATGAAGGAGACTTGCTTATTACTGGAACAACTACGGCCGACAGCGGTAAATATACTTGCCTGCGGGCAAACGACGCTGGAAATGTGTCTGGTGAAGCTTACCTTACTGTACTTGGTAAATATCTACTACCATAGTAATATATTTCGTGTGTTATGGGATATGAAAACTTAGAAATACCGTATTTTATAGTGAGAACGCAAATAATCGCACCGCCCGTCGACACTCGTGTACTTCTCGGACACACGGCAACACTGCAATGCAAGGTTTCCAATGATCCAAATGTTAAATACAACATTGATTGGTTTCATAATAAACAGTGAGTATAGTTTAATTCGTATTTGATACAATATGATTTCTATAGATACATTAACAATGCCAACGCAATTGAGATAGTACAATAACAAAGATCTACTAGGCCTTGTATATTTGTTTGACATAAGGATTGGTATCCGGAAAACTAGATCCGCCGAATCCTGTGTGTGTTGACGCTAACTGGATCCGACATAAAATCCGAAGATTAAAGCCGCAATGAAACAATGCTTTGAAATGCTAGAAGAATCTTTTTTTTAAATCCGGTAAAGTAGCTTTTGATAGCAGATGGCAAAAATGCTTAAGACTAGCTGGAATTTACATCGTAAATAAACATATTTTGTACGTTTTTTGTTGACTAGGCCGTAACACTCTATATTGTTAGGTAGTCAAAAACCGATTTATATTTCAGATGTCCTACTCTCACCACTTCTTGTATTATTTCTACGTTATAACTTAAATTTGTAGGTAAAACGTAATGTAAGATGGTCAAGTATGTATATATACTTATATCTTCACGCCAGGTCCCTTGTGGGGTAGGCAGAGAGAACCGAGCGCAATAATACGCTGTCCTTAAACACTTCACTCGCTTCTCTAACATTCATAGCTCTTTTCATGATTTTACTTTTTGATTCTTCTGTTCATTATTTTCTCTTTTCATGGTCAAGTAAATAGTATATTTCTTTATAAATAAACTTAACGTTTATATTTAATACTTTGTGTTCAGAGTTCTTTTCAAAACATTAAATAATAAGTCTTTAGAGGTAAAGCCAACTGCAGGTGGTGCACCCTGCTGATTAGCAAATGAGCCTCTGGAAAAAGATATGTAGGTTGCAACGATGTTATAAAAGTATCTCGCTCGCCCGCTAACGCGACAACAAGTGGCCGATGTTCTTTATTAAAATTTCATTACGACCCGTTCAGAGGTTTAGTCATTAAAAGGCAAAGACTTCTATAAGAGTGAATGCTGAGAATTGTGTGAATGGAGCGTTGGGAAAACTTCTTAGCAGTAATAACTTGAGCTAAAAGCTTCAACTCGCTATACACAATGCACAGTGCTGATCCCAACACTTATTTATGGAAGCGAGAGATATGGCAGGAGAGCATGAAAGTGGGATAAACGCAGTCGAAATGCGAACGTTGCGCAAAATTTAAGGCGTAATGCTTGTTGACCGTATTCGCAATGATGATGTTAGAAACAGAGTTGGTCTGTAAGAGAGCGTCAGTGTTAAAATAAGAAGAGGCATGCTCCGTTGGTTCGAACATGTAGAAAGAATGCAGTATGAAAGAAGCAGATTTACAACGCAAAAGTGGTACGATGTACGAACCGAGGAAGGCCAAGACTTACGTACCGTGAGCAAATTGGTTGTGTTCTATCAGAAGCCCTAGAAACCGGCGAGCGTGCATGAGAAGAGCAATAAATATGAATGAAGCGAGTGAGGTGTATACGGATCGGGTCACGTGGCGCTCGGTTCTCTCTGCCTACACCGCAAGGGATTTGACGTGAAGTTATAGATAGAAGATTACGATGACACGATTGCATTAAGCACAATACAATACAACATTCTTCAAGTTATACAACTCACGCCCGCATTTGCGTGTTTGCGAACGTACTATTAATGAACATGTACATATACATATTTTAAAAAAATTGTACGGAATTTCCAAGACAATTGCAATTATTTTTTAATCCTACTTACTAACTTTTACGAGATCTTATGTCAAATCCATGAGCGAAAAACCATTGTTAGCCATATATACGTCTATATCTATAAAAATCTCGTGTTACGGTGTCTGTGGTCGCACTCCTCCCAAACGGCTCGACCGATTTTTATGATTTTTTTTATGTATATTTGGTAGATATGAGAATAAGTCGTAAAGTATATTTCATAACAAAAAAATCACGATAAAATGAATAAGAAATAATTTATATGGCAGAACAACGTTTGCCGGGTCAGCTAGTATATATAGATTCTATTAAAAAATATTGTCTTAAAACAGAAACTGTTTTTGCAAAATAGAATGTTCCTGTTCATAAATTTGTAGCTTCACAATTTCAAACTTAGCTTTAAAAGTACTTAAGTGAGAGAAGACTTCGATAAAGTAAAATTATTTAAAGTTAAAGTAAAATTAGGCGTTGATTTCCATGAAACCGGTATCACTTTTTGGGTCAAAAGTTTTTATTTAATAACTTTTAGGGCCTCATCAAAACTTTGTTAAACCTCCGTCAAGACGTATACAGAGTGTGTTTCTTAACTGCGTAGGAGATTCAGGGAAACTTACTGTTGTAAATCTCACTGTTATTCTAACTATAAATATGTACTTAGTTGTATAATGCATATGTTCATATAGTTTTTTTAACTTTATTTCTTAATCGGTGATGTGTTAAATATTTTAGGCCGATGACGGCAGGTTCAAGAGTGTGGGTAACGGCCGACGGTGCCCTCCAAGTGCAGGCCGTCCGCGCCAGCGACGCGGGCGAGTACACGTGCATAGTGACGTCACCCGGCGGCAACCACACCCGCCATGCGGTCCTCTCGGTCATAGAGCTGCCGTTCGCACCGACCAATGTACGAGCTGTAAAACTCGATGGCGCCACGCAAAGAGCCGTCAACGTATCTTGGACGCCAGGCTTTGATGGCAACTCGCCGATACAGAAGTTCATTGTTCAGCGGCGGGTTGTTCCCGAATTTGGTCAGTATTGTAATGCATTCAATTGTAAAAAAATAACACTCGAATTCTACAATACCTTTCTATAGTTGTTTTAAAAGTTATTTGTTGTTTTTACTAACTACTTACAAATAAATAATTTCATCTTTCGTAAGAGTTGTAGGCAAAATCATTAAGACATTAGGGTTAGTTGCAGCATGACCGACTTGTATCGACTGATAATTTATTTGTTTACTAGGTCCTACTCCTGATCCTTTGTTGAACTGGGTGACAGAAACTATCAATGTATCTGCTAACCAACGCTGGGTTCTTCTTACAAGCTTAAAGGCAGCGACATCTTATCAGATCCGAGTGTCAGCTGTCAACACGGTCGGAGAAGGTCCTCCTTCGGATCCTACTGAAGTTCTGACCCTCCCGCAGGAAGGTATGTAATGATATTTTGTTAACTCTCAGTATCTGTGTTGTTTAGTGTGCCACGAATTGTTAAGGTTTAATATTTTGCTGCACAAGAAAATCTAACACGGTTTATATGCATTACCACCGCAGAAATGTTAACAATAAAATTACAGTGCTTGCAACTTACAGCGCGTCATTCCAAGTCGAATGTTAAAATGATAGTTAACTTGTGTTTGTTACCAGGAAAAGTTACAGATGGATGTCTAAGTATACATAAAACTAAAGTCCCTAGCACGTTACGATACTTTCAAATAACCTCTACTATGTATCCTACGCGAGACTAGCTATCCTACGCGAGTACGGGTCTCAGCGACTGGTAGCCGCGTAGTACTCGTATCATCTCGCATACATTTGGTAATAACTTGCATCCTTTTGCAATTTGGTTTGCTAATGTTCCCGGACTGGTCCGAAACTCCCCGTGTATTTAATATACGGTGATACTTGCCGTATTAGTTGCACAACCCTCCGGTCTCGGCCGAATTTCATCAAATCGCATTAAAAGGCGAACTTGTGAACTCGATATTAAATTTATATGATCTACCATTTTAGCTTCAATTAATATAGGGAAAACTGAACATATATTGTATTTTTTCATAAATAAAAAAGTAGTTATACTCGTAGATACGTTCTCATAAATATCTTCTATTTTTCTATGTATGACAAAAAGGTGATTCTTCTTTGTCGTTATTAGTCTAATAGCAAATATTTATCTGAATACTCGCTCGATAGTAAAGTATCTTTCAAACTTTCAAGTATCTATCGTAATGTGCGAAAGGCCTTTATGACATGAGCATCTTTTAAACTGGGCTTTCTGTTCTTGGATTCTTGCATGATTTTTACATACGACTTTTCAAAATGACAATGATTTTGTAAAACCGAAATTAGTGTAAGAGATAGCGTTATACTGTGAAAGACTATATACTCGTAATATGCCTATCTTCAGTTAATTTACTAATATAGTAATATATTCAATACTAATAGAATTCGTGTATTGTGTCTATTCTAATTCTCGGGATACTTATTTAATGTTTGTAAATAGTTTGTTTGTTTGTATAATCTTTATTGTACTACAAGAAAAAACAATAATACAGATAAAAATAAAAATTGTTTGTACAATAATATAATCTATAGTTGCGTATTAGATGGAAAAATTGCTAAAATACAACACAGCATAAATATCATCAGCACATTATGAGATCACAGAACCTATTTATATTCAGATTGTGCATTTCAAATCAGACAAAACCAGTTCACACTATACATTTGCATTGCTTAAATTATAAGCGAAACCGATATTATTGCACTTTGTTTTCCACATGAATAGAACTATTCAATATTTTATATTTATTAAATAGTAAGTACCTGCGCGACCGATCGGCTTTATTATTAAACTTAAAAAGCAAAAGCTTATCCGAATTCAAAATTTGGTCCGCATCATTAAAGCCGTTTCCGAGATACACAAAATATATTTATTTATATATACACAAAAGTTACCTCTTAAAATAATAGGATTTCCACGACTTTTTCACCCCACATATATTTTTTATACCACTGTCGTGGGAAACAAAGTCACGGCCTGTCTGGTGGTAAGCAGATATTGTAGCTTATGGATAGTTTCAATGCTAGGACCCTATTCGTGCGACTTCTTAATAAACTTTCACCTGTATATTCTTGGGAAAACTTCGGCAGGGAGTTCATTTTACTACCAAACGGTAGAAAAATAAAGACGCGGAAAAAAGATAAAGAAGTTAGGAGATTTTCATTTCAATCTTTAATACGTGTTAGTTATGTCATTGTGAAACTTCAAAGTCACCCAAACCCAACCTTAACCCGGCTTAAGCTTAAGCACGTAAACTTATCGGACTTAATCTTTTCGAAACAAGTTATGCCGGTACCTAAGCCGATCTTTGACCCGGACTTAAACCGTAATCGAAGCTAAGATTGATTTATATCAAACATAAATGCGATCTTTCAACCGGACGGAGACCTAAACTGAAACTAGTCCGTCGAGTCGGACCTTAACCGTACTGAAATTGAGATAAATATACATAAACGTGACACAACCGTGACATAAAAGTCAATAATCTAAACCTAGCCCAAAACCCAAAGGAAATCTAAACCTAATCCAATAAACGCCATTTTATCGGCGACACAATTATTTTATAGATAAATATACCTAGGAAATGAAATCTAAACTATCTTGGAATATAATAATCAAGATCGGCAACACACGATTGGTCCAAGAGTCGATAGGCCATGTTTCTGTTTATCATCAGGCAACTTGAATGATTGAAATCCACCTTTGTGTCATAAAACAAAAAACTTCCATTTCAAAGTAGGTTAAACACCCTTGAAACTTATTTTGATCCCAACCAAAGTTAGTTGACGATTGGCTGCTACTTGCATTGAAAGTGTAATGTCATCGTTCTTGAAATTCCATACTAGGTATAAATGTAATAAAGATAATCAAGCTAATCGAACTTTAACTGACTTTAGGATGTGCGACGAGAATCATGTTTCACAAGATTTAAAAATCGTAGTCGTATCCTTACCTATATATGTCGTTAGCTTTTTTCCAATTTTATTTCATGTACAGTCAGTGCCCCGTTACAATTATATTATAAATATGGATAACTAGATGTACTTACGACTCCATGAAATTTCAACTTGCCCTTAAAACTATGTATACCTATATTTGCTTCCGTGAGCCGATTTAAAACCTCCCTATTACTCCAAACTTAAAATTATATAATTTTATTAAATTATATATTTTGTTATTCTCCCTATATTCACCTGGTCGCTCTCCTACCTACCTACTAATCTCTTACAAAATCATATTAAAATAATTATCACGACTTAGTACTCCACAATTATCTTATACACGGTGAGACTATATGTGTTTTTGTGAGACTATATTTAACCAATAATCACGTATGTACAAAATATGTGGGTATTTAATCGAAGCTTGAACGGTACTATGTTAGTAGGTAACACTAGCTCGCCTGGCACTTATTGTAAAATTGCAAGCATTTCACTACAATAAAGTGTGTTCTCTTTGTGACCAAGCAGCCAGCGATTTAATATGCTGCCAAGGTATGCATACACAATATAAGATAGATGGATCTCTCTATCATTTTGTTTGATCATGTGTACTGGTCCTTTTTTTTGTATACTAGTGATTTTTTAGTCACTAACTAAACTTTAAGGGACCAATAAAAAAAATATTCCTAATATTTTTTATGAGTTTAACTTAAAAATCGATAAATAAATGTTGGGTAGCCCCTACGCAACGCAATCAACTGAACAATTTATATGGATTGCCCAATTTTATTTATTAATTTTAAAGTTGCTCCATCAATAAAAACAATTTGTAATAAATCGATACCATCATCCCTTGAAGTTTACACACTGATTGAGAAGTCACACTATATGTATTGTGTTGTTTATAGTTTCTTATGCATGAATGTCTTTTTCTTTAAAGTATGAGTGTTTTCATTTAACATTTACGTTATAATTATAACGTCATTGAAAATCTAAATCCTTCTACGTGTATTCCGATTGCATATAACTTGTTTTACGCAACTTGTATCTTCGCTATGCAAAAAAATTAGATTTCCAAAGACAATAAGGTACTTGCTGCTTGCGTCAGACGTCTCAAAATGCATGCCGGATGTAACGTAATCCAAGAACGTCAATGTTAGTTGTTGTATATATTCAAGAAGAGCAAAATTATCAACATATCATACAAATTCCAGCTCCATCCGGGCCTCCTGTGGGCTTCATGGGATCGGCGCGTTCATCTTCAGAGATAATAACCCAATGGCAACCACCCCATGAGGAGCACAGGAATGGGCATATACTCGGATACGTGATCAGATACAGACTGCGCGGCTATGACAACAGTCCGTGGACATATCAAAACATCACCAACGAAGCTCAAAGGAATTACCTTATCCAGGATCTTATCACATGGAAAGATTATAATGTACAGATTGCTGCGTATAACGACAAGGGCGTAGGTGTGTTTTCAGAGAGTTATACGATTAAAACTAAAGAGGGAGTACCGGAAGCGCCGCCTGACAGCGTCCGCTGTGACTCGTTTAACTCAACAGCGATCACTGTTTGGTGGACACCGCCTAATCCGCAGAAGATAAATGGCATAAATCAGGTAGGTACATCATATAGTTTTAATATTTTTTCATTTCTTTGATTTTACCAAATTTTTTATTTTTACATAATTGTTGAACGTTTTTATATTGGCTCTTTTTTTTCAAAATGATTTAATGACATTTTGACAATAATTTAATCAGTGCTACATACACGTCAAGGAGATGGCACGATGTTGAAAATAACGGAATGTATGTAACTCAGATTTAAATAAAAATATTATTTATTTACTTAATAATTGTGATTTCCAACCTATGATTTATTCACAGTAAATTGTATAATAATTAATAATCATCAACACCATATAAAATTTTCATCGATATATTAGCAAATTTAACGCCCATTGCACGAGTATTTTTAATAACTAGCGACCTGCATGGTTTCGCACGAGTAATCTGAAGATTGCCTGAAAATTTCATTAAAATCGGTTCAGCCATTTTGGAGTATATAGAAACATACATACACACATATCGTATTTTATAAATAAAACTAGCGACCCGCCTCATGGCTTCGCACGGATGGGTAATCTCGCACGGGCTAATCTGAAGATTGCCTGAAAATTTCAAGAAAATCGATCCAGCTGTTTTCGAGTCCATACTGAACATACATTTTTATAGATAAGAATTTGTTTGATAGGTAAGTTCAAGGTACACGTAAATAGAGCTTTGGTGTAACGCCATTTTGATGTGTAACATCTTTCCTCTCGCATTGCTGAGGAACAAAAACCCACATTTACATAACTTATTACAAAGTCAATTCAATTATTATCATAATTTGACGGATTAATGTACAAAAGATGTTAAAATTTATTTACTAATTGATACTAATACTTTGTTGCATTTGTAAAAAGTACTAATGAAATAAATACGTATTTCATAGTATTTACTTGAATTCTCAATTTCTAGCTAAATATATAATTAGTTAATACACTACTGCCATAAACGAACTATATATATTATATATAGTTTATTGATATATTTTACTGAATGTCATTTCCGTTTGATAACGTTTTTTCCGTCCGAAAAAGATCGAATTCTTGCAACTACATCTGCGTGGTTCATTTCCCCTGTCTCTTGTACAGGATCTTATACTTATAGTACGAAGATACGAAATATATTTTTTATGTCAGAAACATGGTTAAAACACGGAATTTTCAAAAAATATTCAGCGTACTAAAATAAAAATATATTTTTACGTAAGATTATCCCCGTGACTGTACAAAAGCATGAACCGAACGCCAATAAAATTATTTGACAATTTCGTTTACGAGCTGCGCTTACCATCCGCTTTGACAACTATCAGCGTTACTATAAAATCTTTAGGGTTCTGTGCATGGAATACGTCGCAAAGTTGAAATTTTCATGTTTGAAACGGATTGGGTTAGGTACAGAAATTTGGATACTTTATGTAGAATGTTGAATCAGAACCCTTAAAATAGAAATTTGGTTTAACAACGGTCACTTAACGAACCAGAAAAACGACTATACACACACTGGCTTATAATTATTTCGAACCTGTTAAGTACACTATGTAATATAAACTTTATTATGTTTACCTTACAAAATAAAGAAATGTAAATAAATTTAAAATCAAAATCCACAGGTGTGAAAAAGCGAGAAAGCGGCAGCGATCCGGGACGGATTTTTTTTTGTAACATTCATGTTTGTATGCCTCGTCATACACACCGCAACCGATCGCGCCCGAAATACCCTCCCGAATCACTGCCGCTATTCCCACCCCTGTGGGTTTTGGCCCTTAGACAGTTACGGGTTCTCGAAAATATTAAACTAGTTAGTTCTAAAGTTTCTATATTTCATGTACCATACAGCGTAGGTACAGCCAAGACTGAACGCTGATTTACTGTATTATGTAGTATGACCAAACAAACATTATTTTTTCTTTCACGGGCAATTACAAAGTCATAATGGATTAAGGTGTGATATTATATGCGAAATTAAAATTTTATAATTATAATAAAAGGTCTTGACTCTCAGTTTACGAGTTTACATCTGTATCAGTTTTCTTCGTCCAAATTAAACATCCGTGACATATTTGCAGGGCTACAAGATCCAAGCCTGGCGATGGGATGAGAACGAAGGTGATAACGTTGAACAAAAGCTGGTTAGCGTACCGCCAAACTTGTTGGATCCACTAACAGAGCAGTCTGCGATCATTGCCGAGCTAGAAAAGTTTACAGAGTACAACATTTCCGTACTGTGTTTCACTGAACCCGGTGATGGTCCTCGGAGTGACTATGTTGTAGTCAGGACTAAGGAAGATAGTAAGTACCTAATGAGTGCTAAGAGTTATACCACACTTAATATCTTTTGCACATAGGATGGCTGGGGAGACATACGAATAGAAAGGAACTCCAATCGGATTGTATGACTGTAAGTACCTATGTGAAGATCAGGTCCATTGAGGTGTAGACGGAGACTACCGAGCGATATAAGACGAAGTTCTTACACATCGCTTGCTTCTTTAACATTCATAGTTCTTTTCAAGCACGCTCGCCGTTCCTAGAGCTTCTGACGTCACCTTTCGATAAAACACGATGACTTTGGTCATGCTAGGTGAGTTTTGGCCTTCCTCGGCTCCTACATCCATTCACTTCCGCGTTGTATATCTTTTCGCCATTCTTTCATCGGACAGCTGTTAATTAAATACAGAATCGTGTAAAAAATGTACTAGCCTAACCCTATACTTATTTCACCTTATTGAAATACTAAGTTTCCAGCGATTTCTTGAGCAAATCACTTGATAGATCAGATTTTGAATCTGGGAAATTAGTATTTTATTCAGATCAAATATAAGTAGGACGCATCAAAGCAACCGGACTGGGGAAGTATCTCCGTCTGACAGAAGACAACAGACAAATTACAACTTCCGGAAGGAGTATTGTGTTCCTGCCAGTAGTGAGTGAGGCTGCCAACAAGCTCCTAAGGAGTTGTTGTATTATCAGCAGTGGTGGCAACGCGCGAGTGATACTATATGTATTACAAGTATCCATAGGCTGCGTTAACCGCTTTACATCGGGTGTGCCGTATGCCTCACGACATCGTATAAAATAAAACTCCTCTAAGGAGCTCACTAGTTATTTGACTGGGGTTTTCTGTGAAATGATGTACTTTTCCAGTTAGATTGTTTTGATGTGCCCTAGCTTTTTAAAATTCATATTTACTTAAGGGAAATAATATTGTATACAAATTGTCTATTTTTTTACATATTAATTTTCTATTTAATTTCCAGTACCCGATGAAGTGGGAAGTTTACAATTCGACGAGATATCAGACCGCGCCGTGCGAGTCTCCTGGTCTCCGCCTAAGAAGTCTAACGGGATCCTAATTGGATACAAACTGTCATATCAAGTGAAGGACGACCCGAATTCATTTAAAGACGAAGTACTCCCGCCTAATGTTACCAGCATTAAAGTGGAACATTTGCAGGTAATGTGATATAGTCATTTAAATTATTTTGATATTTGTTTGATTATATTTTTCTAAGACGGTTGAGTTCAATTTTACTAGAATAACTAATTATATCAACGTAGCCCAATCTTATAAGGAATTGCTGTGTTTGCAGCGGTATTACAATCGTTCATAGGGTACGGTAATCACTTTATATTAAGTGAACTGTATGCTTGTATATCGCCAAATATTGTATCTTCTTCTTTTTAATTATCCCGTTTCCTAATCCATTCAGGATTGGCGGGGGTTCGCTACCTAAGCCTAAATAAGCTTATGGTTTTTGGCGAAGATACTGATTTTTCCATGAAGTGACTGTAAAACCTCTCCACTCATGTCTTTCGAAATATAATTTCTTGGACGTGCGGGTTTCCTCATGATGTTTTCCTTCACCGCCGAGCAAGTGATAATTACAAATATATACAATAATCCCGAAAACACGAATTTAGTGCTACATGTCAGTATTTGAACCGGGGCCAATTGATCAATAGGCAGTTTCTTTCACCACTAGGCTGTCACTGCTCTAAATATTGTTTATATAATGTAATAATACTACTACAGAAATGATGCTGATATCAATTTAGTATTAGTGAATACTGATATTAGTCAACAGTCTGGGTCAATACACATACAAGAGTACATATGTAAGAACTAGAATAACATTCCAGAAACGTTCGAAATGGTAAAGTTCGTGTAGCAGAATCACGTCACTCACTAATCGGCATATTGTTTCAAATATCCATCCATTGACTCGAATCGCTTGGGGCTTCATGCGACCATAAGAGGTTTATTGGTTTATGCTGCCAGCATTTACAATGTCTCTATACTTACTGTTTTTACATGTTTTACACAATAAAATATCAAATTTATACGCTAATTTCCGATACGTGATACCTACCTATAGGAATCCTTATCCGCCCAAGCCTGTGAACCGTGACTAATGCCTCCCAGATACGTGGCCTACGAGCTTTTTTTAACTGTGCCTTCGATCGGCGTCGTGTGCACAAATTAATTCAAGTAACTTAAATTTCATACGTTATAATAGCCTTTGTCGTGTGTTCTACTTATAAAAAAAACAAATTGTTATGAAATCTTTGCTGCATCAATCCTAACTCATCCCACTGCAGGGATTTGGTCTCCCTTCAACTGAAGGGTTTAGGTTTAGAGCATACTCCACCACACTTTACTGCGAATTGGCGAAGGCCAGTGATTTCAAGCCGCCCGAAGGCGCTGACTTAGCTTAATGACTGACATCTATCGACAATAGCCACGACCGACGGCTTAACGTGCCCTCCGGAGCACGGAGAAGCTCGATATAGTTAAACGCGTCCATAGACAGGCTCCGATCGACGTTGCGTATTCGGTAATAATGACACGCGCATCAGGTCGCAACGACGCCATAGAGCATAAAATCATTACTCAGGGAAAATAAGGAGAAAGCATAAGAAGAAGATAATCTATATCGGGGTAGGGAAATTTGACCCTTCCTACCTCTTCACTACGCCAATGGGTCATACCATCAAATACTAGATTAATCGTCGGTTTTGTATACACAGTCGTTTTGTAGTATTATGTTGTTTTTGCTGCTTTGTTGATGCTCTTGCGATTCAAGTTCCTTTGTACATATTTCTCACGCTGTACACAATTGAATGTATGAGAATCACTGAATTATTAACGGTTGTGACACCGAGTGAAAACCGGATTACCGACATAAAGAAGATGCTTGACAATTGATTTCATTCTAGGATGATTTGACTATAACGAACTTAACACCCAAACCATCCTATTCTCTCTTATATCTATTAGTACTACTAATTCAATGCCCCTAATAGTCCGGTGGCAAAAAAACTCGAGAAAGGTTACTATGTAGTTTAAGTTTTGCATGCGATCTAATATTTGTATTGCTTACAAATATTTATCTCGACTCTTGGTTTATTCATTTCTGTCGTTGTGTCATTATGTTTGATACTCCTCGCTTATTCCGGTAACCCATGGAAACATACGGTATAACCGTCACCCACAAGAACACAACAAGCCTCTAGTGAATTGTTATTTGGTTGCTGCTGTATATTGCATGTAACTGTGATATAGAAGGGTGCACCACGTCCAGGTGCTCACCTGATTTGATTGATTGGCATTTTTGGCTTCATTGGGGATGTGATTTTATACCACATCGCGAGTCAAAAAGCATACGACCAATCTGATGTAAATAACATAGCCAATAAACAGATGAAATACAAGGAGTAAACGCCCCGAACGCCTCTAGTTGAGCAGTTTCATGTCCCACTATATCATGACTTTCGCCGTGATTCCGTATTACGGATACTGTACGTCTCGAAATGAAACTTTGCTAATTATTTGTGCAGTAAAAAATATCTTAGCCGGCTCTGCCATATAATAGAAGAGAATTTATGAAATGTAGTTTTATCTTCAAAATAGTTATTTCAATAAATCTGCAAGTTTTATATGTCTAGATTTGTTTGTAAACAATTAGAAGAAAATTCTAAGGTAGCCATCGATTTATCGTTTGTGCCTGGAAATTTCTTTATTATTACCCGCGCGTGTAATATATAAATTATATTTTACATATGTCTTGTTATGTTTCAATATACCATTGTAATTTATTGCAATAAAGAAGATTGTATCCATCTCAGTTTACGAGTTTGTAGACAGACTAACTGACGACGACTTTTGTTCGATCTATATATATATATATATATATATATAGACGAGCTCGGTGGCGCAGTGGTGGAACGCGCTGTTACGCTACTTTGACACCAACGCTCGTGGGTTCGATTCCCACACAGTACAAACATTTGTGTTGTGTTGTGCATGAACATGTCTGTTTGTCTTGGTCTGGGTATTTTCTATGTATAATAAGTATATGTTTACAAAAAAAAAAATGTATTTACGTATGTTTATCAGTCGTCTAGTACCCATAACACAAGCTTCGCTTACTTTGGGGCTAGATGGCGCTGTGTAATTTGTCCGACAATATTTATTTTATTTATTTATTTATATATATTAATCATAAATCAAAAAATAGTTAATGCACAAGATGTTAAAATTAAAGCAAATATCGGCTATACTGGGCTATAACTTGTTTAGTTTAAACATATTTTTGTTAACTAGACATTAAACTCAATCATAACTTGATCGTATTACATTTTAGCTGGACGTGCGAAATTTGTAAATAATAATTCAACGACTATGATTCACTCAGCGTTTAAGATGTAATGTCACATTATCTATATATATAAAAGCGAAAGGTCACTAAACACGAAAACTCGACCTATGAAACTGATATTTTTAGGTAAACGGGTAGCGTATAGATGACGCCAGCTAAAATAGAATTTTTGACAGCACCAAATTAAAGGGCTATTGTAAATTTATGTCTTGTTTTTCCTGCTAGAGACATAAAGACCAGGTATAAAATGTAAAATTTTCCCACGAGGACGGATTTAGGTAGTGAAAATAAGTAAGTCCGATAAATAATTTATCAATATACTTATTTCTTAAATTTGACAAATTAGAAACTATCAAATCAATGCTACGATAAGGTGGTCAAAATATTGTAACGCTGATAAATATTATATCAACAATCTGAAGCGTCCTCAGCCGCGGAATGCGGAAAACAGTGCTTTGCGGTTCGCACAATGTTCGGCGTCGGTACGGCTACCTCCTTTAGGCAATGGAACGAATACTACGCGGACGAAGCAGTAAGCCGCTAGTCTAGTTAGATAAGTCTCGAAAGAAATAAGTTCGAGCTCCTTTTGCAGAGCCAGATAATTGTAAATTTAATATCTATCTATAATTTGACGCCAAATCCCTTGCGGGTTAGGCACAGAAAACCGAGCGCCTCTCGACTCGGTCCTTACACACCTGACTCGCTTCTTTAACATTCATAACTGATGCCCGCTGCCTCCGATGCATATACGCCAGTTTCTAGTGCTACTGATATCACCTTTTGATAAAAGACAATCAAGTTTGTCATGGTATGGTAAGCCTTCCTCGGGTCCTACATCCTTCTACTTTCGCGTTGTATATATTTTTCGTAATTATTTCTTCCTGCATTCTTTCTACATATCCGAACCAACGGAGCATGCCTCTTCTTATTTTATCACCAATACTATCTTTCAGACAAACCGTGTATCTAACAAAATCTCAAATTTTGCGCAACGCACGCATTCGACATGTGTGGTTGCGTTACTTCTCGTAATAGGTAGATTCTTAGGTCCCTAATTTCGCACTTATTTACAGGACTACGCCTATAACTGAGCGCGTGTCTTCATTTAACCGGCGGTCGGCGTGTATGTATGATTGCGTTACTTCTCGCCATATGTAGTTTCTTTAGTTCCTTGTATATGAATATGAGTTCTCTTGATCGGCTTCGATATTTGGTGCCAAGACAATTTAACAATTAAAAACCGCTGTGAAATTTGTTCGCGAATAAAATAAAAACAACTATGTTATTTGGTATACAGTATTTGAGATACAGCGATTTTTAAAGGACACGTGTCATCTTTCACCTCTGTCCACTGTCCATGCAGGTACTTTTGAAAGATAATTATATTTAGGAGTATAAGTTCAGCCAGCCGTCCAAGCAAGTATAGTCAATCGCATCGGGGGTCGAATAGTTGCCCTACAAAAACCACTATTGCAACGTCACAATGATGTTGTATTTGTTCAAATGGAAACTTGACCGCGTGTAAGATTCAAGTGGTTCTTATCCTTCTAGTAGTAGTAGTGATATTCTCTATTAATAATTATGTACGTGTTGTTAATAGGCTAGTACCCACTACAAGTTCCACTTGTGTGCGATGACGGGCGTGGGCGAGGGCTCGGCGCGCACCGCCACCATCCAGTCCGGCGTCGAGCCCGTGCTGCCGGATGCGCCGCGCAACCTCGCGCTCTCTAATATAGATGCCTTCTCTGTCCTGCTGCAATTCACGCCAGGCTTCGACGGTAACTCCTCCATATCGCTGTGGACGGTACAGGTAAGAACACTAATTATTATTATAATTAGCTTCTTTTTTAATAAATTGCTTATCATATTAATTACAATTTTGACGAGCTCGGTGGCAGCGGTTAGTAATGCTACTTTGACATCAACTCCTGTCGGTTTGATTCCCACACAGGACAAACATTTGTGTGCATGAATATTTTTTTTTATACCACTAAGATGGCAATCAAGCATACGGTCTGTAAGTAGTAACTACAGCCTATGGACATTTGCAACACCAGGGGTGTCACTCATGCGTTGCCGACCCTGTGAAAACGTCTTCACGCCTTTCTTGAAGAACCCCATGCTGTATGTAGTCCGTTGGGAAAACCTCGGCTGTAAATATATGGAATATGTATGTTTGTCTTGGTGTTTTTAAGAATGGTGAGGCAAATCGTCTAGGAACCTTCACCTCACAAAAAGCCCTTGCCGTGGAACCCCATGCCGTAGTCCCGTACTATAGTCTCTGCATTGAGTTCCTTTCACACTTAATTCTCGGAAGAAAACTTCTCTGAAAGCGCACAGTACGCAACTGTTGCAATTCCAGTATGTGAGAATGAATTTCTTGCGCCCGGCGAATGATACCGTTGTAGAAGGAAGCTATTGGCATCATATCATACAACTCCTTGGAACACAAGTTGTGTTTGTTGTTATTGTACAATCGGTAAAAGATACAAAGGAAGGCAAAGTCTTTCTTGAATCTCAAACGGGCGCCAGCATTGATGTTCATGCTATCTGAATAGTTACCATCTGCCACAGCACTTATACATCTGCTGGTAATCCCTTTGTACAAACCCTCGGGCAGGCCGTACTATGGCATCGCCCACGAATTGTACAAGTACACTATTACGCAGAGAAGCCCCGAGCACAGTACGTTGATCGACTTTGAGCTTCCTCATACGGCCCGTCGCCAATTAATCTAGAATTTTATACATAAGCCGACGACGACCCCATCGGCCTATGTATAAAAAAAATACAGTTAATAGAATCATTACCACTCCAGTTAGAGGCAATCAAATCATCCTTCTCCTCCAATCTGATTATCTACCAGTAACAAAATCCTATCACAACGATAAGAGTGACAAGAAAATTAGACATCACTCTTACAATCATCTCTCTGTGTATTATATCATTATTTTGTTACAGGCCCAAACAGCACGCAATTCATCATGGGTGACTATTTATGAGGTGAACGCACCAGACGCCCAATCAATTTTAGTGACTGGCTTGGTGCCTTTCACAACGTATCGGTTACGAGTGATAGCCACGAACGTGGTGGGCTCGTCGCAACCCTCGGAGCCCTGCAAGGAGTTCCAAACTATACAAGCGCCGCCTCAGCACCCGCCCCGTAATGTGACAGTGAGAGCCGTTAGTGCCACCGATCTACGAGTTAGATGGATTGTAAGTACACTATGTATTCGATTTGTTTACTTGTTACTCAATGTATTATTACTGCTCTGCAAGGGTAACCGACTTCTGTCTGGTTTGTATCCTAGTGTTGTCATGTACCATAAATTCCAATTTTCGTATTTATGTACCTACTTATCACTTGCTCAGAGATGAAGAGGGTCCTCGTTAGGAAACCCGCATGGACAAAAAATATATTTCGTAAGCCGTGTGACCTAAACTAAGATATGTCTGGTATTTCCTTTGGGTTTTGGAGGTCTGAAGGCAGTCGCTCCATGTCAAAATCTGTATTTTCGTCAAAGGCTTAGCCTTGGTAGCTAACTCTGCCAATACTAATGGATTAGGAAACACGATAACACTAGGGAGAAAATTACTCCTCAAGACATCAGGCATTCTAAAATGCATATATTTTATTCAAAATTTACTTTTTTTTATAATAAATTACATTGGCCACCAAGCAATATATTTTTCCAAAAGTTTTGGCAAAAGACAAGTCTAAATGACAAAAGGATATTACAAAATCGATTATTCTCCAGCCAAATAACAACTCCATATTGTTGGATTGTTGTGTTCCTGCGTGTCAGGTCACCAGTAAGTCCTAAGGAGTTGCTGTGTTAACAGCAGAGGAGGCATCGCGCGAGTGATACTTAATGTATTACAAGCGTTCATAGGCTACGGTAGCCTCTTTACATAAGGTGAGCCGTATGCTTGTATGCCTTCTGACGTTGTATAAAATAAATAAATAAAATATTGTGCATTTCATGCTTATGTATCTAAATGGGAAAAGGTAACCTCTTATGATATTGTGGAACCGTCGGTCACAAATATTTAAGTCGAGATTTTAACTTTAAACATAAAATTTGACATAGTTTCATGTTCTCGTATGTAGAGTCTAAATATAACAATATTACAAAATTATTATTATTAATCTTTCATACATACATATCTACACGGCTGTATCCCGTTGGGGTAGGCAGAGATTATGGAACGCCGGTGCACCAATCCAAATGTTTCCTTTCCTCTCTTTAGTGTATAATAGACTTTATTCATTACAAACAAGCGTAAAATATAATGCCTTGCGAAACTCGGTAGGTACTGTATAAATATATATTCAAACCATATAGTACCAACGAACGCAAACCATAAAGGTTTATGCGGTTGCGGTTTGTGTGAGTCATTCGACACTATCAAACAAGTTATTTACTTACACTTCTTGTAACATTGTTTTAAAAGCTTTATGTTATGGTAACATTTGTTTCAAGGTGTAGAACGACTTAACCTTTCCATATATTTATATGGAAACGTTAAGTCGTTCTACACACAGTTAATAGATTCTTGCATTATTTTACGAAAGTCAAATTTGTTTGATTCAACCTGATTTGTGTGTTTCCGCCACCAATTAATGGTAGTGGGTGGGTGCCGGCCGGCGCTAATTTGCATGCACTAATTTGAGCAGTCAGAACCCGTTATATACGTTTTCCCATACATTTCGCGGTCGTATACGACCACCCGGGTTTCGAAGTGTTAATGGCGACATAGCCCAAAGGATAAGTAAGCTGAAGTGACAGTGGGCCGGCCATATAGTTCATAGAACCGACAACCGCTGTGGGTTTTCGAATGGCGTCCCTGTACTGGTGCGCGCAGTGTGAGACGACCCCCACTAGATGGATAGCTCCATCTAGTGGGGGTCGTCTCACACTGCGCGCACCACCTCAAGAGGTTTGTAGGGAGTCGATGGATGCAGGTAGCACAGGATCGACACGAATGGCACTCTAGAGGTCTATGTTCAGCAGTGGACGAATACGGTCTCAGATGATGATGATGAATTTGATGGCGGAAGTACACAAAGCAGGTTAGGACAAATTGCATACGTTTCCATATATGAATGAACTGATTATTTCTTTCCAGCCCTTACAACAAAGTGAATGGTATGGTAATCCAAAAGGATACAATATCACATACCAGCGGAGCAGCGCTGAGGACACCATGTTCGTCATCATCGAAGATCACACCGCTAACTCCCACGTGCTGTCGAACTTGGAGGAATGGTCCGTGTATGAAATAAAAATGACTGCCATCAACGAAGTAGGGACTTCGACGGAGAGCCCCACAGCTACTGAAAGAACTAGGGAAGCCGGTAACTAAATATATCTATCTATATTTTTCATGTTCCTAGGGTGATATTACTTTTTGATAAAACTTGACCAATTTGATCGTGGTAAACGAGTCCTTCCTGAGCTCCATCTTCAACATCTGCATTGCTGAATAGATGATGAAGATATCTCTTCGACATTCTGTCATTATCTTAGCACTGACACTCTCTTTGAGACCAATTATCTTGAAGTTAAAGTTTGTTATAATTAATACATTTACAAGTTTTAACAAACGGCAGCGGGCAACTTACCTATACTTGAATAAGCAGCCCGATTGGGCAAGTACCTCCAGACTTATAGCAGAGACGGCAACCAAATAAAAATATCTTGTAGAGTTGTTGTGCTGCAACCCTGCAAATGGTAAATTCATCGGGAAATTAGTGAGTGGTGCTGAGCAACGTACATACCAGCGATATTCCTTGTTTACCTAATATTGTTGTGATTGGTGTAAGTGGCTCACTATCGTCTTTGGAGTCAAAGCCAATTAATTTATCAAATATCAGACGAAGTGCTGGCGAAAGAGAGGTAGGGCGCATCAATACGAATATCAATGTGTAAAGCTTGTTATTGACGTGCATTTGTGCAATTTTTAATCAAGTGGAGGTTTTTCTCACACCGTCATAGTCTATTTATCTGTAACTTCACGTCAAATCCAAATACCTTCATAGCTTAATAATAAATTCTTTTCCAAAGAATTTATGTGATATTTTCAGTAAAAAAATTACTCAAAAAGTGATTTCGGTGATAATAACATATTTTTTTATTTAAACTTCCAGTTCCATCAAAAGGCCCCAGCAGCGTCTCTGCAAATGCTACGTCGTCCACAACTGTTGTCGTTCTATGGGGGGACATACCGCCGCAGGATCAAAACGGTTTGATCGAGGGGTACAAAGTATGTTATGCAGCAGTAATGCCTCCCCCGAGGCCAGAGCACAAGAAAGTAGAATGTCAAGAAATACCTTCAAACCAAACCCACACGATAACGCTGACGGAGCTGAGAAAGTATGTTGTGTACCAGATACAAGTGCTTGGGTACACAAGGTTAGGAGACGGCGCCCTCAGCGACCCTCCGGTGACTGTCCGGACTTTCGAGGATAGTACGTATTTACTTTATATATATACGGCCCTTGTTTTGCCTTGAAAAAAATGTTTTTAGCAGCATGATATGTTTAAATGTTTAAAAAAATGCGCAACAAAAGGTACTCGTATTGTTAAATTTTGCTAATAACTCTCATTTTAGTACAAATAAATCATATTCTATCTGTCTAATTCTATAAATCAAGTTTTGTGGGGTATGAAAAGAGCGCACTAAAGTTTCGAAAAAAGAAACAACTAAGAAAATACGTTTCTTGTAAAATAAAATTTAAGTGACTACATATTACGGTTCAAATGATACAGCAGCCAGATAGACAGCGGAGGCTTAGTAATAGACTTCCGTTGGCAGTCTTTGAGTGTAGAACTCTAGTATATAAGTGTGGTGAGCGTCTGCCTGGCGTTCTGCTAAGTCTGAACATTTTATCATACTACACAACTGAAATTGATATTCATACATCATTGTCCTTTCACACTGTACTGATCTTTTAACTTTTTTTAATCGATTGGTAATTACCACATTAGAATCATATTCTTCAGAATGATTCGACCCATCGTTTAATTGAGTGAGTGACTGAGTGAGGATGTCCCATAGAAGATTCTATACTGTGTAATCGAGCTTCAGCTGCATATGGTTTATCCCGTTTATATATAAGAGTTGCGAGTTTTACAGTTTTGATTTTACCAAGATTATTTATTTATTATTTTAACTTTATTACAGCTCCCGGGCCCCCTTCAAACGTGTCATTCCCCGACGTGACTTTCACAACGGCGCGTATTATTTGGGATGTGCCCGAGGATCCTAACGGGGAGATACTGGCCTATAAAGTTACCTATCATCTGAACAACACGTCTCAGCACATCTATTCAAGGGAATTTCTGCCTTCCGATCGTACTTTTAGGTAAGTAAAAAATCATATGTTATTATTTTCATCCAAATTGGATTGGATACTACAGCAGAAAGAGTGGTAGGTACAAAAATTATTTCACAAGCCACCCAACTGGTGAAGTACTCACCTCCATCTTACGGAACACTGCAACCATATATTGACTACTCCCTCTAGCTTTAAATGTGTCCCTGCGAATCAATGAGCCTGTAAGCTCCTGAGGAGATTAGGCAGCGCGCGCGATACTTTACAGTGCAACCGCATGTGGGTACTTTCTTTCCGGCATTCCATAGAAAAACATATAATGCGCCTTGCGTGTGATGTATGTTCATGAGTACAACTCGGAAGACGTGATTGTTGTGCTAACAGTGATTCAGTGACTACACTACTGCTAACACTAGTGTGATCTGTCCTCAGGGCGACGGAGCTGGCTTCGGAGCGCTACTACCTGTTCTCGGTGACAGCGCAGACACGGCTGGGCTGGGGCGGCACGGCGCGCGCGCTTGTTCTCAGCACTGTGAACCGTGCAGCACCGGCGCCGCCCGCGCGACCCAATGTCGCACGTTCACTGTTGCAGCCGCACCATATTACCTTCTCGTGGACACCTGGTGACGATGGATACGCTCCGCTCAGGTATATCTTACTACATTTGAATGTTTTGAAAAAGGCTGTAATGTGAGGAAAGCGGTAACGGCGAGATATCACTAGGGACGTGTGAGAAAAAGGGTTACGTTAATAGCTGTTATTTCTTTTGTGATGAGTGTGACATAACGACGTGTTGTTTAAAGATTCCGCCGTCTTAGATAAATAATGAAACGCACCTGTCAATACTCATTGCATGCTAAACAAGCCACACCTATTACAATGGCGTAGAGATCTGTTTTACCCGTCGATTTATGTCGAAAACCATCTCGAGAATTGTAAAGTGGCACCGCTTTTAGTATAACCCTTACACGTGAAATCAAAATCGATAGCTGCCACATATAACACTAATTATAAAAAAACCATAGTATCCGTTTTAAGGCCGGCTCAATACTGTTTTATGACTTCAAAGATTTTGTGCCTGCTATAAATTAATTGATAAGTCGGCGACTAAAACCTAACTCCTATCTAATTAAGAGCTTTTTATGTCACCATTTCGATTTTTTAATTTTCACATAGGTACATTCTGCAGAGCTTCCAATTTCCAAATTTACTATTGACACCGTCGTTTGAATCATGGCGCATTAAGTCCAAAAAGAGCTATATGGCTAGTCGATGACATTAAACTTGACCGTTAACAGATATTACACAGTACAACAGAAAGAAGATGGAGGCACTTGGCAAGCTATACCGGAGCGCGTAGATCCATTCGCGACATCATATACGGCCGAAGGCTTAAAGCCATACACAGCCTACCAGTTCCGGATACAAGCCACTAATGACATCGGACCGAGTCGGTTCAGTAATGCTACTGAAACAGTACGGACATTGCCCGCAGGTACGTTTTATGACTATTTATATAAAAAATATGAATGTCTTACCTATGTTGTTTACCAATTTATTAAGCTTACCAATAAGTATCAGACAGGTCGTGCGCTTGTTTGCCATATTATTGATATAAAAATGATTTTTGGGTATCTATATTTTCGCAGTCATTATTTTATTATCGAAAACCTAGAATAAATTTCCCAAAAAATGCAATTTTACAGCAGATAACTACTTGATTTTATTAACTTCATATTATACTGTTTTACCACATCCCATAACGAACATACAATAACTTTACACTAGCCGAGGTGGACGACTAAAACCTAATTAATAAAGAGCGTTTTGTGTCACCAATTCGATTTTTCAATTTTCACGTAGTTACTAATTTCCGCTCATTATGCAATATGACCGGTGAGGTATAATGAATGATATTTTGTTACAGCGCCGAGTGAAGCGGTGGAGGGTTTGCGCGTGGTGCCCATCACTCCGAGCAGCGTGCGCGTGCAGTGGCGACCACTACCCGCGCCTGCGTGGAGCGGCGACGCGCGCACTGGAGGGTACCGGCTTCTGTACCAACCGCTGGCCGATTTTCCCGCTGCGCTGCACCGAGCTATGAAACTCGATGTGCCCGGAGTCAAGGTGTGTGGAAGCCCTTATTGTGTTCGCGGTTAAGGTCTTAACGACAATTCATTCGCCCGCTGGCTTAATCATCTATGTACACTTGTGTGACACGCTGCATTATGAATGCTAGGTTTTTACGTTTGGTAAAATGTCCTTACTTTTTAACTTACCGCTTACCAGAATGTTCGAAGCTATAATAAAATTTTAAAAAAAGTATTCTGTCTGGATAGAGCGTTGATTTGGTTTTCTAAAGCAGAGTATTCGTTTAGCACGAGCCTGGTTTGAAACTGGTTAATTTGAATTGGACTTTTTGCGACCTCATAAGTCGGGTGCATGATTTGGCAAGGGAATGGTGATGAACTTATTTCATAGGTCGCAATGTACCAAATGTGCACCTACTTACAACTTCGTAGAACCGTCGCAATTGAAGAACTGACCATGTATTCGCGAATATTTTTGCATTTACTCCACTCGTTTCATTCTCGAACTCGCATTTCTTCCATGGCGTTAAAATTTCACGTAGCCGCTATGTAGTTTTAAAATAATGTCTGTGATTCATTTTAACCTGTGGGCGTCCTTTGTTTTCTCCAGAGCGAGGAAGTGGTGCTGACGGAGCTGGCCCTGGATCGTAATTATGAGATCAGCGTGGTAGCGGTAAATTCGCAAGGCACTGGTCCGGGTGGTACCCCTGCTGTGGTATGGGTGGGTGAGGCCGTGCCCACAGCGCCGCCGCGTCTTGTGGTTGCCCGAGCTCTCTCGCCTACCGAAGTAGCGCTCTCCTGGCAGCCGCCACTGGCTCAACAGCAGAACGGAGATCTACTTGGATACAAGGTACGTACAACCATGACAACCAAGAAATCAGGGAGACAGTAGTGAACTTGCAGGGCACAGGCCCTGGCATATGTATCATCAAAATTAAGATCGGCGCTGTTAGTAAGTCATAAGATAGAAGTAGAGATAATCTCTGAAAGTTCTCTTAAATTATCGTTCTTAATAATTTCAAAAATATTTTAATCGTACTAATAGGATTATCTACTAAATCAAATTCTACCCATACCGAAGTTACGTAAAAGGCGCGCAGCTCCCATACATCAAATTTCCTGACAAAAAGGTATTCAAAGACACAAAAGAAATAAAGCCATTTATTTTAAGTCCTTTTCTTTGCCACCAGATATTTTACCTCATGACTGAATCTCCAGAAGAACCCGAACCAGATAGGAAAGTTGAAGAGGAAATTGAAGTCGTTCCTGCGACTGCCATCTCCCATTCATTGGTCTTCCTCGATAAGTTCACACAGTATCGTATTCAGGTGAGTGAGTCTATTGAATCAGCATTAGTGTATTTCCTCCGAAGCATTTTAGCATCCTTTTCACGTGTACAATTATGGATTTTGTGCCATTTACATTGTCAATACATATCACAAACGATTTTAAAATTATATCACACTTTTCCCTTTTGTGGAAGGAGGAGAAGAAGCCTTGGAATTTCAAACGATTTGTATTACAAATGGTTAATGTAAACAAAGATAATGCTATTTGAAAGATAGACAACCAGAACGAACACTAAGATTACGGTTGATGATGTAGTATTGGAGCAAGTGGATGAGGTTGTATATCTTGGAAGTGCTTTTAGCAGCGATGGAAGATGGAGACACGAGTGAGTGCAGGGAACAGCATGAATGGAGCGTTGGTAAACATTTAAGCAGCCGAAATCTAAGCCAGAAGGCACAGTTCACTGTACACAACGCGGTGCTAATCACAAGCGAGTGAAGTGTGTAAGGACCGAATTTTTATATATATATTAAAAAAAATCTATAAACCCCTCAATAGAAATAATTGATATACCATTGGATAAGGCTTTTCAAATAGAGCATTTATTACTATTACGACAAAGGTCTAATTTCTGTTTGTTCGGAGTTACATTGCCATGAAATTTTTTTAATATATTTTTTTATTTGATTAAAGTATTAATATTATTGTAATAAGTCTTCCTAGAGGACTGTTGTGTTCCTGCGAGTGAGTGAGGGCACCATAAGGCTCTCAGAGAGGTGCTGCGATAGCAAATGGTGTAGCAATGTACGATACTCCTATTGTGCAAGTTTCATAAACTACAGTAACCAATGCATATTAGGGCTCCAATTCGTATAATGAAAATCTCAACGATGTCGTAGTGACTTGTTCAGCACAGTGTATTAGTCAGAAAGAGAGGAGTTAGTACGATATCACTATCGGTTTTCATTACGTGAATCGGATCAGATTAACCTGATGCGGGATACAAAAGAATAGTTATGCTCAGGCTGAATCTGCAAAGAAACTACCTTCATCTGCAACGATGATAGATATTCAAATAATAAAATAAATATTGTCGGACAAATTACACAGCACCATCTAGCCCCAAAGTAAGCGAAGCTTGTGTTATGGGTACTAGACAACTGATAAACATCCTTAAAAAATTTTTTTTTTTTTTGTAAATACATACTTATTATACATAGAAAATACCCAGACCAAGACAAACAGACATGTTCATGCACACAAATGTTTGTCCTGTGTGGGAATCGAACCCACGAGCGTTGGTGTCAAAGTAGCGTAACAACGCGTTTCACCACTGCGCCACCGAGCTCGTCAAGTCAAAGAAAACATATTATACATTTCGAAAGATTTATTAGTCTTCCACTGGTTATCTCTATTGAGAGTATTTAGTAGGTGGCCCAAAATTTCCCATTGTCCTCTGTAGTCTAATATATTATAATAATAATGCTTTATTTTGCAAACATGTTCGAATGTTCAAATAATCAGCCGCATACATTATTGTCTAATTGTAAATAGCAAAAGAATACTAAAGAAACAAAATAAGTACTCCTGTTCATAACGTCACATAGGACATAGATAGATGCGTGGGTGTTGTAGGAGAGATAGCGACGCTAGCATTTATTGTGTTATGAGAATGTATAGTGTAGGTTGTGTAAGTATTATGTAAGGCAGGGATTTCCAACCTTTCTTTTGCTGAGCCTCCCTGTACTATAAATAATATTTTCATGCGCCTTTTTAATTTTTTCATCACAAAAAATTCTTCTTGTACTTCTTCTGGTAATTGTGAGACATTTACAAAAAATGGGTTTCAGCCATGCAATTCTGTAAGAGCAAACATCCTTACATCTTCGTAAACATCGGCTGTTATAGCCTTGAACACAAAATTGCAATTCCTTAGTGTCGCTTTTCATGGTTGTGCAACCTAGCGCCACAAGGCTGCGTTTGGAATTGAAATTCTACAAGGCAAACAGCCTCGCGTACGCTTACAGCCTTTTAGAATACCAAGTAAAAGGCCGTGATCGCAGTAGACGATGTCAAAGCTGTGACATCTGTGATCACAGCGACGCACACAGCCATTACGAGTCGCTTAGAGAATTGCATAGCTGGTCGTGTGCCATATAAGTGACTCTGAATTAATGTCTTAATAGTATCGGCGAAACTCGTCTTCCAGCGATTGCAAATGACTTTTTTTGTCAGCTTTCTAATCTTCGTCCAGTTTGTTATTTTTAATTACTTTGAATAGAGTCGAGAAAATGATATTCCTCCCCCTTGATATCTCTCTACGCCTCGCTAGGGCGTGCCCCCTGGTTGGAAACTCCTGGTGTAAGGGATTGTATAGTGTGAGTTGAGTAGTGTGAGATGTATTTATGTAGTGGTTGTACGAGTTTACTCTTGGGATCGGTTGGCCCTACGAGATTACTCTTGGGATCGGTTGGCCCTACAAGTTTACTCTTGGGATCGGTTGGCGACCTAAGTTCACCAACCACTAGTTAAAAAACATAATTATGCATTATTAGTGTCAGAAGTTTACATTGTAAATGAGTAAATAATTCTGTTAGTCTGACAATAAATTTCATCTACGCTAAAAAAGGAATTCAAAACTTAATTCTTGAAAACCAAAATATTCAAAACTGTACTGGCTGAGTACAATTATTTTTTAAAGTACCTATATCTTTTAAATGAAATTAAGGACATCATCAGACACTACTGAATGCACTATTGATATCAGACAACTACAACGTGTAGTTTGTGTATATATAGGACCGCCTAATAGTAAGAGTCGGGAGGCATACAACATATATACAAGCCTCTTCTGCTGCTTACACAGCAACTTCTTTGGAGCTTACTGGTGACCTCACTCACACGCAGGAACACAATAAACCTATAGGGAGTTGTTATTTGGCGGCGGTTTTCTGTGAGGTGGAGGCACTTCCCCAGACGGGCTGCTTCGATGCGCCCTATCTCATGACAAACAGACATGTTCATGCACACAAATGTTTGTCTTGAGTGGGAATCGAACCCACGAACGTCGGTGTCAAAATCGCGTCATTCACGTCTTAGCCACCGAGCTGGTCTTACACTAATAGAACATGTTTTGAGAAAACCTTAAATGCATAAAGAAGTGTCTGTGGTGATTTCAATGTATAAATAACATTGTGATAAAATGTCGCGACCAGGTGTTAGCGTTCAACCCGGCGGGCGATGGGCCACGGTCGAGCGCGGTGCTGGTGCGCACTGAACAAGGGTTGCCGTCCGCGCCGCGCAACATCTCCTTCACAGACATCACTATGAACAGCCTCGTCGTCTCCTGGGAGGCGCCCTACCGCCGCAACGGACTCATACACTCGTACCTCGTCACCTACGAGACAATACAACAAGACGAACGTGAGTACAATATTTACAACGTCGGAAAGCATACAAGCATACGGCCCATCTGATGGAAAGCGGTTACTGTAACCTGTGAACGCTTGTAATACATTAAGTATCATTCGCACGGTGCCCTTCCTCTGCTACTTACACAGTAACTCCTCAGGAGCTGATGACCTCGCTCACTCGCAGGAATATAGCAACCCTCTAGGGAGTTAATTGGCTGCGGTTTTCTGTGAGGTGGATGTACTTTCCCAGACGGGCTGCTTTGATGCGCCCTACCTCTCTTAAAAACATCCAGGCCAAGACAACCGACATGTTCATACAAATGTTTGTTCTGGGAATCGAACCCACGAGCGTTGGTGTCTAAGTCGAGTCATACACGACTGCGCCACCGAGTTCGTCAATATACTTCATCGACACCAATATACATCATTCGGTCGTCTCCTGGTAGCAACTTTATGCACTCCTACCTCATCACTTTCATCGACATTCATATAAACAGCTCCATCATTTCTTGATACTGCGGCAACAGCATTTATGTAAATTATCAATTTGTCTCTCCAATCGTGTGGCAGAGAAGCGTCCGTCATGCCTGATGTTAAGTGGCTACTGTAGCGAATGCAATCGTGAGCTGTTATTTTCCATGCAGAATCAGTGTCTCCTGACGGCATAGGCTCTAGGTAGCATCGAAAAAAGAATACTTATTGTAAGATAGATACAAAGAAGTGGAAGTTTCATACAAATATTACGCAACCCTGGCACGGTTTTATACGAAATACAGAAACTAATGAGGAAAATTATCAAGATCTTCAAGACACGGTGGGTGTTCCAGGTTTCAGCAAGCAAGTAAAGCAGAAGGTGACAACGCGGCAGCTAGCAGTGGGCGGACTGGAGGAGGAGGTGGAGTATCGGTTTGTCGTGCGTGCGCTCACGGTAGGTCCGGGCGGTGCGGCCGAAGCCCGCGCGCGGACCGGCCCACAACCCGGCTCGCCGGCTCCGCCGCGACAACTGCAACTAGCACCCGACCCCGCCGCGCTGCACCTGCGCTGGGAGAACGCCGCCTCCGGCCGTGGACCGCTGCTTGGATACTACATTGAGGCCAGGAAAAAAGGTTCGTTGCCTATAGGTTCCTCATTCTTTGTTTCAAAATTATAAGTTACTTTTGAATTGAAGGTTATGATGTATTTCCCAAATACATTATCCTTTTTTTTATACAACGTCGGGAGGCATACAAGCATACGGACTACCTGATGTAAAGCGGTTACCGTGGCCTATGAACGCTTGTAATTATATTAAGTATCACTTGCGTGATGCCTCTTCTGATGCTTACACAGCAACTTCTTTGGAGCTTACTGGTAACCTCACTCACACACAGGAACACAACAACCCTCTAGGGAGTTGTTATTTTGCTGCGGTTTTCTGTGAGGTAGAGGTACTTCCCCGGTCCGGCTGCTTTGATGCGCCCTACCTCTCTTAAAACATCCAGACCAAAAACAAGCAGACATGTTCATGCACACAAATGTGTGCCTTGTGTGGGAATCGAACCCACAAGCGTCAGTGTCAAAGTCGCGTCATTCACGACTGCGCAACCAAGCTCGTCAGTATCATTATATTTTTCTTTATTCAATTTATATGTTTATTATCTTGCGTTTTGAATATAATCGATAGATAAATTTATTGAAGGAATATTCCATTTGCCGAACTACAAAATATCAGGATTTTAGTTACAGTAGGTTGTATTGCAAAATGTAATTATAATCAATGACACGTTGATTTTTAATGCAGCAAAGGAAACGTGGCAAGCGTGTAAGTTTCACAGGTGGTTCTATTGCACATATTATTTGGTTATGATCACATACCTCTCCGAGTTATCGCCTCAACTGTTGAGTCGTCGAAGCACTGTAGCTACTGTGCTTTTTGCTAAATCTCAATCAAAATGCTACCTTTTTCATGTGGGTTTTCGTTCATCGGGATTTTAGATACATCGAACATTTATGGCGCCCTTTGATAATAAAATTTATTCGATTTCCTAGTGTCATGTATATGATAATACTTTCGAAATGTTTTCTCATTAAATTATGCCACCTGCCACTGTCATTATGTTCAGATGAACACTTTTCAACTTTTTTGACCTGACTGAGCTCGCTTATTTTACATTTTTCTATTTTCGACGCAATGACACTGCAATAAGGATATATCTACCGATTCAAATCTTGTACCCGATAGCTTAAATAAAACATATTCTTTTTAAATCTTGATACTTAAGTTTCCTATGTAAGACGATTGAAACGTGTTAACATTAGTAGAAACATGCGCCGGGAATAGAAGAAGGGAACCCGTACCTTCAATGTTAATTGCAGGAAACTGAAACATTATGTCAAGTATATATATATATAAAAAAACATTTTCGGCTGTCACTTGTCTGTGTAGACACTGTAAACTTGTTGAATGCGTACTGTTAATGTATACGTCCCATCTGGAGTTTCCTCCAGGAAACTTCTTCCGCTGAAATCTTGAAGTCAACCAGGCACTCACAACATTGTTTAAGTGTTTGTGTGATAGACAGCAGTTACCTCTCACACTTTGGAAGTAGGATAACAAATGTTGCGCCTATTTTTAAGACATTCAAAACCGCCATTATTTTCTAATTTAATTAAAACAATCGCTAATCAGTTCCAGTTCTGAATGAAAAAAAAGGAAAATCGATTTGTAATCTAGCCTGCGTACCTGTAGTAAACAGCATGTTATTACTTATTATCATAGTAAAAATAGTATAACATAGCGATAGGTTTGTAAGGCGATATTGATTGCGAGTGTTGTACATAAAAAATAAATAAAAAGCATTCAAAGTCAACAGACAAAATTGCTTCTACTAGTTGCACGTATTTTATCAAATCGGTTATACGAACGTTAGGGCTGAATTTATTTGTCGAGCATCATCAATATAATATATACTCATTTTGTACCAAAATCCCATAAGCTTCGCCATTTATTATGTAATATTTTGACAGTATTCATCTTCTGACGACTCGATGGTTGAGAGTATATGTATAAAAACCCTGAACCCTACATTTAGTTGAAATACAGTTCTTTTAGCAAATGGTGAATGCGTATGTGAAAAAGAAAATTAAACTTCAAAGTCGACCAAAAAACAAAATCACTAGTCGATTATTCGAATTCGTAACGCATATGGCAAAGAATGATGAATGCGATTGAATGTCATATGCGTTACAAATTTCTGCGTGCAGACATGTCTAAATACTTCTTATTCTGTATTAAAACACAGTCTGTTTTATGCCTTATACTGTTTTTAGTAACTCTTATTACATCATTAAAAAGGACGTATAAGTTATGATATTTTATTTCTACAGATGATACGAGATGGGAGACGATAACGCGTACTAACAACGGTATGCTGGACGAGTTCACGATATCGTACCAAAGCCTGCTGCCGTCGACGGCGTACTTCTTTAGAGTAATAGCGTATAACAAATTCGGTATCAGCAACCCGACCTACAGCGACAAAGTGATCGTGACGCCGTCGAAGCTGTACTTGGAATACGGTTACCTGCAGTATCGCCCGTTCTACCGTCGGACCTGGTTCATGGTAGCGGTCGCGGCCATTTTTGTTATCATCATCATCATGGTTATCGCGATCCTGTGCGTCAAGAGCAAAAACTACAAGTATAAAAGTAAGTTCATAAACGTAATTAAATCTATCTATCTATAACTTCACGCCAAATCCCTTGCGGGGTAGGCAGAGAGAACCGAATAATTGACAATTAATAATAATTAATGTAATTAATTACATTATTATATATTGCCTTCATCGGCTTGCCAACATCTTACCAAAGACTACCTTAATTGCACGTAGTGTATCCCGCTAATTTTAAAACTAGGCTCTAGCGACAGGTTGGTAGGAAATGACTGTTCATTAATAACCAGTAGCACGGCTGTGGAAGTACCACCTCCTTGCAGAAAATCGCAACTTAATAGCAATTCATTGGAGGGTTAGGTGTTTCGTTAAAAAGTGAATTTACAAATATACTCCTGACAAGTTACTGATTTACCAGCAGAGATAGCAGCACGTGAGCGGTACTTACTCCTTAGATTATAAGCGTCCAAAACCTTCGTATTAAGCGTGGGTCGTATGTTTATATGTTACTCAACATAGTATACAAAAGAAATATTTTATTGTCCAAACAGAGGAAGCGCAGAAAACTCTGGAGGAGTCTCTGGCCGGAGAGACCGAGGAGCGCGGTTCGCTGGCGATGGACCTGTACCGGTCGCGACAAAATTCAGCGGCTAGCACATTGGGCGCAGGAGGCGGCGGCGGCACGCTGCGCCGCAAGGCCGGCCCGGCGCTCGCCAAGTCACCGCCGCGGCCCTCGCCCGCATCCGTCGCCTACCACAGCGACGAGGAGAGCCTTCGCGCCTACGACGAGAACCCCGACGACTCCTCGCTCACGGAGAAACCCTCCGAGATCAGCTCCTCAGACTCACAGGTGATCACTATTAAAATTAGCGTCGTTTAGATCAGCTCAGCCGCGCTCTCGTCAGGGTTGTTGACGGAATTATTACATATAATTATGTGTCCTTTTCATGGTTAATCTACACACTAGTTATGATTTTCAAATATAGTTATTGGTTATTTATACCGCTCCAATGCCGGAACACGTATTCGCGCGCAAAATAAAGTTCATCATTTGCCGGAAAGTGGATGCACAGTAAACGCGAATGCGAATCATACGAAAAAATCTGATATTACAGCAAAGTGTTTGCGTCGTTTACGACTATCGTGCACTCAACGTGACGACGACAATAATTGTGCATATCCCTAATCGATGTTATTTACAATATTTCTATATGCTACTTTACGTATCGATATCAATAAGAAAGGTTGATCAATTTTGTACGAATAAATTACCTTTTATTTAATATGTCTAAGAAATATTGCCTATATGACTTATAAAATATATGTAACTTATAAAAATCATCATTTGCCAAAATTACGATACCCTCCATCAGACTCAACCCTGTCCTCGACACTAAATTCCGACGTTGTCTTTTTCCCGACCACTTCCGCTCGGATTGTGTTACGGTAAATATCGCATAACAACCGCAAGAATTTTCACTTTCGTCACGCTTTTGTACATTTCGATTAGCACTTTCGACGGTCGATGTTTTTCGGCTGTTTGTAAGATTAAAAAAGCATGCGCTTTAATCTTGCGGTTACGCCTATCACACACCTACAATTGGGCAATAGACAAGCTACACGTGTGTAAGAGATAAATATTGCCTTTTCTACACGCAGGTATAGTAATGTCTAGGTCGAAATATTTGTCTAGTATAGCCACGGAATAGAAAAAACAAGTGGAAGTGCTAAGTAGGCGTGGCGCGCCTGCCACAAGTAAGCGTTGTTACGCATACCTCCGCTTATTTGATTCCTGTTGCGTTCTAACATTGTGTTCACTAGCATTCTCGTGACATTCTATAATTCTCTATAATTACGCCGTATTGTTCCATTTTGAAATGCAACAACGATAGTAGTAGAATAAACCTTAATAATGGAGGTGTTTTGTACCATCGATAAGTACGATTTTATTTGTTTTCTATACAAATCTTATTTATTTAATTTTACTAATAATTTGATAAAAGTCTAATTAATATCAACCTTATCACACTGAAATAAAGTCTACTTTGGATTGAGTGTACTGGTTTTCCTTCTCGAAAGTTCTTCGCTACTCTGCCTGAGTAGCGAAGCTAGTGTTGCGTCGATTCCAATACAAATTTATCGATAAATAATATGGCATATTATTTTATCTAAAACACACCACGGCCCACCTGATGTAAAGCGGGTACCGTAGCCTATTAACGCTTGCCATATATTAAGTATCACTCGCGCGATGCCTCCTCTGCTGCTTCCACAGCAACTCTTTGGGAGCTTACTGGTGACCTCACTCTCACGCAGGAACACAACAACCCTCTAGGGAGTTGTTATTTTGCTGCGGTTTTCTGTGAGGTGGAGGTACTTCCCCAAACGGGCTGCTTTGATGCGTCCTACCTCTCTTAAAACATCCAAACCAAGACAAACAGACATGTTCATGCACACAAAATGTTTGCCTTCTGTGGGAATCGAACACACGAGCGTTGGTGTCAAAGTCGCGTCATTCACGACTGAAATCTTAATTTGTTGAATAAGTAGGTACTAAGGTATCTATCCATATCGATAATGTAATTCGATGTACACAATTGAAGCTGCACTGGTCGAGTAGCAATAGAAATGGGTCATAAGACGCAAATGTTAAACTTATAACTAATATGAATTAAGTTTATAATTGATTCCATGGATAACACCGCCATCTATCGTCGAGTAATAGTATTTGCTCAATAATCAAACCCAGTCTGACTTGAGATTGCAAAACATCGTAAATACATTCTGCACTCTAGCAAAATATACTTTATTCGACTACGTGAAGGTATATTTTCAAATGTAGCATTTGTTGATTTCAGCTACTTTTGACTAAAACAAAAACGACCAATCATGGCTATTGTTTATTTGTAGTGCAATATAGGATAATAGGTTTACTAGTGTGAGTTTGGTGACACCGATTTCTGTACCAACTTCGTCACTTAGCACTTCCACTTGTTTTTTCTATTCCGTGAGTATAGCCATAAGTTCTGTTACCTATTAAAATGGCATATTATTTAAAGAAAAAAAATAATTCTAATAATGATGGTACTTGTTGCTTTTCATTTTCGTCACGCTTTTGTGACGAAAGTTATAATAATTATGTATACATAACATATTGTACATATGTTATGTATACATATTATAACTGTAAGCAACAAGTTTTATACAATATTCTTCACAGTGACCGTTTTTAGCCTTGATATAGGTATTTTATGTTTTGTCCACGAATCTATGTATATACGCACTGTCTCCACGGGCTAGTCAGCTACAGCTAACTCCTCCTTACGTATACCACAGATATAGGTGTGTAGCTTTCGGAGGGTCTATTTTCCTTATAATTTTATTTTCTATAACGTCCCTTCCTCTAATGTGTAATTAACTATCACGGTGGAAAATAGTTTCTTTTTGCTTAAAATCGATGAAGTTCTCTTGAACAATAAATATATTCCAATAAAAATGGTTTGAAATTGTAACGTTACTTACGGCCGCACTAGGTAATTTGTTGTGTAAACCTACATTGTGTGTGATAGGCGTTAGGTATAATTTTTGTGACGTATACTTTATTTCTATTTTGTATATACACCCGTAAGATTATTTAAGGCTTGCTTTATCCTTTTCATGAAATAAAATTGTCGCCTTCATCTTGTACATGTACCTACTTGTTGTTGCGGATATCATTTAGACATCTTAAATAATAGGTAGACTTTTAATTTGATACTAAAAAAATAATACACATATTTCACTGTAAAGTAGGTTGAATCACTTTTTGCATGAAATTTACTGTCTGGTGTTAGCGATGGATCCTCTGTCAATAAATACACGGCGTATTTAGGGAGACGAATAGAGGTGAACCCATGTACTCATTATCAATAGCTTTTACCGTGTGACCATCTCCGAAATCACAAAGACCGGTTGATTCATTACATAACTGCAGTTGTTTTCACAATTTCGAAGACTGTTCCATGGTAAAAGTATTCATGAGTACAATTCACCTTGGTAGATATTAGACAATAGCCTGTATATATAATTTAATACTTGCATGTGTTTTGAATGCAGAATTCGGAGAGCGAAAACGAGAGTGTGAAGTCTGAGCCACACTCGTTCGTGAATCACTACGCGAACGTGAACGACACGCTGCGGCAGTCATGGAAACGGCAGCGGCCCATTCGGCAGTACTCGAGCTACACGGACTCTGAGCCCGAGGGCAGCGCCACCATCAGCCTCAACGGCGGCCAGATCGTGATGAACAACATGGCGCGCTCGCGGGCGCCGCTGCCCGGCTTTTCCTCATTCGTATGACAGGAGGCAGGCGCGGCGCCCGCTCACACTCTGCACTTGTAACCACTGCCCTAACCTTACCCCTCGAATGGACTGTATTCTTTTTGTAGAAAAGCCGCGCTGTCGACCCTACAATCAGCCACATTCACAGTTCACTATTTCTACACGATACAAACTCTGCAAACTTTATATATGTCTATTTGGTTATCGCCATTGTACCAGTGTAGGCTTAGAAAATGTTGGAGAATATTTGGTGGTGTCCTAGGAACTAACGTCAGCGATGTATCGCTGAGCTATAATGTACTAATAATAGAGCTAACTCTGAGTACAATCGCCGAAATAAATAGCTGACATTTTATTCCAAGCCCAGTCTGGCCATAATGTCGAAAATTCCTAATTGACTTTCCAGACATTTTTATTTTTTGTTATATTATATTCTTTATTTTTTCGATCTATTGCATTTCGGGTATCTGAAAAAATCCCGATACTAACAAATTTTTATCATTGACACTTCAATATGCGTCGAGAGCGCGCCTTATTCGCGCACAAGAAAGAACGTCTTTTGAGGCCTTATTCTTTAGATAAATTATTACTATTATTTCAAATGTACATATCAATTTTGGGCTTTACTCTAGGTAGCTAATAATAAGCAATGTAAGTAGCAATAATAAATTGACAATAGACATTATGATTCTCTACGAATGAACGGTGGTAGTGTATATTGTATCTAACGATATGACCAATGGTAGCTTATGAGATAGTTTCCAGATCTCGTTAATATCGTGTTAAGTTTAGTATAAGATATGGTGTACATTTTCATGATGTTAATAGTAGTATTTGAAACCCGATTAATATAGGTGAAATATTTTAGTGTTCATAATTACGTTGACTTGTGAAAACTATTTAGTATTTTATGTGCCACGCATCATCGTCATAATGTGAAATTTTATAATACGGAGGTAAAAATAAAATTATGTAACAACTATATGCACCAGTAGATATATACATGCTGCAACCTCTGATCGTTAATCTTATAAATAGCTATAGTTCTGTTAATATAGGAAGAGTTTTGTTAATACGCCGATTGCTAGGGCTTCTAACACGTATAAATTATTTCATAACATACAAAGAGAAAAAATCACCGGTCAGGCCTAATTGACAACCGCCTTCTATTGGAACATCACCTATTGTATATTTGAAGTATTATATGAATTATAAAATAAAAAATCTAAAATTTCTGTTAACTTCAGATGATCGGACGAAGAGGGCGTAAATACGATTACTTCCAAATCCATAGCCCATATTTTAATAGTTTATTCATTCGTGATATTTGTAAACGAGTTACACTTTCAGTGTTGGTTTGTAATGTTTGTTATATATATATAATTTTTTAATTTTTGATACTTTTAGGCGGCACAGGCTTCTGAACGAAAATATTTCAGAGCTGTCAGACAGTTTTTCCTACACGGTATGCTAATATTGCTCATCTAAGGTAAATAAATAGTTTTACTTATTTATTTAAAATTGATAAGTTATACCTAATTAGAATATTATATTGTACAATCCGTTCAAATTAAGATACAAATAAATAATAAGAATGATATCAAATTAGATTGATACCTAACACTTGGTAAATGCCACGACAAAAATTAGATGTGACCCAGCGGGTCATAGTGTTTATAATATTTTAATACTATAACGAATTATAGTATTAAAATATTATAAACACTATAAAAACACGGTCAAATGTTAAAAAGGCAAATGAGGTGTATTAGGACTGAAACGTGTAGCGTTCGATCCCTTCTGGCTGCCCGTCAAGATTATAAATACACAAACAAATAAACCGCTTGACTGCCCATGAAGGCACCCCATGTTCACAAAAACGTGTTTTTAGCACCTAAATATGCCAGCGATTCGAGCCTACTGCCCAATTGGACAAAATTATTCTCCATTGGCCAGTGCGCTCGACCAACCAATAAACCGATAAGTGCCGCTATGTTGATCCATTAAACTAGCCAATTAGAGATGCACGATCTACTTTACCCCCGCAGCGGTGGATTGAGTTACTACGTAATATTCATCAGTACTCTATTGGTTTTTTTCTTCGTGTTATAACATCAGCACACAACAACAATGTGCGGACCAGTAGTCAGCAATTTTTATGCCGTGCTTTAAATTGTAGTTTGGTGTCGATCGTATTGTATTTGCCGTTACGCGTGAATATATTTTTTCGGTTACGCAAAAAGACGAAATGGCTATTCATGCGTTGAAAGGGTCACTCTTCCTATATTTATCGAACTTATTATTATGTATATTAAATATCCATTAGACTAACTCCACACTTTCGAGGAAGCGTTTACAAAATGATTGTTCGTACATTATATTGTCAAGCTTGCTTGAACATTTGTAGCTGTCCTTAGGTACTTAAATCATGTTATTTGATTGTATATCTTTTTTGTACATAATTGTAACTCACAATCAGTATTTGTTAGTTATTTAGCCATATTATTTTAGCTCTTAATTCCATTAATAATTTTTTTAAAGCTTTTTGTAAAAGTTTTAATGATATTGTTAAGCAAGATTCAATTGACTGATAGTTTTAGATTAAAATGTGTGTATACAGGAGCGAATGAACAGGAGTGAAAAAAAAAAACGTATGCATGTATCGACTCTTTAAATTCGGCAGCACAATCCTTCAAAAACTGTGATCTTTCAATAGAATTTTTATAGTTTATAAGATAAACCATAAATTCACTTGTAATAATGTCTATTACAAATTATACTTCGGCAGAAAATATTTTAAATTGTAAGCTCTCATTTCACTATCTCTTATATGAAATTATCGGGAAAATAGCCATAGCATTTAAAGAGAGGTAGGACGCATCAAAGCAGTCCGTCTGGGGAAGTACCTCCCACCTTACAGAAAATCGCAGCCAAATAACATCTCCATAGAGGGTTGTTGTGTTCCTGCGTGTGAGTGCGGTTACCAGTAAGCTCCTAAGGAGTTGCTGTGTTAACAGCAGGGAAGGCATCGCGCGAGTGATACTTAATGTATTACAAGCGTTCATAGGCTACGGTAACCGGTTTACATTAGGTGGGCCGTACACTTGTATGTCTTCCGACGTTGTATAAAAAAAAACATAAAAATCACTTCTTGAGTTTAAAAAAAATGATTTTATTTGCCATAACAACTCTAGAAGTTCACTATACACTATCCATCTTATATTGAAACTTTTGACAAGTAATCATTTTAACGAGTCAGAAAGAGACTATCATGTGTTGCGTATCTCTCAAATCCGAAAGAGATAGAATGATCTTTCAAAAGTAGCAGTAAAATGGACGCAGTATAAGAAGCCACGACATAAACTATTTTATATCTTTAATGCCTACACTCAGATACCTATATAGAGCTGATAGAGCGAGCGAGTGATGTAAACTGGGCAGATACGTCCTTCTTAGCTCACGCGCCGCGTAGCTGTCTGTCACGCGTGAAGCTGAGTGCCCCTTGGTGTTATGTTCACATACGCTATAAGATTTTTCTATGCAGAATACAATATAAGATATATTGTTTTACATAGAAAACACAATATGCCTACTAGCACAAAACAGGGATAATACAAAAACTAAGCTTAATATAATGTTCCCCCGCAATGTACACATACTCATTTGATGCTGCTGCAATAAATGTTATTATTACCTACGTTCAATTCTCTAGAACGTAGGCAGTAAGAACATTAAGATTGCATCACTGCGAAGAAAGTTTGTACTCTATAGTCCATGTACTCACTTGATAATTGACAAGAGCACTTGTGTTTCAGTAATATTTGATTCCAAACAAACATACCATGATATGCACTAAGTGTGTACAAACCAGTCAACCAAAGAATAAAAGATAATCGAGTAACTTTTCAAGGCTAAATGCCTTGTATTTTTGATAAAACACCTTTGACAAAATTACTTTTTAACAGTATTGACACTGTTGCAGTATGCGACCTTTTTCCTGGCAATTTATAATATCAGTTAATTAATATCTCGACAAATGTAGATTACACTACAAAACGCTAATCCAATATTAGCTGTGTAATATATTATTAAAAATAATCCTCGAATAATTTGTATAATACATACTCATATAATGTAACATAAAACTAAGATAAAAAAAGGAATTATACTTCAACTTTTGTCATCTAAAATAATGATGTCAAGTGTGTAATGCTGGAGCGTACATTGCATGTACTTTACGATAATTATCTTTTTGTACCGTACCTGTTTTGTAGTTCTAATACCGGTAAATCTATGTTTATGTGGGTTCAATGTCGAATTTTAAAAGTTTTCTCACTTTGCCGTTCACGCTTTTTATGAAATGTGTGATCTTATTATTCATAAACTGTAACATCAACTAGCCCAGTTAATTGTAATTATTGTAATATTAATGAATTGGTACCTTGTTTCATAATACTGGAGAGCATGTTAAATTAGTTCTAGTATTAATTTTGTTATATAGTCGTATAAATAAACATACACTATTAAAAAAACGTAAATACTAGAGGGTTGTTGTTCAATCCCCACTCAATATATAATGGATCCGGTTTTCATAAACTGACTGCGAGACACAATATACTGCTATACATGCATAGCTACTATTTAAATAATCTCAACTCGACGACTTTCGTCGTCAATCAAGGACTTTGACTTGGACCTGAATATCGTGCACCAAGTTTAGAACCGTAAACGTACCGTATCCCCTAAAAAGAATGCCGTCGTCCTTATTGGATATGAGTATTCTCATCAAATGTTTATAAAGAGGGTACCAAATTGAAGTATTAGTTGAATCTGTATTTATTAAATTAAGCTACTCATATCGCTACATGTACGTGCAAAGCGATTTTTATACGAACAAAATTGTGACCAATAAATATATACTTAAATTTAATCAGTAAATGCGAAATAGAACAAATAGATAAAATACGAGATTGTTTGTTCGTCATTCGCAACTAAACGGCGATAGATTGAACCCTGACGAAGCACAGGCTACTATCCTAAACATCACGCGAGCGAAGCCGCGGACGAAATCTAGTTGTAGTAGTTTATTCAATAACAATAAGCAATAATATAGCTTTATAGAAATCAAGACACGACTAAACTTTGAAAAAAGTGTGCACAGAGTGATACTCACTGTACTTTGCCTTTGCAAAATAATATATAATATTAAATTTGTTTTACATATATTGTAAAATTGATATTGTCAAAATAAAACAGGTGCCATTGTGTTAAAAGACTTACCTTAATCGGATCATCTCTGTACTTGTGTACACACTATACATAGATTTTTGTTTTACAAAATAATTGACAATATATAAATTATGAAATTATTATGCAGCAATTTTATTTATCAAACATTTCTCTGTCATAGTCCTTTTACTACAAGTATAAATATGTCCAAGGTCCACTTGGTGAATTGTGGAGTTCTATTATGCTCCAGGGTAGAAATAAAATGAGTATCCGACCAGATACGACACAGTATGAGACTGCTGATGAAATTTTCTGTTGTATATTTATCATAGATAACAGAAACAACGGGAGATGTGACGAGGGGGCGTGGTTGGTGTCGCCGCAATATGCTCAAAACGAGAACATTGCCAAGAACAGTTAGTTGCAATCAAGTTCGATTGAGTTACGTTGCTCCTTGTATTAGCAAAATGCCAAGTTGTGCTATTGCAATTTGCAAAAATAGAAGTGCAGTAGTTAACTTTAAACCAAATGGGATCACTTATCACCTGTAAGTACAAATAATATTACGTTTTATAAGCATAAATACAAAATTAATTTCAAAAATTCTCCGACGCCATTTCTACCCGAACCTTACCACGATGCAAATTTGAAATAATCAACATCTCATTCTTAAATCATACATTGCTTTTCTACCATTACGCAGTCGCCACCGCTCGTTTCCCAACACGCAATGTAAAGCGAGCGATATTGTTCGTTCACTGTGTGTGCAGTTTCGAGATACGGCCGCTTGTTCCTGCCGTCGGTTAGGGGTGCGCTTTGACTTCACTTATCGATACGAAGTGTCAATAGACTGCTAGTATTAGATAAAAATTATAAGTCTTTACTGTAGTTATTATTTCATCAATATTTTCATCGTCACCCCCGCTGCCAATCCAGCAACTCAACTTCTTGTGACCTCACTAACTCGCATGAAATCAATCATCCTCCAGGGAATTGTTATATAGTATAGTGGGGTTGGCTTAGGCTCTAAGTTGACATTGATCCACTTACATCCCATAAATATTTTATTACAAACATTACACTTCTTGATAGATCATAGATCGATATAACGTTGTCAATATCGACAAAGTCATATTGACCCGCGTGTCCCAGCAAAGTCGCTTTATCAGTGTTTGTAGTTGTGCGTGCTTACTTGGGTGTTGTATGAGTCAACGTCCAATGACAGCGTCTTAACAAAAGTGTGTCGTTGTACTTGTGTGCGTAGAATGACATCTTTTATTTATAAGTGTGTGAGTGTTTTATGGTAGTGTGAAACTAGGCGACAACCGTCCCGGTGTAAACTCACGTAGTATGTCACATCTCCCGTTGTTTCTGTTATCTATGATATTTATAATGCTATGAAACTGTATTCGAGAAAATTAACTCTTTGTTTCATTTTTACCGGACTCGTCAATCCACCCTCGTAAACATTTTCTCTCTCTCTTCTCATTCTCTCAATTATTCATAATATGGGTGATAATCTGAAATGATAGTGGATTATACCACTTACATAGGTAATTACTTACCTAGTTGGAATAGATTTCATTTAAAATTATTAACTAATTGTAAATAACAAAGATATAATTCTCTAACGCCACATAAGAAACATCTGTTCATGAATAAATGCAATTCATCTGTTGAACATGCTATGAGGATTGTCGGCGATCCTAAGCTTACACACGGTATTGACCCCTTAAGTTTAAAAAGAGACATTACTTCCTTGTGTTTTTTACCGATTGTACAATTGGTTGAGCTACGAGTTGTTCAATATGATGCCAACAGCTTTCTTCTGCAACTGCACAGGTTACCGTGGATGGGGAAATAATTCTCTCAATTCTCCTTCGCATTATCCCGATTCCTAATCCATTAAGATTGGCGGGGTCCGCTACCTAAGCCTAAGACACAGATTTTTACATAGAGCGACTGTCGTCAGACCTCCACAACTCAGATCTTTCTTAGGTCACACGTCTTTCGAAATATTTCTTGGACGTGTGGATTTCCTCACGATGTTTTCCTTCACCCTCGAGCAAGTGATAAATATGTAGTACATAAATCCGAAAACACGAATTTAATGGTACATGCCCTCGCCAGTATTCGAAACCAGTACCAGATGGTCAATGCCGGCTTTATCCAATGGGCTATCACTGCTATATTATTAGGAGTTAATTCTCACAGATAATTAATTGAGGTGAGCGGGTGACGTATGTAAGGATGGTCACGTGGCGGACAATTCTCTCTGCCTACCCCGCAAGGGATTTGGCGTGAAATTATAGATAGATAGAATTCTCACACATTACAACCTATATCTCATCCCACTGGAGGGAATACGGGTCTCCCTTCAACCGAAGGGGTTTAGAGCATACTCCGCCACGTTACTCAAACGCGGATAGGCTGAGGACAGTGTTTTCAAGCCGCCCGAGGGCCACTGACTTAGCTTAACGACTGTCATCTATCGACAACAGCCGAGTCTGATGGCTTAACGTGCCCTCCGAAGCACGGAGAAACTCGAGATAGATTAACCGATCCATAGACAGGCTGCGGTCCACGCAACGGCGCCATCAAAATCACAACCTATATCGTCGTGTACTATTTATTCCGTTCCCGAGTTATCTTTCCGGTTGTAGAATGGACTTTTTTTTTCTAAGGTAATACAGCACAAGGTTCTTCCAAAAACGGAGTGAAGAGATTTTACAGGCTCCGTAACGCACGGCCTCTAAACGCCTCTGATTTTCAAAGTACCCATAGCTTCGGTAAATGCTTACCATCAAGCACGCCGTACGCTCGTTTGCCTCTTTAGTGTTACAAAAAAAAACTATTCATGGAGATGCTTGCCGACGAGGAAATACGAATAAGAGCTGCTGCTAGAACCTAAGAACTATAAGAGATATACCCACAAACCTAGAGCATGGGGTTCTTTAAAAATTTGCAACATTCGTAACTAACGAACGGCAACATCTTACCATCGGGCAGTTCAAATCCTCTATGACGGTGATATAAATATGGAATGAAAGGGAGAGAATTATGGAATAAAAAAAAGAAAGAAACGATTTATACAAAAAAGAGTTATAAATTATGATTTTGTATTTAATAAAAACAATTACACACATAGTTTGTTGCAATTATCAAGCCAAGTTTTTGGAATATATTTCGGAATATTCTGCCACTGTTTAACTGCACAAAAGGCTGCTACATCCACAATTGAAAATTTATTCCGATATATCCATTTGTTACATTGTAAAAATAATTTGTTGGTGAGAGATTCTTTGTGTTTCTCTGGAGTTCTTTCAAGTAGATGACAGACGTCCATTAACCCATCAACATAATAGTCTTCAAAATCATAGGGTATAGCATTTGGATAAAGATAAGATAAATATCGTAGTATGTTAACATTTCCCACAATAGGAACAGCTAAAGATGACAACTTCAACTCTGAATCAGCTGAAACTAGAAAAGATCATATAATTATTTTATTTTAATAATGAATATATAATGTCTTAGCGATTTTCTGTAACTTCGTTCGGTTGAACATTAACGACCAAATATATCATAATTCATCAAACTAATCAAAATTAAAAAGATCCAAGTGGCTACTAGAGCTACAATAGAAAAAAAACCGACCAAGTACGGGATCGGACCTGCGCACCAAGGTTTCCTTATACCGACACTGTCTTTTCTATTATAAGTATATTGTAGGCGGTCATAAGCAACGGCAACCGCTTCTCATTAGGCTAGCCTTCTGCTTCTTTACCTACCCAGCGTTACATAAATCCACAAAACGAATGAACAGCTGTTTAAAGAAATGACATAGCTATGTTAATTATTGATCTTTCAAATCAATCACTAATATGCTAGATACACAATCGCGAAAATAACTTAAGAAAATTATTGTCCGCAATATGCATAATTCACATGTACATGTTTATATTTTGTAGTATATTTCTTGTTATTACGTGTCAATGTAACATAAACCGTAACGTCTCAATAATATGACTTAAAAAAGGTTATTCGATCAATTAAAGCAATTGAAAGGAAGTACCTCTCATTTCATGCATTGTAAATTGAACCTTACACATTTGTATTAACATTTAAAGACTTGTATTATTCGATCAATTAAAGCAAATTGAAAGGAACTACCTCTCCATTCATGCATTGTAAATTGAACCTCTCGCCTTTGTATTAAGATTTAAAGACTTGTATTGTTTTTATATAGTCACGTAAAGCTATATATGTTAGCGTCAAAAAAAATATAACATGGAAATACAAACAACAGCTACTTCTATCTAAAAATTAGAAAAGAGGCATTGTGTAACCTGACCAAATCAGGTACATTATGTAAGCGTCATTCGTGTAAATTTCCCGCTGTTTAAATGATTTTATTAAAACAGCTACCTATTTAAACCAAACTTACGTCCAATTAATCGGTATTATATTAAACTGATAATAATTACTTACTGAAAATATAAAACTCCATCCATTTTTAACCTCCTAGGTATATCATTTCGACAATTTATAAGGGAACACCGTGGTATTTACTGTTTGAGCAATCGAACCCTACTAATTTCAGAAACCCCAACTCCGATTTGGGTCCTCTTTTGATGAGTTCGTTTTTTGGGCGCTGAATGTGTATCTAGTTTGTATTTGTGATCAATGATCTTTACAATATAACAATCAGGCAATTTCATAGATAAGGACCTAATAAAAACAACTTACCACATTTGAATATCAGCCTCAACTTCAAACCATTGTTATTGCCAAAATGTTTTAAATTTTCAATAAAAGCCTTTATTATTGGCACTTTTTCATTAGGCACTGATGAATGGATGTGCCACGTGATGTTGACAGTAAACGAAGTTTGAGAATGAAGGATGTTTAAAAACCAGGGTAAATTGTCAGGACTTGAAACCAGAACAACTTCTTCAGGTGCCGGTAACTGAAACAATATTATTCTTAAATGGGGCATTGGAGTCAAATATTTTTAATTAGAGATGAAAAATCATCAAACATACAATCCACCCAGGCCTTGAAATTTACACAGCTGTCGACAACATGAACTATTTACCCTCTGTCTTTGACTGACTGATTATAAAGTATCAACACGAGACTCTTGAAATACTTTGAACATGTAGGTACGCTACGCTACTGTCATGTACGTTTTAACCAAATTACAGCTTTCGCAGGCATGGCAGGACCGCTTAACCCTAATCGGTCCTGCCTTGCCTGCGACACATCCGTCGGGGCCTGGATCAATTCATTAGAACATGTACGCCTCGCTACTTGCCCTACCTATATGTTTCAGCCATTTCGTTACGCTCTACAGAAAGACCAAACGGTCCTGCCATGCCTGGGCATTTTATGGATTAAGTCGATGGTAAATCCAAGCCTGTATAGATTCTACCTGAAGGTAAGATATAGATAAAGTCCATGCGGACATTTTTAAGGCGACGTGTCTATGGCATTAGCGATTTAGCTAAGAGGTCTATTTAAAATTGCCTCGGCAATATTTACCTTTGATACCCAAAGGAGCTGAGGCATTTTATATTAAATAGATTCATAAATGTGACATTTTGCATGTATGTGTAATGATTTCTCATAAGTAATTTAAATAATTCCGGGCATTTATAACCCCTGAAATATTTAACTTGTATTTTAATCATTATAATGTTTCATTTCAATAAATAATGATAACATGAATTTGAAATTATTCTATACTCGAATCGATGTTGAATACATTGCAAACTGAGCACAAAGAAACAGTTTTTTTCATGCGTTATTGCGACGTACATAATAAGATAAACACTACTAAGCCTAGATGAGTGAGACACAATTCCCACTTGACCGTTATTTATCATTATAGTAAAGCCTGCAGAATACTTACACTTGGTTTCTTATCTACTTTATCGTCTTGAAATCCATTGAGCTTGCAGTACGAGCTAATACTTTTGATTCTATCATATAGAATGTCTAGTTTTTTCAAAAGCAAATCCTGACGATGTTCGAGTTCAGCCATTTTAGGGTTCGGTGCCTGAATTGTAAAAATAATATTGATTATTTATCATTAGTTATTTCATTAGCAGATATACATTATTAATAGATATAATACAAAGCGAAAGTGGAAGGATGTGTGAGCTGCGCAAAGTCAAGGTCAGATAAAATGGATCGTATCCTATTTAAAAAATCGTTGCACTTTTTAGAAGTTATGACATTGAATTCAAGAAACTACTCCCAAATACACAAATCTAATCTAAAACAATGAATTCGGAGTACCGCAGGGAAGCGTGCTTGGACCGTTGTTATTCTTATTATATATTAATGACCTACCTGAAATTATAAGTCATAAAACCATACTATTTGCAGATGACATTTCCGTAATTGTCAACTCAAATAATAAGGATACGACAGAACAACATAAATTAGATATTAAGAACACAATGACAATTATACTAGACTGGTTAAATAAGAATAATCTTCAAATAAATCTAACTAAAACCAATGTTATGAATTTTAACAATTTTAAAAATGAGTCAATTAATATATATTATGATGGACATGTTCTACTGACAACAAATAAGGCCACTTTTCTAGGTTTAATAATAGATCCAAAATTAAATTGGACAACTTAAATAGACAAGGTTTGCAGTAAAATAAACAGTTTCGCGTTTGCATTAAGCTATATAATATAGCAAATAAAAGTACAGCACTACCAACCTACTTTGCCTATGTAGAATCGGTGTTACGATACGGTATAGTGATTTGGCGAAATGGTACAGATATTCTGAGACTTTTCAGAGCTCAAAAGAGATGTATACGGGCAATATGCAATATAGCACCGGATATATCATGCAAACCTTACTTTAAATCATTTAATATATTACCCCTACCCTGCCTGTACATACTGGAGGTTGCAATGTTTGTCAAACGAAATATTCACATGTTTACTCTACCCCGAAGTAACAGAAACCCAGACAAACTAATATTTGATACTATTCCAAGAACAGAACGTTATAAAAAAAAACTACTTTATTATGTGTAACAAAATATATAACAAAGTACCAGAACATATGAAAATATTGCCATTTAATAGGTTCAAAAGTAAATTGCGTAGATGGCTTCTTCACAATCTTTTTTATTCCACAAGTGACTATTTAAATCATAAACTCTAATATTATGTAATGAATGATGCACGGATTATATTAAAATTCCAATTGACATACTTACTTCATATTTTGACAGTGTATAATTATTTTGTTAATGACCACTGACTAATGCCTTGTGACATTTTCCATAAATAGTTAAGAGTCTTGTAAGCAATTTAATTGATATATGTAACTAACTAGTTTATTATTTTCCGCATTGAAATGTTATGTTAGTATTAATAGACACAAATCAAATAATATTTGCGTACCATCTAATATGGTTAAATAGGTTAAGCCACCTAAAAATTTCAACACCAACATCACATGTATCTACCCTATTTACAAATAAAGAACTTTACTTTACTCAAGATTCATTTACCATAACTAAATTGGTCATTTTTAACAGGTGGGCTCAGGCCTAGAAGCGGGCGAGTGTGCAAGAAAAGAGCTATGAAGGAGCTAAGAATGCAGTGGGGTAAGTCCTCGAATCATGAGGCGCTCGGTTGGGACTTGACATGAAGGTATAGATAGATAGGTGGATTGATTTTATTTTATATATGTGTGAGTGCGAGGAATACCTAAAATACAATTTTAGAGTAGAATACTGAAAGAGATCAGCTGCGCGGCTGCTGCTATTTTGTGCTTCTAATAGGGGCAGGACATCTCATAGTTCACCGTAGGGCAGTGTCTGACTGGGATGTGTTAACAAGTAATAGACATATCGGCCTTTGCTATGCTACTTTTACCTTACAGATATTATTGTGCTCTGCTCCTATATATATCTACATAATTTATATTATTTCCTTTGTGAACCGTCTTTGCTGAGTACCAATCTATGATATCTATATTACACATGTATGACGAACTGAATGCTGTCTAAAGGGTTCAGCATTGAGCTATCCTCCTGGAAGCTATGCTTCCGTTTGCTCGCTGAAGCTGCAGACGGCAACCTTTTATTTATACAACGTCGAGGACAAACATGCATATAATCTGATGTAAAGTAGTTATTGTAACCTATAAAGGCTTCAATTAGTATCGCTCGCGCTTTGTCGCCGTCGCTGCCAACACAGCATCTCCTCAGGAGCGACTGGAATAAGCGACAACATCGACAGTACCAGGGAAATTTATTTTCAAGAGACGTAAGAAGGGACATCCACCTTCGTAAACAAGATCCGCGAAAAGTACTTGAAGAGGTATGTGATTGAGAGTAACTAAACTTGTTTCAATTCAAACTAAGACTCAAATTGGAGTATACTGTATATACCTGCAATACACATGTATACAGTAATCAAGGGACTTTATTATAAGTAGACATTGGATAATGGTTAATATGAACTATTTGTTAGTGCATATTAACTATTATCTAATGTCTGCAATATGCTGTAATAAAAAGGTCAAATAAGCTCTAAATATGACTACTAGAATTTTGATTTCTTTTTCAATTAATAACAAATTACTTAAGGTGTGTGCATACAAATTAAGGCCATGAAATAAAAAAACGTGATGACCTCAATATACATTGGCATAACAAACATAGATTTGGCATGAAGTTGATAGATAGAATAATAATATACAGTCCTACATTTTCAATAGTGAATTTGGCATTTACACCTGATATTAATTTATAAGCTAAAACATAAACAGATATTTCAGGTGCACCCGTACGGTCGAAAATGGTATATCTTGAGAATTGGTCGATATTAGACTTGACTTGGCAGATACTTAAATACAAGAGTATAGGTAGGAAGCCATAACATACAACCAGGTCAAACACTAGTTCACCCACATTAGTGGTAGAAACAAACACAAAGCAATGTTACAAATAGAGCCTGAAACAAGAGTGGCGAGGATTTACACATAGAGATCCGAGATAACAATAAGAATTGGTGCAGGAGGCAGCATTGAGTACCTTCACCTCCGTTTTTCAAGCATCACCAAGCGAAAGGTAAAAAAAAGCATATGAAATAAGTGTTCTGTGCTACGTAGGAACTCATCTCCAGGCTTCATAGAGCAAATTTGTCTGAGTCTGGATATTTTTTATTCTGGGAAATAAATAAAAGTTGCAAGGTGCTAGATTGGGATGGATAAGGAGGTTGACTCACTCTCAATAATCTACACCTTCCATAGACAAACATTCATTCCATCTTGCGGAGTGAGCTGGAACATTGTTGTGATGAAGGAGGATCCTGCTTCTTGAATCTTTTATCCTCTACTGTCGAACAGTTGAGAACAGAATTGGTAAACAATGACTAACATATCAAACTATAGTAACGCATTTTCGGACTTATGTACATATTTGTAATTATTTGTATACTCAGTGGTGAAGGAAAACATTGAGAGAAAACCTGCACATCTGAGAAATTATATTTCGAAAGGACGTGTGGCCTAACCTAACAAAGGTTTTGTTTTCCCTCTGAGTTGTTGAGCTCAGATGGTAATCGCTCCATGTAACAATCAGAATCTTTGCCAAATTCTTAAGCTTAAGAAGTTGTGGACCCAGTCAATCATTATGGATTAGCAAACAAGATAACGCTAGTAAGAAGATTTTGAACCGTTTATAACACGTCAATTGTGGCATTTTAATATTTGTATATCTGCTCGCAGACTGGATATAATAAATGTACTAAATTTGATGAGATTTTATGACTGAAATGTATTCTTACAAATTTGCTAAGTATTTAAATTAGAATCTCACCCAACTGTTACAACTGAGAAGACAAGGCCTGCATTTCACAATGGAGGCATTTGGCCTTTTCAACAAACACCTAACTATATGTGTGACAAGCAATTCGTTGTGCAGAGCATGCATGTTGAATGAAGAAACAGCAGTCCACACCTAGTTATACTGCAAGGGCTTGGTCACTCAATGTGGCTGTCTGTTAAAACTAATGGGACTTTTCCAAGCCTCCAATAACATAAAAGGGGGCCCAGGCCTGTCTGTAGGGTCAGAGAGCCGCCTTAGGGGCGGATTTTATATGGGGACAAGTATGTTGGTGAAGTGTGTTACAATTAATGGAAATATCCATAAAAGTCATGTTTCACTACCTGACAAATTATTAGGTTAGGTAGGAAAGGAAAGGTTATGTATTTGATTGAAGCATGGAAATGCATATAATTCAATTTCTGAAAAAAAATTAGTAGTTAACAATGTACCTACTCGAGTATATATATGTGATGCGGCAACATTATAGAAAGCAACGAGAAGAAAACGAGCAAATTGAATGCAGACAAATGTGTAGTACATAACTCAAATGTGCACAATGTATAGGCATGGACATCAATGTCATTCGTTTTGTTCATTTCTCTTATAAAGGCATCAACATTTAATATAAATAATATTCTTCATATAGGATGAGTTGGAATAAATTCCTCAATCTTGTTAAGATATCACATATAATGTACATCAACCTGACGCAACAAACAATAAATCTTAAGACAAGACAAGAAATAAACCTTAAGAAGCTTGATAACCTGCTGATTGATATTTATATCAATCTCGTCTGCTTTCGAAGTCTCGATCGGATTTTTAACGTGATACATGCACTTCGGTAATGACAGCTCGACATCATCACTATTGATAATTTTCACACGATACATCATTGCTAACAAAATTCTATTAAATCGTGATTTAACTAAAACGATAACATGGTCGAATTATTACCAATTTAGTACAAATAGTAATATAATACGAGTGATAAAAATGTGGAACTATACAAGAGTATTAGAGTAGGTAGGTACCCAATATTGTAGTTTTACGCCAGTTCAAAAAGCACAGACTAAAATATGGAGTATAATAGAGTATAATCGTAGATGGAGAAATAATATAACCAAAGATTACATATTTATAACCTTCTAGAAGTTCTAAGTTTAGAACACTCTTCCATCAGAAATCAGTCAGTAACCCTAATCTATACCAAAAGGATCTCCAAAACATTAATTTTAATGGACAGACACTCCTTATACAATACTTATACCTAAAAAAAATCTAGCCCAATATTTTAAACGATTTCTAAATCCCTGCTAGATATTCCAAACAAAATTTCAAGAATGCTCTTTGACTGTGAAAGAAGATAAATCAAAGAACGCTCTTTTCATGTACGCTCGCCGGTTTCTAGGGCTCCTGACACGGCCTTTTGATAACACCCAATCTATTTGATTGCGATAGGTAAATCTAGTCCTTCGTCGGCACCTACATTCTTTTAATTTCGTGTTATGTATCTGTTTCGTTATTTTTAACGAACGAAGTTCCTCTTCTATTCTGAACACCACAAACCAATAAACCACTTGACTACGCATGAAAGTATCCGCGCTCACAAAAACCTTGTGTTTTAGCACCTAAATATCTCAGCGTTTCTAGTCTACTGATAAATGAGCGGGCATTTTAACCAATAAGTCGATAAGCGATGTGCATTCGTAAGGAGCTGCGTGTTCTACTTTGCCCCAACCCGTAGCAGTGAATTCAGCTACTACGTAATATACGAACCGACAGTTTTGTCGGTTTTTGTGCAAACCTCACATCTCGACTGCGTTTATTCTACTTTCATGCCAAACCCAGCTCTCGCTTCCATAAATTAGTGTAGGGATCAGCACCGCATTGTATATAGCAAGCTGCGCTTTCTGGCTCCAGTTCTTTCTGCCAAGAAATTTTCTCAAACGCTTCATTCTCATTATTTCCTGCCTCTTGCCATTAGTTACTCGCCTCTCCATATTAGCGGTGTACCTAATGTCGGGTAAAAGTTCACCCGGAATATACATTCTTATTCCTTGTTCCAACGCTACGTCATGAAAAACTTTATTCATGCGTTTGCTCTGGTTTCCTCTTCTTAAAATACCATTTCTTTTCCAAACGTCGTCGGGAGATATGCATGCATAGGACCCACCTGATGTAAAGTGTTTACCGTAGCCTGTGCACACTTGCAATACATGATATATCACTTGCGCGCTGCTTGTAGCACGTTATTCTTACGATTAACATCTACAGCGCCTGATGATTCAAATTCAAATTTTCTTTATTACTTTACAAGTACAGGTTACAAGGGTTGGGGGTCTCCTGATAAGTTAAAAGAAACCTGTATTAGGAGACGCCCGCTCTTACGTTCGATAATATATAACAATATTTACTTGCATTTTCCAACTACAGAATAGTTATGTATATAGTGTGGGTTGAATATATAGTACCTATGTGTGTGTCTGCGGTTGTGTTTGTGTGGGTAAGTGTGTTGTGTATTTTAGGTGTTTGTGTACGTGAATATGGAAGATAGATAGATGCCCAAGTCCCTGCGGAAATCAAAAATATCCCAGGATGAATTAACACATAGCATTTCATCATGCAAGCAGGTGTTCCGTTTGTTCATAATTTAGTTGTTTTAACCAGAGTGTGATAGTTTTTTACACTTATAAAATGACATTACGTATATATGCTTTAGTCTATTTATTTTGTTATATAGTACAATTGACTGTGTCGGGAATTGTTGACGTGCAAATAGAGTTCTAACAATGGATTGTTTTATAACAGAGTATGGATTCCTCTTCTTAAGTACTTGTGGGTTCATAGTGACACTCTTGTGGATTTTTAGGATACATTGTAAAATATATAATTGTCTGACCTTTAATACATTTGCTTCCCCATACAATTTCTCGGTACTGTACATTTTTTTCTTTTTTAACATGATTTTAAGTATACCTCTTTGAGCTCGTTCAATGCTTATAAACCGAGTCTTATAAGTACCTCCCCAAATTGTTACACAATACATCAGGATCGATTGAACAAGGGCCGAATAAATATATAGTATAAGTTTTTTATCTGCGATATTTCGCAAGTGTTTAAATAGCCATATTAATTTACGGGCTCGATTAGCAACAATAGTAATTTGAGGGTACCAAGTCAAGTTTTTATCAAGTGTGACACCAAGATATTTAGTAGTAGCAACTCTATTGATTTTTTGGCAGTTACAGTAATGTTGATATTCCGTGCATGTGTGGGCAGTTATGGTTAAATTGATTGCGGGTTGCATAGAGTCTTTGATGCAAAATGGAATATAATTTGATTTGTTGGTATTCAATGTGAGCTGATTTATGTTCAACCATTTTGTAACTGCTCGTAGCCCTGTTTCAGCTGTTTCAAATACTGCCGGCCAGCTTAAATCTTCAAAAAGAAGTGCGGTGTCATCAGCGTATGATATGATTTTACTGTTATTTAATTTTAGATTTGTTAGATCGTTTATAAACATGAGAAATAATGTAGGTCCAAGAAAGCTTCCCTGTGGTACGTCATAATTAGTAGTTAAGATGTCTTTGCTAAGGATGTTAGTGCCAAGCTTTACGCGTTGCGTTCGATCTGTGAGATAGCTAGTCAATAAATCCATAAATGTGCCTCTAATTCCCATCCTTTCCATCTTTCGTAGTAGGAGAGGAACAGAGACGGCATCAAATGCTTTCTTTAGGTCAAGAAAGATACATAGAGTTTTCTTTTTTTCATCAATATTTTTAATTATATCTTTAGTGAGGTCATGTATAGCATGTTCTGTGCTTAAGCCTTCATGAAAGCCGTACTGCGAATGAGATAATAAATTTAATTTGGTTAGATATTTTATAAGACGATTTTTAATTAATTTTTCTAAGATTTTTGATAATACCGGTAGTACCGCTATTGGTCTATAGTTGTTGATGTCGTCTCTGTTCCCATTCTTGAAGATAGGGTGTATAATCGATCGTTTTAAAAGTTTAGGGAAAGTACCTTGTTGGAAAACTAGAATACTAAGATGTGTAATTATGGGAACAAGCTCAATTTTTGCCATTTTTATAAATGCTGTAGGGATGTCATCCCAACCAGCTGCAGATTCTGGTTTAAGATTGTTTATTATAGCATTGATTTCAGAGGCTTCTGGTTCAACGATACCGATTGAATTTGAACATGATGGGAGTGCTCCAAAATATTCATTTAACGATTGTCGTTCATTTTTTATACATTCAGCTAGTGTTTTTCCTACATTGTTAAAATGATCCTTAATATAATTTGCACATTCATCAGGATTATCCTTGAGTGAAAGTAGTTCTGTATTTGTGATGTGTTGTTTATTTAAATTAGTTATGTTTTTTATACATTTCCACAGCGTTTTGTTATTTGATTTCGCTTTATCTAATAAGTCCTTCTCATATTTAAGTTTGAGCTTTTTTATTAAGCTGTTGCAAAAATTCCTATACCTCCGATATGTAATTTTGAGTTCATTATTAGCTTCGTCTAAGCTTAGTTTTTTTTGTAAACTCTTCCTATTTTTTATGCATTTAAGAATTCCCGGTGTGATCCACGGCTTAAAGTATTTTTTACTATTTGGAATTTTTACAATTTTAGTATTTTCGGTCAAAGAGTCAGTGATTATGGTAATTAATTTACATGTTAAGATTTCAGAGTCTTGAATAGAAAAGAGATCATCGGTTATATTAGTCTTCAAGGTATTTAAAGCTTCTACGTAATTAGTTATAGTTTTCGTTTTGGGTACTTTATTATATTTCGTTCTACTGTATATTAAAATACTAGTCATTTTATGGTCCGTAATTGTCGTATCAAGAACTGCAACAGTAGCTGTATATTTGATAGGGCTAAGGTTCGTGATTATATGATCCAAACAACTATTTTTCCTTGTGTCAAATATATGGCCGGCAGTAAACAGTGTGCAGCTAACATATCTAGGTATGTATCAGAATGGATTCCTCTGTTATCTTTAATTATTTATCAGGTGTGGTGAAGTTAAATAGTTATCTAAAGAATTAATAAAGTTAATTGGGTTAGCTTCAGAGGGAGAACAGTAGATACATAAAATAAGGTAATTAGATGTACTAATTTCAAGACACGAGGCGCCTGTTATTAAAATTTCCTTGAAAGTATGTACGATGTCATGACTAATAAAAGCTACAACCCCGTCATTCTGATTTATTTTTCTTGTCGTGTTATAGGTGATGTAATCAGATTTATATGGTAGTGGTTTATTTACGTCGATTCGACATTCTGTTAAAACAATGATATCTGGTTTTTCCTTAAGCATGTTCAGATTTATATCAAGGTCATCCAAATTTGAGGCCTTGTGTACGCTTCGTATGTTTTGAGTAAAGATCGAAAGATTGGGGGTGACAGGCGGTAGATGTTTATACAAGTTTTCTATGTGACATTGACAAGTTGTTATATTACTTGCAGCGTCCAATTTTTGTCCTAAGTAATCAGAATTATCCATTTGGAAACAATATGAAATGACGGGAATACGTCTATATATTTGTTTGCGAATAGTGTAATATATGTATGGATATAGATGTGTAATGTGTTTTATGTAGATGTATAGCACAGCATTTAAAATTCTTATGTAAGTGCATATGTATTATATAAATAGACATAGTGTAATGTGTATAAGTACGTGAGTAAGTAAATACGTGTAGTGTAACGTAGACAATAACTAATGCATATAAATGATATAGTACACAAAATTTAAGAATAAGCACGAATACGAAACAGGTATTCCACTTATGGTACACAATTTTATAAAAGAAACGAAGAGTTCCAATATTAGATAGTCACTTGTTAACTAATTGTTGTATTTGAGACTCATTATTTACAGAGATAATCGGCGAGTTATCATCCAAACGTAAGTACACCTTTCCGTAATTGGTCCAACAATATTTATAGTTTTTTGTTCTCTTCAAATCTCTTGCCAGAAAATAAAGTCTAGCTGATTTAGGTGTTAGATTTTCTGATATAAATATTGGAACGTCAGAACTTGAGGTTATTCCAAGATGTTTAGCACTTAACTTGCCAGTTTTATTTTTAGTGTTAAATATTTTCGCAGGCTTCATAATATTATTTTTGATAAATGTATTGGTAAATTCCACGACGAGGGCGTTTCTATCATTTTTAGTTTTATTAATTTTTATGATGTCCTTAACATCGGATTTTTCAAGAGGCGAGCCGATATTCTCCGATAATTTGCTTATCATACTGTATAGATGCTTCTTTGTTTCATCTCCCTTTAGTGGTATATTCTTTATTTCTATGTTCGTTTTCCTATCATTTTTTAGATTTTCTTCAATTTTATTTTCCAAAATAATTATTTGCTCTCTGTCCGTTTTAGCTAGATTTTCCAGGCATTCAATTTTCTTTTTAAGAATTGAGTTTTCTTCGCAAAGGAATGCAATAGAACACTGGACATTATTTGTTACCTGCTGAATTTCTTTTAAAGTAGATAAAATATTTTTTGTTTGGTCTATTTGTGACTCCGCAAACAATTTAAGCGAGTCTTCTATTTGTTCCTTTAATTCTTTTTTTCATATCAGACAGTAATTGAATATTTAATGAATTAGTCAATTCGGAGTATCGCTTCCTTTTGAAGCGTGTACCAATATTGCTGTCTACCGAGGCCGTCGCTAAGGCTCCCAGCGCGGACACGTCAGGCGCAGATCCACATTTCTCAGGTGTGCGCATCATTATGTAACTAAATATTTCAAATTACAGCAAATATTAAATAAATAAATACCGAATCCGCTGTAGCAATGAGTGCCCGCAGCAAATTATAGCAAGGATCAACGACGTTCGCTGCTCTACGCGCTTAGTAAATACTTGCAGGACTGCGACAGCAATTATGGCAGTTGTCTCTTTCTGTCGCGGGTGTGAGGGGAGCCGCTAGCAGCTATTGCTCAGTGCAAATGATTTTAAATGAAATTACAAAGTATTTTATATTATCACTTCACTTGTAGATAACACCTTAGTTGTAGTACCCATAAGGTATATTTTTAACTGCTCGAAATAAAAGTTTACGAATTAATTTCGTTAAAAATCTTAAACAAAGTGACACACGTCTTATTGAGTAAGCGCACGAGACGCAAGAGGATGATGCCTAGTGGAGAGGCGAAACACGTGTCGCAGCGACGACCCGGCCAATCGTGGCAGCGACGATGGTGGTGGGATGCGATTTCTGTTCCAGATGGCGGAGGACCGCAGCAGCCGAGGCAGAGACTACCGAAGCAGCCATGGCAGCGTCGGCATGTTACATCTACTAACGGTAGTGGGTGGGTGCCCACCGGCGCTAGGCCGCATGAACTAATTGGTGGCGGAAGCACACAAAGCAGGTTAGATCAAATTGCAAGCTATCCCTACTGTTAACACAGCAACTCCTCAGGAGCTTACTGGTAACCTCACTCATTCGCAGAAGCACAACGCTTTTGCAATTATTTTGGCTGCGGTTTTCTGAGAGGATGAGGTACTTCCCGTATATGATGCACCCTACATCGCTTCAAAACATTCAGAGCAGTGTGGGTGTATTCACATTCTCTCGGAAAGCCATATTTAAATCGAAATCGAGAAGTGATCTATCAAAATGTACGTATGGAATCTGAGTGAAAACCTTCCAACTGTTTCGAATACAGCTTTCCTAGGCAATGTGACTACCCCAACTGGGCTAACGGACGAACCCACGAGCGTTGGTGTTAAAGTAGCATTGTACACTTTTGCCGCTGAGCTGATTAAACTGGTAGCCCTGTAGCCTGTAGCTGGCGTAGTCCATACTTGATCCCATGCCTTTGTACAATAACGCGTACGATTAAGGTTACGATAACTGCACCTCTCCAGTTTGTTGGGACCTTCCCGGTTCTCCAGCATAAATGACACAAAAACTAGAAAACATCACGGACGCAAGCGTCGCCTAGCTTGATCATCTTAGTTGCAGACATATCTATTCCTGCTGACCTATCGGGTTAAAGTTGCACTCCCAGTATGAGCATCCCAGTCATTATCATACGTTTTCCCAAAATATTTACTCTACCGCTCTAACACTTCTTGAGTGATACCAAGAATGTCACCAAGTTTACCCCTAGCCATCCCGAGCAACACGCAAGCATTAATATACCTGATGACTATTACTATTGATACTTGAGACATACAAGAATGTCAAAAAAAGTGTATGTGTGTGTATCAGCTCCAACGCACGACTGGAGTTTACTCCTTACGAAGGATAATTATTATATATATCGAATTGAAAATCGATAAGGAACCGGCCTACCTCCTGAGCAAAAGGTCCCTGGTTCGATTACTGGCATTAACTGCTAGAAAATTTGTGTATTCGGATTTATGTACTTATTTGTAATTATCACTTGCTCGGGGATGAAGGAAAATATCGTGTGTAAACCCGCACTAACCTAAAAAAGGTCTGGTTGTCCCTCTCGGAATAAGAGTGTTTCGCTCCATGTGGAAATTAGTATCTTCGCCAAATCCTTGGTAGCGGATCCCGCTTATCCTAATGGATTAGCAAACGGGATAACGCTAAGAAGAAGAAGAAAAAGAGGGAAAATCGTAGACAGCTATATACTCTGTCTACGGGGTAAATGAATATAAGAATAAAATTTATATAATTCATAAATGTGAACTTATAGGCTTACGAATTAACATCTCGGTGTTTTTAGGGTTCCGTACCCAAAGGGCAAATCGAAACCCTATTACTGAGACTCCGCTGTCCGTCCGTCCGTCCGTCTATCACCAGGCTGTAACTCATGAACCGTGATAGTTAGACAGTTGAAATTTTCACAGATGATGTATTTCTGTTGCCGCTATAACAACAAATACTAAAAAATATAATAAAACAAATCTTTAAGGGGGGCTCCTATACAATGAACGTAACTCCTTTTTCAAGAAGAAGCCACAGCGCAAGGGGACCTGGAGTAGCCCTTTTGGTTTGATGCAAAACGAGATCGACTTCATTTTGACGTTCGACCAGCATTTATTCAATGATAGCTCTGTGTTCGAAAGGGTGAAAACCGGAAGCAATCACCGGACGGTAAGAAGCATCTTGAACCTTAACGCAATTAAGCTGTCACTGTATGGATAACTCCGTCAAATTGCGCTACAGGAGGCGCGCCCGAAATGCGCTCCAATGTCATCCCGTTTTGGAGATCTCACCCAAATTGTACTGCAACATGCTGGAGGCGGGAACGGTCCATATCGGCCTCGGGAGAAACCGAGTCGAAGACCAATCGCCCCTCATACAGTGCACCCGGTGCTTGGGATACGGTCACACCAAGGCACTCTGCAAGGAGACCGAGCAACACTGCAACTACTGTAGTGGCGCTCACTCCTGGCAGGACTGCCCCGCCCGTAAAGAAGATCGCCCACCTCGATGCAGAAACTGCAAGCAGGCGAAACAGGAAGACGGCCCACCCCATATGGCATATAGCGATATATGCCCACAGAGACAAATATGGGATAACATAGCGCGGTCCAAGATCGCCTACTGCTGACGCAAAAGTTGATACGGGCGGTGATCCCCAAAGTACGACAGGACATACAAAGTTGCGTTTCATCCAAGCCAACCTGAGACGCTCCAAGCAGGCCACAGCCGAGCTACTGAAGGTAGCCGAGGACAAAGGGATATCCGTAGCGCTGGTCCAAGAACCCTACGTGGGCTCGACAGGCACAGTGAGGCAAATCCCAGGCACAAAAGTCATCCAGTGCACCCTCAATAGGCAAAAACCCGTCAAGGCAGCGATCTTCGTGTTCGGGGACCGACTGAGAGTCATCCATGACCCTCAACTGGTCACCGAGACCGAGGCCGCAGTCTTGTTGGAGGCCGGAACTATGAGACTTGGAGTAGTGTCTGTCTACTACGAAGGGGACCAACAGATCGACCCGTACATTGCGCGTACAAAAGCAGTATGCGACCTACTTAAAACACCCAACATCTTACTAGGGGGAGATATCAACGCCTGGAGCCACTGGTGGGGAAGCGCATCCGAAAACCAGAGAGGCGAAGCGTACAACTCCTTCCTTAACGAAATGGATTTCCAGATCCTAAACACCGGCAACACACCCACCTTCGAAGAGTACCGACAGGGCAGACTCTACTCAAGTGTAGTAGACGTCACGTCATGCTCCGCGCCACTCCTTGGGAAGATAAAAGAGTGGAAAGTCGACAGAACTCTGACCACCTCAGATCATAACGCCATAACATACACACTGGTGTTGGGAGAGAGGCTGCAAAAGCGGCCACCCCCCACCACCAGGAAGTATAACACAAAAAAGGCAAACTGGGAAGAGTTCAGTCGACGATTACACAACTCCCTAGAGAGAAAGAACATCAACGTCGGAACGATCGAAGCGGCGAGAGATGTAGAGGACCTGGAAACCATTATTGAAGCCTACTCAGCAGCAATTGAGGAAGCATGCGAGTCCGCTATTCCCAAAGTAGGCAAGGGAAGGGATAAGCCCACGCCACCCTGGTGGACACAAGCCCTCCAATATCTGAAAAATGATGTGCTTCGCAAGAAGCGCAGGATCAGGAACGCAGCCCCCACCAGAATTGAAGCCGTACTTCAAGAATACCACCAGGCTAAAGCGGAATATATCCAAAAGACCGCAGAAGCCCAGACTGAGAGCTGGAAGGAGTTCTGCTCAGCACAGGACAGAGAAAGTGTGTGGGACGGAATATACAGAGTCATCAGAAGAACGACCAGGAGGGAGGACGACATGCTCCTGAGAGGTTCGGATGGGAAAACACTCAGCCCCGAACGATCGGCGAACCTGCTAGCCGATACATTCTACCCTGAAGACTCTGTATTAACAGACGACCCGTATCACACACAACTCAGACAACTTGTGGAAAGCAGGAACCCGGACGAAGAACTTCCGCCCGAAGATCCACCCTTTACCGAGGCGGAAGTGGAGGCAGTGCTGAAAGCACAAAATCCCAAAAAGGCCCCCGGTTCGGACGGATTCACAGCCGACATCTGCACCAGAGCAATCCGCAGTGAAAGGGAGGTATTTATGGCCATTGCAAACAAATGCTTGGCCCTATCTTACTTCCCCAAACAGTGGAAAACAGCTCATGTAGTCATCCTTAGGAAACCTGGAAAGGACGACTACACCCATCCGAAGTCATATCGACCCATAGGCCTGTTATCAGTGCTGGGCAAGATTCTAGAAAAGCTTTTGGTGGGGCGGCTGCAGTGGCACCTTCTTCCAACTCTCAGTCCAAAACAGTACGGTTTCATGCCACAGCGCGGAACCGAGGACGCCCTCTATGACCTCATGAGACACATACGAACTAGGATCGAAGAAAAGAAATCCGTAATCGTAGTCTCATTGGACATAGAGGGGGCCTTCGACAACGCATGGTGGCCGGCTCTTAAAAACCAACTTGCGATCAGGCGATGCCCACGCAACTTGTACAAGATGGTGGACTCATACCTCACGGGAAGGAAAATAACAGTTCATTACGCGGGAGCGTCCAGTGAGAGGGAGACTACGAAGGGATGCGTCCAAGGATCCATCGGAGGACCGACCTTCTGGAATCTCGTGCTGGACCCTCTGCTACATGAACTGTCAAGTGAGGAAGTCTATTGTCAGGCGTTCGCAGACGACGGTGTTCTGGCATTCTCCGGGAAATCCATAGCCGGTATGGAGGATAACATCAACAAAGTGTTAGGCAAAATTGTGACATGGGGGCAAAGAAACAAGCTGAACTTTGCGGCACACAAAACTCAAATGATGCTGCTGACCAACAAGCTGAAGTTCAGCCCCCCGAACATCCACATGTCCAATACGAGACTAGCACTGGTTGATGAGATCAAACTCCTAGGGCTCATAATAGACAGGAACCTTAACTTTAAATCGCACGTGTCGGCCATTTGCAAGAAAGCAGCCGGTATTTACAAACAGCTAGCGTGCGCAGCTAAGGTTACCTGGGGGTTGAACGGAGAAATCATCAGAACGATCTACGTCGCGGTCATCGAGCCGATCGCCACGTACGCAGCAAGCGCGTGGTCGCAAGCAACACAGCTCCAGATGAATAGGAAACAGCTGGAGGCGCTCCAGAGGGGCTTTGCCCAAAAAATATGCAAGGCCTACAGAACCACGTCACTAACATCAGCACTGGTTCTATCTGGAACGCTTCCGCTGGACCTAAGAATACAAGAAAACGCCGCGCTATACGAGGCCAAAAAAGGCATCTCGACCGCATTCCTGCCACCCGGAAGGAAGCTCGAAAAAAGAGTGAAGTTCCAGGACTTCCCACACCCTGCAACTCAAATATCAACAGAGTACGAGCTCCTCGAGGACATGGACCCCCCCACTCAAGAAACCCACCAAATTGTCGGCCCTCAAATTTACACTGATGGCAGCAAGATGGAAGGGAGAGTCGGGGCGGCGCTAACGTGGTGGGAGAGCGGAAGGGAAACAGCCTACGAGACCTTCAGCCTCGACCCAACATGCACTGTTTTTCAATCCGAAATGTATGCACTCCACAGGGCCATAGTCAGGGCAAAAGACAGCAAAAGGGAAACAGTAAATATCTTGAGTGACTCAAGATCGTCACTCGAGTTACTGAACAACCCCAAGCTGCTCCACCCCCTGGCTAAGGCCATGAAGGAGAACATGGCGCGGATGGGAAAGCAGGGCAGAAAAGTGCGGCTTTTCTGGCTCAGAGCACATGTAGGAACGGCAGGAAACGAAAGGGCAGACGAGCTTGCGAAAACAGCTGCAAACAGGGAGACAACCCCCGACTACGCAGAGGTCCCACTCTCATATGTCAGGAAAAAGATCCGAGAGGAGTCGGTCCAGAAATGGCAAGCGCGCTACGACTCCTCCGAGACGGGTTCGGCCACGATAGCATTCCTCCCCGATGTGAGCACAGCTTATCGCATCGTGAGAGGAACGAGACTGACCCACCTTCAAACCCAAATCCTGACAGGACACGGCGGCTTCGGAGAGTACCTTTACAGGTTCAATCTGAAGACCAGTCCGGGATGCGAGTGCGACCCCCAAATCAGCGAGTCGGTGTGGCACATACTACTCGACTGCCCCCGTTTCCAGCTAGAAAGATTCAACTTGCAGTGCTCTGTTCAACTGGAGCTCACACGACACAATCTCCGAAAGCTCATGGAGTGCAATAAATCCCGCCCCAAGCTTCTGGCCTTCATGGATAAGGTGGCGTCAGTCGCAACGCGGCGAAACAGCACCTATCCTATCCCTTCCCTCCCCTCGGACACGACTCAACTCCCGGACTTAACACACACACCACACATCGACACACAAACACCACAGTCTGACACAACGACACAAACATCACTCAATGACACTTTCAACCTTCTAACATGCGGAGAAGACGGACGACCAGGACTACGCCTAAGAGGAGTCGCCTTATATATGGACGACAATGCGGAGAGAATAGGTTTTGCCTTCTGCAATGCCATGGCGAAGAATACGGTAACGATCTCGCCGGGACTCGGAGTCCTACTAAACGGAAGCACTCGCAAGACCACCATGCGGCGCAAAATGTTCAACGAATTACCAAAGGTGACAATCGGAAACCAGACGTGCAGAATAGTGCGAAAGAACAACAAAACTGTCGCGTTGTTCTGCACGGACGACGAAGTCACCGAGTTCGAACAGATGTGCGCAGTGCTGAAGTACATGGGGCAAAGAGCCGAACCTGCGAAGATCATCAGTATTGACGCCATGGTCGTGGGATACCTCAGTGGGAGAACCAAGGACTACGAAGGAGCTCTCCTGGCCTCGCAGCATCACGAAATCGTGGTATACGAGGACAGAGGACAAAACCTAAGTTTCCTTAAGGCCCAATCCCGGGACCCAGGCGCCAAACTGATTCCCACGGACTGCTGGGATCACCCGATTGTTAACCCCCACGTCAGTGGGTCGGAACGCCTTCAACAACGGGTGATGCAGGAAAGATGTCTGGCAGAACAGAAGCGCAAGGAACCTAGCCATATACTCTCCACCATATTGGCGACCCTCAATGGGAGTGTCCAGTCGGTGGCCCAACCCTCCGCAAGAAAAAAAAGAGCAGCGGAAAGGGCCCTGTCCTTGGAAGCGGCGGTAGAAAAGTTCACACAGACGCCTTCCCGCCACGGATCGGAACCCCCCACTGGCCCCCGCACAAGAGCAGACATGGGACAAGTGACCCCCCCCAAACTCAGACCGGCAAGGGAGCCGCAAGACCACATGGTAAACGCCTTCATCGAGTTCGTGGCAGTCACCAGAGCAACGCGGAAAGTAAACATGGATACCTGCAACTCCATCTTGCAGACTCATCACCGCGGCTCGCAGGAACTGCTACGGATAAAATTGGGCGAAGCTGAGGCAGCTATTTACGACAGCGACAGGAACCTAGTAATACTGGGTAACATGTCGGGGTCGTACATGGCAGCATACAGCGTAACCGGCGGTTTTGTGCCCCTGGACGAGAAGAGCGAGGAAGGGAGGATCACCTTTAAAACACCGACCGAAGACCCGGTAGTGGTGGTAGCCAAGTGCACAAAGGTAATGCTGGACGACAGGATCCTCGATATGGCAGAAGCCATAGCGGGGGACCTGTTCAAAGGCGGAAGCCCGAAGCATTGGGTGAGACCCACTATCACATGGGTTAACGGAGTCCCCGGCTGCGGGAAATCCACGTGGGTGGTGTCACAAGCCGACCTGGCTGGAGACATCATAGTGACAACGACAACTGAGGCCGCCACCGATCTCAGGGAAAAACTGGAAACGCGCTTTGGTGACCTAGCCAAAAAGAGAGTGCGGACTATGGCATCCCTACTAGTAAATGGACTACATAAGGGCGAATCGTGTACACGCCTAATGGTGGACGAAGCCCTTATGAACCATTTCGGATCCATAGTCATGGCAATACAACTAGCCAGAGCCAGTGAAGCCCTGCTGATCGGAGACGACAACCAGCTTCCCTACATCGACAGGAACAATCTGTTCAACACCTTATATAACAGACCCAACCTTGTGACGTCAATCTCCCAAAATCTCCTTTGTACGTACAGGAATCCACAGGACGTAGCGTATGCTCTAAGAGAAATCTACAGTGGCATATACTCGGCCAAGACTCGCGCTAAATCCCTATCGCTGAAGCGGTTCACAGGGGAGCGGATCCCGAAACAGGACAACACGCTTTACCTTGTCCACACCCAGGCTGAGAAGGCACTCCTTATCAGCCAGGGCTACGGAGCGAATTCGGGTTCCCGCACCCTAACCATACATGAAGCACAGGGACTAACGTGCGAGTCAGTGATTATTGTGCGTACAACTTCCAAAAGATCCCATCTCCTCCAGTGTCCCCCATGCCGTTGTCGCGGTCTCTAGACACACGGACAGCTGTGTATACCACACAGACTGTACTGACAACGACGCGACAGCTCGGTTTATCCAGCGAGCCGAGACCGCGACAACGGAACACATCAGGGACTATAACCTTAAGATGGCGATGAGGGCGAGAGACGAGGAGGTCATCAGAAAGTTGACTGAAAGCTCCGAGGACCCAGCGAGCGGTCCCTCCTCCTCCTCCTCCCAAACCAGCAGACAGAGAGAGGGGAAGGGCGTCATGGCAAGGCTCCGGGATGCCATCTCCCTTCGTTTCCGGAAAAACTGAACGAAGCAGAGACAGGGATGAGAGATGCGAGCAGTCATGCTCACTAAAATGTCTAGACGAGCGGCGGCGTTGGGGGGCGGGTCATCGAGTTCCCTACAATATGGTTGAGCACGGTGATGGCTGCCCTCTGCGTCAACTCGTGAACGGGTGCCGCTCGGGGGGACTGGTCTGCCCGCGTCTCTCGTCCCACTTTCTGCCTATAACAAAAACTATTGACCATGCAAAAAAAAAAAAAAAAAAATTCCCTGACTTGTCGAAAATGATATTAATAGCATGTATTGACCAATATATTTAAGCACTATTAATTCTATTGTAATCGCACTTGCGGAGCGATAAATAATATAGTGACTAACAACCTGACAAACAACCTCTCAAACAAACAATGGCACGGGCCAAAGAGCCTGTGGATAGATTTTACTAATAAAAAAAAAAAAAAAAAAAAAAAAAAAAAAAAAAGCTGTCACTGTGCCGAAATCTTGACTGAGTAAATGAAGAATATTTTTAGAGCGTAGATGGAGAAAATAATAGATAAAGGTACTGTGTAACCACGTTTGAGACAACAATAGTTTACGTATGTGTGCGTTTAATGTTGCCACTGTTGCAGCGTTCCCTGTTAAACAAGGTCTTTTAACGGATGTTGTGTCAGAGTGATTAGCGACATGATGCACGGTATGTGGATATAATTCCCGTAGAATAGATATATTTACGGAATTACCATGTCTTGTAGTCCAGTGTTTTCAATTTCTTATATGTAAATATTTACGTATACTGAATCAGCTTTTATTGACGCTGTGATAAACATTCGTAATAAACAGATAATTTTGACGAGCTCAGTGGCGCAGTGGTGAAACGAACTGTTACACTACTTTGACACAAATGCTCGTGGGTTCGATTCCCACACAGAACAAACATTTGTGCGCATAAAAATATTTGTTTGTCTTGACAGCCCGTGTGGGGAGGTACTTCCACCTCACAGAAAACCGCTGCCTTATAACAACTCCCTGAAGGGTTGTTGTGTTCTTGTGTGTGGATGAGATCACCACTAAGCTTCTAAGGGGTTGCTGTGCTAATAACAGAGGTGGCATCACGTGAGTAATACTTAACACACTCATTGTATTGTATATTATATCATACATGTATTGCGAGCGTTCATGGGCCGCGGTAACCGCTTTACATCAAGTGGGTCGTATACTTATATGCCTCTTGACATTGTATAAAAAAAATCCAATTAATTATATTGGATTTTTTCAGTCAGTCAGTCAGTTGTTTAAATATGCATGTTTGTCAAAACTTATAGTACTATAATTTTTATATGCCACTAAAGTGGCAATCGAGCGTACGGTCTGCCTGATGGTGAGCGGTCACCGTAGCCTAAGGACATTTGCAACTCATGCGTTGCCGACCCTATACTTTATAAATGTATACTTATTTAGCACGTCTGTTGAGGAACTAAATTTAGATCGTAAGAGTCACACCTAAGCTAATCTCTTCTAGCTAGTGAGTGAACGAAGGGCTGACAATAAATAAATACATAAATAAGCAGCCTGGCTGTCTAGAAGGGGTGTTGAATTCCGGCGAGTAAGTAGGGTTACAGCTAAGTTCTTGAGGAAAAGCTGTGATATCGGCACAGGTGGTAAGACGTTAGCGATACTTCTTGTATTGCGAACGACGTTCCGCATATTGCGTTTGTAGGCTACGGAAACTGCATCATTGCGTAAGAGTCTTTTACTTCAGATTGTAAAATTGCTTTTTATTTTTTATTGAAATACACACTTTTCTTTATTGCAATGTACTCCACACTTTTGGTACTCACCTAAAACTACCAAATATCTCACCTCCCATTCACACATTCAACGAAACGAACTAAATAGGTAGGTACTCTCTAGGAGTTGAATAAAAACAACGTTTAACTTATCTGAGATCAAATATAATACTTTTCATTTTTTATGAAAATAATGCATAGTGTAAAAAGATATCGCGCCCGTATGTATACACATTTATTGTTAATGACAAGTAATTGAAAATATTTACAAAAACACTAACGTGTCTATCCACCAGTTACACTATCATAAACAATTATTTTAAAGTATTACACATACAAACGTGAAATTACATAGTAGCGTACAAGTTGTTCTCGACTTATAACTATGTTAATGTCCCAAAAACAAAATAATGCCCCAAAAACAAGAAGGGAGCGAGTGAAGTTCAAGAAAAAAGCGACTAAATCATTTAGATAGAGTATACAAGAGCGGAATGCTCACATTCTTAAACTTAATACTCAAAATTTGCTTATCTATAAGAAAAAAAATGTCAAAAGTATTGTATAATGTATATATAGACTTTACAGGAAAATAGTAATACTAAAATATTTCTTTTACTAGCAATGGTAAAAATGAGATTCTTTTCTCTGTTTTTCCAGCGACACCCACAAATTGTTTAAGAAAATTTCTATTTCCGGCGTCAATAGTGTTTAATATGTCAGCATCTTCATATGATATTAAAGATCTAAGTTTCAATTCAGAAATAATATCTGACAATTGAGCATTGCGTTTAAAAAATCGATCGATCGTCGATTTGTTTGCTGAACCGCACGTACTTTTTTTCTAAGTCCCTCCCCTACTTTAGTTTTCTTCTTCAAAACCGTTTTCAACTTCCTTTTTCTTGGCGTATCTTCTTCAGGATTAGTACTTAAGAAATACAGTTTCCTTTTTGAATTTATTTTTATTTCAGTGTCATCATCAGTTCTTTTTAGTGTGCAATAATCTTGCAGAATAGCACTGGTAGATGTAGAGGGTACTGGATCATCACTCTGTCCAGTTAATGAAATCTGAAATATTATAGTTAAATAATTATTTGATGTTTTTTTTTATACTGCGTCGGGAGGTATACAAGCATACGGCCCACCTGATGTAAAGCGGGTACCGTAGCCTATTAACGCTTGCAATATATTAAGTACGTATCACTCGCGCGATGTCTCCTCTGTTGCTTACGCAACAACTCCTTGGGAGCTTACTGGTGACCTCACTCACACGCAGAAACACAACAACCCTCTAGGGAGTTGTTATTTGGCTGCGGTTTTCTGTGAGGCGGAGGTACTTCCCCAGACGGGCTGCTTTGATGCGCCCAACCCTCTTAAAACATACAGACCAAGACAAACAGATATGTTTATGCACACAAATGTTTGTCTAGTGTGGGAATCGAACCCACGAGCGTTGGTGTCAAAGTCGCGTCATTCACGATTGAACCACCGAGCTCGCCAAAATGTTCGAGTAAGTTAGCGTGTAGGTGATAAACCATTCATCTTTAGAGCCAAATACATCATCACTTGTACGCGGTGCACTTAGCCGACTAGTTAACTAGGAGCTGTAAGGCTTGGCAATTTAATTATGATCACCCTGAGTGGAAAATTACTTTTACCTAACAGAAAACAATTCATGGTCAAATTACCTTATGCCTCTCAGTCAATGATTTTACCAAGAAGCTACAGAAGAAATGCAGCAACACGAGTGACAGTTGCGCCAGCGATACGACTTCTGTCAAGTGTAGTTTAATACAATATACTATTATAGTAATAGTAGATTGTATCAAAATAATACCTTGATGAATTTACATGGTTCCTGTAGCTTTAGTAGTGTATGCGTTACAGTAATTTTATTAAAGCTGTCTAAAATTCACCTGAAAGGCAAATAAAAAAGGTAGGGCAAAGCAGCCCGTCTGGCGAATGCCTCCACCTCACAGAAGACCACGGCAAAATGGCAGCTACCTGGAGGTTTGTGTTTCTGCGTGTGAGTGAGGTCACTAGTAAGCTTCCATGAAGATGCTGCGTTAGCAGCAGAGGTAGCATCGCGCGAGTGACGCCTATTAACGCTTGTAATACATTAAGTATTTCAAGCCTTAATAGGCTACGGTAACCGCTTTACATCAGTTGAGCCGTATGCTAGTATGCCTCCCGATGTTGTATATAAAAAAAAACAAAATTAGGATTGGGTTGTGTTACACTGTATTACGTAATATGATATACCTTATTTGGTATTGCATTAGGATATAGAAGTGTTCTTTCTTCTTTTTTATCAAGGCCTTTTCCGAAAAATGCTTGCTACATATTTTGCAATATTTTGTGGGAGTCCAATTTTTTCTTCCAGTTGCTTCTATCCATTTTTTGCGCAGGTCTGGGTCATCTGGGAAGTTAAACATATTTTGATATAGTGTCTATCTTTACAATTACTCTACTGTTCTTATACTGCTTGGGTATCAAAAAGCATAGCATGTTTTTTTAAAAAGAAAAACACATCTCAGAAAACCAAGTTTAAGATCCAATTCTGGAAATTAAAATTTCTCAGTTCAGTTTTTATGTATTTACACATTAAACTCATAAGTGTTTAATGTGCTATATTTTTTTAGACATACCTTTACTTAACAGATGTACACTAAAACATATTCCCTAATTTAAAACAAATTACAAAACTTCCAATGCTGGGCTATATAATAAGCTCCACACAGTCTCTCTGTGGCCTCGTAAAAACATCTCGGAAGTTTATTGCTGATTTCACTCACTTACAGCAACAAAATATCCCTCTGGAAAGTTGATATTTAGCCAAGGTCTTCTCAAATGTGGAAGCACAGCCCCATTTGATTAGTTCCTAATTAAATGTAACTGTACAATCTCTGGTGCTATACCGTCACGTGTTATAATTGGTGGGTGCAGCACATACAGCATACAGGTGATATTGGGTTTGACTCTGAACATGATGATGAGATGGTGATAGAATTACCCGAAATTACTTTGAAGTATAAAACAGTTTAAGTGTAATCGGGTGTACATAAATGGATGAATATCTAAATAACCGTTGCTTAACAACGGTCAAGAAATAAAAATAAATGTTATGTTATTATTTCTTTACCTACTCCATGCCTACTAAGCAGTTACTAATTTACATTTTGTTTATTGATTAATAGTAGTGAGGTAATTTCATACCAAAACTGGCAATACATTTATAATATCCAAATGTAGGTTATGAATGCAAAATTTCCAAAATTTGTAATAAATATGAGGTTTCAAATTAATTTTATCACGTCTAAGTGTAACTAATATGAGGTCATAAGAGCCAAATCCTATAATAAATAGATTACAAGCTATAAATGATGTTACATACCCATGAAAAGATACACCGTCAATTTTCCTTTCACTGTCACTTTTGCATAAGATAACACTACACCGTACCATAGTTTATTTAACGCTTAATGTGTATTCAAAAGCCAAAACGGTATTTTAATTCATAAAAATGAAATAAAACTTATTCCAAACAAAAATATTCTACACAACAAGGCAAACTGTCAAGTTTGTTTCGCAAAATGAGTTGATGACCTTGAAAAAACTGAAACTAGATGAGGGACAGAAAATAATCTATCTATGTCTTTTTCTGTTACATATGCAACGTATATTGCTGTCTCTTTACTGTGTGAATGAGACGTAAAACGTCACTGGGTCTATCTTTTCTCTGTCTACGTTTTAGAGTAAATTCTTTTCGGTAGGTACTTATTACTTTTATAGCACTTTAAATAAATAACCTGTTTTAATAACCTTTTCAATATTCTCCGATTTTAACCTATTCTCTGACCACCTAAAATCCATTTATACTGAGGTGAGATTAGCAAATTTATATATGCTCCTCTTCGTCATTCATACTATAAGAAAATTCGCAAGCCATATTTATGATACGTTATAAAATCAGGATTACTATGCACATTTTTTTTTATATTGCTATCTCAAAGTTATTGGCACATGTTATCAATCAACATAGACGTAATAAACAAGCAGACACCATCTCACGAACTAAACACTGAAGCACCGCCATAGTAAGTCAGTTGCTATACGTACGAGCCGACACGCACACATTCACACCATAGTAAGTCTACCGCCCGCCATTACGCACCAACACCTCGCCGCGTGATAACTTTGTCGAAAAAAATAATAATGCCGTCGTGCGTGGAGAAGAGCAGTCGGAATCATAGTGGTACAATTAAAATAAGCCAAGGGATTACTTTTCATAGGTAAGCAAGTAATTTTTCTGATTAACTAATCGTTTTCACTTAAATTAATTTTTCAAAACAATATGTTCTTTTTTTTTTGGTTCTTTTTATCCCCGAGGGGAAAGGCAAAGGGATCTAGCCCATACAGCCACGTCATCAGTTTAGAACCATTTGAAAATCTTAATTCTATGTTCCAGCTTCAGGAACTATGCTCAAAAAATACTTGGGAAGGGTACTTCGACCCAATCAACCCAGTTTAAATACCACCCGTAAAACGATAGGAATTTTACAAGGTTTTCTTGATGAACTTATTCACGTCTTCCAAAAAGTGCATAAACGTGTTATATTTGAGTTTTTTCATTATTGTATAATTGCACTAGCACTTATGTTACAAAACACTATCAAAATTGTCACATAAAACTAATTTACACCGAATTGTAAAAATTTCAAGTATAAGAACAATGTCACTCGTCAAAAGCGCGGGAAGAAGTCCTTCAAAACAATAATTCGACCGATGTTGCCATAACTCACATTTCCAAATTAGCGTAAATGTGGTAGATCATTTTTCTTTTGTTCTCTTGTAATTCTTAATTCAGATACCTAATTTTGTTTAAATAGACATATAAACTTACATCCTATGATTCTTTTACTGAACAACTATTATTCATATCTTTAATATTTTTTAGATTTTCATCGTCAAACGATGTATGGAAGAATGATTGGGTACAAATCATAAGAGAGTCCAGAAAATAAAGCGGTTTCATACCATCTAAATCCAGTGTAATATGCAGTATACATTTTGATGAGTGTGAGGAGTGGCTGCCGTCTTCTGTGAGGTGGAGGTACTTCCCCAGTCAGGCTAACGTGACCTACCTCTCTTTCGCCAGAGCCTCGTCTGGTCATTTAAATTTGTGTATTTGTTTGGGCATTATTTATTTCAAATAAGTATACATCTCTTTGTCTTACATAATAAAAGGAATTTGTAATGTTATATTTCATGTCTTTAATTTATTTTCATCAATATCTATTTTAAAGAACACAAGTTACAAATCAACGGTCCATAAAATTCGAGTTCCGAAGACAGGAACGAATCATATATTTTTTTTATTTCTTTTTAGTTAAAGAAATGGGAAATTTTCTTCCATCTGGCAACCCACTTGACACTCAACATAGTTAGACTTCTTCCCGCGCTTTTGACGAGTGGCATTGTTGTTTTACTTGAATTTTTTACAATTCAGTATAAAATTAGTTTTGTGTGACAATTTCGATAGTATTTTGTAACATAATTGCTAGTGAAATTATACAGTAATGAAAAAACTCAAATATAACACGTTTATGCACTTTTTGGAAGACGTGAATAAGTTCATCAAGAAAACCTTGTAAAAATCACTATCGTTTTACGGGTGGTATTTAAATTGGGTTGATTGGGTCTAGGTACCCTTCCCAAATATTTTTTCAGCACAGTTCCTGAAGCTGGAATATAGAATTAAGATTTTCAAATGGTTCTAAACTGATGACTTGGCTGTATGGGCTAGATCCCTTTGCCTTTCCCCTCGGGGATAAAAAGAACAAACAGAACTCAACATAGTTACATGCCGCCATTGTGGTGCTTCAGTTGTTTCTCAGCGAGATTCCGTCTGACTATTTTATTACGTCTATGGTTATCAACAATTAATGATATTAATTGCATTTTGTATTGACTTGGATTCCGGCTGTACAGTAGGGGTAATACACAGACTTAATTTTATCAAATTTATTAGTATTCTAAAACCGAAGCGAAAGTGTAGGATGCGGTCGGGATTGACGCTTGGATGATGATTCCGTTTTTTTATTTTTCATTTCATTTTTTCATTTTTAAATATAAAAGTACCTAAGTAAAAAATACTTTTTTAAAATACAAAAACGGGCACCTACATGTAGCGGAGCGGGGAGTCTCAAACTATCGGTGGTCAGGGCTCCAGAGGGAGAAACCTCCTCGCAATGCATGTCTAGGAGAACTTATTTACAGGTTCTAAATACGTGTAAATACTAGACGGAATACTTGCTATGTGGAAAATTAATAAAATTGTAGACGTACCTAAAACAAACAAAAAACTTTTCACAAACCTTTAAACAAAAAAAAAAACAAACTCTGGCAATAAAACTGCTGTAACTGAAAAAACCACGGAATAGAAAAAACAAGTGGAAGTGCTAAGTAGGCGTGGCGCGCGTGCCACAAGTAAGCGTTGTTACGCATACCTACGCTTATTTGATTCCAGTCGCGTTCTAACATTGTCTTCGGCAACATTCTCTTGACATTCTATAATTTTCTATAATTATGCCGTATTGTTCCATTTTAGAATCCAAGAACGATAGTAGTAGAATAAACCTTAGTATTGGAGGTGTTTCGTACCATCGCTAAGTACGATTTTACTTGTTTTCTATAAAAATCTTATTTATTTAATTTTACTAATAATGTAATAAAACGGCTAATTAATATCAACCTTATCACACTGAAATAAAGTCTACTTTGAATTGATTGTACTGGTTTTTTTTCTCGAAAGTTCTTCGCTACTCTGCCTGAGTTGCGAAGCTAGTGTTGCGTCGATTCCAATACAAATTTATCGATAAATAATATGGCATATTATTATATCTATAACACACAACGGCCCACCTGATGTAAAGCGGGTACCGTAGCCCATTAACGCTTGCGATATATTAAGTATCACTCGCGCGATGCCTCCTCTGCTGCTTCCACAGCAACTCCTTGGAAGCTTACTGGTGACCTCACTCTCACGCAGGAACACAACAACCCTCTAGGGAGTTATTATTTTGCTGCGGTTTTCTGTGAGGTGGAGGTACTTCCCCAGACGGGCTGCTTTAATGCGCTCTACCTCTCTTAAAACATCCAGACCAAGACAAACAGACATGTTCATGCACACAAAATGTTTGCCTTGTGTGGGAATCGAACACACGAGCGTTGGTGTCAAAGCCGCATCGTTCACGACTGAGCCACCGAGCTTGTCAAAATTGTAGAATATCATGGCATTCTTTAAACAGATTTGCTTTTACTGAATTCCCAATGTCTTAATTTGTTGAATAAGTACTAAGGTATCTATCGATAATGTAATTCGATGTACACAATTGAAGCTGCACTGGTCGAGTAGCAATACAAATGGGGCAGAAGACGCAAATGTTAAACTTATGACTAATATGAATTAAGTTTATAATTGATTCCATGGATACCACCGCCATCTATCGTCGAGTAACAGTATTTGCTCGATAATCAAACTCAGTCTGACTTGAAATTGCAAAACATCGTAAATACATTCTGCACTCTAGCAAAATATACTCTATTCGACATTGTGAAGGTATATTTTCAAATGTAGCATTTGTTGATTTCAGCTACTTTTGACTAAAACAAAAACGACCAATCATAGCTATTGTTTATTTGTAGTGCAATATAGGATAATCGGTTTACTAGTGTGAGTTTGGCGACAACGGTTTCTGTACCAACTTTGTCACTTAGCACTTCCACTTGTGTTTTCTATTCCGTGGAAAAAACTGATATAATTACAATATGATACCTTGATAATGCCGTAAAGGCGAAACCGGTCGGTAAAAATAATTATTATATAAAATTGTGAATTACAATATGATTAACACAATCGAATCTTGTTTTTCTTCCGTTTGTTATATTTTTTGAGTTTATTGACGAGCTCGGTGGCGTCGCAGTGGTGGAACGCGTTGTTACGTTACTTTGACACCAACGCTCGTGGGGTCGTGGGACGAATATTTATGTGCATGAACATGACTGTTTGTCTTGGTCTGGGTAATTTATATGTATAATAAGTATGTATTTACAAAAAAAAATGTATTTACGTATGTATATCAGTTGTCTACTACCCATAACACAAGCTTCGCTTACTTTGGGGCTAGATGGCGCTGTGTAATTTGTCCGACAATATATATTTATTTATTAAAGATTATTTAAATAGAATTTACTTACTACACACAACAATAAATTAAAACAATAGTAGAACCACGGAATAGAAAAAACAAGTGGAAGTGCTAAGTGACGAAGTTGGTACAGAAACCGTTGTCGCCAAACTCACACTAGTAAACCTATTATCCTATATTGCACTACAAATAAATAATAGCTATGATTGGTCGTTTTTGTTTTAGTCAAAAGTAGCTGAAATCAACAAATGCTATATTTGAAAATATACCTTCACGTTGTCGAATAAAGTATATTTTGCTAGAGTGCAGAATGTATTTACGATGTTTTGCAATCTCAAGTTAGACTGGGTTTCATTATCGAGCAAATACTGTTACTCGACGATAGATGGCGGTGTTATCCATGGAATCAATTATAAACTTAATTCATATTAGTCATAAGTTTAACATTTGCATTTTATGCCCCATTTCTATTGCTACTCGACCAGTGCAGCTTCAATTGTGTACATCGAATTACATTATCGATATCGATAGATACCTTAGTACTTATTCAACAAATTAAGACTCCAGTCGTGAATGACGCGACTTTGACACCAACGCTCGTGTGTTCGAGTCCCACACAAGGCAAACATTTTGTGTGCATGAACATGTCTGTTTGTCTTGGTCTGGATGTTTTAAGACAGGTAGGACGCATCAAAGCAGCCCGTCTGGGAAAGTACCTCTACCTGACAGAAAACCGCAGCAAAATAACAACTCCCTAGAGGGTTGTTGTGTTCCTGCGTGAGAGTGAGGTCACCAGTAAGCTCCCAAGGAGTTGCTGTGGAAGCAGCAGAGGAGGCATCGCGCGAGTGATACTTAATATATGGCAAGCGTTAATAGGCTACGGTACCCGCTTTACATCAGGTGGGCCGTGGTGTTTTAGATAAAATAATATGCCATATTATTTATCGATAAATTTGTATTGGAATCGACGCAACACTAGCTTCGCTACTCAGGCAGAGTAGCGAAGAACTTTCGAGAAGGAAAACCAGTACACTCAATCCAAAGTAGACTTTATTTCAGTGTGATAAGGTTGATATTAATTAGACGTTTTATTAAATTATTAGTAAAATTAAATAAATAAGATTTGTATAGAAAACAAATAAAATCGTACTTATCGATGGTACGAAACACCTCCATTATTAAGGTTTATTCTACTACTATCGTTCTTGCATTCCAAAATGGAACAATACGGCGTAATTATAGAGAATTATAGAATGTCACGAGAATGCTAGTGAACACAATGTTAGAACGCGATTGGAATCAAATAAGCGTAGTTATGCGTAACAACGCTTACTTGTGGCAGGCGCGCCACGCCTACTTAGCACTTCCACTTGTTTTTTCTATTCCGTGAGTAGAACTTATCGTTAAATGTCTTCTTCTTCTTAGCGTTATCCCATTTGCTAAGCTATATCGGTGGGGTCCACTACCAAAGTCTAAGAATTTGGTGAAGATACTGATTTTTAACATGGAGCAACTGCCGTCAGATCTCCACAACCTAGAGGGAAAACTTACCTTTAAGTCGTTCAGTGAAAAATGTCGTCAATTTCAAAGCAAAAGATTTTTGACTTCGGTTCATGAACTTATCCTAATAGCAATTCCTGTAAATATACAAATGTGTAACATATTTAGTGTATATTTAGATTTAAATAAAATTCTGTATTTAAATAAAGTTGGGCTTTTTATTTTTTCTACAAAAAAATATATCTTCTTTTGTTTAAAAGATAAATACAAAAAACGCCGAGCGATGCGCGCTCGCCCTGGCACTTAAAATAATAACTTTTTGTTTTAGTGCTAGGCCTATGTTGTGTTGAATGCGTTGATCCAAGCTTCATCTAATGGTAATTACCTGCGCTCTACATTCGGAGGCAACGAATATACCGCTGTTTACTCACTTTCCTCAGTTTTAGCGACTTCTTCTTTACGGACTTTTTGTGGTTGCCTTTTGCAAGCGCGTACCTATATTTTTATATGGTAACAACAATATTGTCAACCTTTCAAAAATAGGTGGTTCCGGAACTACGGTTTAGTTCAATGATTTAATGTGATTAATTAAAAAACTAATTGCAACCAAACATATTATGAAAATAATTTAGATATAATTTAACTCTATTGGAGATATGCTGTCCTTTTTTATTTATTTATAATTAAAAAAATATATTTTAGATGTAGTGATTTGACTTAAATTTTGTAAAGAAAATGGCTGCCGTGCGGAATAACCAAGTGTTCTTTCTGTGCACTTATCGCATATATTAGTAACATATTACGATCGTCAAATTAAAAAAATACTGTAATTCAGCTTTAAATTAGTAGTATAGTAGTTTTCGTATAAGTTTTTGGCCTATGTGATACAATTGAAGTCTCTTGAACAAAGTACTTCGAAAATTCAATATTACTAGCATGAAAACGACATGGCGGACTGTTAATCGACCAATGAGAAGCCAGCATCTAAAGCGTTTCAGAATTGCACTAGCATTTCGCGTCATTAGGTTTTTGGTGCCTTCTTTCTTCCTATAAAAATTCTGTACGCCTACTGATAAAAGCAATTTTATTGACTTTTTGGTTAATTTGTGTATGGGACGATACCTAATTTATGTGAGAGTTTACTTGTGACGTTCAATTTGTGCAAAGCGTTACAAACGCCTGAGATCATGACTGCGTTGGATTTAGGATGAAGGAAAATGCATTTCCATCGTTTTGTTTTTGTAAACAAGACTATGTTATTGTGGTATGTACACGTGCGATATAGTATATAATTGACAGTTGTTTCAATGATGTCGGGAAGGGGGGCGAAGAAGCGCGGCAGGCCCCCGAAATCGGGATGTTTTGAGAAGAATAGGAAATTTCAATACCATTTATTGAAAAAACCAAAATATTTGCAAGCTCAAAATGCTGGAACTGCTTCTCTGTTAAGTACGCCTTCAGCATCAAGAGCGTCATCGCCGCAAGGAAGCGACATAAGTAGACGAAGTACAAGAAAACTGAGAGGCGGAAAAACTCATAAAAGTAAAAGAGGTGGTTTATCAAATGCGTATTCGCGAAGAGGTTATAATCCGCAAGCCGCTGATTACCATGAGTCTGAATATCATTACGGATCTGATTTCGGCGATGAATATAGCGATAGGTCCGAACCGGAGGAAGAGCGCGCTAGCGAAACCTCTGAAGGTAGTGCTGGGGAAGGAGCCGCTAGCGATAGTGATTTTTCTGAGAGTAGTTACAGCACTACAGGTGGTACTGGAAAGAAAGTTGGAAACAATACCATTCGTCCTCCCAGTCCAGAGCCATTGTGGCTGCAGGAAGAAAGAAATGTTCCACCCTTGGATCTTCCTATGTCTTCTGATGATTTAGTAATCCCACAAAACTTAGTTTTGCAAGTAGTAGGTATATATGAAGTGCTAAGACATTTTAGACACCTAGTCAGGTTGTCTCCATTTCGTATTGAGGATCTTTGTGCAGCAATTACATGTGAAGATCAAAGCAATTTGCTAACAGAAGTACATATAATGCTCCTCAAAGCCTTATTGAGAGAGGAGGATGCTCAACAAACTCATTTTGGTCCATTAGACCATAAAGATAGTGTGAACATTACCTTATTTCTACTGGACATTATGACTTGGCCGGAGATTCTAAGGGTTTATATAGAGAGTGACAAGTCCTTTGACCAAAATGTTGTCAAAATATTGAACTCTTGCGAATATCCATTCACATCAGTAGAGGACAGATTAGCAGTGCTACAATTTTTGTGCAATCAATTTCTTATAACTAATCCTGTACGTGATGATCTCCTAAGTGAAGGTAAGTAACATATGTACAAATATACTTAGTCGTCAATTATTATAACTAAATAGTGAAATAGCAAAAAATATTGCTGCTTGTGGGCTATAAAACTGAAAATGCCTTTCTCCAAAAATTTTAAACTTGAAAAAGTGAAACTTCGTCTCTGGGCTACTATAATTCTCTAATGTTTATAACTATATAAATTAGAAAATTTAATATGGTAAGTCCTTTTCAAATAGGCTATATAATGTCAGTTTTATATCTCAAGCTAGAGATAGCGATAAATGTCACCACTCCACTGTTATAAAATATTTCAATAGATGGTTAGTAAAAACAAGAGAAGACGAGACATACTTTCTTCCATTTCTGAATGAGATTTAAGCTATAAAACAGTAAAAATATAATAATTTGGCTCTACCTCAGATAATGTAACACCTGTAGGCCAATTCTACTAAAAAGCTGCAACTGCACTGCTGTGCGGATATTCTGATAAATTGTTTTCACATTTGTATAGCAGTGATAGAAGTTTTGAAGGAGTTTATCTGCAGTTTTGCTACTGTTAGTCTCAAGCCACTTTTGCAAAGTGAAATTAATATTCTGAAGTGGTGATTCATATTTGTTTTGGTAGATGTTTGTGATAATATATGATTAAATAAAGCTTCTTTTCAGTTATAAATACCTCTACTTAAAATATGGTAACATGACAGGTGTTAAGTAGCTTATTTGCAGGATATGTGCAGTTGCAGTCTAGGAAATTTTAATACAATATACACATATTGGCACTGCACTATTCCTGCAGTCAAATGACAGGCGTAAACATCCAGCTGCAGGTTTTTAATAGAATTGGCCTACTGATATTGGATCCATATTTTCTTTCTAAGTAGATTTAATATAGAGATGTAATTAGCATAAGATTTGTGGCGTGTGGTTTTGTTATTTTTTAATATTTCAAATATTTTCTATATATTTCTTTTTATTTTTTTGTATTAGACGGGGGGCAAACAAGCTTGTTGGTCACCTGATAGTAAGTGGCCACCACCACCCATAGACATCAGCAACAGCAAAGGCTCACAGATCTGTTGCCAGCCTTTTTAGGGAAACATAGGCTCTTTTTCATATTGTATTAGACATACCAAATAATATGTCAAATTTGCCTCATCAATGTCTGATGTAATGTCAACTGTAATGTCATTGTATTGATATATTTGGTCCAGCATTTTTGTCTGTGATTTTGTTTATTTCTTGGTCAATAAACTCCTAATTTATGATTACATTTGTGAATAATTTTAAATCAAGATGCTTTAAAAATAACTTGCTTTAGCAGACAAAGTGAGCAATGTTTAAATTGCTTCTAGATCTTTTCTCTCTTACTCCATTTTACTTCTTACTTGTTATGAGAAACTTCCTCCCAGACTAATATTCTTTTTCTTTTAATACTTATCAAATAGTTAGTGAGAAATAATTAGAAATATATTTAAAAATGGATAGGAAGGCATAAATAAATACAGTGCTGACTATTCATGGTAAATGTTAACTTGTACTAGATTTTAGAATGTTCCAATACATTCAAAATCTATTTTTATTCAAGATTAACACTAGAGAGTTACTTGTTATACTTCTAGTTGTACCATAAGCTAGGCACATTGTATGTTAGGATCGCAATCCATGTTCGCAATGAGCAAAATCAACTTATATATAAGTGCATAATAAAGGCCATTAACTGACTGATCTTGTATCCTGGAATTATGGAATTCAGCTAGTAATTTAAACATAAGATTCTACAGAGGTCTTAAAACAATGACAATTAATACATGGTAGTATAGATATTCAGAGATTTATGTATTTATTAATCATAATTTTGTTCCCCAGACAAAATAATATTGTAAATGGTAATTCTTCTTTAAGAGTGTTGGATAGACTTGCCTTTAAAATTACATTTTGAATTGCAGTTCCTATACATTATGATGATCACTGCAGAGTTTGCCATCGGCTAGGAGACTTGCTATGCTGTGAGACTTGCCCTGCTGTATTTCATCTGGAATGTGTAGATCCACCTCTAGTAGATGTACCTTCAGAGGATTGGCAGTGTGCTCTTTGTAAGCAGCATAAAATAATGGGTGTTACTGATTGTTTGCCTGATGCTGAGAAACAAGGTCTACTGTGTCGTCACGAACACTTGGGCTTTGATAGACATGGCAGAAAATACTGGTTCATTGCACGCCGCATATTCATGTAAGTACATTCGAGAGTAATTTTATTTATTGTCTGTCATTCCTGTTAAGAAAGGAAGCATTTCGTTTCTCTATGCAAGGGGATGAAAATAAGACGCTCTAGGGAATAGACATTTCGTATTACTAATCGTATTACCCGTTCTAAGAAAAAAAAATTTTTTTTTTATACATAATCTATAAAGTATATAAAAAAATATTTCTTCTTTTCTTCATAATTCCTACTGCTGGAGAGGAAGAAATTGTTTTTTTTTTATATATTTAACAGGTGACCTGCTACACTTCCGATTTTGAGGAGATGACTGTGTGTGTGCATGTATGCCTGTTTGTTGAAATTTTTATTTATATGTTTAATGTAAAAACTTAATTTTCTCCCATGCAACTGGACTAATTCTGGTTAATTTTTTTTCTTTTTTTACTTTAAAATGTAGTAATTGTTGCAACTTGCTGATAGGTAAAATGCCACTTTGCATAATTTATTTAATAGACTTTTTAAAAATGATTTTTTGTACTATAATCTGCGATCAGTCTTTTTTTTCCATAGACTGAGCAGATATTTTGAAAGTTCCAGCTCTTGGGAGAATTGATCCAATGACCATTGCTCCTCTACTCACAAATCCAAGTCTATTATGTGGTTCCGTTTCAGTCTTTTTGTGTAGCTCCTACTTGCAAGTTCGCTGCCAGAGGGTTTGGATGCTTTCAGATGATTCTCTGTTTGCTGAATTTTTTTAAAATTTTATTATCAAATATATATTTTTACACATCATACACATAGTATTTTACATTCCTCTACACTCTACTTTTTATTTCTTCAAAAGCAGTGTTAATCTTTTTATACAATGTCCGGAGGCTACCAGAGCATATGGCCCACCTGATGTAAAGGCCTACCCCGTAAGGGACTTCACATGAAGGTATACATAGATTGGGCAATTGATGTCTGAAAGAAATCAATTGCCCTTTTTTAGGCTCACTTTCCTGGTGTTCATCCACTTAAATCCATACTTCTCTCACATTTGGGATATAGGTAGCCTTCATTTGAATGGGGTGGAGTTTGTGGCTCCGCATAGGTTGGATCTACTGTGATCTCTGGTGCAATTTATTATTTCTGTACATAATAGGTACTTATTTATTGCTCTTAATTCACAATTTACAAATGTTTCTATTATTTTAGCGAATCAGAAAATGGAGACGTATGGTATTACACAACATCTCAGCAGTTTCAAGATTTATTAAGTGTGTTAGATTCAGATGAAATGGAAACTCCGCTAGTGCGAGAACTATTAGAAATGAAGCAAGAAATTCTGAGACAAATGGAGATTACTGAGCGACTAACAAATCAGGCCAAGGGAAATCGCAAATCATACCTAGAAGTAGAAAATGCAAATATTGTCAAACAGAGAAAAATAAAAGAGCAACAGCAAAAACTACAAGAACAAAATATAGGGTTGAGAATCGATGATGAAAAAATTGACAGTGATACATCCTTAATTCCTGATGGAGATGTTGTAAATGAAGTTACAATCACTAGTGAAGATATACAGGTAGACAATGAGGATCACCAGGATGGAGATGAGGATGAAGTAAAAAAAAATAAGAATTGTAATAGTAAAAGTAAATTACTGGCACAAAAGAAAACTGATGAAGGTAGGACATAACTTCTAATTAATTTGTATAACTTTATATGTACATATCAATATATTAATATGTGAAGCAAAAACTTTGTACATTTTTTTAGAAAAATTATGCGAACATAGGAGTATGAAATTTTAGCACAGTTAAAGTTTATATGTAGAAGTGCAGCAGAAAATTTTTTTTAATGATGAAGCTTGAAAAACACATTAAACGAATAAAAAAACATTACACACACTACAATACGTTTGTCACACAAACACATATGTACAACAAATATATGCCTAAAGTGCTTTTCACGAAAGAAGTCCCCACAGACACAGCGCTGTCGTCGCCAGACAGTGTGTTGCCAACATTACATTGTTTTATTTCCCCAAAAAATAAATTGTAATTATTATTCGAATTCAAATATTGAATTTTATAATATAACGGATTACATATTGACGAACCAATTGGTAATTTAAATTTTAAATCTTTGAAATAGTGCTGTAGAAAAACCAAAACTTTCGAACATATTTGATGCGGTTTTCAGGGTACAGCTTTAGCTTAATAATGTCTTTGCATTAAATCTAGCAGCAGATATAGATATAAATGCTTAATATTATATAACCAAATAAAATAAAAAAAAGCTTTATATATTTTAAATTTTTATTGCATAGGTCATGAAACGAAATTATTCCAGACATACTGCAGTCACTATCTGGAATATCTGGATCATCCATAATATCACTGTCCTGATCTGACTGTGTTTCGCTGTCGCTTTCAGTACATATAATAAATCGGTCCATTTCTTCGTCTATCAGACGTTTCTTTTAGACAGATCTTTTATTAATCTAATATAATATTCATCTTCCACATGTTCCACGTGTGTGCATTGTATGTTCCAATCTTCTGGGGTTACGCTGGCAAACGCGTCTTCCGTCAATTTTACAATTTGCTTCGAAGCTTGGGCGATATTCTTTTCTGCCACGCATCTTTTCACAAGACTCCATATTTTTTCTATTGCGTTCAAGTCGCAATGATATGGTGGCAGTTTAACCATTGTGCCTTTTTAAAAGCTCATCGACAGCGTAAGTCGGTGATCCTCTATTTTCTTTAATTAGACCAAACAGTACTGGTTTTGTCCAGCTTTCTTCAAAAAATACGCCCTTCTCTCGCAACCACTTCTGCATTCCAATTTTTAATCTTACATGGTCGGGGCTTTGTTTATTTGGGTACAGTGATATGGAGCATTATCCATAACCACAAGAGACCTCTCTGGCAGATTAGGTACCACCTTTTCAGTCATCCACTTTAAAAAATTCGTAGAATTTGACGACATGCGTCATGATTGAGATTTGAAAATTAATATCAGGTAAGGGCAATCTTTGACATGTTGTGGGCCAAACTATAGCATGCAAATACGTTCGCGGGCCGCGTTTAAAAGTAGTGCATATATATAAGTAGATTCCGTGAGTATATATAAGTAGTGTACTTAATTATTTTTTAATTGGGTTTTTTCAAAATGTCTCGCGGGCCGGATCAAACCTTACAGCGGGCCGGGTGTTGCCCACATGTGATGTAGATGATTTCTTACATTCTCTAATATCCCCTTACAAGATGCAGGAGTATACAAATTAGACTGCGAATGTGGTTTATCATACATAGGGCAAACAAAGAGAAGCGTAGGTACTCGTGTGAAAGAACACATTGCTGACATGAAGAATAGGCGCGATAAAAACTCTGCAGTATGTGAACATACACTGGACCAGCCAAACCATTACATCCGGTTCGATAAACCACAAATCCTCGCCAAGGAGAATCGCTACATGCCGAGAATGTTGCGCGAGGCTATTGAAATAAGAAAACACCCCAATTTCAATAGAGAAGATGGTTGGCAAGTACCACCTGCTTGGGATCCAGTCCTAAAAGTAATCAAATCACAAATCCAAAGACCTACTAAAAAATGTTCGGACACTGTGAGCGATTTTTGTGTGAATCGGAACATATATAATTAATCCATCCATGTCGGTAGATGTAATAATTGAATAACTAATTTAAGACAAATACCACCTTAGTCTTCCTGCGACCACGGACGCTGCAAAGCGTTCGAAACGTCAGGTTCAACAAAATAAATAAAATACGCGATACTTCCGTTAAAAATAGTTTAATTCAATGTGTAACAATCGCGAAAACCTAAGACAATACTATGATTTCTTAGTTTGTTTTTAAATGAAAATTTGGATTTTGACTGTCTTATAGGCGGCGGGAGGTTATTCCAACCTTTAGTAGCCAAGTATCTAAAACTACCTCGAAAAACAGTGGTTTTGTTGCAATGTAAGGAAAGCTTTCAAAGTGCGTCCCGCGTGTTGTACATCGATTTTTGCTGCGGCCATTGTTGATGAGATCGGCGTTGGCATGGAATACTACATTCCCCACTCCGATGTCGTCATCAAAAGCCGGAGACGCCCTTGGTTTAATCGCGAATGCGCTGAAGCTGTTAGTAACAAACAGGCGGCGTATCGCGCTTGGATCAGGGGTCGCGCCCTTGAAGATCCGAATACTAACTCACTGAAATCAGCCTACAACACTGCCACCAAGATCTGCAAGAGAGCATACATAAGAGCGGACGCCCAGCGCGTTACACGAGTCGGCACTGAACTAGTGGCGCACCCTACTGGATCGCGTAGCTACTGGCGACTGGCCAAAGCCGTGCAGGCCAACTTCTGCCAGCCCTCGCTGCCACCGCTGCGATGCCCTGATGGTTCACTGGCTCATCAGCCGCAGGAGAAAGCCGATCTTATGGCCAGCCTCTTTGCGGCTAACTCCCCGATCGATGACTGTAGCACGCAACCACCAACAATACCCTCCAGTGGATCCGTTATGCCTGATATCCACATCAGGCAGCGCGATGTGCGTTTTGAACTACAGTCACTCGATGTCCGAAAAGCCAGTGGTCCTGACGGTATCCCAGCGATTGTTCTTAAAAAATGTGCAGCGGAGTTGTCTCCGGTGCTGACGCGCCTCTTCCGCCTCTCGTACTCGACCGGTTCCGTTCCGGATGCTTGGAGAGAGGCTAATGTGCAGCCGGTCCCCAAAAAGAGAGACCGTTCTGACCCATCGAATTACCGCCCCATTGCCGTAACTTCAGTGTTGTGCAAAGTCATGGAACGGATCCTTAACAAACAATTGATCCGTTACCTAGAAGATCACTCTATAATCAATGATCGTCAGTATGGTTTTAGACCGAAACGATCAACGGGTGATCTTCTAGCGTATGTGACGCACCTCTGGGGGGAGGCAATCGATAAATATGGCGAATCCATGGCAGTCAGCCTAGATATCGCCAAGGCGTTTGATCGGGTCTGGCACAAAGCACTTCTCTCCAAACTTCCGGCATACGGTCTGCCCCTCCAGCTTTGTAATTGGATTGCTGGCTTCCTGCATGAGCGTAGAATCGTCAGTGAATGCCGGTGTCCCACAGGGCTCCGTTCTATCGCCCACCCTCTTTCTTCTGCATATCAATGACATGCTGCCACTTGGTAATATTCATTGCTATGCAGATGACAGTACGGTCCATGGGCGATATTTCGGTCGGCCTGGTGCTGGTCGGACAGAAATCGGTGAGAGGCGTGAGAGTCTTGTCGTTGAACTGAATCGGGTTTTGGATCTCATTAGTAAATGGGGTTCCAATAACCTGGTTGAGTTTAATGCCGAGAAAACTCAGGTTTGCGCGTTTACAACAAAAATGTCCCCCTTCCTTCCCACTCCCAGTCTTCAGGGTGCTTCCCTCAGTATGCGTGATAGCCTGAACATGCTGGGTATGGGTATTCATTGCGACCTTAACCAGCGTTATTACATCGAGAGCCTCATCTCAACAGCCTCAAGAAAGCTCGGAGTCCTGAACAGGGTGCGCCGGTTCTTCACGCCGGACCAACTTTGTCTGCTTTATAAGACACAAGTTCGGGCCTGCGTGGAGTATTGCTCGCATCTCTGGGACGGCTCCGCACAGTATCTTCTTGAGGCTCTCGATAGGTTGCAGCGACGGGCTATCCGCATAATTGACGACGAAGAGGTCACCAAAAGCCTAGAACCTCTTCAACTCCGTAGGGACATAGGCTCTCTAAGCGTATTTTACCGCCTTTACCATGGCGAGTGCTCTGAAGAACTGTTTTCCCTTATCCCACCCTCACCCTTCCGTCATAGAACCACACGTGCGGGCTTGCGATGTCGTAGTTCCACGGTTGAGAATATCTCTTCGCGTACCAAAAAGTTCGGCAACTCCTATCTTTGTCGTACCATCAAAAAGTGGAACGCCTTGCCTGCACATGTGTTCCCTCCTTCCTACAATATGGGATCCTTCAAACGAAGCGTGAAGAAGCATTTTGCGGATCAGCATGGCAGCGTCAACTGACAGGATGCGGGATGTAGTATGCTGTCAGTTGCAGTTGCGATTTGGGCTCCTCTTTCGCTTACCATCAGGCAAAGAGGGGCCACTATGCTGAACTAATATAAAAAAAAAAAACCCCCTGAGCTCCCCAATCATTGTTGGTGCTAGTAATGTGTGACAAACAACTGTGTGACATTGTATTATTTAAGACAAATATAAAATGCATATTTGTATTATTTGTTGTATCAAGTGTATTTTGAACATGTAATTTTGTGTGACAACTTATTAGACTTTTGTTCTGGTTTAGTGCAATAATATAAATTATAATCACGCGTGAAAACAATTTTTGTTGGTAAAACATTGTCTGTTTCGTCTTGAATTCTCATCAGGTCATATTTAAAATAAGCAATATTAAAAGACACAAAGAATGAAAATTAGTTTAATAGAAAACGATTCTCAAACTTTATTTTAGTATTATATTAGTTTTAATAATTTCAATATATCATAGCCATACACATGTTTCTTTCCAGTTACTGAAAGGGTAACGAGGCTTAAATCCAATCAAATATCCAATGGAACTTATCTTTTTAAATTGGGCAATGAAAATTCCTTCAAAAATTACATAAATCAGTATACCAGCAATGCTCATGCATTAAACAAACCGCAAAGAAATGAAGAAAGAGACAAGAAACGTTACATGTCACACAAATTCTCACTATCATCATCGCAAGAATTTAAATGGATTGGCCTTCTTAATGGTAAGCATTCTTTATTTATGTTCACTTTCTCTAAGCCTTTTTCAAGGATATTTTCAAACTATAATTCTACTAATGTGTATAGGGGACTTATCGCAATAACTTTTTGTATTTTCATGATATTTTGATGACGTTACCGACGTCATGGCCAAGGATAGCTTGTTAACGAACTACTTAAAATACCTTTGATTGTGTTACAACTCTTAAAATAGTTCGAGTTATACACCTCATGTAAAAGAAATTATGCTATTTATTTTTAATAATCTTCAAATATTTCAATCTATTGCGGCAAGACGGGAGTTACTCATCTGAATGCCACGTGTCACATAAAAAACGATTTCACTGCTCCGGATCGCGCCCGCTTTTTGTGTGACATGTTGCATACAAACCCGAATGTTACAAATAATCTCATCCTTGATCACTCCCGCTTTCCTGCTTTTCCCACCTCTGCGGATTTTAGGTTTAACAGTCCTGACGTTAGGCTTTTTTATCGCATATCTCTCAAAAGAATTTAAATTATCTATTTAGAAAAAACATACTTTTATCTGTTGCAGCTACGAAACCTTTGCTAGTAGGTACTTTGCGGCAAACTTTGTTACAGCTGGAATCAAACATAGTAATACAATTTATGCATCCAAATTGGCCGTTGTTGAGGAAACCATGGGTTCAAGCTGTGCAACTCTGTCAAGCGCCACGCGACTTTGCCAGGGCCCTCTGTGCTTTACAAGTAAGTTACACAAGTGTACAGTGTACTTGTTGTTTAATATTTTTGTTTAAGATTTATGAATATACATGTTATTTATTGCACATAAAAAAATGTGGTATTATATTCTTAATATATTTCCAGGCTTGTATAAAGAGTGTTGTCTGGATGCCTGCTTGGCAAGAACAATTAGGTCATGTTCGATTACTGCGAACCACAGCATTAGAACGTGAAGAGCGTAAGAAACTTGATAAGAGAGAGAAAAAAGAAAGGGATGAAGAAGAGGAGCGTTATCGGACAGCCTACAACTTTGTTAAATATTCACTAGGGTTGCGGCATCAGGTACATTGTTTTTTTTTTAGTTTTTAACAACTCTGCTTTTGTGGCTTTTATACTATATTAAGTGTATATGCATACAACACCAGGCCAATATCGTCAGTTCACATTCATGTGTTAGGAATCGAAAATCCATATGGCTCACCTAATAAAATTGTTAGCACAACATATGAATGCTTCCAACACATTAAGTATTGCACGTGTAGTGCTACCTCTGCTGCTAACAGCGCAACTGCTTAGGAGCTTACTGGTAAACTCACTCACTCGCAGGAACATAACAACCCTCCAAGAAAATGTTGTTGGAACTGCCATTTTCTCTGAGGTGTAGGTACTTCCGTAAGTTGGGCTGCTTTAATGTGCCTTGCCTCTCTTAGAAACACCCAACACAAGACAAACAGATATGTTCATGCATACAAATTTTTATCTTGTGTAGAAATTGAAACCACCACCAACCGGTGAAATAGAGTTATTTCATTAGTAGTGTTGCTATAATCCCTACTTCTATTAAAGACATACAGAATAAGATAAACAAACATGCACACAAATGTTTGTCCTGTGTGGAAATTAAATTCACGAGTCTTGATGTTAATGTAACATTGCTCACCACTCAACCACATGGCCTGTCAAGATACACCAACATATAGTATCACAAGAGTAGGTCTCTTTAATTTGTTTATACATTTTAGGTATGGAAACAAAAAGGAGAAGAGTATAGAATTCATGGACAATGGGGCTGGTTATGGAATTCAGCCACAAGAAAGTTCAAAAAACATAATGCTATCTTAAAGAAGAATCTGGCCAACGGTCCTGCTAAGATAGCAGTTAGAGTAAAAGAAGGAAATACCATCAAAGTATTAGCTGTTGAACCTAAAACACACGAATATTTGATCTCTAACAAACCTGCAGATAACGATGTATTGGACAAATGTAAGTAGACATTTCGCTACCATTGTACTTTATAATTACCAAAATGATTGAAAAAAAAGGTCAGAATTAAAATTACAAATGCCAAAAACAGATTGCTTTATGCAAAAAAAATAGAATGGAAGTAGAATTGATAGAAGAGGGTAGTAAGAATGAAGCAGATAATATTGTAGGAAGAGGGAGAGATCGAGAATACGCTATTTATTCATTATACGCCTCCCACACGCGATCAATTCGTATTCGTTTCTTCGGCCCAGATTTGAATAAACTTATGTACTGATGTCAGTGTAAATAAATAAAAAAGGACCGCGTCTTATTGCGCTCGGTTCTCTCTGCCTACCCCGCAAGAGACTTGGCGTGAAGATATACATACATATGTAGTAGTTGTCTGTTTATAAAGTAGGGTCTTATGAGCATGATAAGTTACCAATGTTATTTATTTACTTTACAGTACCTCCTTCAATGCGTAACTTAAGTATAGAAAAAGAAGACGATGATTTTGAAGAAATTGATGTAGAGAAAGCTTTGAGTTCATCTACAAGAAGATTCTACCCGAAAATAGCAAGAAAATCAAAGTTGGATGACTTTTTAACGCGTCGCACATATCTTAAGTTTATGGAAGAGAAAAAGATAGCGAATTTGATTACAAAGGTTAAAAAAGAAGATGTGGATATAAAAAGTGAAGATGAGAAAAACATTGATGTTGAAAATGATGAACCAGAAGCTGAAATACCGTCCATTTGTGACACGACCAGTGACGATAAAGAACATAATGCAGCTGTTGATACAACAATGGCAGACACCCTTAGAGATCAGTATCAGAAGCTTAATCAATTAACAAAACATTACAAGTGTTATTCTTTTGGATGTAATAAAATTGAGCCTTCTAACTTACTTCAAGGATCTGCAGTGAAAATAAATTGTTATTCTCCGCTATGCCTTACAAAAGGGAAAATTCTCAATGAACTACTAACAGTATTAAAAAGTGGTGCAACAAATTCTCCTAGCTTGCTTCCAAATTGTAAAGAGAATACCAAAATGTCTATTTTAGAACAGTATTTATTAGGAAAGAGTACATCGACGGCAAACTCAGATGAAAATATTCTTTCTGATTTGCTATCAGCTGTTGCTTGTGCACAGGAATGTGACAATAAAACCACTGATTGTTTTGTTAAAAGAAAACTAAGCGGTGACTGTGATGTGACTGTGAAGAGTGAAAAAGATGACGAATCAATGGTTCTCAAAACTGAGAGTACATTGGAAGAATCTGCCATTCCAGCTGTGGGAAATGAAATGGATATAGATATTACTTGCGGAAGTACCGAAGACAGTGAAATGGAAATAGGTCCATTGAAAGAGTTAACTGATGGTGATCACCAAGTTGAGGACAACGCTGTTGACGCTGCTTCTGATAAAAACCGTCCACCAATCCCAAAGCTAAGAATAACAAGAGGAAGGTCCAAAACATCGACAAGCACTGTTACTACAACTAATAGCAATGAACCAAAAGATTCTTCCTATAAATGTTCTCTAACAGTTAAGACAGAAGACAAAAACAAATATAGAGCACTAGTTAACAGACGGTTTGGTCTTGTTAGGCCCAAAAGAGATGAGAAACCAATTAAAGAAGAAAAGACTGATAATGGTGTAGTAAGAGTTTATTCAGCAGAAAATCCACGTGGGAAAGTTTATCTAAAGCGAGTACAAACATCAGCCATTGAAAAGAAAAAGAAAAGGACGCCTGTAAAATATCCCCTATGTTCCACATTCCATACTCGAAGTAAAGCAAAAACGTTAATGGTTTTACCACATCATGAATTAAGAAAAATATCGAGACAAGCTGGCCACAACACTGTTGTTGGTTTCAGCCACAGTGCAAAGCCTAATCACGCTGTCTGGCCTTATCCCTGCGCTAGGCCCTTATTCAAAACCTGTTGGTTATACCGCACTGTGAATCTACAGTGGTTAGCTAGTGCAGCTTTACAGCTCCGTATCATGTGGGCGTGCTTGCGATGGGACGATATGGCCACTAAACCCGCTACTGCCGATGGAAAGCATCAGCTGACCACTGATACAGAAATTGTTTCTCTTGAGTTGTTGAAACATCGACATATAGGACAATTTTCTGAACGTACGCAATATCTTCGTCGACGTGTCGTAATACCTTTGGAGTTGCCAAAAACCGTGCGTGAAGTAACTTCAATTAGAAGCGGATTACGAAAAAGAAAACGAGCAGAATCGCCGCAAAATACTGAACCTCAGGTAAATATATAGTGTCTAAATAGAGTAAGTTACTAAAGTATACTATTTAACAATAGTACTTTATAATACTGTCAAATATAAAAGTTTATTATAATACACACATTTTAATGTCCCGCAGTAATGGTATAATACAAAGAAAGAAATCTGCTTTATTTTTTATTATTATTTTGAAATTAATACTTATTTGAATCGCTTTTGTTGATATTATAACATCGGATTTGGTCAATTTGGTATAGGTGTATAATTTATTAGTTCTTGTTCTCCAAATGTGTATTATCGAAAACAACAATATTACGCATCAGAAAGATGGACCCTTAATTGAGCTGCTGTGTGTACAGATGTGCATTATCATATTCTAAGGAAGCCATTGGAAAGAAAAAGGAAGGAAATGAAATTAAATAAAGTACGCGTCTTTCTCAGATAGTAAACTTTATTTTCTATAGATTCATTTGCCTTTCTTCATCTGAGAAAGACACATACCTTATTTTCCAAAATCTAACTATTTAGGTAATACTAAAATATAAAATACTAATGAATCTATAGAATTAAAACTTAAATCTAATCAATGTAGTAGCAAATTTACATGGTGTATGTACATTTGCGTCTACAGGTATAGAGTATCTACAGGTTCGGAAATTATATGTGTAGGTTTCTGAAGAATGGGTAGATGAAGATAAATTGGAACTATGGGAAGTCCGTCAATACGGAGAGCGCACGGAGCGCGCGACGCCTGTGACGCGTACGTCGACGGGCAAGCTGCCGCAGCGCGCCGCCGCGCCGCCGCCCGCTACGCAAGCCGAGCTCAAGGATAAACTGGAGCAGCAGCTGCGCGAACAGCGCGCCGCACATCACAACAAACGCGCGCTTGAGATGTCGCAAGGTACTACAAAATTCCACACTTAACTGCTTATATTATAATACGCCTCACTCTTTTAGTATCTTCGAAGCAAGCGGAAGAGCCGTGCCGGGCTATGCTGAATATACCTTCAAAGCTTAAAAGTGTCTTCAAAACCTATATTGATTTCTATTGATTGAGAAGTAAGAAATGTCGTTAAGTGCCCGTGCCTATTTGCCAAATATTAAATATTTGGCAAATAGATATACTAAAGAAAAACTAACATTAATTTCATACTAAATTTTGTAAAACATTTATGTTTTTACATAATATTCAAAACATACGAGGAACATAGTAAAAAACTCTTAGGACTATGTAAATTACTTTGAAAATCAAATTGTATTTGGTAACATTTCGTATCCCCTTATTATTTAAACCAAAATGCAATGGAATCTCAAGACTAGTGTCTAACCAAATGATGACTGATATCGTATTAGGATGTAAACATAAAAACATGTTTAATATATGCACAATTAAAAGAGGTTCTTAAAAGGGCACAAGAATTTTATAGTTGTACTAGCTGACCCGGCACACGTTCTCCCATATATATTATTTCTTATTAATTTTTTTCTAATTATGTTTTTTATGAAATATACGTTACTACCTATTCTCATAGCTACCAAATATACCTAAATAATTTCTAAAAAATTGGCTGAGCCGTTTCAGAGGATTGCGAACATAAACAACATGATACGAGATTTTTATTGATATAGATTTGAAACTAAATGACTTTAGGATTAAAATACTTTCTACATGGTAATATAACCTTACGTGTGATTTTGACATCAATAAACTGCTACATGGAAGGCTCCTGGTTATCTTACTAAATGTAAATGGTGCTGAATGTGCAGTAAAACTGTCACTGACTATTTTTTATGGCTATGAAACAGACATGAAAAAACCGTTATTCTCTCTGAGCTTCAGTTCGACATACATAACGCTGTGCTGGTCCCAACGCATTACCGTATGGTACCTTTTGGGATATGGTAAGCCTTTAGCATTAGTAAAATAAACGAGATTGAAATGCGAGTTTCGCAATATTTATGGCGTTATAATGCTCTGTAAGGTAACAACTGCGTTTGCAATGATGATTTAAGAAAGGGTTGCAGTTGGTGTGAAAAAGTATATCGGTGTTAATCCACAAAGAGACATGCTCCTTTGCTTCTGCATATGTAGAAGGAATGCAAGAGGAAGAATGAGACGAAATAGATATACGATTAGAAAGAGGAAGGACCTAGGAGCCGAGAAAAGGTTAAAACTCTTCTGCCATGACCAAATTCGTGTTTTAATCAGAGATAATGTCAGGAGGCCTAGGAACCAGCGAGTGTGCATGTAAAGGCCTATGAATGGAAGAGAAACGATCGAGAAAGGTATGAACCTGTGAAGATATAAATATACAATTAGTATGCATATTCCGTACTACCCTACTTAGTATAGAATAAGCACTGTCGCTTGCATTCAAGAAGAACCAATTTTGTTTATGAAAAAATATTTCACTATATATATGATATGTGGCTTGCTTCATGTTACAGAAGATATACGTAATGCAATGGATAGGCAAGAACTTACTGTTATTGTATTACTTGACTTTAGCAGTGCTTTCAATTCAGTGGATTTTGATGTGTTACTTGGCACTCTTCGTGCACTTAACGTTTCTCCTACCGCAATCTCATGGTTTGACTCGCTATCTCCGAGATCGACAACAGTGCATCAAAATTGATGACAACTGTTCAAGTTGGTCCACCTTAAAAGTCGGTGTACCACAGGGCGGCGTATTATCTCCACTTCTTTTCTCGATTTTTATTAATCAAATTACTCATGCTATTTCTTCTTCCTACCACCTGTATGCAGATGACCTACAAATATACCGCCATTTCGTACCATCAGATATGTGCTTGCTTAGCAGTCCAATCTTTGAATTCGGATCTTGATGCTGTTAAGGACAGCTGGCCGATTCTACTAAAAAACTGCAACTGCACTGCAGCGCGGCGGTACACGTCGCTGCTGTCAGATCGCTTGACGAAACGTCAAAATGTACGCATTAGAACACACGCCGCGCTGCAGTGTAGTTACAGTTTTTTAGTAGAATCGGCGTACTGGGCTGCATCGTTTGGTCTACTGGTTAACCCTCAAAAATCGCAGTCAATGATTATCGGCCGCAGCAGGATAATGCCTAAACTGAGTTTATTGCCAAAGATTGTTTACAGTGTCACCGAGATACCGTACACTCCTAAATCGAAAAACTTGGGCCTTATCCTGGACAGTAATTTACCTTGGTTTGCTCAAGTCAATGAGGTTAGCAAACGAATACACTTTTCATTTCACTCCCTTAGGCGTCTCCAGAACTTTCTCCCCTTTTTAACTAAAGTCATGCTTAGCAATGCTCTTCTTCTACCTCTTCTCGACTACGCCGATGTATGCTATTTGGATGCAAGTGAGACACTTGTAAATAAACTGGAACGTTTGCAAAATCTTGCAATTAGGTTTATCTTCGGACTTAAGAAATGTGACCACATTACTGAGTACCGCAACCGATTAAAATGGCTCCCTATTCGTTTCCGCCGCAACGTCCATATCCTTACTTTTCTTTATAAAATCCTCCATAATCCTGCTGCTCCCACGTACCTCCGCCGCCGATTCAACCTCGTACTCCCTACCACCCGTTCTCGTCGTCCCTGCCATACCAAGACGCTGCTGCTCCCAGCTGCGCAAACGGTTTTTTTACAACTCCTTTACTTACTGTGCTGCCCAGTTGTGGAATAAATTACCCACTCGAATTCGTGAAATCTGTATTCTCATTTAAAAATAAATTGAAAGATTATTATTTATCTATTCAGAAATAAGTGTATGCGTGTATGTATGTATATGTGTATATATATATATATTTATTTATTTATATGTATATATGTGTTGTTTGTGTATATGTATGTATGTTAAATATCTGTGTACGTAACATTTATCAGGCACTTACAGCTATTCCGTACCTAACAATATATCCCACTGTTGGAGGTTGGCTGGAAGAGATCTCTTCTAGAGATAAGCTCGCCTTTGCGAACGAAATACTTTAAATCTGTATCTATATAGTGTTTTGTGCAATAAATTATAATATAATTTGAAATGAAGGACATCATGTCCGCCTACCTATATCAGCATTTACTGGATAAACCTATTTTGATATTAGTCAGCAAGCTGTAATTTTTATCGTTTGTGGTAATACTTTCTTCCACGAATATTCATAACTAAATTCAGTTTGATTTGTGAACTAATCCATATTTTATGTTAATATTTGGGATTGCAGAATAACCAAAGAAATATTTTTGTGATTCTTAAATTACATATTATATGTAACGTATCTTTCTACTAATTCTGAACTTAACTACTGCTTTTAATTGCAGAAAAAGCCAAGTCAACTCCGAACCAAACATCTGGAAAAAGTACCCTTACATCATTATTAACTACGAATGCGAATACCCCATCTGGACAAAAAACAGTGATAGGTACTCGAAGAATTATTATGACGAAGGGCGCCGATGGGTCTACTCGAGTAATTAGCCAACCTGTGTCATCAGGAACCAAATCTGGCCAGACAGCAGATACTGGAAAAGCAACAGCCACACCCCAGAAGGAGGGCCCGCAAAAGGTTCAGATAATACGTGCGCCTGACGGTAAAGTTACGGTCAAGGGCTTACTACCTGGGCAGCAATTAATTCAAATGGCAGATGGCAAATTGCATGTCATGATGGCAGGCCAACATGGAATCTCTGGGCAGTTAATCTCTGCATCGCCGGCGAAAATCACAGAAAACGTGGAGAAGGAAGAAAGAATGTCAACTCCAATGAAAACAATCGTTGAAGAAGCCCGGCCCACTCCGCCTCTCCGTGTGCCAGCCCAGAGCTCACACTCACAGCAAATCGTTTTGCAAGGCAACCGACCGTTAGTGGTCCAGCAGGCAGCGAGCGGGCAGCCGCAGCAGGTGATGGTGGCGGCACCGCAGCAGGTGGTGGTACAGGCAGGCGCACGGGGCGTCCAGACAGTGCTGGTGCAAGGCCAGCTGCTGCCGCGACCGGGTACACCGGCGCCGCGCCCGCCGCCGTCTCCTGCGCCTCGCCCCAGGGCCACCACCACACAGCAGATCGTCGTAAACAACCCTGCGTTGGTGCAGCAGATTGCTGCTGGAAAGATCCAGCTGGCGACAGTCAATGGGCAGCAGGTGCTTATCAGGCCCACCGGTAACAACCAGGCGCAAATCGTGGCGCACATCGGACAGAGTCCCGTGGCGCCTGCGCCGCCGCCGCCGCCGCCGCCTCGACCCACGCCTCCGCCACCGCCCCCGCAGCCCGTCCAGCAGCAACTTACTGAAGACGAACTCGTCGAGAAACGCCTGCTCATCGGGCAACCTCCTGGAACCGTCATAAAGACTGTTACTGCGCAGGTAAATACAAATTTGCTATGCATATATTTTTTAATTATGAAGAATTCATTTACCTCTTGTTTCCCAGTGTGGTTTATTCTTAATAATTGTCCAAGTGGAGAATAACCATACGGCCAGGCGGGCCATTGTCTATAAACGCATGCATCATAAGAAGTATCACTCCCAAATAATTTACCTTGCTGCCATGAAGCATCACTTTAGGAACTTTTAATAAATTGATTTTTAATAAGTAACTTTAAAATTGCTCCAGTGTTTTGTCGTGCATTTATGAACAAACAGATAGAAGGGTAAAACTTGATATATTGGTTTGGGTTCTATTCCTTCAATGAACAGGCGCTTTCTATATTATGAAAATGTATAAATGCGAAAGTAATTGTTTTGTTGTTTTCATGGCTATAGTGTTGTAGGTACTGAATTGATTTCATGATTTTCTACTACCTTGAGTGGCTATAAAGTACTCGACCCATCTGATCTGTGAATAAAAAAATCTGGTAACTGTTCTTACTCACAGGAAAACCACATCCTAACAGGTAACATTGCCTATTGAACAAATTGGCTGCTGTTTTCTTTTGTAAGGGGAGGTTCTTTAATAAGTATGCTGCTAAATATTTTTGAATAGGTACCCAAGTAATGTATATAAAATTCACCGTTTTATACTAAAATCCCAGTGCCAAACAATAAACCCAAGAGAATTTCAGACTCACCGCCCCAATTACAAATGACAGAAACTCAAAATAGTTTTTCAATTCTACCAATCGATACCACTGGAGACCATTATAGAAGCTTTGCTAAAGTCACTAAACCCCCACCACTCATACTGTAAGGCCAGTGGCGTAGCGTAGTGGGGGCGGCAGGGGCGGCCCGCCCCGGGCGGCACCTTTTAGGGGGCGGCAAAATTTCTCTATAAATAATAATAATATTTGAACCATTTCATATTTTTATCGCGTCTACAAATTCGGACCAATTGAAAAGAGCACGGAACTTTTCATTATTTATTCTGTGACGAATTCGGGGAATCCCTTTTCTTTTAATTTTTTGTAGCAACTGCTGACAACAGCGTCTATACTGACTTGCGGGGATTGCCCGTAGGTATTTTATTTTAAAAACTAAAGGTACGGGTAAATTTGGGAGAACATCCTGCAAACTATAAAGGATGTGAAGTCTACCGTGAAATACTTCACAGGAAAAATGCTCAATTTTCACAAGCCAAAAAGCAGATACCGACTCCAGTCATTCCCAATACTAGCAGAAAGGTGCAAAGCTATCCTAAACCTAAATATGGACAAACAAATGATACACTACAATAATAGAGGAACACCAAAACTACAAATGAAGGAAAAATTAGTATCACAACACCCTATCTACTCCGAAGTAGCTGGTAGAAAAACACAAAAAACTCTATCCCAGGATGAAACATGTAAACAAAAACTAGAACCCAGAAAAAAAACTAACAACTCATGGAAATCGTCTGAACAAAAACAGCACACTACTAATGAAAACTACTTCACGCCAACCCAAGTCATTCAAGACTTAATGATCAAACAACTAGAAAAGATGGACATGCTCTTCGACACCAAACACCCAGTTGGTACAGCACATGGAGGAACAGCAGTCATTGTGAGATCATCCATAAAACACCATGAACTAGCAGGGTATCAAACAGAGTTCCTCCAGGCGACCACTATAACAGTGGAGGGAAAGACTGGCAACTTTAACGTCTCGGCTGAGTATTGTCCACCAAAATACAAAATAAAAAAGGAACAACTAACACTATTTCAGTACTCTGGGCCCCAGATTTGCGGTCGGAGGCGACTGGAACACCAAACACCCCCACTGGGGCTCAAGACTAACAACCACACGAGGACGTCAACTGAAACTCTCAATAGAATGCAACAACCTGACAACGCTGTCTACGGGTGAACCGACACACTGGCCTACTGACATGAACAAACTACCCGACGTAATAGACTTTTTTATTTGTAAGGGCATGTCACAATACTTCACCTCAATTAATACCTGTCGGATGGATCCTGTAATCACACTCCGGTTCTCTTAACACTCAGCACAATTATATTAGAATATGAAACAACTCCAAAGCTGTACAACAAGTACACGTGTTGGGATTCTTTTCGTGAGATTATAAACAAGAGGCTCAATCTTCGGATTCCGTTAAAAACACCGAATGACATAGATACAGCGGCAACTCACTTTACCAACTTGGTTCAGGTGGCCTGTTGGTCGACGACTCCTGACAAACCGGTCTACAAACCCAGGCACAACTCTGTTCCATTGGACATAAGAAATAAGATACGACAAAAAAGACAGCTACGCAGAACATGGCATTACAGTAAACATGAAGATGACAAAAATGTATACAACAAAGCGACTAGGGAACTTAAAGAACTGCTCAGAAATGCAAAAAATGAAACTCTGTCATATCGGTTGGAATCATTGACTGCCACTAAGTCCACGGATTATTCACTATGGAAGGCAACCTCCGGTCTAAACCAACCAAAAAGAATCAAACCGGCCTTAAGATTAGAAGGTGGTAAATGGGCCAGAACACCACAGCAAAGAATAGATACCTTTGGGACCCACTTATCTAATGTATTCAAACCAAATGAAGCCACTAGTAATGACCCTGATATAGACAATATACTGAACCAGGATTTCCAACTAGATATCCTCATTAAACATACCACTCCACGAGAGGTGTTTAAATTCCTATCTCGACTTGACAATAAAAAGGCTCCAGAATTTGATCAAATCACTAAAGAGGTTCGTCTTGAACTAACTAGAAAAGGAATAGTCTTTCTAGCAATATTATTCAATATTATCATAAGAGTAGGTTACTTACCAATCATATGGAAGATCTCCCAAATCATAATGATTCCCAAAGATGGGAAGCCAATCAATGAAGTTGGATCATACGGACCGATTAGTCTCTTACCTGTTTCCTCTAAGCTCTTTGAGAAAATCTTGTTGTCACGAATCATGAAAACCATACAAGAACGATCTATAATCCCAGACCACCAATTTGGATTCAGACAGAATCATGGCACTGTGGAACAGGTGCACAGAGTTGTGAACCATATAAGAAGGACCCTAGAACACAAGGAATACTGTTCGACAGCTTTCCTAGACGTTCAACAGACTTTTGATAGGGTGTGGCATAAGGGTCTCCTTTGTAAGATCAAAACCCTACTGCCCCACGCATACTTCGAGCTGTTGAAATCGTATATCTCTGAAAGAATATTTCAAGTTAAAGATGGCGAATATACCTCTAAATTTCAGAACAGAAATGCAGGTGTACCGCAAGGATCAGTGCTGGGACCAGTTTTGTACACTATCTTTACGTGCGATCTTCTTGAAACGCAAAGTGTAGTAACGGCCACATTCGCAGACGATACTGCCATCCTCGCAAGCAGCAACGATCGCTACAAAGCTTCACAAACCCTCTAAGAAGAACTAGACAAAATCGAGCAGTGGTTAGCAAAGTGGCGAATCAAAGCAAGTGCCTCAAAGGCTACACATGTCACATTTGCACTGCGCACTGGAGACTGTCCACCTGTACAATTGGGAGATGCCATCATGCCACACAATGAGTCTGTTAATTATTTGGGTATGCATCTAGATCGAAAACTCACCTGGAGAAAACACCTACAAAAAAAACATGAACAGCTAAATCAGCTAAATACTTCATTGGTTACTTGGAAGGAATTCAGTGTCAAGTACAGACAATAAACTTCTTATCTACAAGGTCATACTAAAGCCTATATGGACATATGGTATTCAACTGTGGGGATCTGCTTGTAAATCCAATACTGCCATTATACAGAGAGCTCAAAATGGCATTCTTAGAAACCTGACAAACACTTCATGGTTCCTGAGAAACAGTGAATTGCATGGAGAGCTAAACATCAACACAGTCAATGATGAAATAAAGCTACCTATGACTAGCTACAAACAGCGAATAGCTATGCATCCAAACCCGCTGGCAGTGGAACTTGGAAGCATAAATTATACAAAAAGACTGAAACGTAACCACATAATCAAGTTGGATTTGTCAATGCAGGAGTTAATGGTCAATAGATCACTTCTCCTACAGAGCTGGAACTTTTAAAATATCTGTTCATAGTCGATGGAAAAAAAAAGACGGATCTCAGATAGTACAACAAAAAAAAACCTTTTTATACTGTAAGCAAAGTAAAATTACAGAAGTTTAAAGATATCCGGCGGGGGATATCTTTAAACTTAATGAATTGTAATTTTACTTTAAAATATGAAAAATGTGCAATTAAAAAATGCAATTTTAAACACTAATACATTTTGACGAGTTCGGTGGCGCAGCCATAAAACGCATTGTTACTTCACTTTAACACAGACTCTCGTGGGTTCGATTCCCACACAGGACAAATATTTGTGTGCATGAACATGTCTGTTTGTCTTGGTCTGGGTATGTTTAAGAGAGGTTAGGGCGCATCAAAGCAGCCTGTCTGGGGAATTACCTCCATCTCACAGAAAACCGCAGTCAAATATCAATTTCCTAGAGGGTTGTTGTGTTCCTGCGTGTGAGTGAGGTCACCAATAAGCTCCTAAAGAGTTGCTGTGTTAGCAGCAGCAGTGACATCGCGCGAGTGATACTTAATATATAGCAAGCGTTGATAGGCTATGGTAACCGCTTTATCATGTGGGCCGTATGCTTGAATGCCTCCCGCCGTTGTATAGAAAGAAAATTGCCCAAGTGCGAGTCGGACTCGCGCACGAAGGGTACCGTACCATTATCTATAAAAACGGCATAAAATCACGTTTGTTGTATGGGACATTTATTTGAGGGGGGCTTAAATATTAGTTTTATTTTAATTTAATTATTTATTCTTAAAGTGAATATATAACTAAATACTCTGTGAATAGTTCAAGCGTGTACGTGTACCAAAAACGAGCAAAAAAATCACGTTTGTTGTATGGGAGCCCCCTTAAATATTTACTTTATTCTGTTTTTTAGTATTTGTTGTTATAGCGGCAACAGACGTATATCATCTGTGAAAATTTCAACTGTCTAACTATCACGGTTCATGAGATACAGCCTGGTGACAGACGGACGGACAGCGGAGTCTCAGTAATAGGGTTCCGTTTTACCCTTTGGGTACGGAACCCTAAAAAGCAACACTTTTGCTACCGGTTATCTAATAAAAGCCACGATGATCCAAATTTCATTGCAAAGCCACCCAGCACAACATTTCCTACCTGTGTTGGCGACATGCGCAGAGAAACTTTCTTATGTACTAAACGTCAGCTTTTATACTAAACGTAGGTCTGTTGGTCGCGGGCTCTCGAGTTAGATATATATAGCTACATATGTACAATCCGTGACTAGAGATGGGCGCTTACCCGTTAAATACCCGAACTTCGGGTAAATACTCATTAATACCTATTTTTACCTACCATTTTTCATTTATACCGGGTAAAGATTCAAGACAGTAAAAAAAAAGGGAGAAAGTTATTTTTCGAAAAGAAATTATATTGTATGTGTTTAAAATATTTATATAATTTTTCCTATATGAATTCTATATGTTTGTCTGTGCGTTTGTCTGTCGCTTTTTTCGAATATTATTTTGACTTCAGATTCGGATTCAGCATAAAAAAGTAGAATAGGAATGTTCAGGAACACCGTTCCTATCTATCTAGAAACATGGTCAAAATGGCCGACAAATTAAAAAAAAATGAATTATTATATGCAAGCTTGCGCATTCTCAACTGGTTTTTATCCTGACTACACCAGCCAAGTTCTGATTTTGTAATAGTATTTGTAACGTAGTGTCTCATAACAATTGTTAATTGTTAACAGCATTCAGTTGATTGAAAACGATAATTAAGCGGAAACTATAAGGATCAAGTTATTGTAGATTATTTAACTTAAAATTAAACACAAATTGTTACCCAATTTTCTTTTCATAAATAAAACGAAAATTTTGTAATATGTTAAGTATGCCTGCTTTAAACACAAATAATTTAGCTTCTTATTTATGTTGCGTGAATACATATTGTAAAATTATATTGTTAAAGGTTATGCAAACAAGCAGTGGTCCAAGTATAGTGTTGCAAGGTCTTCATGGCTATTCGCTGACTCCTCAGCAGTTAGCACTGGTCCAGCATCAAGTCAAACAGCAATTATTAAAAGGTATTTGTACAACATTACAATTAAAATAAAATCTGATTATAGGTATTTGTTAACCAGGTGTTTCGCTAAGATATTGTGGGATGAATTAAGTGAGTCAAAGGATATGTCGACTATATAGGATAACAATTTTACGAATTGGGAATTAGTACATTTGTTAAAATCTAATCTGAATGGAGTATACTATGAACTAAAAAAAGTAATCGAACCACAAGAAATCAAATGATATTCAAGTCAAAGTCAAGAATAATATTATTTAATATTACTCAAGGGTATATATTTGGTCTTATTATGTTCCATATATATATATATATATATTGCGATTACAGGGTTTTAACATGTAACATGCAACTAGGTTGAGCCTGTATCTCAGATAACAGCTTGTAACAAACAACTAAGTTTAGTACTGTGACTTTCACAAAGTAATAGATAAAGATAAGTAAGATAATTGTCTTAGGATTTCGCGATTGTTACACATTGAATTAAATAATTTTTAACGTCAGGTTCAACAAAATAAATAAAACACGCGATACTTCCGTTAAAAATTGTTTAATTCAATAAGTAATCCTGACTAAGATGCTAAATAAATTATATACTGAAACATGTTAACATGAATATTAGTATGTTAATACATTCAAATTCTATTTATATTATCATTTTTAATAGCTCGGATTTCCGAAGTTACAAATTGAGGTATTTAGCTAATTAGATACTACCTACTTATAATTGTATACCATCTAAGTTGTATAGTAGCTTACTTTGATTAGAAAAGATTAGATAAGCATACAGACTCTCTGATGTGTATTGATATGACTATGTATATTTTTAGTTTAAGTTTAATATCTAATTGAAAACGAGTATTTGTTGTGTTGTCTAATTTACATGATGCAAATAAAGGTTTTTTATATATTTATCGTTAAAGTTACTATAATATCTACATGTGTCTGGAATAACTCGACATAAAATATCTGACAATCTGTTTAGCAGCGTTCAAGACAAGTAACTTCCCGCATAATCGTTTTTTAGCGTTCCGCGTTGGGTGTTTTTTAAAGGTCAAATTTTTTATTTGATCTGAAGTTTGAAATACCAAATACAATGAAAATTTCAACATGGTGTATTTTCATTTACTTTTTACAGGAAATCATTACAATCAAACAGATTTTAATGTACCGTGAGAAGTATCGGAAACACTTCTTTTATATCACATGGAATACACCATTTACTTTATGAGTGAAAAACAATGTAAATGTTGAAGAAAGTAGAGAATTATAAATAATATATGATTCGCACTTTCTATATCTAGTTTTTATTATTTTTTTCGAATGTTATAGTTACATATAATTATCCAAAAAGTTGCACAAACCGAACAATGCGTGTTGTTCGCAGGTTACATACAAGACACGACTGCTTTGCTAACTGGTCGATCAATGTTATCATAGCAAAAGTAAAATCATCCGACCATCTTTTTATCGCAGTATACAGCTATTACATTTATCACCAGATTATTACAATAGAGCGGTTAAATGTTTCAGCGCAAGAATCAACAGGCAAGCAAGGCATGTTGGGCCCTCGCAAAATGTACCTGGCGGTGCAGCCCCCGGCCAGCGCGCCTCCGCCGCTGGCCGCCGTGGCCGCACCCGTACCCGTGCAGGTTCCAATGGCCCTGCCCGTACCCGTGCCGCTGGCCTTGCCGCACCAGGTAATATATTACTACTAGCATACCGCGCCGTACCATTATGCCGCGTCATCGCTTGCGAGCCTCAAGGTGTAATTCTCAACATGCACTGCAGATTGCAGTGGCTGTCCGTTCGCTTACGATAGTTTTATTTCTGTAGTGTTGAGGACTGAGACTCGATTATGTAAGATTCATTGTGCTTAAAATCAAGAGTAAAAAATCGGCCAAGTGCGAGTCGGACTCGCGCACAAAGTGTTCCGTACCACTATCTACAAAAACGGCAAAAAAATCACGTTTGTTGTATGGGAGCCCCCCTTAAAATATTAAAATGTTTGTTTTATTTTAATTTAATAATTTATTCTTAAAGTAAATATATAACTAAATATTCTGTGAATATTTCAAGCGTCTACCTGTTGCCGTTATCAATATTGAGCAAAAACGAGCAAAAATATCACGTTTGTTTGTGTTATTCTATTTTTTAGTATTTGTTGTTATAGCGGCAACAGAAATACATCATCTGTGAAAATTTCAACTGTCTCACTATCATGGTTCGTGAGATACAGCCTGATGACAGACGGACGGACAGCGAAGTCTCAGTAATAGGGTTCCGTTTTACCTTTTGGGTACGGAACCCTAAAAAGAACTACTCTTTAAATTCGGAGCGCAAGAGACGCAGCTCGATATTCGATTTTCGAAAAAGCTTATTAACAATATCCGTTGATGAAATAGTTAACTTAATAGCGTAAAAGCGGCTACTATTTATGATATTTACCGTCGCGATTCCTAAATAATGTGTATTTCAATTATTTGATATTTTATGGTAGACATTTATAAAAAATGTCAACCAGTAGTCTTATTGTCTTAGCGACGATAACTAGTTGAGTATTCTAATTCATCACGCGAGGCCATGAATATGGGGCTCGAGTCTCTACAACACCACTCAGAATGCGGGTCCGATGCCCACTGCTGCCTTTAAACTAGTTGTACCGCAATTCCGCGGAGCCACTCTGCCGATGTATTTGATTAAAAAAAAAAAATCAGATTCATAGAAAGAGATTAATAAGATTTACTGCTGTAGTCACAGTTTAGTATTGTAGCGATAGCAATAATTCATCTTCTGTTATCTGCAGCTGCTGCTTTAAAGTTCGGAATTATACCTTTAAGAGAGTACTCGGTGACTGCGAAAAGTACGGTTTACCATAATGAGGGAGCGTTCATAAACCACGTGGCCATATTAAGCTTGAGATTTAGTAGAATTTTGTGCTGAATTTCTCGATAAATTCCCGTACGGACAAAATCCAGACACATAGCGATTTAAAAATAGGCAAATATGTAACTACGCGTTTTGTGAACACTCCCTGATGAGCTAAAATGCTTGGGTATGAAAACGATTTTAGCATATTAAGATGCCAGTATGACGGCGAACTTAATTCATCACATCGAGAACAACATTTCACTTCTCTTACAATGCGGTTGAGATAGTTTCTTGTTCGTTCTACATTATGAACAATGACTTGATTATTGTAACAGAAATCGCGTTGCGCTCGTTGTGATTAAATTGACTAATAATATTTATTTTTAAATAATAGATAATTTATGATTATTTGTTCTATATAATGTAATTATTTAACAAAATATAAGACTGGACATTTATTTGTAGTGTGAAATTATTAGTCAACGTTATAAAATCATTATTATTTATGAAAACCAAAGATCGGTCATTTCTGTACATTTAAAATGTAATTGTAATGTAACCAATACCATCATAATCTTATGCCAATATCTGAAATGTAGCGAGTAAGTTATAAGTCATACTACACTAGCTTAGGAGCATAATATTAGACGACTATTCATTTATTTTTTATTCAAATTGTCGATCAATACTAACAGTACATTGTAGGCTGGTGCCTACCTTTAGGAAAATAAAAAACCGACAGACCAATTAAAGAAGTTAAGTTAGTTAAGGTTATAATAAATATAATAAAAAGCATAAATTAAACACTAGTTAACGTGAAATTGTGGGTTACCCCCACAATTTATTTCTTTGCGATTTTTGGCGAAACGTAACCTTTAGCGGAAAATGTTCTTCATAACTAAAGTTGTAGTTAATAAATTTGTTTGGAACGATTTCTTCGAAAATTACTTTTTTAAAAAAGAACTTCTATGGGCAACGTCATAATTGCTTTTAATATTTTAGTAAGGGTAATTTCGTTAAATTAATTTCAATGGGTATTCTTCATAGAACCGCTTTTAAGCTTATACAAAAACATATCTTTTTCTTCCCTTTCCTGCGAGGTGGATACACCTTATTCCATTATTTACATATGTAAAAAAAATATTTTGCTAATTTTAGAGAGATAGGGCAAATAAACTTCCTGGAGGGATGGTGTTTCCGTGAGTGAGTGGGGCTACTAGTAAGCCCCAAAGGTGTTGTTGTGTTAGCAGCTGTGGTGAAAATACTTCCTGTATTGCAAGCATTCATTGGCTACGGTAACCACTTTACATTGAATGGCGATATGATTGTATGCCTACCAACGTTGTAAAAAAAAAAAAATGCGCTGGTTCTAACTTATGGAAGCGAGAACTGGATATAGCAGAGAGAGCACTACGAAAGTACAATAATTGCCGTCGAGATGCAAGCGTTGTCCAAAATCTGAGGCACAACGCTTGTCGACTGTAATGAAGATGAGTTCGCAATGACGATATGGGGATGTAAGTTGCTCTGAAATAGAGTATTTGTATTAAGATAAGAGGCATGCTACTTTGGTTCGGACATGTAGAACGAATGCAAGAGGAAAGAATAATGAGACGCAAATGATGGGATGAGAATGTATATCTACAACGTGAAAGTAGAAGTCTCTAAGATCAAGATTCATCTACTGGGGCTAAACCTAACTGACCTAAATTAGTTGTTTGTTATCAGAATACGGTGCCAGGAGATTTAACATTTGAGTGATGTATAGATAGATGGGTTTTATGAATTTAATTCGTCATCTTCAAATAATGATTTGAATTTAATTAATAGTGCATCATCTGGGGAAGAATATCCACCTCACAGATAACCGCAGCCAAATAACAACTCCCTAGAGGATTGTTGGGATGCTGCGAGTGAGTGAGCTTATGAGTATGCCTCTAAAAAGTTTCTGTGTTATCCAGCAGCAGAGACAACGCGCGAGCTATATACTTCCTGTATTGCAAGCGTTCATTCATAGGCTACAATGACCACTTTACTTCCCAGTGTTAGCAGCATAGTTGTCAGCGTGTGAGTAATACTTAAAGTATCACAAGTGTTCATAGGCTACAGTAACCGCTTTACATCAAGTAGGCCGTATGCTCGTATGCCTCCTGACGTTGTATAAAAAAATAAAAATAGCGGGGGGAAAATATATCGAAATTTGTAAAGGTAGTGGAATCAGCGAAAGCAAAAAAGCGAAAATAAAATTAATTAAGTTGAACAGGGCAGGGATATACTTAACGAAGTTGCCCAACTGATCTATTGAAAGAAACAAAAATATTCGATGTAAAGTCCCTATTTACATGAATTTGTATTTTTTCCCTGATTGATTTTTGCAGAATCTGGAAATATTGAAATTTCGAACACATAATTCATGATAGCTACAAAGACTTTTAAGACAGAGCCACCTAACTGTCTAAATATTAGGGGTTAAAGTATGAAATTTTTGCCTTTATTTTTGTTTATTTATGCCTTTGTAATAGAACTTTGGGGATCTAGATTCGACAAACTGTGTGAAAGCATTTCGTACTGCCTCCTGGGAAGACATTTTTTTACCACGTAGAATATTGTCCAAATCACGAAAACAATGGTAGTCAGTTGGAGCAAGATCTGGCGAGTATAGAGCATGACGTATGTATGTATGTATGTATGTATCTAACTGCAGCACCTGTAGGGTAACGGTTTCTCGGGCAGTGTGAAATCTTGCGTTAACATGGAGCAATAATGGTGCAGATCGATTCACGAGTCGGGGCTGTTTCACTGCCAGTTTCGCCATCATTGTTCGAAGTTCAGCACAGCAAACATCTGCTGTTTTTGCTTGACCAGACCTGACCTTGCTTAAGGGAAATTTGCAGGTTCCGCCGCGATTCCACTTCAATGGAGTATCAGTTGCAAATAAAAACTCGGTTTGTTACTTGGGATTACTGTTAGACAAAGGTTTTAATTACATTGAACACATAAAGCAGGTTGGAGAAAAAGCCAAAAAGAACTTTTATGCGTTAACTCGAATTTCCACCTCGACGTGGGGCTTAACATTTAAAACGTTAAAATTTATTTACACAGCCACATATTTAGGATGTATTACGTACGGTTCACCTGCATGGGCTGATAGGGCTACCATAGGTGCTGCGCGTCGTAAGTTGCTACAAAGTCAGCGGCTCGCTTTAATATTCTTATGTAAATCGTATAGAACTGTGAGTACCGAGGCACTACCAGTGCTGGCAGGCGTATTACCAGTTGACTTAGAAATTCAACGCCGGGCTTCAATGTACTACACCTCTAAAAACATACACCCTGACTTTCTAAAACGCCGCGATATTGACAAAATACTTAGATTGTTCAAACCAATTGACGAGGTATTTGAAACTTTACTATCGGAATGGCAAGAAAGATGAGAGACTTCTACTAAAGGACGCCATTTGTATCTGTTCTTTCAATCAGTGCGAGACAGATTAAGTAAAGAGTGGTTAGAAGTCGATCATCCTGTTGCGCAATTTTTAACAGGGCATGGAAACTTTAGGGCGAAGCTCTTTTCATTTAGACTTGTGTCATCGCCTTTATGTGAGTGTTCTACGACAAATCATGAATTCGAGCAAACAGCACATCATGTTCTCTGGGAGTGCGATCTCTGGCAACGGGAGCGGGACGATATGTTAAATTCCTTGCGTGTCACATCCGGGGCAGTATACTATTCTGATTTGGTGGCAACAAGGGAGAACTACCAGGCGTTTAGGCGGTTCTGCAATTTATATTATTGGAATCGATGTGTTAGGTAACAACTCACAGTTTAGGTCCCAATAGTGTTAGATATTTGATAATCCGTGGTGCACGGCAGTTGAGCTTCACTTGACTAGCCATCTCTTTGAGGTTTTAAATGCCTTATTTGTCATATTGCTGTCTCTCACTTTGCCTAGAGGGGAAGTCAATTCCAAAACTTCCTACTCCTACAAATTTCTTCTGATTAAATTCGTTGTGAGTTCCAAGGCAGCTGTAGTTTAACCCCCGGGACGGCAATGGACTTCACTGTTCATTGCCTTTTTTGTGGTCGCCGTTGTTAATTCTGGCTACACAGGAGACACAGTGGTGGGTATGAGTGGTGGGCCTGACCAGACCTGAGAAAGCTATAGTAAATATCGCCATGAAGAGACCACCAAACAGTTACCATTACCTTTTTATTGATAAGCTTTGCTTTAGGGCACTTTTGCGTTTGACCTGACGTTCAGTCATTGCATTTTTCGCTTACGATTATCGTAAAGAATCCACCTTTGGTCACATGTCACAGTTCGATTTAATATTTTTTCATTTCTGTGTCAATTCAACAAGGCAACACAAGTTTCAACACGCGTTTCTTACTGCAGATCAGTCAAATAATGAGGCACCCATTTTTCTTGTAGGTAAGGTAACGTTAAACAATGCCGCTAATTCCTAGGTAGTCCGATTGACTCGGATCAGCCTTCACCATCTTCAATTCAGTGTTATTCACCTGTGTGGTCTTCCACGTCGTTCGTTCTTCGAGTCGAAGTTTCCGTTACGAAAGCGTTTAAACCAAAAACCCACGGTGCATTCAATAGCAACCTCCTCTCCAAACGCAGCAAAAATTATTCGGATTTTCGAAGTATCCAACTTTCCCGTCTAAACTGAATAAAAAAAAAATGGGTGCGTGTACTTATGTACGCGCGTGAGAAGTTATACTTCTTTGGCTTTAATAAATTAAATAAATATTTAACATTAATAATTTATTAATATTTAGTATTAATTATATTAAATACCGCGCGGAAGAAGTGAAACTTCACACTGTTTATTTCGCTATAATATTGGACGCTACTCGTTGCTACGCGCATGCGTTCGAGTGCCACGCATTCACTTTTGCTCTGTCTCTTTCTATTCCCCCTCCATGGTAGCGTTAAACGTTTAACGCAACCTTGTTGGAAGTCGCATTAGATGTATATCTTCACGCCAAGTCCCTTACGGGGTAGGCAGAGAGAACCGAGCGCCATAAGACGCGGTCCTTGCATACTTCACTCGCTTCTGTGATATTCAAAAATCAAATGTTGCGAAAAAAGTTTCACTCGACAATTTCACACCATGAAGGTTTAATTGTCAATGCAAAGTATCTATTACTATAAAACGGCAATTTCATACTTTAACCTCGTTACTAAAATTGCAGAATTCGAACACATTTGTAGAGATTAAACGTAGAAGTTATTATTTATTTTGTATTTAAATTATTTTATCGAAATGTACCTGAAGCAGATTACATTGCTATTATATTTTATAGTAAAATATATATGTGACAATGTGCTGATTGCATCAATGAATCCTAATCCTTGCATACGCCTTTCTGTATGGCACGATGAATTGCTACGAAAATTTGACTTTCCACTCAACAACATTCAACTTCAGTAATATTATTTTGAATGAGTTAATCATTAAAATTTCTTTACATAAAGTTACGTTTAATCAGTTTCATGTAAAATTGATCTTGAATATGAATATAACACAACACATACATTTTTCTGCGGTTGAAATAAAACCCAAAACGAATATAAAAATCGGCGGAAAACTATACGCGTAGTTTCAGTTGTGTTCAGCTCAGTGGAAAATTTTGGATTTTTTCTCGATAAGTTATAATTTAAATTAGAAATTAATTACTTTCCAGAATTCAAAAGACCATGCTCGTTCAATATATATTGTAACGAGTTTATTGTAAATAATTCCTTATTATGTACAAAGAAAATATCAATTGAATTATTTTTACTGAAGGGAAAAATGAAGGAAAGCTATGAAACGTTTGTCATTTTCTCTGATTTGAGCTTATGTTGAAAAATGCCTTGTATGAAAGTTTTAGTCATTTTTATTATCCACTATTGTGATGGGTATTTTCCGCTAGAAAGTTGTGTTTTACGAGAATTTCAATAAGAACAATTTAGCCTCAAAAATAACCTCTTTCATCCCTACCCGTAATTCTTTTCTCATTTGTACTTTGTCTGGTGTTGAATTTTTTATTTTTCTCTTCATTTACCTCAAAATTAAACCTTAACTAAATTATCCAAGTGGTCCTGACTTGTTAATAATACATTTTTTAGCCTTTAACGTATGTATTAGCACCAGCCTATTGATGGACTGTAAATGTAATTTTCTTTTATGTCACAAACGATAATTTCTCTCTGATCCATGCAATGTTGCGTAATATTCCAGCCGGATAGATTATGCTTGATTTATTTGTAAAACATTTAAATCCCTTTTTGAACTCTGTGCCTGCTATGTTATTCGATGTCTCAATATTAAGAGTATCTAACAACATGTGATCTAAACACCTTTTCAACATATTTTACTGTAGTCTTTTTGGGTTTATTTAGTACACCAAAATGCTAAACCGTATAAATAATATTCAAATGCGCATCTATTTTGCGTGGCAACTCTGAAACATTAGGGTAACAACAGGCGTGGTGTGGTGGGGCGGTACGCTGGGGCACACCTCAAAAAGTCCATTCGAATGTATGACCAACCATGTTGACTTCGCTTGATCTACATTATTTTTTAATGAAATAGCTGAAATTTAATCATCCCGCGTGAAATTTGGTTTTACAAGATTTTCGTAGGAACCCTTATCATCTTATAAAATTTCATTAAAATTCCTATGAGTTTTTTTTGCGGTCCGTGCAACAATGAACAGATAGACAATAAAATCATTGTTGTCTTTTCTTTGACTGACACAACCAGTTAATCGGATTAGTTGGTTGGAATGGAAATAGGGTTGACATCAATATTGCATCACTATTTCAAGTAGTTTATATATGCTCTTACGTATAGCCCAGCGGTGTGTCGTAAGAGTACAGATATACAACACAGAGATTCTGCGCGTTGAAAAAAGATGGCTATATCTCTAGCGAGCAGCAGACGACGAATGGTCTACTTCTCGACGCGCACATAACCATAAAAGTGATTGAAGGTGTACGAGCCTTATTGTAAAGAGTTGCAGGATACAAGTGACAATCTGATTAATATCCTCTCGATTGTGTGCCGACCCCAACTAATTAAGGCAACCAAGTCAATTTTGTTATTATTTTTCAGCGAGTTCATATAGTAACGTCATTCCGAGCTTTTTGTCTTTTGAACTTGACGGAAATAAATAAGTGTCCTTTTTTCACTTCAAGTCTGCTGCTGTTTGTGCCGAAGGTGTTTGAATTGAACGAAATTGAATGAAATTGAATTCCGCGCTCTAAATTTCCAGAAAGCAGGAGCTTAAACCATGAACGATTAGTGTGTTTTGATATTGCGTGCAATCTGTGCTGTGCTGGAGAGATCTCTAAGACCACGAAGACTTAATATGCGAAAATAATTAAAATAACGAGCAAATTTTTTTCATTGTACAGAAACAGGGAAATTAATGAAAAATTTAAAAGACACTTCATTACCGCCCGATATTATAAACCGCCAATTTAACAGATAAAAACTATATATCATCGTTGATAATAAAAATTACTAAAGTTGATCAACATTAAACACAAGTGTAGAGAATTTTATACGTGATTAATGAACAGAACTGTTGTGTGACAGTATTTGCACGGCGATTACTATTGCGTTCACTTTTCTTACGTCCTATACACGATATAATGATGAAAATGGTGTTAGATGGTAAATTTAGGTACACATAAAGTTTGATTGTTTAGGCCAGGCAATACCAGATAATTTTGCAAAGTTAATCCGGCTGCGAAAAATACATAAATATACCGGGTGGAAAAAATAAACGGCTAATTGGAAACTAAAACCACAACCACATGTAATTCTCCACGAAACTTTATTGTTATATAATGAAAAATTAACCTAACCGTCAAAAAAAGTGGTTTCATCCAAGTTTTAAATCAAAATAACACCCCAAATGTGTTTGTTGGGAAATATTATTCTTAGCTGTATATTACTACTCACTCACTAAACTAATTTCTGATCATTTGCAGAAATCCATTAAGAAACCATTGGCCACCGTGGTATTTTTATTAGGTAAATAATCACGTTTGGTGAATAATATGTTATACGCATAAATTTGCTAAAATATCGACATCTGCTGTGTCATATAATATATGAATACCATATTAGATTTTTTATATTATTTATTATTTTATTTGGACATTATAGACTAAAATAACCATTTACAGCAGGAACTCACAGAATCTGGCTATTGTAGGCGAATTTGAAAGTACAGTAAGGAGTATAAAACATGTTCTTACTTATGTACCGAAGGAATTTGGATGCTTAGACGTCTAATTCTGAAAATCATTGTAATATTTTTTTCATCACACTTGCTCGTGATTGCATTTAATAAGGAAGATAGATAGACAGATAGCAGTAAAGCGTTATTGGCTGCCTTATTTTGTTTTAAATGTGAAGAAAAATATTGTATTTAATGGCACGCGTTTATGTTACACAATAATTATCAGATAAATTGCATTTTTCGAACTAGCAAATCTCGCATGCACTTCCTACTTGACACAGTCGACGTCGCTGCCCATAATCATAGTAATCTCCAAACATTCGTATACATTAAAAAATATCCGCGAGGACGACGGCGGTATAATGGAATTAATATAACAAATGAAAGGAATGACTTGCGGCGGTCATGTTAGTAGTTAGTAGTAAAATGTTTTGAATCTTATGTTGTTGTGTTAAAATTTATATTATTATTGTTGAGAGCCTTAATCGGTGAGTTGTTTGGTCGTGATGTGATTTTAACCAATAAGCGATGTATGGAATTTTGCAAATGCACGTAGATATTATTTTATCTACTTTTTGATTTTCGTTTTAGTGTTTGGTTATTATTTCAAGAGTTGATACGTTCATGTTCTGTACAACAATCGGAATTATTTAATGTTTTTACATTCCTTACTTCCTATCTCTTATCGTATTTATTATTCCAAATGTGAGATAAAGTCCGTAAGACAATGTAATTTTTTTCACTAGAGATTTGTAAGTACAGTCGATAGCACATAAAGCTGTAAGAGTAGCAATGCAGTTTTATTACTTTGCGGTGTGGCATAGGAATGGTACAGAGAACAAAGTGTCAAGCTTGAATATACATTAAAATAGTTTATATTTTTTATCAATAGGTTTGATTCCTGGTTCAGGTACGTTTTCCATAAATGATAGAATTCAGCCTCTGCTATTATTAAAAATTAAACGAAATTACTTTGCAATTATTAGTTTTTACGGGAGGTTGCTTCCGATGCCGTTTCGTTTTCCATCCTGTATAAGTTGTAACATTACATCTTGTAAGACATTTATACATGTAATGTGAAAAGAAAAAAATGTTTAGGTATTACTTATAACAACAGTTTCATCCCTGTCCAATAATCCTAGTCGATGAATGTAGTTCTAATTTTCCGTTTTGTATTATATGTTACTATGCAAATTTCGGTATCAGGAATTGCTCATACACCACCTGTTTGTAATTAGTTAATGATAAATGGAATCAATATTTATATATGGTTAGTGCAATATCTCACTTGAATAAAATATTTAAATAATAATTGACTTTTATTTAACCGAGTCCTGTTTATTTATGTAAATTTATTTTCTGTTTAATTTACTTACAAACGTTTTGTGGGGGTGTATGGGCAATTTTATACCAAAGTTAAATTTAATAATTGTATGATGATTTTTGTTTAGGATGGTCATAATTTTTAACAGTACTTTAATGTAAAAGAAATATTACAACTGTATACTGCTTACTTGTACTGATATATTCCCACAAACGGTTTCGAATTTAATCCTTATTATTTTGTTTCTTTTACATTTTATCATATATAAATTAAAATTCTACAAGAGTAACTATTTTTTGTTTCTCCTGTTCGGAAAGTAGACATATCATTATCGATGTAGCGATGAAAATGCAATCAATGCCACTCGTCTGTTGTCCTTTACTCTCCGCACAGCCGAAAGGAAAAGTAGTGTTTTGCTCCCCAGAATGTGATCAATTGCAACCTTAAATAATAGGCGTCCTCGATAACGCTCGTGTTTGTACATATTTAGTGCAATTGATGACTTACCTTTTGTTTACAATTTCAATCTATTTAATGAAAAAATAGGTAATACGATACATTCACCGAGTCGCAAGATCATCAAGAAGTAAGTACGTACTTGTTATTATATTGTGTTTTACCGTATTTATACCTTTTACTTCTAGGCTGTTAGTGAAGAAGATCAATTAAAGCCTCTGGTTAATGGGGATGATAAGGAGATAGCCACTTCCAAACCTGGACATATCCCTGAAAATAATAATAAGGCAGATGTTGTTCATTCCAGTCAGGACGCCGTTCATAACAATAAGTTCGTACTTACCCCCGACTATATACAACAAAGTGAGTATTACTATGCCCTATAATATTTATATATACAATTGTTGCATAACGACAGGTACTAAAATATGAACGTTCGTGTGTTCTAATACGTCTCACACTGTAAGCGTTAAATTGTAGTTTAAAAATGTGAACAAATAGTAAATGTAAATTATCATAGTATTAAATTAATATTTTAGCAATTATTAAATAGGCATCTCGATGATATCGACATATTAATACTTTAGACCTTAGGAACCGAAAGGCTGACAATGCTGTTCTAACACGAACATTATTTAGCATTGTCCACATTGTTAGATGTATCTTTTATAAAAACTACGCAATATTTTTGTCTGGGAAAAATACAATGTCAAAACCCATATTAATAAATTTCTTCCGGCATAATAATTTTATTTTAAGCCACCAATCGCAGAAAAGCGATTTTTCATTTGCTAACAACACCCACTTTAATTAGAAAAAGGATTCTCAATAAATCAATTAGAATAAGTGATCGACTTTCAAAATAAATCTATGTAGAATTAACAATAAAAAAGCGTATTGCTCATCTTAGGTTTGCATTGTGCGTCAATGCTATCACGAATAATTTCGTTTTGTTGTTTATATCTTCTAAATCATACATGCTTATTATACCGTATAGAAAGTTATAGAGTAGTCTTTTATCTTCTATTTCACTACTCAAACTTATTTTTGACCTCATAGTACCTACTAAAATACTAGATTGAGATCTACATAGCTCCATTAGCGATCTCGTCAATGGCTTCGTGAAATGCATTCACCGTCGATTCAGATAAAACGTTTACCTCTAAGTTGTCTTTAATTTTAGGAAACAAAAAGAAGTCTCCTGGTTCGTGCTCTGGGTTGTATGACGGATGCGCCATCTTTTCTACATTTGAAGATTTCAAATACGCTTCCGTTAGCTTAGTGAAGAACGATGTTGCTTTGAGGACGCCTTTCGAGCACTTTTTCTAATACCATCGTATTGTCGTACCATCAGCAGTTACTGCCCTTTTGTCTTCAAGCAACACTTGTGTAAAGTTCCGATTTTCTGAAGAAGAAGTAACCGTTATTTTACCAATGCTTCGACTTATCCTAACTCTTGTTAGCAAATCTTCAAAGCAAAGACACATTTTGCTGGTTTACGTTTTCTTTCCGGTTCAAAACAATACACTCAGGTTTGGGCACCTGCCTTAATACTACCTGCCTTAAGACAGCCAATGATTGCTCACCAACAAACTTTGTTAGAGATAGCAAATTACGAAACCACTTTTTCTGCCCTTCCGTCAAATCATGCAGTATTCATGGGATGCAAAGCTTTTGTACCTTCAGTTGCACATATAAAATATTTTACACTTAACTCATTCCAGTGTCAACTGCTGCGGGTATGTATTACTGGCAAGTATTTTTTTTTGTTAATCTCAAGTACGTACGGTATCAACGTCATGGAGCTGATTACGTCCACGTCTAAACTCACAGAACCACACATATACAAAGCTACTAGTCGGAACTTCACCAAATGCTAATTAAAATTTCTGGTAACTAATTGGCAGCATAAATCATAAAAATATCACAGTGCAAATTTTTTTATTAAATTCATTGTAATTCCGGCACACAATTTTCAGAACGATGTCTCAATGTAAAACATATGGTAATCTCGCAAATTGAAATGTAACATGATCCATAGACTTTCATTTTGAAATTTCGTAATTAGTTTTTATTTTATTATGGAGCCAGTCCCAAAAACTTTCAGTAGGTCCCAGTATGAAAAATATTTAATTAAATTTGACCTAATGCTGTTAAAGCGATTTTTCTAGGAGCTATCCTTTCATGAATTTGTGTCTATTTGCATTACACACTGCATATAGCCTCAAGAGGAGGAAGGAATCTCTCGAAAATTTGAACATTACCTTATCTGTTTAATTATATATTGAAAATAGATTTGTATAATTTTATCTCTTCCTAAATTTCAAGGATAAATATAAAAAAGTAAAAAATACAATAAAAATTATTGCAAACAATGCACTTTATGACTGTACGATAGCCGGTAGATTTCTCCGTTTCTACCTCGCCCTCCTCACGGGCGTTATACCGTGTGAGATAGGTGGGCGACGACACTAGCATATGAGACTATCGAAGATAATGCATAAGCACAATAAAAAAAAATCTTTTACTTATATATTTATTTAAATTACTATTACGAGGGATTTTATTTTTATTTAACGTCGGTAATTCTTTTTCGGTAAGGTGAAAATTGTAGATGCATCTTTTTACTACACCTTTATCAAATTGTCAATGCCTGTGACTGGCTATGCCCGCCGTCTCTTCTTACCAGGGGTCCTAAATACAACTCCAAATTCTGATGCTTTGCGTTCTCGTAAAATCCTTTTCATTGTTGAAACTGATGTGTTTGTAGCTTCTGTTGTTTTTTTCTGAGAAACGATTGTATTATATTCCTTGTAATGTCGGTTTAAAGTCACTTGACGAAGAAGTGGCATTTTTACAACGGGTATTGTTTATGTGTGATAAATAAAATAACAACAACAACAACAATGAATAACTAAACAACAACAACAAACACGCGTGCGCGGGTTGAGAGGGACGAGAAGCAACTGCGTGAGAGCAGAGTCCTCGTCGTTGCTATGGATATGCACGTAGCACCTCGATTTAGGCCCGAAAAATGACCATTGCGCATGGGTCAAGTTACGCGCCGCGATCTTGTAAGTATAGCTTGTCCTGCTATCGTGATAATTAAAATTGCAATTTTCGTGTGCGATAACGGCGCATTAGTATTTACTCTTTAATTGTAATAATATAAAAAACAAGTACAATAATCAACATAAATTTATGTAAAAGCAAACTCCCCTACATGATACTTCAATAAGAATTGTTCAAAGTATACCGTCTCCTTGAATACAGACTGAGCGCGTCGGCGATGATTGTGTTATATTTTCGAAACACATCAATTTGTGGCAGCGTCAAATACTGACGATTTTTTTCCTCTAAATTAGTTTACGGTCGTAGAATCTGTTTCGGAAATCCTATAATTTCTTCCACGAATACAGTCGGGAGGTGTGAGATCGAGACTTTTTGTCATAGAACCACTTCGCCCAACCACCGGTGACTGAACTCGCGATACAAGTCTGCTCGAACGTCTCTGAAAATAAAAGATGCTCCGTCGCGTCAGAGTAGGTTCCGGCGATATACCGGTGGTACGCCTTCCATCCCTTAATGGGTATTTACACATATTTTGAGTAAAATCGCAAGTGACTAGGTAATTTTCTTTCAAAATGTTGAGCAGAACAGATGTTTAATGCGCCGGCATCGAAATTGTTTGTAAATCAATTATTGAAGAATTGCTTGAAGAACGAGATGATAACAAATAAGAAAACGTAGATTTATGGTACGCGGATGGATTTCTCGACTCGTGCTTCGGACACTATGTCGACGGAATGGAGTTCAGAAGTTCCTAATTCATTTAGAAAATTATAAAAATGACTCTATGACTGTAGACTCTAGATTTTAGTCACTAGCTGCATGCAGGCGCCGCACGGCTATAAATCGGATGCTAGTCTATTTTGGAACTTGCGGCTTTAATCACGGTTTAAACGATCGATTTTCGTCGTGCGCGGTAATCGAAAGGTATAATCACTTGTGTAAATCTCCTATTACTTTGTACGTTATGCCGTCCGTCGTTACTCACTAAAATAAGGCCCAGTAATGCTGTAATTTATTATATATTAATTTGCCTTCCCTTAAAGTTAATCGATTGTTTTCGATGTCACTCGAAATTGTTAACAAGACTACTGCATTACGTAACCAGAAGATTCTAGATATTTAGAAAACAATGCTCAATTGCCAATTTCTGGCAGTCCATTTAGTCGCTTTCGTTTTTTTTTTAATCTCAACAATGAGCTCCTTGGCCGACCAATGTCAGTCACGATGAATTGAAAGCCATAGCGGAATTAGATTCATCTTAAATCACATTGGAATTAGCAACGTAAGTGAAATAACTATATTGATTCATTTACTTCAAATTGGAAAGATAAAAACAACTCAGAAAAAGAGTACAGTAAGAACTCGCTGAAATACAACAAAATCGCGTCGAAGTTGTTCTTAACTTTTTTATACAAGTGGGGAGCATATAAGCATACGACCTACCTGACGTAAAGTTGTTACCGTAGCTTATAAATGAAAACATGCAATACAGGAAGTATCGCTCGAACGTTGTCTCCGCTGTTGATAACACACCAACTCTTTAGAAGTACTCTGATAACCTCACTTACATTAACACAACAACCCTTCGGTGAGTTATTTTGACTAAGGTTTTGTGTAAGGTGTTTTTCTGGTCGGAAGGTGCCCGTGTTGTATAGGCACACAATAAGAGGTATCTAAATAGTGTCATTTGTTAGGAAAAATACAAATATATGATTTGATTCGATTCGAAAACAACCGTCGTACTGGTTGGACCAGTAGGGCAAGCACGAATCCTATGCGAAAAAAATATTCGTATAGTCATCGTATACAATTTGTATGAGAATTGGAGTGCCTCTCTCGGACGTAAAAGTAACTAAATTTTGAAGCACAAGTACTTTCGTATAGTAACGTGCACATATCTTGACACATTTGTATTAAATTTGGGAGCACGAACTTTGTTTTAACGTAAGGTATCCAGAATCTCGAAGGCCGGCTATCGAAACTTATGAATATTTATTCACGTAAACATTGTGGATGAAACAACTTGCGTTATGGGACAAAAATAGTATTTGATCATTATTTTCAGTGCTTTTTGGTAGTATTTCGCTTGAAAACAATAGTAGATCTATACATCTATACACATAAATAAAATTGGAGTGTCTGTTTGTAATATTAAAATAACCGCTTTTTACTAAATGCATATGGATGTGTACACGGTATATATACCACAATGAACATTTTTAAATTTTTGTCTGTCTGTCTGTTTGTTCTGATATATTTGTTCTGGCTTATCTCTGAAACGGCTGAACCGATTTTGACGGAAATTTCACTGGCAGATAGCTGATGTAATAAGGAGTAACTTAGGCTACTTTTATTTTAGAAATTTTATTTATTTTTATTAATATAAATAAATAATAAAAAAAAAGATATTCTGCGCGGACGAAGTACATAATACATATGTATTATTATTTTGCGAACTGAACAATAACTTTTTTGTTAAATTCCACGCGGACGAAGTCGCGGGCACAGCTAGTTTTACATAAAAATGCAAGAGTTTCTTGTCTTACTACAAGACTGGTTGAATACCCGGAACATGAACAAAGAGAAATCTATAATAATAATATAGAAAAATAAACCTATTTTTTAATGATTAGTAGGATGAATAAAAATTTGAAAATAATTAATTTATATATTATATATAAATAGTTGATGTTTCATCTTACTAAAAAAAATGTGTTTGTACTAAAGTAAATACCGTTATTTTTATTTATTGATTATATTACACAGAAATACGCGGCATGGCTAACAAAGAAAATCAACAAAAATGCTAGATCTGACGGATACTGAATTTAAAAATAGTTTTGCCCTCAAAGACCCAAAGACCTCAAACCAGCCACCACCAGTGCCAATAGCAGCCCTATTGATATTTGCCTACTGCAGTGTTGTTTTTAAAGGAGCTCCAACCTTGATCCAATAAAACGAAATAAATTAAACCAAATTTGACTTCACATTCAGTCACAAAAACAAACAAAAAAAAGCTGATAAATTTATGTGCGACATGAACGAAAGCGATTGATGACTTTTTATACAATTATATTTAGGACGAGCACTTGAAATTCTTGAAAACACTTGAGACTATTAAATGCAATGCCTTTGATTATTTGTATGTCATATAAATAATCAATGCTTGCGACAGTTCTCCTCTGTCCGAGTCTCCGAGACAGAATGTCAAGAAGCTGTTCAGAAATAAAAATATTCCAGCTGTCTTATGTTTTTCAAATTAAAACATAATTTATATTTTTTTTTAATATTAATACAAATAAAAATGTTAATACAAAAATAATATATATTTTTTGTATATCATTCACTTGAATATTTCATAGAATACATAGAACAATTACGTCTAATTTCAGAATGAATCGTTCACTCGATTTGTTCGTTCCCCGGTTTACGTAGTATCGAAATCCTATCGAGGATACGATAGGACGACGAAGGTGCTTCATGCTACGTACTAGCGTGATGTTGCGTAATACTATCGATAACTCGATACGATTACGATACGAGCTTCTAATATGTTCGTGCTTACCCTACTGTGTAGGCAGCTAAACTATGTCGCAAACGCAAATCGAGTACTAAAAAGTTGCTGAAAAAAATGTGAGAGCCACCTTTTTTTATATCACGAAGGTGACAAGCATATAATGCCTGATGGTATGTTACTGTAGCCTATGTAAAGTTGCAACGTCAGGGCTAATGCCTGCCCTTTTGTTGCAACTTTCATTACAGCTTCTCGACCACCTGGCACAACGATTAATTCAACTATGTACTGTAAATTAATGCAAATGATTATGCTGAAATATGGTGATGAACGAAAAATTTAAAGAGATCATTATCTCCAGATTTTTATTGCAGGGCCGCTAATAAACTTGCATTGAACACTTCGATATATAATTATATTCTCCAACCAGTTCTAAATTACGCGAAGCTTGAACTGTGCGTACTAGACAACTGATAATGCTCAACAACACTAAGAGAAATGATCATGCACACAAATAATTGCATTGTGCGGGTGTTACAGTAGTTATTGTTAATCACTTCCTCCGGGTTCGTTAAATGTGGCTAATGCACTTTATGGAGATATTTAATTTTCGGCAAACGCCAATTTCGTAAGTAAATGCCTAAATAATACTAAATTTCATGATTTTTTATTTGATTAACCGGAACAACGTTAACAACGGATTAACACGTCTGTGTATCAGTCCTAACAAACCTACAGACATTTTTAAATTATGTTTGTTGGACCTAGTTAGCACTTTTAAAGGTATAAAAAATTCGAAGAAATCACAATAACTTTTCATTACATATAATCACTGGAAAGTAAAAAATTTGAATTGAATTAGAACAACATACTTGCAGATATTAATAATTTAGAACAGAACCACTTACTTACTTTACTGAATTCCATTAAATATGTGCACTTGTTAATTTTACAAATAAATTATAGAAATGTAGGTATTTTATTAATTTTAATCCCTTCATGGAACAATAAAGCTATATAACTTCGTATAGATTTGTTTTACCTAATCTAACGTAGCAACTATCTGTTTTCTCCAGGAATATGTATTGTAATATAATACTGTCGATACAAGACTATTAGTTTTGGTCCCCTAGTAATTTAGGGGAATTGGAGATGCAATATTTTGCCATATATATGAGTACAGGTGTGTTTGATACTTTTTGAGGTGTGTAATATGTGGCGCCATAAAAATAAATTTGAATTGTGTTTAGTTTAGGCAATAATTAACAGGAAAAAGAAAATGTTTCTCTTATATCAACGCACGTTAGAAAATAAATGTTTTAAATAAGTAAAAAATATTTAAATAGAGATTTTAAAAAGTGAAACTTATATTAATACCCAAGAAATGGAACAGGAAATTTAGACCAGTGTGGTGATGAAACCTAAAGTGGTAACAGATATTATAAAAGTAATTAAAAACTAGCTCACATAGTTGGTATAAATAGCTAATCACAGGTTTAAATTAATAGCAAAAAAAAAAAAGATTGACAGAGTTTGTTTCATACTTACATAAAGTGATCATTATTTTTTGTCCGTAATTCTCATAGTTGATGACTTTATTAAATGTTTATGAATAAAGTAAACTTAAGTTACTCGTTTATGTCAATCATTACGTTTTTATTTCTCTATAATGAAATCCTCTGTACGCTTACTAAGGTATGTCAAGGATGATTGTACGTCCGTTCCTAGCGCTGGCTGCTTTGCGAAATAGGTATTAAACGGCTGACGGCGATGGCAAAACCTCTCCGGCCTAACAAAGACGTCTTCATTCTACCAAGGGCAACAATTTCGCCGTAACTTTTAAAAGGACAACTTTGTAAATTTACCTATATTGTAATGTTACATTCCTTATGTCAAACAATCATACCTTTCAGCGATCAAAAGCGCCTTAAAACAAGAAAATTTGAATCCCGAAATTGAGGAAAAGCTGCTCCAACTGCAGCGATACCAAGAAAAACGTATGAAACCTGAGCAACAGCAAATCGAACGGGAGCCGCGGGCCATTGCCGTCGCGGCCCGGTCTCCTTCGCCGCCGGCCCCACCGCGACGCCGCGCCGCTTCCTCACGGCACGATGATGATGACGAGTGGATCGACATAAGTCCGCGCAAGCGAAGCCGTACCTCTCGTCAGCCAACGCCACCGCCGCTGCCTCCACAACCGCTACTGCGAGCGGCCGTCCAGCAACCCCCCACTCCGCAACCCGCACCGCCTTCGCCTTCACCTGCGCCCGCGCCACCTGCGCTTCCCTCTGCTCTCGATGAGCGTCGCCGTGTGGCTCGCTTGCAGATGTTACTTTTCAAACACAAAGAGATGCTTAAGAAAGATATAATAAAGAAAAGAGGCCTGCTTGAAAAGGAATTGGGTGTGGAGATACAGGTGAGCCAAAACACGTCACCCATCAATTTCATCATCATACTCCTCTCACTAGGTTACCCCTTCAACCAAAGGGTTACAACTCTGTGCGAAAGCCACCTTATGGGTTTATTTTAGCCAGTTACTACTTATGTGTTGCATGATAATAAATACGAAAGTTTATTTTACAAAGTACTTTTATTAAACAAAATGAATACCAGTCGAATACAATGGCTTTGGCTGCCGTCGAAGAGAACCCCATCTACAAAGGAGCTTACAAATATATATATATATTTAGCTTACAAATAGTGAATTAAACACATCTAGATAAGCTCGGTTGACTTTCCTTGAAATGAAATGTTTAATTCATATACATATAACCCTCAAAAGAGGTCAAATGTGAATGGAATCTTGTAGAAAGGAACGTCATTCACAGATTGAATTTTGGACAGCGGCGATTAAAATAGCACCATTATTATTGCCAGTAACAGGAGTCTTTTGTAGAAGGAGCTATCAGCGGAACTGGCACTACGGACGCGAGCCGAGCGCAGTAAGCAAGAGGAAGTGCGCGGGGGCAAGAGGAGAGCCCCACCTGCGCCCTCTCGAGACCCGGCGCAACGACCGAACAAGAAGACAGGCAAAAAAGAAAAGTTGTTATGCATCTGTCGCACCCCTTATGACAACACTAAGTAAGTATACAATTTTCTCTTCCAGCTAAATAGATGGTAATGAAACTTACAATCAACATTTTGGAGTCTCAGTCTGAGTTAGAGGTTGGCCCAACTCAATGCGTTTTTTATTTCAAAGCAAATAAGTTAAACCAGAGCCCTGGGTAATAATAATTAGTGCGGTTGGAAATAGCCATATGAAATTACATGAATTCTACTTAAAATTCCGACTTCATATACATTTTAAAATATAGCTATGCGAAAAGTAACACAACAACACGCCGTGGCAATGTTTTTTATCGCTGTTTTTGTTTTATTGTGGATACTACATGTATGGGCCAGGCGCCGGAAGATTGACCTATGGTTCTGATTCAAAATGCTTTCGCTCTGGAAATCTTAATTTGAATTATGAGCTCGTTGGCCGACTGGACACGAAAGGCGATAAGGATGAAAAAGGAAGCAATATTGAAAATAGATTTATGTCAAAACACGTTGGAATTAATGGCAATCTTCAACCTAAGCGATAAAACAATACATTCATAAAATGATTAATTTACGTCAAATTGGACAGAAAATAATTACGAACTTAATGTTATGTACTCAACATCCAAGTCGGAACGAAGGTTGTCTTAATTTGGTGAATGACACACAATATAATGGGTTTTGTATCGGGTTGTTATGTGCTATGTGGATCGAAACAATCGAAAACGTGCAAAAGGGGCAAACTTTTAAATTATATATAGCCTTTATAAAAGGAAAGTTCGCTTTTTATAAGATTATTACTTGTACATTACGGTGTGTTATTCACAAATTATTTATTAGCAATCATTACGAAATTTTGCATAGAGCTACCTATTTTTGTGTGTAAATTTCGGTGCTTTAATATACATCGTTTTCGACTACGGTCATGTGTACCTTGTAGTTTGATGTATACACAGCAGAAACGGCCTTTAATTGAAATACTAAGGTGTTAATATAAGAAAAGACATGCTCCGTTGGTTCGGACATGTAAAAAGAATGCAGGATGAAAGAATGAAGAAACAGATAAACAATACGAAAGTGGAATGTATGGATGTAAGAGCGGAGGAAGACCAAGACTACCATGACCAAATTGGTTGTATTTTAAGAAGCCCTAGGAACCGGTGGGCGTGCGTGAAAACAGCTATGAATATTAGAGAATTAGGATTTATTTGCCCTAGTTTTAAGGGTATAACAACAAACATGGATTAGATATTGAACTGTCACGGCACCACCTAAATTTTATGAAATCTAATTCAGTAGGTTTTTTGTAATTATTAACCATAAAGCACAAAGCATAGGCGGAATTGAAAAAATCACCCTCGCCAAGAAAAAACGCGATCAACCCGCGTTGCTATCGTAGGTTTTATTTAAGTCTCGAAGCCCCATCGCGAATTTCGCCGACTTGCATTTGTTTATCCTTGTTTCTTTTACTTCAGTTTGTAACTTGAAAACACGTATCAACTATTAATAAACATTTTCGTCTAACATGTTCAAGACAGCTAAGTTGCTTATATATTATTGCTCAACAATATGCTTATAGTTTATTACGATTTTAGCGATTATGCGGAATATCATTATGAATAATTAGTTTCTTCGCTAGTTTGTAAAGCACTTAAAATATTTTTTTATTTGTATTGTACTTAAATAATCACGGTTATACATTTTAATGTAATAAATAATATACATTGTTTCCACTTTAGTGGAAACAATGTATATTATTTATTATATTTTAACTATATGCAGAAGATGAGCCAGATGAGTGTGTCAAGCATTTTTAGCATTTTTTGAATATGAATTTAACTTTGGCTATACAAGTCAAATCCGAGCCCACATTGACTATTATTGTCAGCATTATTCAGAACTAAAGGGCACCTTCTTGGACCTTGTTATTTAATTCAGAGACGAGTTCTAAGAATTGTCGACCTTAAGCTTATACACTATAATGTGATTAAGACTTTACGTTCCTTTATATGTGCTACCGATTATAATAGTACAGTATTCGTCACTATGTTCAAAGGAATTCTTTGATATAATATTTACGGATAAGGCCGTAAATATTCCTCCAAAGTTATGATCTTTAAAATGTTACTTTTAAACAGACGTTAAACATTTTATATGCTTTAGAATGGCCCCCTGATATCAATAGCATCATTAATAGTACAATGGGCATAACTTTGTATTTCTGGTACAATTAAAGAATAGTCAGGACAAAACATGAAGTTTTACGCGCAAATAAATATTTGGGACTGTTTTGTATTTCCAATGCTAGTATTGCTGTCACTTCGTTCATTAACTAGTGCTTGACATTGTTTGATAATATTATAAAACTACATTTTTTCTAATTAAAAAAAAATGTATAATATATTTTAATAAAATAAATACATGATGATCATCAATCATTGATGTTCAAATGAACTTTTTCCAACGTTTCAGATTTTATGTTGGTTGCGAACACTGTAGCAATTGGTTCCATGGAGACTGCGTTGGAGTGACGGAAGAGATGAGCAAAACTATGGAAGAATATGTATGTCCTGACTGTCGTAGAGCTGAAGAGACGCAAGAACTTTATTGCCTGTGTCGGCAGCCGTATGACAATTCACAGTTAGTATTATTTTTAATAATGTTAACCTGTTAGTTAAATTAGTAGTCGCCAAGGTGGCAACGCGTAAGGGTTAATAAACTAGTAATCGCCAAGGTGGCAATGCGCAAGGGATATCCTTGTATTACAATCATACGTTACCGTAAAAGACAACATAGTGATTACAATTCAGCATCGTAGGGTTACCAATTGTTTAGATTTATCTAGACGAAATTTTAGCATCTGGTTTTACAATTATATGTTTTGGCTAATTTACGTTAATAGTTTAATAAAAACTAAGTGAGGTAAGCCGGGATAGATACGGGGAAAAAATTGGCATTTAGATCCATATATATGTCTAGGCCTAGAATCTGGATTCGTAATGTATTTTTAAAGTTAGACATGTGGTGTGCCCAAAAGCGTTTTGTGGACACGACCATACATGTGCTCCTAGAAACATGTACTTTAGTGCGTACCTTAAATGCAGTTTCACAGTTGCCGAGCCAGACAAATGTTTGTGAAAAATCCTTAAAACTCATATGAATTATGTATATCTAGAGCCTATCTGTAACGACGGATTCTCCGCGCGTCAGCGTATGTTATTGCCGCCTCCCACCATGAAAAAAAAGGTATGAAAAGGTTTTACGGGGTCGCCAACGCACGTGTGACACCACTGGTGCTGCAACTGTCCATGGGCTACGGTAACTGATTACTATCAGACAAGCCGTATGCTTGTTTGCCACCTTCGTGATATAACAATATTAATACCTAGGCTGGCCATAAGTTGTGTTACAAATGAATATGCATTTATTTTTGTTATGAAGTAATATAATCTAAAAGTATATACGGCCGATACCAAGCCGACCGCTCCATACCCACTTTGTGCAAGGCAATCACTGCAATTCTATTTTCTTTAACACCTCATTCCATATTGTAATTTGATAATAAACACGAAAAAATATATAAAACAGCGGGAAATCGAAAGTTGTTTTTAACATAATAAAAGCGTTCCAAATTCAAAGTAATTACAGAGTTAAAAAAAAAGGAACGTTTCTATGTAACAGTATTTATGGCCAGACTGTAATATTAGGTACATTAGTACTGTTCGATCTACTATACGCCATCTTTATTATATTTGTTATAGATTCTACATATGTTGTGACCGGTGTCAAGATTGGTTCCATGGTCGATGTGTTGGTATACTACAATCAGAAGCAGACAATATTGACGAGTACATTTGTCCCAACTGTCAAAAAAATAACTCCGTGAATTATGCAAATATGAAAGAATTGACAGCGAAAGACTTCGAAAATTTAAAGAGGCTAGTGAAACAGATACAGTTACATAAAAATGCCTGGCCTTTTATGGAACCCGTAGATCCTAGAGAAGCACCCACTTATTATAAGGTGATCAAGGAACCAATGGGTACGTATAAATTGTTGTATACTTGTATTCTTTGTGTCACAGCATCATACCATTTTTAAATACATATGATTAGTACGTTTTATTACAATACTTATCCAGGAATGCGGAGAAATTCAACATGTACTCATGTATGTCTTATAAGGACCATCTTCTTTGGATGGAATATTGAGTTATTGGAGTTTGTAATTGATAGATTGTATTGGTAATTAAACCTAGTTGTTGGAAGTTATAAACAGAAATAATCTTTTAATTGAATCACTAAATTAAGACATTTATTCTATTGTTATAAAAATAACTGTTTTAAAATAGTGTGCACGAGTAAAACGCGAACGGAGTCCTCTTTATTTTAGTGCTATTATTGAAATTTCTGACAATCATTGCTACGGGAACATGCTGAATATAACTCAGAACAAATTCCACACAAAAAGTGGCGCTACGTGAATCCAAAACGACGTATGTTCAAATTACGAGTCCATTAGGTTACACTAATGCACGTGCCAAGTGATTGGTTTAAATTCAAAACAAGAGCACAGATTGGTTCGCGCGCAGACTGCAATGCCAATGGTAGCAGTTGAGTAGGGAATCAAACCCAGGACCTATACGCAGAAGATAGCTACACTGCTAACTAGGCTATACGGGTTGTCAAAATAATATTGTCATAAATAATTATTCGTAGTGGAATTCCTATCAACTATGTTATGTTATGGCTGGCATGTAGGGAAATAAGTACGCCATTGCATTTAATATATAGTGTTTAATTAGTTCTGTTTATTTTGTGCAATAAATTGATTACATACATACATATTATGGCCTCATCATTTTATTTTTCTATTTAAATACCAATTTAGAATCCATTCGTATGTATAACAACTTATCAAATAATTGTAATTGAAACTATATATTATATATATTACTATATTTGTTCCTTTTCCCTTATAGCATAACATCGTCCACGCCGCTATAACTCAACTGCTACCATTGGCATTGCAGTCTGCACGCGAACCAATCTGTGCTCTTGTTTTGAATTTAAACCAATCACTAGGCACGTGCATTAGTGTAACCTAATGGATTCGTAATTTGAACATACGTCGTTTTGGATTCACGTAGCGCCACTTTTTGTGTGGAATTTGTTCTGAGTTATATTTAGCATGTTCCCGTAGCAATGATTGTCAGAAATTTCAATAATAGCACTAAAATAAAGAGGACTCCGTTTGCGTTTTACTCGTGCACACTATTTTAAAACAGTTATTTTTATAACAATAGAATATATGTCTTAATTTAGTGATTCAATTAAAAGATTATTTCTGTTTATAACTTCCAACAACTAGGTTTAATTACCAAAACAATCTATCAATTACAAACTCCAATAACTCAATATTCCATCCAAAGAAGATGGTCCTTATGAGACATACATGAGTACATGTTGAATTTCTCGCTGCTAAAGGTGTGTCTGCAGCCAAATAACAATTCCCAAACAACTTTTCCGTGAGGTAATAACGTCACTCACTCGCGTGAACACAAAACCCTCCAGGGGTTTGTTATTTGGCTGCAGATTTCTGTGAGGTAGTAACATCACTCACTCGCACGAATACAACAAACCTCCAGGGAATAGTTATTTGGCTGCAGTTTTGAGCATATTTTTTGTGACTTAATGCGCGTTTTAGCAGGCAGCTTCAACCTGTTTTTTACAGGGCAGCTTCTTACTTTTGTGTTACAGTATCATAAAATTTCACTCATCATTTTTTCATAACGCGTTTAAAGAAGTATAACTTCAATACAATTTCATAATCATTTAATTTTATTTGAATAAATACATGATTCAGTAAAGCCACGTTTGAATTAACCTATTTCGACTGTAATTTTTCAAATCACTAAACTGGTAACATGACGTAGGTGAATGAAAAAATTGTAGTCAGCGCCTGGTCTATGTACAAAAAAAAAATAAGAAAACTTTGTATTATAGATCCCTGATGATTCCCCCGCTACAGGGGAAAATTGTTTTGTATATAGATAGACTATGCATTTTTGACGATTGTATTAACTATAAACGACATCCTTACGTGTTTAGGCTATTATCGTTCGCTCGGGGCTCGAGTCGGCCTACTTATTTGTTTATACTATGCTGGAGTCCCTGGAGTGGGTTACATATTGATGTGACGAGAGTCCAGCTTATATTGGAGCGACTACCGTCTGGCCCTTCTGTTATCTATGGTCTGACCTCTGTAGCTGACGTCTTTCTAGCCTAACTGCAGCTATCCAGTTATTTTGACGAATTAAATCGGTAGGAAAATTAAAAGTAAACAAAATAAGCAAAATGTATTAGTTATAAAAACATATTTGATAATTTTATAGTTTTAAATATTTTATCAAGAGGAAAAAAGATCCTACTAAAGTCTAAAATTGACTGACTTCATTTGGCATAATATCGACCATCTCGATTTCATAGCGTATTTGAACATTTTTGATTATAATTATATTTGAGCAACTATTACTAGTGAAAAGTGATCCCAGGACATTTAAATATTATATGGCTCCTGCACCACAACCTATAATGATGGTTTTTAGTTGATTTACAGTGATAAAAATGAAAACATACACAAAGATTTGACATGTGGTCGCTTGCGTGAAAAATGTTCAACTAAGTGACGCGTGTACACGACTTTTAAGCCCTGCCCACTTGTACACGATTTTCGTTGGGTCATTTTTTGAGTGCAATTACATTTCCTGACTTATTATTTATTCGTAGTATAACATAGTAAAAAGGAAAATTTGATTTCATGTAAGAACATACAAAGTCATGCTGTCATGATAAATGGGAATGTTTCTGTAATTTGTTATAAATCTAATTTATTTCTAGTCTAGATGAGACTTGAACTTATGACTGAAACTGGGGAGGTTATTTATCAATACAATAATTATCCAAGAATTATAACATTTAATAATAAAATCAATATGTCTGTTTCAGATTTGCAGACAGTGGAACGGAAAGTGAATGAACAAATTTATAGTACGTTAAGTGAATTTATTGGTGACATGACTAAAATATTTGACAATTGTCGATACTTTAACCCCAAAGACTCTGAATTTTATAGGTGCGCGGAAGGTTTAGAAGCGTTTTTTGCACAAAAAATTAAGTACTTTCGTGAAAAATTATTCGATGCTACTCAATGATAAATAGTGCCAGTGTATAGTGTCCATGTGGCGAAGAATTTTGCGAATAAATTGGACCCTTTCATCAAGAAAGAAACATATATGTTGTGTTCTATGATCTGTAAATTGTAAACAATGTGATGAAATTTACAAAGATAATAATTTATATTAATAATGTTGGATGAATCTAATGAGTATGTCAGCAGTACGGTACTGGTTATACTTTTCAGTATGTATTGTATTAATTATGATGCTTTCCGACACGATTCCGATTACAAACTGACTCACTCCTTAGATGTCAATCTCCTGACAGGATAATTTATTATGTATGTATACAGTTCTGTGAAATATTATGTTAGCTAGTATAACTTAGCGACTTTAGTTATTTTGGTAGCAACTAGGATAAGTAAACCTATTGAACATAAGTAATAAATTTTTAATAATATACATCTTGACGATGCTTTAAAATTTGTTGTTTATTAAAACCTTCAAAGGGACTTTGTACATTTTGGTAAGTACAGTCGAATAAAGTTAATAAAGCATGAAGACAATTGACGTTTCAAAGAAACCCGCACCAGAAATTATATTCTGAATGACACGTGATCTCACCTACAAGATAAGAAATGTACCGTTTTTCCCTTCGACGGTTCGACGAAGGTCTGACGGCTGTCTCTCCATGTAAAAGAAACAATATCTTTACCAAATCATTAGTTAGCTAGCGGGTCCCGCCAATTCTAATAGATTGGGAAACTGGATAAGGCTAGGAATAAGAGATAATATTTTGATTCATATGCAAATGCCATGAAAAGGGGTAGATGGAAATAAAGGCTTGTCTGATGGTAACCAGTTAACATAACCTATGGAAACTTACAATTCGTGTCAAAGACACGAATCTTTAAGCCATAATTTTGTTGACATTAAAACCTCTGGCCTCATGGCCTTTTGGCTTGGCCTCTAAACTCAAGGTTTTGTTATGAATTGCTTATGACGGAAAATACTAATCATTAAAAATATTTTAGACGGTTCAAAAATTATAAGCAAAACAATTTGTTATGGATTGTTTGTTTTGGCCCACTGCCATTTCAGTTTTTCAGCTGATTCTGAGAGCTATGTCGACAACTTTAGTTCTTTCTTTAGTTTCTTCGTTCCGGATTCGATCCCTTAGAGAAATTTCGAGCATAGCTCTCTCCATTGCTCGCTGCGCAACCTGCAGCCTGTGAACCAGCCCGATGGGGAGTGCTCAAATCTGCACCGTAGATCATTGCAAGGAGGATGCACTGATTGAAGACTTGTCTTAAAGCATTGCAGTATTTGTACAGTGAGAATGTACCGAAGCTTTCCGAAAACTGCCCAGCCTAGACGAATGCATAGACATAGTCGTAGCTGCATTTTCTACGATAACCGGTCTAGGAATGACTTAAGTCGTTATGCATGACTTTTGTCTTATCGAAATTCATCCTAATAATAACTAAGATCCTCCAGCGATACCGCCATTATGACCACGTTATCGGTAAATCGGAGATGTGAGATGTACTCGCCATTCACATTTATCCTCCATCCAATCCAGCGTTTTGAATAAGTTTTCCAGTGCAGTGGTGAATAGTTTCGGAGAGATAACGTCCCCTTGACCTACCCCCTGCTGCAGCTGGATATACTTATACCTACAATATGGTTCTGAGTCGTGTTTTCGACATTCAGTGCGGTAATTATCCCTTATAATAACTGACTGTATATGTCAAACATTTGGCTAGTCGAGCATATAATTTGCAAAACTCGTCAATGGTTAAGAATGTTAAAATATCCAAAACACACTTAAAGTTTCAACTTCAACCCACAGTCATTAATTACCTACCACTCTGAATGTCGATAACACTACTCAGAACCATATTATATAATATCAATCCCCTATAATAAGTGACTGTAAATGGCAAACACATGACTACTGTTTCCATCCCATGGGGGGCAGCGCTGTTTATCCCCTATAAGTGACACAATTGCGATAAATTCGATATCATATCTATAGATTCACCTTTATTATGGCTATGGTTGCAGGTTACATTAAAAAAATCGTCAATTAAAAGTCAAAGGCTTCATTAATTATTTTGAGTGGGTAATTTGCAATCTTGCTGCGTTAATATTTGTTTTTTTATTAGTTGACGGGATCGCAGGTTCGATTCCCATACAAGGCGAACATTTGTGCATGATGAACATGTCTGTTTGTCCTTTTTGGGTGATTTCTATGTCGGATATCTAGTACCCATAGTACAAGCTTTAGACTTGATTGTGATGTGTTATTTGACATTATTTGATTTTCAGCAATATTTATTTATTTAAGGTGGTGTCATCTATAATACTTTTTTTATTTTTATTTTAATACCACTAAGGTGGCAATCAAGCATACGGCCTGCCTGATGTTAAACAGTCACCGTAGCCTATGGACATTTGCAACACCAGGGGCGTCACTCATGCGTTGCCGACCCTCTAAAAACCTCTTCACGCATTTCTTGAAGACCTCCATGCTGTAGTTCCTTGGAAAAACCTCTGCTGGGAGCTCATTCCACAGTTTGAGTGTTCTCGGAAGAAAACTTCAAGCGTGTGAGGGTGAACTCCCCGTCGTCGGCGAGCGGTGCGGTTATAAAAAGTAGCCGTCGGCATCATTTCGAACAACTCTTCAGAACACAACCCGTTGTACAATCGGTAGAACACACAAAGGGTGGCAAAGTCTCTCCTTAAACTTAAGGGTTCAATACCGTGTGTAAGCTTAGGATTGTCGACAATTCTCACAGCTCGTCTCTGAATCGAATCACACGGTCCAAGCTGGTATTCAGGTGCTCCCGCCCAAAGGTGACTGCAGTACTCCAAGTGCGGTCTGACTTGACACTTATATAATATAAGTCTTTGCCCCGCACTGAAGTACTGCTTAGCTCTGTTGAGCACACCAAGTTTTTTCGACGCCAGCTTGACCTTCTCCAGGTGATTTCGATATTGCACATCACTGGAGATCTCGGCGCCATGCATCCTAATAATTTTGGTGATGGTAAGAGGTGTGTTCTGGAATTTAGGAACCACAGCAAATGGAAGCGGTGAACATTTGAACATGTGAACATTTAGACAGAGTACCATCCATTTCAGACACAAGTTTGTCCTCCACAAGGGAACGAGGGACGTTTGCCTGTATAATAAGTATCCCCGGTGCTTTCGTCCGCATAACAATGAATGCCATCAATTGACAACATATCATTGATATGCAGCAGAAACAGCGTCGGAGACAGTACAGAACCCTGAGGGACGCCAGCATTGATATCCATACTATCGGAGCATCCACCGTCAACCACGGCTTTTATGCATCTGTTGGATAAAAAGCTGGCGACCCATTTGCACAAACCCTCGGGCAGCCCGTATGATGGTAACTTCGATAGAAGACTCCGGTGCCAGACCCGATCGAACGCCTTCGCCATATCTAGGCTCACAGCCAATGCCTCACCTTGACTCTCTATCGCCAAAGCCCAGTGGTGTGTAAGATACACTAGAAGATCACCAGTTGAGCGACAATGGCGAAAACCGTATTGACGGTCGCTAATCAAGTCGTGATCCTCTAGGTATCCTAGGAGTCGTATGTTTATCACACGCTCCATTACCTTGGAGAGAAGGGAGGTTATGGCGATAGGCCTGTAATTCGATGGGTCTGATCTATCGCCCTTTTTGGGCACCGGGTGCACATTGGCGGTCTTCCATGAAGACGGGACTTGCCCAGTGGAGTAGGAAAGCGCGTTAGTACAGAACACAACTCAGGAGCACACAGCTTCAGCACCACTGCTGGTATATCATCCGGCCCACTCGATTTATGAATGTCGAGAGAGGGTAAGGCCCGCCGGACATCTCGCTGGGTAATGGAGAATTCCGGCATTGAGCTACTGCACCACGGGATGGTAGGTGGCACAGCTCCCCCGTCATTCATATTCGAGTTAGACGCAAAGAGATTACCAAGTAAATCGGCTTTCTCCTTAGCGCTATGGGCCAAACTGCCATCCGGTTTTTGCAGTGGTGGCATGGACGGTTGACAGAAATTTCTCTCGGCAGCTTTAGCGAGCGACCAGAAAGCACGGCTCCCAGAGGGGAAGCTCACAAGTCGCTCGCCAACTCTGCCGACGAAATCGAATTTTGCTCTAGCGACCACCCTTTTACTGGACCTCGAGGCAGCATTCAGTTTGCGCTTCAAAACAGAGACTCTAGGATCCCCATTAGCATGCGCCGTGGTTCAAGCATCGTAAGCAGCCTGCTTAACAAGAATGGCTTCCTTACAACGCCGATTAAACCACGGCCGCTTTTGAGCTCCCGCAGTAGCTACAAGGCGACTGGGAATGAAGCATTCCATGCCATCCAATATCGCCGCAGCCACTGCGGTTGCGCAGGAATCAATGTCGTCAGATTCGAAGCAAAGCTGCCTCCACGTGTACGATGCGTAGAATTCACGCAATCCATCCCAGTCTGCCGACTTATAGTGCCATACGCGACGACATCCGGCGGGCCGAGGTGGATCGCGTCTGGCACAAGGCACTTGGGTCCGGATGAGGCAGTGATCCGACGAGCCAAGCGGCGCATCCACTGAGATGTTATACTCATACGGACGTGTAGTCAGCAGAAGGTCCAGTAGAGAGCTTGCATGGTCCTCTACATCTGGTATTCTCGTGGGAGAAAGAACCAGTTGAGAGAAACCATAGGCCAGAGCAAATTCTTGAGCAGATCTCCCTGCGTAGTCAGTGCACCGAGAGCCAAGCCACTCGGCGTGGTGGGCATTGAAGTCTCCTAAAATCACTAACTCCGCGGAGGGATACTGTTCGATGACGCTGTCAGTCGCCCTTTGCAGGCGCTCAAATAACCGAGTTGTGCCTGTATCACCGCTATGAGACCTGTAAAGGCACGCGTAGATTCGGGTGTGGCCGCCTTGATCCACTCGCACCCATAATATCGACAGGTCCCTGTCTTCAAGGTTATGCAATCGGCGACAACAAATATCCTCCCGGACGAACAAGCATACCCCGGCATGACGCACAAACAAGTGCTCCAGTTTGTACCCGGGGTAATTCAAGTAAGAAGTGTCGGCCGGTGAGGATATTTGTGTCTCCGTGAGGAAAAGAATGGTCGGCCGCGCGGTTTCCAGGCGATGATGGACCGCGTTGATGTTCGAGTGCAAACCCCTGATGTTGCAATAGTCCACATACATTGTGGAAGGGGTGGCCGCTGTGAAACCATTTTTCCGTTTTTTTTTGCTTTTTCACACATTCACTCATGTGATGAGGTAAATAAAATAAAATACTTATTACCTCCTATTATTGTAACAAAACATTAATACCTTCTTTTGACCAAGACTTGGAAAGGAAAATATATTCATTATTATTCAATTTAATAGTGCGTGACGTTGTCATTAAGCTCTTATGGAGTTACTGTGTAAGAAGCAGGGTTGGCAATGTGCAGGGTTGGGAACTGGCAGAGGAGGCGGCCATTGTCGGCCGCTGAAGCCTCCCGCCAATGGAGGATTTGGGGGCGGAGCAGGGGGCTGGTCGTCTCTGCGACGCCTTCACGGCGGTGTGCAGGGCGGCCATGCCCAGCGTTGGGCGTCCGCCCCCAAGGCGAGCGGTCTACTGGTGGTCGGCGGAGTTAGCCGACCTCCGGGACGCCTGCAACGGGGCGCGCAGAGCGTACACCCGGAGCAGGCGTCGCCGCCCCCGGGACGAAGGAATAGATAGCCATCTGCACGGCGTCTACGTGGAGAAGAGGAGAGCCTTGCAGATGGCTATAAGTAGGGCCAAGGAGGGAGCGTGGCAGGAGCTGCTGGAGGGTATAGACAGGGACCCGTGGGGCCGACCGTACAGAGGAGCGCGGAACAAGATCCGCGCTCAGTCGGCCCCACTGACGGAGACCCTCCAGCCGGTCCTGCTGGAGAGGATTGTCGGGGAACTATTCCCCCGACACCCCACGGGGTTTCGCTCCCCCGAGGATGGCCCGATCGTCGGACTCCAGAGGAGAGGGAGAGGTGGAGGGCGCTCCGCCGCCCGTCACCGACCAGGAGATGGAGGCGGTCATTGACCGCCTCCGAAGCAAGAAGAGGGCGCCGGGTCCGGACGGGGTGCACGGAAGGGTGCTAGCACTAGCCCTCGTGCACCTCGGAGACAAGTTCCGGGAGCTCCTAGACTGCTGCTTGCGGTCGGGGTGCTGCCCGGGACCCTTCAGGGTGGGCCGGCTCTGCCTTCTGTTGAAGGGAGACCGGCCCCCGGACTCGGGGTCGGCGGTTCGACCGGTCGTTCTGCTGAACGAGGCGGGGAAAGCCCTTGAAAGGGTTGTCGCTTCCCGCCTCGCTCAGCACTTGGAGGATGGCCCGGGACCGGGCCTATCGGATGCCCAGTTCGGGTTCCGGGCCAGACGGTCGACCGTCGACGCCATAAGGCGCCTAAGGTCGGTGACGAAGGATGCGGAGCGCGAGGGAGATGTGGTGGTGGCGGTGTCTTTAGACATCGCCAATGCCTTCAACAGCCTCCCCCACAGTACCATACTGGAGGCCCTCAGATACTTTGAGGTGCCTCCCTATTTGGGGGGACTGTTGAAGGCATACTTGGAGGACAGGGAGGTGTGCTTCGAGGACGCGAGGGGCCATATGGTCAGGAGGTCTGTCGGGTGCGGGGTCCCACAGGGGTCCGTTCTGGGCCCCATCCTGTGGGGCCTCGTATACGACTGGGTCCTGCGGGGCCATCTCCTCCCCGGAATGAGTGTCATCTGCTATGCAGATGACACCCTTGTCACATCCCGGAGTAAGACCTTTGTGGAGGCGGCGCGGCTGGCCGAAGTCGGAGTAGGACTGGTGGTCAGCCGTATAGAGAGGCTTGGGCTTCGGGTCCGTTTGGAGAAGACCGAGGCCCTCCTCTTCCGCGGGACCGGCAGACGGGGCCCTCCCCCCGGAGCACACCTCCAAATAGGAGGAGAAAGGGTAAGGGTGAGTGCCCAGATGAGCTACCTGGGCCTCACCCTTGACGGACGATGGACCTTCGGCCCCCACTTCGAGCGGTTGGGACCGAAGGTCATCAGAGCTGCGGCGGCGCTGGGTCGCCTCCTGCCCAATGTGGGCGGGCCCAGCGCCGCGTGCAGGCGGCTGTACTCCGGCGTCTGCCGGAGTATGGCCACGTACGGTGCCCCCATATGGGTGGACACCCTCTGTGCTCGGAACAAGGCTCAGCTGCGCAGAGCGCAGCGGGTCATAGCGCAGAGGGCGATAAGGGGGTACCGTTAGCTTGGACGGCCGCGACCGCCCTCGCTGGCGACCCGCCCTGGGAGTTGGTGGCGGAGGTGCTCGCCGAGGTATACGGCTTCATTGCTGAAAGGAGGAGTATTGGCGAGCACCCCACGTTGGAGGAAGTGGGGCGGTATCGCCAGCGAGGGCATTCGGAGATGATGCGGAGGTGGGGGGAGGACCTGGCGCAGCCGCGGTATGGAGTCCGCGTTGCGGATGCACTGCGCCCGGTCCTGGAGGCGTGGATGCACCGTAGGCGCAAACCCCTCACCTTCCACATGGTGCAGGTGCTCACTGGACATGGGTGCTTCGGTGAGTACCTGCACCGGGTCGCGAGGCGGGAGGAACAGCCGGGCTGCCACGATTGTGGCGCGGCCGAGGACACTGCTCAACACACGTTGGAGCAGTGTCCCAGATGGTCTCGGCAGCGCCATGATCTGGTGTCCGCGCTGGGAAGCGCGGACCTCTCGCTCCCGAGCGTGGTCCGCTACATGCTCGGGAGCGACAGTGCCTGGCAGGCGATGGCCTCCTTCTGTGAGACGGTCATGTCCCAGAAGGAGGCCTCGGAGCGGGACAGGGAGAACGATCCTCAGGCTGTCCCGCTCCGGAGATGGCGGACGGGAGTGCGGCGTAGGCGCTACGCGCACCTACTGCCGCCTCCCTAACTTGTGGGACTAGGGGTCAGGATGGGAACCTGGCCCCATAATGGTCCCGCCGCCGGAGGGGCTGTCCCAATTTGCCGGGATGGCCCCTACAGAGAAGAAGTCCGGCCCCTTTTGAGGGGCTGGCCAGTCGCAGTGGTGTCCTGTTGCTGACAGATCCGGGGCACCACACCAACGCGGCCGATGGCATTTCGCGGGGTTGTTTAGTGGGTATACCGTCGAACAGCCGACGGGGAGTCCCACACTACCACCGGAGGCCACCCAGGCACCGGTGGTGTGCGCAACGCATTTTTCCCCGCGTCACAAATAAAAAAAAAAAGGGTTGGCAATGTGCGAGAATATTTCCCGTATTGCAAGCGTTCATAGGCTATTGTTACACTTATTTTTGTTTTGAATGGAAGATTCAGGGGAACAGCTAAACTTCGTGCCCAATAAACGTTCTCAGTATCGTGATTCTTTAACCCTTCAAAACCCGGGTGGTCGTATACGACCGCGAAATGTATGGGAAAACGTATAAACGGGTTCTGATTGCTCAATTGCGTTTTGGGATCATATCTGGTGTATAATTACTGCTCGGGGATTGATGATGCGATATTGCAGGACCAGTGGTGGACTCTGTCTATGCATTGTCAGGAGGACTGAGCTGACCCGTTGAAACGATTGTTCCGCTGACCGCCCGCGGTATAGTACAGGGACCCAATGAAGTCTAACCACCTTGAGAGGCCCTTTCATACCGCGCATAATCTCACGGTAGTCGTCTTGCCGATGGTTGACCGGATGGTAGGGACCCGGCAACTAACTCCGGGGGGTTCGGGGCCCTTCCGTCCGACGGATCAATACAGCTCCTTTGGCGACAAGCTAATGGAGAAACAGTCCACCACGCTTCGTCTATAATGTCGTGGCAATTCTCCCGCTTCACTTCTCTTCTTATGATTGAGCAATTAGGAATACACTGTCATACAGCTGTGCGCTCCCCCACCACCCTACCTACTTGAGAATTTCCTCGCGAAAGTCTGTTTGTCCGTTCGCATGTATGTTGTCGCCATTTGTGCTGTCTAGAGGATTCCTGCTTTCCAGTCCTCTCGGTTCATGTAAACCTGGGTCTTAAGAGCCATATTTACTTGTGCCTACACCGACCCCATACTAGGTACACGGAGACTACTCGGCTCTTTGAGTACATGAGTCAGGCAGTAAATGAAGCGCAGAACGGTACCCTACTGCAGAGTGTGTTTGGGGGACTTTAACTCCCACGACGACTCCTGGTTTGGATCCTTTATAACAAACGATGCAGGGGGGCCCATGCGTTCGCTCTTTCGCACAGCCTGACACATATGGTAAACCAACCTACGAGAATACCAGATATCGCTCAGGAGGCAGGTCAGGATTCCTCTACTAGACCTACTCCTGACCACCTACCTTGCTGGCTACTGAGTTGAGGTCAAGGCGTCCCTGGACACATATGAGCTTTGCCTAGTGTCCAGCACAGTACCAAGCGCGGTTCTACCACAACCCATGGAGGTTAAGCGTCGTGTCTGGCAGTACTCGTCATCAGATTGGGACGGTATGCGCGTACTTTGCTTCCGTCTCATGGGGGCAGCGCGTGTGTTAGTGAGAAGGATCTCACGACCAGTGTTGCAGCCATTGTTGCTGAGATCGGTGCTGGCATGCCATACTACATTCCTCACTCCGATGTCCTCATCAAAAACCGGAGACGCCCTTGGTTTAATCGCGAGTGCGCTGAAGCTGTTAGTAACAAACAGGCACCCACAAAGATCAGAAAATTAACTTGCTGAAATCAGCCTACAATACTGCCTCCAAGTTCTGCAAGAGCGGACGCCCAGCGCGTTACACAAGTCGCCACGGAACTAGTTTCGCACCCTACTGGGTCGCGTAACTAATGGCGACTGGTCAAAGCCGTGCAGGACAACTACTGCCGACCCTCACTGCCACCGCTAAGATTGCTCACTGGCGTATCAGTCGCAGAAGAAAGCCGATCTTATAGTCAGCCTCTTTGCGGCTAACTCCCGGATCGATGAATTGTAGTTCAATACGCGCGCTGCCTGGATGTGGATATTAGGCATAACGGGTCCACTGGAGGATACGGTAGGTAGCACGCCACGACCTACCATATCCTCCAGTGGCCAGTCACTCGATGTCCGAAAAGCCAGTGGTCCTAATGGTCTCCTAACGATTGTTCTGTTTTCCGATTTTTTATGTGCAGCGGAGTTACCTCCGGTGTTGACGCGCCTCTTTGGTCTCTCGTACTCGACTAGTTGTATTTCGGAGGCTTGGAGAGAGGCCAATGTGCATCCGATCCCCAAAAAGGGGAGACCGTTCCGACCCATCAAATTACCGCCCCATTGTCGCAACTTCAATGTTGTGCAAAGTCATGGAATGGATCCTTAACAATCAATTGATCCGTTACCTAGAAGATCACTCCCTAATTAATGTTCTAAAATAATTCACACCTCTGGGGCAATCGATAAACATGGCGAATCCTTGGCAGTCCGCCTAGATATCGCCAAGGCATTTGTTCGGGTTTGGCACATAGCACTTCTCTCCAAACTTCCTGCATACGGTCTGCCGCTCTAGCTTTGTAATGCAATTGCTAGCTTACTGCATGAGCGTAGAGTTCGCGTACTTGCAGATGGATGCGCATCGCGGTTCTTGTCAGTGATTGCCGGTGTCCCACAGGGCTCCGTTCTGTCGCCCACCTGCTTTCTTCTCCATATCATTGACATGCTGCCACTTGGTGATATTCATTGCTATGCAGATGACAGTACGGTCCATGGGCGATATTTCGGTCGGCTTGGTGCTAATCGGGCAGAAATCGATGGGAAGCGTGAGTCTTTTTGTTGAGCTGAATCGGGTTTTGGATCTCATCAGTAAATGGGGTTCCAATAACTTGGTTGAATTTAATGGCAAAAAAACTCAGGTGTGCGCGTTTACAACAAAAACGTCCGGATTCCTCCTCACTCCCAGTTTCCCACTTTAGGACGCTTCCCTCAGTACGCAAGATGGCCTGAATATGCTAGGCATGGATATTCGCTCCAACCTTAACCAACGAAACTCATCTCAACAGCTTCAAAAAAGCTCGGAGTCCTGAACATGGTGCGCCGGTTCTTCGCGCCCTACCAACTTTGTCTACCTACTTTATAAGACTCAAGTTCGGCCCTGCGTGCAGTATGGCATCTCTCGAGACGGTTTCGCGCAATATCTTCTTGAGGCTCTCGATAGGTTGCATCGATGGACAATCCGCATAATCGACGACGAAGAGGTCCCCAAAAACTTAGAACCTCTTCAACTTCACAGGGACATTTGCTCGCTAAGCATATTTTACCGCCTTTACCACGGTAAGTGCTCTGAAGAACTGTTTTCCCTTATCCCACGCTCTCCCTTCCGTCATAGAACCACATGTGCAGGCTTGCGATATCATTGTTCCACTGTTGAGAACACATGTGCCGGCAAGGCGTTCCATTGCGGGCCAGCATGGCAGCATCAACTGACAGAACACTGTAGTCTTTTGACAGTTGCCGCTGCGATTTCGGCTCCTCTTTCGCTTACCATCAGGCGAAGCTAAGCCACTATGGTGAGCATATACAAAAAAAATATGCGAAATTTAGATCCAGTGCAGAAGTGTATGATAAAGACTTTGTATATTTGAAAAAATAGGCAGTTCATATTTGTATACTCCTTCCTTCAAAAATATACAGAACACATTTTACAGATATAAAAATAAATATTTGAAATGCAATTTAGTTACGAATAGTGTGAAGCAAATATTTCTGAAAAACAAAAGTTGTCGGTTGCTACTTCTTTTACTACTACTACATACGTGCTAAAGGGCAGACATCTTGGAGCTAATGTAAAATAAACGCTTTCATAATGGAAACTTCGACTTGAACGAACCACGTGGAAGACACAGCCCACACAGGTGAATAACGCTGAATTGAATATGAAGAAGATGATGTGAAGCCGATCCGAGTCAAACTACCTAGGAATTAGCGACATGCTTTAACGTTATCATCCCTACAATATTGATTCATTTGTATCAAATCAATAAGAGAAAAGAATATGAAAAATAGCTGCCTCATAATTTGACTGATCTGCAGAAAAAAACACGTGTTGAATCTGTACAGAAATGAAGGAATATTGGATCGAATTGTGACATGTGACAAAAAGTTGATTCTTTACGATAACCGTAAGCGAAAAATCCAATGGCTGACTCCAGGTCAAACGTCACAACAATGCGCTAAAGCAAAGCAAAGCTCACCAATAAAAAGGTAATGGTAACTGTTTAGTGGTCTCTTCATGGCGTTATTCACTATAGCTTTCTCAGGTCTGGTCAAGCAATAACAGCAGATGTTTACTGTGCCGAACTTCGAACAATGATGGCGAAACTGGCAGTGAAACAGCCTCGACTCTTAAATCAATCTTCACCATTATTGCTCCATGATAACGCAAGACTGCACGAGAAACCGTTGTAACTCTACAAGAGCTGCAGTTAGAAACCATATGTCATCCTCCGTACTCGCCAGACCTTGCTCCAACTGACCACCATTTGATTCGTGACTTGGACAATTTTCTACGTGGTAAAAAATTTCCTTCCCAGGAGGCAGTACATAATGCTTTCACAGTTTGTCGAATCTAGATCCCCAGAGTTCTATCGCAAAGGCATAAATAAACTTTCGATTAGATGGCAGCAATGTATAGATAATGAGGGTAAATATTTTGATTATATAAATCAAATAAAGAATTACATCTTAGAAAAATGACTAGTTTTTATTTTTAAGTACTAATCGGCAATTCCATACGTTAACCCCTAATACAATAATTCTAAATAAAACATTGGTTGCAAATTTAAAATAATTCATACATAACTCTACATGTGCCGAACATCATTAGTAACAGAATGAATCTAAAGTCATAGTTTATCTCTAAATTCACTATTAGTTTAATCGTTGACATTATCACATTGTTGAAAAAGTAATTGTTGCCACCTTTAATAATGTGTATACATATCAGTATTATAAGATTAATAAATTAAAACTTCAATATTGGTCATGATACATTTAATTTGGAACCATTATGCAATAATATACGGCTAAAGGCTAAATGAATAGCACCAAGAATTAATAACCAAATTTCAAAAATTGTGTTCTAATATTCATCTTGTTTATTACGTTGATTAATGAAAACACAATTGACCATTACTTTTTACTGTAATAAATAAATTATAAATACCTATTTACAAGGACTGGTTCTATTTTTTGTTACATACTTAAAAAGATTACATAATAAACAAATCACTGTGTTCACATCAAATCATTTTTATCAATCATTTCAAACCCGTCGGATGAATCCATGCTTGACACTCTCTTTCGCTTTTTGTCATCAGTTTTTGTATACATCATGTTAGCAACCGTTCCGCTCAGGTTCCAGAGAGCATTGTAAGCTGAACTACTCCATGAATCATTCGGATGTATTACTTCCAATGTGGACTGCAATTGCTCCTTTTGTTCTAAAAAATATTAACTCTATTGATACATTTGATTTGGATGCATGTTTTATGTCCATGTTTGTTGCCAAACTTTACACAGGTTAGAATAACTGTGCAGTGTCAAATTCACCTTTTTTACTTTAAGAAGGCAAGAGGATTTTAATAAATCAAACTGTGTTGTATAAGGATGATAAGAATTTAATTACATTAGGTCAGAATTTGAGGTGAAATAGGTTTATGAAAAACAATGTCATTAACCTATTTATTTAATATTTTTGTTTTGTTATGGATTCAATTTTGTTTTTTTTTCATAAAATAAAATTGACAAAATCGGATGATACTATGTAATTTATTACATGTTTTGAATCCGAACGCGTATGTTTATATGTATGATGCGAAATGTATCTGCCTGCACCTCTGTAAAACTTATTTGTTTGTTCTAGACATGTGCGCCCTCGTACATCTTTATCTATCGAACTATGTGATGTTTCGATTAAGTGATAGATCTGGATAGATAAATGTGAAACCGGCTTTAATCTTCATAGAGTCGGTAGGCTTACTCTTTTTATGCATATATATATTGATGTTCTGTATAGAGGCATAGAGGCTTACCTAAAGGTATATATTCATCATCTTCACTGGAATCTGACGTTTCAACATCTTTGTCAAGTGTTCTCATTTTTTCTATCGACAAGTTTGTTACTAGAGAACTGCTATTTTCTGAGCTATCGCTGGCTTCCTCTATTGGTACATCAACCGGTTTCCAGTAATCTGTGTTTCGAAATGTATATAATGAGTAATATGATATTTCTCTTTGATTAACTAGTTAAGGCCTATGCGTAAAAATATCATCATCATCATTTGAGCCCGCCTTAGTACACTGCTGGACATAGACCTCCATTCTAGAGTGCCACTTGCCTTGATCCTGAGCCACCGGCATCCATCGACTCTACAGTTTTGAGGGCGTCTTTCCATCTAGTGGGGGTCATCCTACTGAAGATATAGAATAGAATAATATGAATGTATGTGTATATATATACATCTTGACGTCAAGTCCTATGCGGAGTAGGTCTCCTACAAACTTTCACTTTTGCGTTGTATATCTGTTTCGTTTTTTTCCCTCCTGCTTTCTTTCCACAAGTCCTAACCAATGGAGCATGCCTTTTCTTGTTTTAACGCCGACGCTCTCTTTTAGACCAACTCAGTTTCTAACATTATCATTGCGAATACGGTCTACAAGCGTTAAGTCACAATTATTGCGCAACGCTCGCATTTCGGCCGCGCTTATCCTACTTTCATACTCTCTCTGCCATACCCAGCTCTCGCTTCCATACGTTGGGACCAGCACTGCATTGTGTATAGCGAGCTGTGCCTTCTGTCTCAAGTTTTTACTGTCACAAAGTTTTCCCAACGCTCCATTCACACTATTTCCAGCACACACTTGTCTTTCCAGCGGTGAACCTTCCATTCCTGCTGAAAAAGCATCCAAGATATACAATTTTATCCACTTGTTTCAACACTTCATCATCGATCGTAATCCTTACATTGATTCAGGTTTCTTCTCTTTCAAATACTATAATCTTAGTCTTCTTCGCATTCATTATTGTGACCAATGTTTGCAGTTCAGGTGGTGTTTCTGCTAATATCACGGCATCTTCTGCATACAGCAGGTAGTTCACCACTAGATCACCCATGCACAATTCTACATTTATTCTCTGCAGACAATTATCGAGATACAGAATATACAGTTTGGTAACCCTGTGTGGCACCAATTTTGATATTAAATCAAGGTGACATGCTATCCGCACACATGCTGAGTAATTCATGTAAGTGGACTGCACAGCATGGACCAGTGCACCATCAATTCCATATCTCGGCAATATGCCCCACAGTTCCTTTCGCACAGCCTATCGAATGCTTTCTCAAGATCTACAAAACTGTAGTAAACCTTCTGGTCTATCGCCAGATCCTTCTCCACGATATAGTGGAGCGAGAAAACTTGATCCGTACATCCCCTTTCATTACGAAATCCTCCCTGTGCTCTGAGAGGTACAGGTATTTCATCAGATTTCTAATTAAGCTAATTTTTCCTTTAGAAAATTATCGCTAATTGTTTCTTTTCCCATTTACTCTCTTTTCTATTTCTCTTTCTTTGTAAATATTAAACCAACTTTAATTTCCCAAGAACTTCATTCCCGTACATTCCTGCCTTGGCCGCCCTTCATAATTATAATTAAAAGTGTTCGTATACTTAAAGTAAATAAAAAAACGGGTTGCACTCCGGGAGTGCCGGCAAAAGTAAATTAAAAAAAAAGAACATTAACGTTGTGCATTTTTGAATATTTTGGAATGGTCAGGGAATAATTTCGCACGTTTTGCTTTATTTATCAGTATAAAAGTACTATCATGTATGTGGTAAAATACAATATTCATTTATTGCGCTATCGTACACAAACATGACAATTTATATTACATTAAAAATTTAACACTTCAGAACTATGTATTACAATTATTTTCCATAAAAGTTTATCTCAGAAAAAAACTCATCTATAATTTCAACGACTCTTTCACCATCATTACCAGCATCATCATCGCCAATCGCCAACACACGCACACTTGCGTAAGCGCCCTGTGCCGCTTAAACCATACAGCGATGTTGATAAACTACGTTGAACGAAACGCGTAAGCGCCAAGAATTTCATGGCGCTTACAACGCTTTGGTCGCGAGAAAATAATGCCCTATGAACGATCTAGCGCTTCATGTTTTAATTGTTTAATTAAAGGTAACTAACGTTTTAACGCTGCGGCAAACTTAAGTTGTAATTCTCACCAAAATCTTACGGTCAGGGGTCATGTGCCCTGACGCGAGTTTAACATTTTTTACTCATCCAAAAAAGTGCACAACTATTAGTAAGCTCAGAATACAGAATAAACCAGAAACCGCAAACATGCTCAAAACTGAAGCCATACAAACTACTCTCAATGAGAGTAGTTTGACATTTGGACTAGTATATATTTGGCCACCGTGTCTCTTACGCGTAAAAATTTCTCGATAGTTTTTATTAAATAATGCAGTCTTGTGCGGTTCTCACCTGCAAGAATGCAGTTAGAAGCATAAAAAAACAAGATGAGATCATATTTCATGTGTAACTAGCGCATTTACATCTTTGATAGTGGTAAACAATTTGGGCGAGTCCATTTTGTTCATGTTGCCAGTTTTACTGGTTTCTTTTCCCTACTTTTTTATAAAGTTGACATTGATGAAATAAATAATAAATGCATGTTAAGTAATTAAAAAATAGTTTGATTAATATAAAATATGTAAATACATTTATTTAATTTTAAGGTATTTACGCTATGAGCCTATGTTTACATTATTTGAGATCTTTTAATTTAAATTTTGCCTGAAATAAATAATAAATATTGTCGGACAAATTACACAGCGCCATCTAACCCCAAAGTAAGCGAAGCTTGTGTTATGGGTACTAGACAACTGATAAACATACGTAAATACATTTTTTTTTGTAAATACATACTTATTATACATAGAAAATACCCAGACCAAGATAAACAGGCATGTTCATGCACACAAATGTTTGTACTGTGTGGGAATCGAACCCACGATGTCAAAGCAGCGTAACAACGCGTTTCACCACTGCGCCACCGAGCTCGTCGATAATGATTATTAATAATGATTGAAATATTAAACTAATGTTTTTGGTATATAATCTGCATATGTGAAATTATGTAAATAGTAGTTTTTTTACAAAAATGTTTTGTGTAAAACTATTCTAATTATTATATATGGAATTTCAGTTCCCCACCGATGAAATTATAAAAGCAAAGAGCAAGACTTCTTCATTTGTCGAAACGTAAAAATGTATTGATTACCTCAGAATCAAAACGGCAATATTATTAGTACAATAAAATGTACCTAAGTAAAGACATATTTTTTGTAAATTACTTGTGTTTTATTCACTAAAGCATTTTTTATGCATAACAGTAAATTAATATAATCTTTAATATTAATATAACACTTTTAATTTACCCTAAAAGAGGCGAACTCTCACTAAGCTAGCAATACTGTACGGGTGGGAAGTATGAGGAGTGCGGGGGATTGCGAAATGTTTCTGGACACAGCGGACCGCATGTATTATCGGCTGTAGGCTCCTTCTGGTTTATTCTGTATTCTGAGTCAGTAAGTTGACTGGCCGAATAACAATACTTCCCAGGCGAACAACTTTTAACGTCTTGTTACTTCCAAGGGAAAGTTGATTTGGTATATTCGATTTTCCTTTTGGAAGGTAGACAAAAGGTAGTATCTTTTAAGCATCTGTGAATTAATTATATGATTTTTGTAAACGGCAGGGCGCGGCTGGCAAGCACGACTCTGTAACCGGACCACTGCTAATGCTAATTATTACTCATATTCTTGAGGTACTATTTTTTTCTTGATAGGCAAAAGAAAGTAGTGTTAAGGTAGCCATCAATTAGCGCAACGGGGCGTCTTGGTACTGAATGATGGCGCGGCCAATAAGTATGTCTCAGAAAGGCCTAGGTTTCCGTTTTGATTGTGGAGGTCTGACGGCAAACGCTCATTAATTATTAGTTTCGAAGTAAGTCTTACCTAAACTTTGACGTTCATCAATCACTTGAGCAGGTTCAGGGTCAATAGATAAGAGATTTATATCCATGTCCGATACTTCTGGAATAAGACCCTCATATTCGACATCTGATTCTGTAATATACAAAATTAAACATAACGTATAGATGTACCATGCAATTGAACATTTAACTGTATCTAAAATAAACTGTATGAGATACATCACAAAACAATTTCAGTTTTCACAGTTTCAGTTTTTTATAATTTAAATTAAACACCATATTTATGTACATCGCCAATGTAAAGCGGTTACATTACGTATAACTCGTACGATGCCACATCTGCTGCTAACACAGCAACTCCTTAGGAGCTTACTGGTGACCTCACTTAGATGCCGAAACACAACACCCCTCCAGTGTGTTGTTTCATGGCCGCGGCTTTCTGTGAGGTGGTGGTACTTTCCAGGACACCTTAGTAACACATATAATTATGTTATATAAATCTTAAGTAAGACCGCACTTGGAGTACTGCAATCACCTTTGGGTGGGAGCACCTGGATACCAGCTTAGACCATGTGATTCGATTCAGAGACGAGCTGTGAGTATTGTCGACAATCCTAAGCTTCCACCGGTATTGAACCCTTAAGTTTAAGGAAAGATTTTGCCTCCCTTTGTGTATTCTTTGTGTACAACGGGTTGTGTTCTGAATAATTGTTCAATATGATGCCGACAGCTACTTTTTATAACCGCACCGCTCGCCGGCGGCGGGGAGTTCACCCTCACACGCTGGAACCGCAATGGTCGCGTACTGCGCGGTTCCAAAGAAGTTTTCTTCCGAGAACCCTCACGCTGTGAAATGAGCTGCCAGCCGAAGTTTTTCCAAGGGACTACAGCATGGGATTCTTTAAGAAATGCGTGAAACGGTTTTTAGAGGGTCGGCAACACATGAGTGACACTCCTGGTGTTGCAAACGTCCATAGGCTTGATTTTTTTTATTTTTTTTTTATTGTCGGACTCACACACAGTACATTGCCACCGTAGTGGTAAAAAAAACCATGTGTGTCTCGGGACGCCCGACAGAAGTGATAACTTTAACTAATCTACATATAATTAAAGCTGCCGTATGCGTGAGAGAAAGGGAACCCAAACAGACTGGCGCCGTAACGCGTTACGTAACGAAGCGGTTTACCCTCCCGTAAGAAGTTATCACTTCAAAAACTTGTGTTATAAGTGCAAATGTTATCCAATAGAATAGAAACATTTCTTAATTTACCTGCATTCTGTTGTATTTTCTTCACTACTTTTGATATTGGTAGCGCTATTTTGTGAAAGAAACACACCATCAGGCATGTAATAAACAATATTATGTATCCACTAATGTATTTTCCTATGATAAACACAACACCTAAGCTTATGTTGATCAATATGAAAGCCTGAAACAAGATAAAATAATATAAATTATATTGTATCTATTCCCGCCTCCACTTACGCTTTACCGCACGTATATTTCGACATCGAATCGAACTACCTTTCTGTCTACTCGTATGTGCCAAATTTCATGTAAATTCGTTGAAAATCACAATGTTTGTTAATCATAACTCTGGAAGATCACGGTTTATTGTTCATTCTCCCCAATTCACTTTCCCTCTTTTCTCGCCTTATTTCCGACCAAGTATGTACTGATTTCATGTTTCCAATGGTGGTATTAGAAACGTGAAATACTACATAAGTCTTGGAGGAAGCTTATTCAGTAGACTCAGTGGCGGCGTTAAGCGTTGGTGACGTCTGGCAGTGAAGGTTTTACACAAAAAGGTTTTTGTTTTTTGAAAACCCGAGGCCCATAAGACACGATCCACACACACCTCACCCGCTTCTTTGACATTTATAACTCTCATGCATATTCACCGGTGGAGCGCCGGTCATCATCATCTTCACATCATCTTCTGATAAAACACGACTAATTCGGTCATGGTAGGTGAGTCTTAGCTTTCCTAGGCTCCTACATTCTTTCTCTTTCGCATTGTATATCTGTTTCTTCATTATTTTATGCTGCATTTGGAACGGAACATGCCTCACGAGCAGCGCAGTCAGCAAGCGTCATGCCACAAATTTTGCACAATACTGCGAGTATTTGTGGCATGACGCTCCAACGCATTTACTCTTTTTTCATGCACTTTCTGCCAAACACAGCTTTTATTGCGTCCCGCGCAGAATGTGCACTTCGCAAAATGAGCACTCACCTCAAAATACACTTTTCGCAGAATGTGCATTTCTCACAAGGGGCACTTCGCAAAACGAGCATTTCGCAAAATGAGCACTTCGCAAAATGTGCACTTCGCAAAATGTGCACTTTTCTAGGATATGACTAAATGTGATCTGTGTAAGGATTAGTCCTAAATTAAAAAAGATATGTACTGTATCATATGGGTACTGGGTATTGAAAATAAAATAAACACTTTTACAAAGTAATCATTTATTTTTAAGAGACAAGTATTAATTAAGTCCAGACTAGGTTACCATCGTCAATTAAATACCCTAAATGAAGTGTTTACGTATAAGTAAGTATTTGTATAAAAAAGATACGTTAAACGTATTGGAATTATACCTATATACATCATCCTTACAAAAAATAATTATTATAAATTATTAATCCCAAAATAAAAGCTGTTTAACTATCAATTAAATATTTTTTTTACACTGGCAACATTTTGATGTTAAAAAGTACAAGTATGAGGGTAGGTAAAAAAATAACTGACAAGATTAGACTACTGCGACGGTAGTTTAAAAAAATAGTGACGTGTGTGCGATGTCTTAATTATGTATATTGCTGTTATATTATTATGTAGTTGCAAATAATTTATTCCAAGTACTTTGTGTCAAATACGGGTTTAAATTAAATATAATAATGAGTCAAGAAAATTTTAAATTTTACTCTAATCAAAAAGGTGCTGTAACTCTTGTTTGTGGGACAAAAGATACAATAAAAAGAAAATAAATAAAGACGAGAATACGTTGTGGCAATGTGTAAACAGGAAGACGTGCAGTGCTTCTGCGACATTTGATGAAACAAGGAAAATTATTATTAGAAAAACTCAACATTCATGTGATGGGCATGATGTAAAAAATAGAATAAATCAACATATTTCATTTCTCAAAAAAGCTGTGTGTGATAGTTTTGATTCTGTACAAAAAATATTCGAGGAGAATGAAATGAAGTTAAGACAAGATATACCAACTAAACATCACACTTTTTGCCAACTTTTGATTCTGTGAATGACACATTGTACAGGGCACGCAAAAAAATTTTAAACACTAACCTATTACATCATAATACACCTGCGAGTGTACATATACCAGAAGCTTTAGGGAGAATTTTTTTTCTTTGTGCGGATGGTGAAGAAGACAAAATTGTCATATTTGCGACTAGTACGGCGAAAAAACTAATACGAGCACCTGGATCATATTATGCTGATGGAACATTTCAATCTGCTCCACACCCTTTTTATCAATTGTTTACGATCCATTTAGATTTGAAATCATGTGAAAAGGTTACTAATATAGTACCTGTTATATATGCCTTGCCCCCTAATAAAACGCAGCAGACGTACACACGTCTTTCTCGGATATTGACGGAAAAAATTGGAATGAACATTAAATCATTTAAGTCAGATTATGAAATAGCACAGCATAATGCAGTCAAATCAGTTTTCCCGGCGGCCGAACTAAGTGGATGTTATCGTCATTACAATGCCGCTATTTGGAAAAAAGCTAAAAGCATCAAATTGCTAGCATCAAAAGTAGGACGAAATATCGCTCGGATGTGCTCTATAATAGCATTAGTTCCAGCAAACTACATTCCAACTGCCTGGGACTATATTTTAAATCGTACCACAGAAACCTCAGAAATGAGGCGATTTCAAAATTACTACGAAAAAACATAGTACCCAAGTGTTGCCATCGATTCTGAGCTGTGCAAATCAAAGGCATAGGACAACTAACGCCTTAGAAGCGTGGCATCACCGTGTCAATGCTCGCATACCCAAAAATCCTAACCTATACATGTTTATTCACAAATTATTTACGAATGTCAAAAGAAATCGCAAACAAAAAGATATTGATTTTGATCGCAAATATAAAAGACTGTTGGTTACATTAGAAAACGGTAAGATAACACTGTCTAAGTTTAAAAAAAAAGTTATTTTTTTGCAGTTTTTGAAGTAATTTGTTAAAATTATTCTATACTTAATTACCTGCTTAAATCATCACAGTATTTTTTTTGTAAAATAGGTGAGATTAGCATAATATTATTGTTATACTTATTGATTGATCTAAAATGTAATATTAATATTTGTAAACAAGTTTATATTGTTATTCTTATTCTTTATTCTGTTTTTTTGCAAAAATACGAGTAAAAAATATAAGAAAGCAAATGTTTCTGATTTATAATAAGTAATTATTTTTTGTAAAGATGATGTATAGGTATAATTCGTATCTTTTTTATACAAATACTTACTTATACGTAAAAACTTTATTTAGGGTATTTAATTGACGATGGTAACCTAGTCTGGACCTAATTAATACTTGTCTCTTAAAAATAAATGATTACTTTGTAAAAGTGTTTATTTTATTTTCAATACCCAGTACCCATATGATACAGTACATATCTTTTTTAATTTAGGACTAATCCTTACACAGATCACATTTAGTCATATCCTAGAAAAGTGCACATTTTGCGAAGTGCTCATTTTGCGAAATGCTCGTTATGCGAAGTGCCCCTTGTGAGAAATGCACATTCTGCGAAAAGTGTATTTTGAGGTGAGCGTTCATTTTGCGAAGTGCACATTCTGCGCGGGACCCGTAAGTGGGTGTAAGTTAGCGTTGGGATTAGCACCGCGTTGTGTACAGCTGTGCCTTTTCGCTTATAATTCGGCTGCCTAAAAGTTTACTCAACGCTCCACTCAGTCATCTCTCCACATCAGCGGTGTACCTTCCATTCATGCTAAGAGCGCTTCCAAGATATACCATCTCATCCACTTTTTTGAAATGCGTTACGCACACCACCGTTGCCTGGGTGGCCTCCGGTGTTAGTGTGGGACTCCCCGTTGGCTGCCCAACGGTATACCCACTAAACAACCCCGCGAATTGCCATCGGCCGGTTTGATGTGGTGCCCCGGACCTGTCAGCAACAGGGCACCACTGCGACTGGCCAGCCCCTCGCAAGGGGCCGGACTTCTTCGTTCTAGGGGCCATCCCGGCAAAATGGGACAGCCCCTCCGGCGGCGGGACCGCTATGGGGCCAGGTTCCCATCCTGACCCCTGGTCCCGCATATTAGGGAGGCGGCAATAGGTGCGCGTAGCGCCTACGCCGCACTCCCGAGCATGGAGCGGACCACGCTCGGGAGCGAGAGGTCCGCGCTTCCAAGCGCGGACACCAGGTCGTGGCGCTGCCGAGACCACCTGGGACACTGCTCCAGCGTGTGTTGGGCAGTGTCCTCGGCCGCGCCACAATCGTGGCAGCCCGGCTTCTCCTCCCGCCTCGCAACCCGGTGTAGATACTCACCGAAGCACCCGTGCCCGGTGAGCACCTGTACCATGTGGAAGGTGAGGGGTTTGCGTTTTCTACGCATCCACGTCTCTAGGACCGGGCGCAGCGCCTCAGCAACGCGGGTGGCGTACCGCTCCGCATCATCTCTGTATGCCCTCGACGGCGATACCGCCCTACTTCCTCCAACGTGGGGCGCTCGCCGAATGCCCTCCTACTAGCAACGAAGCTATACACTTCGGTGAGCCCCTCCGCCACCAACTCCCAGGGCGGGTCGCCAGCGAGGGCGTTCGCGGCCGTCCAAGCCACCGTACGGTACCCCCTTATCGCCCTCTGCGCTATGTCCCGCTGCGCTCTGCGCAGCTGAGCCTTGTTCCGCTCGCAGAGGGTGTCCGCCCATATGGGGGCACCGTACGTAGCCATACTCCTGCAGATGCCGGAGTACAGCCGCCTGCACGCGGCGCTGGGCCCGAAGCGGGAAGCGACAACCCTTTCTAGGGCTTTCCCCGCCTCGTTCAGCAGAACGACCGGTCGAACCGCCGACCCCGAGTCCGGGGGCCGGTCTCCCTTCAACAGAAGGCAGAGCCGGCCCACCCTGAAGGGTCCCGGGCAGCCTCCCGACCGCAAGCAGCAGTCGAGGAGCTCCCGGAACCTGTCTCCGAGGTGCACGAGAGCCAACGCAAGCACCTTCCCGTGCACCCCGTCCGGACTCGGCGCCCTCTTCTTGCCTCGGAGGCGGTCCACGACCGCCTCCATCTCCTGGTCGGTGACGGGCGGCGGAGCGCCCTCCACCTCTCCCTCTCCTCTGGAGACCGGCGATCGGGCCATCCTCGGGGGAGCGAAACCCCGTGGGGTGTCGGGGAATAGTTCCCCGACAATCCTCTCCAGCAGGACCGGCTGGAGGGTCTTCGTCAGTGGGGCCGACTGAGCGCGGATCTTGTTCCGCGCTCCTCTGTACGGTCGGCCCCACGGGTCCCTGTCCTGACCCTCCAGCAGCTCCATCTCAACCACTTGCTCCAACACTACATTATCAACCCTAATCCTCGTGTTCCTTCTGATTGTCTGTCTTTCAAATACCGCTCACTTGGTTTTCATAGCATTCAATTGTAAACCTTTCTTCATACAATCATATTTCATTGTCGTAACTAGTGTTTGCAGTTCGGATAGTGATTCTGTTATTAAAACCGCATCATCTGCATAAAGCAGACGGTTCGCCACCACCCATTCGCATTCCCACATTCACAGTTCTTATTCTCTGAAGACAGCTGCCCACATACAGGATAAACAGCCGATACGACAGCACGCAACCCTATCTGACCGTATTGGTGTAAAACCAGGGCAACAAGCTGCCGTCCACCCGCACGCAAACTGTACAATCCTCATAATTTGATTGCACAGCTCGGTACAGGTCACCACCAACCCTATATCCAGGCAAAATGTCCAAATCCAGACTTCCTTTCGCACGACCATTCATTATTTGATTAGCAATAATACTAAAATAAAATTAGCGTGAAATTTTACATTTTCTTTCTGATTGGAAAATAAAAGGGACCTCGAATGTTGATGTTGTCGACGTCCACATTTCGTCTAGCACTGCCACTATCAAGTAGTGGCCCTTCTGCTGTGTTGATGATCAGTGATCGTTGTAAAAGTCTAACAGAAAAACGTGCTTTACTCAGTTCAGTATTGATACTTCTAATTAATGATAGTTGTAAAAGATCAAGAGTATGGATACACATGACACTTTATCTGTTCGTCGAAATAAAAAGACTTATTTCTATTTATATTAGTGATACTTCCGAGAGGCGGATGACGTGTGGATACCTAGGAGGCCGTTTGTAATCAGTTGAAGTTGGTTTTAAAGTTTACTAGTTCTTCATAATTATTTCAAATGAATCACACTAAACTTACCACTACCACTCAGTGCCATAGGAATAAAACTGGTCAGAACTATATTTAATAAACTGTACTCTTTACTTACCTTTGTGTGATTTGTTTCACGTAAATATACATATTCTGCCCATTTTCTGTTAACCCAAAATTTTATTTGTGTAGCTGCTCTATTAAGTTTGTCTCCATCGTGCTCCGCTAGCCTTTTCAAACACGTAGCTCGGTGTTTATATTTCAGCCATGCCTCGAGTGCATCAAAAATTACAACAACGATTGAAAAGTAAAAAATAAATTCAATAAGATTAACTTCTTGATGTATACACACACTGAAATAAAAATAAAAGAACATATTGAATAAGTTTAATGTCGTAATTCTAATCATTAACACACGTAACTGTTTTCAAACTTAAACTTTATTTATTTGCGAAAATGGGTATCGTTACGGAATTACAGTCCATCAATTGGCATGCTAATATTATAAATGCCACTTATATGATTTATAATGACTTGATTAATTAATATAAGTCAAAATTTTAATGATGATATTGGGGTGCATGTTCAATGCTGACAATTGACAAAGATACGAATTGCAATTCTGGATGAAAACTGCACCGACGTGTGGGTTGTGGCGTCCCCCAGAGGTCCCGCACCGATCCGTCTCGTTTGGTGTCAAATATAGTGCCTGTGGCAAAGGGGGCTGTCACCCTTCATGCAGCTCCAATTCCGGCGGGCCGAGGAATAGCGAGTGCCGCATGGACACGAAGAATATAAAACGGGGATTGAAATATAAGATGAACGACCTGATGGCCATACTGAATGAGAGACGCTCTGTATGTGACGAGAAACTAAGCAGAAAGCGAGTGACACCGACGTTCTTCCCCTTGGAGTGATGTCAAAGCGGGCGATGGTGTTGTACTCTCTTTCCGCTCAGCCACAGGTAGACAGTTTGTTATGTCTATGACAACTCTGGTTTCGCATAAAACTTGGTATCACGCGAGTGGTTTTTTTTAGTTGCAGCGTACGCTCCTGTGTTTCCAACAACTTAAGAAGTTTTGGGAATCTGTGAGGGATGTACGGATGGATTTAACGGAATGAAAGGGTGATTATGAGTGACCATACTACGTTGCTGCTCTTGGGTCCTATTCCTAAGGGAGTGAATGAAGCAGAAAAGCCTATATCTAGACATATGCCTGCCTCTTGCTTGCGTATTTTTCTATGAAATTTTATTTGGATGATATAGGAAAGAATTTCCTATACCATCCAAGATACTACAGTATGTGGTTCTTAAAGAAAGGCAGCGCAATTATAGCTCAGTAGATAAGGAATCGGTCTGTTGATCACCTGGTCCCCGGTTCAAATTCTGGCATGTACCACTCAATTCGTCTTTTCGGATTTATGTACGTATTTATAATTATCATTTCCTCAGCGGAGAACGAAAATATTAGGAGGAAACCCGCACGCCCAAGGAATTATATTTCAAAAGTCGTGTGACGTAATCTAAGAAATGTATGAAGCAAAAGGTAGAGGACAATCCTAATAGATTAGGAAACGGGATAATGCTAGGAAGAAGAAGAACAGGAGGCATTCTGATCTCGATGATCAAACAAAAGGAAGATAGACACCGAGACTATGTTAGTATGAGAAAGGCTTTTTTCGAGCAGTGATAGCCCAGTGGATAAGGATTCGGCCTATTGAACAATAGGACCCCGGTTCGAATACAGGCATGTATCACTAAATTCGTGTTTACGAATCTATGTACATATTTGTAATTATCAATTGACGTGTGACCTACCCAAAGAAAGGTCTGGTTTTCCCTGCGGCTTGTGAAGGTCTGACGGCAGTCGCTCCATGTCAAAATCAGTATTTTCGCCAAATCTTTAGGCTTAGGTAGTGGACCTCGCCAGTCCTAATGGATTAGGAAACAGGATAACACTAGGAAGAAGAAGTACTTGAAAGGCATTAATACATGATATGAAGGATAATGAATATAAAAATCGTAGCAAAGTAGCAGCAGCATGATTGGAAATGACCTGAGAAATGGGAACTGAAAATGGTGACAAAATATCATTTTCAGTTCCCATTTCTCTGGCAACTTCCAAGCATGCTTTTAGTTTAAATAAACTACTTCCATGTTTTTATTACCATTATTATTATGTAAACATAAATTAATGAGTGTAATAAAGTGTGTGCACTTTATTACATACTTTCAAACAAAAAAATGAATGAATTCTGTAACAAGCATTTATATAAAGAGTATTTTTATGTAATCAAATAAAATTGAATATGTATATATATGTTTTCATAAATATATTGAGAGGTGAACATGAACCGAACCAAAGAAAGGTCTGGTTTTCCCTTGTGGGTTGTAAAGGTCTGACGGCAGTCGCTCCATGTCAAAATCAGTACCTTCATCTTTACGCTTAAGTAGCGGACCCAGCCGATCCTAATGGATTAGGAAACGGGATAACGCTGGGAAAAAGATACTGAGAGGTGAACATGAAGATATTTATTTCTTTGAGCAGAAAATTACTTAGAGATCTCGATTTATAACATGGGCTATAGAGCCCATTTTATAAATAGCTCTCATAATTAAGGTAAAAATTGTTTCAAAAGCCTGTGTTCCACATTACACTATAACACATGATATAAGAAGTATGTTGTATGGTATGATGGTGAAAGTAGCTGAAAGCTAGTTGAGTTAAGCTGACTAGTAATAAGTTGTACATTTTATTTTAGTTGAGTATAATAATTTTTAAAAGCATGTGAACCCATATGAGTTTAATAAAAACACCTTAGAATAAAACGCTTATCAATATTTTAGCACCGACAAGAAACATTAAAATTCAGAGGTATCATCACCTAGCAAATAATTATATGCCATTTCTGCACCATGTAGATACTATGTAGATAGATCATTTGTTTATATTAAACACAAAAAAGAATCAAAATAAAGCTCTGAGCCATCAGAAAATTAACATTACTAGTAAGTATGACTAAAAGTAAAGTAAGAATATATACTAGTAACTATGAATGCGGTTAAATCTAAAGGCTTTAGATTTAACCCCATTCATAGAGCACAGGAGGCACCAATAGCAACCTGGAATATCTCTATGCATTAAGAAATGCTTGACAAATGCTATTCCTGCATCTGTAGTTGATGTACTTGCATTGAAAGTTTATTATATATAATGATAAATTTCATTGGTCTTAAAATACGAGCTGCAATTGATTAAGCATTGTCCATTCAAATATTTTACTCAATATTGGAAAAAAAGAGAAGGTTCTGTGATTCCCCAGTTCACTCTTTTCACCTGACTTGAATAATGGAATCTGTTAACAAAACCATTATGTCAAACAGGGTTACCTACCTACTGTTTGACATATGGATGTGAGACATAGTTCCTCAGTAAAACCGCTAGGAGCAAATTACAGGCATGCCAGAGAGGGATGGGTAGCAGCCTGTTAAGAATAAATAGAAAAGACAAAGAAGAAAGAGAAAAATAAGAAGTGACATTACAAGAGCAAAAACCAAAAGTAATTGATGTACTTGAGAAAATAGACCAAGCAAAATGGAGGTGGACCGGTCACATGCTACGCAGCCACCAGGAAAAGTGGAGCATCATTGTCACAAGCTGGTACCCACAAGACGGCAAAATAATTCGAGGCAGGCCATATCTGAGATGGGAGAATGACCTGAAGGCCCTTATTGGCAAAGGGTAGCTTTAGATAGAGCACACTGGAAACAGCCAGAGGAGGCCTTTGCCAGGAGGCATGTCAAGTTTCAAGTGTGTGTCAAGAGACTTCTTGTAAAGTTTTATTATTGTTTACTTGATATTGTTAACTCGTAAAATAAAAGGCTTAATAAATAAATAAACTAAATTTGCATTAATCTAAAGGAGCATACCCACATCTATACATTTTAAAGACTGGTAGCAGGTGCTATTGCCTTATCACTTCTTAAAATTATTAAGTTGCCTTATTAAAATAAAATACTTTCAATTGATATACACCAATGATGCCCAAGTTTTATTATGTTCAACTTTTAAAAATCTTAATTATTTCACTTGACTGAATATGTGTAAATTGAAAAGGTTAGGAGCAACATGTAAAAATAAGAGTCAAGGGTAAAGCAACATTTGGGATGAAGTTATCAAATACACTTGCTACTTGTTTAATGGCTGTTAAAGTTTGATTGTAATTTTATAGAGTATTTTGTGGTTTACCTGTTTCTTTATTATCAATATCCCATACAGCCTTAATTTTATTTGTCGTCTGCTAAACTTTGTCTTAAATATACATGGGTTTTACTACTTTGCAAAAATGGAAAGAAGATCCTGGACTCTAAAGCAAAAGTTTAGAACTCAATTGGGTTTAACATTTGGATGATGTGTTAATACACCTATAAACCATAGATACCACTAATAGGATCCCCAATGCACTCAATTCATTTGCCTTTAATTGCTTGTGTTCCTCTTACCAGTAATAATATTGGTAAAACAACTGCACATCTCAAAATACCTTTCTCCACTTAATTCATCTATTCACTGAACTATATTACAGTGACTTTTATGATTATGATATTGTAAATTGGGGAGTTGGGGTTGCCTTTTATTCTTAAAGATAATAAACATTTATATCCTGAAATTAGAGTATTGAAACTTGTTGTGGAAAAGGAACCCGGAAAGAAATTCCTATGAAAAAAATACTTACTTTATTACCTTTTGAGGAAACATGAGTTAGAATTATAAGCGAAGCTTACAAGTGCGCACCAAGAGAGGCGTAGCAGTTTTAAGTATTTGTAATTGTTTACTATGTGCGTATAAAGATAATTATGAAATCTATAGTAAAATAAAAATATTAAAGTAAAATAATTATTAAAACATCATACATTTTTATAGCGCACTGAAGCACATGCTAAGGTAAGATAAGTATACACTTACATTAATAAAACGTTTAAAAGGAATATAAAAGACAAAGAGAACCACATTTTCTTCCAAAATAAAACCTCTTCAAGTATTCCAATAAAAACGTCTAGAATAAGGGAGGTTGAGTTTGTCTTGTTTTCTACAGTTTTGATTGAGCTCCATTTTATTTTATTTCTCAAAGACGCAAACATGGATGACTTGATGAAATTGAAAAATATAATAAAACAATCACAACTCGTAGACGTAAATAAACTAAGAATTCGCAGTTCGCACACAAAAATACAAATAGATTTGACACTACGTTTGACAGCTCGGGTCACATATTCTTTCCCTTCTCTTCTCATTGCATTATGTGGCAATCTGTCATGCTTAAAGAATATTTTAGTAAAAGTCAAAAATATAATAAATATAATATGTGTAAATTTGGCAATGTAGGTCAAGATTATTTCAATTGATATATCTTTGTCAGTATAACAATAAAATAATAATAATGATGTCGAGTGATTAAATAAAAAATATATATTAATGCGTGTGCTGAATCATTTCCAGATATCTTTGTCAGTCAGATATTCATATTCATCGATTCTATAATAATCATTTTTGTAAAAAGTGTTTTCACTGTGATTAAACAGCCACTTTAAAGGTCGATGATCTGTGACAATCACAAATTTTCGTCCGAATAAATATGGTCGGAAAATTTTACAACCGAACACTATTGCCAAAAGTTCCTTTTCAGTTGTACTGTAATTAGTTCCATTTTTATTTAGAGTTCTGGATGCACAAGCAATAGGGTGATCTTTTCCGATGGGGCCTTGAGAAAGAATAGCGGAGATAGCGTAGTTAGATGCGTCACAGGAAAACGTAAAAGGCTTTGTGAAGTCAGGATAAGCGAGGACAAGTGCGGTAATGACTTTATTTTTTAGACTTTCAAAAGCAAGTTGTTGTTCATTAGACCATGAAAATGGGATATCTTTTTTTAAAAGAGACGTGAGAGGCTTACATAGTTTCGAAAATTCTGGAATGAAACGCCGGTAATAAGATATTAGGCCAAGGAAGGATTTAATGTCTTTAGGACATTTTGGAAGTGGGAATTCTTGAACAGACTTTATTTTATTTGGATCTGGTTTTACACTATTTTCGGTTATAACGTGACCCAAATAACCGACTTCTTTCCTTAGGAACTCACACTTGTCAGGTTGCAATTTGAGTCTGAAAAGACGAAGTTTCTCGAATATTTTGGATATGTTTTGGATGTGAGACTCGAGATTATGAGAATAAATGACGATGTCATAAAGATAGACGAAGCAACGTTCTCCTTGGAGACCGGTGAGGACATTATTCATCAATCTGTGAAAAGTCGATGGAGCATTCTTTAAGCCAAAAGGCATTCTCTTGAATTCGAAGAGCCCCTGTGGAACGCTGAAGGCTGTTTTAGGGCAGTCTAGAGAGGACATCTTAATCTGATGAAAACCGGATGCTAAGTCAAGAGTTGAGAGATATTTTGATTTACCTAACTGGTCAAGAATTTCTGCGATGTTCGGAATTGGGTTTGTTTCGCCAATTGTGATATCGTTCAGTTTGCGCTGTAGCATCGACTTTTTTTGGAACTATCCATATAGGAGAAGACCAGGGTGATATGGAAGGTTGGATGATATCTTGGTCTAACATATTTTCGATTTGGCGCTGGACTTCTTGCTTATGGATTTCAGGAAATCGAAAGGATTTGACATTTATTGGTTGGTCAGATGTAGAACGTATTTCATGTTGAAGAGCGTCGGTAAATGTGAGTTGTTCACTAGGTAAGTGAAAGACATCGGAATATTTTGCGCAGATCTCATGCAAAACTTTAGTTTCTTCGGAATTTAAATGGGAATCACGAAGAAGAGATAGGACCTTTTGGGTTCTATTTAAGCATGATTGATTAGATTGAACCCTTTGGGTTTCATTTAAGTGAACTGAATGTAGAGTAAGTTTTAGATTGGAATTTAATGGGACTGAATCCTCTGAGATATTCAAGACGGTAAGATTGATCCTATTATTATTTTTTACTTTAACTAGACAGTTTGCTCTTAATAAATTTTCACTGATGTGCTGATTAAGAATGAGCCCTTCTTTCAGCTCCGGGTTTTTAACTGAGCATTCTATTGTTATTTCAGAACGTGCGGGGATATTGTAGATTGGGTCGGTGAAATGAAGTTTTAAATTATTTTGAAATATGTTGAGACAATTACGATTATAGTCAACGGTGCAATTATAATGAGTAAGTAAGTCATTTCCAATTATGCCATCATAATTGAGGTTAATTTTGTCTACAACGTGGAACTTAAAGGGAATGGATTCTCTGCCGATAAGAAGATTCATGTCATAATTTCCGAGGGTATGTACTGCATCTTTATTATTGTCTATACCTTTTATTTTAATAATGTTCTTATTTAGTTTGAGTTTCAGGGATGATTGTATGGAAAATTTTTTGACGAGGCAGATAGATGAGCCTGTATCGACGAGAAAAGTTAAGGGTTTATCGGAAATGGAAGTTCTTATTAATACGTGAGGTAAAGATTTCTTGTTAGGGTCACTCGTTATCTCGTATATTTTCTGGTCCTTCAATATCGGTGTTAAAATTTCATCAGTCAGTTGCTTATTATGTTCAATTGTGCTTTTTGACGAGGGTACTAATCTTTTCATATTAATTTCATTGATTGACGTAGGAGAGTAGTTATTAGGAGTAGAAGGACTGACCTTAGATGTCGAATCGTGGACTCTTATTTGGGGCTGGATACCCGTGTGGTCATTGGATTTAGAAGAACGGACTCTTACTTGGGGATGGATACGCGTGTGGTCCTTGGATTTAGAAGAATGGACTCTTACTTGGGGCTAGATACCCGTGTGGTCCTTGGATTTAGAAGAATGGACTCTTACTTGGGGCTGGATACCCGTGTGGTCCTTGGATTTAGAAGAATGGACGCTTACTTGGGGCTGGATACCCGTGTGGTCCTTGGATTTAGAAGAATGGACTCTTACTTGGGGCTGGATACCCGTGTGGTCCTTGGATTTAGAAGAATGGACTCTTACTTGGGGCTGGATACCCGTGTGGTCCTTGGATTTAGAAGAATGGACTCTTACTTGGGGCTGGATACCCGTGAGGTCCTTGGATTTAGAATTGGTGCCATTATAGTGTGAAAGTTGTGAGAAGTGTGAAGTGAGGAGTTTTGGTCTCGCGAGACACCTTCGTGACACCATTATTCGTTTAAATGTTCGTTATTAGAAATAGGTTTCTCGTCACAGTAATTGATTTCGTCGTTTTCATCGTCGCCATATGAAGACAAAGGTTGTGGTTCGTAGTGATAGTAATTGTCTTGGAAATCTTTGATCATAATTATTATGATGGTGTGTTGGATGATGAGCCTGAGGAGATTGCTGCGTTTGAAATAATGGCTGTGTTGTATTAGAGCGACGGTTATTGTATTCGCGTTTTCTACATATATCTATTGTATGTCCTTGGTTCTTACAATATCGGCAGAAAGAAACATTCGGATTAGACGACTGGAGTCTAGCGTTCACGTGTGTGAAACGTGTGTTCTGGTTTTTGTGTATGACGCGGTGACATGAGGAGTGACTAGGCAAATTGCGTTTATACAGCATTAGTTGAATTTTCTCTTCTGATATTGCTAGGTTAATCGCATCATTTAAATTGTTAGGTGATTTACCACGAACTAAATTCGAGATATTAGGTTTAAGACCAAGTAAAAACGTGTGAAGAGCTAAGTCTTCCATCGCAGCGATACGGCCAGGTAACTCTGTTTTCTTTCTATTTGATAATGTGACCTCCATAAGCAATTTTCTAATCGTAATGCATATTGATTCACGGGTTTGCTTGATAACTGACGACACTCTTGAAGATCGGTCAATAAATGTGCATAATGCTTTTTTTCACCGAATTGAGTTTGGAGAAATTCGCTAAGTTGATGCAAAGTGTCGTACTCTTTAATGGCTACTGCTGATTCGGCTTTTCCTTCTAATTGAGAAAGTATGTATTTGAATAAAATTGGTTTTTGGGATTCGGAAGCTAAGCTAATCGCGTTGTCACAATTTGTCATAAAAGAATTTAATTTTTCGCGAGTGCCATCATACGGCTTTATATATTTGAATAATACACCAATCTGAATAGATTCTCCTTTTTCGGATTTAACTGAACCATCTTTATTTGCCATATTGAAATCACGAAATAAATTGCGTTAATAAAATAAAATAATCAATAAAAATACGTTTCGGTGTAATGGGCTGCCGATGAAGTAACTTAATACGCACCGTTGTGTGGTGCAGATAAGCGCAGGTGCAATGATCGAGGAACTTACTTCTTAGAAATTAATGCACAATAGATTAGTATAAACAATGAATGAACTTTACAATGAATCTAAACATTAATTGCAAATAGTTAATGTCTGTATTAAAGTATTTACTTTTTTTGTTTAATATTTTCACGAACAATTCTTTTTATATATTTTAATTTTAACACTTTTGTTATGGCTTTGCACTTGCACTATCACTGTAGTTTAAGTATAGTTTGGTAACTTACAGAATTGTGAAGAGGTAGAAACACGGAGACATTTTCAGGATCCTGCAGCTTGACTAATACACAAAGATGAGTTATGTGTTTAACACGATATTTTTCAGGAACGACGAGGTATGGACTGGGCGAGTATGTGGTGACGACTTGAATAATATTATTTTGCTTTTTCGGAGATATACACTTCTTCAGGAATTTTCGGGCTTTTCAGGAACTTGATGACGACGAATGTAGAAAAATAGAGGTTCTTGGACTGGCACTGAGTTCAATTTTGGATAGAGACGAATAGTTCAGTAACACCTGCACTGGATTTTCATAGTTTTTGTATCTCACGAGACGGAGACGGACCGAGGATACCTTTTTGTATTCCTTACGCGCTGCCACCAAATTTGTTATACGGATTTTGACTTCAGAGTTTAAAAAAATATATTTTTTATGATATCACTTTGTATTTGAAATTCACAGGTTTAACTTATAATAAAAGGAACATACGAGTAGTAATAATTTGTGGCAAGTGTTACCGCTTTAAATGTTGGGATTGAACTGTGCTGTAACCCTATGGATGTCATTATGCTGACGAGGTTAATCTAGCATAGTCAGGTATATTGTATACAGGGTGTATATATAACAGTACGCAGGAACAGGAATAACAGTACACAACAACCATCTAGGGAATTGTTGATTGGCTGTATTTTCTATGAGGTGGAGGCTCCCTCAGACGGGCTGCTTTGATTTTTTTTGATTCTCTTTATACCCGAGGCGAAAGGCAAAGGGATCTAGCCCATACAGCCTAGTCTTCCATTCAGAACTATTTCAAAATCTTAATTCTAGATGTTCCAGCTTCAGGTACTGTGCTAAAAAAAAATACTTGGGAGGGTTACCCAGACCCAATCCTGTAGTTTAAATACCACCCGTAAAATAATAGTTATTTTACAAGGTTTTTTTATTGAACTTAATCACGTCTTCCAAAAAGTGTATAAACGTGTTATATTTGAGTTTTTTCATTACTGTATAATTTCACTAGCACTTATGTTACAAAATACTATCAAAATTGTCACAAAAAACTAATTTTATACTGAATTGTAAAAATTTCATGTATAACAACAAGGTCACTCATCAGAAGTCTCTAGACAATTATAATACTGGGCTGCTTTGATGCGCCCTTCCTGTCTTAAAATCATTCAGACCAAGCAAGCAGACATGTTCATGCACATAAATGTTTGTCCTGTGTGGGAATCTAACCCACGAGCGTTGGTGTCAAAGTCGCGTCATTCACGACTGTGCCACCGAGCTCGTCAAGCTTGACCATTTGTTAAACATAATATTTTAATATTCAAATGTATACTCTATACACTCCTATGTCAGATTTAATTTGGCTAGCTGCATCACCTTACTCTACGTCATAAGTATAAATACTGAACGTCATGTATTTATATTGTATTTTATTACTTCCGAAATGTAATCATTGCAAACCTTTACATACGGATTACGGCATTTGAATAATTTTATCGACATCCACTTTAGCAATAATTTGCGAACTAGATTTACCTCTAGTTCGGTGTAATAGCTAGAAGTAATTTATTTTAAAGTAGTGATTTTTTTTATCTTTGCTTTCCTTGCAAGATACTTGGCGTGAAGACAAACATGCAGAATTACTAAATCTAAAATTAGAATGTTCTAATTTTAGGTGAAATAGTTTGAAGAGGATTGACGAGCTCGGTGGCTCAGTCGTCAATGACGCGATTTTGACGCCAACGCTCGTGGGTTCGATTCCCACACATGGCAAACATTTGTGTGCATGAACATGTCTGTTTGTCTTGGTCTGGATGTTTTAAGAGAGGTAGGGCGCGTCAAAGCAGCCCGTTTGGGGAAGTATCTCCACCTCACAGAGAGCCTCAGCCAAATAACAACTCCCTAGAGGGTTGTTGTGTTCCTGCGTGTGAGTGTAGTCACCAGTAAGCTCCCAAGGAGTTGCTGTGTAAGCAGCTGAAGAGGAATCGCGCGAGTGATAATTAATATATCGGAAGCGTTAATAGGCTACAGTACTCGCTTTACATCAGGTGGGCCGCATGCTTGTATGCCTCCCGACATTGTATAAAAATAAAAGAGGAAAGATTACCACTGCTAAAAGAAGAAAAAGGTGTAACCCACCGACTGGTCTGTCAAAAAAGAAGATAGTAATTTTATATAAAAATTTAAAGAATATATCAACATTCTCAAAAAATATATAAATATCACTACATTATAATAAACTAGAACTAATTAAACCATCAATCAATAATCTGTATTAATAAAGCAAGCATCACTCGTGCTAAATATAACATGACGACAAGTTTATATGATAAATGTACAAATAAAGACGGAGCTCGACCCTACAAATGTCGGGATTATTCAACTAAAATATCTCTAAATTTGCAACATTTCAAAAGAGATGGTAGGTTTTGTGATATAGATTTGATATCTGGCAAAACAAAAGTCAAGGTAAGTGCTGTACACAGTTTAATGAACTTTTGGTTGAATTATATGCTCTATTTATGCATATACATACAGTAAACACAGCTTCACTTTGCCTTGAACCGAAGCCAAAGTCAACATAATTTTACCAAATATGAGTTGGTACTGAGTAACTTTGCACGCAGTTTTCTGAAACCATGGAGTTGTGTGTGTACTTCATCTATGACCTTAAATACTTGTACATGTTTTACATCCAAAAGGTAAAATAGATTTATATGAAAATACTCATGTTGTATGTGTAGATGATGTTAGGAACCCTAAAAATCTTAACTTGTTAGTTAAGTGTATGAGTACTGTTATTTAGTATTCAGTTGTCTGTGCGTACCCTCCAGGGGATTCGGTGAGAAAATATGAATGTATAGAAACCGAATAGAAAATTGGTGAGAAAAGAATGTATTTCACCAATTTTCTATCTATCTTATTTTTTTTAAGTATTAGAGAGACCTATAGAGAAATAAGTGTTAGTCTCAGGCATATAAATACTTGATGAGAGGCAGTCCACTACAGTGCTTCTTGAGACATTTTCTACCATGTATGGTGAAATTGTGGAATAAATTACCCACAGTGGTTTTTCTGAACAAATATGATATGGGTGCCTTCAAGAAAAGAGTGTATGTTTCCCTAAAAAGGCTGGCAACGGATCAGTGACACTTTGGTGTTGCTGATGTCTGCGAACAATGGTGCCCACTTACCATCAGGTGACCCACATGCTCGTTTCCCCCCCTCTAATATAAAATATATATATAAAATAGATGTGTGAGCTAGGTTCACATTCCAAGGCTTCTATGTGTTCTTACCTATCACCTGTGTACTTTAATTTATGCATTTTTTTTAGTTTATTATAGAATATAATATAAAAAAAGATTTGTGGTTTATTTCAGTCATTGAAATATGTGTGACTACAATTATTTTTCAGTAAGGTGGTGGAATAACTTTTGAATTCTATAACTTTATGAATCCGCAACTCTGAAAATAAATATTTAAAATAATTAAAAAAAAACTAGATTAAACGAAACTATTAATGTATTCATTTATTTGCATTCTTTGGCAAATTTTTCTTTTGATACACATTAACTATTATATATTATATTAAATTAAATTTTTCGTAAACTCCACTTTTGACATCCTTTTAATTTGTTGCAAAATTATTTTTGAGAAATGTATACTATTATATGTAGAAGTCTATTACTATGCAATTATGCTTAATTTCATGTTTGTATGTCTGTTACAGACTTGCAGACAAATAGATACAAGAGTGAGCTTGTATTCTATTTTTTAAATAATATAATCCAAAAGTGTGGTTCAATTGTTTGTCATTTTTTTACTAAACACATTCACATATTTTCTAGGCACATCGAGTAGTTCTTGCAGCGAGCTGTGCTTATTTTGATGCCATGTTCAGCGTAGGCTTAGAAGAAAGTCAGAAAGGTCATGTGGCACTGCCTAGCGTCCCTCCAGACATATTACCTATGATAATTGACTTCATTTACTCAGGTACTAACCAGGAACACATGAAAAACCTTAATTTTTGAAATTTTTGGACAGTTTAGAGATAAATTAGTGGAGTATTTATTTTAGTAAAACTCATGTGAGACTATGTATTAATTAAATAACTTAAATTCTAGTCACATATGTTAGTCGGCAATATGTGAGCGAACTTATAATGTACATTATTTAATTAGTAAATGATTTTGTTTACAATTATTTTTAATTGTTTGTAATATGTTGTTTCTTTTTATTATATCACAATAATAGAAATCAAGCTAAAGTAGTGATAATAAAAATTACATGAAATTTTTATAATGAAAAAATTATAGGATAAATATTTTTCATAACTTCTAAAGCAATCTGGCTTAAATTTTATACTCACAAGCTTACTTTTTATTTAATTAGTATACTACTTTCATATTTTAAATAGTTTAATTACTTTGTGCTTGTACAACTAAGTGCAGCTCAAGATTTACACCTTGACCTTTGTACCATTCTTATGCTGTTCGTGATAAGAGTTACAATCGTACTTCGAGTGTTAAGCGTGATCTGCTCTTAACTGTACTGTCTTAGGTAGTAAAAAAAGTGTGCAAAATTTACATTAAGGTTAACAGGGAAATTATACATTAATTCTCTCTGCCTGCTTTGCAAGGAACTTGGTGTGAAGATTCATTGTCAAATTTTAGCATAAAGTTTTGCAACTTCACTTGTTTTGCAGGTGAAGTACTGATTGATAAATCAACAGTACAGCATTTATTGATTGCTGCCGATATGCTGCAGCTCCGGGAACTTGTTACTGGTTGTGGAGAATATTTAAAAAGGGAACTTCATCCTTCTAATACCCTTGGTATTTTCAGGTATGCATTACACTAATTATACATTTAAACTGCAATAAACTAAAATTGATACTGTAAAAATTTCATGACAAAAGATACATCCAGTATCAGAACACTACTGCTATTAAGTTTTATAGATGTGTTTTTATTTACTGCTTCATTGATAGAAAATGTAATAGATATATATATGTATATATTTGTGCTCATGTTTATGATAGAAATGGATTTGATTTAAGTAAATATCAACATCCATCCAACAAATTTATTGCTTGGCAACATACTAAATCTAAAGTACCTACTCAAGGTTTTTAGAAATATAAACAATAATATTGTCCTCGGACTTGAATCTATGGAAAAATCAAGTATAAAATGTGTTGCTCTGTTAAATGTACTTGTTAGCTTGTAACTTAACAAAATGTTGCTTATATAGAAAAATAGTAACAAGTAATAGTTTTTTAGTAAAAAGTTTCTTCTTATGATTAATGTTTATGCATTTTTGCTATTTTACTGGAAGTTTATTGATGCCTCTGTTATAGAAATCCTGAAGATGGGAATCAATGAATATGTATAATATAATCAATAATTATGTTTTGTCATTGTATGATCTAATTTAAAATTCTACCACTATAAAAAGTTATATGAAACAATTAGTCTGGTAAGGGTATTGGATAAAGGCTAAAGAGACAGTAATGTATAATGCCGGTTCATATACACTTGCAAGTTTCTTTTGATTCAATTTGCATTGGGACATGCTTTTGTCATTTCTTGAAAGCAGTGCGAAATTCTGTTGATTAGATAAAAACTTATTATTATCTCATGACTCTATGGATCTCTAGCAATTGCATGATCTACATAATCAAGTGGCTTTTGTCATTTCTATATGAAGGGCACTTACACATTTTTGTTTGTTAATATTATAACCTTTTCCATAAAACCTGTAAAGTCATATTAATATGTATTAACTTTTTTTTAAACAATGTCTATCTACCTCTCATCTTTCTACCTACATTCCACGTGCCTATGCAGCACTCGGCTCTCCTCGACTTGTCGGAATTAGCGCTGCGTGGTGGGTGGTGGCCCTCACCGCCACATGCACCTATTTTCGCACCGACGGATCGGTGCGCGTCGCCTCCGCACATCGGTGCGTTTTCGGGCCAGAATTGCAATCTAATTGATTGGCAGGGGTCGCGAACGAGCACGCTTCTGGCACATGACCTCCAATTTTAGGAATATTGTTCTGAGCCCATATTACCCCTTTTCCAATTGATGCAGTTACCACGTGGGTGAAGATAAAAATATTCACGTAAAAAATAAATATTTTTTGTATACTGCAGGTTTGCCGAAGCACATAACTGTACAGAATTAGCTGAAGAAGCTCTTTGCCACGCACAAGCTAACTGGAATGTCGTAGCAAATGGGGACGAGTTATTGGAACTACCATTGCCTCAGCTGATAACTCTGTTGTCGTCGGAGCACCTTAAAGTAGACAGTGAAGCACAGGTTTGTACAAATTGAAGAAGAATCAATAAAACACAAAATACGCTTCAGACACAAGACACAGAAATGCTGCTAGTCAGCATTTAAGTTAAGGAATTAAATCTCAGGCATGCAAGTAATAACGTACCAACATGTTTTCATTTTAATTGGGTGGGATAGAACCATATGTTTAGTTTTAAAGAGATGACAACAACCTGTAGACGCATGTAGCATGATGTATCACTCCCGCGTTGCCACTGATTACATTTAGCTGAGCACTGTGCCACTGAGCAAACGAGCATGTGGGTCACCTGATGGTGAGTGGTCACCGCCCATAGCCATCAGCAACACCAAAGTGTCACTGATCCGTTACCAGCCTTTTTAGGGAAACATAGGCTCTTTTCTTGCTTTTTTTTTCTTTTTTTTCTTTTAACCCATATCGTATTTGTTCGGGAACACCGCTGAGGTTAATTTATTCCACAATTTCACCGTACGTGGTAGAAAATGCCTCAAAAAGCGTACTGTAGTGGATAGCCTCTGATCAAGATGGTGAGGGTGAAATTTAAGTTTGTGGCGAGTGGTACGATAGTGGAACTCAGCGGCTGGTATTAAGTTAAACAGCTCCTCCGAACACTCCCCATGATACAATTTATGATACATGATACTGTCATCTGCATAGCAATGAATGTTACGCACATGCAACAAGTCATTGATATCAGAATGAACCAGAGAGACAACACACAGCCTTGTGGGACGCCAGCGATAAGGGGCAGTGGATCCGAGCACGCACCGGCAACTACGACCTTAATGCTCCGCCCAATGAGAAAACTGGCAACCCATGCACAAAATTTTTCGGGTAGCTTCGAGAGAAATGCTTTGTGCCACACCCTTAGCTGTGTTCAAACTAACAGCTAAAGCCTCGCCTTTGCTTTCTACTGACTCCATTCAGCTATGGGTCAAGTATACCAGTAGATTGCCAGCCGAGCGGCCACGGCGGAAGCCGTATTAGCGATCACTTATCTGCTGGCGATCCTCTAAGTAGTCTAAGAGTTCCTGGTTGATGATATTTTCCATGATTTTGGAAAATATGGGAATTATTGCTATAGGCCTATAGTTAGACGGATCTGAGCAAGCACCTTTTTCAGGGACCGGGTGTACCAAAGCCTCCTTCCCTGATCTGGGAACCACGCCAAGCGAATAGGAGTACCGAAAGAGGCACGTTAGAATAATTAGCTAACTAATTAATTTAAATTTAATTAATTAATTAGCTAACTCCGAAGCACACATCTTCAACACAATGGGTGGAATACCATCCGGCCCGCTCGACTTATGAATGTCCAGAGAGATAAGGTCTCTACTCTAAAAGCTGTCCGCTTTTTGCGAGAAATGAATTTCTGGCATAGAGCTCTCACACCGCGGGATGATCGGTGGTGTCTCTCCCTGGTCAACAAGGGTCGAGTTGGATGCAAAAAGAGAACCCAGGAGATCGGCTTTCTCCTTTGCAGAATGGGCCAGCGATTCATCCACTTTGCGTAACGGAGGAAACGACGACTGACAGAAGTTACCCTGAACAGCTTTGGCGAGAGACCAGAACGCACGACTCCCGGAGAGCAAGCGTACGAGTTTTGCCAATTTTGCTAACAAATTCTGACTTTGCCATCTCTCACTTCCCGTACGAAACGTCAGTTTTCTGTGGAGTGTGGTACTACCCCGTACTACATGCCACAAATGATTACAAGCCTCTGCTTTAGTATAACAAGCAGAGATTACATGACGGATGTCAGACACTTAGCTTGATGATTTGAAATGTAATCCATTTAAATTTAATTCAAAATACCATTGCACTACATTGACACGAATTTTAATTCTTATTTATGAAAAGTTGTTCATATAGCCCGCCTTATTTTGACTACATGCTGTACCCTAAGAACATTTATGAAAAGTATCCCTTTGCGTTAATAACCTCGCTGCCAACGCGCCTCAAACAGTTTCGCAACAGCTTACTAGTATGTTCACTCTGTCACTGAAATACTAACAACCTCTAGGGAGTCTTCTGTAAAGGTTATATTAAGGAGCTATAAGTCGGATAGCTGTCTTCAGAGAATAAGAAATATGAATGTGGGAATGCGAATGGGTGACTCAGTGGTCAACTGCCTGCTTTATGCAGACGATGCGGCATTAATAGCAGAATCACCATCCGAACTGCAAACACTAGTTACAACAATGAAAGATGATTGTATGAAGAAAGGCTTACAATTGAATGTGAAGAAAACCAAGATAATGGTATTTGAAAGAGAGACAACCAGAACGAACACTAGGATTATGGTTGATGATGTAGTGTTGGAGCAAGTGAATGAGATTGTATATCTTGGAAGTGCTTTTAGCAGCAATGGAAGGTACACCGCTGATGTGGAGAGACGAGTGAGTGCCGGGAATAGGGTGAATGGAGCGTTGGGTAAACTTCTAGGCTGCCGAAATCTAAGCCAGAAGGCACAGCTCGCTGTACACAACGCGGTGCTAATACCAACGCTAACTTATGGAAGTGAGAGCTGGGTATGGCAGAGAGAGCATGAAAGTAGAATAAATGCGATCGAGATGCGAGCATTGCGCAAAATTTGTGGCATAACGCTTGCTGACCGCGTTCGTAACGAAGACGTGAGAGAAAGAGTTGGTCTAAAAGAGAGTGTCGGTGTTAAGATAAGAAAGGGCATGCTCCGTTGGTTCGGACATGTAGAAAGAATGCGGGACGAAAGAATGACGAAACAGATATACAATGCAAAAGTGGAAGGATGTAGGAGCCGAGGAAGGCCGAGACTAACCTACCAGGACCAAATTGGTCGTGTTTTACAAGAAGGTGATGTCAGAAGCCCCAGGAACCGGCGAGCGTGCATGAAAAGAGCTATGAATGTCACAGAAGCGAGTGAAGTATGCAAGGACCGCGTCTTATGGCGCTCGGTTCTCTCTGCCTACCCCGCAAGGGACTTGGCGTGAAGATATACATACATACATACAAGTCGGATAGCTTATTAAATATCGCTGTTCTTCACCTCTTTTTTACCAGAGCCACATTTGCTAGTTGGCATGGTGCACCATGTACAGGTAAGGTATGGCTTCTCTATATATGATGGTGAGTTACTTAAACCTAAAAATAGGCCGGCGAAACATACACTTTTACAATACTGTTCTTATGTGTATCCAGGTGTTATATCCAGCATTACGATGGTTGGAGCACGACCCCTCGTGTCGACGCCGCCACTGTTTCGAAGTGCTGAGCCATGTGCGTCTGCCGCTTATATCGCCGCAGGTTCTAGATGAAGCCATAAAAAATGTACAAGATCCATCCATTGCAGTGGCTTTGAAAACAGTTAGAGTAGATATGGTGAGAACTATTTAACTTCGTTGTAAAGGTGTGTTTTATCTTTATCTTCACGCCAAAGTCTTTGCGTGCACAGGATTAGAGCGCCACATAACTCGGTCCTTATACATCTCACTCGCTTCTTTAACATTCATAGATCTTCTCATGCACGCTCGCCGGTTTCTTTTTCCAAAGCTCCATTCACATTATTCCCAGTACTTTTTCGTCTTTGTGTACCATCCATCCCTTCTAATAGTGCATCCAAGATATACAATCGCTTTTATTTGTTCCAATACTACATCACCAACCGTAATTCTTGCATACGTTCTGGTATTTATCCGTCTATCCACACATATACTATATCCTTATCCTTTAGCAGCGTGCTTCCCAAAGTGTTCTATTTCAACCCCATGGGATCGATTGCAACAAGTAAGCGGTCCATCAGTTTCAAACATCAGTTGGGCAGGGGGTCTAAGGAGAGCAGAAAACATGGGGTCAAGCAAGGAGTCTATGGGACAAAAATGATAAAAAATTCTGCTTTAGCACGACTCAATCAAAACCCTTCTGGTCTATAGCTAGATACTTCACAATATTACGGAGTGAGAGACCTTATCCGTATATCCCTTTCCATTTCAGATTCCTCCCTATGTCTCCCACAGCATTTCATCGGATTTCCCTTTCATTCTTCTCTTATTTATCTTTCCATATATTTTTGATGTTAAACGGATCAAACTGTCGGCCCCAGCTGGCGCAGTCCATGCGTGACCCCTTTCAAGAGTGGGACCGATAGCCTCTCGTATCGATTATAGTATATCGGAGACGACCTTATTTAAAATAAAATGTATGAAAATTTTAGGTCATTGCGTTTACGTATGAATATAAGGTCATTGCGTTTACGTATGAATATGTTTATAATAAAATACTTTATCAACAAGGAGTACTTTAGACACAAGAAGGTTTTTTTCCATACATACGTCAAAAATTAGCTTACCTGCATGGTTCACTCTCTTATCTACGTATCGACCGAGAACAGCCTCGTCGTAACTGTTTCGCTTGGTCCCAGCCCATTCATTCCGATCTCCACGTATAATTTTTTTTTATACCACTAAGGTGGCAAACAAGCGTACGGTCTGCCTGATGGTAAGCAGTTACCGTAGCCTATGAGCATTTGCAACACCAGGGGTGTCACTCTTGCATTACCGACCCTAAAATTATCTATTAATTCCCTTCCAAATTCAGAATATCTCTTCCGGTCTCCCAAAACTTCTCGAGGTTACCCAGTGAAGGCTTGGGCCTACTAAACTTGTAATCTTTCATACCAGAGATCAAGCGAGATGAGAGCACGCTTCTGCACTGGCATGATCGTCCTGCTTTACCTCGGACCATGGCCATCATACCACTGGGAAGATCTTCGCTGACGCTTTCCTTCCGCTTATTTTCTGTCACTCACACAGCGTCTCGTTCATTATCTCTGTCAGCTCATTCATCTTTCGTTTCAATCCACCTCTCACATGCCATGTCACTCAGCTCTCCTCGACCCGCCAAGTATACGAAGTACGAAGCAAAGGGTAAAATTATACAGCGACAACATATTTTGTATGGCAATTAAACTTTTTAATAAATAACCTAGTGACATTAGAGAAACACTGGCTGTAAATAACTTCAAACATAAATTATTTGGTTGGCTCATAAGCAAATGTTTTTATTCTGTTAAGGAGTACTTAGAATATAAGGGACAATAGAATAAATGCTTTGACACAACGTAATAGACACGAATATAAGGAGTTACAGTAGCTCTTTTCGATGTAGTTCTCAACCATGCATATCGTAAAAATGTGAAAAGTAGTTATTTAGTCAACAAAAAAAAATGTAAATTTTCCTACGCCTATAAAGGCAGAATATGCAGGCTCAAAACATGTCTTTGTAACACCTATCTTGTACACCATATTCTTTGGAATAAATAAATATCTATCTATCTACCGTCGGGGGCCGATCGGTGCGCATCGCCTACGGGGTACCATCTAAACCGCTCTTCAGTGCGGCTTTGTTCCATAATAGCAAACCACTGGTTTGCTTGATTGGCAGGGTCGCGGCGAGTACTCGTTTCCTAATCCTAATTGCAAAGAAAAACGGTGGCAACTCTAGCTATATCACTGCTCGCTCGAGCACGCTTCTAGTGCCGACTCTTTATAAAAAATACGCTTCTGGTACATGGTATGGGCACTCCCGTTAATTATTAACTTTTTGTTGTTATAGCGACGATATACATAATTCAAGTCCCTACCTATTACACCTCAAAAGACACAGTCCTATGACAGACAGATGGACGGACAAACAGCAGGCTTTAGTAATAAGTTTCCCTTGGTACCTTATGTGTACGGAACTCTAGAAAATAAAAAAACAAGAATTTATTGTTTTAAGATAAAATTTACGACCCTAAAGTCGTTTTTAACTACCTTGCTTCGATCAATACAGTAGTGTTAGTGTTGTTAGTGTCGTTACGAATAATTTCTCAGGCTGCTCCTAATACTGACTGTCATAAATTTCCAGAAAACAGGGAGGGGAGCTCTCGTTGCGCTCGCAGCGGAGCCTCGCGCGCGCGCCCGACGCATGCTCCTGCTTGCCGGTGGGTCCTGCCACGACAACGTCACGCAGCCCCCGCTCACCACAGACAATATACTCTCCTCAGTGCTCAAATTTGACTTATATAAAAGGTGCGTATTGAAAATAATCATATTATCCTTTTGTTAAGTTTATTTATCAGTTAGTTAGACCTAACTTACCTATTGAGCACTAATAGCCCAGTGAGTAAGGAACCGGCCTATTGACCACCTAGTCCCCGGCTCGAACCCTGGCGGTGAAGGAAAATATCCAAAAAATTATATTTCGAAAAGAGTGTGACCTAACCTAAGAAAGATCTAGTTTTCCCTCTGGGTTGTCGAGGTCTGATGGCAATCGCTCTAAGTAAAAATCTGTGTTTTCACCAAATCCTTAGGCTTAGATAGCGGACCCCGCCAATCTTAATGGATAAGGAAACAGGATAACGCGAAGAAGAAGAAAAAGATTTATCGGGTAGTTAGACCACTTACATAATCTCCAAATTAGTTGTAATTTTGCACCTCCGTGTAATTTTGATGTCAATACTATAATATAACATATGTCAGAGAGCTGATCTGATGATAGAGTTGGGAGGTGGTCACTGGATCTTATGAGTGGAACATAGTAAGCCCTTCCAGTTTGACGAGATGCTGCTCTTCTCGTATTTTCTTTATAATAATTTCTTGTTGATCATTAAATATTAATGAATTATAACTAATATTTTAATCTCTCCTGTTTGGAGTGTAAGCATTTATTATCTAAATTAGTTACTTGAGAACGGCGGTCTAAAACTAAATGTGGCGAAGACAGAGTACTTGGCCTGCAATCTGATCCTACACCCGTTCGCATTGGTAAAGACACGGTCGAGCGCACGAGCCGGTATAGGTATTTGGAATCTGTAATTCACGCGATCATAGACATCGATTAGACGTCGCATCGCCGACGCATATGAGCGGCTTGGGTCAAGCGGCGTGAGATAGCTGGTGTCATTTGTAACCCTAGAATGCCGGTTAAGCTGAAAGATAGTAGACAGGTTTATAAATGTATCATTAGACCTGTCCTTTTATGTGGCAGTGAGGCATGGCCTGTACTTGAGCGACACAAGGAGGAGCTGCGTGCCACGGAGATGAATGTACTGTACTGGATGTACGGAGTGACGCGTAAGGGGTTCCCCAATTCGCGATAACCTTCATGTCCGTGACATAGCAGACTAACTCCAAGAGTGTCGCCTACGCTGGTACGGCACTTCTTACGAGAACCGGCAAGTTACATGGGGAACAAACAAAGCCATGCCACCTCCGCCGGGTCCCGGTAGAAGGAGTAGACCCAAGAATTGCTGGCTTGCCGTCGTGAGGGACGACATGCATGCCAATGGTCTCGCTATAAGGAATGCTGAAGATCGCGCAAAAGCGTAGGAGCACAGGGTCCGCCTAAACGAAAGCGTGGGACGCAACCGGGATTAATGCTTGGATGATGATAAAAGCTTTGTAGAACAAAAAGGAACTCCTATAACTAAAGATTCTTCAACTATTGTCTCGTCGATGATTTGACTTTATTAAAATTATTCTCTACGAATTACCTTATTACTAATCCTAATTATGTATCTGAAACAAAAACAAATAAAACCTGTGTTAATTAGTTTTAAAAGAATGGTCAAGTTAGTTTAATTAATAGCAACACGTTCATGAAAACTTACTAAACCTCTTTCAAAAATATTTCAAATTCTGCCTGGTAATTACAATATTCGAGCCAATTGCTTGCAAAGCTTAAGCAAGCTCTCGCCACTTTAAAAGAGGATCTCGTGATTATTAGAAAAGGATGCATAGACGCGAAAGTGCAAGACAGAATCACAATAAATCGACCGAAGTCATATTCTCTACCCTCATGTTTTAAATTAGGTTTGAAGAAGGTAAATGTATTCTTCCCGCGCTTTTGACGAGTGACATTGTTGTTATACTTGAAATTTTTACAATTCAGTAAAAATTAGTTTCATGCGACAATTTCGATAGTATTTTGTAACATAAGTGCTAGTGAAATTATACAGTAATGGAAAAACTCAAATATAACACGTTTATGCACTTTTTGGAAGACGTGAATAAGTTCATCAAGAAAACCTTGTAAAAATCACTATCGTTTTACGGGTGGTATTTAAACTGGGTTGATTGAGTCTAGGTACCCTTCCCAGGTATTTTTTCAGCACAGTTCCTGAAGCTGGAGCATAGAATTTATATTTTAAAATAGTACTAAACTGAAGACTTTGACACTGGCATAAATTTTTTTTTTTGGTTTTTTATCCCCGAGGGGAAAGGCAAAGGGATCTAGCCCATACAGCCAAGTCATCAGTTTAGAACCATTTGAAAATCTTAATTCTATGTTCCAGCTTCAGGAACTGTGCTGAAAAAATACTTGGGAAGGGTACCTAGACCCAATCAACCCAATTTAAATACCACCCGTAAAACGATTGTGATTTTTACAAGGTTTTCTTGAACTTATTCACGTCTTCCAAAAAGTGCATAAACGTGTCATATTTGAGTTTTTTCATTACTGTATAATTTCATTAGCACTTATGTTACAATATACTATCGAAATTGTCACACAAAACTAATTTTATACTGAATTGTAAAAATTTCAAGTAAAACAATAATGTCACTCGTCAAAAGCGCGGGAAGAAGTCTCCGATTGCATAAAATAGCAACACTATTGCCATATATAAAATATAAAAGGTAATAAATGTTTTATTGGAAAGTAAAAGGTCTTTCACAATAATTTAGAAAATGTATTGGCTCCTATGACTTGTCTTAGTCTTCTTTCTTACAGCGCGTAACAATAATTATATTTATTTAATCCGAAGGGAGTGGGAAGAGCTTGCACCCATGGGCATTGCCCGAATTCAACCCGGAGTGGCAACATTAGGAGGCCGCGTTTACGCAGTAGGAGGAGAGCAAGGAAGCCAAATTCTTGCAAATGGCGAAGTATATGATCCACAGGTATATATTATAATTGATTATGCATTTACCTACATTACTTTGGGATGTTGAAAAAATCTCAGTAGACCAATATGACATCCGATCTACTATAGTTTATTTAGTATGCCGTAGTAGATCGGATGTCATATTGGTCTACTGAGATTTTTCAGTTTATTTAGTATGCCGTGAGTGTAAGTGTAAACTAAGAAAACGTATACCTGAATATGTTAATAGTCTCCATGTTCGTAGTTCGTATTGCAGTAGGTTGGAAATGGCTTTTCTTCAGCGAAGTACATAGTATGTTATTATGTCTCCCGACATCTTATAAAAAGAAAGTGGTATATTTTTTATATATATTACAAACAAGCTTACGGCCCCCCTGATCTTATTTAATTAGTGTAGTCTATAAACATTTGTAATACAAGATTATCATTTGCGAGTTGAGCAGCAATACACCATCCCTCCAGGGAGTTGTTATTTGACTGCGTGGCTGTTCTGTCTAAATGCTTTCCTAGCCGGGCTGATTCTCTGCGCCCTACCCCTCTTTCCTCAGAGCCTTGTTAATTGCAGGAAGCGCCACGTGATATTGGCATTGATTCTAAGAATGTATTTCTAATCCAAACTTATTTTGCTGGAATTTTATCACGTACTAATCACCCGCCCCAGCTTCTACGAGTGATCCGATTCTACCAAACTCATAGGATCACCCGCTGGGGATCATTGAAGATTCCCTGAAAATTTCATCGAAATCGGTCCAACCGTTCTGGAGTTCATACAGAACATACATACGCAGGGGATATACACACATTAAATTTTGTATATAAGAAGAATTATATGACGTACGTTGAACATTTCAGACAGACAAGTGGTCAAACATATCACCTATGAAGGAAGCAAGATGCGAGTTTGGTCTCACTGGATGGAACGGCAACCTGTACGCTTTCGGCGGGTGGGTGGGCTCCGACATGGGCGCCTCCGTCGAGGTCTACGACCCTGTCACCGACGAGTGGACGCTCACTGGACGCATGCCAGAGCCGAGGTTCGGCATGGGAGTAGTTAATTTTGAAGGTATGTAGGTTACCCAATTTCGTAATCAAATCAACTGAATAACGAAACGTATATACAATGCGAAATTGAAAGGATATGGGAGCCGAGGATAACCAAGTCTTACCCACCATGACCAAATTGATCGTGTTTTATCAGAAGGTGATATCAGGATTAGAAGCCCTAGGAACCGGCGATCGTGCATGAAAAGAACTATGAATGTTAAAGAAGCGATTGAGAATGTAAGGAGTCTTATGGCGAGCGCCATAAGACGTGGTTTCATACACATCTTATTCGCCTCTTTAGCTTCTCTCTGCCTGCCCTGCAAGGGACCTGGTGTGAATATACATACATACGAATCATCAGGTCACATATTTTAGCCGAGTTAGATGTCTAACTGATCCATTATTTAATTTAGTTAGTCACATGTTTTAATAGTATTTTTGTTTGAATAGTAGTTTATAATACTAACGTCAAAGTTATTGCGAGTTTATTGTAGTACACGGACTTCAATTGTGTTTAACACTATGATAGTTGCGAATGCCAAAAGTAATCTATGCATCGATAATAGTAAACCGCAGGTTATCGTAATATTTTTAGATAATCCGTATCGTCAAAAGCATTACGATTGAATTGATTGTAACCTACGAATAAACAGTAAGTCAGGAACTCTAACTCAGAACAAATTCCACACAAAAAGTGGCGCTACGTGAAACCAAAACGACGTATGTTCAAATTACGAATCAATTATGTTACACTAATACACGTGCCGCCTAGTGATTGGTCTAAATTCAAAAAAAAGAGCACAGATTGGTTCGCGCATAGACTGCAATGCCAATGGTAGCAGTTGAGTTATAGCGGCGTGGACAATGTTATGCTATAAGTGAAAAGGAACAAATATATAATAAAATAATATTTTTCATGCTATAAAATAAATAGATTTTTTTTATTATGTTTTAATTACAATTATTTGTTACGTTGTTATACATACAAATGGGTTCTAAATTAGTATTTAAATAGAAAAGTGAAATGATGAGGCCATAATATGTATGTATGTAATCAATTTTGTTGCACAAAATAAACAGAACTAATTATACAATATAATTTAAATGCAATGGCGGACTTATATACATGCCAGCCATTACGTAACATAGTTGATAGGAATTCCGCTACGCATAATTATTTATGAGTATATTATTTTGACAACCCGTATAGCCTAGTTAGCAGTATAGCTATCTTCTGCGTATAGGTCCTGGGTTTGATTCCCGGCTGAGTAGTTATTTGAACGATGAGTTTAAATATCCTTCTTCTTCAAGCGGTAAATCGCGGTTGCATCCACTACGGAGCCTGGAGTCCCTGGAGTGGGTTACATCTTGATGTGACGAGAGTCCAGCTTATATTGGAGCGACTACCGTCTGACCCTTCTGTTATCTATGGTCTGACCTCTGAAGCTGACGTCTGACGTCTTTCTAGCCTAACTGCAGCTATCCAGTTATTTTGACCAATTAGATCGGTAGGAAAATTAAAAGTAAACAAAATAAGCAAAATGTATTAATTATAAAAATATATTTGATAATTTTATCGTTTTAAATGTTTTGTCAAGAGGAAGAAAGATCCTACTAAAGTCTAAAATTGACTGACTTCATTTGACATAATATTGACCATCTCGATGTCATGGCGTATTTGAACATTTTTTTACATTTTGAAATTTTTACAATTCAGTATAAAATTAGTTTTATGTGACAATTTCGATAGTATTTTGTAACATAAATGTTAGTGAAATTATACAGTAATGAAAAAACTCAAATATAACACGTTTATGCACTTTTTGGAAGACTTGAATAAGTTCATAAAGAAACCTTGTAGAAATCACTATCGTTTTACGGGTGTATTAATGTTTCCCTAGCTTTGACACTGACATAAAGTAGCAACACTATTGCCATATATGTATAATTATTGCCATATATGTATTATATTTGAGCAACTATAATATGATTTAATTAGATAACAAAAATATTGTATGCCTGAATGGTGGAACACAGAATAGAACTATGCTAAAATTGTAACAACCTAATTACCTGTAGTTCACAATAAAGATTATTTGTATTTGTAACTATTACTAGTGAAAAGTGATCCCAGGACATTTAAATCTTGTATGGCTCCTGCACCACTTCACAACACAACTCATCATGATGATTTTTAGTTGATTTACAGTGATAAAAACGAAAACGTACACAAAGATTTGACATGTGCTCGCTTGCGTGAAAAATGTTCGACTAAGTGACGCGTGTACACGACTTTTAAGCCCTGCCCACTTGTACACGATTTTCGTTGGGACATTTTTTGAGTGCAGTTACATTTCCTGACTTATTATCTATTAGTAGGTTGAAACTGTCATTTGATGTTCAAATGACAGTTTCAACAATCGAATTATCGTAAAATATTACGATAACTTGCGGTTTACAATTATCGGCATCGGTATAGTATCAATGGTGCATTGTACTCCGTGGTACCAAGAGATAACATATCGAGCAAAGCTCGCTTTTCTATCATTCAGGGTGTAATAACGCCAACATTGATTTACGGTAGTGAAACATGGGTATGGTAGAAGAAGCATGAAGTAGGGTAAACACCGTAGAAATGAGAGCGCTGAGGAGTATGTGTGGAGTGAGAATGGTTGATGGAATAAAAAATAGCAGGATACGAGAACTTTGTGGAATGAAAGTTGATATAGTGACAAAAATTTAAAAGGGTATGCTGAGATGGTTTGGTCATTTAGAAGGAATGAATGACAAAAGAGTTACGAAAGAAGTGTATCAAGCAAGAGTGAAGGTGAAGTCGGGTGGGGCCGCCCTAGACGCACACATATAGATCAAAGTGCCCAAAACCGAAGAGCATGCATGAAGAGGTTGATGAGTGTGGAAGAAGCGAGAGCGATATGTTTGGATCGGTGCACCTGGCGTGATGATATGTACCTATGTATGTATTAACCCTTTAACCGCCATGCCCGTAATATTACGGGATATGAAAAATGTGCTCCACGCGCCACATTATTTATTTATTTTAGTTTATTGGTGCATTTATATTAAAGATTAAGTTGCAATAAACGTTGTACATTACAATCCAGGATGTATTCTTAATAATTAACAAATTTTGCTGCGTTTCATTATGATATTTATAGAAAATTGCGAAGTTGATTATGTAGTATCGTTGTAAGGTGTTACTTAGTGCCAACACGAATCGCCAATATCGTGATATTACGTGTACTAGGGATGAGCAAATCAACGTAATCTAAACGAAACTTTATTGAATAATCATGGTGTGAAAGCAAAACTATTGCATTGAAATCCAAATTATTTCGTCAAACTCGAAGCACGAATAGTCGTACTAAGTAGAAGCATGTTAAAACGATAAAAATGTTTATTTTAATGTGTGTTAAATATAAAAGATAATTTATTGTTTCGATAAAGAAGCGATAACTGAGAACTTCACTAGTTCAGATTGTCTCCGATCGCGGTCACCGCGGCTCAAGGTCGAACGACGCCATATTTGTATCTTGATGGCTGTTACTCAGGCGCCGTCACCGTAATAACACGTTCCTTGTACAAATTAGTGTTGTTCCCTTGCCGTGTTAGAAGACTACGAATTATTAAATATTTTAGAAGGAAATAATGACTGTTCGTCCTGAGGTACGATCAGAATTATAAATATATGAAAATTATTAATTTGATAAATCAAATTCGAAGAGATGTATCAGGAAACGGAGATGTTATACTAGATTCATTGCTAGAATATTGATTGAAACGTGGTAAATAATGTTATTTTTTTATACCACTAAGGTAGAAAACAAGCTTACGGCCTGCCTGATGGTAAGCAGTTACCGTATCCTATCGACATTTGCAACACCAGGGGTGTCACTCTTGCGTTGCCGACTCTGTAAGAACCTCTTCACGCCTTTCTTGAATAACCCCATACTGTAGTCCCTTGATTAATAAAGACTGATTTAATATTAATTAAATTTTGAACTTTTATTCATTTAAACTAATCGATAACACTATTTCGCAACCCTATTTGAAATTACGCCGACAGGCCGCTGGCGTTAGGGTGTATGATGATGTAACAAAATATGGCGGTTAAAGGGTTAAGTATCATTCGCGCGATGCCTCCTCTGCTGCTTACACAGCAACTACTCCTTAGTATTTTGTACACCAACGCCTTACGAGCCATCTTCAGCGTTTTAATCTTCTTAGTAAATATTAGTCAGGATTTCGTAGTGGGCATGGCACTGTCTCCGCTCTGGTCAAAATCACAGATGACATTCGCCATAATATTGAGAACAAAAATCTTACTATTCTCTCACTCCTGGATTTTACTAGCGCTTTCAATTCTGTTGATTATGATATATTGCTAGGTGTCATTAAAACTTTCAACCTTTCACCCATTTTGCTTACCTGGTTTGAGTCATATCTTAAAGGACGACGATGGTGTGACTTGACTGCCGGGGTTCCCTAGGGAGGGATATTATCGCCAGTTTTATTCGCTATGTTTATTAATGGCATTACTCTACCACTGTCTTCTTCCTTTCATTTATATGCAGATGATCTTCAAATATACACGGCTGCCTCTCTTTCTAATATTTCTCAAGCTATTAATACCATCAACTCTGATCTCGCTGCCATTTCTCAATGGTCCCAACGCTTTGGCATTAAAATTAATGCAGCTAAGTCACAGGCAATTATAATTGGTAGTTCCCACTTCATTTTTAAATTGGACTCCATGATGATTCCCAGTTTAGTTTTTGACGGCACTGTTATACCGATCTCTTCGACCGTAACTAATTTGGGTGTTATCATGGATCAAACTCTGTCGTGGATACCTCAGGTAAATGAAGTCAGCCGTAAACTTTTCGCCTCTGTGCATTTTCCTAGACGTCTGCAAAATTTCCTTCAATTCAATTTCGTGATACTGAATATTCCTATGCACACCAGTAGTACATACACCAAATCTTTCTCGGTTCATGCTGCAAAATTGTGGAATTCACTCTCTTTGCACATTAAATTGTCTCCCACCATTGAATCGTTTAAACTGGCTCTGAAAGGCTTTCACGATGATCATGGTGCTTTAGACTGATTTTATTTTTATCTTAGTTAATTTCGTTTTCTTTTATTCTTTCGTTTTTTTTTTCTTTCTTCTTTACATATATATTCATATTCTGTTCTATTTTGTCTAGCTACTTTCAATTTCATATATATATATTTTTTGTTTTTTGACATTTATTACTTTTATATTTGTTATTAATTATCATAATGATCTGTTTTTCGTTTATGTTGTACTACCGCGCCACTCGCCTACCAAATTCCAATTAGACACTCAAAGGTTGACTGGAAGAGATTCCTTATAGGAATAAGTCCGCCTTTGTACATTTAATAATGTGTTGCGTTTTAATTTATATTTTTCATTGTTATTTTATGTACAATAAAGCTATTACAAACAAACTCCTTAGGAGCTTAGTGGTGACCTCACTCACAGGCAGGAACACAACAACCTTCTAGGGACTTGTTATTATTTGGCTGCGGTTTTGTGCTGTGAGGTGGAGGTACTTCCCCATACTTGTACATACATGCTTTGATGTGCCCTACCTCTCTTAAATCATATTGTGTCATTTTTCCGGATATATTTATTTTATTGTTTTAGATATTTTTGTTTCATAATTTACTGCGGTATCAAGCTCGGTATGGATTCATGTAAATAATATGTGATAATGTTGTTTTAGGTCTGATATACGTGGTGGGTGGCTGCACACATACTTGGAGGCACACGCGCGATTTATTGTGTTACCACCCGGCCTCCCGGAAGTGGCATACGCTGACATCGATGCGGCATCCTCGGAGTCAAGCAGCTGCTGTTGTTCTCGGAAACTACCTGTACGTGGTCGGGGGGAATGCACCGAGGCGCACAGTGCTCACTTCTGTGGAAAGATACAGTTTTGATGATGTAAGTGTAGTATAAATCTAGAGATGTACAGCACAGGACGCGCCATGAATGTAGAACTTGCACAGTATATATATGGATCAACTATTCTTTGCAAAAAACATGTCCCTCCATCAATTAAAAATATTTAACTATGTAAAAACAATAGTTCCACTATCGCACACACAAAATGGCGGAATATCATTGCATCATCCTCAGGCATTAATTGCCACAATTGAGACTGTTAGAGCCATCTATGTTTTTACCTATAACTTTTAAGAAGAGTAACTTATTGACATCTGCTTGGGTATTAGTATTGGGACACAATTTGTTTATTTTTTTCTAAATAGCAAAATCATACTTAAAAATCTGGGAAGCATTTAAGGGCGTTTAGAAACCGTTGTAGAAAATAACATGAGTAGAAATGAATACACTTTTATATAAAATTTTTTAATTATTGCATCAGGGAACTATTGAAGTAGACGTGGGGACAGGAATAATTTGTATGGGGGGTGAATCTTGTCACCTAAGTTACCATAAAAGCAATAAAAAATAATTAAAATTATATAGTTGAACGCTCTTTAATATCAATTCTAAGTATTCTAAATTACTGTTTGGATATAAAATTACAGCGAACAATTGTTTCCAACTTTTTTTAACTTACTTAGAAGGAAAGTTAAAAAAAATACTATTCATACTAATAAGTTTAATAGTAGTTTGTACAAAAGCACCTTCCCTGTTCAAAAATGTTATAAAATTTTATGACCGATACGTCACACCATTCGTGTTTTCTGTTTATCTTACCTTCCAAAAAATGTTTGTCCTTGTCATATCATTAACGCTAATGAAAGTGACATTAAAACAATAAAAGTTTTTAAATCTTAATACAAACATGTAAGGTTCAATTTAGAATGCATGTAATGGGAGAAACTTTCTTTTAATTGCTTTCATTGATCGAATAGACTTTTTTAAGGTGAAGTAATTTTTTGAACTATTATTTAAACGTTCGGGAGGTTATTATGATCAATTAAAAAAAAGTAATGGGCTGTTATTTAATTTTTCAGCGGTTGGTAAATTAGTGCGACAGTAAAGTATGAACAGATAAAAAACATTTGACCGGTTATTTCACCCTACAATATCAGTACAAAAAATACGTAAGCAGTCTAATAAATAAATGATGTTGTGTCTACAGCTTCCTCATCGACATAAGATAAATTCAAAGCATGTCATATTTTAAAGCGATCAAACGTTTCAGTCATTTTAACCACATCCACAACCACAACTCCGTTATTATGAGTTGTTATTTGTGTGTCAACTGGAGAAACGTGTCTCCAGTTGACACATTTTGTTGAGACTAACCAGTGAGGTTATGGTTTTAGACTATAGAAAGAAAATTTACTCATAATTGCAGCAACGAGAGCCAAAAAAATCGGCCAAGTGCGAGTCGGAGTCGCGCACGAAGGGTTCCGTACTATTATATATAAAAACGGCAAAAAAAAATCACGTTTGTTGTATGGGAGCCCCCTTAAATATTTATGTTATTCTATTTTTTAGTATTTGTTGTTATAGCGGCAATAGAAATACATCATCTGTGAAAATTTCAACTGTCTAACTATCACGGTTCGTGAGATACAGCCTGGTGACAGACGGACGGACGGACAGCGGAGTCTCAGTAATAGGGTTCCGTTTAAAAACTAACTATCATACTCAAATACGATTGAAACTACGATCATAAAACTGTGTGCGAGCTGGAGTACCGTCTCTGGCTTTCACAGCTGTATCTCCGTAATTATTTCAGATACGATTATATATTATACCTCAAAATTCTCGGCCGAATTGCAGCATTAGGGCCAAATTTATCAAAACTTTAGCTCAAAAACTTTTTGAATTACGAACCGATAACTATGTGTGAGCTGATGACACGTAACACACATGGTGAATTACTGTAACTGTATAAGTTAGTTTCGTTTTAAAGATCAGATAATACGTTATAATTGGAGCACACACGAGGCATAATTTCAAATCTCTGGGCCTAGCTTCGAAAGTATAAGCCAACATACAATATACAACGGCCGCTTTACATCAGTGCCCTTTTTAAGTCATATTATTAAAACGGTATATGTTACATTGATACGTAATAACCAAAAATCTATATATATAAAAATGAATGTTTGTATGTCCTCTATGGACTCAAAAACGGCTGGGCAGATTTTGATGAAATTTTCAGTGAATCTTCAGGTTAGCCCAGCAGGTGATCCTGTGAAGTTTGGTAGCGATCATATCACCCGTGCGAAGCCGGGGCAGATAGCTAGTCTATATATATAAAAATTAATGTTTGTCTGTATGTCCTCTATGGACTCAAAAACGGCTGGGCAGATTTTGATGAAATTTTCAGTGAATCTTCAGGTTAGCCCAGCAGGTGATCCTGTGAAGTTTGGTAGCGATCATATCACTTGTGTGAAGCCGGGGCGGATAGTTAGTATGCTATAAAATATAAACACGTATATGTCGATTATGTCTATTCCGGACAATAATTTGATTACATTTTCATAGCGATTGTGTATCTAGCTTTATATTAGTGATCGTGTATTATGTACTTTGTTTTGTTGTTTCAAAGTTTTTATTTGTTACAATATCTCCATAATTTTAAACAGTATAAAATAACTTGGAATTTTTACCATCGTCTATAAATTCAAAAATAAGCGTTACGTCTTTGTGCTAGAAAGAATTCTTCCCAGTACGAACGGTGTATCTCTTAGATCTAGGTAGCAAAGATTTATATAATACCCGTAAGAATTAGTAAAAAATCTAAACTATTTTATACCATCTGAACATATAAGAAAATTATTAACGGTCGTGCCAGGCAGGGCATCGCGAAAAGGGCGCCATTGTTTCATTGTCAGAATTTTATAATAAATTTTATTAACATTATATAGTAAAATATTAGTAATTATTATTTACTTGACATCTTTGCACCAGAGTGATGGTATGAAAGAAATATACCGTCTATGCTTTAGTGAAAGAGAAGCGTGAAAGACAAGTAGTCTTATGAATGAGGAAGAGCGGCTGACGAAGAACTTCGAGGCAAATACCAAACTCTTCTGGAGAGAGGTAAAGAAGTCTCGAAGTATTTCGTCAGCATCCAGAATGGACAAGATAAAATGTAAAATTGGTGGCATTCTTGCTAACACTCAGGAAGTGTTAGAACGGTGGAGTGAATATTTTAGAGAAAAGTCAGAAGAAGAAAAAAGAAGCTTCTTCCTAGTAATATCCCGATTTCCCAATCCATTAGAATTGGCGGGGTCCGCTACCTAAACCTAAAGATTCGTCGAAGATACTGATTTTGACACGGAGCGACTGGCGTCAGAGCTCCACAAAAACCAGACCGTTCTTAGATTGGGTCACACGTCTATCGAAATATAATTTCTGAGACGTGCGGGTTTCCTCACGTTGTTTCCATCACCGCTGAGCATGACATGTGATAATTACAAATATGTACATAAATGGGAAACACGAATTTAGTGGTGGTAAATTAGTGGTAGTGGTACATGCCAGGATTCGAACCGGTGACCTTTTACTCAATAGGCCGGTTCCTTATCCACTGGGCTGTCACTGCCCTCAATTATATTATTGAAATTGATTGACTAATAACAAACAAAATAAATTATTGCTACGAGTGGTTAAGAATGGCTACTTTAACAACAAGGCTGACAGATTCGATTCCCATACAGGACAAGCATTGTGTCTGTTTGTTTTAATCTGAATATGGTTAGAGAGAGATGAGGCGCATTAAAGTTACTCTACACTAGGGAAGTACCCCACCTGCAGTCAAATAACAACTCCCTAAAGACTTGTTGTGTTCCTGCGAGTGAGTGCGTTTACTAGTAAGCTAATAATAATAAATAAATATTGTCGGACAAATTACACAGCGCCACCTAGCCCCAAAGTAAGCGAAGCTTGTGTATGGGTACTAGACAACTGATAAACATACGTAAATACATTTTTTTTTTTTTTGTAAATACATACTTTTCATACATAGAAAATACCCAGACCAAGACAAACAGACATGTTCATGCACACAAATGTTTGTACTGTGTGGGAATCGAACCCACGAGCGTTGGTGTCAATGCAGTGTAACAACGCGTTACACCACTGCGCCACCGAGCTCGTCATATAACATCACTAAGGAGTTGCTGTTAGTAGCAGGGTTAGAATGCGTGAGAAATACTTCTTGTATTGCAACCGTTTACATGCTACGGTAATCACTTTACAGATTGTTCGAACTACAATTTGTTTGACATCTTGTTTCCCCAAGTATCTATCACCGTTATCTTTACGTATATTCCCATTTACTTTTCAATGAACCATTTCGTCATTATACAACGTAATGGTGGTGAAAAGTTTGTTTGAAATCTAACAGTACATTTTTTTAACAAGAGACATGAAAGTATCCACCGGCGAGACCAGACAAATATCTAAATAATGCTTTAACCTAAAAGTGCAATTAAAATTGAGATAAGAATTGAAAAAAATGTTGTCTGAATAAATCGTATTGAACCATTGCGGGAATGAACTCAATGCTAATAGAAATACAGTTTAATCTTTCACCAACGATTATTTAGGTATTCTCGCCTCGCTAACTCACACTATTTCCAGCGCAGATGCGCGAGGACGGAATTGAAATTTTGCTATACAATTATCAATCTTGCCTTTAGGTCACTGTGTACTAATATTACATATTATTCAAGGATTCCTGGGAAGAAGTTGCAAGTTTAAAGGTGGCAAGGGCGGGTTGCGCAGCCGGTGCAGCTGAAGGGATGTTGGTGGTAGCAGGCGGAGACAGCGAAAGTGGTGGCGAGAGGACCTTTTATCGTGCGCGTACTACCCTCTCAAACGTAGAGATATATGACCCCCGGGAAAACACATGGCAGGCTGGACCCCCGTTGCCGCACTCCCGAGCAGAGGCAGGAGCAGCGTTGCTTTGACGCATGATCAGGCCACACTTCATTTTATAAATATACATAGCTTTATAGACACACACACACACACTATATAGACTCTGGAAAGCCAAAAACTAGTAAGCGATATATAGGAAACGATTAACGTTATGATAGAAGGGCTTCTGATTGGTTATTGTTTAGAAATTTTCTATTAGTCAAAGTTAGTAAGTGTATTTTATAATAAATATATTGTGAATTTCAGTCCTATATCCCAAATAAAAGTAGATCATAACAATGTACTTTTGTTTGGGTCATTTTAGTACTAAGAATTAATTAAATTATCTTTAATTTTGAAGTCCATCATAGTACTCGAATGTTATTTTTTGTTTATTTATAAAGTATTAAAAATAATTAAGGAATGAGTTAATATATGATAATATAAAAATAGGACTAAGACAAGTCTGTCGGTTTATAAGAGTGTGAAGTGTATTTAGATTAAAATTTTAAACAAAGAAATGAATGAAATTGATAGATCAGAACAACAGGACGTGATAATTATTAGGTGTCAAATGAGCTTTTAATCCATACACATGGTTTTTATTCCTACCGCAGTTTTGCCCAAAAGTAAGATAAAACTTTCGTTGCTGATCGCTCTATGGGAGCAAATATATTTTGTATTCGCTATAATTAATTGATATATAATACTTCATCTTTAAATAAGTACAGTTATGACGATCGCTGTACTACACATCCTCGTAAATAAAGTACTTGCACTATTGCAATAAAGGTATTATGTTCAAAGTGTATTATGAACGTGAAAAAAATAAGGACACGTTTTCATTTTGAACGAGCTATATGTCGCTTAATTTTTTTTTTTTTTGCTTTTCACCATCGACATGTATAGCCTTTTGCACGTATTGTTTTTTTGCAACGAAATTCGTGGTCAATGAACAACGCTGTAGTTATGAATTGTGTTTATAAAGATTCAAAGGAAATTGTCTAATTTATTAAGCATTCGCTTATAACATTTTGTAACTGTAGAATTGTGTAACGTATAATAGTTTCGTTGCATTATACCACTTTCATTTTATAAATATACATAGCTTTATAGACACACACACACACACTATATAGACTCTGGAAAGCCAAAAACTAGTAAGCGATATATAGGAAACGATTAACGTTATGATAGAAGGGCTTCTGATTGGTTATTGTTTAGAAATTTTCTATTAGTCAAAGTTAGTAAGTGTATTTTATAATAAATATATTGTGAATTTCAGTCCTATATCCCAAATAAAAGTAGATCATAACAATGTACTTTTGTTTGGGTCATTTTAGTACTAAGAATTAATTAAATTATCTTTAATTTTGAAGTCCATCATAGTACTCGAATGTTATTTTTTGTTTATTTATAAAGTATTAAAAATAATTAAGGAATGAGTTAATATATGATAATATAAAAATAGGACTAAGACAAGTCTGTCGGTTTATAAGAGTGTGAAGTGTATTTAGATTAAAATTTTAAACAAAGAAATGAATGAAATTGATAGATCAGAACAACAGGACGTGATAATTATTAGGTGTCAAATGAGCTTTTAATCCATACACATGGTTTTTATTCCTACCGCAGTTTTGCCCAAAAGTAAGATAAAACTTTCGTTGCTGATCGCTCTATGGGAGCAAATATATTTTGTATTCGCTATAATTAATTGATATATAATACTTCATCTTTAAATAAGTACAGTTATGACGATCGCTGTACTACACATCCTCGTAAATAAAGTACTTGCACTATTGCAATAAAGGTATTATGTTCAAAGTGTATTATGAACGTGAAAAAAATAAGGACACGTTTTCATTTTGAACGAGCTATATGTCGCTTAATTTTTTTTTTTTTTGCTTTTCACCATCGACATGTATAGCCTTTTGCACGTATTGTTTTTTTGCAACGAAATTCGTGGTCAATGAACAACGCTGTAGTTATGAATTGTGTTTATAAAGATTCAAAGGAAATTGTCTAATTTATTAAGCATTCGCTTATAACATTTTGTAACTGTAGAATTGTGTAACGTATAATAGTTTCGTTGCATTATACCACTTTGCGCAAACGTGTCACGCAACGTTATATTTTCCATTCAATGCGACAATGAAAGTGGATGGAGTGGGATGGGGAATGATTATTTCAATGATGTGAAATGCGAACTTATAGTATGGAACCTGCCTGGCATCGCAGAAACGCTAAAATACCGCTTTTAACTACTTAAATATATATATAGCCAATTGTCTGACTTAGATACTTGTTAAATTTTCATTACTAGATTCATGGAGCTCCTTGACACCTAAGTCTTGTGACATCTCTTGTCAACTGAGCATCATATCTGGAGTCGTTGGAAATGAATCACGTTAACAAAATTATAGAAATTTACTATTATATTGCCAGAAAATGTTTGATGTAAATAGATATAACAAAATGTTTTAATATTCACTGTACAAATTATTAATTTGAGAGAAATTTCGTTGGAGCGTTATTTTGTGTAATTATGTCGATACAAGTGTACAAAATAAAAATAAGCTGATTCAAGAACTTACTTTATTTTCAAAATTCATTTTTATATATAAATTACATATTTATTGATATAAATATAACCCGATTGAAAGTGTATGTCCATTTTGTGATTATGTGCATACAATTTTATTGCTAATGCTACCTATTAAATTAGAATAACTAAATGTAACACGTGAATTATTATGTTTATGCATGTTTACATGTGTGTTGTATGGTGGAGTACTCGTCAACACTTATTATTGAATATAAGAAATGTCTATGAATTCAAATCTTCCTATAAGTATACCTAATGACCAATGTTAATTATTTAAACATGTATTCAATACACGTAGGATGGATATTAATGTTACTTAATGCAAAAGACTTCCATTATATATCTTTGTTGCAAAACATTCTTATATTATATATAGTATGATTTATACTAAGGTTTACAAATAATGACTGAATATGACTAAAATTTTTGTCAGATATGTCTGTAGCGCGTAGCATAAAAATCTGCTGTTTCAAAAATAAATATATTTTTTTAATGTTGTGAGGATGGAATCTTAATTTGTAATTATATTTTATTTGTACTTTACATTAGTATACGGTGAACTATAAGTAACCTACGTTAATTTGTAAAAATGCACGAAGAAGATATGGCAGCAAAATAAATTAATTTATACATCCATATTTCAATTATCACAAAGATCGGATATTCAGATGCTATTCATTGTTCGGGTTAAAATTTAAAGTACTCTGTGTAAAATGCATCGATTACCTAACTAAATACGATCCCAGCACTTCATTATTACCAAAAGGCAGTTACTCTTTAGAGCTTCCACGGGAAAAAATAACTTAAGGTAATTTTTCATCCGATTGTCCAATATAGGTCAAATAGGTCCTAACTATTGAACTTATATGGTCTATATAGTTTACATTTGTGTATTATTATGATATAGATGCAATGTGCTACAAATTATATCATGATCAGCAGTCCATCTGCAAACATTTACATTTATAATTTAACTGGGTGATATTAATTAGTATGATTAATGTACATATTTTAAGAATTATAATGCAATAAATATTTTTTACAATCAAGTTCTTAAATTCCTCCATAACATATAATTAAATAGCAAACATACAAAAGCTTGTTAGCAGAAACGTGTTAGCAGAGTAGATGGAAAAAAATATATATTATTAGTTTTTCAATCCACGTTTCATGTTGTAAAATTCACGTCGAAACATCACTACTTCATCTTGCTTGCTATTTATACTTTATAATGGATGCAATGTACAGAAGTTGCACTAAATCTGGGAAAATTTATAAACATAATCCAGGAAATTTTGCATCTGAAGCTCTCGTTATATCGTCAGCTAAGTAAATCCGCCCAGTAATACCCTCAAATAAAGACGCTGGCCTGTCTGGACGATGGAGCTCGGTACCGGGCCGCTCCAGGGCACACCACTCCGTGAAACAACAAGCGCGATACAAGTGGACTGGGTCCTGTGGACAAAAAAACTTTACTTTGTAAAAATAACTGACTTGACTTATGGAAGTCGAAACCACTTTAAACACTTTTGTGAAGTACTGCGAATTAGACGAATCACCAGTTGGACCAACCGCGAAGTAGCTTTTTAGGGTTCCGTACCCAAAGGGTAAAACGGGCCCTATTACTGAGACTCCGCTGTCCGTCCGTCTGTCACTAGGCTGTATCTCATGAACCGTGATAGTTAGACAGTTGAAATTTTCACAGATGATGTATTTCCGTTGCCGCTATAACAACAAATACTAAAAACCAGAATAAAATGCCGTTTTTATAGATAATGGTACCCTTGGTGCCAGAGTCCAACTCGCACTTGGCCGGTTTTTTATGAACGTGACAGTAGCGTACACAAGTTTTAATGAGAGTGCCAAAATTGCTGGGTCAAGTTTTCCATTTAAAATGTGTTCCGCTTGTGAGATAGAGCTACTATGTACTATTTGTACCCTGAACAAGACATTTGTACCTCTGAAGGTAGTGTGCAAAAATGTTCTGTTGACGCCAAAGTAGCAGGACGAGGAACACCAGCTGAAAGCGCTGCAGAGGCAGGTAATTCACAAAGACTTCTAAATCTATCTTTGTGAATTACCTGCCTCCGCTACAGACTTACTACATATCTTGTTTTATACCACGTCGGGAGGCATATCAGCATATGACCCACATGATGTAAAGCGGTTACAGCAGCGCTTAGCGTAAGCGTGCCGTGAACGCTTGTAATACATTAAGTATCACACGCGCGATGCCACCTCTGCTGCAAACATAGATTGGTGACCTTACATGCAGGAACACAACAATCCTTCAGAGCGTTGTTATTTTTGGCTGCGGTTTTTTGTGAGGTGAAGTATTTCCTCAGACGGCCTGTATTGATTGGCCTCTCTTATACCCAGACCAAGACAAACGTACATGTTCATACACACAAATGTTTGTCCTGTGTGGGAATCGAACCAACGAGCGTTGATGACAAAATCGCGTTATTAACCCTTCGAAACCCGGGTGGTCGTATACGACCGCGAAATGTATGGGAAAACGTATATAACGGGTTCTGACTGCTTCACTGCGCGCCACCGAGCCCGTCAAAATATCTAAAACTGTAACTACCGCAATTTTAAATAAAATTGTAATTGCCAAATTCAAGTTGTGTTATTAAAACACATACGTGGCCTTCAATTCGGCCCGCATTGGGAACCCAAGGTCGCTCAGCGAGGTATGGAAAGGGCCTGTGCTCGGGGTTTCGCTGCGTGATAGAATCAGAAATGAGGTTACCCGCAGTAGAACTAACGTAACTGACATTTAGTAGTGGCAGTGGACCACCATTTCTCGTAGAACCGACAACTGCTGGGAAAAAAAGCTTCTCTAATGGCGTCCCCATACTGGCACTCGCTTATTGGATGGTTCGCCCCCTAGATAGAACGACGACCTCAAAAGATTTGTAGGGAGTCGATGGATGCAGGTTGTGCAGGATCAAGAAGAGGGGTTCCCTAGAGGGGAGGTGTATGTCTAGCAGAAGACGAATACAGGGTGAAATGATGATGTATTAAAACATCCATGAAATGACTGAAATCATAAAAGTTCGTGCAAACACATATGTGGAAACTTAGTACGACCTTAGTACAAGAACATGGATAAATTATAGACTCGTAAGCTATGTACATACAGCGACAAGTAATGTTAGATACTTGCAGTACAATGTTTACTGTTATTGCGTGCGCCATCTGAATTATACAAAAGTTAAGTCTAGCTTGAGGTGTCGCTGTGTGTACATCAAAAGTTTATACTACATTCATTGTTATCTATGAATTGAACATATGTATGCAGTCATTGAAACTACTCAAAATGATTTTGATGCATAATTACATCCGACTTCCACAAGAAGTGTTGCCTTTACTTACACATGTTTGTATACTAAGGTGGTATGTAATATGAGGTTTTTTTTATGTTTACCTTAGTCACTTGATATAATTGAATGAATGCGTAAGCATTACCACCCACTCCATGGCATAAACTGTAACCTTTTGTGCATAATCCACGTTGCCAGACGGTCTCCCCACATTGTAGAGCAATTTTTAGGTATTTTTCGTCTTCAAAAATCTGTAGATAAGTGTAATTATTAAAAACACATAAAACACATTATAAAACAGTGTAACTGATTCATAGCAATTTCCGTCAAAGTCCAAGATGTATGTATACTACTAGATAACATGAGCATACTTTAGTACCACTGAAATTTCTTTAAATTTGCACTAAGTTATGGTCAATAGACCGCAGCTGTTTTAGTCGGTTACAAACGACCTGTATATGCAAATACTTGTATAAAGCCGGAAAAATTGTAGATAATCGAGAAAGTCGCACATATTTAGTGTGATACAAAATGTTTTCCTCACACGTCATGTCGTCGCGACCATGATACAAGATTTTGAAGAATACATAGAAATAGGTATTTGACGTAAATAAACAAAATGCAGTTTTCTTTAAATTCATACCTTATATGCCAAAGTGCACAGAGGCACAAATCCAGGCGCTCCATGACACCACTGCACCAGTCTATCACCAGAGCTACTACCAAAAGAAGAAGGGAAGTTTCCAGTGGGAAAACGTTGCTTGAGTAACCAGTCTATTGTCGGTTTAATAAAACTTCTAATGTCAGTTGTATTAATCAATTGAAAAGCCTAAAACAGAATTCATTAATACTATTATGTTCATATGATGCCTCAAAAAGGGCAGTACTATCGTAGTGGATAAAGAACCAACCTATACTAGTCCTTGTTCAAATTCATGTGTGGGCGCATCACTAAATTTGTGTTTTTGGATTTATGTACTACATGTTTCGACAAACGTGTGACTTAACCTAAATAAAACCTAGATTTCCCTCTAGATTGTGGAGGACTTTTTTTTTATACTACGTCGGGAGGCATACAATCATATAGGACCTTGAGTATCACCCGCGCGATGCCACCTCTGGTGCTAACACAGTAACTCCTTAGAAGCTTACTGGTGACCTTACTCACACGCAGGAACACAACAACCCCCCAGAGAATTGTTATTTGGCTGCAGTTTTCTGTGAGGTGGAGGTACTTCCCCAGTAGGCCTGCTTTGATGCGCCCTACCTCTCTTAAAACACCCAGACCAAGACAAACAGACATTTTCATGCACACAAATGTTTGTCCTGTGTGGGAAGCGAACCGACGAGTGTTGGTGTCAAAGTAGCGTAACAGCGCCTTTCACCACAGAACCATATCAGCATCGTCGCCAAATGAATGTGAAGCCAGCCAATGCTAATAGATTAGGAAACGGGATAATGCCAGGAAGAAGAAGATACTTTTGTATAATGTTGATGATCAATTATTAACACATGAAAGCTCATATTTACCTGCAGAAGCATGTACAGGATACCAGCCATTCCGTGAGCTGCACCATAATATATTTTATCATGCCATTGCCATAAAAGTGGGCTCTCAGATTTCATTTGTAACGCAAATTGTTTTCCAGACTTTAGAATGGCTTGAATGACCTGCAACCATAAACTAGACATTTTAAAAATACCTCTTACTTGGTTGAGTATAAAATTATGATTTGGAATAGTAACGATTTTTTTAATTTTTTATACTATGATAAAGATAAAAATTCTTTATATGCCATTGGACCCTCGCGGGCACTTAGATACGTCTTACAGTTTTTGAAATATAATCTTATTGTATCTTATATAATTTTCTTTTTACTTTTCCCATTTTTTTTATCTGCTAGCATTTCGGAAATGACCATTGGCTAAGAAGAAATGCCGAAAGAAACTTGCCAATATAGGTCTTGCCAATATATGTCGGGAGGCATACAAGCATACGGCCCACCTAAGCCTAATAACACTTGTTATATATCACTCGCGCGATGCCTCCTCTGCTGCTTACACAGCAACTCCTTAGGAGCTTACTGGTGCCTTCACTCACACGCAGGAACACAACAACCCTCTAGGGAGTTGTTATTTGGCTGCGGTTTTCTGTGAGGTGGAGGCACTTCCTCAGACGGGCTGCTTTGATGCGTCCTACCTCTGGAGGCCAGTATGCTTCAAGTCCCTAGACCTAATTGTTAAGATTGTGCATTGATATATAAGGCGCAGTACGCATTGTACATTCATGGATGTACTGGATACACGGCGACAGATCGAGCTATACAAAACCGTTCAAATATCACCTTTACTGCAACATCGTAAGGTGCATGGGTACGTACGCTGTCTGTAATAACCTTGCCTTATTAAATATACTTGAATAGATAATCATCTTGATATTCAAGCAAGTGGAGTCAGAAGTATAAAGTAGCAGTTTTATATAAATACAGTTAGTTTTCTAATAAGTAAAACATTACCTTCTCAATGTGATTAGCAGGAATTATATCCTTACCAGTAACAATATGTTTATTGACAAAGAGCAACGCATAGAGATAACCTGCCTTCCCATAAAGGATCTCATCTGGTGAATCATTCAGTAAAGATATCAAAGACATAAGTCTGAAAAGAAATATACATACTTATATATATTTTAAACATTGCGGATACTGCATATAACACAGGAAAACGCTAATCTGATGGGCTCATATATTTTTCTATACTACGTCGGCGGCAAACTACACGATGTTATATACCGGTTACTGTAGCCTGTGAAAACTTACAAGTTATTTTGGCTAACGCTGGTCATCCTCAGGAGTATCGTTACGTTATAGAAGAGCGCTGTCAAATAATGACACACATACACTGTGTACCTACAAGTGAATAAGTTTAAATATAAACTCCGCTGGAGTTTCTGCACAGTTGGAATGGCGGCGAGTGATGATACTTCCTTGTATTGCAAGCGCTCGTAGGCTTCAGTAATCGGTTTGCAACAGGCAGGCCATATGTTTTTTTTCCTAACGACGTAGTATAAAATAAACTGTGTAGGGTATACCTTTCACAGCCGATTATAAGGTACAATACTTATAGCTAACAATTTAACAAAAGAAAATATATTTTGGTTTTCAGAACTTTTAAGATTCAGAAATATTTTTAATCACACAGGGTTCAATTTGGCCATTTGTATTTTTTTATAGTATATCTTAGAAGCGTTTTAGCAGGGATGGGATCTATACATCGTTGATGTGGAGAGACGAGCGTTGGGAAAACTTCCAGGCAGCTGAAACCTAAGCCAGAAGGCATAGCTTACTGTAGAAGTGAAAGCTGCGTATGGCAGAGAGCATGAAAATAGAACAAACGCGATCTGAGATGCGAGCATTGCGCAAAATTTGTGACACTGACTGGCTGACGAGCGCGGTGTTTTGCCGTGTCTTGTGGCGACCTGGCGTGAAGATAGAAATATATATATAAATATATATATAAATATATAGTGTTTTTAAATGATATGCTAGGTTTGAAATGGACAGGAAAACGCTAATCTGATGGGCTCATATATTTTTCTATACTACGTCGGCGGCAAACTACACGATGTTATATACCGGTTACTGTAGCCTGTGAAAACTTACAAGTTATTTCGGCTAACGCTGGTCATCCTCAGGAGTATCGTTACGTTATAGAAGAGCGCTGTCAAATAATGACACACATACACTGTGTACCTACAAGTGAATAAGTTTAAATATAAACTCCGCTGGAGTTTCTGCACAGTTGGAATGGCGGCGAGTGATGATACTTCCTTGTATTGCAAGCGCTCGTAGGCTTCAGTAATCGGTTTGCAACAGGCAGGCCATATGTTTTTTTTCCTAACGACGTAGTATAAAATAAACTGTGTAGGGTATACCTTTCACAGCCGATTATAAGGTACAATACTTATAGCTAACAATTTAACAAAAGAAAATATATTTTGGTTTTCAGAACTTTTAAGATTCAGAAATATTTTTAATCACACAGGGTTCAATTTGGCCATTTGTATTTTTTTATAGTATATCTTAGAAGCGTTTTAGCAGGGATGGGATCTATACATCGTTGATGTGGAGAGACGAGCGTTGGGAAAACTTCCAGGCAGCTGAAACCTAAGCCAGAAGGCATAGCTTACTGTAGAAGTGAAAGCTGCGTATGGCAGAGAGCATGAAAATAGAACAAACGCGATCTGAGATGCGAGCATTGCGCAAAATTTGTGACACTGACTGGCTGACGAGCGCGGTGTTTTGCCGTGTCTTGTGGCGACCTGGCGTGAAGATAGAAATATATATATAAATATATATATAAATATATAGTGTTTTTAAATGATATGCTAGGTTTGAAATGGACAGGAAAACGCTAATCTGATGGGCTCATATATTTTTCTATACTACGTCGGCGGCAAACTACACGATGTTATATACCGGTTACTGTAGCCTGTGAAAACTTATAAGTTATTTCGGCTAACGCTGGTCATCCTCAGGAGTATCGTCACGTTATAGAAGAGCGCTGTCAAATAATGACACACATACACTGTGTACCTACAAGTGAATAAGTTTAAATATAAACTCCGCTGGAGTTTCTGCACAGTTGGAATGGCGGCGAGTGATGATACTTCCTTGTATTGCAAGCGCTCGTAGGCTTCAGTAATCGGTTTGCAACAGGCAGGCCATATGTTTTTTTTCCTAACGACGTAGTATAAAATAAACTGTGTAGGGTATACCTTTCACAGCCGATTATAAGGTACAATACTTATAGCTAACAATTTAACAAAAGAAAATATATTTTGGTTTTCAGAACTTTTAAGATTCAGAAATATTTTTAATCATACAGGGTTCAATTTGGCCATTTGTATTTTTTTATAGTATATCTTAGAAGCGTTTTAGCAGGGATGGGATCTATACATCGTTGATGTGGAGAGACGAGCGTTGGGAAAACTTCCAGGCAGCTGAAACCTAAGCCAGAAGGCATAGCTTACTGTAGAAGTGAAAGCTGCGTATGGCAGAGAGCATGAAAATAGAACAAACGCGATCTGAGATGCGAGCATTGCGCAAAATTTGTGACACTGACTGGCTGACGAGCGCGGTGTTTTGCCGTGTCTTGTGGCGACCTGGCGTGAAGATAGAAATATATATATAAATATATATATAAATATATAGTGTTTTTAAATGATATGCTAGGTTTGAAATGGACAGGAAAACGCTAATCTGATGGGCTCATATATTTTTCTATACTACGTCGGCGGCAAACTACACGATGTTATATACCGGTTACTGTAGCCTGTGAAAACTTATAAGTTATTTCGGCTAACGCTGGTCATCCTCAGGAGTATCGTCACGTTATAGAAGAGCGCTGTCAAATAATGACACACATACACTGTGTACCTACAAGTGAATAAGTTTAAATATAAACTCCGCTGGAGTTTCTGCACAGTTGGAATGGCGGCGAGTGATGATACTTCCTTGTATTGCAAGCGCTCGTAGGCTTCAGTAATCGGTTTGCAACAGGCAGGCCATATGTTTTTTTTCCTAACGACGTAGTATAAAATAAACTGTGTAGGGTATACCTTTCACAGCCGATTATAAGGTACAATACTTATAGCTAACAATTTAACAAAAGAAAATATATTTTGGTTTTCAGAACTTTTAAGATTCAGAAATATTTTTAATCATACAGGGTTCAATTTGGCCATTTGTATTTTTTTATAGTATATCTTAGAAGCGTTTTAGCAGGGATGGGATCTATACATCGTTGATGTGGAGAGACGAGCGTTGGGAAAACTTCCAGGCAGCTGAAACCTAAGCCAGAAGGCATAGCTTACTGTAGAAGTGAAAGCTGCGTATGGCAGAGAGCATGAAAATAGAACAAACGCGATCTGAGATGCGAGCATTGCGCAAAATTTGTGACACTGACTGGCTGACGAGCGCGGTGTTTTGCCGTGTCTTGTGGCGACCTGGCGTGAAGATAGAAATATATATATAAATATATATATAAATATATAGTGTTTTTAAATGATATGCTAGGTTTGAAATGGACAGGAAAACGCTAATCTGATGGGCTCATATATTTTTCTATACTACGTCGGCGGCAAACTACACGATGTTATATACCGGTTACTGTAGCCTGTGAAAACTTACAAGTTATTTCGGCTAACGCTGGTCATCCTCAGGAGTATCGTTACGTTATAGAAGAGCGCTGTCAAATAATGACACACATACACTGTGTACCTACAAGTGAATAAGTTTAAATATAAACTCCGCTGGAGTTTCTGCACAGTTGGAATGGCGGCGAGTGATGATACTTCCTTGTATTGCAAGCGCTCGTAGGCTTCAGTAATCGGTTTGCAACAGGCAGGCCATATGTTTTTTTTCCTAACGACGTAGTATAAAATAAACTGTGTAGGGTATACCTTTCACAGCCGATTATAAGGTACAATACTTATAGCTAACAATTTAACAAAAGAAAATATATTTTGGTTTTCAGAACTTTTAAGATTCAGAAATATTTTTAATCATACAGGGTTCAATTTGGCCATTTGTATTTTTTTATAGTATATCTTAGAAGCGTTTTAGCAGGGATGGGATCTATACATCGTTGATGTGGAGAGACGAGCGTTGGGAAAACTTCCAGGCAGCTGAAACCTAAGCCAGAAGGCATAGCTTACTGTAGAAGTGAAAGCTGCGTATGGCAGAGAGCATGAAAATAGAACAAACGCGATCTGAGATGCGAGCATTGCGCAAAATTTGTGACACTGACTGGCTGACGAGCGCGGTGTTTTGCCGTGTCTTGTGGCGACCTGGCGTGAAGATAGAAATATATATATAAATATATATATAAATATATAGTGTTTTTAAATGATATGCTAGGTTTGAAATGGACAGGAAAACGCTAATCTGATGGGCTCATATATTTTTCTATACTACGTCGGCGGCAAACTACACGATGTTATATACCGGTTACTGTAGCCTGTGAAAACTTACAAGTTATTTCGGCTAACGCTGGTCATCCTCAGGAGTATCGTTACGTTATAGAAGAGCGCTGTCAAATAATGACACACATACACTGTGTACCTACAAGTGAATAAGTTTAAATATAAACTCCGCTGGAGTTTCTGCACAGTTGGAATGGCGGCGAGTGATGATACTTCCTTGTATTGCAAGCGCTCGTAGGCTTCAGTAATCGGTTTGCAACAGGCAGGCCATATGTTTTTTTTCCTAACGACGTAGTATAAAATAAACTGTGTAGGGTATACCTTTCACAGCCGATTATAAGGTACAATACTTATAGCTAACAATTTAACAAAAGAAAATATATTTTGGTTTTCAGAACTTTTAAGATTCAGAAATATTTTTAATCATACAGGGTTCAATTTGGCCATTTGTATTTTTTTATAGTATATCTTAGAAGCGTTTTAGCAGGGATGGGATCTATACATCGTTGATGTGGAGAGACGAGCGTTGGGAAAACTTCCAGGCAGCTGAAACCTAAGCCAGAAGGCATAGCTTACTGTAGAAGTGAAAGCTGCGTATGGCAGAGAGCATGAAAATAGAACAAACGCGATCTGAGATGCGAGCATTGCGCAAAATTTGTGACACTGACTGGCTGACGAGCGCGGTGTTTTGCCGTGTCTTGTGGCGACCTGGCGTGAAGATAGAAATATATATATAAATATATATATAAATATACATTCTGTGTACTAAGTATCGGGAATTTGTCAATAAAACAAAAAATACAAATTATTCATCTAAATTTATTTTATCGCCTTCAAAGTAGGCCCCATCGCTTGCAATACAACATCTCCACCGCTTCACCCAGTCTTCCATACATTTTTCATAGGCTATTTGCGGTATGGCCTTTAGCTCATTCAGCGAATTTTCTTTTATGGCTTCTATCGACTCAAAACGTTTTCCTCGAAGTGGTAATTTTAACTTGGGAAATAAAAAAAGTCAGACGGAGCCATATCAGGTGAATACGGTGCTTGGTCGAGAACTTTTGTTGAATTTTTCGCTAAAAACTCTTTCACTATAATGGCTGTGTGTGATGGTGCATTATCATGGTGCAGCATCCATGAGTTGTGTTGCCACAAATCTGGACGTTTTCGGCGGATACTCTCACGCAAACGCTTCATGACGCCTAAATAATATTCTTTATTCACTGTTTCTCCCTCTGGAAGGAATTCGGAGTGAACCACACCACGGTAGTCAAAAAAAACTGTCAGCATCACCTTGATTTTGGAGCGACTTTGCCGCGGTTTTTTGGGTTTCGGCTCGTTTTCGAGACGCCATTCTGAAGACTGTTGGCTTGTTTGCATGTCGTACTCATAAACCCATGTCTCGTCGCCAGTTATTATACGTTTCATAAAGGTCGGATCCGTAGAAGCTCGGGAAACCATGTCTTCAGCGACATGCTTTTCAAAATTGAGCAAAATTGAGCTCTTTTGGAACTAGTCGAGCGGCGACGCGTTTCATGCCTAAAATGTCAATGAGAATGTTGTGGACGGACTTAAAAGATATGTTCACCTCACTAGCCAACTCTCTCAGACTCATACGTCGATTTTCGAGCACTAGCTTCTTGATTCTGTCGATGTTTTCTCTGGTCGTAGCGGTTGAAGGTCTACCAGAACGAGGCAAGTCTACTACTACTTCTCGGCCTTCTTTAAAAGCCTTATACCATTCATAAGCCCTTGTTTTCGATATACACGATTCGCCGTAGGTATTTCGCAACATTTTTAGTGATTCACCACATGAAATATCATTTGAAACACAAAATTTAAGGCACACTCTTTGTTCAACAATATTTTCCATTGTAAAAATCGCCGAGGACTCAAAACTATGACCAACAAAAAGTGTAGTTTAAAACAAATTAAATGACAGATCCCGCTCAAATTTTGCGCGCTAAATCAGTACAGTGCTACCAACATGCAGTAAAAAAATTAGAACGACCTCTTTTACGCGGGTCTTTTTATTGACATATTCCCGATACTTTTTACACAGAGTAGTATATATAAATATATAGTGTTTTTAAATGATATGCTAGGTTTGAAATGGACAGGAAAACGCTAATCTGATGGGCTCATATATTTTTCTATACTACGTCGGCGGCAAACTACACGATGTTATATACCGGTTACTGTAGCCTGTGAAAACTTATAAGTTATTTCGGCTAACGCTGGTCATCCTCAGGAGTATCGTCACGTTATAGAAGAGCGCTGTCAAATAATGACACACATACACTGTGTACCTACAAGTGAATAAGTTTAAATATAAACTCCGCTGGAGTTTCTGCACAGTTGGAATGGCGGCGAGTGATGATACTTCCTTGTATTGCAAGCGCTCGTAGGCTTCAGTAATCGGTTTGCAACAGGCAGGCCATATGTTTTTTTTCCTAACGACGTAGTATAAAATAAACTGTGTAGGGTATACCTTTCACAGCCGATTATAAGGTACAATACTTATAGCTAACAATTTAACAAAAGAAAATATATTTTGGTTTTCAGAACTTTTAAGATTCAGAAATATTTTTAATCATACAGGGTTCAATTTGGCCATTTGTATTTTTTTATAGTATATCTTAGAAGCGTTTTAGCAGGGATGGGATCTATACATCGTTGATGTGGAGAGACGAGCGTTGGGAAAACTTCCAGGCAGCTGAAACCTAAGCCAGAAGGCATAGCTTACTGTAGAAGTGAAAGCTGCGTATGGCAGAGAGCATGAAAATAGAACAAACGCGATCTGAGATGCGAGCATTGCGCAAAATTTGTGACACTGACTGGCTGACGAGCGCGGTGTTTTGCCGTGTCTTGTGGCGACCTGGCGTGAAGATAGAAATATATATATAAATATATATATAAATATATAGTGTTTTTAAATGATATGCTAGGTTTGAAATGGGTAGTATTCATAAAACGTGGGGCACAAATAATATTTATTCAGCATACATAATAATGTTCATTATAAAAAAAAATATTTGTGCCCCACGTTTTATAAATACTTTGAAAGAAAATGTAACGTGTTCTAAAAATGGCTTTGTATTATATCCAGCGAGGTTAATACCCTGTTATGTGACGGAAAACACAAAGAGGCGTGTTCGATTCTCTCGCTTTTAGCCTTCTGGTTAACATAATGAAGTAAAAATTGGGTATGGCAGAGCGAGCATGAAAGTAGAATAAATACGGTTGAGAAGTGAGCATTGCGAAAATTTGTATCGTAAGAGAGAGAGAAGAGAGTTTGTCTGAAAGAGAATATCGATGTTAAGATAAGAAAAGGCATGCCTTTTTTATACAACGTCGGAAGGCATTCAAGTATACGGTCCACCTGTAAAGCGGTTACCGTAGCCTATGAACGCTTGTAATACATTAAGTATCACTCGATACTTAATATAATAATATAATAAGGCAAACGATCGTAATCATTCTAAATGTCGGAAACTTACGTAATTTTAAACGCGATCTGCGAGCGTCAGTTCACAGACTTTGTACATCGCATGTCGACCGGAGTTATTCTACTTTGGTGATCTCTTTGCCATACCTAAATCGCCATCTATTCAAGTGCATGTGTGCCAAAATATCCATGAATTACCTCTGTGCTAACACTTTGTATTCAGGAAGATTGTCTGGTCGTCTCGTTCCTAACTTGTATGATATAACAGTGGCTAAAGCTAACGGGCCGGCATCGCCACATAAAAAACTTATCCGCCGACCTTTCAAGTTATCTATGTCAATATAATCCAGTGCTTTCTAAAAATAATAATGCGATTAATTTACAATAAAATTGCCTCTATTGGTTGCATATACTTGTTTAATAGTTTGTTTGAAACGACAAGAATGTTTTTGTTCTAATTCGAATTGAAAGTCTTGTTTGTTTCGCTCAAAAAAAAATTGTAGGTAGGTACACTACAACAACAAAGGCAGACGTAATCCTGTCCAAATATATATACATATAGTCCAATAATATATATATATATATATAGTCCAATCGTGAATTCTAACTATCCAGGGACCTCCGCTCAACAGACATAAATCATCCAAATCGCTCCAGCTGTTTAGGAGGGGCTCAGTGACATACACATAGGCAGAAGAATTATATACATAAAGATAAAGATGTACATGTGCTTGCGGGAGAATTACAATAGTGAATTAATTATTGGGCATTACATGTACCTAGTGAATAAAAAAGGTAAGCGTGAGTGTGATTGAGGTTTCTAAGGGACCGGGCTTATGGCGCTCGGTTCTCTCTGACCACTGAAATTGTAGGTATCTCATGGGACTAAAAATATTTATTGTTAAGCGCCAAGATACCAGTAGCGGTAGATAAAATTAATAATTTTACGTAAGTAATTTCATAAAAACCAAGTAACATATTTTTTATTCTTTAATCATTAAAAATATGTTATCTACACCCATATCATTTTCGCAAAATACGCAATTAAAAATAGATAATCGAGGAACATACGTTAATTATATTCATATTTGAAAATATTTTAAAAAATGTACCTCATGTAACTAATATGTACTTCTATCTATAACTTCACGCCAAATCCCTTGCGAGGTAGGCAGAGAGATCCGAGTGCCACCACTCGATCCTTACAAACCTCACTCGCTTCTCTAACATTCATTGCTCTTCTTATGCACTATGCACTTATTTTAAAATAATACACGATACATTGATAAATATTTCTATGATGCCTCGTTATACTAAACTTGTATTATGTTATGTGAACTTGATAATTGTCCATATTTATATTTTTTCATAATTTAAATTTCTTTACAATCAGTGGCGGCGCGAAATAGGCAACAATCCCCTAATGCGTAGTGGTTACAATTTTAGCGCGCTATTGAGCGAGTGAGACTGACAATCACCGAAAATACCAGAAATGAAAATAATTAGATTCTATCAAATATTCTCGAAGCCCCGAAATAGCAACGTACAGAAGAAAGAACACCGTACTTTAATCTATTTATTCTGTTATTTTCATGATTGTAGATAAAATAACAGAATAAATACTGCACATAATTGCAACCACACTCGTTACACGAATGTTGTAATAAGTGCCCAGTGAATCTCACGTTCTCTCATGAATTTACGCTTCGTTTTCGAACATGTTTTCTCATTAATTTTAAACGCAAATCGTGTATCTGTCGTAGAAGGATTGCCTTATATAACCACTAGCTGTTTTACAGAACAGCTACAGGTTAACTTTAGTAAGTATATTTGTAACTCAATCCAGCTGAATGCTGTTCGGCTAACATAACGGAGCTGTTTTATAAAGTAGCTAAAGGTTTTGTAATCCATATGCGACATGTAGATATGTCGCATATGGAAATAGGTACTTTAATAGCAATGATATACACAATAATATAATAATAAATAAAATACAAGTCTCGAATTAAAAAAATGTTAAAATATTCTTTTCCCATATATGCAAATTAATATACCTACTCTATTAGCTTACCTTGAGGGTATCGTGACATTCATTTTTTCCAATAGATGAGAAATAATAATACAAGGCTAACCCAGCTGAACCTGTATATACTGTTCCATCGTGAAACACATCTCGTTCCATGCTTGTGTTCAATAAATGTAACTTTGTGGATTTGAAACGTTGTAATTTTTTTTGGAATAAATCAGATACCTGTATAAAAAGTAAATCAGGTTAAGAAGGTACTACATTAGTGGTTACTAATCTAAATTGAATGCTTCAATTTCATGATCTTGAATAGCTATACTAATTCGAGTGCCGATTTTTATACGACCCATCAAAGTGGCGTATAATGTATATGGCATGTATGCATGTCGCAAGAACAACATTCGTAGAATATCATATTTACTAAATAGGGATAATATGTATTATTAAAGGGTACTTAGTATAATTTCACGTGACGTGTGACATTTGGGATACGTTAGGAACGCTTTAGTGACGTAACACGGAGTGGTTTTGATATGCTTCAGAAACTGTTTTGGGATGGTGCAATTTTCAAATGTGTTAGGAATAGAGTTACATAATGGAGATTCCACAAATGAACTAACATCTAATTTTAATGATTAAGAACTGGAACCTACAATACTCAGATCGGAAGTCATAGATTCTATAAAAGCTAATTATAAATCAGACAAGTTCCAGAAACAGAAGGTATTACGGTGGAAAGAGAATCCATGCAGTTTCAATACATTAATATGAATGAATAACTTTTATTACATTCAATGTAGTGTAAAGATTTACAGAATATGATTATAATTAAGATGTTTCAAACACTTTAACATAAAGTTGGACGAAATATAATTAACATAAAATGTCATCAATATAATTTAACATGAAATTGTTAAACAGAAATGGTAATTGTACACACTGCGACTCCTAATGCTAGACTGTTTGACTTTTGTACCATTCATGTGGCGCACGCAATACGAGTAAAAATGGTACGACAAGTGTCTAAGATGACTTGTCGCTGAAGTATAATGGATGCGTAATGATGTTGTACATCTACTCTACAAGCTGTATAAGGCAGCTGTATAGAAAGCTATACAGCCCGTGCACGACCTATTTGGGCACAAATAATACAGCCTTAGGTTCACAATAGCTGCATAGTACCATAATAACTAGCAGTTTAAGAGTTAACAGTGGACTTTAAGCTCATTAACGACAGTACTAGGGAATACATGTGATCAAACAAACAGACAAGCCTCCGTCATAATAATTTTCCACAAAATTCCCTTAAAGCTACGTTAAGATCACGCGATCCGTTATACCAGCACTTATTTTGGTATATTTTATTTATAAGCATTCTACAGATTTGATGGTGCACCTTTTGTGAATTTTACATAACTAAACGCGCGGTAATATCTGTCTGTGTATAAACTAGTCCTATTTTTGCATATGGTAATGTAAGTGTACTGAGAAGTATTTAATATTAAAATACTCACGCGCCTCAAGAAAAAAGCTTTTTTTAATAAAAAAAAATTACAAAATAGGAATAAGATTATATTTCAAAAACTGTAAGACGTGTCTAAGTGCCCGCGAGGGACCAATGGCAAATAAAGATTTTTTTTTATAGAGATAGGTAACTCATAATTATGACGAACTTTTGAACACTCCATCATCCAGATAGAAGTTTGTTGAAATTGTGTCAGGGACAACCGGGCTATTTAGCAAAATGTTTGTTGAGCAGTCAGAACCCGTTATATACGTTTTCCCATACATTTCGCAGTCGTATACGATCACCCGGGTTTCGAAGGGTTAAAGGACTTGCTATGCCATTACGCCAGTATTGACGGCCATCTACTTTTTTAATTTATTTTTGAGTTCATACGTTTGGGAGTACATAAAATTGTTCAAATACAGAATACATAATGCTAAAGTAGAAAGATGTAGGAGCTTAGGGAAGACCAAGACTTGCCTACCACAACCAAATTGTCATGTTTTATTAGAAGGCGATGTCAAGACCCCAAGAACTGGCGAGCGTGCATGAAAAGAGGTATGAATGTTAAAGAAGCGAGAGAGGTGTGTAAAGATCGCGTCTTGCGTCGTTCGGTTCTCAGTGCCTACACCACAACTCATTATTTTTTTATACAACGTCGGGAAGCACGCTAGCATTCGGCCCAGCGATGTGAAGTGCTTACCATAGCCTACGAACGCTTGGGATAAAGGAAGTATCACTCGCGCGTTGCCACCCCTGCTAGTAGCACAGCAACATTTCAGGGCTACTGGTAACTTCACTTATTCGCAGGAACACAACCCTCTAGGAAATTGTTATTTGGCCGCGGTTTTTCTCTGAGGTGGAGGTACTTCCCCAGACGAGCTGTTCGATACGCTCTACCTCAAAAAAAATGTTTGTCTTGTGTGGGAATAAAAGCTATGAGCGTTGGCTTTAATGTAAAATTGTTAACTACTCCACCAGCGAGCTTGTCAGTAGATTTAGATAGATAGTATATTACCATGATTTTATTTTTATTGCGTTTCTTATAAAATTTATAATCTTTATTTTTTAATTATTACAATTAAGCCCGAAATGTGTTATTGATGTTGTTCTTTTACGTAGTCATTTTTTTTTATTGTTAATGCATTATCAGTAAATCTCATTAGCAAATAGTGTGCACTAGAATTCATCTTCTTCTTCGCGCTATCCCTTTTCCTAATCCATTAGGATCGGCAGGGTTCGCTACCTAAGCCTACGGTTTGGCGAAGATACTGATTTTGACATGGAGCGACTGCCGTCAGACCTCCACAACCCAGAGGGAGAACCAGATCTTTCTTAGGTCAGGTCACATGTCTTTCGAAATATAATTTTTTGGACGTGCGGGTTTCCTCGTGATGTTTTCCTTCACCGCTGAGCAAGTGATAAATACGTACTTAAATCCGAAAACACCAATTTAGTGGTACATGTTTTTTTTTATACAACGTCGGGAGGCATACGGCCCACCTGATGTAAAGCAGCTACCGTAGCCTATTAAACCCGGGTGGTCTATTAACTTCGAAACCCGGGTGGTCATATATGACCGCGAAATGTATGGGAAAACGTATATAACGGGTTCTGACTGGTCACCGCTTGTAATATATTAGTATCACTCGTCCGATGCTGCTCTCTCTCTGCTTACACAGCAACTCCTTAGGAGCTTTAATAGTGACCACACTCACACGCAGGAACACAACAACCCTCTAGGGAGTTGTTATTTGGCTACGGTTTTCTGAGAGGTGGAGGTACTTCTCCAGACGGGAACGCTTTGATGCGCCCTACCTCTCTTAAAAAATCCAGACCAAGACAGACATGTCCATGCACACAAAATGTTTGTCTTGTGTGGGAATCGAACCCACAAGCATTGGTGTCAAGGTCATGTCATTCACGACTGATCCACCGAGCTCGTCATTATGTCGTACATGCCAGATTTGATTTCAACTGGGGTTAGTTGGTCAACAGGGCGGTTCCTTATGCACTGGGCTATCAACGCTAATAGATCTGCTGTATACATTAAATATTAAACAAGGATTTCAAACAAGTTCACTTCCCAGTGACGTCAGATACAAAATTATTTTAATTTTTTCCCAGATTGTTCTATGTGATGTTATATATTGTATACGATCATATTAAACACCTTTTTTCGACTTGAATTTTTTATATCAATTTTTCATTCATCATCAATTCATCGAGTTTGAAAGTCATAAAAATTCAGGAAGAATTAAAGTATTAGATGTATATATTCTATAGAAAAAATGAGAACAACTAGGCTCACTTTCCTGGTTTTTTAAATATATATAAGCTCAGCAAAGTGGGTCCTCTTCGCCTGATGGTAAGCGAAAGAGGAGCCGTAATCGCAGCGGCAACTGACAAAAGATTACAGTGTCCCGTCAGTTGACGCTGCTATGCTAGCTTGCAAGGTGTTTCTTCATGCTTCGTTTGAAGGATCCCATATTGTAGGAAGGAGGAAACACACGTGCAGGCAAGGCGTTACACTTTTAATAGTACGACAGAGATAGGAGTTGCCGAACTTTTTAGTACGCGAAGAAATAATGATATGACGGAAGGGAGAGGGTGGGATAAGGGAAAACAGTTCTTCAGAGCACTCACCATGGTAAAGGTGGTAAAATACGCATAGAGAGCCAATATACCTACGAAGTTGAAGAGGTCTAGGTGACCTCTTCGTCGTCGATTATGTGGATAGACCGTCGTTGCAACTATCGAGAGCCTCGAGAAGATATTGCGCGGAATCGTCCCAGAGACGGGAGCAATACTCCTCGCAGGCCCGAACTTGAGCCTTATAAATAAACACAAAAACAAAGCTGGTCCGGCGTGAAGAACCGGCGCACCCTGTTCAGGACTCTTTTATTCAGGAGTTTTTTTGAAGCTGTTGAGATGAGGCTCTCGATGTAGTTTCGTTGGTTAAGATCGTAACGAATATTCATACCTAGCATATTCAGGCCATCTCAGCATACTGAGGGAAGCGCCCTAAAGACTGGGAGTGGGAAAGAATGGGGCCATTTTTGTTGTAAACGCGCATACCTTAGTTTTCTTGACATTAAACTCAACCAGGTTATTGGGACTTCATTTACGAATGAGATCCAAAGCCCGATTCAGCTCAATGACAAGACTCACGCTTCTCATTGATTTCTATCAGACCAGCACCAGGCTGACCGAAATATCGCCCTTGGACCGTATTGTCTGTATAGCAATGAATATTACCAAGTGGCAGTAAGTCATTGATAAGAAGAAGAGGGCGGGCAAAGAACCGGTCTTCACTGACATGAACCGCATCCATATTCAAGGACGCGGATTCTACGTTCAAGCAAGCCAGCAATTCACTTACAAAGCTGGAGGGGAAGACCGTATGTCGGAAGTTTGGAGAGAAGTGCTTTATGACAAACCCGATCAAATGACTTTGCGATATCTAGGCTGACTGCCGTAGATGCGCCATCGATTGCCTCCTCCCAGAAGTGCGTCACATACGCCAGAAGATCACCCGTCGATCGTTTCGATCTAAAGCCACACTGACGATCATTAATTAGGGAGTGATCTTCTAGGTTGTGAGCTCGATGGCGTCGTTGCGCGTGTCATTCTAACCGAACACACAGGTTAAGCAACGTGGACCGCAGCCTGGCTATAGACGGGTTTATCTATCTCGAGTTTCTCCGTGCTTCGGAGGGCACGTTAAGCTGTCGGTACCGGCTGTTGTTCATAGATGACAGTCGTTAAGCTAAGTCAGTGGCCCTCAGGCGGTTTGAAAACACTGGCCTTCGCCAATCCGCATTTTGAACAGCGCGGTGGAGTATGCTCTAACCCCCTTAGTTGAAGGGAGACACATATATCTGCAGTGGGATGAGTAAGGGTTGATGTGGTGGGTTTTCTAGGTAGCGGATCAACTGATTGTAAAGGATCCGTTCCATGACTTTGCACAAGACTGACGTTATAGCAATGGGGCGGTAAATTGATGGGTCGGAATGGTCTCCCTTTTAGGGGACGGACTGCACATTGGCCTCTCTCCAAGCCTCCAGGTCCAAGGTCGAGTGTGAGAGACGTAAGAGGCGCATCAACACCGGGGACTACTCCGCTGCACATTTTTTCAGAACAATCGCTGGGATACCATCCGGACCACTGCCTTTTCGGACATCGAGTGACTGTAGTTCAAAACGCACATCACGCTGCCTGATATGGATATCAGGCATAACGGGACCCCGGGAGGGTATCGTTGGTGGTTGCGTGCTACAGTCATCGATCCAGGAGTTAGCCGCAAAGCGGTTGGCTTTCTTCTGCAGCAGATTCGCCAGTGAGCCATCGGGGCATCTCAGCTAGCAGCGGCAGCCCAGTAGGGTACGTCACTAGCTGCGTGTCGACTCGTGTAACGCGATGGGCATACGCTCTTATGTATGCCCTCTTGCATATCTTAGTGGCAGTATTGTAGGCTGATTTCAACAAGTTAATATTCGGAACTTTGAGGTCGCGACCCCTGGTCCAAGCGCGATACCCCGCCTGTTTGTTACTAACAGCTTCAGCGCACTCGCGTTTAAACCAAGGGCGTCTTCGGTATTTGATGACGACATCGGAGTGAGGAGCACTCGCCGTGAGATCCTTCTCACTGAAACAGCGCTGCCCCCATGGGGCGGAAGCATAGTAGTCGCGCGTGCCATCCCAATCTGCTGACGAGTAGTGCCGGACACGACGCATAACCGCCGTGGGTTGTGGTGGAGCTGTACTTGGCACTGCGCTGGACACTAGGGAGTGGTTAGATGTGCCCACGTCCCGTCTTGTAGGCGTCCTGACCTCAACCTGGTAGCCAGCAGGGTGGGTGGTCAGCAGTAGATCCAGTAGAGAGAGCGCCTGACCAACGATGTCTGGTATTCTGATAGGTTAGTTCTTCCCAATTGCGTCAACTGTGAAGTCGCGAACGCGTGGGCAGTTCTTCCTGCATGGTTAGTTATGGAGGATCCCAACCAGGAGTCGTGACGAGAGTTTATGTCCCCCAAACATACCATCTCTGCAGTAGGATACCGCTCCTGCGCTTCAAGTACTGCCCGACTCATGTATTCAAAGAGCCGAGTCGTCTCCGTGTCCTTAGTATGGGGTCGGTATAGGCACATGTAAATACAGCTCTGACGGCCCAGATTTACATGCATTCAGAGGACGAGAAAGCAGAAATCCTCTAGGCAGCGCCGACGGCGACAACCTACATCTGAGCGGATAAACAAACAGACACCGACTTTCGCGAGGAAATTCGTCTCAAGCACGTAACCGGTGTACTGGAAGTAAGGCATGTCCGCTGGATCTGTCTACGTCAGGAAGAACATAGCAGGCCGTGCTATCTCAAGGTGTTGGTGGACGGCATTAAGGTTTCAGTAGAGTCCGCGGATGTTAGCGAACTCAACCTTAAACAGGGTGGTAGGGGAGTGCACTGCTGTAAGGCGATGTATTCTTGATTGCGCTGTTGTGAGAGGAAAACAAGAGAAGCGTGAAAGAATTGCCACGTCATTGGAGAAGAAGCACCGTGGACTTGTTTGTTTGTAAAATCTTTATTGTACTCTAAGAAAAATGCAAGTTACTATGTCTTTCACTTTTTTGTATGTTGTTGTTACTCTCATAAAGGAATTATTTGCACAGGAGCCATATTTGTTAAGAGTATTATACTCTTACTTCTGTAGAACTTTTAATCAAAACTTTGTCTTGGGTCTTACTTTGAGAATAATCTCTGTTTTATTATTCCTTTAAAAAGATAAAAATAATTTATTTGAGATATACTAATTGCCATTGGGTGAGAACCAATACTAAAAAGTGTTGTTTTTAGTAATGAGATCATAAATCTATCAGACTGCGGCCACAGCTTCACTGGGTAGAGGTAAGGCGCTACAAAGAAGTCTGACTGAGGAAGTACCTTGATCTCACAGAAAACATCATCCAAATAACAATTCCCAGGAGGGTAGTTGTGTTCCTGCGAGTGAGTGGGTGCAGTCTTCCGTGGATGAAGGCGTGGTTACCAGTTGTCGTCACGGGCACTTGGACACAACTTACATTCTTCAAATCAAATCATTCTTTATAGTTTAAATTTCTCTATTTTAATCTACATTTCATTTTCGAAACTGACCCTTGGTGAAGAAGAAATGACAAAAGATACTTGCAAATTAGGTCTTTCTCAAATCAATTTCTATTACAATAAATTTATGTCAGTGATAATGATGTTGAGTAGTAAAATTAAATACATTTTAACCTGTCAGACCCCATTATATACGTTTTCCCATACATTTCTTGACGGAAAAGCGGTCTGCGGGTAATGGGTAATGAGAGATTAATACATTTGCTGAATCATTTCCAGATATGCTTGTCAGTCAGATATTCAGTGATTCTGTAAATATGATAAGCCTTCTTACGTATGATGTGCATTTTGAACATATTGTCAGGAAAGGACAGACCTATTAAAGGTAATTTATTGTAGAATGGAATACAAATTACAATAAATATACTAATATCAACAAGCCGATATATGTATGATTCTATACATATATAGCAATTATTCTTGGATCTAAGATTTTCACAAAATTTTGAAAAACTTTTTATTTTTACGAGTATACATTATATTTTTTATAAATATACCGAGGTACCCATGAGGATATTTATATCTTTAAATAGTTCTCTAAGTGATTCCCTGAAGCCTATGTTATAAATAGAGGATATAATAGAATGACTCTTTTTGTAATATAAAAATAGTTTCAATATTTTCACTCCAACTGTATAGCATACTGCATAATGCTGTGAAAGTAGTAAATGAAAGAAATAGACTAAATGTGTAGTAACCACATCTATCAATAGTCTGATCCTCCTAACTTCGTATGTGGTGGAGCTGAGTTTATTGACCAACTTATTTATGTGCCCTAATGCAATTTCGGGCCTATTGTAATTTCAACAAATACAGTATCATTGATATATTTTAATAAGTACTTAATTGTCAATGAGAACTTCTATGTATATGGGCAGAAGCCACAATATGAAGACTAAATACTTATACATTTAGTTTTATTTGAATTTTATAAAAGGTTTAAATGAACCAATTTAGAAATTGTATAAGTATATATACACATCAGTCTAAAAGACTTGCAAATGCGAGTCTTTGGACTTGAGGTAGATGACTGCTGGGAAGTTTTGAATGAAAATATGGTGGACATACTATCTTGGTAACACTCAAAAAGTCTATTAGAATGGTGGAGTGAATATTTTGGGGAAATGTATGATGTCCAGACACTGCAAGTGACGTTATGACTAAGGGGTTTCTATACATGACGAGGATATTATTATAGAAGAGTAGAATTTTAATAGATAATTTCATTTAAAAAATATAATACCGATTTTATCTTCATATTTTTTATATTTCATAGACGTACATAATTTACCTATACACTATACTCAATTCCGAATTCCGTCGATGCTAAGGCGACACTCATAACTTTAATGCTGTATTCAAACGAAGGAACCGCTAAATGTTTATTCTACATATAATAATATGACATACTCCGTTTCTTTCTTCATTGAGAATGTTGTTTGCTTTATCGGGGGAATAATCTTCGTAATTATTGTCAAAAGAACCCTTGGAAGACATAATCGTGCGTCTTTCGGTAGTTTCAACACAAATTTAATACCAGGAAAATGACTGTTTTCCAGTTGCACAATAAAATCACGCAGCTGACTAAATTATCGCACAGTTTTAACAGTGAAATCAATCAAAAAATTGAATTTAAACATCGTTGTAAATTTCACAGAGTAGAAAAATAACATTAAACAAAACAAACTTTAACAAACAAAACAAATGGTACATTTTTTTTTTTGGTTCCTTTTATCCCCGAGGGGAAAGGCAAAGGGATCTAGCCCATACAGCCAAGTCATCAATTTAGAACCATTTGAAAATCTTAATTCTATGTTCCAGCTTCAGGAACTGTGCTGAAAAAATACTTTGGAAGGGTACTTCGACCCAATTAACCCAATTTAAATACCACCCGTAAAACGATAGTTATTTTTACAAGGTTTTCTTGATGAACTTATTCACGTCTTCCAAAAAGTGCATAAACGTGTTATATTTGAGTTTTTTCATTACTGTATAATTTCACTAGCACTTATGTTACAATATACTATCGAAATTGTCACACAAAACTAATTTTATACTGAATTGTAAAAATTTCAAGTAAAACAACAATGTCACTCGTCAAAAGCGCGGGAAGAAGTCCACAAATGGTACATGGAATGGAAAAAAGAAGACACTCCAAGTTTTTTTTTTGGTTCTTTTTATCCCCGAGGGGTTAGGCAAAGGGATCTAGCCTATACAGCCAAGTCATCAGTTTAGAACCATTTGAAAAAAATCTTAATTCTATGTTCCATCTTCAGGAACTCTGCTGAAAAAATACTTGGGAAGGGTACCTAGACCCAATCAACCCAGTTTAAATACCACTCATAAAACGATAGTGATTTTACAAGGTTTTCTTGATGAACTCATTCACGTCTTCCAAAAAGTGCAAAATCGTGTTATATTCAAGTTTTTTCATTACTATATAAATTCACTAGCACTTATGGTACAAAATACTATCGAAATTGTCACACAAAACTAATTTTATACTGAATTGTAAAAATTTCAAGTAAAACAACAATGTCACTCGTCAAAAGCGCGGGAAGAAGTTCGGTAGAATGCTAAAGCAATAGGTAGAGGCACAGTACAGCTAGGTATGTACGGTCAATAATTCATGTACATGCAAACATGGCGTCTAAATATCGCGGGCTGTGCATTAAAATAATAACTATGTTCTGCCATGAATCTGCATCCCATTAATGTACGGCTCGTATAACCCCCGTGTCTGGATTTAAAAAATGAATAAATAGCTACCCGCTTGAGTAAATACAAAAAATTGATCGCGCCGCCTATTCAGTTTTTGTCAAAGTCACTTAAGCCTTGGCTTCATTCTTACATAGACATTCATTAGTCATCTTTGCCCTTAAATGAAAATATGAGAGAGAAGAAGAACTAAATGTACCGTCTATGCAAGAATGAAACCAATGCTTTACTGAAAGAGAAGCGTGAAAGACAAATTATAAATGAGGAAGAGAGGCTGACGACAAACTTCCAGGCAAATAGCAAACTCTTTTGGAGAGAGGTAAAGAAGCCTCAGGGTGATTCGTCGGCATCCAGAATGGACAAGATAAAGTCTAAAACTGGTGTTATTCTTGCTAACACGCTGGAGGACGCTGTCACTGTGAGTGAATCTGACGCATACGCGACATTGACGGCGTCCGACGAAGGTATAACTAAGTCACTTACTAAGCATAGTCACTGATAAATAAATCACTGACATTGGCGAGAACACCAGGATCGCCATAAAGAAGAAGAAGAAGGTATAACTATGGATTTAAGCAATCTACGCCGGAAAACTGAAAGAGTCCCAATAGGCTGGAGATGGACAATCATAGTGCCCTTGTATAAAGCCAAGAGGTCACGGATATACTGCGCCAACTATAGGCCATCAGTTTGATCAACTTAGCAGCAAAAGTATGCGGAAAGGTAATTGAAAGGAGAATGAGGGTGAAATTCGATGAAATACTGTGGGAGGCACAGGGAGGGGTCTGAAATGGAAGGGGACGTACGGATCATCAAGTTTTCTCGCTCAACAATATCGTCAACATCGAAGTGGTCATAGACCAGAAGGTTTTCTGTACTTTTTTTGTATCTTGAGGAAGCATTTGATAGAGTTGTGGGAGGTACGAGTATAATATACCTATGCAAATAGATTCATAGTGTCTATGAATATTACATATCTGTCAAACATCATTGTCTTGTATAAAATAATATCCAATACTTTTAGTCAATAAAAGCCAAGTTTTCTAGTTGTATTCGCTATTATGAATCAATTTTATTAACTAAAAATGTCACAAGATTCCATTTCTTCGAAAGAACGTAATGTTTCGACTAAATTTATCTCGCTACCTCCGATCCGATCGACTAGACGGTCGTCGATAGACACTGATACAAAATGGATGCACTGGCGGTATTCTTTTATGAGTTTCTTGGAAGAAGAATATAATATAATGAAGAAATTACACCAAACACTTCGGACACTATAAAGTTAAAGATGCTCATGAATCACGCATCTCCTACTATTTTCTCCATTGTGCGCGAGTCCAAAATCTTTAATGAAGCATTGGTTTTACTAGATTCCGTTTAAGTATATACGAAGAACGAAATTTAAAACTAAACTATTGCTGAATACGCTAGAATTCTTGTACTACTTGCACAAGAATGCAATCTTCAAGAAGTTTCCGCAGAAGAGCATAAACAACAAGCAATTCGAGGTGCGTATAGCAATATTGGTGGAATATTTCTCAATAAATATGAGAACGGCTCCTCGAGAATCTCCGACATTCTTTAAAAAAACTTTAACCAAGCATTTGCTCTTGAAACTGCCAAACGTAATTTTCAGATGATCGAACGTGGTATTTCTTCTTTACTACTCAACGCATTACCTAGCCCCTTACCGAAAATTCCTGATCTTGTGACGCAGTCAACTGCTAGTTCTCATACGACCAATGTTTCTATATGTCACGAGTCAGAGACGACACTTCTAATTTGGCATATACTTATCAACAAAAACGTTGTGTCTTTTGCGGTGGAAATATCTATCAGAAAATCATATGTCCTGCATAGAAACATGTGACATGTCAATTGTGTTAGAAACAAGGTCTCTTTGCAAACGTCTGCCGAAGTAGCAAACAACATCTAGTGAATGCTATATCTACTGAAGAACCTTCTACTGCACATACTCAATTGCTTGATTCTTCGTGTATTTCTGCAGCTGCACCGGTCAGTACAAATAAAGCTACTATCTCTATACTAATTAAAGAAACCCGTGCAGACGCACTCATTAACACAGGAAGTTCTGTCAGTTTCATCGACAAGGATCTTTGCCGGAATATGGGACTAGAACTGAGGGCGTGTAAACAAACTATTTGTTTAGCCTCGCTCAGTCATATTTCATTTGTTGAAGGAGCGTGCTCGGCTATTATCAAGCTCGACAACCATATTTACAAGCACTTTCCACTTCTCGTAGTTAACAGTCTTTGTGCGGACGTGGTACTTGGCCATGATTTCCTGAAAACACATTCTTTACTAATTTTGAACCAATTTAGATTGGCAGATAGAACACTATTTACATTGTCAATATTTTCGCACCGGGAAGTAACATTAAAAATTAAAGAAGTATCATCAGCAAACAGTAGTATATCCGCCATTTTCTGTACCATGTAGGCCAGATCATTAGCATATACTAAAAATAAAAAGGGGCTCAATATAGAGCCCCTTTTTAGGGTTCCGTACCCAAAGGGTAAAACGGAACCCTATTACTGAGGCTCCGCTGTCCGTCCGTCCGTCCGTCCGTCCGTCCGTCTGTCACCAGGCTGTATCTCTTGAACCGTGATAGTTAGACAGTTGAAATTTTCACAGATGATGTATTTCTGTTGCCGCTATAACAACAAATACTAAAAAATAGAATGAAATAAATATTTAAGGGGGCTCCCATACAACAAACGTGATTATTTTGCTGTTTTTATAGATAATGGTACGGAACCCTTCGTGCGCGAGTCTGACTCGCACTTGGCCGATTTTTATTTTTAGTATCCCACCCACCCCAATATTAACATAGCTGTATTTAGATGTAACGTTAGAGTGTTATCTGCGTAGCAGATGCCACTGTGCCTCCCACAGCATTTCATCAGATTTCACCCTCATTCTCCTTTCAATTACCCTTCCATATACTTTTGCTGCTAAGCTGATCAAACTGATGGCCCTATAGCTGGCGCAGTCCATGCGTGACCCGTTACCTTTATACAAGAGCACGATGACTTTTTTTTATACAACTAGATTGTTGGGATGTGAAGAGGACGTTACTCGCGCGCTGCCAATCTTGTTGACTTAAGGATGTTTCGTCACAGTACCCAGTAATTTCTCTGTCATATCTCGCCCTTCAAAGCGGAACACAGCTATATAAAGTATCTGACTAAAGTATCTGACTGGGGGCGGCTTAACTTGGTCGAATTCAACCCCAAGAAGACACAAGTTTGCGCGTTCACCGATAAGAAAACTCCATTTGCTGTGGTTCCTAAATTCCAGAACACACCTCTTACCGTCACCAGAAGTGTTAGGATGCTTGGCGTCGAGATCGCCAGTGTTGTGCAATATCGAAATCACCTAGAGGAGAGGGTCAAGCTGGCGTCGAAAAAACTTGGTGTGCTCAACAGGGCTAAGCAGTACGTCAGTGCGGGGCAAAGACTTATATTATATAAGTCTCAAGTCAGACCGCACTTGGAGTACTGCAGTCACCTTTGGGCGGGAGCACCTGGATACCAGCTTGGACTGAGTGATTCGATTCAGAGACGAGGTGTGAGAATTGTCGACAATCCTAAGCTTACACACGGTATTGAACCCTTAAGTTTAAGGAGAGTCTTAGCTCCCTTTGTGTGTTCTACTAATTGTACAACGGGTTGTGTTCTGAAGAGTTGTTCGAAATGATGCCGACAGCTACTTTTTATAACCGCACCGCTCGCCGACGGCGGGGAGTTCACCCTCACGCGCTTGAACCGCAATGGTCGCGTACTGTGCGGGTCCAGAGAAGTTTTCTTCCGAGAACTCTCATGCTGTGGAATGAGCTCCCAGCTGAGGTTTTTCCAAGGGACTACAGCATGGAGTTCTTCAAGAAATGCGTGAAGAGGTTTTTAAAGGGTCGGCAACGCATGAGTGACGCCCCTGGTGTTGCAAATGTCCATAGGCTACGGTGACTGTTTAACAATAGGCAGGCCGTATGCTGGATTGCTACCTTAGTGGTATATAAAAAAAATATAGCTGCTTGGCGGTAGAAATAGGCGAGACAAAGGTACCCATGCAGACGACTTTTGTACAAAGTCTCCCTCTGGTGAAATGATGACTGCGCATCTCCAGTACATTGGTACTGATCCAGTTCTCCAGCATAGATTGCATAAGTACTAGAAGGCATCCCGGACGTAAGTGACACCTAGGTTGGTTATCTCAGCTGCGATCATATCAATTCCGGCAGATTTTCCATTTTTTAAGCTTCCTATCGATCATTAATTCTCATGCATAATTATACCTTCATCGAACTCCGTCAACGTGGAGTGAGCAGCAGACTCTCATTGCCAGACTATAAGGCATATTCATACATTTTTCCAAAATAATCACTCCACCGTTTTAACACTTCCTGAGTGTTAGCAAGAATGATACCAGCTTTAGACTTTATCTTGTCCATTCTCGATGCCGACGAACCACCCCGGCACTTGTTTACCTCTCTCCAAAAAAGTTTGGTATTTGCCACGAAGTTTTCGTCAGCCTCTCTTCCTCATTCATAATTTGTCTTTGCCGATTCTCTTTCACTAAAGCCTTCTTCTCATTCTTGCATGGACGGTACATTTCTTTCTTCTTCTCTGTAATACTTTTATTTAAGGGCATAGATGATACATAATCCAGCCACGCTTTTCTTGCTAGAGAGAAGCGAGAGGAAAGTACGACACCTACACCAGCAATATAATAATATAACTTAAAGTACGTCATTTACATCTAGCTCTACGCTCTAAGCCCAGTGAGGTATTATAATTCTTTTGCGTATCCGCATAGCGAACTTCGCACCATTATATATTATCGAAATGTTGAATGTCCTTTAAAATATTCCAATACACAGCCGATGTTTTGGGAATTGAGGGGTCTTTCAACTTTGTTTCGATTCCGAAAACGAGATTCGGTTCGGCTCTAGATGTGGGTGGATCACTAATAGGTTCGACTGCATTTGTGTTATCATATATTGTGAAACATATAAGAATTTTGTTTACTGCCTTCACAGGAATTTATTTTATTCCGAAGATCACTTAATTCGCGGGATAATTTATCTACGCAATTGTCGCGCCCGCGACGTATTTTGCCCACCCACCTTTCGCGAAACCGAACCACTGGAAAAACTAAGAGCACGTTGCTGTTTTGTTCATTTTCTCGCTTTGTCACTAAATTTTTTCTCAACATCCAATGGCCCCGATCGCTGATGTTCAACATCGTCTACACTGTTCAAAATGTCACTGTATGCTTGTATTTACCACCTGAAACCTCTCTTCTGTCCTAGGGCTAAAGGAAAAAGATAAGCATAAAAACAAATTTAAAATTAATGTGAAAAAATATACAGTTCAAAAGGTAATTCGAACGGTAACACCGTTATAAATTACTTAAGTAATCTAATAAAATGGTATTCATTAAATTAGCAAAAGTAATTTCTCAGTTTAGCAATAGTCAAAAGTAATAACATTAATTTATGCAATTATTATTTTTTTAATTATTAAGAAAATGAATCTTAGTATAATGTTACCAGAATACTAAAGAGTCCTTGGCACGACCGTGCGCAGCAGAAAACAGGACGCCATTGATTTGAAATGGCGGACGCAGCGGTCACCTGACGTCCCCATCTGTCTGGTGAGATGGTGGTGGGGGTGCGAACGAGAGAGCAAACATAAGGTAGAAAGGGAAAGCAGAAAACACAGGGCCTATCTCAATATGTTAACGGTCAAGTCTTTAATACGACTATATAAAGTAAGATTAAGTGGTTTCCACGGTTGCAGATGGTTGACTCTGAGGTGGAACGAATCCTCGCGACACCTCCCACGATCCCCCTCGAGCCTACAACGGTTGAGGAGGTCCAAACGATCATCAGGGACCTTCGGAGCCGGAAAGCTCCCGGAGCTGACGGCATCACGAACTCGGTCCTCAAACTCCACCCAGGCCCCCTGATAGTCCTTCTCGTGGCGATATTCAACGCCGCTCTCGCGAACTGCAGATTTCCAGACTCCTGGAAAGATGCAGACGTAGTTGGCATCCCCAAACCAGGCAAATGCCTGAAGAACCCCGCCTCTTACAGGCCCATTAGTCTCCTCAAATGCCTGGGGAAAGTCTATGAACGCATCATAGCCATTCGCCTCAAAAAGTTAGTTGAACTTAGAGGCATTCTCATAGACGAGCAGTTTGGGTTCCGTCCCAAACACTCGGCAGTCCACCAAGTGCACCGCATCACGGAGCACGTCCTCTCCAATTTTCAAACAGGGCGCCATACCGGTGCCCTGTTTTTCGACGTCGCGAAAGCGTTCGACAAAGTCTGGCACAATGGCTTAATATATAAGCTACACCAAATGGAAGTGCCAGACAGTCTGGTGCACATCTTACGAAACTACTTGTCGAATCGCTCCCTCCGCGTCAGAGTTCACGGCACTCTCTCGAGGCCGCACCCTATCCGAGCCGGGGTCCCTCAGGGCTCCGTGCTCGGTCCTATCCTATACACGTTGTACACCAACGATGTTCCCAAGACTCCCTTCGTGGAGCTAGCCCTCTTTGCCGATGATACGGCACTTTACACTTCCGAACGAGCCAAATTCAACATATCGGATAGGCTCCAGAGAGCGGCTAACGCTCTAGGCGAATGGTTCCGACGTTGGCGAATCGAGGTGAATCCGGAGAAAAGTGCCGCAGTGTTCTTTTCTCGGGATCCACAAGGTCTTACGAGACCCGATTCCCAACATAGGACCGTGCGCCCCATCTCATTGTTCGGCCGACCCATCCCATGGGTCGAGAAGGCCAAATACCTAGGTGTCATCCTAGACTCCAGAATGACGTTTAGACCTCACATCACCGCTGTTAGGAACAAAGCTGCGTTCTATCTAGGCCGGCTCGGTCCGATATTCAGGAATCGTAGAACGTCACTTAGAAATAAGTGTACACTCTACAAAGCCTGCATCCGCCCCGTTCTCACCTACGCCAGCGTAGTGTTCGCACACGCTGCGCGCTCCCATCTGGCTAAGCTCCAGATTATCCAAAACCGGTTTGCCCGTAATGCAACCGCCGCCCCTCACTATCTCAGGGTCGCAGATCTCCATCTCGACCTTGAACTCCCTTCCATCATTAGTTTCATGAAGAAAGCGTCTAGACGCTACTTCGAAACTGCCTCCCAACACCCCAACCCATTGATAGCCCGCGCTGTCAATTACATCCCGCGGATCGACGCCCGGGGGTTCCGGCGCAGACCGCGAAATTCACTCTTTGATCCCGATGATCGCATTACTGTTGCGAACGCCCCCTACCTCTCCCCCTCCAACCCCAACACTCCAGACACACACCGCGCTCGGTGGCTCCGGGCGCGAAGAGTAAGGACTTCTGCGCGATACACCAGGTACCGGTAGCCCACGGTACCTGGGCGCCTCTCTCTCCGACAGGCCCTTAAGGCACGAACCCGCGTGTTCGATTTGTTTCTCCAGCGACGTCCTGAGCCGAGGTCCGACCCCTCTCGGGGGCCCTTAGGCTGTCGCTTAACTTTGTTTTTCTAGGCTGTGGCGCCTCACGCCCGCCTCTCTAGTCCGGTGACGTAGGACAGCCCACTCGAGGCTAACTACATAGTCAGGTCAAAAAAAAAATAATAATAATAAAAAAAGGTTTCCACGGGATATCGGTATATATTGGGGAAAAGAGGACCATACGCATCAGTGAGTCGAAATATGTTGATGACGAAAATGAAGTTGAAAGATACATAATTAGATATGTCGATAAAAAAATATTTCAATCTATTCAGTAGTTTTATTGCATGCTTACTAACATAAAAACACTCATCAATTTTCGTATAGGTACTTCTTCAGAAGGTCTATTGGGCCTTAACGTAAATATTATAGGTATAATCGCAATTATATCATATATTTTATTTACTTATCTTTTTATGTACATCACTCGACATTACAAATTCATGACTTATATAGTTTTAGAGTATGTCAAGCACAGCGAAAATTGTCTTTGCCCGGAGCGGCTAAATAGGTAAATGGCCCTGGCAGCCCGCTTTGATGCACCTTATCTCACTTAAAGACTCTCAGTACAAGACAAACATACATGTTAACGCGAACAAATGTTTGCACTATGGCATGTTGTACATGAAATCATTTTTTAAATCGGTGTTATATGAACATTGATTCAAGTAAATTAAAAATCTGACCGTTTATTTTATATGAATTATGTATATCAACATTGAAATCACCACAGATGACTATTCCATTTTGCTATTATAACTATTCTTAGTGCGAGTTTCTTAGTTCTAAGTATGGTACATTACTTGTTCAAATTGCACTACTAATAGTCGTAATATCGATACACAAATAGTTTTATAATTAATCAATCGAGCACATGATTTTTCGGTAGTTCATTTAATATATATCCTAACAATATCCGTACGTTTTTTAATTTTGTGGCAATCGTCGTTGTCGTTGCTGGTGGCAATATATATTTATATTCCACGTTCATAGGAAATAGGGGCTTTAGTCTATATTTTACCGAACGCAGTTGAGGGTCGACATGATGTCGACCCTCAACTGCTTATAAACTTCATCGAATAAAAAAACGAATTTATATTTGTTTTTGTTCAAATTCAAAAATCTTTGTATGAGCTAAGCATAAGAATAAGTTTCATGTCGAAGGTTTAATCTTTACTGGTTTCAAATAAAGACTTAAGAACAATATTACTAAAGTCGATTTATATTCAGGTTCACATATTTATCCACATCTTCACCAAAGTTTTTTTAGAACTTTACTGACACCCGACCACCTGTCAAAATACGAATAGAATATAAAATTTTAGGAGTTGAGAAGTGCCAATGATAATACAACGGCGAAGTAGACTTTTATTTTAAAACCCACACAATTTATTGCTTTCCTTTAATAAAACTGAAATGTTTTCTAGAAAGAGACCAATAGCATTTGTCGTGCACATCCTACTCAGTTGGTTTTTCAGCTCTAGTACACAGTGTTGTTAGTAATAATAAATCCATGGTTTTGTCAGAGTTTCATAGCACCAACCAAATAATATTTTCAGTTTGACTTTTCAACTTCCTCTTGTCAAATGATCTACAGTGAATGTTTGTCTGGTCTGGTGAACGAGGAAAAGAAAAACGCGCATGCGTCTGACAATTTTCGGCCATATTGTTATGACGCATACAAGATCATAGGTCTCCGCCAGTGACGAGTCTTCTCGCAGTTGACGTGGCTACTACGTACCATCCCGTTCACCCACTCCGGACGCAGCATAGACGGTGACGAGGAATACGTAACTGGTGAGTGCTTGTACTGAAGACAAAACTTGCAACCTGTCACGGTCGTATATATTTTGGGTTTACAAAATATGGATGTTTTATACAGTATTATATTTGAACACTTGCAGCAACTAGAAGTCCTAGAAGTATTAAAAAATATGTTGCGTATATGTTAGACGCAATAGGAAAAATGTCTCTGCTATATGACGCGATGATTCCGTTTTAGGATTTCCCTGTGTACAGTAACCAGCATCATATTTATGTACCTGTAAATAATGATGATTATCAACGTATATAGTTGTGATAAGTGTGGAAATATCAAGGAATACACAGAGAGTTGACCTTGAATATTTTAGGTGACCTTAGTGGGCATGGACGGAATGGTGGAGGAGAACGGCACCTCCGGGGGTGCGGGCGCCGCAGACCCACTGACGAGCGCGGGCTCCTCCGCCGCCACGGCGCCGCACGTCGTCGCCGTCACCAGCATCGTGCAGCTCACGCTTCCGACGCAGGCGCCTTCCGCACAGGTATTTGTTTTGATAATAACCACTCCTCACCATGTTATTTACACACAACTCGATCGTTTATCACACCGAAGTAAATATTTACTTACTAGTAGTAGTTATAGTTTAGGATATTGATCAAATAGTAATGTAGTTACATACAAAAATCATATTGTAATACAATTTTATATCTATCAATTGTTTAATTTTCAGGTCCAGAGTGTAATACAGCCAAATCAGCAGTCTGTCATTCAGACAGCCTCCAATATTCAGTCTGTGCAGTTACCAAAAGGAAATGTTATACTTGTTGGCAAACCAAATTCTGTAATACACACAACCCAAGGATCTTTACAAACGTTACAGGTAACAGTATATTATTATATCTAACTAGTATAAAAGTACATCTTTTTATTCTGCTAACTTTAAAGAGACCTTGAGAAGGTTCTTATAATATTAAAGTAATGCATGTCCGGCTTACACACACTGGTGTGTTTTATAAATACTTAATAGGGAAAATATTACATTTTTATTACAAAGGTTTTTTTATACAACATTGGGAGGCATGCAAGCATGTAAGCCACCTGATGTAAAGCGGTTACTGTAGCCTATAAACACTTGCAATACATTGAGTATCACTTGTGCAATGCAACCTCTGCTGTTAACACAGCAACTCCATAGGAGCTTACTGGTGATCTCACTCACACGCAGAAATACAACAACGCTCTAGAGAGGTTATAACAATATTATATGTCATCTCAAAAAACTGGCTTTATATAGGTTTTTGTATAAAAGAGACACTGAATGACGAATTAATATAGTTTTTCCAGTTACTAGAATTCTATATTCTAATTAGTCAGATAGCCAGAATAATATGACAGTTTATAAATCTAAAGTCAATATAAATTAGATAATTTTACCTTGTCTTTATGGATTGTATAAGCATTTGCTTTTAATCATTGTAAAGTAATGACTAAAGTTGAAGACTTAACTTAATGTATTTTTTTTATAAAATAGTACTGTGATTTCAAAACTTGTATGAACAAGACAAATACAATTAAACTTTGTATATGTATAAATTGTTCTAGTTAAAATACTTTTGAAATTGTAAACCAAATTCTATATTCAGTTTTACATTCATCATTGATTTTATTGGTTATTTTTCAATCTGTAGAGCCCTATTGTTTATTAGAATATCCTTTGATTGTTCTATACAATTCTCTGTACTTTAACCTTTGTTAGCATTTGGAATTTCTATGAGAGATGCATGAGATTTAATGAGCAGGAGAAAATTCAGGAGAGCGAATGAGTATGTAAAATATTGGAAAAATTCAAATATACTGTAGTAGGCTTTCAGCTGCAACTAGTGAACATTTCTTTAAATATATGAGAGTTGCAAGTTGTGGTTCTTTGGGTTCACAAATGATTTTGTATTGCAATTTCATTTGATTAATGTATAATGATATATTTTTATTGAAAATTTAAAACTATTACAGATAAAACCAGAACCGAATACATTGATGGGTACCCAGGGTCAATCGTGCAGTGATGACAGTTGTAGTGATGATGAAAGTCCAAAACGAAAATACAGAGAAATGTTGAGTCGACGCCCATCATATAGGAAGATTCTAAATGATCTTGGAGGTGCAGAGATTGCTGGTAAGTTGCACTTAATGCCTTTATTTTGGGGTATGTCCACATTGCAAATAGCATGCACGCTTGTAATTACTATCACTTTTGAATATGAGTGATCAGAGTTTGGTGTGTATTTTAAGTGACAAGGCTTGCAAAATACTGACAAGTTGTTCTTAAATCATGCCTTTTCTTTCTAAGAGCATTAGTGTAATATGTCCATGGAGCACAGGATGTGTACGTACTGTACACAAGTGGATCACGAGCGTAGTGCATGCAAATTTTTCAAACACTTGTCTGAAGAGACGTTGGAGGAACATTCTCCAAATGTCAATGTGGACACACCTTTATGAGATATGTGAGGGGTTTTTGAAAAGTGTTAAGAGCCAGTTGACTACGTATGCTCAAATAGTTATTTTGAAGGTCTACTATTCCCATAATAACAAGATATGTAGAGCTTGATTCTGCTTCTTTTGCTTTATTCCAAAAGATTTGGAATAACTTTTTTTCATTTATGGCATAGTTTAATTTTATTTTACATATATTTGAAAAAATTATATTAATTAACAAAATTTCATAGTGCTACACAAATAATACTTGTTTATACACAATTTTTAACTTATGTATTCATTCTGATTACAATATTGTAATTTGGATTGTATTTAAATGCCGACTAAAAGACATCAGGAGGCATACAAACATATAGCCCACCTGATGTAAAGCATTTACATGAACGCTTGCAATACATCAAGTATTACTTGCACAATGCCACCTCTGCTGCTAACATATCAACTCTATAGGGGCTTACTGGTGACCTCACTCACATGCAGGAACACAATACTCTAAATAGTTGTTTTTGGCTGCAGTTTTCTGTGAGGTGGAGGTACTTCTCCAGAAGGGCTGCTTTGATGCGCCCTACCTCCCTTAAACTGTTGCTTATTATACTTCGAAAATGAATTAAATCTGATACATAGGCAGGTGTTATTTTGCCCACCATCTATCTAACAGAGCATGCATGTAACCACATTCACTGTTGTGGTTGTTTTCTCTGTTCACACATATAAAACAGCAGCGATAGTGGTGCCATACATCTATTATTGATAGCAGACAACTGCAGACGATTGCAGCATATTTAAAAATCCTTTTTTGGTGATTTTCATGCTTTCTTTTGAAATTTCTCCCCTGTAAAAAGGTATCCAAACTGGAAAAAAATAACTTATAGTTATGAGATAGTTTATTGTGCAGTGTGTGGATGAGCATTGTCATGATAAAGAAGTGGCCTGAAGTAATTGATATGTCTCCCTTTCTCACTACTTTCATGTCGCCTTCGCTGGATTGGCAAGGCTGAAGCGACACGTATTTTGCTTTCTGTGCATTACAGAACTGCTCCTAAAAACAATTACATAGTTTAAGAATATATTTTACTTCCAAGGCTTCGTGTTCTGGATTTTCGCTAGTGGGCTTTCCTTTCTAAAAATAAGAAAAAAAGAACCTTACAAACTGTCTAACTTACGTTTATTTCTTTATTGTTTTGTCTCCACCTAAACTACTTATTCAAAGACTAACATGTTTTTATAGAACATTCACAAATAGCAATTGAATAAAAAGTTATTAAAACTCAGAAAAAGCAATAAATCTCCTTTAAAACTTTTGCGTTGATATAAATGCGTCTAATTTCATAATAATCCATAAAGCTATAGTGATGAAATCTAAGGGAATTGTATAAATTATTTTTAAGTTGTCTATATTGGATTTATGGAAAATTAAGCCTTAAAATATTTTAGTTCATCACTATTGTTATATCTCGAAACTGAGAGTTAAGTATCATAAAATAAATCCTAGTAACAAAATGAAATTACAATACTTAAACGTATTTAATTACTTTGTTATTATTATTACTCTTAAATATTTGACCCTTGTATATATCAATCAATCTGTATCTGAACCTGATCTGTAGCATCTAAATCCATTCAACAGTGATATATAATACTTCAACACCTGCGAAATTAATGTCATTTGCGTGATACACAATTAAAAATGCAAGTTATGATGGCCTATGATTTGGCTATGATCACGATCAATTAAAAATATGTAGGTCTTACATTCATAGATGCAATCCTCACAGATTGTAGCTTGGCCGTTAAATCTAAATAAATAACCTTGACAAAGAATATTAGAAAAGAATAAATAGACCTCCCATACAATCTGTTTGGTCGAACTGATCAAATTATGTATGAATATTTTAGAGTACGAAGTAAGTTAATCTTGGATCATGCTTAGTAGAAGGGTGACAGGTACCCCTCTACTATCTTCAAGATTTTATAATTTTGTTGCATTACTCATATTTTTACTAGCAGTAAACCAATTTGTCTTTTGGACAGAGACTTTATTTTACCATTCAGTTCTTCAAATTATTTAATAGATTTCATAATATGTTAGGGTTTAGTATCAAAACGGTAAAGGCATCCTATTACTATCACTCTGCGGCCTGTTCATCCATAGGCCACAGATAACTAGTACCTACATTTATTTATACGACATGAACCTTACTGGTAACTTTACTCACGCGCATGAATAACCCTCCAGGGAGCTGTTACTTGGTAAAGGTTCTTTGTGAGATCCCCAGTCGGGTTGGTTTGATGTCCCATACCGCTCTTTAAAAGATTCAGATCAAGGCAAACAGATATGTTTGTGTACAAAAGTATTTGTTTTGTGTGGGAATCAAAATAAATCCACAATCCTTGGTATTTAAGTAGCCATTACTATCTACTCTACCTCCAGGCTCATCATAAACATATAGAAAATTAATTATAGGCCTGAAATTTGAACATTTCGTATATAATATTTACCCAAAACAGAAATATTTTTTAGCACATTAAAAAAAGATACATAATTATTTTTTATTACCTTGCCATGTGTGAGTGTCATACATAATATAAAACTTTTGCGTAGAGAGCAAGTATGTTACACTGTTTCTTTTTTATAATAATTAAAGGGTAATGTGACAGAAACTACAGAAAATGCTACTGATCCTAAATTAGTGTCAGAGAAAATGGAGATACATAGTGTAATTTGTAAGCTGTGACCAAGTCAAACATTATTTTTCTTTTACCGATTAAAAAGTAAGTTAACCATTATGATACAAAACATTTTTACAATTGATAGGACAGGCAACAATATTTTTTATAATGGATAGAACAGACTATTTATATATAGAAATAGCTGTTCAGGCTACATTTCGATGGCAATAACTACAGAAATGTTTCATTCAATTTTAAATGATTTATAAAATGGGACGTAATAAATATTTGTGTAACTTATTAGTTGGCGTTACAAAAATCCAAATGAATAAATCGGAACATTTACAACCTATCTCTATTCTTAGGATAAAAAAGTGTGCCTATTTCACAAGGAATAAGGAATATGTAAACTCTTGTAAATGTAAAATGTAATTCAATATCTATTTTCTTAAGCCCTGGTGTTCTTTATCCATCTCTTACAATTTCCATATTGATTCAGGCGTCGTTCATGTCTATAAATGTAATTACATAAAAGTTAATTTTTATTGAGTGGAATATCAAAGGTTATCAATCTACATCGAAAAATTTGCTTAGTTTATGGAAAAAAAGTAAATAAAAATAATAGCTAAAAACCTGAATAAAATGTTTGGCCCTTCCCTCTACTTCGTAAAATTATGATCAGAAAAATATATTGTGAATGTTGCAGATTGAGATGTTGAAGGATATAGGCAATTTATGGGTTCATAATAAATTAAGAAATATTTGACTTATGTTACATGAACAGCCTTCATATACTTTCAAATAATGAATATTTTGGTTAATATTAGATATCTGTTAAACATATAATTTATTTTAATAATTATTATTTCTCATGAGTGGAGTGTGACACTCCATGCATCAGACCTGACTTGCTCTTGACACTACTATATATACATATATACTAATTTTGTATTCCATGAATAATTGTTCATTGTGTCCCTTAAAGTTTAGTCAAAATATGTAAACTGCATTTATGTACCTTGTAGAGATATATTTGTATCACATATAAACATATAATTGAATATGGTTTGTTCAACAATTTGAACAATGAGGGTTAAACAAAACTGCAATAATGGATTGCTGACATCCAAAAGTGCTCCGTAGTATAAGAAAATAATGATATTACAGACAATCGCATGGGATCTAAACCAGGCTGTGAAAACGAAGTGTCGCTGTCATCTCCTTTGTCATTTGCACCAGGTCAGTTAAATGTGCAGCCGCTGACACTCCTTGTTTCTGTGTGCAACATGTGTCACTAACCAGTCACATACAACCGCCATTTCCTTACACGCCTCATTACCACCAGCTTCTGCAAGTTTGATTAAATTGAAACTTTTGTTATGGACACAGAAATACATTCACATTGTCACCTAAATAATTTCTACTTTTTAAAAGACTCCTATCCTTGACAAAGTAGTTGTATATTATTTAATGTTATTATTTTTCTCCTGTAAAACATGAACAATTATACAAAATAAGTATTATAACAATATCTCAACATTTAACTGTGTCAGAATGTGACTCTCGCTCATCATCAGTAGAGCTGAATCCAACCTCACCTGTACCTGCGATCGAGGCTCTCTTCAGAGACTGTACAAGAGCCTACTTTATGAAATACAAAATCAACATCACACCCTCATAACAGTTCCCTGGAGGATTGTTGTGTCCCTTCACAGGCATACAACTCTTTACTCACATATGGGGATACCAGGGGTGCTGCTAGGAGTTGTTTAGCAGAGAGACTCGCAGCACGCGAGCGTTATTCCTTGTGTTGCAAGCATTTATAGGTTACGATAATTGCTTCACTTCAAGTGGGCTGTATGCTTGTTTGCCGTTGGATCTAGTATAAAAAAAATATTATACTTAACAAACAGTCCAGTGTGCTACTTACTAAGTGATTGAGCGAGTATTTTGCCTGAGGACACTGTCAAATGACAACTGTACACTGAATTTTAACTAAATCTGTTAGCTATGTTTTTTATTTATTTTTGTCTTAAACTAGAAATTAATTACATTGCTATACAACGAAAACTTTTACCAGTGCGTGGTGTTCTGTCAAACAGAACATTCAGTGTCGGGATAATAATTAAAATTAGACAGTCTTAATACATAAAGTTTTGTTTATAAAAAATGTTTATATATTAAACATTATAGTAGAAGAAATTTAAATTATCTTTTTCTCCTCGGAGTCTGGATATACAGCCTTTAGAAGTAGAACCACCCTGTTCTTTTACATCTAGTTTAGCTCGGCTAGAATAATTTCTATGCATAGGATTTACAATGACTGGTAAAATTATAACCATTATTGTCATCATAAAATAATCTGGTGGTTTGATCTACTACATTTCAGCTAAGCTTCAGTTTGCTAAATTTAAGCAGTGATTACTATTGTTATTTTGTTTTCAACATTCATTTCTATACACTTTAATACGTTATCATGTGGTCGGCGTTGGCAGAGAATTATTTATATACATTACTAACATATGACGTCATCTCGCGGTAAACCTGATTGCAATTCTGTCGGATGACGTAACGTTACGAACACGGGCGGTGACGTCATCCTCGCTTGGAAATTTATGTCAGTGTACTTGAATGATCTTTACTACACAATTTTAACCGGTTTAGTCGACAAAGGGCCTATTCGTAATACAACTTCGCCTAAATAGTCATTTTTCAGAATTACTTATTCTTAAAATACAGTTCGCAAAATACTTTGTTCTAGAAATGACTTCGGCTTATTCAAAAGAATCTCTTGTACACGAAAAGAGCTTCTTTTATAAGCTTGTCGGCTTTAATTTTAGAACTAATTAATTGTGAAATGCATACTAGTTTTGTATACACTAGGCATGTTTAATATTTTTGCAGACTGCTTCTATTAAATTGCCATATTTATGTTTCCCAGTGAGTCATTTGCTATTCTGTAGAGTGTACCAAGAGCAGTTGAGGTTTCTTTTATACAAAACCGGAAGCATACAAGCATATGACCCACCTGATGTAAAGAGGTTATCGTAGCCTATGAACGCTTGTAATACATTAAGTATCGCGACGTCACCTCTGCTTCTAACATAGCAACTCTTTAGGAGCTTACTGGAAAAGGTTTTGGCTCAAAAATGGTGGTGAGCTACGTAGATCCCACCCGTATTATTTTACTTTCCTGGAATACACCACAGTAACAATTTATAATTTGTGGTTAACTCTTAGGAGCTTACTGGAAAAGGTTTTGGCTCAAAAATGGTGGTGAGCTACGTAGATCCCACCTGTATTATTTTACTTTCCTGGAATACACCACAGTAACAATTTATAATTTGTGGTTAACTCTTACACATAGACGCATACTTGGCAAGCATGAAATCATTAAATTTCTTTTTTCTGAAAATTATTAGCCATGTGTTTTGGTTAAAAAAATAGTTTAACATTTTTTTTTACTTTTCATGTAAAAACATTTTCATCTTTAATCTATTTATGAAAAGGCCACAAAGTGATTTTATAAAATACATGCTTATTATTATTCAAAATTCCGGGCAAATTTCATTCATTCCAATTTTTTTCTATGAAACAGGAACCGTGTAGAATGTGTAGATAATCCCATTACTTAACGAATATTACAAAAATGAAACATTTTTTATACAATGAGGCAAATGATTTTGTGGGTCATCTAATTAATGTAAAAGCGATCATAGCCACCCATAGGCTTTCGGCAACATCAAAGCAGCACCGAGCCGTTACCCGCCATTTAAACGAAACATACCGTAGACTGTTTTTAAAGGCTCCTATATATGTTTGCTTGGAAATACCGTCGTCGGAAGTTGATTTCACAATTTGAAAAACATGAAAGAAAAATCCTTAACAAATTTAGTGTGGTAGAACGTAATCGTTTAACTGGTATGGACGGAATTCCATGAAAAAGACTTTTAAACACTGAAGTTTCTTACAAATAAGTCTTAAATAAAAAAGGAATACCCCGAATATGACATTTTCAGTATAAGGTATATCGCGAATAAGTCTTGATGCTACTGCAGGTCAATTTGCAAATAGTCCTGTGTCGACGAAACCTTTTTGGGTTCTTGGAAACGTTTCTGTTATAACCAATGTTTGATAAGGCTTCCAGAAATGGCAAAACAATCTATATATAATCTATATAAATAGGTTTTGTTTCTTATCTGTTTGTCAATTGGTTTGTTTTTATGTTGTTTTGTTCAGTAGCTGTCGACAAACATTAGTGTTATCAATAAAAACATTTTAGAAAAAGAAGAAAATAATGACGAAATTTAGTTGGATTATTGTCAAATTTCGGCCTCTGGGAGGAACACTAGTAACCTTTAATTAGTAAACATATCCTTATTAATAGTCCTTCAACCACGCATCAAAGCACAGCAAAGGATTATGGCAGCGTGACTTTGTGCATGAGATATAGCTTGAGGACCAGAAGGCATTGGTTACTAAATCCAATATGGAGATCAAAACCGCATCCAATACTTTATTTTCCCTCCTGGCGTCGTACTTTAGGGAGTATAGGCAACACATTTCTACGTTCTACATAGGGTCTAATAAATTTTGTAGGAGTAATGTTATATTTATTTAGAAATAAGTTGTACCCATTACGAAAAACATACAAATTCGTTTATAACCCGTGGCAATTAGGCATAGAGCGGCTGACACTCCCTTAGAATTAAAAAAGTCCGACCGTGCTCCGCTCGGTCTCGGGGATGTTGTTTTATAAAATCGTATTTTCAAAGTCATATATAAACTTAAAAAGCAATACCTTATCTAACTGCAAAATTAGGTCCAAATCGTTAAAGCCATGTCAGACATGGCATATATATATATATATATATATATATATATATATATATATATATATATATATATATATATATATATATATATATTTGTTGTAATGTTTGTTTGTTTGAACGCGATATCTCTGAAACTACCAGTCGGATTCTTTCTGCATTTCATAGCCCAAATCTTAAGAAAGCTTATAGAAGCTTATAGCTATTCAACATCACGATACGATACTTAGAAGCTGAGAAAAATTAAAGAAAGTAAGAAAAGCGTTTACCACGGGATGCGCGCGATATATAGCGATCCGCTACCTGTATTTATATATATATACAAAAATTGCTCATTTAAATTAATAGGAACAGATATGAAGAGTGTGCTGTTGCAGGCTTAGAACCGGGAATCTTTGTCTCTGTATAGACCGTACATACAGCGGGACTAAATACGTAATATTCATAATGTCGAATAGCTGGTATTAGTGTTAAACATGATCCGCAGTTTTTTTTATATATTTTGTGTATAATCTTTTTTTTAACAAATACATCTATATTGATAAAAAGAAAAACCTTAGGTAAGCACAAAATCTGATTTAAATCCTGAGCCGATCCAGAGATACGCGAAATATGTCATATACCTACTAGAATTTATTTTTTAATATTAATAGGATAATGACTTGGCAATAAATTTATTTTGAAAGTATAATTACACTGTAACAATACTGCAGTAAAATTATTTTTTAATATTTTTCTATAAGTATATTTTTTATTCATAGATCAATTCATTGTCCATTACACCAATGATACTACATGGGCACTAACTAAACAATCCGCCAAGTATTGCTATGGACAAATATTGTCGTAATAGTTTATTTTATATATCTTAGAGTCGGCAACGCACGACACCCCTGGTGTTGCAAATGTCCATAGGCTACGGTCACTTTTACCATCAGGCAGGCCGTATGCTTGTTTGCCACTTTAGTGGTATAAAAAATATTTCTCCTAAAGTTACGCAGATTCGACAGAGCAGGTCACAGCACATACTTTTGCTAAAGTTAATAGTTTTGGCGCTGTTGTTTTATACGCCTGTATTCTAATCTCCGCCTTCCATTGTCCTATTGAGACATTATTATTTTATGAAACCTATTGGCAGTCTAAAACAGTGGAATTAGTTTCAATTTTCTGTTTCTGAATTTTTAAAGTACCTAGAGTACAATCTTTATATAAAGAATATTTTATAAGACACGAGAATGTTGATAAATTAATGTGATAATATTTATTTCGTGCCCAAAGCATAGATTAAAATTAGTGTCTTTTGACAGTAATTCCAGCCGGCGCGCTGCAGACGGAGAGCGGTCTTCACACGCTGGCAGTGTCGGGGGCGCCAGGTGGAGGAGCTATTGTACAGTATGCGACCAACCAGGACGCGCAGTTCTATGTGCCCGGTTAGTGCCATTTTTTTAATGTCACTGTACCTATGTGACATTATTGTTAATGCTATATTCTTTCGAAGACACGAACAAATCGTACTATCTTTGCAGGTCCTATGCTAGAAGACCAAACACGTAAACGGGAACTTCGGCTATTAAAAAATCGTGAAGCAGCACGAGAGTGTCGCCGCAAAAAGAAAGAATACATAAAATGTCTAGAAAATAGAGTAGCAGTGCTCGAAAATCAAAACAAAGCGCTCATTGAGGAACTCAAATCTCTAAAAGAACTTTATTGCCAGCAAAAAACAGAATGAGGCCCAGCCGGCTAACCGGGTGTGCCGCCGCCCGGCGCCCTGCCGGTGAGACCTTCGAGGCACACATTGTCACTTGGTGGTCGCGTGCTGCTTTCAGAACAGGATCCGCTTGGCCAGCCGTCGCGTCGCAAGGAGCCACGACGGGCTCGCGTCCACTCGCTGGAGAGTAGGTTCAAATCATGTCCAATAAGTCATGAATTACCATTGAATATCAAGTGGAGTTTAAGTATTGTTAGATTATTTTGATATGTTGAATTGTTAATATCTGTTTTACAATTTTCTGTTGTTGTTTTTAATACCACTTTGGTTTTAGAAGGATTAAAATGAACGAACTACAATATAAGCTTTACATGTATTTCTTTTAAATTATTTTTCACGTTATCACAATTGTCTAGTATTTTATCGACCATTCCAAAATGTCTTACCTATCATCGTTATTCAAATAAATTCTTATCTGAATTTCACTTGTGTGCCATTCTGTCCAACGGATACTTTTTATTTCTATTTGTAATTTGATGATTTATACTTGTGACACACTAATGAAATACCAATTTAATTGCAATTGTAACTTCATACAGAATTTTTAAAATAATATTTCATTTCCTAGATATTGTGTCGCTTACTTATGTTAGTATTTGTTATACTGAAGAAGGAATAGTCCGCATGATTTTCTCATGCGTCTGTGATTAAAGATATTCATAAATTTATCCTCTATTATGATAAAAGCGGTTGTTAATTATTTTCAACACCTTACTGGTGTTTGTGGATAAGCCAAAGTTAATATTTAGTTATATTGTGCAATAGCCATATTGCAATGTACAGTTTTATCTATCATCTCCTTGAGCGAAATGTAACGAATGAAAATAATAAAAAATATGTACATTGTGTATAGATAATTAGAGATTAAAAATTGTATGTATATTGAAAATAGACACTTTTGTATATACACTTACATTTTAATATATTGTGAATAAGAAAGAATGGTCGATGTTGCATATCGCTAATAGAATTTGCATTTTAATGTACTGTTGTGACGTGGGGGGACCTGGGCGTGGCCGATTCCCGGCCCAGCTGACACCATTCTTTCGATTGATGTTCACAAAAATATATTTTTTTTGTGAAAGGGTAATTTTAGTTCGACTACCAGAGTAAATATTAGATTTTATAAATTTATCATTTGCCATGATTGAAATTACTAATGGATTCGTTCAAAATGAAGTACTTCCGCGTGTACCCGTGATGGTACAAATAATATTTTTTTTACATGGTATTAGTTTGTTACCATTGCTTAAGCATGGTATACTTTTTTATCCTGTTTAACGAATGTTATAAACAATTATGGCAAATATGTAAGAGTAATGATAGACATTGTGCAAAGTGCCTTTAAATTTAGAATAAATAAAGTTTATACCAAGATAGCTTTTTATGTTAACTTAATGCTATTTATAAATATAATATTAATTGTTTGATGTATGATTGTCGTCTTATTATTTGAGTCTGGTAGTGGACAGGCTTAATTTCTTATGATATGAAATTATTTGACCTGTCTCGACTTCCCACGGTACCGGTAAATACCAATAAATCTTTCGTAAGAAGTGAAATGGATCGTGCAAATTGCATTATAATGAGACGCGTAATTAACACGTTGTTTGCCAGATACGAGTGTATCGTAACAAGAAACCGCACTCTCAGCGTTAACCACCAAAACAAAGGTAGTATAGATTCATCAATTCGAATATACACATTTGAATCCTTTTTGTATGTTGGCAATAGGTAGTAATTTTGAGCTTCGTATGAACTGGCAGACAACGTGTTAACAAAATTAGGCGAACAGACAGAAAAGGCGTGATAGTCAATAAGATGGCTGTGCCGTAAAGAATCGAATCATCCCATAAATAAAAAAAACCTAGTAGATTAGAAAAAAATATATTTTTAGAAATTATATCACACTTAAGCTAAAGTTAAGTTAATGGTAAATTACACTCGACAAGTTGACACCAGGATAGCTCGTGTATTATTAACAGCAGTATTTATCCATTACTCGGTAAATTTAATATTTCACAATAATCATTTAAATAATTATCATGAAATATTTTTCTAGATGCAACTTAAGACTCACGCAAATTTTTATTTTTTTAGCTAAACCATATGAAAATAGCTAAACTAAATAAATTAATAGAATGTTTTGATGATTTTAATAGTTTTGTAATCACAACTACTAAGACACTAATCTTTATATGCATTATGTTTGGACATGAAATAAATCGTAATATGCTAATTAAACAAGTTCGTTAATAATATAAGATTTATAATATAAAAATATCGGCTAAATATAATTTGATCAAGTAGCAGCTAAAGCGTATGGAAAAATTATTGAAAGGAGAATGAGGGTGAAATCAGGAATGCTTTGGGAAGAACATGGTTGATTTCGAAGCGGCAGAGGATGTACGGATTAATTTTTTTCACTCCGCAACATCGTGTAGAAACATTGGCTATGGACTAGAAGGTTTTCTGTGGTTTTGTGGACTTTAAGAAAGCATTTGATAGGGTCGTGCGAAAGAATCTCTAGTATATTTTCTCCAGATATGGGTTTGACGGTGACCTGCTCCGTGCTGTGCAATCCACGTATGAAGATAGTACAGCATGTGTGTACCAACATTGGTGTCAGACAGGAATGCGTGCTGTCGCCTCGGCTATTCACCCTATATCTGGACAGTTGTCTTCAGAGAATTAGAAATAAGAATGTGGAAATGCAAATGGGTGACTCAGTGGTCAACTGTCTGCTTATGCAGATGTATTCCCACATTCTTATTTCTTATTCTTTGAAGACAACTGTCCAGCCTATGTTCAGCAGTGGACGAATACAGGCTGAAATGATTGTGATGATGCAGACGCCGTGCTTATAGCAGGCACACCGTCTGGACTGCACACACTAGTCACAATAATGAAAGAAGAATGTATGGCGAAAGGCTTACACAACTGAATGCGAAGAAAACAAGGAGAAGAAAGCAAAACGAATGCAAAAATAAGTTTTGAAGATGTAGTGTTGGAACATGTGAATGAGGTTTTATATCTTGAATGCACATTATGCGCAGATGTAAAGTAGAGGTACACCGCTGACGTGGAGAGGCGAGTGAGTGCAGTTAATAGTACGAATAGAGCGTTGGGAAAACTTGGCAGTAAGAATCTGAGCCAGAAAGTACAGCTCTCTGTAAACAACGCTGTCTGTGTGGGATCAGCATCCCTACGCTAATGAATGTAACTGAGGTCTGGGTTTTGCAGAGAGAGCATGAAAGTAGAATAAACGCCGCCGTCGAGGTGTCAGGTTGCGCAAAATATGCGGCGTAATGCTTGCAGACCCAGTTCGGATGTGAGAAAGAGTATCGATGTTAACATAAGAAGGGCCAAACTTCGTTGGTTCCTACATGTTGGTATGCAAACATTAGGCCAACATTTTTTTTATACTACGTCGGGAGGCATACAAGCATATGACCCACCTGATGTAGCGGGTTCCGTAGCCTATTAACCCTGGCGATATTTTAAGTATCACTCGCGCGATGCCTCCTCTGCTGCTTATACAGCAACGCCTTGGTAGCTTACTGGTGACCTCACTCACATCACACGCAGGAACACAACAACCCTCTGCGGAGTTGTTATTTGGCTGCGGTTTTCTGTGAGGTGGAGGTACTTCCCCAGACGGGCTGTTTTGATGCGCCCTACCTCTCTCAACATGCAAGAGTACCTAAATAATGACGAATCAGATACATAACGATAAAGTAGAATGATGATGGTGCCGAGAAATTATGGTAGAGTTAGGTGGTGTCAGGAGACCTAAGAAACGTTCTAGAAGCGAGTTAGGTGCGTAAGGACCCAGTCATTTGGCGCTCGGTTCATTCTGCCTACCCCGTAAGTAAAGTAAGGACCCTTTAAGTTATAGATAGACTAGCTTTTACCCGCGGCTTCGCTCGCATTGATAAAAAATGTATTTTTTTTAATTAAAAGTATCCTATGTTACTTCTGATACCTCCAAGAATATGTGTACAAGTTTCATGATGATCGGTTCAGTAGTTTTCGCGTGAAATCGTAACAAACAAACGGACATTCACATTTATAATATTATATATAGTAGGATAATAAATGTATATAGTGATTTTCTCTGAATATTATCCGGCAGGAGCTGATAGGGGCTTAAAGCCAACAAATGTTCTCAAAATGTCGTTCTTCAAGAAATGTGTGAAGAAGTTTTAAGAGGGTCGGCAACGCATGAGTGACACCCCTGTTGTTGCTAATGTCCATAGGCTACGGTGACTGTTTACCATCAGACAGGCCGTGTGTTTGATTGCCACCTTAGTGGTATAAAAAAAAATGTAATACGCAATATGTACCTATGACCAAAATTTTGTAGTTTTCGAGATGTTTGAGTTATAGTTTTCATCATCGGAACATCGGAAGGCATACAAGAAGCATACGGCCCAGCTGACATAAAGCAGTTACCCTAGCCTATGAAAGCTTACAATACTTTAAGTATTACTCTTATGATGCCACCTCTGCTGCTGACACAGCGACTCATTAGGAACTTACTGGTTATCCACTCACTCGCAAAAATACGAACTTTTCTTTTGTGAGGTAAGTAAGTAAATCTTTATTAAACATATGTTAAACATAAAGAACATAGTATTGCTATGGCCCCACACTAGGCTAGGCCTGTATCGTAGACGTGAGGATAATATAATACAATACATGAGGATTACATGGAATTTGTGACAGTAAAGCGGCGAACAGCAATTACAAGAGTTTGTGATATTCATGTTTACAATGTAATAAATACCCACATCTATCGCTACTTACGATTGCGGGTACGGTACCCTTCTACGAGTATGGTATGCAACAAGCGGCAGACGCTATATACCAATACAATTAATTTATTAGCTTAGTTACTTATATGTAAATATCTTTTGTTTCTTTTTTTTTCATTCTAAGGTGCAGCACGTTTATTTGTGTGTATGTATGAATTAATGTGTGCACGTATTTTTTTGTTTGAGGTATGTGTTCCGTTTATTGTCCGGGAGAGTGAGCGCATCTGAAAAATCTATACTCAAATCGTAATTTCATCAGATAACACATGATCATTAGTAAATTTTTTGTCTCTATAGTCCATAAGCATTAACAGATTCTTTATGCGATTTTTGCGTCACATGTTTGACAGACAGACATTGCATCTCCTCAACAATCTGTTATGAACCAAAGGAAAGAAAAATGTTTTGAAGCGCTGAGCAAAAGTTGTCGATGTTAGGGGAACAGGTAGCTTAAATACTTTTTTCTGAATCATTGAGCTATACGTAGAAGAGCTTAAGATGCCTTTATGTACGTAGATTGTGGCACGCATCAAATATAACTTGCGAACACTTAATAATTGTGGCTCCTTATACAAGTGAACTGTGCAAAAACGACGAGGTTTATGAAGAGACACCTTCAGAACAGCGCTTGCGAGTGCAATTAAGGTGTAGACTTTGCAATACCGGCCCATGCCAAAATACAGTAGTTTATGACTTTGTTTTAGACGCGATAATCGACAGAAGATTCCGATTTAACCAATCATAAATAATCCGGGGGCCCATCTCAGCTTCAACATGAACTTGCTGCCAGGATTTCCCATGGAATAAAATTGCTGTGCCATCGGCATAACAAAACATTTCACACTTATTGTAGAGGGATAGTATGTTGTTGATATAGACGATGAACAGTACGGGACCCAAAATGCTTCCCTGTGAAACTCCGAAATTCACAGGTTGCACACTAATGTAGTTACCCACTCTGAGACATTGACTTCTTTCTATTCGACAGATAGCTGCTGAACCAATTGAGTGGTGTACCGCGAATTCCTAGAACCTCAAGTTTGCGTAACAACAGGGGAAGGGACACGGTGTCGAATGCTTTTTTAAATCAAGAAACACGCATTTCCGGTCTTTATCGAAGTGATCGATTATAGTGTCGGTTAGAAGTGTTACTGCATCTTCGGTAGACTTACCCTGACGAAAGTCAAATTGACATTCAGACAGCAAGTTGTTGCTTTCAAGAAATTTAATGAGTTGTTTATTAATGATACACTCTAAAAGTTTGGAATAAGTTAATGAGAGTGCTATAGGACGGTAATTACTTGGATTATCTTTTACTCCATCTTTGTGTACAGGAATTACTAAGGCTGTTTTCCAATTTTGTGGCTACTTCCCACAAAATTGGAAAACAGCCTTAGTAATTCCTAAAGTAACGTTGAGGTTAAAAATTGCTGCAAGAGGTTCTGCTATGAAGCAAGCAATATTTTTCAGCAGTCTGTTGTTGATACCGTCAGTTCCTGCAGAATTTCCTGACTCGGAGAGAATTTATGAGGCTCAAAACTTCTAGTTTGTTTGTTGGTTCCATAAAAAATGAATTTGAATTTAGAGGAATATTATTAACCTGGGTATTTTCCGAAACGAGAGACTCCTTAGTTTGTTTTAGCTTCGATAAGGTTGAATTAGCTAGTTCATGACCAATTACAACTACAACTGAGTCTTTAGTACTTGCTAAATCATTGGATGATTTCACTGCTGTTTTTTATGAGTAATACGCCTGATTGCATTCCACAGTTGTCTTATCACAGTGCTTATCCTTATTTTGATACAATTCACCATTATAGTAATCACGTTTGAGTTTTCTAATTACACTTATGTAGAAGTATTTGTATCGCGTGTAGATTTGCTTTTTAGCCACATTATCAGTATCTCTGCGAAGTTCCTTATGCAATATGTCGCAATGCTTAGAATATCTAATCAAACCAGGTGTCATCCAAGGATATATGGCTCTCTTCGAACGTTCAGTTTTAACGTTTTTTGAAACTACATATTGTACCTACTACTCTTTACCTAGCGAGCTGTGCCTTCTGGCTCAAGATTTTACTGCCAAGAAGCTTTCCCAGCGCTCCATTCACACTATTCCTAACACTCACTCGTCTTTCCACATCTGCGGTGTACCTTCCATCCCTGCTGAAAGTACATCCAAGATATATAATCTCATCCACTTGTTTCAACACTTCATCATCAACCGTAATCCTTACATTGGTTTTGGTTTCTTCGCATTCAAATACCATTATCTTTGTTTTCTTCGCATTCAACAGTAAGCCTTTCTCCATACATTCGTTTTTCATCAATGTGCCCAGTGTTTGCAGTTCGGATGGTGTTTCTGCCAATAACACGGCATCGTCTACATACAGTCACCCATGTGCAATCCCACATTCGTTGACGTTATTTATCGACGGCAGACAACCGTCAATCCCATATCTCGGCAATATGTCCCACAGTTCATTTCTCACAACCCTTTCGAATGTTTTCTTAAGGTCCACAAAACCGTAGAAAACGTTTTGTTCTATAACCTGATGCTTCTCCACGATATTGCGGAGCGAGAAAACTTGATCCGTACATCCCATTCTATTTCAGAATCTTCCTTGTGCCTCCCACAGCATTCCATCGGAGTTCACCCTCATTCTCCTTTCAATTGCCTTTCCATATACTTTTGCTGCTAAGCTGATCAAACTGATGGCCCTATAGCTGGCGCAGTCCATGCGTGACACCTTGGCAAACACATGGGCAAGGCCTTTCCAGTTCTCCAGCATAGATTGCTTAAGTACCAAAATGCGTCCCGGACGTAAGCGCCACCTAGTTTGATCATCTCAACTGTGATCAGACCAATTCCCGCTGATTTTCCATTTTTCAAGCTTCGTATCGACCATTCGATCTCATCCATACTTATGCCTTCGTAGGACGCCGTCAACGTGGAGTAAGCACCAAACTCACTCTCACTGTTAGCGTCCGAGGCATACTCATACATTTCCTCAAAATATTCACTCCACCGTTCTAACACTTCTTATCCATTCTGGATGCCGTCGAACCACTCCGAGACTTCTTTACCTCTCTCGCAAGAATTTGGTATTTGCCCCGATTTTTTTCGGCAGCCTCTCCTCATTCATAATTTGTCTTGCATTTCTTTCTTATTTTCTCTCATTTTTTCATTTAAGGGCAAAGATGATACATAATCCAGCCACCTTTTCCTCTTTCTTGCTACAGAGGATTCAACCTCCGCATCCCACTAGGCATCTCCTTTCACTGTTTTATGCCTCTATGCGCATCCACATGCTTCTTTTGCACTATCAAAACTTTCCTGCAATCATCCACATCTGAGTTGGAAAAGCTTGCATTTGCAAATCTTTTGCTTACCAGATGCACATACATTTCTCCTTACGCTTTCACCTTGCAATTTTTCGCTCCTTATTCATTCATGGCCTCCGAAAGGAATACGCACTCGCCAGTGCCTTCACTTCCTGAAAAGTCCCACAAACCGGCGTACCACAAGGTAGTGGTCCGTCTCGAGAGTGAGACCTCTAAAGGCTCTTGTATCCTTTATAGCATTTCGGAGACGTCTATCTATTAAAATCAATTCAATCACACTTTTTTGGTCATTCTGTCTCCACGTATACGTGTGAATATCCTTATGATGAAATAAGGTATTCGACACAAGGAGGTTTCGTTCCATACATAAATCTAGAATTGACTTACCTGCTTCGTTTACTCTCTTATCTTTATAGGGACCAAGAACAGCTTCATAGCTGTCTCGCTTGGTCCCAACCCATCCATTCAAATCTCCGCACATAATCACTCTTTCATTCCCTTCAGCTAAGTCCAGAACATCCCTCACAGACTCCCAAAACTTCTCTAATTCTTGAGCACACTGTGAACTTACGGGAGCGTATGCTGCAACCAGAAATACTTGCGTGATGCCCAGTTTAATACGAACTCAGAGAAGTCTAGGCCCTACCAAACAGTAATTTCTTACACCAGCGGCTACGACACCTACACCAGCACTGCCATAATCGTCCCGGTGTACCTCAGACTACATCATTCCAGCGGGCAGATCATCGATGTCACTTTCTTTGCACTTAGTCTCTGTCTAAACTGGTTCACATGCAATAATCTTTTGCAAAACTTTTTTACAGTTAATTTTATCAAATTTAATCATCCAAATGAAATTTCTACCATTACAAAAGTAATCATTGAAAATAATTGATTATATTGGTAAATGATACCAATAAGATAAAATTTCTTTATTTACCTACGAATAAATATTTATTCGTAGTTATTTACCATTGGGTCCTCGCTTGCACTTAGACACATCTTACATGTTAATCAAATCTTATTGTATTTTATTAATTTTCATAGTTGCGGTTTATCTTTTTGAAGTAAAACTTCTTTAAGCACGCGCGTTACGAAAAGTGTGATCGGGCGAGGCGAAAGGGAGATATAAGTTAGTGAAGAAAGAAAGAGAGAGAGTTACGTTTCGTATAAGAAGAAGTTTTGAAAACAACTTAGATTAGGGTGATGAAAGCCCTCTTTAAAAAGTGGCTACCGTCCAGATCTTCTGAAGACCATGAGTCGTATAGGGCTGCGAAACGTTTCCAATCACTTCGCTTGTCGCTTGAGTCGACGGTCTGAAACTAAATATGACGACGACTGAGTACCTGGGCTGCAATATTTAAGATCCTACACCCGTTCGCAATGGTGAAGACAAGGTTGAGCGCGCGGACCGGTGTATGTGTTTGGGATCGGGTCATAGAAGACCGCAAATATGACGGAACTCGTCCAGTGGAAAACACGAAAAGGCGCGTTAGTACAGAACACAACTCAGGAGTACACACCTTATGAACAACATCTCGCTGCGTAATTGAGATTTCCGGCATTGAGCTGCCGCACTACGGTATGGTAGGTGGCACAGCTTCCCTTTCAATTATATTACGGTTAAAGGCAGAGATAACCGTGTAAATTGTCTTTCTCTTTAGCGCTATACTACAAACAAACTCTCATTCGGCTTTCCAGTGGTGGTATGGACGATTGACGGAAGTTTCTTAGCAACTTTAGCGAGTGACCAGAAAGCACGACTTCCCGAGGGAAGACCCGCAAACCGTGCCGTGGTACAAGCCTTGTAAGAAGCCTGCTTGAGAAGATTGGCTTCTTTACATTGCCAATTATACCTTAAGTTTCTGGGTAGGCTAAACGGCAAATTTTTGATTAAATTTGCAAGAGTTTCAAGACGGCTATAGCTTTTGCCCCCGAAATTGCCTCCAAAAAACAAAGTGCCTCCTTCTATTCTCGTTGCTATGTATAATGCACTGGTAGATCCTTTGATCACATATGGCATAACAAGCTATACACATAAAACACATACAGATAAGGTATATAATCTACAACTTAGAATACTAAAAACAACAATTAATAAAAGAATGAAAAAAAACTTTAGGGATTATTATGTAAAACTATTTAAACACTACAAAATACTGCCCATCCAGGAAAAAGTCAAATACAATTATATGATAGAACATTATTTTCAAAGAGTCCAAAACCTAGCCAAAGTAACTAATATAAAAAGCAAAAGACCTCACAAACGAAACATATATTCTACAATTAAATTTAAAAACTTCTATGAGCAAAGAAAAATAAACAATTTTATAATAGACATAATAAATAATATTCCCAGTGAAATAGTAAATAAATTGAAAGAAAATAATATTAATAGAACATTTTGTAAATACTCTATAAATAACATAAATATAAACCAAAAGTGACGTATGCAACTATTATATATAGTCGGAATTGGGGTTTGATTGTATAAGTATATAAAATATTCACATATACACAGGTACATATATGTATATATATATATATATGTACCCGTGTATACGTGAATATTCAAAATGAACAATAAATTATCAGAAGCAAAATAAGCAGCCTGTATAGAGGGCTAGTTATAACCGGTACGTAACAACTCTGAGCCCGATTACGATACGACACAGCGCGGAGCGAACATGTGAGTGTGACCGACGTGAGAGGGTAGCACGGGCTGACGCGCTCAGGAGGCGGTTGCAACAATCGTTTACTAATGTACCTACAGTTTCGTACCAATTTGTTAAAATGTGACAATTAGAAATTAAAAATGTGTAGATACATTGAATTGTTGCATATGCACAGTTGCACTTCCATTAATTAGAAATTGGTATAATGCTGAGTACTTGGGTAATTAGGTGATAAGTGTAATCTAAATTTTAAAGAAATAATAACTCTCACACTCAAATTACCTCAGGCGAATGGTCAGTGTCAATTCAAACCTGAAAAGGTTTTCTGGCACGATGACGCCATAATTGTAAATTATAGTGATATAGGTTGAAATAAATAAAAAATAAATAGAATTGTGTGTGTCTACTTGCTCTTCAAAATAAGAGAAAATCTAAGTATGTCATATTTTAAAGCATATTAGAAGTAATCGGACGTTTCAGTCATAATTTTAGCAGCAATCACAACTTCGTTACTATGAGTTGTTATTTGTGTGTTAGCTGGAGAAACGTGTCTTCAGCTGGCACATGCCATTATAGCAACTAGTTAGGTTACAGTTTTAGATTATAGTCAGAAATTTTACTCACAATTGCAGCAATGAGAGCCAATAAAAACTAATCAACACACTCAAATTATACCTTAAGTATGTGGGTAGGCTAAACGGCAAATTTTTGATTAAATTTGCAAGAGTTCCAAGACAGCTATAGCTTTTTCCCCCGAAATTGTGTGTGTGTGTGTGTGTACTTCCTCTACAATATAAGAGAAATTCTAAGTATGTCATATTTTAAAGCATATTAGAAGTAATCAGACGTTTCATTAATAATTTTAGCAGCAGCGACTCCTGTTCTAAAATTCTTAGTACAGAAATTAAAACGGTCTAGAGCACAAAATAAAATTGAGTCAAATTAAGCTCAGCTCTAAGTTCAAACTCGATTGCAAACGTGTAACGCACGGAGCGCCAACAACGGCGCGCTCAGTCACCTCCGAACCACGATTTTGAATTTTCGACGGGAATACAGTTTTTTAGCTATATCGTTTCGTAGCTAAAAAACCTTTCGAGCTACAGTTTTGACAAATTTGGAGCCTAATGCTGCAAATCGGCGAGAATTATGAGATGTAATACATAAGCGTATCTTAAATAATTACGAAGATACAGCTGTGCAAACCAGAGACACGGTATTCCAGCTCGCACACTGTTTTATGATCGTAGTTTCAACAGTATTTGAGTACGCTGATTAGTTTTTTGGCTCTCATTGCTGCAATTGTGAGTAAAATTTTACTATAATCTAAAACTGTAAACTCACTGGTTTGCCATGTGCAAGCTGAAGACACGTTTCTCCAGCTAACACACAAATAACAACTCATAGTAACGAAGTTGTGATTGCTGCTAAAATTATGACTGAAACGTCTGATTGCTTCTAATATGCTTTAAAATATGAGATGCTTAAAATTTCTCTTATGACAATGAGGAAGCCGTAGACACACACTCCCCGAAATTGAAATAAACTTGTTCATCATTGCCATTTTCGAGGCCGCGTTGTTGTTCATGGCTCAACAAGGGAAACCATAGGAATGTGTAACCACATCAACCCTTACTCATCCTACTACAGCGATACGGGTTTTTTTTTATCTTACACCCCTGCCGTGGCCAATGCACTTTTTACACGATATATATATATTTAAACGCATATTTTTTTTTTTAAATACGTTACAATGCAATATAAATAAACACTTTCATACATCACACTCTTTCATTCCACAATCATTCTTACATTGATCATCTTTCAGTTTTATTTATTCAAAAAAAAATCTGATTTGCCCAGAGCGCCGGTGAAACCATTTTAGCTATTCCAAATTTCCCTCCCTATACTGCGTCAGTCCAGACACGGGCGACGGCGAGCTTCACAGCTCCACCTAGCCACCGCGATCCCATCGACTATACAATGTATAGCCGAGGTATACTGCTTTAGTCCTAGGTGAAGCTGCTCTGCTTATTACGGTCTATAACAGCCATGGCTAGACTGACGCAGTATTTTAAAAATTTTGTTCTATTCTGCCCCATCACTACTTCATAGACTGATTTTTCGGTGACCCGCATTCCCAACTCCTGCTCCAAGTCAAACCTCTGTTTGGAGAATGCGGGGCACCGAAACAATGTGCTGCACTGTCTCCATGCCGGGCTCGCAGAAGCACGATGGGTCATCCGCGCACTTGAATCTGTGCAAGTACACGGAGAACCCACCATGCCCCGAGAGTACCTGCGTGGTGATGCTCGACGGCACCATTTTGCCCACGATGCCGTTCAGCCAGCTTCGTTGTCGAAGCTGTTGTTCCCGATTTGTATGTCCTGTCCCATTCGTTAATGGTCCCCTTGCGGATCATACCTTTGACGAATGAGGCAGGGCAGCGGTCGTAATCTGGCCGCCTTCGCAACCCCAGTGCGGCGGTCCTGGTGAGTTCATCGGCACGTTCGTTCCCCTCCAACCCTGCGTGTGCCTTAATCCAGAACAACGAGACGCTCTTACCCTGGCTTTTGCACAGTTTAAGAGCGTCCCGTGTTTGCACCGCCAGGGGATGAGGGGAGGTTCGCCACCGCCTGGAGCGCCGCCATGGAGTCGCTGAAGATGCCAATGCTGGGTCCATCGCAGCTCAAAGCGCACTCGGCCGCCGTACAGATAGCCAGGAGTTCCGCCTGGTAGACGGTACAGTAGGACGACAAGGCTTGAGGGCCTTGGTTTCGGCGTCGCCGTTCCATATGGATACAACGGCGCCAACCCGGCCCTCTATCTCCCTGTGTCCCCAAATTTCTTGTTTTCCTACATATTAATTCAAATTTACAACATTTAATTTCCTAATTGCTTATTTTAAATTGGAATTAGGTTCATTTTTATTAAAAACTAAAATAGGCATCTGTATAATTTTACAAACAGTAATGAAACTTTAGTTATACATATTATAAAAGTTTTGTTAATGATCTTAATGTAATAACAATTTGATAGAGGATTTTTTTATATATTTGATAACAGCATTCAATTATTATTAAAGCCTCCAGAATTTTAAAATGTTTTAGGTAATGAATTGCTTTCAATTTCTGTGTTCTAGCTATTTCTGTATTAGAACCACTTTTGAATTTCAACCTGTCCTATGCAGGCTCAGAATTTCTAAATCCTTTAACAATTATGTAATATAGTTAAGCACATTAAATTTCTAGTCGATAGCATTTATATCTGCCGAGAAAACAGTTGTAGGGGCAAGACTTCAATGTTTGCATAGGCATCCATGAGTATCATCGAGCAAGGTTGTGCCACAGAAAGAGAATGCTAAGGAATTATTTGGTAGGCAATTCTGTGGCCAAAGACATCTCAAATACTGTAAATATTAAATAAAACATAGATAGAACAATAAGAAATTTATTAGACAAGACAAAATGTGAAATTCTGTGTAAAAATACACATCATGTAAATACTTAAGCAGTAAATTATTAGGCTATTGACATAAGAACAACATATGAAATACATTCTGTGTTAAATTTTATATTTTTTGTCTCTTCACTGTAACAAACTATGATAAATTAAATCTAATTAATCATCAAAATTTTGAGAAAGTAAGAAGTTGGCAGCAAGATTTTCATTCTTTTCACATGCAAAATAAGCTTGAATGACCATATGCTCGGGGAATCCAAGTGCTTTTAACCGTTCAATAGCTTCTTTATCTTGTGGTGAAACTTGTATAACATTTTGTTGTTGCACTGGCTGGACAGCATCAACAGGATTATCCTCAGTAGCTGTGCCACCCGATGCCGGTGCACTAATAGGTTCATTAAGCATTCTCACAAATGCTTGTTGGTGCTGACTGATTGCTTGTAAAAGGGCAGGATTTGTTTGACCAATCTGTTGTAGAACTGCATTCAATAAACTTGGATTTTGCTGAATCACTGCACGCATTTGTTGAAATTGTGGTTGGTTACGAAGAAATGCTAATGGTTCATCATCTGAACCCGTTCCTTCCTCAGCTTCTTGTTCTTGAAGTAATTCTTCAGGTATTCCTGTTATTAAATACTCCACTGCTCTTTCCCGATTATTGAAAGAAGCACGCAAAGCTTGCTCCACTTGCTGACGATTGTAACCCATGTCCATAATACTCTGGACTGTTGATTCAAAATCAGGTTCACTTACAGCAGTTTGCGGTTCCGCAGCACGCTCGGGTTCTGCCGTTACAGAGGGCTTCGGTGGCTGTGGCTCTTCGGTTGCGGTTTTATCCTTGCCATCGCCACTCTCCGTGGAAGCACTTTCGCCAGCCTCTGGAGCAGAAGCGGTTGATGCTTGAATTTCCGATGTTTTGGGCTTTGTAACCATAATAACTATAAATTTCTTTTCGTCTATATTATAGATACTTAGCTTATTATCATCGAGCAGAATCTTTCCGGCGTAAATAAGTCGTTGATAATCCGCTGCATAATCTTTACCTTTCTCGACTTCAATTTTAAGCTTCAAAGCTTTGACAGTTTCTTCTGGGTCAATTTCAATTTGAAAACTTTGTTGCTGTAAAGTTTTCAAAGTTACTAACATTTTGAATTATGAGTACTTAATTGTGTATATTAAATGAGTAACTTCTATGCTTGCTTTATAACTCCAAATTCTGACTCGACAAAATTATGCAGTAAACATAACCTCTATCACAACTCAAAACCCTCCGTACAGTGTTGCCAACTTTTCAGTTTATATGTTTCACGACGAACGAAAAAGATCGCATTGTACCCGTACATTTGCTTATGCTGCGTCCATTTTGTTAAGCAACTTTTGAGAGATTATTCTATCTCTTTCGGATTTAGTTACCCGTTTCTTTGTGACTCATTGAGACGATTATGTGTCAAAAGTTACAATTTAAGAGAATCTAAACAATGCATATTCAGACGAAATGGTGAAAAATTATTTAAATATAATAAATCTTATTCTATGTAAAATTAAAATAATATTAACATGTCACTATTCAATAGACTTAATAATCAAAATTTAAACTACAAATATTAGCTAAAATGAATCTAAATAAAACGATTGTAACGTAACTAACGAGCTAATGGAAATTGTAATAAATATGTTATACGATGAGAACTTTCAACTATTTACTTGGTACGAGAAAAGTAATCATTTACTACTTGCTCTAAAAACATATATTTCTATTGATAAACAAACTTGTTTAACGCGTAAAATTTATTATGTATATATATATATATATAGTTAACGAATATATCTTTCGTTCTATATGAATTTGTATGCTATTAAGTTTTTTATACATTATCTATTTTTTTTACTGACACTAAAGCGCAAAAAAGAAAAAAAACATAAGATAATCTATTCATAAGCAGAGGAGCAAAAGGTAATAAAGTATTTATCTCTATGTAACTATATATAGATGAATTAAAAAGGCGTAACATTGAATCAATCTACGTTGTTTCATTAGTGATTACTTCATTGTTAATAAATTGACTTAATCCTTTAATTGCATTACTCTGCTTTTTTTAAAGCAAAGTAATGCCATGCAATATAATGTCAAAGTTATGTAATATGAATAGTAACGAATGTTGTGGGAGGCACAGGGAGGATTCCGAAATAGAAGGGGATGCACGGATCAAGTTTTCTCGCTCCGTAATATATCTCCGGTCAGACTTAACGTCTATCAAGGTGCAACTAGCTGACGTACGAAATATAAACTCCGAGATCGAGAAATCGATACACTTTTTATCCTCTCAATTCGACAGTTTGACTAATAAAGTTGAAGTCCTAAACAATAATATTGTTTTGGACTTCAACTTTATTAGTCAAGTCAACGGTTCCATTCTTTTTTCGTGAGTGACTGATATATTATATATTATATCAGTCACTCACAATAAAAACTCACGTAAAAAGAATAAAACTTTTGGAAAAGAACAACGAAGAATTAGTTCGAAAATCATGTTTACACGAGTTAGAAATCCGCAACCTACCATTATCTTAGATTTATTTCTGATCAGCTCATAGATATAATTTCCAAAAATTTTAAAACGATATCTATCGATTTAGCTCAAAATGACATATTTGATGTTTGTCGTCTGCCCGGTAAAACTGATAAGCGAATAATATTAATATCGCTTTCAATAGTGGTACTGAAGAATAAAATTCTCAATGCAGCATAAAAATACAACCTCGTCAACAAGCAGCGCTTAAATGCAGCATGCATCGGTATTCAGCAAACTGTGCAGGATATCTACATCGCTGAACACGTAAGGTGTTTTGAAAGCGCGCAGATTGTACTACCTGGATCGTGAACTATTAAAAAATGTAGTATTCAAATACTGTTGGACAACAAACAGTAAAGTTTTCTTGCGAAAAGCTACGGGTTCGCGAGCTATTATTACACTTTCAGATGAGGAGAAGTTAACTAATCTTTGTACTCCAACACAGCGCTGACTAGCGATGCTGTATGCTATTGCATGTTTTAATTGTTTATCCTTATTTTTTACCACATATTCATTTTATTCTATGATTTTTGTTCATTTTTTACCATGCATGGATTAGTGATCATTATCTTGCATACTAGTTCTTATCATTTGGCATCAAACTTTCTGTTATTAGGTACAAATCTGTTTTTTGTAAATGAGCATGTTTCAATACAATCAATTACTATTAACAACTTAAATCACAAATCTTGCATCGAAAGCCGTTTCACTATTATGTTATCACAGAATCTGTTTCAGGCCTTAATGTTCATTCTTATTTTTTATACTCACACCAAATATTATTATTTACACCTAAAACTACAACTATCATGTATATATCGCAAAATTAAATCCCATAAATAATTTGCAATCTAATCTCGATTCGCTTTCCGTATCTGACGTAAAAGTACTCCGTACACTCCAATTCAGAAACTTGTTATCGTATTATTCCGAACATAACTATAAGACTAAATATTCTTACACAAAACATACGTAGCATCAACTGTAACATGCATAACTTTTTCACCCCATGGCCAGGCTTAAAATAGAGTGCGTCTTATTAGTATTGACGGAATGTTGGCTCTCCCACAGCTCTAATCTCTCTCTCTAAAGTAATTCTCAATATAACAACCAAAATGATGGAATGGTAATTTACTCAAAAGTGGACCTAAACATCAACATACAAGAATCTAACTTTCTTGAAGGGAATTGCTTACTGGCGACAACTAGTAACAATTTTGCTCTCGTTGCCATATATCGCTCGCCATCGTATCATAACACAGATCAATTCGAAAAATCGCTCGATAACCTACTAACTTCCCTAGACAGATACAAAAATATTGCTCTTGTAGGGGATATAAATATTGATATATTGAAATATAACTCTAATAGTCAATCATATCTTAATCTCGTCGCTTTCCATGCGTTCTTACCGGCTCATAATTTCCATACCTGAAACGAAAGCTGCCTGGATCACGTACTCCTTAAGTCAAAATCATCAGCCGTTTCTCTAATTTTAAATTAGTCACGGATCACAACGCTATTCTACTATCGTTAGACATGAACACAATCAATCCCTCAAACACTACCCGAACTGTTATTAATCAAGAAAAATTAACTACTCTCATAAACGTAATCGTCTTTAATTATTTATGAATCAGCAGATGCGAATATTGCTGCAGATCTAACATCACTATTCAACACCTCGGTAGTAGATTGCAGTGATACATACAAAACATCCCGACGTAAACAAATTATAAAGCCATGGATTACCCCTGGAATTTTGCGTTGTATCTAAAATAGAGCTGGATTACATTCCCAACATCGCCTAATAATGAAGTCCCTAAAACCACATACATTCGTTATAGAAAATTTTGCAACAACAAACTCTTTGCTTAAAAGAGAAAAAACTATTAGTTAAGGTAGGTACGGATCTTAAACGCACATGGAAAATTATTAATTATATTATCTATAAAAAAAGTAAACAAAATAACCCAAAAGAATTATTAAAGTACAATATAACGCCTGAGCGGTGTGTCTGCGATGGAAATTCATATTTTGCAAGCAAAAGAATAGGGTCCAGAATCGCTAGTAAAATACGCAGACGACCGAATCCCCCGGACTTCACAAAATTACTTCCCATATCCATCCTGCCGACTCGAAAGTATTAGAGCGTATAATCAATAATCGACTAGTTAAGTACCTCGAAAATACCGAACTGCTTTCACCGAATCAATTTGGTTTTAGTGCAAAGAAATCCACAGCTGATGGCGTCCACGAGGTCACTGATTTTAGCGCCAGTAACTTAGATACAGGAAAGAAATGCTTATTAGTCTTCCTCGATATGGCGAAAGCCTTTGATACGGTATCTTTTCCTATCCTTTTGAAGGGACTTGAGAGGTTGGGAATTAGGGGGATGCAGCTGGAACTTTTCTAACGGACCGCGGCCGCGGCGCCGGCAATGCGTTTCAATTGAATTGAGTATTACTACTACTAGTGGGGAAAAACCAGTTATTTTTGGCGTCCCACAGAAAAGTATAGCCAGTCCGATCCTTTTTCTTTGCTACTTAATCGAGCTAAGTAAACTATCACTCAAAAATCTAAGTTTCGCTGACCATGTACTAAATCTAGCTGGTAAATTGCGCAAATTAATATACATTTCAAAAACCTCAGACATATTAGGAATCTTCGACATTTTAAAATGGAATATTTCGCCCTTTGCCAATCACTAACACAATATTGTGTTATTTGGGATGGTACGAATAAAGTTACCATGCTTCATTTAGAAAGAGCAGTCCGAGCCGTGTTGAAGGTATTCATTTTCTATCCATACGCACCATGCGTGCGTGCGTGGTGCGTATGGGTAGAAAATTACTTCACAAGTATACCAATCAGTCTTCCTGCGACCACGGACGCTGCATAGCGTTCGAAACGTCAGGTTCAACAAAATAAATAAACACGCGATACTTCCCTTAAAAATTGTTTAATTCAAAGTATAACAATCCTTCAAAGTGCTTACTGTACATCAACTATATATACTCAACACCAGAGACATGTTACTAACACGGTTCTCAAAAAACACTCCCAGATACCCATAAATACCAACATAGAAAAATGAAGAAATTATGTAATATGCCTAATACCAAAAATTAAAACAAAATTTATCTAAAAAATCTTTCCATACAATGACTCATTTTTATATACTTTTTAGATACTTTTTAGGGTTCCGTACCCAAAGGGTAAAACGGAACCCTATTACTGAGGCTCCGCTGTCCGTCCGTCTGTCACCAGGCTGTATCTCATGAACCGTGATGATCAGATAGTTGAAATTTTCACAGATGATGTATTTCTGTTGCCGCTGTAACAACAAATACTAAAAAATAGAATATAATAAATATTTAAGGGGGCTCCCATACAACAATCGTGATTTTTTTGCTCATTTTTGCTCGATATTGATAACGGCAACAGGTAGACGCTTGAAATATTCACAGAATATTTAGTTATATATTCACTCTAAGAATAAATAATTAAATTAAAATAAAACAAATATTTAAGGGGGACTCCCATACAACAAACGTGTTTTCTTTTGCCGTTTTTATAGATAATGGTACGGAACCCTTCGTGCGCGAGTCCGACTCGCACTTGGCCGATTTTTTAATATTTTCGTCACACATAGACGTACAGGTCGATGTATTTGTTTTGAGTGATTGTTGGACGGATGCTGATTTTAATCCTCCATCAATTACCAATTATATGGCATTCAAAACAAAAAATAGTTACAACCAAAATGATGGAGTGATAGTCTACATCAAAGAGCAACTCAGATGTAGTGTTTACGAGCCTGTACAAATGACTGAATGCAATTGTCTCGTTGTTAACTTAGAAGATAAAGTAACTATTGTTTGCATTTATCGACCCCCTAGTTTCCAGAAAATAGAAAATTTTCTTGTTTCCTTAGATAAATTATTATCATCAATAAAATAAAAATGTCATAATAACAGGAGATATCAATATTGATACGCTAGCTCCTAAATCAAGTGCTTCTAATGAATATCTAGAATTGATAGCCTTGTATGGATTATTGCAGGGTATCAATATAGCTACGCGTCCTTCCTCAAACACGTGTCTTGATCATTTCATGGCAAATTGTCAATTTGAGTGGCAGACAATTGTATTTGATAATAATATCACAGATCACTACCCTATCTTATTTTATGCAGGTAACGTAGAATACACGGAGAAGGATACGAAACCCAGTACAAAAATCAGAATTGACTATGAATCTGTATCAAAATACTTAAAAGAGTCTACCTGGGATGAATATTATGCTAGTACTAATGTAAACTGGTGTGCTGATTTTTTAATTAACAGATTAAAATATACCATTAGTAACTTCTCTGTGCCTAGTGTAACAGTTAATAGACGACAACCACTTAAACCGTGGATTACAAAGGGGTCAATTAAATCATTACGCAAACGCGACAGAATATATAAAATTCTAAAACAGTCACAAAATGAGAGATTAAAATCTTATTATAATACTTACCGTAACTGGTGTAATAAAATAGCCAAATCATTAAAACAACAATATTATAGATCACAATTGCATAAAAATTCAAAAAACATAAAAGAAACCTGGAGAATAGTAAAAGAGATAGGTAATGTAAATAATAAGAAGCAAAAATCAATTGATCTTCTAGACATTACAAATAATCCCACTGAATCCCTTAACGAAGTTAATGTCTTCTTTACTTCTATAGGCAAAGTGTTAGCAAATTCCACACTTAAAAAATTGAATGCAACGGAATCTGATCTGGCACAAAAAGCACGAATAAATAATAATAGCAATCCGGCCTCCTCCATGTCAATGTTTCTAACAGATACGCATGAAGTTGACTCAGTTATATCTAAGTTGAAATCAAGATGTGCTCCCGGCTGGGATAGCATTTCCAATGATTATTTCAAAATTTTAAAATCTCATCTTATTGAACCAATAATGCATTTATGTAATCTTAGCTTCACGTGTGGAGTCTTCCCCGAAAGAGCAGTTGTGACCCCTAACTTTAAATCAGGTGACACCAAAATTCCCTCAAACTACCGACCAATTTCTTTGCTTCCAACACTTTCTAAAATAATGGAAAAATTATACACGACTAACAAGGTATCTGGAGACCAGAAACCTGCTAGCAAACAACCAGTTTGGCTTTAGGTCTAAAATGTCCACAGAGGACGCAGTATTGTTATTGACCTCAAAGATAACAAAGAAAATAGATGACAGAAGTAAGTGTATTGACATATTTTTAGACCTACAGAAGGCGTTTGATATAGTTTCAATTCGCTTCGTTTCAAGTCGCTCTTGACTGGTTCAAAGATTATCTTGGTAAACGAAGGCAGGAGGTTCGAGTAGAAGGTCAGTCGAGCTGTATTTCATTTTGTACATATGGCGTACCTCAGGGTAGCACTTTGGGTCCAACATTGTTTCTAGTATATATCAACGAGCTATGTAATATGCGATTGAAAAATGGTGAACTAGCTATGTTTGCAGACGACACTGCCCTTATATTTCATGGCTCTTCTTGGGATAACGTGCGAGACAATGCTGAAAAAGGATAATCCAAGGTGATCTCCTGGCTTGAAAACAGTCTTTCGTCCCGTAATTTAGGCAAAACTAAATACTTGTGCTTTTGTATAAATAAGGCCGGTGCCCCAAAAGATACCTTTTCTATAACCGCTCACACATATCCATGCAAATCTTTAACCACTCCTAAACGCAACTGTATACGTTTAAGTCGCGCGAGGTCTATCAAGTATTTGGGGGTCGTGATTAATGATCATATGAACTAGGAGCCTCACATATCTTTCTTCTCTGCCCGTATCAGAAAGCTAATGTATGTTTTCAGAAATCTTCGAACAGTAGCTGACTTTTTACTGCTCATCAAAATCTACAAAGCATTGTGCGAATCGCTATTGAGCTATTGTATTTTGTGCTTGGGGTGGAGCTGCTCAGGTCTTGAAAGAGCCCAGAGAGCTGTTTTAAAAATTCTCATGTGGTAGGTACATGAGAATTTTTAAAACTCGATATCCAACTATTCTATTGTACGAAAAAACCAAAGTTCTAAGTGTTCGCAAATTGTTTATGTACCAAATTATTAGAAGATATCATCGCGAGTTCGTCCCTGCTCCGAACACGTCTAGTAGACTAAATCGTTGCGAAGTGCCTTTCTTCAACATCCGTTTTGCACAGCATTTCTACGATTTCATTGCTCCCCGAATATATAATATTTTAAATAAAAAACTTCAATTACGTAATTATAATAATTCACAGATGAAAAAGCCCATATTTCAATACTTATTTGAGGCAAGTGAGATTTGTATAGATTTCTTGCTGACACCTCTGGCCTAAAACTGGACAGACACAGACACACACGCCCTACGTACATACATTCATAGTACTTTCTTGACCCATTCACTCTAACTTTCACATGCATACAAACATACCCACCCATAACCCACTCTCCTTCTCTCACACATCATATTTATTCACATACATATCCAACCTCACACTACTTCCACACATTCATACATACTCATATATTTAAATATAATTGATGACTTATTCACCGTACACTAGATATTGCTTGATAATTAGTATGCATTACAGATATTAACGTCATAGTCAGGGGGTGAAGAGCTGGTGTCTTGTAGCACAGGTTGCAACCTATTTCAAGCGCCAGTCTTCACACTTAGAATACATAGTTATAGAAAATGCATGTAAAATAATTTGTAATTCGTGTGAAGAAAATAAAGAAATTTTGTTTGTTTGTTTATATAACATTTTTTTTTTAAATTCATTCATATTCCAAATACTATACCAAAATAAAAACATCTGAATGGCTTCAAAATCTTTCCTACGACGAGACAGAGAAAATTTTGATGAGTATTTAATAATTTTTATTCTTATCGGAGATAAACATTTCCTTTTCATTTTTATGGAATGCTTATTGTTGACACTGACTAATTATTGATGCCGCTATTGTGAATTTGTTGATATTGGTTGTGCACTACTCTCGGACTAAGCTGATGCATAATTTAACCATTAATTAAAATTTTATTACATTGTACTATATGCTAGCAAGTTCTCTCTGTGTATTACACCTGGGAAGGATGGTGCCATTTGAGATACAGTATTTTCATAATACTAGTTCAGATGGCACACACCGAATTCAATATCTACAACTATATCGTCGTCGTTTGTAATCCTTGTACTCGTAGTAAGGCTGGGAGCAGGTCATGCTTTATACTCGAAGTGTGTTTGTAACTCTTATTGCATGTTGCATAAGAACTGCATATTTTGCGACAGTTTTACTAAATTTTTAAACACAAGGAGGGTTCCGAAATGTAACGATGTACGGATCAAGTTTTCTGGCTCCGCAATGTCGTGGAGAAGCATTTAGCCATAGACCAGAAGGTTTTCTGCGGTTTTGTGGATCTTGAGAAAGCATTTGATAGGTTTGTGCGAAAGTAACTGTGGAACATATTGCCAAGAGACGGTTCACGTCTCCATGCTGTGCAGTCCACTTACAAGGATTGCTCAGCATATGTACGGATAGATGGTGGCATGTCACCCTGGTTTGTTGTCAAAATTGGTGTCAAACAGGATTGTATGCTATCTGCTAGGCTGTTTTTCCTGTATCTCGATAGTTGTCTGCAGAAAATAAGGTCAACGAATGTGGGATTGCGCATGGGTGACCTAGTGGTGAACTGACTGCTGTATGCAGACGATGCTGTGCTATTAGCAGATACAACATCTGAACTGCAAGCACTGGTCACAACGATGAAAGACGAATGTATGGAGAAAGGCTTACTACTGAATGCGAAGAAAACAAAGATAATGGTATTTGAAAGAGAAGAACCCAGAACTATTGTATGGATTACGGTTGATGATGAAGTGTTGGAACAAGTGGATGAGATTGTATATCTTGGATGCGCTTTCAGCAGGGATGGAAGGTATGCCGCAGATGTGGAAAGACGAGTGAGTGCTGGGAATAGTTTGAATGGAGCGTTGGGATAACTTCTTGGCAGTAAAATCCTGAGCCAGAAGGCACAACTCGCTATACACAATGCAGTGCTGGTCCTAACGCTAACTTATGGAAGCGAGAGCTGGCTATGGCAGAAAGAGCATGAAAGTAGAATAAATGCGGTCGAATGCGAGCGCTGCGTAAAATTTGTGGCGTAAGGCTTGTAGACCGTATTCGCAATGATGATGTTAGAAACAGACTTGGTCTGAAAGAGAGGGTCGGTGTTAAAATAAGAAGAGGCATGCTCCGTTGGTTCGGACATGTAGAAAGAATGACGACGCAGATATACAATGCAAAAGTGGAAGGATGTAGGAGCCGAGGAACGCCAACACCTACCATGATCAAATTGGTCGTGTTCTATCAGAAGGTGATGTCAGGAGCCCTAGAAACCGGCGAGCGTGCATGAGAAGAGCAATGAATGTTATAGAAGCGAGTGAGATATGTAAGGATCGAGTCACGTGTGCTCGGTTCTCTCTGCCTACCCCGCAAGGGATTTGGCGTGAAGTTATAGATAGATAGACTTTTACTAAATCGCCAGAATACATTCTTGAAGGTCATGTTAGTGGCGAAATATAATATAATATATATAAGCTCATCGCAATCTAATAATCTGTCTGACTGAAGTGCAATCTTTTAAATATAGCTTGATTTTTCTTTGGTTCATTTTTTTTTTGGTTCTTTCTATCCCCGAGGCTCAGAGGAAAGATACCCAGAGGTGACAAGCAAATAATAATACCAAGATAGAACGTGATAGATGTCTACAGTTCCTCATAAGAAGGAAAGAGACAGATAAAATATTTTTTGTCCTTGTCATAGTTCCACTATTTTGTGTTTGCCACAAAACCAAATTCGTGGCAAACAATCATTTCGTTCCTTGTAGTACAACAAATTTTTTGCATAAATTACTAAATATAAGGGAAATATTAGTGCATATTTGTGTTCTTTTGCTTGTTTGGGATTGTCTTTTTACTTTAACAATGGTACGTTGCTGTGTAAAAGGCTGCAAAAGCCTCAGTTAGTAAAAATACGAAAACATAACCTTTCATACGTAAGTATAAATTTTTAATAGTTGTTATCAAATATTTTGCGAAAATTAGATACACATGTAGTTTTTAAATAAATTGTTTGTATAATAACGTAAAAACAATGAAAATATCGGTTTAATTTACAAAAAGTATTTCTAGTATAAACCGCCTAAATCTTGAATGTTATCTGTGTGTAATGCGTCAGCCATTTTCTGTTGTATTTTCAATTTATCGGTATAATGAGCGTTTTAGGGTTACCAGTATGTAGTATGGGAAAACACCCCGAAATTATGGGTAAATTATATAGGTACAGACACCTTTTTTTTAACTTCTTACTTTTTGTATACTTCTTTGTGTATAATTTTTCGTCAAAATGTATTTATTTATTTTTAAATTAAAAATGTTAACTTGTTTAATCTTAGATGTATGTTTATTTTTTAGATTTCCTAAAGTCGTCAATGTGCGTAATGCATGGATTTTTGCTACTGGACGACAGAATTGGGAGCCGAGTACAGTCGCATATGTTCCAAACATTTTAAAGATCACTGCTTTCGGAAGAAATTTATTTGGATAAGTCGTCAGTTTCAACATTCACCATACACGTAAGTTAACATTTGTTGACCTGGTTCGTCAACATTTGATTTGTTGACGAACCAGGTGTTCCTCTGGTAATTTATATTGTTTTTATTTATTTATTTACACGATACAGTTACATAGTACAAATTATTATGTTCGCCAAACTGTTATAACAGTTTGTTGGCGAGTAATATGATAATAGGTATTAAAAAAATAAGGAACTAAATTAGATGATTGACATGCCTGCCTGTTCGTCTGCTAGTCTGTCTTAGAAAGTTTCACGTACAGACTTGAAATTTTACATAGTTACATTTTAGTCGTAGAAGCGTATAATTGAAGTACAAAAACATGAAAATATTCCAACGACTCCGACAATCCGTAATTGAGTAGTTTCGGGACATATCTTCTAAGGTCTTTTGGTTGAAATAAGAACCCGTACTCCAGTAATGAAGTGAGTATGGGTTGATATGATGTTGATTATATTTATACAGGTAATTGTGAAAGATACGGAGGGTAGTCGTGTAGATTATTCTATACCAATTATTTATACCACGTTAATCAAGTTAATCACGCACACACACATGCTTTTGTGTCAACACATAAATGTTAATCAAGCATTTTATATTGTCTGAATTTGTAAACTTTTAAATATGTAAAGCCCAACTAAATTATAGTATTGACAGTAGTTTTAATATAATGTTAGTACTAGGCTGTCGATATTACATGCTAATAATGCGTTACAAAATTAAAATTGTCCTATTTTCCAGACTGATTATCCAGGGTTTCCAATAGCGACGGACACTACATTAACACCATGAAAATTAAAGCTTACTTTTGAATTGAGACTGAAAACATTACTGGCTGAGTCACGCAAGAAGAAATTAGCTATATTCAGGTCAAAAACTAAACGACTTGAAATAAAAATGCTGAACTATCTGTCATTATACAGAATTTTAATGTAATCGATGTATAGATATCATTATACAAGTTAGAGGAAAAGAGTGAACTAGGGAATTAAGGGACCGTAGCAGTTTACCACCTATTTAGTACAATATGTGAAAGGATAATCCTTGATCAATTGTAGCTTTAGTTTAAGTCTAATGAAAACCATGATGCGCAATACAAAATGTTTAAAAACAAAGATTGTTTACCTTTGTTTAATATTTACACTTAAATCATCCCTGGCACTAATTCTTTTTTACATGACAATTATTGAAATTTTTTATGCAATATGTTTAATTTTAAGAAGGAATAATCCGCATTTATTGTGTAAAGAAGATTTAACTAAAAACCGTGTATGTAAATGTGACCATGAATATTCGACGACTGTTTCATTCTCACGATATTTATATAAATACACGATGTAGAAAAATCGATCTAATAACATTGATTGCAAGAATAAAAATCTATGAAAAATAAACATAAATGCTGGTTTGTAATGCACGAATATTTTTATTTACAAATTGTCTATAAAGTGTTTTTTATCTTTTATCTCATATCTATGCCTATATTTAGTATCATGTCATCGCTTGTACTTTAAAATATATGTCTAAAATAGAAAAAAATATTGTTTAATTTATATAACTCTGCTAGGTTTGACCAATCTCCTATCCTTACTCCAATGATTTCACAGATCTTACGGAAACTAACTCAGGCTTACTATTAATTAATAGATCTATACAGTAACTCGATTTGCGTAAAAAAATACTATTCTAATAATATTAAAGTGCAAATATGTTTGTTGATCTATTCAGATACTGTAGTTTTCATATGTATGTAAATATTAACTTTTATTACTTTGTGTGTAGAAATGACTGTATCGACTTATTCGATTCTTTTACATCTAATATCATATTATGAGTATATTATTATAGCACACAATACACATTCTATGCAAGTTTCTTATGGTAAACAGTTATCTGGGTACATTGTAAATTTCAAATTGCCGAAACGCATTATGTAGTGGGGTAAATTTTCCACAGTCTGGTAACCTTGTTATTGTATGTACTTTTGTTGCCGTCCCTTACGTACGCGTTTGTCAACTCTAGGTATATACTTTCTCTGAGCCCCGAGGGCAAAGGCATCTAGCCCATACAGCCAAGTCTTCAGTTTAGAACCATTTGAAAATCTTAATTCTATGTTCCGGCATCAGGAACTGTGCCGAAAAAATACTTGGGAGGGTATCCAATCAACCCAGTCTAAACACCACCCGTAAAACGATAGTGATTTTTACAAGGTTTTCCTGATGAACTTATTCACGTCTTCTAAAACGTGCATAAACATGCTATATTTGAGTTTTTTCATTACTGTATAATGTCACTAGCACTTATATTACAAAACACTATCGAAACTGTCACACAAAACGAATTTCATACTAAATTGTAAAAATTTCAAGTATAACAACAATGTCACTCGTCAAAAGCGCGAGAAGAAATTTTTTTTTTGTTCTTTTTATTCACGAGGGGATAGGCAAAGGGATCTAACCCATACAGCCAAGTCTTTAGTTCAGAACCGTTTCAAAATCTTAATTCTAGTGTTTCAGCTTCAGGAACTGTGCTGAAAAAATACTTAGGGAGGGTACTCAGACCCAATCCTGCAGTTTAAACACCACCCGTAAAACGCTAGTGAATTATACAAGGTTTTCTTCGTGGACTTAATCACGTCTTCCAAAAAGTGCATATGTACTTATTATATTTGAGATTTTTCATTACTGTATAAGTTCATTAGATTATGTTACAAAACTACTATCAAAATTGTCCAATAAAACTAATTTTAAAATAAATCGCAAAACAATAAAGTTTAACGTTACTCGTCAAAAGCGCGAGAAGTCCAAAATATAGCTTGATTAGAATGACAGCTGTCAAATGAGGCTACTAGTGCTGTGAAGGTACTTAATAGTAAGGAGTCGATAACTCGCCATCTGATCCAAAACTTCTGGGAGTTCTTGGTTTGCCACTAAACGTAACAATTATTTTTTAACATTGTCTCGTCAACTTCTATACCGTTAGCTTGTAACCACGAAATAATTTCGCTCTTTCGATTACTTGTCGTTGGAGCTTTGTGTTTTTCTACCTAATGGCACATTGCCCATTAGTATAATGTGCGGTTCATTTAAATTATTAAATAGTTGTATCGTTATTCGAAACATATACCTAATAATAAATAATGAGAGCGGCACTTCCGTTTCACTTTACGTATCACTCATCTTCTTCGACTTCACGACTTCGAAATCCCCGTCCTACATTAACACCAATCTTCGTCCGTTCGATTCGCACACAATACAAACATTTGTGTACATGTCTGTTTGTCTTGGTTTGGATATTTTTAAAAGAGGTAGGGTGCATTAAAGTCAGAAAACCGCAGCCAAATAACAACTGCCTGAGTTATTATTGAATGTGGTTATAAGTAAGGTCCTAAGGAGTTGCTGTGTTATCAGCAGGGGTGACAACGTGTCAGTGGTACTTCATGTATTGCAAATGGCCATAGGCTATGGAAACTGCTTCCGTCCGGTGAGATTGTATGTCCTCGACGTTGTATAAAAAACATGTTCATGCAAATGTTTGTAATATGTCGGAATCGAACCCACGAGGCTTGGTTTTAAAGTTTAAAAAATTTTTGGTAATTGAATTATCTGAATGTTAACTTACCTGCGTATACATTATTAATTGTTCAAAGTGTCCTCCGCCTCACTGTATGCACAACTGATTTTGTGGGCGATAATTGTCTTTTAGTTTTAGCAACACATCAACTTGTAACTTAAAACCAAACTTTTATTAGATAAGCATAAAAATAATGGGCCACACGATACAGGCTTGCATGCCTAGTGTGTGGATCCATAGCTTTAAGACTATGTGTGTGTGTGTTTAATGTAAAATAAATATTTTTCATTTTTTTTTTTTTTTTTTTTTTTTAAAAGTGTCAAACGCGTTAACATTTTTTTCCCGAAGTGTCACTGTCGTGGATTCACTTTCGTAGACCCGTCTTTTGATTTCCCCCACAAATAAAAGTAAAGAGGTGTAAGATCCCGGGCTTCTGGCAGGCCATGTGATAGGTCCACCTCGCCTTATCCACCGGTCGCCAAACTCACGATCCATATAAGCGCGAACGTCTCTTTGGAAGTGAGCAGGCGCTCAGTCATGTTGAAAGTGAAGATTTCGCCAGTATCCCAGTGGTGTATCTTCCAGCAGTGTCGGTAGTATATCCCTAAGAATACGAATAAGAGATAGTGTTGGCCTGTCAGTCTTTCCTGAATAAAATAAGGCCCGATAACCTTGTTTATAATTGCCCCCATACGTTCACACTGAATCTTACATTGAAAGCGTTTGTTCGCGTTTTTAAGGATTATGGTGACACCAATGTTCTTTGTGAAAATTAAAAAGTTCGGCCCTCCTAGTGAAACTTGCTCCGTCAGTCCACAAAATATTCTGGTTCAAATTTTCTAGCAGCCAATTTCAAAACTCGCGCCTTGAACGATAGTCTGCTAGAACCAGCTCTTGCACGTGTTGAAGATGAGAAGGATGCTGACCAGAGGCATTTAGCAGTTTCCACACATAATATTGGCTCACATGAAAATAACGTGCAGCTTATCTTGTGCTGGCTTGTGGGTTATTTTGAAAAATATCTCCTTATCTGACGATATAAAAATCGAGCATAAATTGGCATCCAGCCTCTCGCCTGTGCATGAGCTGGAACTGTGAACTATCCAAAATCCAGTAAATTTTGAGTGGATCTCAATATTTTATCCAATGAGGGGACCGGTGAACCAGTGTGCAAATGGTAGCGCCTTTGCGTTTCGCATAGGTTCTGGGTACGAGCATAAACTAACACCATATCAAGTAATTTACGATTATAATAGCGGCACGCTATGATGGCCGTTTTGACGTTTGTCCACCTTTTGTTTCGTATTAATAAATAATTACATTTGAAGGAGCAAATTGCTGTTCTTTATTGTCAATAGTGACGTGCAGTTAGTCATAAAATTTATCGAATGTATAATTTTAGGACACAAAATTTATTTATTACATTGATTTCTAAACTATGTATATTAGAGTCCCGCGAATATTTATTTTTTATTTTTATGAGATTATAATTATTGGTGTACTTATTTACCACATAACTTTGCATTTGTTTTTCGAAATTCAAAATTTTTAAAAATGAAATATAATACGATCGTCACATAGGATCGCTGGCCAGCACAACTACTACCTCCGGCAAACTCGCGTCAATGCTCAATGCAAAACAAAGCAGTTTCGACTTGACGTTGCTTCGAAAAGTACAAACTGTGATTGTGAATTACATTATAATTGGATCGACTCACTCCCAGGCATTTTTATTATTAATATACTCAGATACTTTATAATATGCCCTGCTACACAATTTGGCTTCCGTTCCTTCTTCGTTCCGTTCCGTTCTTGGACCGATGACACTGCAGCATCTACGCCCAAAGTTCCTGTTGGAAAGGATCGCGACTTATAATTTGTCACGCCGGATCCATCAACGGGTTTGTCGAAGGTTCTTTCATGGCTTTTGCGTCAAAAACCACTGGAGACTATCATGAAGAAATGAATGGAAAATAGTTTACTAAATGGTTTACCTTAATGTTTTGTAGCTTCCCTGAACCATCTATTATAATTATGGACAACGCCTTATACCACTCGATGCAAATTGACAAGCCTCCTGTCCAATCCGAAAAGAAAGCAGACATCGTCGCATGGCTTCAGGCGGCTCTAGCCCATGTAGCGCCCGGGTGCAATTGTTACCCTAGCGCCCTCTGCGATGCAACCTAAATCTAAAAAAAAAAATAGCAACGTTTCCTCCTTCCTTAGGCCTGTTAAGGTGTTTGTGTTTACACCTTAAACTTACATTACAAACAATGAACACAAATATGAAGGTAGATTATGTATACTGGATCTCGTCTCGTATCAAGTTTTCCACATCTGTCAAAATTCATTCTAACTGCGACCTTAAATAAAATTTGCATAGTTCAATCTTAATTGGGATAATTATGTACATTTCACAGATTCGGGAAGCTTGATGCTAGGCCAATGTAGGTACCTAGGCTGGTAAAAACTATTTTTCGGAAGGAAGGGGTAAAAAAAATTACAAAACAAGTTATGGTTATTTCAAAAATGTTTAATTTAAAAACTTTATTACAGGCACAAATATATTGGATGACTGAAATATTGTTATTCTGATGACTTAAATATTATTACAAAAAAGTTACCTACCTACTTTCCGAGCTTTTACATTAGCAAAATCCTTAGTTATGTCACTGACATCAATTTTGATTACTTAATAATGATTTTGTCACTCCACTTTGCGACAATGTTGATCTCTTTAATAATCAATATTCAATACAATTACAAATAGGTTTTTAATATTTTTAGTTTAGAAAATTGATCTTTCGCTGTATGGTATGCTACTGTAACTGGCAATGTGAGGTAAATCCTAACTGCTGTGGATTGATTTGAGAACACTGAACTTAAATTATTTGTAAACAAATAGGTACTTTAAAATATCCAACAGTGTACAGTAGTGGATGAAATCATCAATGAACATCGGTAATAATTAAAAAAAAACATAATTACAAAAAAGTAACTTTTTGTGCTTTTGCATTAGCAAAATCCTTAATTATGTCACTGACATCAATTTTGATTTCGTGTTCAATACTTAATAAAGATAAATTTGTCAATCGACTTTGCGACAATGTTGATCTAAGATAGTTTTTAATTATTTTAGTTTAGAAAATGATCTTTCGCTGTGTGCTACTGTAACTGGTAATGTGAAGTAAATCCTAAGTGCTGTGGATAGATTTGGGAACACTGAAATTAGATTATTTGCAAACAAATACTTTAAAATATCCAACGGTGTAGTGGAATCATCAATGAACATCGGTAATAATTCGATTTCATTGAAGAGCTCTAACTTATCCACATCTGAAGAGCCAGCATGGCACAGTTTACTTTCTAAATTAGCACAATGTGTTTTTTGTGTCTAAATCCAAATTGTTCTACTGTTTTATTTTTTGAAGAAATTAAAATATTATGTTATTTTGATTTAAAAGTTCGAACCGTTCGTCGATCTTACTAATTGCGGTATCTAATAGGTAGTAGTAAAAATTTACTTTAAAATGTGTTACCACGTCTGTTATTGGCTTATCTCCGCCTCATAATCATAAAATCTCCTACGAACGCGAGGGCGGGCAGGTGCGGAAAATTCGGCTGTTGCCTCTACTTCTTCCGCTACTATTTTTGCGCTATTAAGAAATTCCTCAAAAGTTACGAAATTCAGACAAACTTTTTTTTACATGATAAATCATTTTCACCGCTTCCGACAATGCGACGTCTGACTTTTGAAGAGCCTTGCTAACTATATTTATATTGTTTAAAATTTCAAACCAAATAAGCAGAGAGGAAATGAATTTAAACAACTTAATTATTGCCAGTAATGAATTTGCCATATTTCTTGAATCCGCATCTTTGCTACTATCGGAATATATAGTAAACAAGGCATCATACACTTTCCCCAGATTAAAACGTAGAGCTTTTACCGCTTCTACTCTGCTCTCCCATTTGACAGTGGTTTTAGACTTAAAGTCGGCACTTCTTTGGCAAGTATTTGCCAACGTGCTGTTGACGCAGAAAAAAAAACATAAATTTCTTGCACAATTGAAAAGAAATTAAAAAATTCTAATGAACTTTTGGCAGCGTTATTCACTACCAAATTTAGGCTGTGTGCTGCACAAGGTACATAAAATGCGCGCGGGTTTAAGTCTAAAATGCGTTTTTGAAGACCTATATTTTTCCCTTTCATGTTTGCACTATTATCGTAACCTTGACGGCGCATATCTTATACATACAGCTTGACAAATATAACTTGGCGTTCTAGTAGCGGCGCCTCCTATGTTCTGCGTGTTGCCATATCTTGTATCATTTTGCCTGAATTTCCCAAAAAAAACCGACTTTTAATGAGCCGTTGGTAAGGCTATTTTCGATTTTTTTGTATTTACCATTATTCATTTATTTAAAGTTTAATCAGTGCCGTCTATATTATTTTTGTCTATAGAGAAGCTCGTTTAATTATGTAAAACATGCCTGTAAAGGTATATTCTCTGAATAAATGATTTGTTTCTTCTTTCTTTTGTAGAAGGTAACCTGGAAATCAGCTCATTGATTTTAGGTAGTTTTCTAAATCTGGATTAGGTAATTAAAAGAAGTGAGATATGAACAAAAATTATATCTTATGATAAGTGTGGTCTATTAGCAGCGGTGATATGCCAACCATGAATTCTTCAGAATCATCCGAATCAAAAGAATCTGAATCGCTGCTATCTAAATTAATTAAAAATGTTTCCATTGCCGTTTCAAGCCGGTGCTCTGTAGAGCGATAATGATTTTCAACATTTTTGACATGGTTACAATGTTTCTGCCACTCTTCAGTGGTTATTTTTGAAAATGCATTATGAATTCTCTGCTCCATATTTTCAGAGAGACCCGTCACATTACTTTCTGCGAATATTCTTTTGAAAGAACTCCAAATTAACTCTATTGCATTGAAATCACAATGATAAGGCGGAAGTCTAACTGCTTTGTGACCATGCTCCTTCAAAATTTCATCTATTAAGTAAACATCTTCCTGTTTTATGGTTTTAATAATTTCATACAATTCCACTTTCCTCATAGTGTTCAAATAGGACAGATTATTTTTCATAATGAATTCTTGCATCTCTTGTTTTGTACTGCTCATTGTCACGCGTTTATTTGTTTTAATACGGTGATAAGGCGCGTTGTCCATCACTATCAAGGAATTGGGTTCTAAGTTTGGAATCAATTTTTCCATCAGCCCTTTACTGAATTTTTTTCCATTCATCTCATCGTGGTAGTCTCCACTTTTGGTCTGTGACTTAAAAGATAAAAGGCTGTTAGGTATAAAACCTGTCTCACTTCCAGCATGGACGATTATCCATCTCTGACCTTCCGAGACTTCTGTAAGGACACCTTCAGTTTCATCAGATTACCAACATTTTTTGACTTTATAGCCAGGATGTAAATAAGTTTCATCCAAATAAACGATTGGCCTCGGATTATCACTCATTCTATTATTGTCCATTTCTCGTAAAAACCTTGATCGCCAGGCCACAATGTCATAGCGTCCATTACTATTTTCCTTTTTGATTTATTTTTTTTATAACGAAAACCCAATTTGTGCAACAGTTTTCTAAGAGATTCTACACTCCCCTTAAAATTTATGTCTGCCTTTAAATCGCAATGCAATTTTGTGAGAGTGGGGATAGAGTTATTTAAGTAATACGATTGGACTTTACGTCTAACAATACCAAGATCAAAGTCATCCAAATCAGAAACCGACAATTTTCTATTTCTGTGCTTTCCTGGAGTTACTAGTTTTACCGTCTTAGCCACGGAAGTACGGTCTCCTGATGTGGGGTTGTCAGTGCAAGCTGTCGACGTCGAAGGTTCTTGAGCTGCTTGCGCTAGACTGGGGACTTCAGTTCTGCGACTTTTCCTTCCGAAAGTATACGACTTACGGTTCTTTCGGAAACACCTTAAAAATAAAAACAAAAAATTACATTTCACAAACTTTTAAAGGAGCTGACTTTTTCCCCTAAATTAGTGAAAATAAATATAATGTGTTACTAGCAACATTTTACCTGTCATGGCCGCTGTTCGAGCAATAACATGTTGAAATGAAATAACCGGCCCATTATTATGTTTCTCTTGTTCACAAAAACGTTTCACTGCAAGAATAACTTCTCTATCTTCACTTCGCACTACTTTTGGCATGATTCGTAAAGATTTTATACACAAAAAAATAAATTTCTTTCGTACTGCAGCTCTTGACACTTTCATCATTTGAGAAATGTCAAAATTAGTTCGTTTTCTTACCACACGCCAACTTATAATTGTCAGTCTGTAGATGCTGCCAATCTTTGTAACCGATGTTACCATCGAAAGGAGTGCTATCAGCATGGAAAAGTTTACAATAAAAACAATAAACTGAACCATTCGATTTAGAGTAAACCATCCAGTTTCTTAAAACGGTTTCATTATTTAACAATTTTTTAGTATAATAAACATTTGAAAAAGATCTCTTCGAACTATTCATAGGATAGGAACTTTGTTTTAGCTGTACTGGTCCACGCTCAATCAAAAATATCCTCTGTTTGTCCGATAACAAATGTGGCCATAACGCGAGATCATTCATTACATCTTCTCGAAGTATAATTTCTAGGGACGTTTCGGCACAAGGGGGTACTTCGTCTTCTTCAACTACCGATGATAGAGCCAGCAGCGGCGTTGAAGAGACAACTTCTGTCGTTGAATTACCTTGGTTTTCAGATGTCGCCAGATGTTCGTCTGAGGATGGACCGAGTTCACCAGATCTAATAATAAATTTTTCGATAGAACTTGTATTCTTTTTAAGAGATTCTTCCTTCTCCAATTTTCTTTTTCGATTCTGTGCACCAGAGAGTTTCCTTTTTTCATCGACATCAGACATCTAAAATGAAAAATAAATTATATTATTTGGGTAGGTAGGTACCTAGGTAATCGGTTTTGGCGTGTAAAGTGGTTCATCATCACCTAGCGATACTGCTTATGTCGAAACCGTTTATTTAAAGCCTGCTAAGCTAAAGCTACACATCAGGTGGGCCGTATGCTTGTTTACCACTCGGCGTTGTGTAAAAAAAGTATAGGTAGGTAGGTAGGTAGATACTATTGACGTAAATAAATATAGCTTAATGTTAATTCAGAATAAGTAATATTGCTCGTAAATGGTGAAAGAATTATCAAGTAGTTTCAGAGTTATTAATTTTCAAATTTATTTTTGTATGGAGCAAAACATAAAAATATGAAAATCTCTGAATTCTCAAAGAATTGACTTCACGTATGTATAGAAGGTATTTTTATTCTATTTTAGCGACTATACTCAGACCTCGATTTTTCTCGATTGCCCATAAAAAATTGGAGTTTGCCTATAAAAAATAAAATAAATCCGCCGCATTGGAACCCGCGACCCCTAGCTTCGTTCGTAGTACGGAGCATGCGTGAACCGCTCGGCCACTCGGTCGAGGAGGTAGCACAGTCGGCATCACATAGACCCAAATTCTCAAAATATCCCAATTGATATTAATGTATGGGTTCGAAATTCGGTTGAAATTCAGTTGCATAAATTAATTATGGATAATGATAGACAATCAGTTATTAAATTCCATATAACCCACAACACTCTGTGACACAAACATAAACCCACATGTATTAAAACCTCGTTGGTCAGAAGTTACAAATTACATTACAAGTACATACTACTCATACTAGTATAGTAGAACATATTTAACTTTAACTTACCGTTTGTTCCGCACTGACCACTACACTAGGATAAATTGAATTCGAATTCGAAGTACTTAAATTACTTATATCATCACTCACTATCACTCGCTCACTGTAATGTAATGTTATTTTCAGACTTTAATTTCGCTAGCTAGTTTTTGACGAGCTCTGACCCTGGTGAAAGTCGAAATCACAATAGTTGTGACAAATCAAATTTACCTTTTTATATCATTTTAATCAAAAGAAAAGCCGATGTAGCAGAGCGGTACAGTGCAAAGTGCGGTACGCGTTTGCACATGCCTTTGAGAATTGCCGCGTCCGCCCATGCATGCCAATTTGAACTTTATTTTATAAATTATTAAGATTGTAAACAACCGAATTCGCAATGATTGTCGGCGTGCTTTCAAACGAATCAAAACAGGTGCCGGCGGCGGGCGGCACGCGCCTTTGGTAGTGATGTGACCGACCCTCACTGCCACACAATTATAAACTATAAAATATCTGCTTTAAGGTTTATTTTATGTTGAAACAAAAGTTACTATTTTTTTTCTATGCAAACCGGAGTTCTTTTTACATGGGGTTGATTGAGTTATAACGCCCGGCGTCATAACATAGGCGCCATGAAAATGCACGGTAGGGGCGCCACCCGCAGGGCCCGTGTGCACCGCACACCCTGCACACTAGGTAAAGCCGCCTCTGCATAAATATGTTAAAAGCGGAATTAGTACGTCTTTTAAAAGAAAACAAACCAACCAAGATTCGATACGTCATTGACGAAATAGCGTTAGAGCATGGGCACAGAGTTGTGCGGTTACTGCCTTACCATTGTTAATGCAATTGAGTTGGTGTGGTCTCAAATTAAGGGATATGCTGCAAGACACAATACAGAACCCCCGTTTACCACAACAAAAATGCTAAAAATATTAGAAGAAGCTTGTGAACATGTAACTAAAGGAGACTGGGAAAAGGTTGTGAATTAATAAGGGAACTGATAAATTAATAATGGAAGATTATGAAAAAATGAGAAAATAGATAATATTTAAGAAAACGAACTTATAATTAATGTAGGTGATGATAGCAGTGACGACAGTGAAAATAGCAGTATGGACGAATCTGATTAAATATGGCCTTTTGTGGCACCTTTTTTTGGTCTCTTTTTGTATTAATACGTTTCTTGTGTGCATATAAAGTATGTAAATTCATTTTCATTCCAATATTCAGTGCGTTCAAATATATTAAGTAAACATTTATATTTTTATTTTATTAAACCTTTTTAATCAGGTACTACTTGCAACAAAAACATAGATTTGATGATATATTTTTTCGAGAATAAGTTGACATTTCACATCACTATTGTAATATGTCAAAACGGCAATCATAGCGTGCCGCTAATATAGTGTATGACATCTTTATATATCAACACTATGTACTGCAATTCGAATTTGAAATTATGACAAGTTACACGCACGAATGCACTAATTACGATAACCTAATTAGGTCACGGTCGGGCAGCAACTGAATACTGAATTTAAAAACTAAGGTGATAAATGATGATCAATCTGTTTTTCTAATGTCGCAAAGATGCGGTAACGGAACGCTGGGGGTGCGAGTATTAGGGATGTGACATTAATGGAAAAGAATCGATTTAATAAAAATCGATTTTTCTTTATTCAATATTAATCGATTTGTCAATAATCGATTTAAATGAAAATAAATAATCTATTTTTGCGAAAAAAAATCGATTATTTCTATTATTTAAAATCTTACATGTTTTTCATATTCCAATAATAAACCTAAGAGATTCATATTAACAATCAATCAGATTAAAAATCAAATAAAAAAATAACCAATTCAAAACTAAAAATCAAAGCAAATGTTCTTTTAAACTTTCAAGTTAAGGAGTAATGAAACCAAATATCATTATTGATTGAGAATTTGTTCTCAGTCATAATGAAATGAGCACCCCAACAAAATGACAACCTTATTGTCGCAAAAAATAAAATATAAATCAAATAAAAAAAAATGTCACAAATGTCCAGTCCTATTTTACATGTGACTTGTATTAAAATAAAATACTTAAAATAACAATTAAAAAACTAAACGACGACGGTATGGTCTCAAAAATAAAAATATAAAACAATTCTTTTATTAATTTTTAAATTTAAACAATAACAAAATTAAAAATAATTATTGTCACAAATCTCACGCTCTATTTTACATTTGACTAGTAATACAATAAAACACTTAAAATGACAATTAAAAAATCGGCCAAGTGTGAGTCGGACTCGCGCACGAAGGATTCCGTACCATTATCTATAAAAACGGCAAAAAAAAAACACGTTTGTTGTATGGGAGTCCCCCTTAAATATTTGTTTTATTTTAATTTAATTATTTATTCTTAAAGTGAATATAATATTCTGTGAAAATTTCAAGCGTCTACCTGTTGCCGTTATCAATATCGAGCAACAATGAGCAAAAAAATCACGTTTGTTGTATGGGAGCCCCCTTAAATATTTATTTTATTCTATTTTTTAGTATTAGTTGTTATAGCGGCAACAGAAATACATCATCTGTGAAAATTTCAACTGTCTAACTATCACGGTTCATGAGATACAGCCTGGTGACAGACGGACGGACGGACGGACAGCGGAGCCTCAGTAATAGGGTTCCGTTTTACCCTTTGGGTACGGAACCCTAAAAACTAAACGACGACATTATGTGTTTTACGGTTAGGAGACATTTATATTGTTTACCAACAACTATATTATCTCAGATCTCACTCACTACACTGAAACTAATTTACACGCATACATACCTACAGATGGCGCCTTTTTTATATAATCAACTTGTAAGTAATAATGCTTCGAGTTTTTTCATTCGGTCCATAGATGGTGCTATTTATGAAAATCGATTTAATCGCGTAATTTATTTAATCGATTTATTAAAAATCGATTAATATTCCTTTGAAAATCGATTATAAAAAATCGATTATAAAAAATCGATTATACGAAAATAATATAGTTAAAAGAAAAATCGATTATTTTTTAACATCCCCAGCGAGTATCTGTGGTCAAACCGCGCTGGCTTTTCGGCGTAACAATAGGAACACATAATTTATTAGTGTAGTCTATTAGGAAAAAAGAACTTCATTCAACCTATTGGTTCACGGAAGACTCAGAGGAAGTATACCTAGGTATACTTCCTCTGAGACGGAAGAGAATTTCTCTGACATCTGCACAGAACGCGACCGTTTTGAATCTGTAATTTAATGTTCAGTATCTTTTTGACAAATGCATAAATTATAGAATTTATGCATTTGTCAAAAAGATACTTTGTTAAAAATGCCACAAGATCTTCAAATTAACGTTTGAAGGTCTTGTGGCATTTGATCATCCATATTTTAAATTTCTTTTTCAATCAATTTGTCTGTTTTCCATTAATATTCCTTTCATGTGTAATAAGATTCCAATACTAAACAAAAGCGGTCAAGCGTGAGTGGGACTTGCGCAGCGAGGGTTCCGTACGCAATAAGTACTCAGTGACAAGTCCGACTCACATTTGTTCAATTTTGAATTTAAGAAATCACCCCTTCATGATCATCCTTCCCTTGGAACACCTCTTATTTTTTCTACTGGCGATCAGCTTATTTTCTTAGGTATTTATCACTTTTTATGAAGTAATAATAATTACATGTACCATGAAAAATTAGTCTTCCACTTCTTAAAATGGTTCATAAATCTAGATAAGAGCGGTCGGCGTGTGCTTAGTAATAGTAAGTGTTGGGTCGCCTATAGCAGTTCTAAATATGAAATCGGAATCGAAATACATGTCTCAATAAATATCAATATAAGTCTCAGGCACCCTTTACAACCTCAGTCCACCAGGTCATCGCTAAACTATCATCGTGGGAAATAATAGGGGTTTAAGTATGAAATTGCCGTTGTATAGCAATATATACTTTGAATTGACATTAAACCTTCACGATGTGAGATTTTCGAGTGAAACTTTTTCTCATGACACCTGTGAGTTCAATTGTTTTTTTTATTTAGTTTAGACGGGAAAGATGGATACTTCGAAAATCCGAGTAACTTTTGAATACGAGTTCCGACGTTGGACTAACGCGGCAGAAACGGCTCGCAATATCAATGCTGCGTTTCAAGAGGAGAATGCTATTGAACGCACCGTGCGTTTTTGCTTTAAACGCTTTCGTAATGGAAACTGTTACTTGAACGAACCACGTGGAAGATCGCC